>OX327002.1:47944645-49277145 GCA_946800695.1 Geum urbanum | reverse complement strand
AGCCACGTCGCCTTCCTGGGTCTTCTTACAACTGTGGGAAGATGGGGCATTTTGCAAACATGTGTGATGTTCCAAAACAAGCCAATAATCCACCAACTCACACCATCCAGCTGAATTCTATAGCCTTTGAGAAACCTATCATGGAATGTACACTTACAATATACAGTACTCATGCTAGCATACTATTTGATACTGACGCATTTGATTCTTTCATATGTTCTACATTTTTTGCTAGTTTGGGTTTGATACTATCCAAATTAGATGAATTTTTGATGGTCGCAACACCATTAAAAAAATCAGTCATTCTAACCAAAGTTTCCAAATCATGTCCCATAAATGTATTAGATGCAAATTTTCCTGCAAATTTGATAGTCTTATACATGGAACATTTTGACATAATCTTAGGATTTGATTGGTTAGACAAATATCATGCCCTTGTAAGTTGCTTTGAGAAAATACTCACTTTCTCAATTCCTGGCCAACCCATTCAAAAAATTCAAGGTGATTCACATCGTGAATCTCTACCTTCCAAGTTTCTTGCCCATCTCAAGATAGAAAAATCCAAGTCATTAATTGACCAAATATCTGTGGTCAATTCTTTCAAAGAGGTTTTCCAAGAGATCACTCGTTTACCTTTAAAACGTGATGTTGAGTTCAGTATCGATTTAATACCTGAAGCCAGGCCAACTTCTATTACACCATATAGAATGGCACCAAAAGAGTTAAAGGAGTTGCAAGTAAAAATTAAGGAGTTACTCGATCTTGGATTCATCCGCTCTGTTTTATTCTCTCTGACTATGCATCGACTACCGACAGCTAAACAAGGTGACCATTAAGAACAAGTACCCCTTACCTCGAATTGATGATTTGTTCGATCAACTACGAGGTGCTCAAATATTCTCGAAGATTGATTTACGTTTCGGGTACCATCAACTCCTAGTAAAAAAGGAAGACATCCACAAAACTGCATTTAACACACGATATGGACAATATGAGTGGTTGGTAATGTCCTTTGGTTTGACCAATGCACCTACCATATTCATGGACTTGATGAATCGAGTATTTGGCCCATTTTTGGATCAATATATTATTCTCTTTATTGATGATATCTTGATCTATTCTAAAACTGAAGTAGACCATGCACAACACTTGGAGCTAACATTAAATCTTCTTGGATCCCACCAATTATATGCCCAAGTTCAAGAAGTGCAATTTCTGGCAGTACGAAGTCAAGTTCTTAGGCCACATAGTCCCTCAATCAGGCATAGCAATGGATTCTGCTAAGATTGAATCAGTTTTAGAATGGAAAGCTCCTACCACCCCAACTCATCGAAATACGAAGATTTCTTGGCCTTGCTAGATACTATCGAAGATTCATAGAAGGTTTTTCAAAAATTTCTCTCCCACCTCCCACTTATGAGGTTGACGCGGAAGAATGTCAAGTACATATGGGAAGACAATTGTGAGCAAGCCTTCCAAAAAATAAAGAAGAAGCTGACGACGGCACCAATTCTCACAATTCCTAAAAGTGGAGTCTCTTTTGTAATCTATAGCGATGCATCACATCAAGGGCTCAGTTGTGTCTTATGAAAAATGAAAAGGTGGTAGCTTATGCTTCTCGACAGTTGATGTCACACAAGAAGAATTATCCCATGCATGATCTTGAGCTTGCTGTTGTGGTCTTTTCCTTAAAGGTTTGGAGGCATCATTTGCACGGAGAACGGTTTGATCTATTCTCTGATCACAAAAACCTCAAGTGCATATTCTCTCAAAAAGACTTGAACATGAGACAACGACGATAGATAAAGCTGATCAAGGAATATGATTTCACCCTACAGTACCACCCAGGGAAAATAAATGTAGTGGTCGATGCTTTAAGCCGAAAACCTAAGCCACATTGCCTTGCTTTTAAGGAAAAATTGGAGTATGCTAGAAACTCTTATTGAGTACAATCTTAGTCCATCGCCAATTGCGGGTAGAACCTTTGTTGGGAATATAGTAGTGCAACCTACTATTATTACCCGTATCATCCAACCACAAGGAAATGATGAAGAGCTTGTGAAGTATGTTCGAGGAATGAAAGAAAAATACCGTGAGGACTGGAGTATGCAATATGGAGAAGGAATGCGCTTTAGAGAAAGACTTTGCATACCAAAATTTGTACCATTGCAGGAGGAAATACTAGGTGAAGCGCATCGTTTAAAGTTCACAATTCATCCTGGAGAAGTGAAGATGTACAAGGATCTACGAAGACACTTTTTGTGGAACAACATGAAGAGGGACATCACAAAATACATCTCTAAATGTCTTACATTCCAACTAGTGAAAGCGGAGCACGTGCAGAAAGGAGGACTCATACAACCCCTCAAAGTTCCAGAGTGAAAATGGGAGAACATCACCCTGGATTTCATCACGGGATTGCCAAAGACACGAAAGGGAAATTACGCAATATGGGTTATCGTCGATCGCCTCACAAACTCGGCACATTTCTTATCCATTAAAATAACATATTCCATCAATGTCTTAAGCAAGATGTACTTAAAAGAAATTGTACGTCTTCATGGGGTTCCTGTCTCAATTGTCTCTGATCGTGATGCTCGATTCACCTCTAGATTTTGGATTAGCTTACAAGAAGTTATGGAAAATAAGCTAGATATGAGCACTGCATTTCACCTTCAAATCGATGGACAAACTGAAAGAGTCAATCAAGTTATTGAAGATATGCTTAGATCGTGCATTTTAGACTTCGGAGAAAATTGGGAGGATCATTTATATTTGATCTAGATTGCGTACAATAAAAGTTATCACTCGATCATAGGAATCGCACCATTTGAAGCTCTTTATGGGAGACCATGTAGTGCCCAATGTGTTGGGCTGAAGTTAGAGAAGAAGTGCTTCCAGAACCTGACATTATCAAGCAGTCTGCAAAGACTATCACTCTAATTAAGGAGCGCCTGAAAACAGCACAAAGTTGACAAAAGAGTTATGCGGATCGACATAGGAGACATGTCGAATTCAATCATGGAGACCAAGTCTTGTTGAAAGTCTCACTCATGCGAGGAGATATCCATTTTGGAAAGAAGAACGCTAAGTTATCTCTACGATTTATTGGGCCTCGAGAAAATTGGTAATCTAGCTTACCAATTAGATCTACCTCCGAACATTTCCAATGTATATAACATCTTTCATGTATCCATGTTGCGAGAATACAAGACGGATAAGTCACATGTCATAGATCATAGCACCTTGGAAGTCTCGGAAGATGCCCCTTACAACAAAGCACATGTGCACATCTTGGGCCGAGAGGTGAGGAAGCTCCGCACAAAGGAGATTCCAGTTGTAAAAATACAATGGAATGGACAATATGAGAATAAAGCTTCTTGGGAGTTAGAATCAGAGATGAGGAAGAAGTACCCGCATTTATTTATGGAATGAGATACGTAAAATTCGAGGACGAATTTTCTTTTAAAGTGGGTAGATTGTAATACCCCAAAAATTAGTATAATAATTTAGGTTATTATATGACTCGTTAAACTTAAAAATTATCATAATTTAGTTTAACCTTAGAGCCTTTAAAAATTCGATAATAAATGGTATGGCTTATCAAGGTGTAAAAACGAGTTTTAGGGAAATTACATTAACGAAATGAAGCAAATAGTCCAGTGGATACTCAAGTTCAAGTCAAGTACTCCATGGTCTTAGGTTTGAGACCACGAAACTGGATTCACAAACATTCTATGTTATAGGTTAGTAAAAATAATAAAAATATTTTTACTCGATCTAGAAACGGTAAGAAAACCCTAATTCTAAATAGCCCATTTTCGAAAATGAAATTTTTAGCGAAATGACCAAATTCTCCTTGTTTATATTTATTCTCCGAATCCAACTTTGTGTTTTAAGATTACAATTCATGCTTTTAGTGGTCATGCTTATATACTAATTTGTGCTAATTATTATTGGTTCAACTGTTTTTCATTTTTTTTACACTACATTATACTTCACTAGTAAACCACACATTTTCTTCACCCATCTATTCTACATTCACATTCACATGTTTCTACGTCATGTCTACAGCATCAAAGTGCATGCACATACAAATATGATTTTTCCGCCCACATTACTATTATTTTACAAGTGCACATTTACCCTAGAATTAGTAGCCCAACTATTCCATTATCATCTTAATTGTCTTATAAAAGTCAATAAAAATAGTTGTAGATTAAATTCTCATGTCCCCTCATAAGGCCTATATATACATTTCCTTGAATCCAATCTATTCACACACAATTTCAATCAAGCTTTCACCGATTGAAACTCTCCCAAAGTTGCAATGTAACATACCTAAAGTTCTATTCCAAAAACTTTCCTATTAAGGGCATTTTAGCAACTCTTCCTTTTCTCCAAGAATGTTATCTTGAGTTAATCAAATACTTCATTCATCTACTAAAATTCTTGAGTAAATACATGAGTACATTCCTATACTTCTTTATCTTTAGGATTACATCAATAAAAGGGAAATAATGAGCCTTAGTGAAAATTTAATATTTTTGTTTCTATTAAAATTTTAATTAGCAATAAGTAATGAGAAACTTATGGATAAAACAAGTTTTGTTAATCTTTTTCTTAATCTTGTTTGAAAACTCTTAAGGTGCTCTTAACTTGAAATATTCATATCTCACTTATTTCTTAACCAAATTTAGTGTTCTTTATATCAATACAAATCTTAGGAGTTCAACTATCAATCTGAAAAGTTTTAATGACATTGGCTAAGATTTAGTAACTAATTAATCTGTGCAAATGAGCTTAATACCAAGCGTAACCATTCCTGGACAGTTGCTAAACATCTTTGTTTTTGGACTTGTGAACTCCGTACCGGACTTTATAACTATTGTCATTGGATTTCTCTCAAAAAATACTTCGAGATGGTGTACTCACTTCTTTAATTTGGATTAATTATAAAATGGGTCAAATGGAGGATTTTGGACTGATTACCGCCGAATGATACTTTTTATCCAAGGATTAATAAATTTTATCTTCTGCATTTTTACTTTGAGTTCATTTGCTTACTCACGTTATTTACTTCTTACGTTTGATTTGGGACTAATAGAGGATTTCAAACGGACTACTGCTGAATGAAATTTTTGGACCGATGATAACTAATTACATTCCTTGTACTATTAATTCAAGTTTATTTAATCGCTTATTTACTTTCAAGTATAATACCGGACAAATGGAGGATTTTGTGTGAACTACCTCCAAATGAAACTTTTGGACCAAAATCGTTAACTGTCTAAATGTGTTTAAGTTTGATCATATTTTCTTTACGAATTCTATTACGTATATATTTATTATAAGGTTATGATATAAATATATACTCTATGATCTATATATGCATAGTCTTAACAAAAGACTTGTTTGTGATCGTTATGATTGAGGTGTGAAGTCGGGTGTATAGTACGAATTAACTCGTGCTTAAGTGAATTGCTGGTAAATTATTTTGTTATTATGGGACTTAGCCAAGGGACCTAGTCCCTTATAGATAGTGCACTATTATACTTTTAGGAATAAATTATGTCAAACCTGGAGTATACATGCTATGGCAGGTAGTCTTAGTATGCTATGGCTTTACATGTGTATTGATATTGTGAGACTAAGCACATGATTTTTTAGTAATTACCAGTTAATGCAAAAGAATTCACTGAGGAAGTTTTGGTGTGTTTGTGAGTAGATGTGCATTTGTGCAAGAACTTATATTATATATACTTATATGTAAATATCATAAAGACGAAAGTATAAGCATGAGGATATGTTAGAAATTTTTAGTTTGTGGGTATGGCAAGAGAATAAAAAATGCTTCAAAGGTACGTAAAGGTTTACGTTTTCCTTTAGATTTTATTTGCCCCACTACTTAGTGTGCAAGGGAGAATAATCAAATAAGCCTTTAAGATACAATGAAGTCTAGCAACTTGCTATTGTTGATCGTCGGTTTGCACTAACGAAAATCACCTAACACTCGATCAAAGGTTTACAAGAGGCTCAAGAGTACTAGAAACTATTTCTGTAAAATAATAGTTTCTAGATTTTATTAATTCAAAACTAAGAAAACTAATGAAGGATTGCTAGAATAATAGAAGAGAGATGATATGGAAACTGTGAATTGCTAGAAGAAGAGACATTGAAAGCTTAATTGATTGATCATTTGAATGAGGCGTGAGCACTCCTATTTATAGGAGTAAATCATTGCTTTTCAGTTTGAAACAGATTCTTTGATCAAGGAGTGCACCCTTTCGATTATCTCACACCTTTCCATAACATATTGGTTAATTACCAATAGTCACATTGGTTTCTTAATCATCACATACCTTTACAACATATAGATCTCTTCATATTTTGAAAATATTTCCAATATGATATAACCAATTTTGATTATTCCACCTTTTTGAATTATTTGTTCGGTTTGATGTTTCTTAGAGATAATTTAGTATATGCTTGTAAGTTGTACTTACTGGGTCGGTATAACTCATGATGCTACACCTTTCTATTTTCAGGTGATGAGTAGGATGCTTGGGTATGAGATCCGTGGTTCACTAAATAAAAGAATTATTTTCTACTTGCATTTTGAATTGAATAAATGTAATGACTATTATTTTTAAAACTTCATTATTGTAATACTAACGTTTTCACTTTTCATTAAATGTACTATTCAGGCATTTTAACATTTGAAATTATTTGGGTTTCTTATTCACATCACAAATTCTAAAACCATATTTTAGTATAATATCAGCCCCGGATTTGGGGGTGTGGCAACATGTATTGTGCCAACGCAAGATGTGCTCGCGAAACCGCATCAATTCGTCCATTCAAAAACGCAAACCTTATGCCTTCAAACTTGTTATGCATACGCTCTTCTAATCCTCTAATGGCGATGTCAACAATTTCGATCATGGTCAAAGATGTCTTGCTCCTAGTGTATTCGGTCCTAAATCGACGTAAGTATTCCACGAATGACTCTGACGGTCGGTGGATCATTTAGCACAGTGTTGAAATCTTAACTTCTGGTTCCATCTCGCCAAAGTGGTCTACGAATAACTTTTCCATGTCTTCCCAAGTTTGGACCAAATTAGGTTGCAACCCCGTGTACCAAGCCAGAGCTAACCCTAAGAGTAGTGAACCAAAAACTCTGAGTTGCAACCCTTGCATAGAAGCTTGAAATAAGCCATTGCCACTGAAAGTGGTGAAGCTCATTGGTTTGAAAGCTTTTGGCCACTCCCACATTCGCTCGTAAGGAAAATGATCAGTATACCCAATTGGAGGTTTTGTTGTCCCAAGAATCTTTTCGTTAATGAGATTGAGGACTAACTGGTTCCATTCCTCCACCAACAGAGCTTCTGCGTCCTTTCTTCCTTCGTCTGTCCCTTTGTTGTTGCTAATTGCGGTAATAGCAACATTGATGGTTTCAAGTTGTTTTTACATCTACTCGCTGAGGCTAGCGACATTCACCACTAAGGTAGCCTGGTTTTCAGTGAACATATCATATAATTTTTTTTGTTCTTTCCGATCTTCTTCCATGCTTACTCACATATTTTTGACTTTGCTAGTAAACTGCATCACGGTTTCTTCGCTCTCAGAAATTTTTCGCATGAGCTCGGCCAGCTGTCTGTTAAGCTATTGATCCCACTGCAAAGCATATTGTCTGTAGGATATGGAATCAAGCGCCTTTACTTCCGCTGCTGATTTTGGTTTGAGAACCATTGTTGGCTATAGTACACCGAACTTATCCCAGACTTCTTCTTCAGTCAACCTTCGACAATGTGAAGAGTTGTTCTCCTTGAATGTCGTCGGACGATGTTTGGTGCAACTTAGGTAACTCTTTTGGTATGGGTCACCTATTATTGCTATAAGACACTAAACCTATCTCTCACCTAGCATGCCAAAATAGTTGGCTCCATTTTCTCCAGCACGTAGATATGACTAGAGAATCACAAACCGTCTCTTTTGATGATACGCGCCTTGTGTGCCACTGCCTAGGGCATAATGTCGATGTACGTTGCGCCTGATGATCTTGCTTCTTTACAAGAAATTGGAGCGAGAGAGAATCAACATCGCTCAATAAGTTCTTCGTGCCTAAGTTATTTCAAGACTTAAGTTCCGTGTCTCACTGCTAAGCCACAAAAATCAATACTTCACACACCCAGTCTGGTGCAAAGTAGAGTAATTTTCTTGCCGAGTGTTGAGAACACTAGATAAAGAGTGACTGCTTGAATCTCCGGAACCTTCACGCCCTATCTGGTGTCAATTCCTTTGATCGTCATCGTCTGACAAAGAAAACCTTCGAATCTTCGTGCCTTGTCTGGTGTTGATTCTAAGTCCATTGTTGTCATTGGTTTCTCGTGTAAGAGAGAGAGAGAGAGAGAGAGAGAGAGCTTGTTTGTTGAGAAAAAAAATTTGTGTGTGTAGATGATGTCCTCAATCTGTCATAATCTCGTCTATTTATAATGGTCTTATATCTTCCTCATCGAGTGAGAAAATTAATACCTGGAAAGAATATAGATTCGAGATTTAGTCGATTCGTACTTTCCTTATTTTGTAGGGAATCTAGCGCTTTCCTTCTCGCTCCGCAATGTGAGAATTACTGAGCCATGGTGGCCGGCCCATTATAACCCCAACCCATTTATTAAAAATTAATGTTAATTTAAATTTAGTCCCAAACAGATAAATATCATAATAATTGATGTTTAGATTTCATATCCTGAAAACGTTTCATGATAACTTCATCGTTTATAGTAACAAATATATCTTTCTCAATGTATGATACCAAACAATTATTCATCAACTCGTCACCCATTCGACTACGTAAACGACTCTTCACAATATTCATTGTAGAAAATACTATCTCCACACTTGTTGTTGCTATTGATAAAATCAATGTTAATGTCAAAAGCAAGTAAACAAGTGGATATGTCTTATCTTTCTTTCGGTGAACCATTTTCTCTGCAAGCTCAGTAATCCCTCTCAAATCAGAGAACTCAATGTCAAAGCATATGTCTATAATATAGTTCTCTAGTTGATTATCAAGTACCTTTATCTCATGTTTAGAAAAGTCTTGAGGATAAAATTGGGCAAGATGAATTAACTTTGATTTATCAAAAGCTAAGAATGGGTTACTTGAATTCAAACTTGACATGCAAAGAACCAGCTCTGTATTCTACTTGCTGTCCTTTAAGTTGTTGATCCCGCTACAAATCATATTCTCTGTAGGATGTGGAATCAAGCGCCTTTACTTTCGCTGCTAATTTTGGTTTGAGAACCATTGTTGGCTATAGTACACTGAACTTATCCCAGACTTCTTCTTCAGTCAACTTCGACAATGTGAAGAGTTGTGCTCCTTGAATGTCGTCGGACGATGTTTGGTGCAACTTAGGTAACTCTTTTGGTATGGGTCACCTATTATTGCTATAAGACACTAAACCTATCTCCCACCTGGCGTGCAAAAATATTTGGCTCTATTTTCTCCAGCACGTAGCTGTGACTAGAGAATCACAAACCGTCTCTTTTGATGATACATGCCTTGTATGGCACTGCCTGGGGCATAATGTCGATGTACGTTGCGCTTGATGATCTTGCTTTTTTATAAGCAATTGAAGCGAGGAGAGAACCAACATCGCTCGATAAGTTCTTCGTACCTAAGTTATTTCAAGACTTAGGTTTTGTGTCTCGCTGCTGAGCCACGAAAATCGATACTTCACACACCCTATCTGGTGCAAAGCAGAGCAATTTCCTCGTCGAGTGTTGAGAACACTGGATAAAGAGTGACTGCTTGAACCTCTGAAACCTTCATGCCCTATCTGGTGTCAATTCCTTTGATCATCATCGTCTGACAAAGAAAACTTTCGAATCTTCATGCCTTGTCTGGTGTTGATTCTAAGTTCACTGTTGTCATTAGTTTCTCGTGAGAGATAGAGCTTGTTTGCTGAGAACAAATTTGCGTGTGTATGTAGATGATGTCCTCAATCTGTCATAACCTCGTCTATTTATAATGGTCTTATATCTTCCTCATTGAGCGAGCAAATTAATTCCTGGAAAGAATATAGATTCGAGGTTTAGTCGATTCGTACTTTCCTTATTTTGTCAGGAATCTAGCGATTTCCTTCTTCTCGCTTCGCAATGTGAGCATTGCTGAGCCATGGTGGTCGGCCCATTATAACTCTAGCCCATTTATTAAAAAGTAATGTTAATTTAAATTTAGTCCCAAACAGATAAATATCATAATAATTGATGTTTAGATTTCATATCCTGAAAACGTTTCATGATAACTTCATCGTTTGTAACAAATATGTCTTTCTCAATGTATGATACCAAACAATTTCATCAAGTCGTCACCCATTCGACTACGTAAACGACTCTTCACAATATTCATTGCAGAAAATACTCTCTCCACACTTGTTGTTGCTACTAATAAAATCAATGTTAATGTCAAAAGCAAGTAAACAAGTGGATATGTCTTATCTTTCTTTCGGTGAACCAATTTCTCTGCAAGCTCAGTAATCTCTCTCAAATCAAAGAACTCAATGTTAGAGCGCATGTCTATAATATAGTTCTCTAGTTGATCATCAAGTACCTCTATCTTATGTTTAGAAAAGTCTTGAGGATAACATTGGGCAAGATGAATTAACTTTGCTTTATCAAAAGCTGAGAATGAGTTACTTTGATTCAAACTTGACATGCAAAGAAGCAGCTCTGTATTCTTCTTGTTGAGTCGATCACCTAATTCTTGGAGTTGTTTATCTATAACAGTATAGAATAAATCAACACGATAATGATGCAAGTTTGTTATTACCTGAGACTTTCGCTTCAATTTTTTAGGAGGTTTGAATCTGTCATCCATGCTTAAAACTTTTATATGATGCTTCCCACAAAAAGAAGAAACTTGTGTGAGTAAATCATCCCAACCGCTCTCCCTCAACGTCTACAGTCGTTCATTACATACAGTAACCAAGCTCGTAGCATTCACAATATCTTGATATTTTCTTTGCAACACTTTTGACATATCTTTTCCAATACAGCGATCACAAAATTGAACATTCTAGCCAAGCTGATTAAAGTATCATAATGAGAGCTCCAATGTATATCACTAGTTCGTTTGAGACTAGTTTCTTGGTTTAAGCCTTGTCCACTTGAAAGCTCATTATTATTTAATGCCTCTAAAATATCATCACCATGCTGTTCTCGAAGAATATCTCGTCGTTTAGACGATGCTCCCACAACATTCACCACATTAGCAACCAATTCAAAGAAGTCTGAAATGTCATCATGATTTTTTGTCACTCCAACAAGAGCTAGTTGAAGTTGATGAGAAATATAGTGGACATAAATCGCAGATTCATTCTCTTTCAAAATAAGTGCTTTCAAACTATTCAACTCGCCTCGCATATTGCTTGCTCCATCATAACCTTGACCCCGCAATCTAGATATGCTTAATCCATGTCTAGAAAAAAAAATCATCAATAACTTCTTTAAGTGTTGCAGAATTGGTATTGGTAACATGCTCAATCCCCATAAAATGCTCAATAACTTTACCATCATCAACATAACGAAGTACAATGGCCATTTGCTCCTTACATGACATATCTCGAGATTCATCATCAAGAAGAGCAAACAAAGAATCGCCAATTTCACTAGTAATAGTACTGATTATTTTGCTTGAAATAGCACTTACAATGTCTTTCTGAATATCTGGTGATGTCAACTTCAAATTTTCAAGAGCATTCTTGAGTGTGACAGTTTTGAAATCTTCACTATAACCGTATAACCATTCCAAAATTTCAAGAAAGATTCCTCGATTATAAGAATTTTCAGACTCATCATGTCCACGGAATGGAAGCCCTTGTTTCAAAAGAATTCTGACAACACCAATTGATGCACCCAAGCGAGTTCAGTAGTCAATTCTGTCTTGATTTGTATATTTTGACAAAACAGTCTCAACGTGTTGTCTTGGATTTGATAGAGCATCGCAACTTCTCGCGGCCTGATTGTGTGTTAAATTAGATCCTCCAAAATGTAATGATATAGTTTTTTTGTCCTTCCAAGTATTGAATCCCTTAGTAACAAAAGTTTCACCACCGGCTTGTTGTCCAACAGTGAGTTTGAAAAAATAACAACATAAACAAAATGCTTCATTCTTGTTGACACTGTATTCCAACCAATCTGGAAACTCGTCGAACCAACCCTTAACAAACCTTCTTTTCCTTTCCCATCATTACTGAATTGAAACTTGTGAGCTTTAGGTTGACAAGGCCCTTTGTGTATATAATATCTTCGAACTTCTCGAAGGTTAGGATGATAACTTGAAATTGGTGGGCATTCAACGGGATTAGAATGATATTTTTCTGAACTATCTTCAACATAAGGCTTTTTCGGGTTCATCTTTCGAATCTTCGCAGGTGGTTGTTCCTGTGAGTCCGCTATTGAATTCGGAACAGATGATTCTTCCACTGTAGGATTTGCAGAACTTTCTTTTTAAAAAAAATATTTCTCCATCCCAATACTGATAAATATAAAAGGCAGCCTTGCCTCGGACAAAACTGATAAATAAACTCGACATGATAATTTTCTAACGCGTAATGTGTATTTATATGTATTAATTAGAATCCTTGATTAGATAGAATTTGGAGTTCGAATGATCCTGGTCCAAATTTTTTTTTAATTGAAATCATATCCTTAATAAAATACCTCATATATATAATTTAATATTATTTGCCAAAGTCAATCGTTGTACGTACGGAAAAGAAATGTCTGCTGTGGCATTGAAATTTGGACAAGATTACACATTTTGTTATTTGTTTACCCCGTGTGCAGACGCCTACCTTCGCAACAAAATAGAATTATTATGCTTTTGCATCACAAACCATACACGTTTAACTGTTGTAGTGATCGTAAGATATATCCGTGTGTCTACCTTCTAAATCATATCTATTGAATGGCGGGGTTTCAATGTATAGTAGTAAAGAGTCGGCAATACGATTCAAAATGACCCTTTGTACGTGAGGGAAAACAAGTCAAAGTTGTAGCATGAAGAGCATATAATATAAGCAACGTAGTAGCTTCACGACCATCAAGAAGTTACAGCGGTGCAAAAGATCCAAAACATCTCTGTTTCTGCACACTATGGCTTCAAGGAGCTAGTGGGTGAAGCATTCATATCATTCTTCTGGACACCCAAAATGAAAAGATTATCTCAACTACTTGATTAATTGGATTCAGGAAGGAAAGAAATATCACCAGACAACATAGAAACCATACTCACATTTCAAAGGTGCATGAAATTATGGAAACAAGAATACTGGTTAACATTTTCCGAACAAGATGCATAAACTGAACATAGATAATAGTTCAAAAGGCAACACACCAGATTGCCTATCTGTACTAAAAAACCTAGCTAAACTAAATAACCATTAACAGCATAATGCAATAGCCATAATATTAAACACATCCATAGGGTTTAACAGCCATATCAATCAGAGCTTATTCCTTGGAGGTCTTGTTGATGAGGGACTTGTGGATGTGAGGAATGACTCCACCTCCAGCAATTGTTCCCTTGATCAGAGTGTCAAGCTCCTCATCTCCCCTGATCGCAAGCTGAAGATGCCTTGGGGTAATTCTCTTCACCTTGAGATCTTTGCTAGCATTTCCAGCCAACTCAAGAACCTCAGCAGTCAGGTACTCAAGGATTGAGGCCAAGTAGACAGCAGCAGTCGCCCCAACACGCCCATGGGCAGCAATCCTCTGCTTCAGCTGCCTATGGATCCTACCAACAGGAAACTACACCCCATATACAACAAAAACAACGCACAAGTTAAGACCAAAGAAACTCAATAAGAACACAAGGCACAATAATGCAGCATGTTTTGATTCCAAATTCTTTAATCAGAAATGTGTAACATAATCACCTAAAAGACATACAGGAAAAACCTAATCACATAAAATCCCCACAAACACAGCATTACATGTTTTGAATTGTGTCCAGTACAAAATTTTAAATGCAACACCACAGATCAAACATACTCCATAAAATTACAGTAGGCCAAAAGTTCTGATATGCATTGAACCTAATAAACACAGAAATATAATACTACAACAGGGTTTTGAGTCCCACACACGTATAACTTTCAGAGACTAACAACAAGGCCACAAACCAAAAATACTCTATATATAACACCCCGTTAGAGATCTTTGATAACATGATTACTATTAATTGTATTGAGTCGCCAAAAGCAATTTCAACTTCTGGTCAATAAAAACCAACTGACCACAAATTAGATCCGCAACACAATACAACACCAATAAACCCAAGACCACCTCGAACAGAAACAAAACCCGTCAAATAAAACTGGACCTAACCGGTTGAATCATGACCCATCTCACAACATTAACGCACAAAAACCAGTTCAAGCATCTGGGTCTACAACATACACAGCTCACAAGTAAAAACCACACAAAATCACTAACTGGGTTTGAGTAGAAGCTCAGTGAATGAGTTGAATACCTGAATTCCAGCACGAGAAGAACGAGAAACTGGCCTCTTCTTATCTTTATCCTTGTCCTTGTTAGCTGCTGTGGTCTTCTGAGCAATAAGCCCCTTTCCTCCTTTCCCTGCCATCACTCCTGTAAAATCCACGCCGAAACCAACAGAACATGAGCTCAAAAAAATAAAAATAAAATTAACTTGACCACAAAACCCAAATTCCAACTCTAATTTTCAAAACAACCCAACTCTGCAACCCAGATCTACTCTAATTTGGCGTAGATCTCATGTAATTCGGACCAGAAACCCCACAGTTTTCGACCCATTTTTACTAAACCGAAACTGAAGAATCGTAAAAACCCTAATCTGCGAACGAAAACCGAAACCCAAATACCCTAATTGAAAGTAATTGAGAGGGAGAGAGAAAGAGAGAGAGAGATACCTGAAGGGTTTTGTTGGGTTTAGGGTTTGCAGAGAGAGTAGTAGAGAAAAGAAAAGAGAACTGTAGAGAGGGAAATGTGGGGAATAAGGGGGTTTTAATAGAGAGTGAGAGAGCGAGAGAGGGAGGCAATTTAATGGTGTGTGTGTGTGAGTGAGTGAGCGAGTGAGTTTTGGTTCATTTGAATCCGGACGGACCAAAATGGCGCTTCATTTCGGTGGGAAATTCCAAAAACTAAAATTGATTTTGGTTTGGGGGGAGAGGGAAGGAGGGAAACTCAAAAAAATTGAATGACTTTTACCAATTCAGCCTTTATTTCTGTTTAATGCCAGATCTGACCATGAGGAATCTTCAATTGAACCAAGTCGTCGCATGTGGTCTTTGTTCAAGTCTTTAATTAATTTGGGTCCGATGTAAATCATGTAATGCATGGGAAGTCACACGAGAAATAAAATGGAGATTAAAACCTTCCTTAAAACCTGAAGTAGTCAAAGAAAACACTAACAAAGATGGGTTTATGGCACGAGGGTAGGAACCAACGATCTCCAAGCCTCCCCCTCCCAAACTGCCAAACATGACAAATTTGCAATCCCCCTCGTGCAACCTAACTAAATAGACCAAAGTCTTTCTCCTCGTCACTTTCGTCTTGTTGGAACTTACTCAACTTAGCAGTGTCGGAAGATGGAAGAGTATAATCGAGGAAAATGACAAAATTTTGTGTTTATGACTTTTGAGCTCTCTCAAAATCAAAATCCTAAGCCTATCCTCGATGCTGATCGATTATAATGGGCTTTTCTTTCTTGCTAGCTAGAGTGGTCGTCCGATTAGAGAATTTCTATTTGAATTCCCTTATTTGCTCACTGCACTCCTCTAAATATATTTTTTTCTCAAAATTCTCATCTTAATCCTCAAAAAACTCAGCATTAAGAAAGTAGTAGTTTGGGTTCGATGCCATTTTATTTGCTGTGCGGTTCTTTCCTCTCTATGTTATGCTCGTCATCATCTCACACAATCACATGTTCAATATAATTTATGTATGGTGGGAAGAGGACAAAGGGGTTTAGGGCAAGTTCAAATTTTCAGTTTTTTTTTCCAGTAGAAAGATTAGTCATGAACCTAAATCCAACTTTGACTTGATTTTCTTATTTGTATTCGATATCTAGAGTTCAATCGATCAAAAATTTAGCATATATCAAAAGGTACAAGCATCGTTGTATAATTGTCTTCATCTATCAAATGTTAATTCGTTATTTTTTTTTCTTTTATGTAATATCATTGTTTTTCTTGTTTAAAGGATTTTTATTCTTGAGCTTTTCGAGGGTAAGATGGAAATTTTGAGAGAAAAATATTGAGAAGAGGTGTGGTGAGCAAATTAGGACGTTCAAATAAAAATTCTTGTCTATTTAACCCTACATCTGTGTATTGTGTTATTCGTATATAACGAAATTTTATTCAAGTCTTAAAATATTTTTCCTTAAAACATGAAGACGGGTGAAGTTGTCGAGGCTTTCAACAATTTGAGTATTTGAGACCCAAACTAAAAGGTCTTATATTTTAAGGGAATATATTTTATACACAGCAATGCACTTGTACGGTCTGCGTGACAGATTTTTATTGGCTCATGCTGCATATGAAGAAGCTGATAATAAGCGTAATGCGTCTAGGGGAACCTACATTCCGAAGACTCCATATTGAGAATGCCCTAAGATGATTGTAGCTATGCAAGAAGAGAAGGAGTCTGACGAATATGATTCAGACGATGCAACGGTGGCTGGTTTGGAGTTAATAGCCAAGAACACAGTCAAGTCAAAAAAGATCATTCCTTCGAACGGACCAGTGCGGGTCTTGACTAGCATGTTCACAAAACCAGAATTCGAATCTTATACCTACGATGCGAACGCAGCGCACGAGATCATAGAGGATTTGATTGATAGGAAGTTGACCAAGTCAGACTTTGGAGTATTCCCTACTGCAGAGCAGCTAAAGGGAGAGAAGTATTGCAAGTTCCATAACATATGGAATCATACAACCAAGGATTGCATCAAGTTGAAAGATCAAATCCAAAAGTGGATTAATGAAGGAAAACTTGCGATCGATGCATCACCACAAATTGATATGCTCGATCGGCAACCTTTCGCAGATACTTCAGTGGGAACGCTAGAACTAGTAAAGTCGAGAGTCATCGATAGGTTCCAAAGCGATAGAATGGAGAAAATTCTAAAGACTTGATCAAAGACGGTATCGCGAACGTACCTAACCCAACAGCCACACCTCCGCAGAAAGGGTTGTACTGCAAATTCCATCACTCTTGGACACACAGTACCAACCAGTGCGCTTCGTTGCAGGAATAAATCCAGCGATGGATAAATGAAGGGGACATCGTTCTTCCTGATTGTGCAGGAGAGGAAGCTGTTGCAGGATCATTTATGGTGGGTACTCTGGAAGTAGCTTGGCGTGGAGGAACCAAGCGAAAACAAATGTTAGATCTTAAAACCACCAACGAAGTAGTCACTCACAACAGTAGCAAAGAGGATCCCAAGGGGAAGCAAAAAGAGGTATGTAGAGAGGCGACTCCGGTAGTGCTGTGCACTCGTTGCAAAGTGGAGTGTGGTCTCAAGATGACCTACGAAGAATTTGTGGACGTTGTACGAGCAGGTTCAACGGCCAAATCTCCGCCAGAGAACTATCAGCTGGCAAGCCCGAAGGAACCACAAACAGTGGCCAAGGACTCTAACTTGTTCAAACGAATATGAATGGCCAAAAAGAAAGGTGAGGTCATTGATGATAGGCAGCGAGCGGAGTCGAGCAAACCTTATATTCCTCCTACGAGCCACGCGGTGAATAAAGAAGACGTATGGTACGTGCAGTCAGGGGGAAAGACTGTGGAGATGACTCCCACTAGGAAAAGGAAATTACAGCGTTAATTCGAAACTGCGAAAAGAACTTTGGAAGCTTTAGATAGAGGCTTGATAAAGCATGAACAACTAGTGGAGTCACCAGAATAGATTCAAAGACGGATGAATAGGCTCACAGCCATACCCATGATTACATTCGAAAAAGGCTCCAGCAGACCAAAGGTGCAAGCAACCAGATCCAATGTATTTTCCCGGATCGACAAAGTAAAGCCTAATGCAGAGGCACAACGAGTGCTAAAGAGGGCTCGAGAGATGGTTGAGGATAAGCCAGTGTGTAAATCAGTCTTCAAATGCATCGAATCCTAGGCAGAATCAGCCGATGAGCCAAGGAAGAAACCAGTGTTGCAATGGAAGCCAAAACCTCTAGTGATTGAGGAGCAAAAGAAGCTCACTCTTATATCTTCCGCGCCCAAGGTCATCAAAGTAGTGGTTGGTGAGTCAGGACTCACAGTGAGGATAGACTCTTCGAAGAGACTTAAGTTCATGGTTTATGCAAAAGAGCAATGTTGCCCTCCCATCGAAGATCAGCAACAAGAGCCATTGTAAGTCGAGACTGAAGTAGACGATGAGAATGAGAATTTGGTTGACTACGGAGAGGATAGTGAATACCTAGAAGAGATCTACGTTGAGGACGTGCACATAGGCTTGGTATACTTACTACCGGCCAAATTTTCCAAGCTAGCCAAGGCAATACACGTGACTGTTGTGAGCCAGGCAGCTCAAGGACTACCTTTGGCAGAGCATGAGCACCTAGAAGAGCGGGGACCAACTGTGGATCCCGCAATGCAAAAATCTTACATGATGTTCTCTAAACCTATAGCCATGATGGCCTCGCATATGAGACCATTGTACATCACTGTAGGCATAGAGGCATCCAGCTCAGCAAGGTCATGGTGGATATCGGCGCAGTAAATGTCTTGACTACTCGAGCAATGACATTGTTGAGTATCCCACGATCCGCTAATCAAGCGACGTCCATGACAATCAAAAACTTTGCAGGGACTGTATCGCAGACCTTAGGGTTGTTGTTCATAGAAGTCAAGGTTGGACCCGTTATAGGGGTGCATACTTTCTTCGTCATCGAATGCAATTCATCTTTCAGTGCAATATTGGGTAGAGATTGGATCCATAAGAGTTATTGCATGTCCTCGTTGCTACATCAACAGCTCCTCATATGGGATATGGAGACATCAGAATCACATATAGTCAATGCCGATCTGCGACCATATTCAGTCTCTGCAAATGCGCTAGATGTCGATTACTACAATGGCAATCTTCGGCAATTGGAAATGTGCGGCATCGATAAGAAGGGCCGACATGTTGGAGTAACGGCCTCAGAACTGGCTCGGTGGGGAATAACGCAAGCAAGAGAAGATAAAACACGACCATATTTCCTGGAGCTAGCCTCCACAAGCTATCAATGATGCGTTCGTCCAAAGACGAGGAGGCAAAGGCTTGTGCTTCTCTATATGCAAGATTGCAAACCTATATGATTGAGTCACAATTCTACGATTGTCTGGCCAACCATAGCCACGACAAAGTGTATCAATGAAGATGACCAACATGAAGAAATAGAGGAGGATATCATCCAGCTGGCACCTACAACCTTGGATGACACACCACATAAAGTGAGGGATCCAACCGAGAAGATGAATCTTAGAACTATCGCTGAGCCAATGGAGGTGGTTATTCATACTTTTCTAGAGCCTGAAGAAAGAAAGAGGCCCGTTGACTTCTTATTCGAGTATAAAGACTGCTTTGTGGAGAAATTTGAAGATATGCCAGGACTTTCACCAGAGCTGGTTGTCCACAAGCTCACAATCGCAGAAGGAAGAAAGCCAGTCCAGCAGCAGATGCAGAGGATGAATCCGGAGACAGCAACACTTGTCAAGGAAGAAATCGAAAAGATGTTGAAGTCCGGAGTCATCCAAGTGGCTAAGTACACGAAGTGGATGTAAAACATAGTCCCAGTGCGGGAGAAGAATGGAAAAATCAGAGTATATGTGGACTATAGAGATCTAAACCAAGCTACTCCGAAGGATGCTTACCCAATGTCGGTCGCTGATCAGCTTATTGATGCAGTTGCGAGACATGAGATACTCTCATTCATGCATGGCATAGCGGGATATCATCAAATTCCAGTCGCTGAGGAAGATAAGCACAAAACTGCATTTAGATACCCAAGGGTGTTAGGAGTGTTTGAATAGGTAAATATGTCATTCGGGTTTGAAGAACGCAGAGGCAACATATCAGCGAGCAATGCACTACATCTTTCACGACCTAGCAAGTGATACAATGGAGGTCTACATTGACGATGTTATGGTCAAATAAAAGTAGAGGTCAACACATGTGGAGGATCTGTGGCAAGTATTCATGCGAATGAGAAAGCATCAGCTTAAGATAAATCCTGCTAAGTGCGTTTCGGGGTACAAGCGGGAGATTTCCTTGGTTTTCTGGTACATCAACGAGGAATAGAGGTCCCGGATGATAAGAAGGAAGCAGTGCTTAAAGCGTCCCCTCCAAAAAACAAGCATGAACTTTAGCAGCTACTCGGAAAGATCAACTTCTTAAGGAGGTTCATTACAAACACTGCAGGATAAACCAAGCCTTTCACACCGTTGCTCAAATTACAGGGTGAGAAGGAGTTTCTCTGGGAAACAGTTCATCAAGAAGCATTCGACATGATCAAGCAATACTTAGCTAACCTTTCAGTCTTGGTACCATCATGAAAAGGTGTGCCACTTAAGCTCTACATTTCAGCGATCGTATTCTCTATATGTAGCTTATTGGCACAAGATGACGAGGTGAAGACAGAGAGAGCAATATTATGCTTAAGCATACCCTTACAAATTACGAGAGTAGATATACATCGATGGAAAAGCTATGCCTTGCTCTTTATTTCTCCGGCTGCAAATTGAGGCATTACATGCTGTCTTTCACAACGTGCATCATCACACAAACATACCTTGTTCGATACATGTTAGCTCGACCTATACTTCAACAATGGATAGGGAAATGGATTCTCGCGATGTCCGAGTTTTCTCTACAATACGTCCCGCAGAAGGCAGTGAAGAGCCAAGCAGTGGCCGATTTCCTCGCACACCACCCTATGGAGGAAATCTTATTGCAGAAGGAGTTAGAATTGTCACACATCTCTTTGGCTCCTTGGAAACTCTACTTTGATAGATCTAGCACGAGTGTTTTCGCAGGAGCAGGGATAATGCTGGTCAATCGGCAAGGTAAAGTATTTGCTTACTCTTTTTGGCTTGAGTACAATTGTTCCAACAATGCAACGGAATACGAACCCTTAATCATCGGACTTGAATTGTTATGGGACTTGGGTGCTACAAACATACAAGTTTAGGGAAATTTGCTACTTGTGATCAGACAGCTCCAAGCCACGTTCAAAACAGGTCTAATCCTCGAGCCATATGTAAAAAGGGCCAGCGAGTTATTGGAATTATTTACGGAGGTGACTCTGACTCACATTCCACAAGGAGAGAACTTTGCAGCCAACGAGTTAGCTCAACTGGCGACAGGGATAGAGCTGGTCGATGATGTACATAAGCGATTCATGAAAGTAGAAGCTCGTACGCTCCCTTCCTTCATGACTAGAAAGGAGGAAAAAGATGATTGGCACGTCACATCAAGACCCCTTCAATTACCCATAGGTTAATCTCAAGGTCTGGGGGGCAATGTTTGGGCTCAAAATGAACTCAACATTTATTCTGATACTTTTGGGCCTTGGAGATAAAATGGGCCAGTCACATGTGACTCGATTAGAGCTGCGAATACAGAAAGATATCTAACTGCGAATCCAGAAATATATCTATGCGATTTCTAGATAATCTAGGGGAATCTAAGGACAAGATATTATTCCCTATCAATAAATATTACCTTGTCAAGCAAGGAGGGTCAGAGTACATATCTCTATAAATAGACGAAGCAGAGCAGATTTGCGGACCTCTACACTTATACACAATTTGCGCACCAGCAAATCTTACTCCACTGCGAGCAAACAACCAGCGACCAGCGAACTCCGAATCTAAGCCACCCGAGAGAGCGTGGGAATTCTTAAGATCTAT
Organism: Geum urbanum; assembly: GCA_946800695.1. NCBI lineage: Eukaryota > Viridiplantae > Streptophyta > Magnoliopsida > Rosales > Rosaceae > Geum > Geum urbanum. Next base: position 49,255,185 of record OX327002.1, on the reverse strand, counting down.
GAAGTCACATTATCTGGTGTTCTCAATACTACCTCCTTAGGATTGCTCTGCTTTATACTTGCCTGAGGGTGTAAAGTATCAATTCTTTGTGGCTCAACAGAGAGACACAAAGCTTACGTCTTGTATCAAGACAAATAAGACTCAACAAGCGAGGTTGGTTCTCTCCTCGCTCCAATCGCTTGACAAGAAGCAGAAACTAGGTGGCGCACTACATAATAACATTCTGTCCTTGGCAATGGCAAGTCTCGCACATAGCACACAACGACTGCGAATACAAAAAGAGATAATTTGTGATCACTCCACTCGCAGCAACCTAACTGGAGAAAAATCGAAGTCAAACATTTTGGCAAGCTTAGTGGGACTCAGGTTTAATGTCTTATAATCATTGATCTGTATCGCAAAACTTTCATGAGCTGCCTTAAACATCCAGCACCAGTGTTTCGAGAACACAACTCAGCTGCTTGCAGAGGTTTAAGCAACGAGGAAGTGAAGCCAAACAAATGATAAAAAAATCTCGGTCCCAACATGGAACCAGTTATAAATAGAAATAACCTCCACATTATGATAAGTTATAAGATTTTTTGGTCCCATATATAGAAAATTTAAAAGTTACCTCCATATAGTAATAATTGTCAATAATAATATATAAAATATTATTCAAGAAGAATTAAAACTCCCCAACCATGACGTTGTTTAAACTTCCCTAACCATGGAAAAGCTACCTCCATATAATAATAATAATTTTCCACTGAACCACTCTCTCCAAAGCGTCGGTAGGATTGAATTGCATGACGTTCTTTGAACTTCCTCAACCATCCATTTGAAAAGTCAAATATGGTAGCTTCAAGATAAAGTGTTTCTTGGAATAAGTTGCATTTCTCTTTCAAGAGATCAACACTCATATCGATATGGTATTGATTACACGTTAACCATTCATAGAGAGCAAACTCCATTAAAGGGTACCTTGCCATCTTCACGTGTTTTGTATCTGGTTTCAATGGCATATCTTCTTGAAGAATATTGGATGATCTCTTAAGTGTCTTAGATATTGCTGCTTGAGAAACTTTAATGTTATAATCTTTTTCTCACCAATTTGCAAGTTCATTTTGCGTCCAGCTAGGATTTGATTCTTTCTTCTTAGACATCTCGATTAGTATCTTTTCAGTTAACTGTGTTCGCGGTGGCATGTTTGACTTTAAATGACGTGAATACTTTAACTAAGTTTGACTAACAACCAACACAGTACATTTGTTTATAGACAAAAAAATATTGTAGAACGATTATGAAATATAATGTCAATAGGAAAAATTCAAATAAATTAGTTTATTATTCATATAAGTTTCACATTTAAATTGTAAATATATTACTTTCTTTTTAAGGAGATTTATTCTCCGTATGTTCGCAAAAAAAAAAATCTCCGTAACTTTCAGTTTGTGTCTTACCTTAATTAGATACGAATTAGTAAAGATAGAGATATAGAGAATCTCTATTTTATAGGGACAGTTATTGTAACAGATTATAACAACCTATATATAAGACATTCTATCAATAAAAGAGTTACAGTTTTCAGTTTATCATATTTTCTCCCTCAACAAATTATTAGCACGCTCTGAGTTGATAGCTAGCAATCACCACAGAGAAGAAGAAAAAACCGCAAAACACTTTTCTCATCCCCAAATTCGAGATTGACCACTTCAATCTCATAATATGTACACATATGCCAATTTCTACAGAAGATTGTGAGCAGCTCACAATGAATCAGCAGGAGGTATTAATATGCACGGAAATATCTAGATGTCTAGTTTCCAGAACATTCTTCAGATTAAAATTCAGATGTGTCTAGAGTAAGTTATGGCCGATTTAGTACATGAAGGTCAGTCTGCCAGAAAGAAGAAAAGAAGAAGAAAAAAAAAATACCCTAACCTCTGCTGGAGCACGTCACCGGATTTTTGTGATTCCTTAAAAAAATTTTCAAAGTTTTCATACCGAGCATAACACCCTCGAGGTAAATTTTCTAAACCGTCAATCTATAGATTTAGGAATAAACTTACTTCCTGCAAAACCCTAGATCTTAGGATTGTGATATTGCGATTTGTGATGATTACATATCTATGCCCTAGTTCCTGTGGACCTATATCCATAGAATATAAGTGACGGTACTGGAGGAGTCATGGTTTAGAAAAGAAAATAAAAGGAAAGGAAATCGATACTATATGATGATTCATCACGGTTTCTGGATGTGGTTTTGAGCCACCATTTATTCATAATCAATTTTTGTGACCAAACATCATTAATCACAGTTCTTATTTCCTAAACTTGATATTAGTGATCCATATTTTTTCATTCTGTAAGCTAATTGCATCTCTTGTCTCTCTTGTAGATGACATCAATTGAGCCGGAATGGTCTGAATTTGATATCCTTGATCCTTAAGGAGTAGAATACCATTATTGGGTGTCAGATGTTGAGATCGCGCTTCTCAGTATGAATCTGACAGATACAATCCAACCACCACCTGGTACTGAGGCACCAACTCTAGCTTGCAAAGCTCGAGCCCTCATATTTTTGAGGCGACATATACATTCAGTTCTACAAAAAAGATATTTGTTAAAGAATGATCCCTCAATTTTGTGGGTGACTTTACAAGATAGGTTCAATAATGTGCATAATGCACAACTTCGAGAACTGCAAGACAGATGGCATTCATTCTGGCTATTGGATTATCTAAAGATTGATGCATTCAATCAAGGTATGTTGGAGCTACAATTGGACTTAAATGTTTATGGCATTGTAAAAACCGATCAAGCTATGATCGAGAAGTCTTTAAGCACATTCCCTACGTTTATGGACACACTTGCTAGTCAATATCGCATAGATTATGAGGAAGGAAAACTAAGATCATTTAGTGATCTCATGAATGTGCTCGCTAAGAAAAAGCGGTATCACAAGATTCTTCTTCACAATAATGTTTGGCTAGCTGGTACTAAAAAAGATCTATGAGTCATACAACACTGGTGGGAAGGCATGTAAGGATATGAAGAATAGTCGTTCTGAGCCTTACAATAACCATGATGGAAGATGAGGACAGGGCAAAGGTCGTGGTAGAGGATATAGTCGAAACTTGACTTGAACTCACTAAGACAATAACCATAACTCTAACAAGAATCATTCCGGTTTTAGGAACAGGAGAAATTCTTCAAATTCTGCTTCTAATTCGCGCGTGTCATCTTGTTATAGATATGGTTCTACCAAGCACATGCACAAACAATGTTGTGCACCCCAAGATATTCAAAATGCCTACAAAAAGTACACGCGATACTTGGCACATGAGACTAACTTTACTAAAGACTATGAGATGGAAGATTGCAGTGAAGCCAATCTTATAATAGCAAACAATACAAAAGCAAGTCTGGAGACTTCGATTTTTGAGTAGTCTATGTATTAGGCTTATGCTTATGCTATGTCATCAAGTTTAGCTTTATTTTTTTACTTGGTTTTAGTCATGATTTTTTATTGACTTGGTTTTTAAGTCATGGTTTTTGGAATAAGACAACTATAATGTAATTTTTAAAGTTTGCGAGTAATGAAATTTTTTCTATTTTTCGGTACATGAAAGTGTTAAGAATGTTATTTTTATACCAATTCAATGTATGGTTCGATGTTTTCATTAACATATAGCATAATGACACAGCAATACAGTAAAAATGAGATATAAATGAGAAGATGTTATTTTGATCTTGGGGGGAGGGGGTTTCGATCCATCGAAGGTGATCCTCGGGTCCTTACGCTGCATTTTTTGATCCATTGAGGATTCCTTCCTCGATCCATCAAAGGATTGTCTCAGGTCAAGTTCTTCGATCCATCAAAGCCTAACTCTTCGACCCATCAAAAATCAGTATCAGAAAATCAAATTTTATTTTAGGTTTCTTCGATCCGTCGAGGAATTGTTCTTCAATCAATCGAAGGTATCCCTCTAGTAGGTTTGTGATATTTTTGATCCATCAAATTTTTTGTACTTCGATCCATCGAATGTGCTACCCGGATTGTGGTGTTTTTGATGTATTATACATCGATTTTATTGAAATTGTGCATCAGATGTGATTTTACATCGGTTTTTGTCATGCCATGGAACTTCATCTACAAGGATCATTTTGACCAGTCATATGTTGTTATACATTGGTGGTTTTTAGATATTGTCAAACCATATCAGCACTCTAGAAGGGTTACACCCTTTGAAATTTTTAAGTATTCACTTAAACTGTTCATCGTGTCTTGGTTTCAAAGGCGGATTGATTGCCATTATTTTGTTGAGATATGATGGCGAGACTAAGTGTTATACACGCCTAATGGCTATTCAAACCTTACTAAGTTTAGACAACATTTGTGCCAAAGATTTTCACATGGAAAAATATTATGAGAATGGAATAGAGTTTTGTGTCCACTCTCCGTAAAATGCTGCCAACAACGCAATCTGGAGAGGCTTATGAGGATTTGTAGTGTTTATATCTTACTACGGTTGGGATCATTGAATCTCATATAGTCACTTATATTACTATGTGTGACTTGGCCTCATATGAGCTTTTGTATTATGATGATCAAGATATTAAGAAATTCTCATGGCAATCGGTTCTTCAGAGCAAAGAAGCATGTGGGAATACCTAAATTCATCAGTTTAGATAGGGAGGATGAGACTACTCCTCTCATTCATGACTCGGTCTCCAAGACGGTGCAACATAATCACGGCAAAGTACCGTTGTGGCATCGTGTGTTATCCCACTGGATGTCTTTATGACAAAATCTAATGCACATTACTCGTTTTGCAAAGCTTGTTTATGTCTATATTGTTGTTTATATGCATGAGGGTCATTTGTTGTAGACACAACTTCCATTCCTTTACCGATTCCAAGAATATATTGGGTGAATCAATCAAATCGGTATGCAGACTATATATATATAGTTTTAATTGCTGCATAGACGCATAGGTCACACGTTTTTGCAATTCACATGGTACGATGCATTGGCAAAACTCCTAGCACATATTATTAAGCTTCAGGATCACCACCTGGACAACCCAATAAGGTCAATTAGATTGGATAATGCAAAAGAGTTTACATCACAATATTTTGTTGATTATTGCATTTTTATTGGGATTAACATTGAACATCCTAGTTCCCCATGTTTATTCATTGAACGGTTTAGCGGAAGCAGAAATCAAGCGGTTACAACTTGTGGCCAACACAATAATAATGCATATTGATTTACCGGTTTCTGCTTGGGGATATGCAATGGTAGATGTAGTCATGCTTATTCGCTTGATACCCATAAATCGCCAACCATATAGTGTGTACCAGATGGTAACTAGATATGAGCTTTATATCTCACACATATACATCTCTGGTTGCACGGTACATGTGTCTACTATGCTTCCACTGCGTACTGAAATGGGTTCTCAACGACAATTATGCATTTATGCTGGTTATGATTCTCCAACGAATGTCTGCTATTTAGAACATTTGACAAGAGATCTCTTTATTGCTAGTTTTTGCAGATAGTCACTGTGATGAGACATACTTCCCGCTGTTAGGGGGAAATAGGAACGGTTTCATTCTAGTTAAACGTCAAAAATTGACGTGGTATGTTCCCACTATGTTTCATCATGATCCTCGTACATCTCAATGTGAGATTGAAGTGCAATGTATTCTTGATCTTCAGAAAGTAGCAGATTCAATATCTGACTCCTTTACTGATATCATGAAAGTGACGAGATCAGTTATACAAGTTGCAAATCCTATAAGGTTAAAAGTCTCTGGCATTGGGCAAATTAACACAACACCCGGGAAAGGTAGCGTTTCTCTTGCTCATAGTGGAGGTGTAGCGTCGGTCAAAATCCACTAATGAGTTTCTGGTGAAAAGGCAAGTCATCAAGGCACATCCTTTCATCATCAACACATGAGATCATTTCTGACTGCCATTGTGTCTAAAATTTGACATTGACAAATATTGGGGGACACCTCAGAGTCAATGACAATGTCAGTAAACAAAGAAATCTCACTAAGTTAAACAAATATTAGCGGTATTATGGATGGTTCTTCCATGTCCATTGATGATACATTTACTTATTATGTCACTCAGTAATTGACGACAATGAAGTAGGATATTGCTCTGTTGCGGATTGTCAACGTTTAATGTAGAGAAAATTGACCGATATGGAAAATTACAATAAGTTGAATTAGACTCTTACAAATGGAAAGTTTTCAGGTTGGTAGTGATATGACCATCGAATGGTAAGCCTATTAGACACAAATGAGTCTTTGTTTGAAAGCGTATTTGGAAAAATGAAGTCATGCGGTATAAAGCTAGACCTGTTGCACAAATATTTTCTCAACGCCCTAGTATTGATTATTAGGAGATGGATTCTCTGGTCATGGACATCATTACTTTTCGCTACCTTATCAGTTTGGTAGTGTCTAAAATACTGTGTATGCAGTCTATAGATGTGGTTATATATCTCTATGGGGATCTTAATTCCAAGATATACATGAGAGTGCGAGTTGGCATGGTTCTACCCAATTCAAGTAACTATAAACCATGGAGTGTTCATGTAATTAGAATGGACATTCTCCATATAGATTGAAACAATCCGGTAGGGTGTGGTATACATGTCTTAGTGACTACTTGATTGAGAAGGGATACAAGAATGAAACGTTATGCCCATACATGTTCAGTGAATGAACAAGTTGTTTGAGATGATAGACCTTGGTAGGACTCGATTTTGTCTTGGTTTAGAGACAATACATCGAGTTGGTTGAATTCTTATTCACCAGTTTGCTTATGTCTAAATCAGGCAATGGAAAAAACACACCATATTAGCACACAATGGTTATTTGCAGTCTGGAACCCAAATTGATCAATTTCATCGAAATGATGATGGTAAAGATCTTTTGGAGATGAGATTCTATATCTTAGTGTCGTTAGAGCTTGGTAAAATATAGTTTAGTGCACACATCCAGACATTGCCCTCTCGGTATGTGCCAACAAAAATTCATGGGATGGATATAGTATACCATCTGGTATTTGAAGGTAACCATTGACTTGTGCTTGTTCTTTCCCTTCAAAGAAAATAGAGAGAAACTTGAAATTCTCCAAAAATGGATGGTTGAATAGCAGCATGCAAGTTCTGGGGTCTTTCGACCTATCGAGAAATGGTTTAGACCCATCGAAACTGGTACCATGGATCGAACATGAGCATTTATTCGCCTCGACGAGCGAGGACTTCGACCCGTCGAATTGCTCTCCTGTTGTGAGCAGTTTTACTGTTGTCCCCTATTTCGAAACACTGGTTGATGTGTTGGTCAAATTTGCTAATGTTAAGTATCTCTTTGACCCACATAAAGGACATTCCCAAAAAGGTTATGTATTCACCATGAGGAACATGGTGATTTCTTGGAGAACAACGAAGTAAACCTTTGTTGCTACTACCTCAAACTGTTCTAAGCTTTGTATGAAGCGGTTGATGAGTGTGTCCGGTTTAGGATGGTAATACAATATATTCAAGGGTCTAGTAGATTGGCATCTACTACGACATCACTAACTTTCATCTTCGAGGATAATGCGACTTGCATTGAACAAACGAAGTTGGCTTACATTAAGGGTGGTTATACTTAACTCATTTCGCCAAAGTACTCATACAACCAGCAATAGCAGTGGTTATTGATTATCCATATGAATCAAGTTGGTTTGGCGGATAATACTGCGGACTTGTTTACCAAATCATTAACTAAATCTATAATTGTGAAATATGTGAGACGCATTGGTATGCGCAGGTTATCTGAACTCTATGACTGAGTTTACAGTCAGGGGGAATTATATTTCTATAGACATCAGAGGGAGTCTACGTCACATGTATTAACTTTTGTAGTTGATGTGTTGTACTCTTTTTTCCTTAGACCAAGCTTTTGTTTTACCCATGCGGTTTTTGTTTGCTTGGCAAGGTTTTTAGTGAGGCAACATGTTATGTATCATTCATTAGGCCATCGACACAAGGGGGAGTGTTGAAGGAGATTTATTCTCCGTAACTTTCGATGTGTGTATTGTCCTAATTAGATACGGATTAATATAGATAGAGATATAGAGAATCCCGGTTTTATAATGACACTTATTGTAACAGATTGTATCAGTCTATATATAATGCATTCTATCAATAAAAGTATTACAATTTTCAGTCTATCATATTTTCTCCTTCAACACTTTCCTAATATTTGTGAACTAACTTATAAGAAAACCTCTATTTAAGAATAACCTTTATATAGGAATAAATTTTAGTATGCCCAATATTATAAATGTAGAGAGTTTTTACTGTATAATACATCATAGTAAATTTATATGATTAAGTAAGAGAAATCGTACCACCAAAACAATTCTTTGATCAAAAGTCTAAAGAAGAATCATACCACCGCACGATAAGTGAAAAGACATGAACTCAACATTGTTGGTCCTCATAACTTCTCTCTGAGAAAGAACAATAAGAGAAAATAATTATTTACAATTCAATAGCAATAATAATATATGTAATAGTTACGTACATTACTTACATACCATCATATTAAAAGGTGCAACAAAAATTCATATTACATATTAACCAAAAAAAAGTTAGTGTGCGCCGCTAGGGTTTCTTCCTAGGGCTTTCTTTTTGAACAACTTAGCAACAATCATGGTCAACCCATGGTTGATCGGATGTCGAAGACTCTGGATATCTCTGGAACGGGATGCACGTCCTTCAGAGCTGCGGGGACGGCGACGACGACGGCGTCACAATACTTTGCATTTGGTCATTTGGTGACAACTAAGAAGCCTGTGGATCCTAGATGATTCATGGGTACGATGGGGTCTATTTGGGGTTTGAAAAAGAATCTATCTATTCGGGCAGAGAAAGACCGTTTTGTTTTCACGTTTGTGGTGGAGGTCGATTGTGAAAGGATCCTAAAGCGAGGTCAATGGTTCTATAATTGCTCCACTCTGGTTTTGGCTGTGTATGATGGCCTATCATCATTGGCTACCGTACCTCTACGATCGATCCCTGTGTGGGTGGAAGCACTAGGGTTGCCACCGGTGTTACTTACTGAGGCTGCCGGGAAAATTCTTGGCCTTTCATTGGGGTCCTTCAATGAGGTTGATCCGAAGGGTTGAAGAGAGGATGCATGCGAATCTCTATAAACCACTATGTTGCGGCTCTTGTGCAACAAGCGTTTCCGACAAGAGAATTTGATTTTAATGTTGGTGTCATGATTCTGGTTCAATTCAAGTACGAGAGGCTTGAAGGGTTCTATTGCGACTGCAGACTGCTAAAGCATGTTGGAGTGTGCGGCAGTTTTCCTGATCATTTGAAGCTGATTGATCTTTCTGGTATTCTTGACGAAAGAGGAGCAGATCTAGCGGTGTCCATTAACCCTAGACCGAATGTGGAAGCCTCCTCACTGGAACAAGGCTTCTCATGCAACAAAGAATGGTTGAGGCCGAAAGGTATCTCGTTGGAGGGTCAGCAATTAAGAGAGCTCCTCACTGAGCTAGGGTTTCCGGCAACGCCAATGACACCAACTATGTCGGTGTTTTCAAGGGCGAAGAGAGAGTCGAGTAACTCTAACAAGTGTGTAGCAGCTTCCGAACTTATTGCATACAAGAAGAGGGTAAAAAAAACCCTGATGGCGTGAAAAAATTTATGGCTAACTTCACTCCAGAAGTTGCCTTGCTGGAAGAGAATGGGATAATCAAGGTGTCCCCGGCTAAACGTAAGCTTAGAGACCATCCAGTGGGGTCCAAGAACAAGACTCGAACATAAGAGATTCTCCTCTAGAGAGTTGGCAAAGAAAAGAGGAAGAAAAAAGTGCCTAAGCAGCCAAAGAGGCGCAAGGTGTCAAGGAAGCTTCGAAGCTAAGTAGTTCATATGAGGAAGTAGTTGAGGAGGGATTGGAGCATGTGGTTCTTGTGCATGCCGATGAGGAAAGAGAAATAGGTGTGAGCACCCTCATGCTCGAGGACAACCCTGAGATGATCCCAAGTTCATTCGTGGGGGAGAAACCTCCTGATGAGGTAAAGGAGAACTTGGGAGGCTCAGAGTAAGTTCTTTTACTCTAAGGTATTGATTATCGGGGACTGGTTGGTCTACCCACCCCGATAATGGTTGCTATTTCATGGTCACATGATTTGTTAGAGCTTCATTATAGTAGTTTCATTTCGATCTAGGTTCTGTTAGATCGAGTAGGTTCTTTAGAAACATTGGTGTTCCCCAGGTCGTGTCTTTTAGACGAATCTATGTTTAATGTAACTCATTATTGATTTAATGTGACGTACTATGTTTTAAAAAAAAAAAGGTGCAGCAGATGAAGAAGACGGCATTATTGGATCCAACAATTTTCAGTCGAAGGTAGTGATTTAGGATTGAATATGTAACATCAACGACCAAACCATAAACCAAAATATTGAATAAGAGTATAAGTTTTTGTGTAGATATGTAAAAAAAAGTACATTAAATCAGTGACGGGGGGATGTTGGGTCCAGGGTGGGCCTGGGCCCCCCCTCAGTTTATGTGAAGAAAAAAAATTAGTATATTATTATTATTATATAATATAAATATTATAATTTATTTGAAGTATATCTAAACTTTAATGACGCGTATGAGTACATAATTAATTCAAATTTGACGACTTTATAAGAATATTATTATATTTTATTTCAATAATGAAGTTCAAATATTAAGTCAATTATGATTCAATCTCTTACCAAGTTTAAGATTTTATGGACTTTTTTTCCTTTATAAAAGCTCTACCGTTCCTGAGATTAAAATACAATCATTTTATTAAGTTTATTAGATATGGAGAGATACTTCAAAAAAAATCATCTTCTTCTACTCTAACATCAGATGAACAATCACCTATGAAAATTCAAAAGAAGAATAGTAACAATATACAGAAAAGTATCCATTAGATCTCGCTAAACGCCCGTCAATTTCAAGTTATCATCCTAACATTCAAGAAGAAGTTCGAAGATATTATCTACAACAAGACCCTTGTTGACTAAAAATCATACTTTTCTTTTCACGAAATTTTGGAAAAAAAGAAGAAAATAAGGTTTATTCGTGATTGGTTTATTGAATTTTCATATTTGTTAGAGTACAGTATTAAAGAGGATGCTGCATTTTAATTATGTTGTTATCTTTTCAAACCAGCTATTGGAGAACACGGCGGTGGTGAAACTTTTGTCGGTGCTGGTCATGGATTCAGTAATTGGAAGAAGAAGCAAACGCTAATATCACATTTTGGAGGATCAAATATTACTCATAATCAGGCTGCAAATAATTGTGATGCTTTATCAAACCAAAAACAACAAATTGAGATTGTTTTGTCAAAATATATAGATCAAGATCCAATTGACTACCCTAACTAAGACTATTTTTTAAGCTTTTTATTTAGATTCCCCCTAACCGAGAATCCTGGCTCCGTCCTTGCATTAAATCAAAGCTAACCAATCTCAAGTTTCGAATAATAAAGTAAATAAAGAAAAAAGAGAAGATGTGGTGAACTAATTACGTATCCTAATTGGATGTTGATGGGCATAAACCATGTAAATAATAAGGTATATGATTTCAAGGATAGAATCACATGCATGCATATCGCTTAAGGTGACCAGAACAAAACGTTAAACATTGCACTAAACAGAGCAACAGTATATGGTATTGGCTGAAATCCTTCTGCCGATTTTCCTCTTACAAATCCTATATATTGTCGATCTGCATAAAGCATTAGAATTTGAAGATTAGGATTAACTATAGAATTAGCTAATAAAAATATAATACATACAACAGAAGACAAAAATCGAGAAGGCTAAGATGCAGACTTGCACAGGGCTTAGAAGGCAACGACTTACACGTTCAGATTATCGATATTCAGTTTTAGTGGGCCCTACACGTGACTTTTACAGACAAACCAAAATATTTGTAAATGGCTCTACCAGTCGTCGGTGGTGGAGGACCAGGGTAGCGGATTCAGAGCGACGAAAACGAGCATAGGGTAAAACAACAAAATTACAATCAAATATGGTAAAAAAAATATTCAAGGTTTGTGGTTTAGGGATTAGGGTATAGAGTTTGCCTTGTTTTTGTGACAATGTATAGGGTTTGACTTTAGTGAATAGAGGACTGTAAAAGTTTGTTTTTACCAAATTTGTAGGTAAAAACTGATAGGATAAAAAAATATACTCTTTCCAAAAAAGGCAAAAATAAAATAAAATAGAAGGCTCATATTAGATCTATCGTATGGTCTGATTTTTCAATAGTCAGATTGCAATCAATAATTCTATTTTACATACATGTAATGGTGAAAAATGTGTTTAAAAGATCTATATACTCTTTTAAATGATTTTGTTCATTTTCCTATACGTACATAGCTAAATCCATTATTTTTGTTAAATATTTTAAAATAGTGAGATAGATATATACTTTATAAACATATGTGTGGAATTTAGTGTCAAATTATTTTAATAAAATGACTATTTTCGTTTTAGTTGTAAGGGTAATAAGGTCATAATGGTTAAAAATCATAAGTCGGTGTCAAACTAAAGCAAAAAAAATTATGAAATTTTGCTAGGGCGCATAGATTATTTTAACTGATGCATCCAACATTCAATTTTACAAAATTTTAATCTTTTGCAATTTTTTGTTAGAAAGGTTTTCATTTCCATGTAACTAACTAACCAAGGTACACAACATTAATAGACATATGTGAAATTTAAGCAATACGGGAAATCAAAATAGTAAATTAAGAAAATAGATGATGCTCAAGTGTGCACTATATAGTAATAGACATACTCTAAATAGGTACAACATTCATTGTGTTCGTTTCGACCTCGGTCAATGAGATCAAACCCTATATATATGAATTGATCATACTACCTTTAGATTTATTTGTGTTATATCGAGGCATTATATAATTCTATGACTTTGCATTTTGCAATTGCAAACACAATTACGTGTAGTCGAGTTACATATATCTATTAAAAATCCAAGATATTAGAGTCAATCTCAATAGAGTTTTCTTTGAAAATATAACAAATAAGTAAAAATAAAAATAAAGGACAAACTAGATAAAGTGCAATTATTTACTGGAACTACATCGTTGGCGAGGGATCAAAACTCAATTTTTGCAATCACTTGCTCCAAATATGTAGCATGACAACATGTCAAGCGAATGAAGTTGGGATATAGCACAACATATTAGATATTTATATATCTATATATATATATCTATATAATGAGAGTGCACCTATAGTGTGCGGGACACATATTGCATTCTCTACTGTATTAGACTTAAGTGCATAGTATATGAGAGAAAGTAGACCGTCGATTACCGCCTTGCATATTTGTTAATAAGTTTCATAAATTATAGAAAAGTTAATTTACTTTACAACTATGATATATTAAACTACAATGGTTGATGAATATTCAGTGTGAGAAAATATGACGAAAGAGAAATAAATTAAGTAAATTACAGTAAATTATATTGAGCTTCAAATAAATTACAGTTAATTAAATTATAATTAATTTTTACATCCGTCAATAAATGATGGTAATGTAAATTTAATTTACAGCAACTACATGTTAAATTAAAATGGTTAATGAACATGTCGTGTCATTCATGTGGCTGTAATTTATATTACATTTCTGTAATCGATAGTCCAAATAGAAAAATAAATGCAAACAAAGAAAGACATTAGTTCTAACTAATTTACAGTACTAAATATAACTTATTACAGTCACATGGGCCTCAATGCTCACAAGTCAAACAAGTTGCAGGTATTCTTCTATTCTATCTATGGCTATCATTTATAGTTGAGATCTATGGTACATATTGATGCTGACATAGCTAAGTATTGATATTTAGAGCATTTAAGAATTTTCCGGCTTAGAAGGGTCAAAACATAAATGGTGATGTCTAAGTAGAAAATACAAACAGAGAATAAGTTAGAGAAAGGAAGAAGCTGAGAAGTGTCACGAGACAAAAAATATATATTTTAGGAAAAAATGCATAGATGGTACATAAATTATCACTGTCAAGTCAGTTTGATACCTGAATTTTAAAAATTATCAGTTTAATACCTGGACTCTTAATTTCGTATCAACAAGGTACCTCTGTCATATTTCCGTCCAACGTCAGTTTGATAAGAGGGTACATCCGACAAATCACCTATTTTTTAAGGAAAAAAAGATTTTACTTGTTGGGTCTCTGTTAATAAGATCACTGAATTCGGTAATCCTCCCTTGCTCGTACTCAATCTGGTATTGATGAGCTAGAAGACTCATTGATGTTGGGAAGGTTTGTAACGCCTTCTCAATCACGTCTTCCTCAAATTTTTCCACACCGCAAAAACATAGTTCAGACTACAGATCGAGCATAGCTTGGTTAAAAGCGTTGATCTTTGGGAAATCCACCATTCTTGTATTGTTCCATTTCGCAGTTAACTCAGGAAGCTGTGCATTATGCACATTATTGAACATCTTTTTTAGAACATCCCACAAAACCATGGGATATGTCTTGTTCAAATAATGCTTCTTCAGAGATGGGTGAATATGACGCCTTAGAAACATGAGGGCTTAATCTTTTGTTTCTTCATTAGGTGGGAGGAGGTTTGTTTTAGGCCCAGTAGGTTTGATGGTGTTGGTAAGTCTCTTTCTGATGAATGTGTTCTCTACATCAGAGACCCAACAATGATACTCCTTGCCTTCAAGGTCAAGGATCTCGAATTTCGGCCTTGCAGACTCATTCGAACTCATCTACAAAAACACACAGAGATGTTTAATTAGAAACGATCGAGTACTACAATTACAAAAATTTCAAGTTTAATTGAATAGGAACGTGATCTATGATGCATGGTCACAAAATCGATTATAAAACGGTTGTAAAAACCACACCTAACGACCGTGACACAACAATCACATATAATCAATTTCTCTTTTCTTTTCTTTTCTTTTCCAAACCGTGACTCCCCCAAGACCGTCACGTGTACTCTATGGATATATGTACGTCCATATGATGTAGGGTATAAACAAGTAATATTCACAACTCATATCACAATTCAAATAATCCTAGATCTAGAGTTTTGCGGTAAGTAAGTTTGGCCTAGATCTATCAATAGATGGTTCAGAAAATATTTACCTCAATATGTATTGTGCTCGATATGACTGATACACTTGATGAAGAAGAAGTTCTTCTGAAATGATTCCTCAGAAGTCATGCAATCTTGTCAACTTCTGAAAACTGTGGGATTCATTGAAGAAGGAAGGAGGCCGACGGTGGAGCTTGGCTGCCGACGGTGATCGGCGGCGGTGATACTTTCTCTAAGTTTTAGGATTTTTTTATTAATTATGGGAGTCATGCTGAAAACGTGTTGCAGGAGAAAGTAATTACTCTTCTCATTGATAGAATGCCTTAAATACAGGCTGATACAATCAATTACAATAACTATCCCGATATAACAGAGATTCTCTATATCTATTTAATCAATATCCATATCTAATTAGGATAAGACACACACCGGATTAATGGAGAATAAATCTCCTTAAACATATGATATTTTTTTTCCTTTTGAGCGGTCTTAATTCTGGTAAACCAGGGGCCTATGATAAGCCCAAACACCCAAGCCTATCTATCTTCCATGCTGATTGCTTTTTCTCAATGGGCTTATTATCGTGTATGACAAAAAATTTGCTAAGCCCAAAATGGGCACTGCCGAAAACTTTGAAACTGCACTGCTTCATTTGCTTCTATATGGAAAAATCACTCCATCAAAGTTATGAAATAAATAACCCCGAGTGAATGCAAGACTTTATGCTTCTGTAATGAGTGAAAGAGAGGCATGTGATGGTCTTAAAATTTGTTGCACTCGATCGGTTATTGAAATTCTTTACGCCTCACTCATTCAATCTCACTTTGCCACCTGCCCGATAAAAGTAACTAAACTCGATCATTTCTGGAAAATTATGATAGCAAAGTTAAAGGTTTTTGAAAGCAAAAGAATGAGAGGTAATGCTTTATGTATAAACAACGAGTCTTGGTTGATCCTCAAGAACAAGATATGTGGCAGCCCGTGAAAACAACATAACAACATGACGAAGCCTTTTCCTCACAAGTCAAAAAAGTGAAAATCAAAAATGAGATATTGCTTTTGTAAGTAAGCGAAAGGATCGCTTGGATTGCAAGAAATTCAGAGCTAGATGACTTTGTTATATCTTGTCGATCTTTGTTCTCCTTCTCTCATTAAACTTTCTTTGACGTCATAGAATGTTTCATGGCCTGCACAACAGTATATAAAATATTTCGATTATCTTCTATATATAAATGCATGAGTCGCACATTTTTTCTTAAGAAGAATTTAAGGATTTCACTCATATTTTTAAATTGTGACTCGAATTCAAATTCTAATAACCTATTTTCTAAATAGTAGTCTTACCATATAAATCGTGTATTTTGTTATCGTAGAAAACATACTAGAGTTATACTAATTGTGATTGATTGACATTTTAGACCAACCAAATTGTCATCGGGAGTTTCAGATTTCTCACAAAATTTGATGGAGAAGATCGGATAACAATTCATCTGTAAAATAATGTCTCTAATTCACTCTCGCATCTAACTCTCTTGATTTTTCTTTCGTGGGAAGATACTTTAGTCATTGATATCCATATTTAAAGGCGAATATTCCCACAAAAGAATACTGTCCAACGAAGAATTTACGATCAAATCATCAATACATAAAAGGGACCAGATCGAAATTGAGTTTGTCTAATGTACGTCAACATCCTAGCTAGCTAGCTGCCTTTGTTATACAAAAGTCAAGTAAAGTTAACACTAGAATTTCCTGTGAATAGGTATGAAAAAAATCGAACAACGCACAAGAGGTAAATCCAAAGCTATTGGCTATTGAAAAAAGGAATTTGATCGAAGAGGATTTCAATCTGTCATCGATGATGATGGTGATTGATAACTTCCAAGTGCGATCTATCATATACGAATATATATATATATATATATATATATATTTATATCCTGTGAATCCCTGTGAAGCATAATGTAGAATAGGATCAAATAATTGGCCTAGAATTGATTTTTTGCAAACATAATACTTTCAAAATAATTCAAAAGATAATTGAGTAACTTCGAGATTTGAATTGTGTTGGTAACTTATGAAACAAAGAACTTCTTTTTCAAATCGAGCGCTCTAATACTATCGAAAATGGGAAGATATAGCCTTCTTCAAAATTGGTTGATCCCCAGCTAACTACCATGCACATGCAAGAACAATCGAAAAAAAGCAACAGCTTTGATTTTTATCCAACTAACCTAACTATATTTCCTACCAGTCGGGGAAATCCAACTTTGTGATCCAAATAAGCCTGATCAATTCAAGCTAGTTTTGCCATACTTTCTACCTACTACGTCTCATCTACTAAACTATCCTTTTACCTTATTCTGGAAACATACAGTTTAATATATTAAGAAAAAGCAAACCCCCGCCTTGTATGACTTTCGCATAGATAGACTTGTTTGAAAACGAAAAAGCCTTGTTTCAATTTGGGAAAGTTGTGTTGTCAAAATAACCACATGTTGCTTAAAACTTATGGAAGCTGTATATTGGTCAACTTTTATAAGTTGTTGTAGCTTATAGTTTTTATGTGCATTTGAAATAAGCTACAGCTGATTTAGTTTACCAAACATCTTAAACATCTTAAAGTTTAAGTTAAGTGATCTACGCATTTTAGGCGTATTAATTAGTACATTTTCTCTACATTTTTACTTTGTTATTTACTTAGTATGGTTAATTTTATTAGCTTTTACTTATTTTTGTTATTTTTAATTGTAGAACAAAAGAGACGGAGTCAATGAGCCAACACGCATGCAGATAAATGAAAAAGAAGATGGATAAATAATGGCAAGAGAATTCGGCAATGGAAGAAGAAAATTGGAGGCACGTGGATTGTAGAAGTGAACCAAAGAGGAGATGTGTCGGTTAAAAGCAAGTCTTTGGTGCTTTTCAAGTTTTCAAACGCACAATTAAATTTGACATGAAACGGATGTAGGAGCTTAATTGCATGATGAAGGAGCTTAATTGCATGATGGAGGAGCTTAATTGCATACCTATTTGAAACGGTTTGCTATTAACATGGGGAGGAGCTTAATTGCAATAATACTACACATTTATTCTTTCAATTAAGAGGTTTTGATGGCACATCTTGGGAGGAGGAGAGACATGGGAATTCTCAAATCATTTTCTATATAAAGAAAGCTTTGGGGAAGAAAAAATGATCACATATTCTAGGCCTAAACTCTGCAAAAATTATTCTCCAACCTCTCTCTCAGACACCAAGACCAAGCACGAAGTTGACAATACCGCCATCCACCATCACTCGGATCGCTTGCACACGTTAAGTCCATACAAGTGAGAACCACCGTCGTTGGAGTCATCTACACCTTGGGAGTTTGCAGCGTTAAGCGAGATTTCTTTAAAGTGTAACAATGAATCCTTTACTCCGTAGTCATATTTTGTTCTTGTACTCTTTTTGTTTAACATTGAGTTTTGGTGAATATTTTTGGATTTTTAATACTTACTTGGGTATATCTTCCATGTGTTTATGTTCTTTGTTTTGTTTGAGACATGCTATGTCTAGTTCTTAATGCGTTGGGTAGTGCGGGATGATTGTATTTTAACCTTTCGCCTGGAAGTTATTCAATGATTCTTAGATTTTAAGGCGTTAAGCTTTAAACCACATGGCATGTTAACAATAAGAATTAGGAGCATAAATTTCGAAGGTAGCTTAATTAGGTAGAGAAAATTGGTTAGGTTGAATATGATGATCACATGTAACTAATTAGCTTATGTTTTATTTTTGTCGAAATTTATGGTGGGATTTTTGGGATTCTTTTTATGTATTTTGCTTGTCTATGAGTCGATGCATGTTAGAGTCCTAGAATTTCTTGCTATATTTTTCTATGCTTTTAGGTAGTAATTAGATAGAAAATTAGGTAATTAAAATCAACTCATACACCCCCCATATTACACAATAATTGCATGCACCCTTCAATCCCCGGTTTAGAACGATCCCTACTTGCTTATATTATACTACATCTATAGGGTTTTAAATTGTTTATGGTTGATTTATGTGTTTAATTTAAATGCATATTTTGGTCATATCAATTTTTGGCGCCGTTGCCGGGGATTGTTAATTGTTTGTGATTTTTGTGTGTATATATGTAAATTTATACTTGTGCATATTACTAACCATTTTCTTTTTCAGGAATTTTCGAAGTATATATGCTAATTTTACTTACAAATTTTCGATGCCTTGTATATGTGCCCTAATTGATTTAATTTTTCGTAAATAAATACATGTGAATAAATGTTAGTGTAAATTTTAATTTTTGTAAATATTAATCGGTGTTTGTATATATATATATATATCTAGTAATTGTTAAGCATGTTAAAGGATAGTCTTAGATTTACATTGATTACATGCTTGATTAATTAGGTCTCACTCCTTGGAATAGATGGTGCCTCTTTTTCTTGTTTATCTCCTTAACCCCTTATGTTTTACACATAAGGTTGAGGGCGGAGCCTACAAGAACTATGAGGGAGTGTGAATTTTTGAAAATTTGGCTGAATGTCGGACATGGTGTCTAGAAACGGGTTATGACTGGTGACAGGTTCTGGATCTAAGAAAGACTTACACCAATAGAGTATATACCATTGGCCCGGTTAGCCTCGGGGTGTATTGTCGAAATTAGTCCTGCCTCTCGCGTTATCTCTATCCCCAACTGGCCATGTTTTTCGATTGAACCAAAGCTGAATAATTGAAAATTCATACTTTATCGCATGGGTCGCACGTCCTTGGAAAGATTGAAAAATCAATGCCTTGTAATCCTTATAAATTTTTGGCGAAATCAATTTGGGTCATGTATGCTAAAAATTTCGAAAACTGTTTGAACATGTTCAATCTTGTGATTCTCACGTGTGAAACAATTCTAACTTAGCTATGTATATATAATTTTCGTTGACTTCTTATTTTTGGATCACTTGCATTCATTCTTATTATATATCATGTGCATTCATGTTTCTAGTATATTATGCCTTAGTATTTTCGTTGCATATGTGTTATATGTTTAGTATAAATTCGAAGCTGGGCAATAGGCTGTTTTGTGTGATTTATCAGATATAGTTATACATCTCGGAAAATTCTGAACTTTTATGAAGTATTTGTATATGTGTCTAGTCTTTTCGCGTAAAATTTCAGCTAGTTCCAACGTGTGATTAATTCTAGAGAAATTATTCAAATAGTCATGCTCAGGTTGCTCGATTTTTGTGAATATTTAGAATAGTCAAGAATCTTTGCATATCATTCATTCATTCATGCATTACATAATTGCATCATCTTGAATCATATTCATCATTGCATTTCATGCATTTGTTTTGAATTTTATATTTGTTGAGTTTTGAAGGATACGACGGAGGAGCACGCTCCAAGTGTTTTCATAATTCGCAGCTTCTATCCAAAACAGAACAGTCAACTTTGAAAAGTCATAACTTTCAGCTCGTATGGAGTTAGCACGAGTTCTTTATATGAATGGAAAGCTTGAGACGTCTAGTTTTCAGTCATATAAAGATCACGAATTTCTGAGCTCTAAATCGTTCGAAATTCTAGTTTAAAGACACGGAGGTCAGAACATTAAGCTGCAAAGTGGAAAGAACAAATGGAGGAGATGCACCTTCAAGATCAGGCTGTTCCAAGAGCATAAATGAAGCATCATGTCTAGGCTGTAAGACATTAAAAAACAAGCGCTTGTTGGGAGGCAACCCAATGAAGGATCGACATACAGATTTGCTTTCTTTTCCCTTCCTCTTTATTAATTAGCTTGTTAGTGTGTTAATTAGTTAGATATTTTTGGTAAATTCTTTTCTACATGCTTGGTTCTATGTTTTTCTCTATTTACATTGAGGACAATGTAGGATTTAAGTATGGGGGAGGGGTTTACATTTATTTGAGTCATAAATTGTAAAATTGGGCGGACAATAGAATTTTCTAGCGGGATGCCCTAAAAAAATGTTTTCGTGGGTTTTTATTTTTCTAAAATTTTAGGTAGTTTTTGAGTGTATTTTAGTGTTTTTCAGAGTCTTAGGATGCCCTTAACTCGTCTATGATGATATTTTTCTGAGACAATTTCGAGTTCATGGCTTTCATGTCACTAATTTATGGAATTCTTTTGTTAATAGAGATGTTTTGATTGCATTAACATGTAGTAGATATAGATTGTAAAACTTGGTGCAGAATTCACATGCTAGAATAAGTTTAAATCATTTGAACCTATGAGAGTTTTTGAGCCAAAATCCATGATTTTAGAGAGGAAATTTCGACATACATAGGGATTTTTGTTTAAAAATTAAACATGCCTCATGTGATTGCTTGCCATAGTTTTTAATGAACTAGAGAATGCTAGAACTTGCTCATGTTGATTTTCAAAGCTTATAGTCAATACATACTCTGATGTTGGATATGATTAAAGGCATTTAGGATTTACCACCACTTTTGCCAAATTGCTATGTGTCCCATATGTGCGCACGAATTGCGACCCCCTTAGTCAAGCATTTTGAGCCCACATTAAGCTTTTCTTTCATCACCATATATATCCAAACACTTTAACCTAGTGTAGATAATCCTTACCCTTGTTCTAAAGACTTGGTGAAGATTTTTAAAGCTAGATACATGGAGATGGCGTGAGAATCATTAAGGAAGATGTGAGTATGGGGATAGACTTGTCCAACAAAAGAAAAGAAATAGTAATTGCCGAAAAAAAATCGAGAGCATGGAAATAAAAAAAAAAAAATTTGTGAAGCTCTCTTGCAATTGGTTTTAATGTTGAGTTTGATTAATGTCCCCCATTTTTGTG
The DNA here is from genome assembly GCA_946800695.1 of Geum urbanum. Classification (NCBI taxonomy): domain Eukaryota; kingdom Viridiplantae; phylum Streptophyta; class Magnoliopsida; order Rosales; family Rosaceae; genus Geum; species Geum urbanum. The sequence continues at coordinate 49,233,204 of OX327002.1, read as the reverse complement.
GATTTGGAGGTTGAATTAAATTGAAGGCCCAATAGTGAAGAAATATGGCCTTTGTCCTGTTCACGAAGCTCTAAGGAAGATTAGAATAAAGTATGGGCCCAACAAGATGAAATCTGGCCCTTGTGCTTAAAGTCTGACACTGGTAACGTGGGGAAGAAGATGGAGCACGAAATTTAACAAGATGATGGAGCTAGACTAAGTCTTTGGAACGTTCTTAAACACCACTTATCCAAATTTTCGAATGCCTTAGCCTTAGCCCCATTACAACCTTTGAAAGTCCTTTATGATCCTTGAGATGAGTAGCCTTTGGTCTGTGGAGTTAATCACATGAGTAAGAATATGGTTTGGGTTCATTTGTGCAAGTAGCTAATTCTATTCATGAGGTTTCAACAATTTTGATTTATATCTTAAGAGAAACCATTTTCATGAGTGAAAAGATGATGAGTGCGTCCATGAGAGGATTTCAAACTTTTCTAGTGCATGCATAGCTTATAAATCACCATTGTTTTCATCTAGGTCTTACTTGTTCATGCATGAGAATGTCTTTATTAACTCTTGAATTCCTTGTGGTCGAACATTATGATTGCCATGGAAATTTCGAAAAATCGTTTAAGGGTTTTAGATTTGTTTTGAGTCTTAGTTTAATTTAGTGTTTGCTAAGGGACTAGCAAAGTCTAAGTGTGGGGGAATTTGATCTACGCATTTTAGGCGTATTAATTAGTACATTTTCTCTACATTTTTACTTTGTTATTTACTTAGTATGGTTAATTTTATTAGCTTTTACTTATTTTTGTTATTTTTAATTGTAGAACAAAAGAGACGGAGTCAATGAGCCAACACGCATGCAGATAAATGAAAAAGAAGATGGATAAATAATGGCAAGAGAATTCGGCAATGGAAGAAGAAAATTGGAGGCACGTGGATTGTAGAAGTGAACCAAAGAGGAGATGTGTCGGTTAAAAGCAAGTCTTTGGTGCTTTTCAAGTTTTCAAACGCACAATTAAATTTGACATGAAACGGATGTAGGAGCTTAATTGCATGATGAAGGAGCTTAATTGCATGATGGAGGAGCTTAATTGCATACCTATTTGAAACGGTTTGCTATTAACATGGGGAGGAGCTTAATTGCAATAATACTACACATTTATTCTTTCAATTAAGAGGTTTTGATGGCACATCTTGGGAGGAGGAGAGACATGGGAATTCTCAAATCATTTTCTATATAAAGAAAGCTTTGGGGAAGAAAAAATGATCACATATTCTAGGCCTAAACTCTGCAAAAATTATTCTCCAACCTCTCTCTCAGACACCAAGACCAAGCACGAAGTTGACAATACCGCCATCCACCATCACTCGGATCGCTTGCACACGTTAAGTCCATACAAGTGAGAACCACCATCGTTGGAGTCATCTACACCTTGGGAGTTTGCAGCGTTAAGCGAGATTTCTTTAAAGTGTAACAATGAATCCTTTACTCCGTAGTCATATTTTGTTCTTGTACTCTTTTTGTTTAACATTGAGTTTTGGTGAATATTTTTGGATTTTTAATACTTACTTGGGTATATCTTCCATGTGTTTATGTTCTTTGTTTTGTTTGAGACATGCTATGTCTAGTTCTTAATGCGTTGGGTAGTGCGGGATGATTGTATTTTAACCTTTCGCCTGGAAGTTATTCAATGATTCTTAGATTTTAAGGCGTTAAGCTTTAAACCACATGGCATGTTAACAATAAGAATTAGGAGCATAAATTTCGAAGGTAGCTTAATTAGGTAGAGAAAATTGGTTAGGTTGAATATGATGATCACATGTAACTAATTAGCTTATGTTTTATTTTTGTCGAAATTTATGGTGGGATTTTTGGGATTCTTTTTATGTGTTTTGCTTGTCTATGAGTCGATGCATGTTAGAGTCCTAGAATTTCTTGCTATATTTTTCTATGCTTTTAGGTAGTAATTAGATAGAAAATTAGGTAATTAAAATCAACTCATACACCCCCCATATTACACAATAATTGCATGCACCCTTCAATCCCCGGTTTAGAACGATCCCTACTTGCTTATATTATACTACATCTATAGGGTTTTAAATTGTTTATGGTTGATTTATGTGTTTAATTTAAATGCATATTTTGGTCATATCATTAAGCTGCAAAAGTTGTTCTATAAGTTGTCCCAAACTGGGCAACTCATTTATATAAACAATTAATTAAGATCATGAAGTAATAGAGGATTGTAAGCATATAACTGAAGATCAATCAATACATGCAAACACATCAATATAGAGTGAACGAAAGTCAACCACAGTAAGATTACAGTGAACAGAAACTTACCAGCAGTATTCAATTAGACGGGCATTGATGAGAGCTAGCGTTGGTCTTCTGTTCTCTTCTCCTTTGAGTACCTTAATGGGAATATATGCTGAATACTACGCGTAGGGAGAACACACACACATATATATAAGTAAGATTACAGTGAACAAAAACTTACCAACAGTATTCAATTAGACGGGCATTGATGAGAGCTAGCTTTGGTCTTCTGTTCTCTTCTCCTTTGAATACCTTAATGGGAATAGGTGCTGAATACTACGCGTAGGGAGAACACACACACAAATATAGATAGATCAATAGATAGATAGATAGATAGATAGATAGATAGATAGAGAGAGAGAGAGAGAGAGAGAGAGAGAGAGAGAGAGAGAGAGAGAGAGAGAGAGATGTAATAAGTCCTTGCCCATAAAGGAATACTTATTGCACTCAATTGCAGATTCACCAAAGATATGAGATCATATCTGTTACTTAGATGGATTCCTCTAACAATAAGAAACTGTATATTATTCACTTATTTACTTAAGCATTATTACTTTGTGATTCTCATTATGAAGATAAAGTCCAATGCATTGCTTATAACTTAAGTTACATAACCAAAGTATAAGTCCATCCTTTCAAGAATTCGTAGTTTAAATTTCATAAGATGTACGTAAAAACTTCATAAGATGTACGTTAAAACTTAAAATAGAGAAGGCCTTGGCGTATGGTCAAGGAAGATGACGTACGTACACGAAGTTGTTTAATGTTTTTGAAATTATTTGTGTTCTTGAACATTTTGTCTTGGCAGTGGTTTGTTAATGGGGAATGATAGGAGGCCCCAAAGGGGTTTAAGATATTGAGGCCCCAAAATGATATGTCAAGCCACGTCATTTCCATGTCATTATATAATTATATATATTACTATATTTTGATGTCAATTTGTAAAAAGATGATCTTATCATTGCGCATCTAACGGCTATCAATTATTCAATTAATTTAGAAATTTAATTACCTAATTAAAATCAAACTATAAAATTTATTGCAAAATCTCGAAATAATAAATGTCAGTATAATTAAATATAGAATCCTAATTATAATAATTCAATCCTTACAAATTAAAAGATATAAATGTTGGAATCCTATTCATTACATTTTATAATTCTTTCTAATTATAATAATGATTGAATTTTTTTTATGATTGTTATGAAATTTAAAATCGTTTAATGTAATACAAAATATAAAAATATCAATGGTTATGAAATTTAGAATATCAGAATATGAGTTATTAATTAGTTAATGTAATACAAAAAAAAACGTTATTAGTATACTTTTTTTTTTCTTCGAAAAAGCAATTAATACAAAAGTTGATCAAAAAGGAAATTTGGTTCGAAAATTTATAATTAAAAAAGTCTCTCTCGCTTCTTTCTAACAAAAAAAAAGACGCTCTCTTCTTTTTACTATAGATTCATCTCTTTTTCTCCATTATTATCTTCATCGTCATTATTTTCTGGGTTTCTTCAACAAATGGTCATTTGTCTAATTAAATTTTGGGTCATACAGTAAATGAATTACACTAGTAAGCTAGTAGATATTAAGAATTTTCCCAAAGGAATTAAATCGAGACGGGAAATCTGGGTTTGATTTCTTTTTTGATGAAGAAACTAATGAAGAAACCATAAAGGATACCCCAGTACTTAGATAAATCTAACAATGAGTGGTAATATTACAAAAATGATTTTAATTGAAAACAATCGATTAATTTGTTGCAGGTATAAAGTGTAGTTATAAGATAAGAAGAGTATCCATGGAAGATTAAAATGAGGAATGACAGAGACGAAAGAAGAAGAAGTTAAGAGATGGGCACGATCTTACATGGAACTTATAATATGAATTTTTTTAGAAGAAAAATAGAAGAGAAGAAGAAAAAATAAAAATAAAATAAGTTTTGAAAAAAATAATAACCGTTAGATGTATGATGAATAAGATTGTCTTTTCAAATATATCATATATAAGTTATATAATAATATATTAAATTCTATAATGACATGGAAATGATATGACAAGACACATCATTTTAAAGCCTCAATATCTTATGGTCATTTGGGGCCTAAAATCATTTCCATTTGTTAATATATATTTTGTTTAACTTGAAATTCCATTAGTTGGATGTATACTCTGTTGCAAGTAAACTCTAGCTAGTAGTCTAAAAATTACTCGTCACACGACATGTGTAATCGATCTTGTATGTTTGGTCGATATCTGGATATACAATATATGATCACATCATAAGCAATGACGATTCCGTCAGCGATGCAAAAACAACAATATGCAGCACACACAATCCAAAAATCAAGCAATGGAGAACACACAGAGAACATGGAAACGTAAATTTCATCCGGTCAAACATCTGTCCTATCTTAATTGCACATCGGGAGTGCTATAGGGTCCTCTAATTGTTCTTAATCTTACCTGGATTGCAAACAAGAGGGCTTGAATCTCATCGAATTCATGAAACGAATTCGCACGTCTTTCTCACAAGCTTGAAAACTCCAAAATCCCAAATCTAACCGTTGTGATATAATGTTCACTTAATTTTGGATTTTTGACTGAATGGTTTGGGGGCTTTTGGCTACGCAGCTCACAGGCCTAGGTTGATGGGTCAACGACTGAATTGTTTTAGTTGACCCAATTTTTTGTTCACAAAAATACAAAAACCCTAATCATTTTTTATGTTGATTTTCTGAATCGATTTACATGCATGATTACAAGCCAATTGCTTTGATACCAATTGTAAACATATAGCTGAAGATCAATCAATACATGCAAACACATCAACATACAGTGAACGATAGATATATAACCACAGTAAGATTACAGTGAACGGAAACTTACTAGCAGTATTCAATTAGATGGCCATTGATGAGAGCTAGCTTTGGTCTTCTGTTCTCTTCTCCTTTGAGTACCTTAATAGGAATATGTGATGAATACTACATGTAGGAAGAACATGGACCAATGCTCATATATATATAGCCTATAAAGGAATACTTATTGCACTCAATTGCAGATTCACCAGAGATATGAGATCATATATGTTCCTTAAATAGATTCCTCTAACAATAAGAAACTATATATTATTCACTTATTTACTTGAGCAATATTACTTTGTAATTCTCATTACAAAGATAAAGTCCAATGCATTGCTTATAACTTAAGTAACATAACCAAAATATAAGTTCATCCTTTCAAAGATTCGTAGCTTAAACTGTACGTTAAAATTTCTTAAGATGTACGTTAAAACTTAAAATAGAGAAGACCTTGACTTATGGTCAAGGAAGATGACGTACGTACACGAAGTTGTTTAACGTTTGTGAAATTATTTGTGTTCATGAACATTTTGTTTTGGCGGTGGTTTGTTAATATATATTTTGTTTAACTTGAGATTCCATTAATTGGATGTATACACTGTTGCAAGTAAACTCTAGCTTGTAGTCTCAAAATTACACTTGTGTAATCGATCTTGTATGTCTGGTCGATATCCGGATATACAATATATGAGCACGTCATAAGCAATAACGATTCCGTCAGGTTAAACAAATTAAGCCTTCATTGAGGAAGATGTACAATATATGAGCACATCATAAGCAATAATGATTCCGTCGTCAGTGTAAGGCTTCATAAACACGTAGGTACTAGATCTCCATATATATATGAATAGAACTATATAGAAGCATACTAATTAGTGGCCAATAGTAAATTAATAATGATGGGTAAATTTCGTTTATTTGGTGTCTGTCTCATACTGTATTGTCAATTTACATTGTTGCCTTAACCTCATCGCACAGGTGACCCTAAGTCCATCACCCGTGCACGTTCTTCTACAGGGCTCTAATATTTGGTCCCTCAAATTAAATTTCCTGATCGTCACGTACTCCAACTGTCTTTGTGGGCAACGTACACACAATAGACTTGTACTCATCGATCGATATGGTCACATCATGCATGCAGGTGACCTCTTCGTCCTCAACGTCTCTCTTTCACGAGCGTACCAGCTGATCGAAACGATCAATTCTAGATGGCTGCATGCGTCTCTTCGATCCTTACTGCATGTACTTGGTAACCCTATTAGGCTCGCCTGATCGATCAAGTTCAATTCCCTACTTAACGCGCGTCCAAATAAACCACACTCCTTGACATCGCTGCGAACGATAAGCACGAGAAGTAGGATGCACTGGCTCAAGCAAATCAAACGGCTCACACCACAGCGTACCGGACACGTGGCTTGATCGTGTTTTTAGACAACACAACGTCGCTCTCCGACTCGTACGTGCACGGCTCATGACACCAGAAAACGTCTTTGTGTCTGTCAAAGTAAAGGTGTAAACCCCGGCTTGCGGTTTCGAAGTAGGGGTTATCATGAACTAGACTGGGTTGATTTCGATCCTAAATTTAAGGTTTAGAGTTGGGGGTTGGGTTGGGTTGGGTTGTGCTTGGTCAATGGTCAAGCATAAAATGGTCGTGTCAGGCTATGTGGAGGCCGCAAATTGAAAGTCTTAGCCCGTCCATTAAGGTTAGACCAATGAGGTTAAAAAAGTCAGACCGGATCAAAATATGTCTTAAATTAAGAAAAAAAATAATAAAATAAAAAATTTAAGTATTGTAATTATTGATTTTTGATATTTATTTTAGAAATATATTTGTGTGTAGAGAAGACTTTAAAGAACAAGAGAAAAAGTGAAATAAATAAGAAAAAATATGATAATAATCATAAATTATATTGTCTTTTCTTATAATTAGGGCAAAAAAGAGGCCGAGTTTTTAAGGCCAAAGAGGCCGGGCCGAGTTTCACTTACATGGCTCAAGCCCTATCCTATTTTCAATGAGGCTACGCCGACCTGTCCTTACACGAGGCCGGGCCAGACAGATTTAAATGAGACTGAGGCTTTAAGGCCAAATGGTGAGTTATATTTCGAACCCATCTGTCCCCGTTTCACTTTATAAAGAGGATAAAAAAGAGAGGTGAAAATGAAAGTTAAACCAAAGTAATTAACGGTCACTGCAAAATGGACCCTGCACTACAATAGCTTCAATGGTTTTCTTGGTCTCATTTCTTTCACTGATTTGCCTTAGTAAGTCAATATTCTTTACTTGGCGAGAGGAAATTGTATTAAAATATTCAAAGAGAAAATAACGAATGTAATTACGGACATTTACAATGCAGGACAACTGACCTAAAATTAGGTCAGCAACTTCCCAAAATACCAAGAGGAGCATTTTTCAACTTTAAAACACTCATGTATATCCCAAAATATTATATTACTCTGTAATAAGTGTGTCAGCTTAGAGGGTGTGTCATTTGCATGACATCTTGTATCAGAAACAGAACAGTATCATGCAGAGTGTGTATAAGAGAATAGAGGAGGAGAAGAAAAAATATAACTCTCTAACCTCTTTAGCTTCCTTGCAAAAATTCTCTGATAAAAAAAATCTTTCAAGTTCTTCAATCCTTTATTCTTCAATCACCACCACCACCACCACTACTACTACTATCATCTCTTGAATCATCAAAACACATATATCATATCCATATCACCCACTTGTTCATAGAAATCACCTTGCATGTTTAACTCTTGATCACCAACCACCACCTTTGTTCTTAATCCAACATCACCTTCATAAAAAATTACATCAAGTACCTGGAGATGTTTATATTTGTAGCTGTATATCATCGATCCATGCATGTCTAGCACCAATTCATATCAGTAGCAATTCGTCATAATAGTATCAATATGTCATATCAGTATCAGTGAGCCAGTATCAGTAGCAGATCATCTTCAGTAGCGGTGCATGTCAACTAATATTGTCTATAATCGTAGTGATTCATCATCAAAGCAAGATCATCACAACACTTGCATATCTAAGAGATGTTCATACCTTACTATCCAGAAGTAGTTCTTGTCTTGCATGTCCAGTACCAACTCATACCTTGCATATCCAGTACTGGTGCATATCTATTAACGGTTCATACTTTTGTAGTCGATTACTTTCAGAATCTTGAAGATTGCACAGCTTTCTGTGCTAGCATACAACGGTAGACTTTCTCAACCTTTAATTTTCTGGTTACTTTAGACAACTTGTTGTCCAAAACAAGAAAAAATGAAATAATTATATAGCTAAACTGACGATCTTGAGTTGGCTAAGTACAAAAACCTCTGTTTTTATCTTTTATAGCCCTTGAGTTGGCTTTTGTTGCAGTTTTAAGTTTTTGACCAAGTTCAAGACTGAGTTTTTAATTATTGTTTTGGCCTCACAAATATAACCGAACCCTGTTCAAATTTGTCAGAGCCTAGTTTGGCTTTATAATCATATAGTTATAATAGTAAAGTACCTTGAGGATGGAAGTCATAAACATAATTAGTGATAAAACTGATCTTTACTCTTGTATGTTCTTGCATGTTTAATTTCTTTGTTGCATGTGTGTTTTCCTTTATTGAATGTGTCTTGCTTGATCATTAAAAAAATAAAAATAAATAAAAAATTGTGCATCTTTGTTTTTAAATGTGTATGATAGATTATCTTAATTTAGAAATAACTGAGCATCAAAAAAGAAGAATAACTTTTGATCAAAATAATTTAACTTATTATTTTTCTCAAAAGAATCATAAGCATCTTTTACACAGTGAAAAATTTACTATTATAAACAATATCGTTAATCTCATAATAAGTCAAGCTGAGCATATAAAGTTTGAGCAAAATAAGCATAATACTACTTTATAGCACATTTTGGAGCATTTTCAATAAAATTCCTCACAAATTATCCAACAAAATTTGAGCTTAATCTCATCTCAATCAGAAGATAATAACAAAAATATACAACATTTTTCTAATCGAAAAGAAATTAAAGAACCTATTAATTTCAATAATAGCAAGGCAAAGCAAGTTGAATTACAATCTTTAAAAATTGTTGAAAATCTAAAATTTGAAATAGCAAAAATATAATTAATACAAAATGAGTTAACTGAGCAAGTAGATAGGTTACATAATAAAATTAATCGTTTATTAGTTTAATGACCAATAATCATAATTATTTACAAGTACTTAAAGAAGTTGGTAAATTAGATGACGATCCGGTAGGATTTTTGAGCATCACAACTACTGTTCCGAGCAATAATACTCCTATAAGGCAAAATAATACTATTATTCAATTACTAATTAATATATCAGAAAAATTAGATAAAATCGAAAATCAATTAACAAATATTAATCTAGCATTACATACATCAACATCATCTTCTATTCCAGCATCTTTAATTAAAAAGTTGGAGAATTTGAGCATTAGTAATCATCCAAGATCGAAGGGTAAGAATTAATCGTTTTGATAATAAAAAATGAAACTTTTTAAACGAAAAGGAAAAGATATAATACGAGCAGAAAATATTTACCATAATGAAAAAGAAGTTCAAGACTTTTTGAGAAATTGATTTTTACGATCACAAAAGAAAAATCATATTTTATATCAGTTGGGACATTTGAAAATCATAATAGCATTATAAGTAGCATTAGCCAACATAAAATAATTTGCATTAATAAAAAAATTACTTTAAAATTATTGAGTAATCAAGCAATTGAGCAACTTAAAAAGCTTCATTATTCACAAATACATATTGGAACAATACTAATCGGCATTGCAGGATTAACTTGAGTACAAGTTTGTACAAAAGCATTAATATACATATATGATGATAACAGCAATCGCAACAGTAGAAGTTGATTTGAGCATTAATTTGAATATAATTGGTTGTATTCCAAATTATGTGATGACAACTAAAGAATTTAGTTAGCATATTAAAGTGAGCATTAGAACCAAAAATTATAACATAAAAGGAGATTTCAAAAATCTTAGTGTGAGTCTAATGCATGTTGGTAAAGTGTCTACTAAATTTAATTACAAGTTTAATGTTGAATTTCAAAATTTAGTACAAACTTTTGGTAGTAAACATGTTAATTAATATGATTGAAGCAAAACCTATTGATAACAGTATTTTGGAAGGAACTCAATGGTTGTTACCGAAACTACATGGGTCTAAAAATAGACAACCAGATAATGTACAAATTTTTGAAAATCATTTAGGAGAAGCATATGTAAGATTTAATAATTATCGTCAAATGGAAAATATTACCGATGATTTGGAAAGTGAAGCATAAATAAATATGAATTTTGATAATCTTGAAATAAATATGGTTGAAAATAATTTCGATAGAATTGTTGATAAACTAATCGAAGGTATCGATAGCTTAAGTGAAGAACAATATATTTATAAATACAAAACTTATGAATTGGGCTTACATCGATTAAATGATGAAGAAATGAAACATTTAATATTACAAATTGGTCTTGATCATATATTAGGAGAAAAAGAATATAATAACATGTTAGTCGAAATTGGGTGTATGTCTGTCGAAAAACAACAAGGTTCCACTAGAGCCTCTGGTGTTCATGTAGAATCTTCCATAGGAAGATCTGAGCAACAATATATAAGACCCACTCATGAGCCTTATACCGAGCGGAATACTACTCATAGCAATTATGAAGCAGCTAGACCGCATTGAAAAAACCAAATTCTTTATACAGGACTTGAGCATGTGAGCATAGCCGGAAATATATTAAATCTTGATCAAGTAGATCCACAAGATTAGGAGAAAACTATAGATCGAACGATGGAAAAAAAGGATGTGTTCATGCTACAATCATTTTAGATTTGTTAGATTATTTTTAGCATACTTTGGTATGTTATGGTTTTTGATTTCTTTCAATTAGGAAAAACAAAAAATTCAGATGATTACCAAGCAGCCAAATTAGCATTTAACATTGTTACTTTTATTAAACTTATTAAATTTGAGGTTTTGGATTATAATCTACTTGATGGAAGAAATGAGCAAGAGTAAATTCGAGCAATACGTAATTTAGAGAAATTATAAATATATGATTTACAATATATTGGTGAATATACTTCTGATTTCTTTAAATATTTGGGTAGAAATGGTAGAATAAATGATATAAATCTACTAAATGCTTATATGACAAAAATAAAAGGTCATATTGGAGAAAAAAATATGGAAAGAATGGCAAAACCACCATAGAAAAAATGATATAGCAATTGGCCCTCGAACTCAACATGTATATGAGATATTACGAGAAGAGTAGCCAAATAAAAGTAAAAAGAAAAATAAGAAAGCAATTTTATATGAGCTGTAATAATATTGATTTACCTAAACAATACGAGTGTCATAAAAAAGTAAAACGTACTAGGAAAATTAAGCATTATAAGAAGAGCTATAAAAGAAAATATAAACTGTGATACCCCAACATTTTTATATAATTTATATTATTTATGGAAAATTCAAGTTCGATTTAGTAGTCGCGATAAATTATTTTTACCGTCGGTAAATGTCGAAAGATCAAATGTTGATTTTTTATCGAATTGACGAAGTCGGTTGACTTTTTGTGTATAAATTTTAGAATTTGAGGACACGAGTCTGTGGACGCGAGAAATGTCGAAAACGGAGTTCAATTACTGGAAGTTTGTCGTAAAGTAATTACCAAGTTACCGTAAATGAAATGTATAAAAGGGACTTACCGTTTTGGGAATGTCAATATTAAGTAAGTTTGGAGTTGACCTCGGTCAACTTACTCTCCCGTGGAGAGAAAAACCGAGATATGGTTGTGGGCCGGCTATGCAACGATGTACGACAACTTCCCGGCAGTCCCACTGGTCAGAATCAAACTGGCTTGACGTCGAGAACCTTTGGTTAGCTTCAATTTCATTAATTGGACGCTTGAGATGAGAGATTCGAAAAGGTAAAATTCTAGGGATTTTTTGGGTTTCAGTTTGCCGCCGCCGGCGAAACCTCTTGCCACAATTTGGGTACATCTTTGACCCCCTTGGTTTCTAGATTGTGATTATTATTGTGATTTGTTTGGTTGTAGGTGAGGTTGAATGAAATTGAGTTTGAATTCCGACGAACCTATTTTTGAGCTTTGCCAGACACGACAATTTTTGGTTGGAATTAGGCGGCGAGGGTAGGGTTTTGGTTTCCCTCCTCCCCATGGTCCTGCCTCGAGCTCGTTGGTGGCTCGAAGTCTAAGTTTTGTTGTCAGAGAGATTTCCGGCCAAAATCGTTTCGGGCTTGATTCCGGCCAAACGAGCCAGAATCTGCTTATGGTCCTTTGGGCTCGTTATGAGCTTTCTATTGATGGGTTATTTTCCGCTATTGGCGATAGTTGCCGGTTGTGGCATGTGGGCGTCACACGCCGCTGTTTGTGGTAGCACGTGGCCGAAAATTATTTTCTGAAAGTTTATCGAGTTATATGTCACTAAGTTTGTATCATCGATATGAACATAGTCGTGAGGTTAATTTTTCATTTAGGCTTCGTTGACCCAGTGAGTGGGCCCCGGTGACGGGGTTTGCCACCAGTGGCAGTGCGGCCGGCGAATTAATTAATTTTATTTTATATTGTTACGATCGTCTCGTCATAACAAGTTTGTCGCATATGTTCTTTGACCAAATTAGTCGATGTTGATTTTTCGTATATAGAGTACTTCCTTGATTTACTTGTTTATTTATTATTTTGACAATTTTTCGACAAGAGTCGGGTCGTCACATAAGCCTTATAAGCAATATAGAAGGTTCAACATATTACCTTCTAGAACCTTTAATAAATAAAATATATACCTAATCAAGTTAAGAAACAAAGCACTAAATTTTGGATGAGAAAATATAAAGCACCAAAAGATAAAAACACTTGTAAATGTTATTTTTGTGGTGAAGTTGGCCATATTAGACCACAAAGTGTCCTAAACTATGAAAATAACCTAGAGAAAAAAATTCAATTACTTGAGCAATTTGATTTGAAAGAAGATGAAGATTTGGAGAGTATTTATAGTTTGGATAATTTAAGCAATACTGAAAGCATTTATAGTATTAATAGCATCGATATATTTTCTGAATTAGAATCAGAGTATTCTGATAGTTCAGAAAGTGAACTAGAAGACATATGTATGTTTGAAGAGCAAGAAGAATTTAAATACGTAAATTTGGGATGACCACAAAAATGTAATAAATGTAAGAAAATAGTAGCAGAAAAATATTATACGAGCAAAATAATATTTTGTAAGCCTTGTTATAATAACAGAGCATTAGAGGTCAATTCTCTTGAAGAAGAAGTGAGCAAAATACAAAATCTTGATGTCGAAAAACAAAAAATTATCACCTTAATAACAATTAATTGTGAGCTTGAAATAGCAAAAGATCATAAAATATAAAAAGTAGCAATGATTGATACTGGAAGCACTAAGATCGACATAAAAGAAGAGTTAGTACCAACACAATATAGACAAAAACTTGTCAAACCAGTTAAGTATCTCAATGAGATTCTAGAACTGTACACATCACACACTGCCTAAACAACATACCAATTTGGATTAAAAACAAAAATTTAATTTACCTTTAACCTTTGTTTCACTAATATGAGCTTATCCATTAATTTTGATATTAAATTTTCTGAAATTTTTGCAAGGTTTTTATTATAATAAGCCTGATATAACGTTTTACAAAAAAGCTATAACTACTATAGATCAAAGCAATCTATTGGAAGAATATAATAAATTGAGCATAGAAGAGTCAAAAGAAGAGCAATATGATTTTGTTAAAACTACAGAAAATGAAAGTTTTGCAGAGCAAAATATTGAGTATGATGAGTTCATTTTTGAATTAAAATATCTAACTTGTGAAAAAATAGCATCTTTTGAAATAATGAATTTTGATAGACCTAAAATATTGGAAGAATTATTACAACTAGCAGAGCAAACAAGGATTATTTGTGAAGATCCACAATTATATGGGAGCAAAAATAAAATCTTAGCAAAATTGGATAATATAAACCTACATTTAACAATTAAAACAGTAGATATGTCTTATAATTAGTTAGATAAATAAAAATTTGAGTAACAAATTAAAGAGCTTTTAAATCTTAAAGTAATTAGACCATCTAAATCACGACATCGATCAACAACTTTTATTGTTCGAAAGCATTTTGAGTTTAAACGTGGAAAAACACGAATAATATATAATTATAGAGGATTAAATTATAATACTTATGAAGACAATTATAAGTTACCTAATAAAGATGAATAAATAAACAAAATTCAAGAGAGCAAATACTTTAGCAAATTTGATTGTAAATCATATTTTTGGCTAACTTGACTAGCAGAAGAAACGATAGAGTGGACACCTTTCACTTGTCCAGAAGGACATTTTGAATAGCTAGTCATGTCATTTTGGGTTGAAAAAATGTACATTCAATTTTTTTAACGCAAAATGGATCAAAGTTTTAAGAAATATGATAGTTTTTGTAGTGTATATGTTGATGATATAATTATACATAGCAAAAATCGAAATGAGCATAGAAAATATTTGGAAATAATTTTGAGTGAATTTATAAATAATGGCATCATTATTAGCAAAAATAAAATAGACTTGGAAAAATAAGATATAGAATTCTTAGGAATCTATATCAAGTAGGGCACTATATAACTACAAGAGCATATATCAAAGAAAGTTGTTGAATTTTCTAATAAATTAGAAGATAAAAAGCAATTACAAGCATTTTTGGGACTTCTCAGTTATGCTAGAAATTTCATTCTTGATTTAGGAAGAAAAATAGCAGTTTTACATAACAAAACGAACAAAATCGGACAAAAATATTTTAATACCAAAGATATTAAATTAGTACAGCAAATAAAAAAGAAAATTGCTCAACTAAAAACATTATCATTACCTTTAGATAATAGCTATAAGATTGTTGAAACAGATGCATCCTCTCTTGGATGGGCATAAATTTTATACCAGAAAAAGTGCAAAGAGTAATCAAAATCTGATTAGCAAATATGTAGATATGCCTTTAGCAAATATGTAGATATGCCTTTGGCAAATTTAATGATATTCAATCTCGATTACCGACAATTGACTTAAAAATCTTAGGCATCATTAATTCTCTTAAAGCATTTTCTTTGTTCTTGCATAATAAAGTGTTTACTATGAGAACTGGCTGTCAAAACATTGTTTCTCATTATGATAAAATTAGTAGCAATAGACAAGTAGCACATAGATGTGTTAATTTTATAGACACAATTACTCGCAATGGTTTTAAAACACATTTTTAGCATATTAAAGAAAGTGATAATACTTTAGCAGATATGTTGTCTAGACTAATTTTTTGAATAATTTTGTAGAAATGAATCAGAAAAAAGCATCTTTTTTTTAATCCTAGAAGGCCATGGAGCATTCCTCCAAACATTTTAAGCATGAGCATACCAGCAAGGTCACCCATAAGACCTGTGATACACACTTATGGAAATATCCATATTCAGAACGTCATAAAGCCTGAATATCGACATAACTCTTGGCAACAACTTTGGCAAAAACAAAAGGCATTGCTTGATAACTTTTGGAGTCTAAGGAATCAACCTCCTCAAATGAACATAGCAATTGAGAAATTGGTAAGAGCATTAGAAAATGAATTTATGGAGTATAATCAAATAGTTGATAACCTTAATAAGCAACTTCAACCTCTACAAGAAAGTTATGCCTTACTATCTTTTGAGCGTAATACAGCAATAGACAAATTTACTACTTTGGAGCAACATCATGAAAGATTGATCAAACTACATAGCAACTAATCTACGTATTTTATGCTTGATTCTTAACGTCTTTGTCTTTACATTTAGCTTTGTTTTGACCTTAGTATTATCATTTCTTACTTACTTTGTTGTTTTTAGGTTTTGAATAAAGGAGATCAATAAAGGAGGCGATTTAGAGTGAAAAGCCTGCTAAGGAGGAAGTTCTTAATTCCGGAGAAGAAATGGTCTTCAAAATGGTTACTAAAATGCTTTCCCACATGGTGTCAAGAATTGAAGACCAAATGCCAAATGGAATGGTTGCCAAAATGGTGGATAAAAAGTTGAAGGCATTTCTCCTGCGCGATCCAGGAAAGAGCAAATATGGCGGAATATATGGAGCATAAATGATGGACGAATTTGGAGGATATTCCATGAAGATTTATACCTGATTTGAGGGCCAAAATATGTGCAAGAATATGCTAGATTCGGCCAAGAATTATTAGGGAATAAGGAATGTAAGATTTGAAGATATGAAGATTTCCTTCTCCTTGAAGAAGAAGAAAACAGGGCAGCCAGGTCACTTAACTTCTAAAATCCGTCGTAAATCCAATTAAATTCCAAATATGGCGTTCCTTATATGGATTTTATAGCCCTTTGAATAAGCTTTCCAATGAAACAAGAATCCGAATTTTTCAAGATCTGGCACTCCGGGAAAACGCATTTGAAGACAGACTGTCAGATTTACCCGGGTACATATGGAAAGTCTTGTTTTGGTAGGAAAAAGACCTAATCTTCTTCTATAAATTGGGGAGCTCGACTCATTCATCATCATCACTTATCAAAGAGCCAAACCCCTGTCCAAGAGTCATCTCAACCTCTCCAAAACGTCATAGACCTCCAAGGAAGCCGCCTCTCCTCCACAAAACCGTCTCCACCACTCTCCAAAAGCCGGAGGCATAGCTTGGCAATCCCAAGGTGTCTTCATCTTCCATCAATCGAAGGAGCATCAAGCACGGATTAGTATAGGGCAATTCCCTTACTTAAAAAGTGTACCATGACTTCTTCTCTTTATTCTTCCTTGTGTAAATTTACAATTACTATGGATTGGTTTCTTGAAGTCTTTTGGTTAGATAATTCTAATTAGTTTTGTATGACTTGTTTGGTGTTCTTCGAAATTAGTTATCCATGCATATTTGTTCCTAACGCTTAATTTGAATGCAGGGCAATTCCCAGTTTAAGTTATGATGTGTTGAATATCGGCCAATTCCCGAGTTTGGCACTTAATTATGAGATATGCATGTAAAACGTAGCTAATGACTTGGAGACCAAATAGGTTGCATGAAATTGGTTAGGTTATTAAAGGATAGGTAAATTGATAAGTTGATCTTGTAAATATTATAAATAGATTGATTTTTGACAACTATGCATGTTTAGGGTTTTTAGGGTTCTTGATTGTTTGCTTGTCTATGAGTGAAGCATGTTAGAATTCTAAGGTTCCTATTGGTGTATGGTTGCCACGTTTTGTTCTTATATTTCGTAGGAAATTAGTTAAACAAACCAACTTTCAAACCCCCCATACCTTTTATTTTATGTTTACAAACGTTGTCATACATTAGTACCCTCAATCCTCGGTTAAGAACAATCCCTACTTATCAATGTTACATCTACAAAGAAGGGTTTTAAATTGCATACGTGTGAGATATGTGTTGAGTTTCTACTTTGTGTTAATATTTTATGCATGTTTTACGCGTTATCAGCAACTTGCATCTTAATTAGGCACAACTTCAAGAGCAATTAGAGTTTGAGAGAAATAGAGCAGTGAGCACACATGGAGACATTCATCAGCATAATCCTTTGGCAACTAATCCTATAAGTGAGCAGTAAGGACTACTTCATAAAAAATTGAGCACATATTCTCTACGTTTGCTTACAATGGAGCTATTTAGTGGTCATGAAGCAAAATAAATGTTTTGTCTCTACCAACAATGAAAGCTTCTTTCTTTACAAAGAAAAATCCAAAAGTTTTTCTTTGACATAAGGGAAAATTTCCAACCTGGAAAGAGCATTTTTAGCAAAGTAGAGCATCACCATCCTGTTGAAAAAATTAAGTATCAAATCCTTCTAGCAAGCATGGATATGACAACTTACCAAGAACTACATTTTGAGCATGAAGGAATAGTTCATCCTCTTACTCCAGAACTCTTGTTGAAAAATGGTTTTTCAATACATCTTAACATGAGCATGAGTAATCATATAGTCATTTTCGAGCAATCTTAGAGAGAGCATAATACATTACTTTGAAACTCTAGAAGGCAGTCTTCTTTAGAATACTAATAGCATTCTACCAACAAGATTTAATACTAGTTTGAGCCATGATCTAGCCCAACATAATATTGTTATGGAGCAAGCTATATATGTCCCTGAACTAGCAGGACCAAATGCCACCAGAATACACAATATAGAAGATATCAAGAGATATCGAGGAGCAAAAATGACTTAACATGAACTCTGGGAAGATATAGATCTCAACCTGATTAAGCAAAGCAAAGATTACAATCTCTACTCCATAAGAATGGCCAGAAGATTAAAAAAAGATAACCGTCACCTCCGCATGAGCTTATCCACCGAAGTTGCTTACAAACACTTTTGAGCACAAGAAGCAGCAATGATAGCAATGCTCGGAGGAGATGAATATGAAGATGAAGCCAACCACTGATTAAACTTATCTGATATTGACTTGGATTTTTCTAATCTAAAAGAGCACAACATAGCAAATATGATAGAATGATAAAGTTCCCAAGCAATTAAGGAACACATGGAGCAGAAGCATGGTAGAGACGAACTTTTTACTCAACAGTCGGAAGACTTTGTCAAAATTTTCTCCTAAGAGATAATTTTTTTGTATAATAAAATAAATGTATCAGTCTTTTTCTGTAAAAATTGTCTTCAAACGTAAAGTATTTTTCAAAATATTCTTGATTGTCATTCTCCCATGTAATTAAGTAACCCTAAGGTAATTCATGTTGGTGCATTTGTCTATTCGACTATCATATCCACCGGATTTAGAGAGTTGGTCTTCTCAGTAAATTTACAACATTAAAATATAAGATAAACAATATCACAACATTTACAGTTTGCTGTTTACAATTCAAATGTTACCTGTGTTACTGCGTACCACCGGATGAATATGAGCTTCAAAAGAATAGAGGGTTCACAATTTGAAAAAGAATTTAGTTATTCTTCTCACGCAAAAATGGAAGAAAAAAAGGAATTAGAAAAAGAAGAAAATAGTTACCGTGAGGTAATAAGGTAAATTCTGGAAAGTGAGTGCACACCAACCACCGCAGAGTAAGTCGGAAATCGGGGAGGACAAGATGACGTTTCTAGCCTCACGTATATTCAGCTATGTGGTCATCGGTACGTGCCGATTAATCTTGCACCTGCCTCCACAAAGGACAATACCGTCATAAACACAGTAAAAACTGTCCCGAGGAAACGAATCATCGAGACTGCGAGATTGAGAGAGAGAGTTTGAATCACGAGGGGTATTCTCGGCATAAAATATTCAGTCCTCCGATCGCAATGACTCAACCATACCGTGACGTGGCCTTTCACACAACAGGCACCAAACCGAACCGGGTTCACTGGGTGACACGTACCCCCACTCCAGACGGATTAGATGAAAAGCCACGTAGGATTTCCACGTGGGCGATATAGTCCCAGTCAGCATCCCCTATCACTCTGTTTATATAGAGCTCAGTCGGCTCACACCATCCTTGCTAGCTTCTTCTTCATACTAAATCAACCGTCTCCCTTCATCAAAATCAAACAAGGCCAAAATCGAAATTATTTTCAACGCAGAGAGACAGCTCTCCTTTCATTTTCACCTCCTCTCTGATTTTCTAGGCCTCTCGCCGCTGTCAATCGAATTATAATCTCGCCGGGAAATATGGAGCTTCCGGCGGCTGATCGTGACGTGGGCATAACGTCGTCGCGCCGTTGCGTCTCTCCGAAACCCTAGACCGTATCAGAGAAATCCCATGCGAAAGCAAACAACTTTTGCTTAGCAGAGCTTCGAAGCTATCCCATGCTTTGTTTAAAAGAGGCAAAGATAACTATATAATAATCAGGTTCTTCATCGATTCAATTCAACCATGGTAGTTTGCTGCAGAGGAATCAGTGAAGGTTAATTTTGATCGATGTATTGGTATTTGAACCATCAGCCTTTTACTTTTTGGGTTTGTATTATTATTCCAGTTTTGGCTTCTTTTTTTCTTCTTTTTTTAAATAGCTTTAACTGTTGAGAATTGTGAGTCATAGTAGAGAAGACCAGAAGTTCTTCGTTCTCGTATTTTTGGAATTGAGTCCGAAGAGTCTCGAAGTTAGAGGATTAGGCTTTCTCCTTTTTGTTTTTTGTTTTTTTTTTGGAAAAAATGGAGGATATTACTGTTGAAGATCGGAGTTAGTTTCGGAGTCCGATCGATCATGCCGTTCACGATGAAAATCCAGCCGGTCGACTCTCACGCGCCGCCTCTGGACGAGCCGGTGAAGCCGGCGGCGGCCAAGTCGCGCTTCAAGCGGCTCTTCGAGCGCCAGTTCACTAGCGTGTTGCGGACCTCCACCGTGCCGACGGCGGAGAAGGAGAGCCTGCATTTGAACAAAGACGGCGGCGGAGATGGCGATGGCGATGGCGGCGAGTTCGAGCCGAGCTCGGCGTGCCTGGCGAAAATGGTGCAGAATTTCATGGAGGAGAGCAGCGAGAGCAAGCAATCGGCAAGATGCAGTCGCAACCGCTGCAACTGCTTCAACGGAAACGACGACGGCAGCTCCGACGACGAGTCGTGGGATTCCAATCTGGCTTTCTCTTGCGAGCTTCTCAAGGTAAAACAAAAATATCTAATTTGTTGATGATGATTTTTCTGTTGGTTCGTTAGTTTGTTAGAAGAAATATGAAACGGAATTTTGCTCGTGTGGAATTGTGGACACACAGTCTCTGGTGGTATGCGCAAGTCTCTGCGAAAGGAATCTGCTAGCGGACACTGCTAGAATCGTTGAGAAAAACAAGCTGTGTAAGCGTAAAGACGACAACGGCAGACTCGTCGTTACTGATCATCTCAAAGCTCTCGGTTACGACGCCTCAGTCTGCAAATCTCGCTGGGTAAAATCCCCCTCCTATCCTTCCGGTACTCCTCAATCTCTCTCTCGTTTTCCGCTCGCTCTTTAAAATTAGTAGGGAGTTGATTGTAATTAGCTAATTTTGTGGTATGATTTAGGTGAGTATGAGTACATTGATGTGATGATCAATGGGGAGAGGCTACTAATCGACGTGGATTTCCGATCAGAGTTTGAGATAGCTCGGCCCACCAACAGCTACAAGGCGATTCTTCAGGCGCTTCCGTACATATTCGTCGGGAAGGCTGATCGGCTGAGGAGGATCATCAGAATCGTATCGGAGGCGGGGAAGCAGAGCCTGAGGAAGAAGGGAATGCATGTTCCGCCGTGGAGAAAGGCAGAGTATGTGATAGCCAAGTGGCTCTCTCATCACACCCGAGCCGCCACGGTGGCCGTTGATTACGTGCCTGATAAGGAGACGGAGACCACGGAGTCTGAACAGAGTCTGAACGAGTTGGACAAGTCAGGGGTGTCTAGTGAGCTTGAGGAGCCAGTGTTTGAGTTGTCGGAGAGCGAAGAAGAGAATGCGGCGGCGGTGAAAGAGTGGAAGCCGCCGGAGGTTAAGCCCAAAAGAGCTTCCGGGGTGAAGATTGTGACTGGTTTGGCTTCAGTCATGGAAGATTAACATCATGAGCCATAAAATTTTGAATATTTTTTGGTTTGTTTTTAACTTTTAGAGAAGTGTATGTTTGTATATATGCCTATTAGCCTATTAGCCTATTAGCCTATAACCGTTAGATCCCTTCTATGTTTTTGATGTAAGGGTTGGATTTTACTGATAACTAGCAATAAAATTTTGAAGCAAAATGAAATAGTTTTGGAAATTCCCATGTGTTATGTACTTGATCAGATATATACAATTCCTCTGCTGCTGCTCATGTCGATCTCATTTGTTTATTCTCAAAGGGGGGAGGAAAACGTTGAACACAACGTAATTTGGTGGTGAAGATAAACAGGCTCGTGCTGTCTCAAAAACTGTGAACCGAATACCCCAAGTTTTAAACATTTCGGAATTTGTAGATGGATTTGCCATGGTTCACAAATGTCATCTTCAGCTGGCTAGAATCAGGAAACTCATGACCAACGTACACAAGGGTTGAGGACTTCAGGGAGGACTTGCCTACTGATAGTGATATGTAAGGGTGGATTCGGTAACGGTTCAGTTTTTAGATATTAATCGATAACGGAAATCAAATCAAAGATGCGATTTTTTATTTAATAGAACTGAAATCGATAAAAATATATAAGAACCGTTCTTGTCGATTAACTTAACATCGGTTCGGTTTTGGTGCAGTTTCGGTTACAAAACCGACTATGCTTTATATATTTCACACTTAACCAAATAGCATAAAAAAATAAAAATATCAAAGTTGTAAACTATCAATATTTCAAATAAGTTACTCGAATGAGTTTAAACAAGTAACTGTTAGGAAAAGAAAAAAATAAAGTTTATAAATCACATTTGAAACCTCTAATATTGATATATATAAAAAAATGAAAGATTACATGAGTACATGAGAGAGAATTAAGCTAGACTTAAACACTTAAAAATATAATCATGTTTGTGAAAACCTACTATTTGTAACTTATAATCAATAAAAACATGACATGTGTAAAATTAAGTATTAATATGTAAATGAATATATGTCGGTTCGGTTAGGTTTAATCGATTTTTAGGAAGCATAAAACCGAAAACCGAAACCGCACTAATCAGTTTGTGCAAATTTCAAAATCGAATGTCTCGATTATATTCGATTTCAGTTATTTGATATTGATTTGATACTGTTTTGATCGGTTTCAATTTTTTCAGTGCCTAAAAGTCCAACCCTAGTGGTTGGTAGGGATTAGATAAAAATGTGGTAGGTAAGAATTTGGGTCAGCATCTCGGGAGTAAACTTTGTTTTAGGCAGCAGCGGGGGTGGTGATCTTATCTGGTTATTAATTGTGGATGCAGTCAGAGCAGACTTACCTCTTTCCTAAGTTATTTTGGCAGTTAATTTTCTCGATTTGGTATTAGATGGGAGACAGGGTGGTGAATCAATTTCTTCGATCTGGTACCCTCAAGAGTGGTACCAAAATTCATAGAAACTGCGATTAGAAGGGTGTGGAATGTAGAGCGTCAGTTATTACTCTTCTCTGCCATCTCTATTCCATTGATGGATGTCATCATGCTTGGCTACGAAGGACTTTGTGGGCTTAATTAGTGTGTGTGACACAAGTCACAGTCGTCGGTATTGTGTCTGCCAACTGCGAAGTGCCAAATTTGTATGAAACTATGGGTGACAATTGCTCTGCATAGAGACACAGACGTGGATAAGTCTAATGCTCAATTGCTCTCGGAGCTTCTTTCACTCTTTCAGTAGTGATCGAGGCATGGCATGTGGTTTCGCAAATGGCACTGTATGAAGGATTAAATTCACCCACTCACTGTACTGTATCAAAAAGTGTCGGAACTATAAAACTTATTATAATGCTATTTAAATTTTAAAATCGTATTACTGTGATATCTAAAATATTTTTTCGTCAATGAGTTGTTAATTTTGTTTATGTGACAATTTTTATAACAAAATAAGAATAAAAAGACCTTAATGCCCTTATTTTCATTGAAAACTACTTCAGTGCTTTCACACAATTTACAATAAAAAAACATGTTTTAAAAATAACTATAAAATTATAAACTAATTTACTTCTTTAAAGTTGTCATGCAAAGTTAAGTTTTCTCATAAGGAATAGTACCAAACCTAAATAAGTTATTTTTTATTTAATATTTAATCTTAACTATTCATTTTTTCTTAATTTGATCTAATATGACCGTAAAATAAAAAGTTACTTATTTAGATTTAGTATTGTTTCTTATGAAAAAACTAAACTTGATATTACAACCTTAAAGAGTAAATTAGTTTACCATTTCATGGTTATTTTATAAACATGTGTTTTATTGTAAATTGTGTTAACACACTGAAGTAGTGCCCATTTTCATTTTCTTTTGTACATTTTTTATATTACCGAGAGTTTTGCGACGCCTTCCTCGAGCTCTGCTTAGCTTTGCACCGAAGCGGTTGGAGTCCAACCGACCTCCCCGAGCTGCTGAGTCGAGAAGCCCAGCCAGTTAGGGAAGCCCTGGCCCATCGGGAGGCCCTGTTGGAGAATGGGTCGGAGGTCCGGCGGGAAGGTGAAGTCAAAGGTCTCGATGGATGCAATTTTGACGTTGATGAGTCCCTTCTCGACCACAAGTGTTTGTGGCTTTCAAATGGTTGATAAGGATTTTGGCATAGGCGGCGAAGGAAAAGTATACCAGGTGTCAGTTTTTGGCCATCGATAAATTGTGATGAGGAATCGAATATGGGGATGAAGGTTTTGATACGTACGTAAAACATATTAGCGAAAGATAAGAGCATATGCACCGGTGCTCTGTTTTGCTCTAGTAACTGGTGGAGCCCGCCATATTCGTTTTGCTCGAGCAAGCGGTGGAGCAAAGTTTATTTCGGTGATTGCTTTAGCATATGGCGGAGCCCATTGAAATCACGGTGTGCTTGCTCGAGCACACCACTTTCCCAAGTCACTGCTGCATTGCCGACTTCATTTTGCTAGAGAAAAGTTTGCTCAGACCCACATCTTGCTCGAGCAAAAGCATCACCAGTGTAGATGCTCTAAGAGAGGAAGAGAACAATAAGTGAAACAAACCGGAGGAGATGGAAGAGAAGTGTACATTTGACTGTGATCTATGGGGAGAGAGAGAGAGAGAGAGAGAGAGAGAGAGAGAGAGAGAGAGAGAGAGAGAGAGAGAGAGAGAGAGAGAGAGAGAGAGAGAGAGAATATTGAAAAAACCATAAGTATATTCGGATCTTTTTGACTTCATTTTCAACAACAAAATTGTCACGTCATCAAATTTGACGGTGTGCTCAAAGTACCTAATACGATTTTAAAGTTTGTGTACCATTCTGGTAAGATTTATAGTTTGGGACACTTTTTGATATAGCACCAAAAGTCTAGGTACCATAGGTGAATTTAATCCTTGTATGAATTGAAATTTCTTACAAAGAGAAGGTGTATATGAATTGCAGCTTCAAGCATTTATAGCTATGTTTAATATCTTGACTATTTGAGGGGGAAGTCTTTGGTCAAGTAATTTGAGTACTACGGTTGTTGTCTCGACCTATTAATAGGTAGACGTGATGTGTATATTAAGAGGAGGACAAATTTTTTTGGATAGACATGTGTACAAAGAGTTTGATTTGTTTTTTTTTTGTCACCTTCACGAATTTTTTGGGCTTTTTTGAGCTCTTCTCTCTTTCTTTCAAAACCTTAAAAAAAAAAAAAAACTAAGCTGCCACCCATTTTCCTCTTCGATCCACACTCATTGATTCTCATCTCCCAATTTATCTACTCCTTTGTCTTCCTATCTCCGAGACCTTTTTGGTAAACCCCTTGCATGGCCGATTCAACCGACGATGTCTCCTACCAGTTCAAGGTGGCGATGGAGTTCACTGAGCGCAACGTAGATCGGCTGGAGGAGATCGACTTGTCGGACTCCTATGATATGCAGTGGCCCCGGAATGCTTTTATGGGGTGCTGTGATTGTTTGGGATGGAGCCACTACCGGCTAGCCACGAAAGCGGGATGCGGGCCATGATGGCTCGGCTGTGAGGCACCCTAAGCTGGCCGGCGAAGATGTCTTATTTGCGGAAAACTTTGGATAAGTTCTTTTGCACCTTCCAGATTTGGCGACGGTGCGCCGAGCGATCAAAACTGGGCCGTGGTATTTTGGTGATTATACGGTGGTGGTGCAACAATTCGATGGTTTTTCTGATTTTTTTGTAGTGGAGGCAGCGGTGGTGCCGATATGGGTGAAGGTGAGCAATGTGCCAGATGGTGGGATGAATGAAACGTGGGCCTGGAGGATCGGACGACATCTCGGGGAGTTCAAGGAGGTGGATCACCCGAAGCTCAATACCTTGAGGGAGATGTAGTTGCAGGTTGCAGTGGAGCAAAGTTTGAGCCTTTGATGGTGCGACGACGGGTTAGGTTTGTAGCGAGGGTTTTGGTAGGGGTGAGATTTGAGCGGTTTGGTTCAATTTTTGGTAAAAATAAAAATCAAACCGTAATATTTTTTCGGTTTAATTAGTTCGGTTTAGTTTTTCATTTTTTAAAAAGAAAAACCACGATTATTCGGTTCAGTTTGGTTTGATTTTATTCTCCGGATTTTCAGTTTTTTTTGGTTTTTTACATAACGCATAAAAATCAACTTTAAAAAAAAAGTTCCTTATAAAACTCTATTTTTTGAGTCGCCTAACATTTTGATTCGCCTCTATAAGAAAATTTGACAAGGATTGTGCACAAAGAAACTAGGATTTTAGGAGTTTAAAGTTTTTTTGTTTTGCATATATTTATATAATATATTACAAAATACCCAAAATGATATCATTTTTTGCATACTTCAGTTTTCTGGTTCGATTTGGTTTTTATAAATCAAAAACCAAAACCGAACCAAATGTTTCAGTTTTTTTCAGTTCGATTTGTATCAGTTTCAGTTTTCTCGACCGTGGCTCAGGTTTTTTTTCCCGATTTTTGGTTACAATGTCCCACCCCTAGGTTTAGGTTGTCTTGACTTTTGATTATGCCGGGATTAATAGTTTTAGTCATGCCCCAATTTTTGACCGCCGGCCGTACCCCTCTAATCGCTCAGAGCCGTAGCCGAGATGTGAGCGAAAAAAGTAAAAGATAGAACAGAAAATGATAAATTCAACTCTATTCTTATTTAAAACAGTGAAAACTCTATTACAAGCTAGTAAAATAACAACTCCTCTGGGCCCATCGTTCTATGTTCAACTAATCATTTCGATTCTCGGACCCAACCTGCAAGATCTTGGGAGGGGTGAGCTAACCACACGCTCAGTGAATAAATTATGTAATATGTCATTGAAGCGATGCTTTTACAATAAATAAAAAAGACAGACACTAATTAATATATAACGATATTCCCGACTCGACACATCGTCACTTCTTGTTTGTTATCCTTCAATTTAGGGACCATCAGAGACAACCCTAATGAAAACTTTGGCCCTATACCTCTGTGTGACACATCCTTACTTCGACAATACCAAATAAGTAAGTACCCATGCTCTATGAATATTCCCAATTACTAACATTACGACTCATATACTATATAATACCTTGACTCACATATAAAACAAATGCTTCACTTGAAAAATATAGAAAGACATTGAAAGTAGAATAAATAACATTGTAACACATTACATAACCCACTCACCTCGAATCCGAGATAATCATCGAGCATAACAACGACTTTGCGAGCCACCTAACGAATGCCTTCAAAAATTACTAAACTATGTCTGAATTTCTCTCCACTTGTAGATAGAGTTCATCGAGATGAATCCGTAGATACTAACGAATCCTACTTCGGAATTACAGATCAATAATTATGATATACCGAAATTTCACGGATATCGAAAAATATAGAAAGAGAAAATTCTGTGCGAAAAAATGTTTCAGAGGAAAGGTAGGCTGAAGTCTCCTATTTATAGGTTTTGGCTCCCGATTCAAACAATGTCGAATAACTTGATGGTCCAATAAGAAGAAGAAGACAAACTATCTTAATTAACAAGTAATTAAGCCATGTGTCACCACCCCATTACATGTTTTCTCCCATGTCAACATGTGGCTAGGTGACACAGCCACGGTAAAAGGTAAATCTGATTCAAAACTTAACTTTTAAGTATTTCAGCAACCGATCAAATGCTGCCACATCACAATTTCTATACTGAAATCTCCCGACTTTGAATAATTGTAGAAAATAGTTTGGAACTTTGAAAAATATTTAAAAAAATCTTATAAACTCGTGGTAACGTCTGCTATCTAATTCCGGCCACTAAACTTTATTTTGACTAACTTAAAATTTTAGGGTCTTACAGTTTTTGTGTCCTTTGTGGATGTTTTGGTCATGGTGAGGGTGGATGTTCGGTTTTGGTTGCTAGGGTAGCAGAGTCAGAGACTACGCCACCGCCGGTGTCTCAACCGATACCAGTTGCTATCGGGAGTGGGACACTACAACAAAAAAATTCAATTTTCTACGCTTTTTTGCAACGGCATACCATTGGCGATGACAAAATCACCGTCGCGAATGTGAAGACTTTTTACGACGGTAAACCGACGACATCGTAAAAGATTTCATCAATTGTGATGATACTTATACGCCGTCTCAAAAGGTTTTATCAATTGCAACGGCATGAATAAGCTGTCGCAAAAAGTTTTATCAATTGCGATGGAAAAGGATCACCGTCGCAAAATTATTTTTGCTTACAAATATTTTTTTCCGTAAAACTGACCGTTGGATGGAAAGACTAGAATACTCTAAGTACGCTATTAAAAACTTATAACTGTTGGATTTGAATTTGGCCTCGATCGGTGTGTTGAACCGTTGTGACCCTAAGGTGATTTAGAATAAAAGTCCATTTTCCATTACGTAAAAATTTAATTTGAAACTAAGTTCCACATAGACATTTTCATGGTGTTCATATCTATCTTACCATGTAAAAACACGACAAAAATAGTCGATTTAGCTACTCCTCCCCAAGGACTAAAATATTGGATATCGAGGATAAATCGATGGTCCAAAATTTGGATATATCGACGGAAATATCGACGAAATATCGATTCAGTGAAAATTATGATGGAAATGACGGAAACTAATAAAAATACATGGAAATTTGTAATAAAACTTTTGGAGGTTATTATATGATCAATTACCTACCTTATTTGAGAAGAAAATATCGATCAAACATCAAGACATATGAATTTGCTATATTACTATATGAATTAATACGTGTTAAGTGCTGATAACTATTAAAATATAATTTAATAGTTTTATTTTTATTTTTTAATGGCTAAAACTTAATGGGAGGATAGGTCATCACATTTTTGTACAATATGTTACACATCACAAATTCAAATATACAAATACTTTAAAATCGTGTAGAGGACATATGAGGTTCAAAATTCACACTATTTTCTCTATCTCCCTGTGCAAAATTATGTGTGTATTGTGAAGAGTAATCATTAAATGATTACTCTCCCATATAATTCTGCATGTATTGACTTACATGCCGGCCATATGGGTCATTGAGCGGTCTTTGAAGATTCTGGAGCTCGTAGTATGAACCAGGCATTGCTCGACTTTCTTCATTGCTATCATCATTTGAGGCATTTGTTTGTGATTGTGACGATGAGTTGTCACTTGTTGGAAGGCCATAAGGCATGGCATATGAAGGATCAGGCATTGCAAAATTTTGACCATAATAATAGCGTTGGTAATTATCATCTCCAACACCTATTGAGCCAAAAGTGGTGGATAACACATCTTTAACATTCCTTAATAAACTCCATTGACCCCTTTCTCTTAGATTGTATCCACTTCTTCTGCCTTTTTCACCGTATTCATGACCTGCTTTTCAGTCTCCATGGTCTTCATCTTGGTTTGAGTGTGTGAAATTTGTTCATCTTTGAAGTAAAGTGGTTCATCTCCACTGTAACCACCATATCCGCTGCCACTACCACCGACTCCAATAGTCTGCATTCTGCTGTCTCCTCCTCTAGTACTTGATGAGCTTCCAGATCACGTACCTGGGGTATCACTCCTCAATGGTGGAGGTTGGGAAGCATGTGAACTTCTAGGCTTTGGATTGGACATTGAGCATGTGAAGATTGCACATTTACCAAACTAAATATTAGATTTGAAAAGTTTCCAAAAATTTCGAAATTTTTTGGAAATATTGGGAAATATCGGGAATATCGGGGATATATCGGAAATATCAATAAAAATCAGGAGATTTAGGGATATAATTTAGGATTTTTCAGGTAAGTCCAAAAAATCGAAATTTTGACAAATATCGCTGATAATATCGATTTTACATTCCTTGCTCCTCCCTCATGCCATAGAGGAAAGAGATATATTTTTCAAGAAAGTTATTTTAGTTTTTTGGTCATATTTGACCTTATTGACCGGGTTTTAAACGAACTCTGACAAAGCTAATTTTTTTTGCAAGATCTCCTTTATTACGAGATTAACGTATGTATATGGACACATATCTCATTAGAACATTTTGGTTTTCGTATTTCTTTAATTTCACATATGATTATTAGTGCTATTACATTGTTTGTTGGTTATATGGAAAAATAAATCTTTTTGAAACTGAATTAATAACAAATAATAATTTTGAAAATGTGACCATTGGATGATATAATCGGACTTATCTATGCATGTTGTAAAAAGATTAGAAGTTTTGGAGTTACATTTAACCTCGATCTATGCATCTAACTGTCTTAACCATATTGTCCTAAAGAATAAAATATGATTTTCCATTCCGTCAGAAATAACTTGATCACTACAACTTTGCACGCGTTATCGTGAGATTCATATCTATCTCACTATGTAAAAAATGACCAAAACCCGAAACACTAAACCCTAAACCCTAATCTCTAAATCCTAAACCCTTAAAAAAATTTAAAAAAATCATTTGTTTACTTTGTTAGGTTTACATTTTTTTGAGCTCACCTCTCTCAGTCTCTCACAAACACTTGCCAACACTTGCCGCCTCATTCTCTCTCTCTCTCACACACACACTGTGTCTTCGTGTTCTTATTCGTGGTGATAGGGCGGCGGAGGCGGAGGGCGTCGACTGGAGTCGGCGCTGGGCATTTCTTTTGGAGGCTGTGGAGGAGATCGTGGGATCATCGTCGTGGAGGTCGAGGCAATCAGACGTTGTTGCAGAGCAGTGGTTCTGGGGCAGAAAGTCGTCGCGGTGGGGTGAACGCCGCAGAATGGGTCGCACGAAGCAGGGAATATCATGGATGTTGAGATGAATGCCACGGAGGCTGAAGTGTACGCCGCGGTTGATTGGAGTGGTGGGTCATTCTCGGAGGTGAACGCTGCGGAGTCGAAGTTGCAGATGGTGAATGCCGCAGAGGTCGAGGTCGTCGCGTTGTTCATTATAGAGCGAAGCTCTCGCAGCCGTGGACCGGGTAGCTTATATCTGGAGTCGATGTTGCCGCAGCCGAGATTTCGTGAAGGATCGAAGTGGCAGTAGATTGGTTGTCATGAGCAGGGTGTCGTAATTGGTAAGTTTCAGATTAACATCAATTAATTTATCAGTTTCACTTTGCAATTTGGATTCATGGTGCTTCTTGCTGATATCTACGACATCTGGCATAATGATATATTATCATTACAGATGACATTCATTCCAACATTGAAAACTCTTCTGCTGCAACGGGCTAAGCTAGAGCTCAGCTAGTTAAGGCTTCCAAAGGTGTTAAAATGAGATCGTCATCGATAAGTGATAATATTTCACATCTGTCATGTTCAGTGGCGGACACCTTGATGTTGGCTTATGATTATCACATCACTGACAAATTGTTGACAAAGACTAAGATTATCTATCACTGTTCTTAAGCTTGAACTCGTATAAATCTGCCTGTTTAATAAAATAATGAATATAAGTCTTTCTTATAAGTTACAACCTTATGTATATGGTGCTAATGATCTTTTACATGTTTTCTTAGATTTAAACTTTATCTTTATGTTCATATTTTGTGTTGCAGTTTTCTTTATGCAAGTACACACATATATATAGATTATTCTGCCTCTACGTGATAAACTACAAAGCTTATTTATGCTATAGAGACCTATTGGGTGAGATTTACTTGGTATTAGAGTTAGAAATACCTTTTTGGTTCTATATCCTTTTACGTTGGGCAGGTTCCCCCACACAGACTTTATTAGTCCCTTAACAAATACTAAACTGCGAAATAAAAATTTAAAAGAAAATTACTCGCATGTTTCCACAAGGTGTCCTCAAGATTAGAAAATAAAAAACACACTAAAATAACTACTGAGCCCTTAATCAATATGTCTCAGAAGATTTTTATGGCAATCACAAATTTGAGCAAAAGGAATTCAAGAGTTAATAAAGACATTCTCATGCATGAACAACTGAGACTTAGATGAAAACGATGATAATTTAAAAGCTGTGCATGCACTAGAAAAGTTCAAAATCGCCTCACATGAATGCACTTCTCATCTTTTCACTCATAAATAAAAGGTTTTCACTCAAAGATAAAATATTTCATGAATGAAAATAATTACTTGCACAAATGAACCCAATCCATATGTTTACTCATGTGTTTAACTCCACAGATCAAAGACTATCCATCTTAAGGATCATAAACCACTTGCAAGGTTTGTAATGGGGCTAAAGCTAGGGTATTAAAAAATTTGGGAAAGTGGTGATTAATCACGTTCCAAAGACTTAGTCTAAGCTCTATAACTTCATCAAATTTGTGCATCACGTTCTTCTCCAACGCCATAGATATCAAACTTTAAAATTAATTCAAGAGCCGGATATCATCATGTTGGGTCTCGAATTTCATTCTATCATTCCTTTGAGCCTTGCGAACAGGACAAATGCCACATTTCTTCACTATTAGGCTTTCAATTTATAGTAATCTCCAAATCCACAAGTATGGGGGATATTAATCCAAATTTTAACATTAAGAACTCATTGCCGGAGAGCTTCACAATTATATATATATATATATATTATATATATATCTATATATATTTATTGTAGCTCTCGAATTTGTTTTCTTTTCTATTCTTGGCAATTCACATTTTTCACGCTATTTGGACAAGTCTATCCTCATACACACGATCAGAGCAATTAAGAGACATCACCAAAAATGTCAATCATCTTCTTCTCTTGTCGACATTACTTCACGCTAAGTCTGCAGAACATAGAGTAGAGAAGTCCAACATTAGGTTAAGTGTTTAGACATTAAGGGTGATGAAATAAAAGCTTAATGTGGGCTCAAAAAGGTTATCTAAAGAAGTCGCAACTCGTGCGCACATAAGGGACGCATGGTTATTTGGAAAAGTGGTGGTAAATCCTAAGTGCCTTTAATCATATCCAAAATCAGAGTATATATTGATTATAAGCTTTAAAAATCAATCATGAGTAAGTCCTAACAATCTCTAGTTCATTGAAAACTATGGCAAGCAATCAGATGAGAAATATAAACCTATAAGCTATGAAAATATGATGGAAGATCACTCAAGAAATAAAGCACATGTAGCTCAAAACTCACATAGGTTCATATGATTCAACCTTATTCTGGCATACGAATTCTGTACCAAGTTTTACTATCTATATCTACTACATGTCAATGCAATCAAAACATCTCAATTAACAAAGGAATTCTATTAATTAGAGATCAAAATGCCATGTATACTCTTAGTTTTGGTCCAAAATCATCATAGACTAGTTAATGACATCCTAAGACTTTGTAAAACACTAAAAAGGCTCAAAATAATTCAAACTAATAAAAACCATGATTTTTTTTCAAACAAAGTTGTAAACCCCTTCCCCCACACTTAACTCGTATTGTCCTCAACGTACCAAAGTAAAAACATAGAATCAAGTATGGAGATATGGTTTTACAAAAAAAATATCTAACTAACTAATTAATAAATTAATTAAAAGAAAGGGAAAAGAAAACAAATCTGATTGTCAATTCGCCATTGAATTGCCTTCCAACAAGCGCTTGTTGTTTAAAGTCTTTTCAACCAAGACATGATGCAACGTTTATGCTCTAGGAACAGCCTGATCTTGGAGGTGCATCTCCTTCATTTCTTCTTTTCAGTTTTCAACTTTTATGCTCTGACCTCCGTGTCTTTAACCTTTAATTACCAATGATGTAGAGCTCAGAATTTTGTGATCTTTATATGGATGAAAACTAGACGTCTCGAGCTTTCCATCATATAAAGAATCCTTGCTAACTTCAAACGAGCTGAAAGTTATGGCTTTTCAAAGTTGACTGTTCTGTTTTGGACAGAAGCTGCGAATTATATATGAAAATACTTGAAGTACGTTCCTCCATCGTATCCTTCAAAACTCAACAAACATCAAATCCAATGCAAATGTATGATATGTATGATATGCATGAAATGAAATGTATGATAAATATGATGCAAAATGATGCAATTATACAATGAATGAAATGATATGCAAAGATGTGTAAGTTAAGGTCACCAAAGATTTATAAAGATCACAATCTTCTAAGCTCTTAGTAAATCTCTTTGGATGTGTGGCCCGTGCAAAAACATGTACTGACTCTTAAGTATCTTCACATTTTAACGTTCGGAAATGGCCAGTAGGGATAGAGATAACGTGAGAGGCATGACTAATTTCAGAACACCCCGAGCCTAACCTGGCCAAGGTATACTACTCCATTGGTGTTCATTTCTTAGATCCAGAACATGTCACCAGTCATAACTCATCTAGACATGACCAACAATCCACGAAAATCCTTAAGATAGTACACACATTTCAAGTGCTTATAAACTCTGTCATCGACCTCATGTTCATAACTTCACTTAGGTTATGGTATGCGGTGATGAAATCCACACATCATGAAGGGTTAAGGAGATAAATAAGCAAAATAGACATCTCCTTATTCCAAAGAGCGAAACTTCAAGCAAAGAATCTTGTGATCAATGTAAATCAAAGACTTTCCATTAACGTGCTTAAAAAAATATTAGATATATATAAACAATAAATTTTTAAAATAAAAAAAATAAAATGACTAAATATCACATATTCACAAAAGCAATAAAAATTTAATCAAAGTATGGCACATGTATATATTCGAAGAGAATGAAAACTTTGTAAAATTAGTATGTAACTATATATGTATGATTCCTAAGTATAAATCATGCAATGTAAAAGTTAGTCATATGCAAGTATTAACTGAAAATATGAACATGGATGTATAAAAAGGTAAGGCACATATTTACACACAAAAATCACAAACAATTTTCAATTCCCTGGCAATGGCGCCAAAAATTGACGACAAGTAAAACACGGCTCAATTATTAACACAAAGTAGACACTGAACACATGCTTTACACGTGCGCAATTTAAAACCATTTTTGTGTAGATGTTGCATTGGTAAATAGGGATTGTTCTAACCGGGGAATTGAGGGGTGTATGCAAAATTTGTGTGAATAAAAGGGGGGTTGTAAAAGTTGATTTTAATTTCCTAAATTACTACCTAAAAATGTCACAAGCACAAACCAAAATTCTTAGGACTCTAGCATGCAAAAACTCATAGACAAGCCACACATAGAAGACTCCTAAGAACTCTAAATCATGCTTAAGACGAAAATAAACCTAACTAATTATATACATGTGATTGACTTATTCTACACTCAGCTCAATTATTAACACATACAAATAACAATACTACCGAAATTCCATAACCCTAAATTTTGGTTAAACATGGATAATTCATATTTTGTGCTAGGTATCCCCTAAACACCATTGACCTAGACTAGGTATCCTCTAAATAAAAATCAAAGCATTAAAAACTAATTATCTTTGTGCAAATCGAAATCTAGAATAAGGAACACATGGAAAAGTTATTGAAATTTATATATGTAATAAAACCAAAATAAACACATTGTCTTTACAAATAAAAGTAATACAAATACAAGGAAAACTACAGAGTAAAGGTTCCATTGACACTTTTTGATTCCCGGTAACCCCTGCAAAATCGCGAGTGGATGGATCTTTCGGTGGAAGCTACACACCTTCTAAATGGACTAAACGTATTTAGAAGTGTGAGATGAAGATTTTGAGAGGTGGTGGTGGTGTAATTTGCCTAGCATTTGGAGAACTTCTTTGTAGGAGACTTTGTGAATATTTTGGCATCAAGAGAGTGTGGAGAACAAGTGATCGGCAAAGAGGTGTGGAGAGAAAATAGGGAGGGAGCAAAATGGGAAAAGAAGAAGTGTGGAGAGAAAAATTCAGGATTGAGAATGGGGATGGGGGATGGAGAATGGTTTGGATTTTCAGGATTGTGAATAGGGATGGAGAATGAGGCTTTGGATTTTCGGGGATGGATGGATCGGCAGCCAGCCCCCCTATTTATAGGATCCAAAGTTGCTTTTCCATCCTGATTTCTTGCATTGCCGGCCATCATCTTTTCTATCACTCTTCCTCTTGCTTTCTCCACACGTTTCCTTCTCTTCTTCTTTCTCTCTTGTTTTCTTTTACTTTTTACTTGCTTCTTTCTTCTTTGTAAGCAACTATCACTTCACTTCTTTTTCTATCTTTTTCTTGCTCTTCTTGCCGGTTTGTTCTCTCTTCTTCTTTCTCTTCTTCTTTTCTTTTCTCCACTTCTTCACTCTTCTACCTACTCCTTTATGCATGCAAGCAACCATTTTTCTTCCTTCTATTGTTTCCAATTTGTTTTCCACCGGCCACCATCTCTTCCTTCAACACTCTTTTGCAAATATGGTACACTAATTAGTATAGTTAATATCATTTACTCTGTCTCTTTTGGTCAACACCTGAAAATAACAAAATGAGTAAAATCTAACAATACTAAGTGAATAACACAATTAAATGTGGAAAGAAATATATTAATTAATACGTCTAAAATGCATAGATCACAGGTTTTGGTTGTTTTTATTTGTGAAGTAGTGTTTGAAACACAGTTATATCATGGTTCTTGGGGTTCCTATTTGTAATTGTTTGGGTTTTAGATGAGGTGAATGGGCTTTGAAGTTGATATCACTTGTCTGTTTCAACATTGTTTGTGGTACACAAATGCTCTTCTTTTTTATGTTTCCCCTTGATTTATATTCATTCTTTTTAAGGAAAAGAATTTATATTAACCATTATGAAGGACAAAATTAACAAGAACTAACCTAAAATTGTGTAGGCACCATCAGAAATAGAAACATTGCTAATGTGTGTTGTGTACGGTTCTCCACTCACTCTAGCAATTTGCTGGCCTTTGGGTCTGTAGACTACAACATATATTGCTATGATCTTCGTAATACTAGAACGCCTTGGTGTGTATTGACTGGTCACCAAAGAAGCATAAGCTATGTCAGTAAATAATTTTGGAAACGATTGCGTCTGTTAATGATTTTGGAAGAACATTGTGGTTTAAACTCTAGGATAGTTAATTATCTTGCATTTTGGTACTCTTGGTTGATATGAATCTTGTGGTTTGTGTATTGCATACTCATGGGTTGCGGAATATATAGCTTAGCTAAGAAACTCAGTCGCATTTTAGAAGCAAGAAGCAGAATACCCCAGTTATATCAAATGATGTTATATTTAGTTAATATGATTCTTACATTTACTGCATTTTACTAATTGCAGGAAGAAATGGACAGAAACCTCTCATTTTGGCTCTTTCTAACCCAATGTCACAGTCAAAATGTATAGCCGAGAAAGCTGATATTATTGCCTCTTTCCAGGTTACTAGTGTTTTTTTGCGTCATTTTTCCTTTATGTCGGTTTGATCAAAGATTCTAGTTCTTAGGTTTTAATTTGCTTAATTTATCTCTTCGTGCTTAATTTGTAATTTGTTGCTCCATTTTGCACATGACATCATTTTTGCTATTGAATTTGATAAAACTGGTGACCATCTTGCTACTGGCGACAGAGGGGGCCGAGTAGTTCTTTTGAGAGGACAAATACTAAATATGTGTGTTATTTCACCTTGCATGGCTTTTTGTATTATTTCAGTGTTTCCAGCATAGTGTTGTTTGTTACAACTTCAACTTATATTTGAATGTTGTAATGTGTAGCATGGTGGCTCCATAAGGGATTTGGAGCACATAGATTATTCAATCAGTAGGCATCTTGAGTTTCGTTACAAAACAGAGTTTCAAAGCCATGAGCCTGAGGTAATCATCATTCGTTGATGCATCATATATACTTATGTTTGTTTTATATTTTTAGTTGTTTATATTCATACTGAGCACATTTGTTTCTCAGTTTGATTATCTGAAGAATATGGAAATAGAGGAGAAAATCACTAAAATAAGATGGTGCCAAACAACCAATGGTGCTCTATTTCTCCTATCTACTAATGACAAGACGATTAAATTTTGGAAGGTAAGGTGGCCAGATTTTCTTCTTATAGCTCAAGTTGGCACAATTAGTTAAAATCTTACAGGAAAGTTTTAACCCCTGTATCTTTACTTATATGCTTTATTCATATTTTTAACTTTTCTTGGGAGTTTATTTTAAAGGATTTGAGCCCGATTGCGAATTCATGTCTGAATACTTTAGATTCCTCCAAGGTTTTTTGAGGATTTGTTGTCCTCTATCGTTCTTTCTCAAAAATTTATTCCATGGTTGAACCCCTTTTTGTTTCAATTGCATATTATAAGTGGCATATATAGTAATATGCTTCTCCCTGATGTAATTTCATTTGCAAAATTGCTTAAGCATGATGTTAAATGGGTACATACTTCAAGTATTGATTAGAACATACATTCTTACAGATGAAAGCATTCATTAATGACGTGAATCAAGTGAGTTGAGCTATTGTTTAAGAACTATATTTTGGTCATCACATTTGAATTGCTTCATTTTCTGCTTACTAGATTGAATATGTGTAGGATGGGTGTGTCAGTGCCCTATACTCAACAATGTATACTGATGTCAAATATGAATTGTGCAGCAAATGAGCGCTGAGCCGAGTCAAGAGTGATGACAACCTCAAACAAACTTGAAAGAGTTGAGGAACACAACATGCTTTCAAAGTGAACCAGTGTTAGAGAAACTTAGAAAAGTTGCAGCTAGGGATTGTTGATTTATTGAAATAGTTATGTGTTGGTGAATTTTTCACCTGGATCTTTATTCATTTTGAAGTTTTCTTCAAGTTAGTAAAGTATTGAATTTTCAGAATTGTTTCATGGTGTTACTTGTATCACTGTACATGCTGAACAACAGGAGAAAAAATGATTCTGGTATTGTAGATTTGCATACCAGAATCATTTTTTTATTAATAATTTATTCATTATTGTCATCGTAACACCTTTGGTAAAAGTCAAAAATGCCCTCAACAAGTTTGGCGACGAAAAATATCCTTTGGTGATGGCAATTGTGCCGTTGCAAAAGTTGTTTTTTTGCGACGGTAAATTACCGTCGCAAAAATTAAACAACACTACAGTTAACCAAATGTTTTTACGATGGTAAGTTTGCCGTAGCAAAAAGAAAATATTTGCCACAATAAAATTTTGTCGTGGAAAATGGGTACAGACGATGGTAAAAACCATCGCTATTAGCAATTTCATCGCCACCTATTGCGACGGAAACGATGCTATCGCAAATACTCATTTTGTCGTCGCAAAAGAGTATTTGCTAAGGCATTTTTATTATTTGCGACGACAAGCTGCCGTTGCAAAATATATTTTTGTTGTAGTGGAAATAGTGTGGCAGAGAGCGTGAGTCCCGAGATGTTAAATGCTATACACATAGAAGGCATGTAGGAGCTCAGGAATGGTGAACCAAGCCTAGTATCACCCATGCAGGTTACTTTGACCACAAATGGTCTTTGTCAAGCTTCTGGAATGGAGCACACTCCTTTCTCAAGTCTAAGGAACCAACAACAACAACAACTGGTGCTGACTGCTAGATCTGCATTGCAAGACAGTATTTTGACTCTCACGCCTGTTCGGCGAGTTGGCGGCAATGTCCTAGGCTCGAAGAAGTAGGCAGTATGTGAAGAGAAGCCAGATCGTGCTGTGCAGGGCGAAATGGCTTAGATAGATGGGCGGTAGGGCATCTCGAATCATGAATCTCCATCAAAGAAAGTCACAAACTCGCAATGGATAAGGCGACCAAGGCTAGGGCTGAGTCGGAGGAGCGGCTATTGTACTTTGGGGTACATAGTTAGATAGGGTGTGAGACCAATGATTTTTTTAGCTCTTATCCTACACCTATCACGTCTAGTTATGTAAGTACTTGTTTGTGAATGAAATAGTGTAGTTTACTCTAAGAAGTTCGTTAATAGTATCACATCCAAAAAATAATACGGAACAAAATAATATACAAAATGTCAAAAGTAATTAATACTTTCTTTTTCATAACAACAGGTACGTCTAGTCTAGTTAGTAAGTGTATTGACCATTATAAGTAATGGTTGCTTGCATATTGTCTAATTTGGAAGCTAATTTTTCCTATCCCTTCCATCCATTTCCCTCTTATTGTCAAAAATAATTCAGTAGGGTCCTTGAGAATGACATATATATAAATTCAGTGTGGTATAGCTTTGGCCGAAGTTCTCAATTATACAACGGAAGATTGGGAAAGATGTTAACCTATAATCTTACAAACATGATCCATATATCCAATTTATGCTTGCGGTATTGAGATCAATGTATGTTTTAGCTTTATAGGTCTATTTAGTTATATATCTTCCATCATATATTCACAATTCCAAGGTTTGTAGTATTACAACAGAAATAAATCATCTGTTTATATCAGTAAGAAACGATATAACTTTTGGGAATTCACTATAATGGACAAAGTTGGAATCGAAAATGCCTTTGTAACGATACCACTAGTAGCAAATCACATAAATCAGAACAAGTACAGTTGAGAAGAAAGTTGGTTAGATGATTCTTTTTCTTGTTTATATACATGTTCATTTATATGGGGATACCATTTATCTATTTAGAAATTTCTATCCTGTTTTTCCTATTAAAACATGTGGTCCGACTACTGGACCACGAAGAAGGATGGGGCACATTTTCATTTTCATGCTTTTGCAAAAGCTGCTGCAAGGAATTTTATCTTGCTTCTACTCCTAGCTATGTATGAAACCTAAGCCACCGATCGAAAGTGTTTCCAATTTGACACATGCAGAATAATCCTGATATTTCATGGAACATTGTCACTGGCAGAGTTGGTAGGTGGATCCCAACCTTTTACGGGCCGTGCAAGTTGGGCCTAGGTTAAGTTTTGGGTCAATTGGGAGACTCCAACTTGTATCTGAGGCTTATACTGATCCACATAAGTATCCAAATGCTTCAGGATACACTGGAAGAAGAGGAATCTGACATGGAGATCGAAGAATATCTTGCGTGTGTGTAGGGGTTGGCAAAATAACCTGAATTCGTCGGTATCTGTCTAATCCGAACTCAGTCGAACTCGATTATTAAGGTAAAACGGGTATCGAGTATTTACCGACTCGAACCCAACTCGAATGGTGGCGGGTCTGGGTCGGGTATGGATATGCATCTATCAAACCCGAACCCGACCCGCCTATTTTTTTAAATAAAATTTGTTATATTATATAATTTATATCTAATTTTTTTATTACATTTTATATAGAATAGTATATATATAATCATATTTTTTAGATATTTTTTTTTTATTTTATTTCCTTTTTGTTCGGGTAAACGGATCGGGTTCGGGTATTATATATCCAATGAGTTCGGGTTAGGTGAAAATCCGAACTAAAATTTTTCGGGTTCGGGTCGAGTTTGGTCTGACGGGTTGATTTCGGATTCGAGTTCGGTTACCCAAAACTCGACCCGTTGCCATCCCTATGTGTGTGCGCGGATGTCTCGCCTCTCTCGTAAGTTAGTATTGCTTCAATATATATATATATATATATTAATCTATAACTCCAACGCATATCTTGATCGATCAAGTATTACGTTAATTCATATCAATCCGAATTGAATTGCCATGTTGCGATCCAAACCGAAATTATGCGTTTATCGAGTTATATTCAGCTTTATCACGGATTAGTCGATTGCCGAGGTTATTAATGAATTTTTCATCGGCCGAGAATTTGATTCGACTTTCTTCATGAAAGTTGTAGAATATTTAATTTTGAGCTCGTAGAAATTTTTAAGGAATTTTTCGGATAAGCGAGCTATTTATTATGCTTATTGGAAGTCCGTGCAAGATATTATTAAAAATAAAATTATTTTTAGTCCTTTAAATCTAGACCGTTTGATCGCGATAAGATTGATTTTGGGCCGTCGATATTTTGAGGAGCTTAGGGGTATAAATAGGTTTTTTTTTTAGAAATTAAAATCAGAAAATTCCCCATGGTGCTCGACCCGTTTTCACCCTGCCACCCAGTTTTCTCGACCCGACCCGTTTCACCGATTCCGGCCACCTCCAGCAACTGAAAAGGTAGGGAAACGAAGCCCTTGTTTCCCTTGATTGATTGGTGTGTTTATTTTGGGGATTTTTGCAAGTTTTAGCATAATCCAATTCAGGTCTTATATCGT
The DNA here is from genome assembly GCA_946800695.1 of Geum urbanum. Taxonomy (NCBI): domain Eukaryota; kingdom Viridiplantae; phylum Streptophyta; class Magnoliopsida; order Rosales; family Rosaceae; genus Geum; species Geum urbanum. The sequence continues at coordinate 49,190,921 of OX327002.1, read as the reverse complement.
TAGATCACCACCGTCGGTGACAGTGCTCCAACATGAGTTGAGGGTCAAGGGTGGGGGGATTTTTAAGCTCTCCCCCTCCTGAGTCTTTCTAGATGGTTATGGTGGTCCGACGGAGCTTCGAAGTTGCGCTAATTTCCAGCCGGTTTAAATTGTGGACTTTGGAAGCTAATTCTGGCCACGTGGTAGCGAATTGGTGCGCATTGAGTTAGGGGTTAGATTGGGCTTGATGAGAGGATAATTTTGAGGGGTCAATCGCCGTCGTTGGTGGCGGTTGCCAGAAAGTGGAATTTGACCTGTTTCGGCTAATTTTGGCCAAATGTCGTCGAATTGGACCTTGGTCCAATTACGAAAGTGGAAGGGTTTGCTGTGAGATTTTCAACGAGGGGTCAACCGACCCTATCGGAAAACTTTCACTAGAGGCATATGAGAGCCACGCGCCGCTGCCCACGGTAGTGCTCTGGCGAGACAATTTTTAGAAATCATCGACGAGACTTATGGGGTTGTTTTTAAGGCCGATTTCCATAGTTTTACGCATATTCTGATATCGTATGTGATCCGTATTTATAGGACATCGTGATCACGACCCTAGCTACGAAGGGAATTTCGCTGGACCCCAACAGTAGTCGCAGACTCGTGCGTGGACCCTTTTATTTTTACAGTCGTAGTGAGTTCAATTTTCAGTAATTCAGTATTTCAATTTAATTTATAGTATATTTTAGAACACTTTAAATTTGGAGGTTTTTCTTTGTGATGACTTTAGTTAGTTGCATCGATGTACTGACTGTTCGACTGATCATCGGATAGTCCAGTCAGAGGAGGTCAGGTTGCCTCGTCTGGTTCATCGCCTATTTTTTTTATATACAATTTGTTGGGAAAAACTCATGAACGACCACCTCCTTTAGAGTTCAGATTTGTACTTGAACTCGCTTTATTTTACAGAAATCAGTGGAAATGCATTAAATCATATTTTAATTTTTACACAGATTATTACGAGATTTTGTCAACTCACATTAACGTTTTATATTTTTAAATACCTTTCTCTGGGTCTTTTGGTTTCCGTTGCCCAGGCTGCACTATAAATCCTAAGTTTGTGTGGTGTCATCGAAGGGTTTGAGTCCATTTGTCAGCTATTCATTTAGTATGTTCTAGTCTACTGTCAGACTTGTTCATATGTATCATATGTTTATAGAAGTAGCTCTAAATTCCAGTTGTATTAAGTTATTTTCAGTTTCTCGAGTAGCAGTTGAGTTATTTTTCTTTGTATTCAGAACCTGCATATTGTAAATATGTTCAAAATTCCTTAGTTAAATTCCTAGTTCTTGAATATGTGATTTGTTGAGAAATCCGGATGGACAATCGGTGGTCCACGATTTGTTTGTGGGAGTTTGGTTTAGAAGCGTTCTCTTTTTGTAGGTTTTTGGGTTGTTCAGTTTTCAAGGGGATATATGTCAAATTTTTTGTAGAATTTCTTTGAATTTAGTTAATCGTTAGGATTCAATTCTAGTTTACTAGCTAAACTAGGGTTGAGTCCTTTCATACCACTCATGACTGATAGAGCCAACTCCAGGCTTACCTGAGCTTAAGCTCGGGTAAATTTCGTGAAGTTAAAAAAATCTTCATTCAACTTAAAGAAAAATTACTTCACATAATAATTTATTTTCCATTTCATTCATTTATTCATGCCCAGTCGCTTTTGTGACACCGTCCTCCCAAAGTCATCACTTATTTCGTCTTCCTCAATAAAATAGCATAAACTTTTCGCAATCTCAATGATTTAATGTTTGGCTATAACATCTATATTTGATTTTGATAACGTTTTTAGTGTTTTCTCTGCTTCGTCACTCTTTCAAGTTTAAAACTTTAAATTTTGGTGAGTTATGGTTCTTGAGAATATGTTTATTTTCCTGGATTTACACTATATTAAAATTACATAAATGTAGTAAAATAACAAAAACTTAAAAAAAATATTTGTGCGTTGCATAGTATAATGGCGGCTTATAATTAGTCCGGATAACATTTTAATTCTAGCTCCGCCACCGCTTATGAAGCCGGATCAGAATAGAAGAAAAAAGAAATCCTTCATGCCTGAGATCATGTCTATACGTATACGTACTGGTCGGATCTTCCTCGAGATCTTGTTGCCTCAATCGCCAAAAGAATACTTTCGTGGGAGGATAGTATTAATTTTGGTGCAGTTTGCAAGTCATGAAGAAGAGCTTCCCAAAAAAATTCACAGGTGAATTGACGCATCAAATTCCTTGATCTCATGCTTATAAGCCTGCAATGGACGAGGTAGGGGATCCCTTTAGCCTCTTTTTGTTTCTACGAAAGGAATATGCCGGCGGCCTCGTTGACAAGGTCACAAGGAAGCTGGCATGGTTCAGTTATACAGCCCAACCAAAGATCGATAAGATATACCAGCGTAATCCATGACACCAGAGTTAACCAAGAGCAGAGTATGCGGATCTTCTATGGGATACTGCATCTGATCACGACGGGCACAAGTCGAGATTTGACATGTTAATTAATCCATTCAGTAATGCCAAAATTGAGCTTTCAGATGGACTATACTATAACTCGATCGTACGATTTTAGCCTATCACTCTAGCTTTGTTTTATCGTCTAGTCCTTCTTCGACATCGGATTACAGTCATGTTATTTAACATGCAATCTCCAGACCGGGACTACGTGAACAATGAAAACTGATAGATCCGGCTCCTCTAAAGTGAGAGGGCCATGAAGTTTAGTAAATTTCCTCTAATCTCAGTGTTTCAGATAATCTAATGGTTAGATTAGTGCCGTCTAGGATTAACTCCAAAATTCATGAATTTGGGTTTAACACTGTTAACATTTGGAGCCGGTGACAAGAGAGAAAAAGAAAAATCTATTCTCTCTCTCACTCTCGCTCCTTCCTCTTCTTCCCTTCTGGTTATGGCGTTGTGTCCTTAATCCTCCCTTTCTCACTCAATACCAAATTTCTAATCAATCTTTTACTGATCTGGGTTTATCTTCTATTACGTTACTTCATCAAGATTCCAGGAAAGTATGTCATGGCTTCCCCTAAATCCTTGAATGTGCATAATACAATTATTTGTTAGAATAGATTTGAACGTACACAAAGTGCAGAACAACAACTCAAACAATGCTGGAGGAATGAATGATTTATTCAAGATGTAGATAGGCTTTATATACCAGCCTTTTACAGTGTAACAGAAACACAAAAATGCAGCCCACGTTATCAACTAAACGTGGTAATCATCTAGGGAAATCAAAAACACTAACAGCATGCACTAACTGCACTAACTGCACTAACAGACCCTCCTAAAGACCAGGTCTTTATTGACCGAATGAAACTCTAAGCTGTAACATTCCCTCCCTTAAACTAGATTGTCTGAAACAACTAGTTTATTGCTGGTGCCTCACATACTCCCAGTTGATCTCTCAGCTTCTGAAATGCCTCCAGTTTGAGTGGTTTTGTCAGCACATCAGCCACTTGTTCTTGCGTTCCACAATGTTCCAGATGAACAACTCCTTCTCTAGCCAGCTCCCTCAGAAAATGAAAACGCACGTCTATATGCTTGCTTCTTCCATGCATAACAGGGTTCTTAGATAGCTTGATTGCTGAGCTATTGTCACAGAAAATGGTAGTGGTTTCACTGCCTTCGTAGCCAAGTTCCTTCAAAATTCTCTTCATCCATACGGCTTGACATGAGCAGGCTGCAGCTGCCACAAATTCAGCTTCTGTTGTGCTCAGTGTCACAATTGGTTGCTTACGTGACGACCAAGCAACTGCTCCAGAACTTAGAATAAAAGCATACCCTGATGTGCTTTTTCTATCTTCCATAGAACCTGCATAATCACTGTCAGTAAAACCTATCAGCTCTTTATTCCCTCCCTTCCTGTAAAGGATCCCAAAGCCAGTTGTTCCTTGCAAATAACGCAAGATTCTCTTGGCTGCCATGAGATGGAGTTCTGTTGGTTTTGACACATATCTACTTATCAGACTAACTGCAAACATTATATCCGGTCTTGTAGCTGTTAAATACATCATGCTTCCAACTAACTGCTTAAAGAAGGTGCCATCCACTTCCACTCCATTTTCATCTTTGAAAATCTTAAACCCTGGAATGATGGGATTTTGAACTTCATTACTGCTTTCCATCCCAAACCTCCTCAAGACCTCCAGTACATACTTGCTCTGACTTATGAAGATCCCTCCACCATACTGTATTACTTCAATACCCAAGAAAAATCTCATTTTTCCCAAGTCTGACATATCGAATTCCTTCATCATCGAACCTTTGAACTCATTGATCATAACCTCATCATCTCCAGTATAAATTAAATCATCAACATACAAGCTTACAATCAAACGTTTACCTTGCTTGTTGGTTCTGATGAAGAGTGTGTGCTCACTATCACATCTTTCGAAGCCTTCTTTCAGAAAGTGTGATTCAATCCTGCTAAACCAAGCTCTAGGTGCTTGTTTGAGCCCATACAATGCCTTGTTTAATTTATAGACCTTGTGATCTGCATTCTTCACTTCATACCCCTTTGGTTGCTCAACAAAAACATCATCAGTTAGTTCTCCATGAAGAAATGCTGACTTGACATCAAGTTGGTAGATGTTCCACCCTCTCTGTGCAGCAAAGGCCAGAATCATTCGCACTGTATCCAATCGAGCCACTGGTGCAAACACTTCCTCATAGTCAACTCCATACTCCTGTGCATATCCCTTTGCAACTAAACGAGCCTTATACTTTTCAACTTCTCCCAATTCATTCAGCTTTGTCTTATACACCCATTTAACCCCAATTCTCTTAGCTCCTTTTGGTAACTCTGTTAAGAACCACGTTCTGTTCTTCTCAATGGATCTCATTTCTGAATCCATAGCTTGCCTCCATCTATCATCCTTGACAGCTTCCTCATAACTTGTTGGATCAGTACTCATAAAAAGAGCCATACTGCTGCCATTAACCTCTTCATCAGACAGTCCTTCACCTGTCTCGTAGTCCCTCATCCATGCTGGAGCTCTTCGAATCCTTCCTTCTTCAGAGCTAGATGACTCTGGAGAACCCTCCATACTTACAGGATTTGATGGAGCTTCATAGTCACCTGCATCTTCTCTTTCTGAGTCACTTGAGACATCACTTGAGGCATTCTGTTCCTCTTCATCTCCCCACTCCAGGTCTGGAAGGTTTGCTTCTTCATAACTCCTGTCCCATTCCCACTTCTTGTCTTCCTCGAACACTACATCACGACTGATCACGACCCTTCTTGAGACTGGATCATAAAGCCTATACCCCTTTGATTCCTCGCTTACTCCTAGGAGTATGCAGCTATAGCTCTTGTCTTCTAGCTTTGTTCTACGAGCATCAGGAATGTGAACATGAGCCAAACTTCCAAAGACTCTGAAGTGTTCAACAGATGGTTTAACTCCACTCCAAGCTTCTTCTGGAGTTAAATCTTTCACTGATAATGTAGGGCATCTGTTCAGCACATAGAAAGTCCAATTAACAGCTTCAGGCCAGAAAGTCTTTGGAATGCCTTTCTCAGATAGCAAGCATCTCACCATGTTCATCACCGTCCGGTTTTTCCTCTCTGCAACACCGTTTTGTTGTGGTGTGTATGCAGTAGTCAATTGCCTCTTTATTCCATTCCCCTTGCAGTATTCATTGAATTCTCCTGAAGTGAATTCTCCACCACGATCTGTTCTTAAACATTTGATAACCATGCCAGTCTCCTTTTCAACACGATTCTTAAAGGATTTGAAAGCAGAAAATGCATCTGACTTCTCAGCTAGAAAATTTACCCATGCCTTTCTACTGAAATCATCTATGAAGCAGATCAAATACCTTTTATTGCTGTTGGAGATGGGGGTAATCGGTCCACATATGTCTGCATGGATGAGCTCCAATTTCTGTGTTGCCCTCCATGTACTTCTTTTGGGAATAGAGTCTCGGTGTTGCTTGCCTTTCAAACAATCAGTGCAAACGGTACTGGATTCAGAGAATTTAGGCAGGCCCTTCACCATTCCTTTGCGCTGTAGTGTCTTGAGACCTTTGTAGTTTAGATGACCATACCTACGATGCCATAGTTGAGCTAGGTCTTGTGTGACTGCCTGAAGACACACCTCCTTCTTTGTAGATGCTTGAGTAGGTTGTGCATTGGATACAAGAACAAACATTCTGTTTGCAGTCATGTCATTTTGAAAGATCAAGCCTCTTGATGGATGATATATGCTGCATTTGTTTGACTGGATTAGAATGGATAGTCCCCTTTCCTGTAGCTGGCCTATACTGAGAAGATGATTCTTTAGTTCTGGAACATAGAATACTCCTGTGACTATGTGACTGAGACCATTAAGGTATAGTCTCACATTCCCCTTTCCAACAACACTCATCTTCATGTTGTTTCCTAGCTTAACCATCTGTTTGAACCCTTCATCCAACTCACAAAACAAGGATTGATCACCACACATGTGATTGCTACAGCCTGAATCGAGAAACCATATATCACTTCGGCTTGCTCCATGCTCTTCTACGTAGGCCATGAGAAGCATTTCTTCTGTCTCGTCTAGCTCTGCATAGTTTGCATGTTTATCCCATGTTGGACACTCAAACTGATAGTGTCCAAGTTGACGACACTTGAAGCATTCAATCGTGGCTTTGTCAAAGGGTTGACGACCTCTTCCTCTACCTCTTCCTCCTCTGGACACAGCTCTTCCACGTCCTCTTCCATTGTATCTCTCTTCATGAGTAACCTTAAGCGCCTGCTCCTCTCCACGGCTCCTCTGAAACTTCTGTTCATGCACAACCAGTGAACTTTGCAGTTCATCAATTGTGAGTGTGTCAATATCCTTAGATTCCTCGATTGAGACAACTATATAGTTGAACTTCTCAGTCAGGGTTCTAAGGATTTTCTCCACGATGGTGACTTCCCTCATCTGCTCACCATTACTTCTCATCTTATCAGCAATAGACATGACACGAGAGAAGTAATCAGTGATGGTCTCACCAATTTTCATCTCCAGGATCTCGAAGTCTCTCCTCAGTGCTTGTAGAGCCGAGCGCTTAACCCTGGCATTCCCTTCGAACTTTTTCTTCATGGAGTCCCATATCTGCTTCGAGGTGCGTTTCTCCAAGATCTGCTCGAGGATTGTCCTGTCAATCGCCTGGAACAGATAGTTCTTCACTTTGAGGTCTTTAGCCCTCAGCTCCTCCAATTGCTTCTGCTCCGTCTCACTTGACGTGGCACCGTCCTGTAATTCTGCATAACCAGTCTCGACTAGACTCCAATAACCTTTAGATCTCAAAAGGTTTTCCATAATCATGCTCCAATGATCGTAGTGACCATCGAAGCGTGGTATGGCTGGTTGCATGAAACTCTTCTCTTCACTCATCTTCTCTTTGAATCACTCGAAAGACTGCAGCTTTCTTTTCTCTCAGACCCCAGTAGGGGCTCTGATACCAGATTGTTAGAATAGATTTGAACGTACACAAAGTGCAGAACAACAACTCAAACAATGCTGGAGGAATGAATGATTTATTCAAGATGTAGATAGGCTTTATATACCAGCCTTTTACAGTGTAACAGAAACACAAAAATGCAGCCCACGTTATCAACTAAACGTGGTAATCATCTAGGGAAATCAAAAACACTAACAGCATGCACTAACTGCACTAACTGCACTAACAGACCCTCCTAAAGACCAGGTCTTTATTGACCGAATGAAACTCTAAGCTGTAACATTATTGATTGAATAATAGACCAGATAAGAACCCTAGCTATAAATGTAACCGTATGAAATCAGATCCAAGCTTTCTCTCTCCAGTTCAACCTCTAGTTTTATGCTCTACTATGATTATACTCTTCATTCTCTATGCATCAATTGAATTGCACAAAGAATCCAGGCAGATCAATCATGACTCTTCCCAAATCCTAAACTTCTATTTGTTTGGAAATATGGATACAGACCTAGAACAATGATAATATTAGAAAAGATATATAACTAATCCATAGACCGTATAAGAATCCTAGCTATAGAGACAGAGTTAGTCGATTAGCTATATATAGTCTACAGAAGATTAAGAATCCTATTCGATCATCTCATTGTTCATGAATAGAGAACTTTCTTCGTTGTCTCTCTTAGAACACCCTTAGAAATCAATCACCAAATTTTCGGGCTAATCGAAGCCGCCATGTATATAACTCCAGTCAAAACAGCAAGGCGGAAGAGCCCGAATCGTAAAATCTGGTTTAGCAGAAATGTTACGTAACTGATATCAAAGTTTTGTTTTTTTGTTTTTGTTTTTTTTATGGGATTAACGGTTGTTAACACCTTCAATTGACTTATTGACTGGAATTCCTAAAATGCCATTATTAAAGTAGTGGCACACGTCCATCCCGTTCAATTTTTTAGAGCGGAAAGATTTGACGAACTTCACATAACTTCACGGCCCGCTCACTTTAGTGGAGCCGGATCCGACCTAGATAATCGTGGATCGATTGCGAGTCTAACTTATTAGAAGGGAGGATAATATTTTTTTTTTGTTACAAAAGTTTTTGGTGAGAGCTTGGTTACGTTATACCACCAGCGCCAGGGCATACCTACAACTTCAACCATATAAAAGTTACGGGTGACACGTACCTGTCACACCACCATATAGAAAGGGAGGATACTATTTAGTCGACTGCTTTAGGAGTGTTAGGGTTGTTTTTCTTAATCACAACGATCCGGCTGTGGTCGAAAGAGTTGTTCCCACAAAGTTTCCAAGTGCACTGCTGGATCCTATGATCGATGTATATTGGTCGTGAACATCCATATTAATTTGGTGGAATCTTGTGGAGAGTTGCTGCTGGTCTTGTGTGTTGCCCTTAAAACTGATCCATCAAAAACTCGTTTTAGTGTTTTCAAGGAAGCTAGCATATCATGGCCGTCAGACTCGGAGATAAAAGGACTTGGGGAATTAATAGAACCCTCTTTGTGTGTCCAACCAGTTCTTCCTTCTCCATTGAAGCTTCAGACACTGCAGAGTGCAAGTCCAATTGCATATACTTTATGGAGAATATGCACTATCATGAAAAAGGTGCAAGGATGGGGATCTATAATATGGAGGATGGAACTGTTGATAGGGAGTTGGAAACAACTTATCAGAAATTTGCTAAAACGTTTGACGAAAATTTTTTCACAAGATCACGCTTATGGATTCAACCGAGTACGTTTTGATGATGATATACGTGCAAAATGGTCACTGCTCTGTTCTTGACTTGTTATGACTTATGCTCATTTATATTGTCCCCTAAATCTTGTTCTTAATCAAAGAGTTGATTAAGCTTCGAGCTGGCAAATATTGTATACGGTCACTCACAGAACCTGCAACTTCGAAGTGGCTCGGGCAAGCTCTCTCAAATTCTCAAGGTTTGTATTGTCATAGTCCTTTAATTAGACACTTCGGGTTTCAAACTTGTATATATTGGTTCTTTTGGTGGCATTGGTTTGTTTTTTGGTTAAACAATCGGTATGCGAATTGGATCATTTCGAACGATTGAGACCTTCATCGGACCATTGTGCATGCATATTAAGCATTATTAGAATGGGGAATTGTTTTGCTTCCAGTGATGTTTGTGGCAATAGATTTTGAGCATCTCCAACAACTTTTTTATATACTCATTATTATAGAGAGGCAAAAGTCGAAATCTCTAAAGTATTTTACTTCCGATTTTAATAATTTCTCTATCTTATATGCTATAATTTAATGATTTCTCTTATAACTTAATAAATATAATAAAAATTTATATAATCAAGATATTAATTAGGAAAGAGAAAATTAAATAGAGGAAATATGGAGAGAGAGAAAAAAAAAGAGCATGTGAAATTTGAGAAGTAAGTAGCATTAAAATTTCAAGTTTTGTAGAAAGATTTAAAATTTTATATTTTTCTATAGATATAGAGTTTTTTCCTCTCTCACGTGCCACTTTCTCGATTATAAAGAATGATTTAGAGAGACTGTTGGAATAAAATTATGATATTTTTACTCTAAACTAGAGTTAATTTCAAATTTAGAGCATCTGTTGGAGATGCTCTTACATCTGCAAGTATCTTTGGTCAGCTCTTACTAGCTCTTACCTCTGGGATGAAACATAAGAATTGTAAATTTGTAATGTAGTTCCAAAAATTGTAAATTTGTAATGTCGTTTCGATTTCCGAAATGTGAATTGTAGTTCTAAAATGTTCTAACAAGGAAGCTCTTGTTTGACTCGATTTTTCTCCAGCGAGTAGATGTGTATTGGTTTTAGGTAAACCACAAACTGTCTTTTTTATGCGTGCTTGGTGTGCCACTATTTATGGCAGAATGTTGATATATGTTGCGCCGCTACTGAACTTCTAAGAAGCGATTGAAGCGAGAAGAGCACCAACCTCGCTCAATGAATTATTTTTGCCTAAGTGACTTAGGATTTGGGTTCATGTCTCACTGCTCAACCAAGAAAATTGATACCTCACAGCTCCTTCGGTGCAAGGTAGAGTAATTTTCTTGGTAAGTATTGAGAACACTAGTTTGTGACTTTTTTGACTGCTAGAAACCTTCACGCTCAATCGGGTGAGATCTCCTTTGATCGTCGTCATCTGATAATAGAGGATCTTCGAATCTATCAATCACACTCCTCCGAATGAGAATTTTAGATACCCCATTATTGATTCTCTCACGAGGAGAGTTGTATTTGCCGAAGCAAATTGTGTGACTGTAGAAGTCTGAGACCGTAGAAGTGTCTTTGATATGTTCATGAAGCCTCTATATATAGTGATTGCTCAAGTATATCTCCTGCTAAAAAAGAGTAAGAAATCAAAATCATCGGTAAACTTAATAGAAAAGGAATGAAGTAGAATCGTGAGACTTGATATGGATATAAGCTGCTTCAAATTGTTAAGATGCATGTTTTGATCCCAAGAAAGTGTAGAAACCTGTCACTGAAAAACTTGAAATAAACAATCACTATAGTATAAAGTATATACAGCCTTGGGCATTAGTGGATTTCTCAGAAGGCATGCCATGCATAGAATTCTGCTATTTTCGTAGTTAGCAAGGAAAGGTTTCAACACTTTATAATGTTGTCTTTGGTAGTTATTAAGTTACATATATTCCAAGGAGTGACTTAAGTGAAATTTTATTTACACATAGGTGAGTTGAAATAAATACCCCTTTTATTTTAAATGTTCACGGTAAGTTCTTGTTTTGCCCATGTTAGCTTAATTTTGGAAAAATATAAGAGATTTCTATTTGAACCTTTTAATTTACTCATGAGACCCCTCTCCCTATTTTCCAACAAAGATTCCAATTTTACCCTTTAAAATAAGAAAACTTGAGAATATTCACTCGAAATTCTCCTCTTCGTGACTTCATACCCTCACACTTGATTTGCCAAATTGATTACAAGGGGTAAACTGTAGTTGATAACATGATTAATCACGTATACTTCTTTCATGTTATTTCTTCCAACACCACTCGACTTCTTATTTTTGGAAATTAGCATGTTAATGGTTTTCCATCGAGTTAGTATCCATGAAGATTGTCAACTTCTCAAATGGGTTTGGAGCCTTGTCCTTTAACTATAGTTTGTTTGGTGCAGTTTGATTGTTGAGTGACAGTAGGGAAAAGTTGCACTGTTTTCTTCTCTCTTTTCTGATGGGTGAATAACAAATGCGCTAGGTTGGGGTTCTAGTTTAGGAACTCTAGTTTAAGGCCTGAAGTTATGATATTCAACTAGGACTAAGTACCAATATACTGAGTCATGGTTATCTATAACTTCAATCAAAGAATGGGGCACATATTTTCGACAAGTGTAGTGCATGTCCCCAAGAATGAAAGTTTTAAAGGAAGAATGACGTTTTGAAAGATATTTACGTTTAAGGACATTTTTGACGGGAAAAGACTCTAATACTCTTATTGTATTATACAAAAAATCTAGTTTTAAAACGGAAACTTTGACTAAGTCTTCCGACTGTTTGAGTTGAAAATTCGTCTTCTTGCTCATTCTTGCTCCTGCTCCATGTGTTCCTTCATTGTCTGAGAACTTATCATTCCATCACTGAGCCCCGATTGGGTACTATTCTAAATGTGGGGCCTTTCCCGGGCACTAACTCTATGTTATGTTGTTCACGATCAGAGAAATCCAATTCAACATCAGATAAGTTTAACCAGTAAATGACTTCGTCTTCATCTCCTTGGAACATTGCTATCATTGCTGTTTCTTGTGCTCGAAAGTGTTTGTAAGCAACTTCGGAGGATAAGCTCATGCAGAGGTGACGATCATCTCTTTTTAATATTTTCATCATTCTTGTGGAGTAGAGATTATAATCTTTGTCTTACTTGACCAAGTTGAGATGTGTATCTTCCCAGAGTTCATGGTAAGCTATCTGTGTTCCTCGATATCTCTTTATATCTTCTATAATGGGTATTCTAGTGACATTTGGTTCGGCTAGTCTAGGAACATAGATAGCTTGCTCCATAACAATATTATGTTGGGCTGGATCATGGCTAAAACTAGTGCTAAATCTTGCTGATGGAATGCTGTTAATGTTCAGAAGAAGACTGCCTTGTAGAATTTCAAAGTAACGTATTATGCTCTCTATAAGATTGCTTGAGAATGACTCTATATGGTTACTCATGCTTATGTTAAGATGTACTAGAAAATCATTTTACAACAATAAACCTGGAGTAAGAGGATGAACTATTCCTTCATGCTCAAAATGTAGTTCTTGCTAGGTTGTCATATCCATGCTTGCTAGAAGGATTTGATACTTAATTTTATCATCAAGATGGTGATGCTCTCTTCTTTGTTAATAATGCTCATTCCAGGCTGGAGATTTTCCCTTATGTCAAAGAGAAACCTTTGGATTACTCTTTGTAAAGAAAGAAGCTTTGATTGTTGGTAGAGACGAAACACTTCTTTTACTTCAATACGTAGAGAATATGTGCTTAATTTTGGAGGAAGTATTCCTTGATGCTCATTTATAGGATTATTTGCTAAAGGATTATGCTGAGGAATGTATCCATGTGTGCTCACTGTTATATTTCTCTAAAACCCTAATTGCTCATGAAGTTGTGCATAATTAAGATGCAAGTTATGTAGTTTGATCAATCTTTCATGACGTTGCTCCAAAGTAGTAAGTTTGCCTACTGATGTATTATGTTCAAAAGATAGTAAGGTATAACTTTCTTGTAAAGGTTGAAGTTGCTTATTAAGATTATCAACTATTTGATTATACTCCGTAAATTCATTTTCTAATGCTCTTACCAATTTCTCAATTGCTATGTTCATTTGAGATGGTTGATTCTTTAGGCTCCAAAAGTTGTCAAGCAATGTCTTTTGCTTTGGCCAAAGTTGTTGCCAAGAGTTATATCGATATTTAGGCTTTATGATGTTCTGAATATGGATATTGTCATAAGTGTGTGTCACAGGTCTTATGAGTGGCGTTGCTGGTATGCTCATCCTCAAAGTGTTTGGAGGAATGCTCAATGTCCTTCTAGAATTTGAAGAAGATGCTCCTCTTTGATTCATTTCTGCAAAGTTATTCAAAGAATTAGTCTCGACAATATATCTGCTAAAGTATTATCACTTCCTTTAATATGCTCAAAAGGTGGTTTAAAATCATTGTCAGTGATTGTGTCTATAAAATTAACCCATATACGTGTTGCTTGTCTATTGCTACTAATTTTATCATAATGAGAAATAATGTTTTGGCAATCAGTTCTTATAGTAAACACTCCATTATGCAAAAACAAAGAAAATGCTTCAAGAAAATTGATGATGCTTAAAATTTCCAAGTCAGTTGTTGGTAATCGAGATTTAATATCATTAAATTTGTCAGAGACATATCTACAAATTTGTTCATCGGATTTTGATTGCTCTTTGCTCTTTTTATGACATAAAGTTTCTGCTCATCCAAGGGAGATTGCATCAGTTTCAACTATTTTATAACTCTTATTTAAAGATAATTTTAAAGGTTTTAATTGGGTAATTTCTTTTTTAATTTGCTGTACTAATTTAATATCTTTGGTATTGAAATACTTTTACCCCGTTTTGCTCGTTTTGCTATGTGAAACTGCTATTTTTCTTTCCAAATCAGGAATAAAGTTTCTAGCATAATTGAGAAGTTTCAAAAATGGTTATAATTGCTTTTTATCTTCTAATTTATCAAAAAATTCAAAAACTTTCTTAGATATATGCTCTTGTGGTTGTATAGTACCTTACTTGATATAGATTCCTAAGAATTCAATATCTTGTTTTTTCCAAGTCTATTTTATTTTTGCTAATAATAATGCCATTATTTAAAAATTCACTTAGAATTATTTTCAAATGTTTTCTATGCTCATTTCAATTTTTTTCATGTATAAGTATATCATCAACATATACACTACCAAAATTTTAATATTTCTTAAAAATTTGATCCATTTTGCGTTGAAAAATGGAATGTGCATTTTTTAACCCAAATGGCATGACTAGCCATTCCAAATGTCCTTCTAGACAAGTGAAAAATGTCTACTATATTGACTCTTTTGCTAGTCGAATTTGCCAAAAACCTGATTTACAATCAAATTTGGTAAAGTATTTGCTCTCTTGAATTTTGTTGATTAATTCATCTTTATTACGTAAGTTATAACTATCTTCATAAGTATTATCATTTAATCTTCTATAATTATACACTATTCTTGCTTTTCCACGTTTAAGCTCAGAACGCTTTCAAACAATAAAAGCTGTTGATCGATCTTTTAATTTAGATGGTCATATTACTTTAAAATTTAAAAATTCTTTGATTTTTTGCTCAAATTATTGTTTATCTAACAAATTACAACGCATATATGTTGTTTTAATTGTTAAATCCAGATTTATAATATCAAATTTTGCCAAAAATTTTTTTTTGCTCCAATGTAATTGTGGATCTTCACCAATAATCCTCGTTTACTCTGTTAATTGTAATAATTTTTTTTAAGTTTTAGGTCTATTAAAATGAATTTTTTCAAAATATGCTATTTTTTTAAAAATTTGGATACTCTAATTCAAAAATTGACTCATCATACTCAATATCATGCTCTTGAAAATTATTAATTTCTATAGCTTTAACAAAATCATGTTGCCCTTCTTTTTTGTAAAACGTTATATCAGGTGGATGATAATAACAACCTTGCAAACTTTTTTAAAAATTTAATCCTAAAATAAAGGGATAAGATCCTACTGGTAAAACAAAAGTTAAAGGTAAGTTAAATTGCTGTTTTTCAATTCTAAGTGGTATATTGTTTAGGCAGTGTGTGTGATGTGTACAGTTCTTGTATTCCATTGGGATACTCGAACTGATTTGACAAGTTTTTGCCTATTTTGTATTGGTACTAACTCTTCTCTTATGGCGCTCTTAGTGCTCCCAGTATCAATCATTGTTACTGTTTGTATTTTATGATCTTTTGCTAATTTTTTATTTTTCAATATCAAGACTTTGTATTCTGCTCACTTCTTCTTCAACATAATTTACTTCTAATGCTCTGTTTTTATAAAAAAAGGCTTACAAAATGTAATTTTGGTTGTATAATATTTTTCTGTTATTATTTTCTTAAATTTATTATATTCTTGTGGCCATCCCAAATTTACGTATTTAAATTCTTCTTGCTCTTCAAACATACATATGTTTTCGAGATCACTCTCTGAACTATCAGAACACTCAGATTCTGGATTGTGATTCAGCACATATATTGATGTTATTAATGTTATAAATGCTTTCAGTATCGCTTAAGTTATCCAAACTGTAAATGCTCTCCAAATCATCTTCTTTTAAATCAAATTGCTCAAGTAATTGAATTTTTTCTCTGGGTTGTTTTCCTAGTTTAGGACACTTTGGTCTAATATGACAAACTTAACCACAAAAGTAACATTTACAAATGTTCTTATCTTTTGGTGCTTTATATTTTCTAATCCATGGTTTAGTGCTTCGTTTCTTAAGTTGCTTAGGTATATATATTTTTTTTAAAGGTTCTTGAAGGTTGTATGTCAAACCTTCTATATTACTTATAAGGCTTATATCTCCTTTTATAGCTCTTCTTATAATGCTTAATTTTTTTACTACGTTTTTCTTTTCTATGACACCCATATTGTTTAGATAAATCAATATTTTTACTACTCATGTAAAATTGCTTTCTTATTTATCTTTTTATTTTTATTTGGCAACACTCTTTTTGTAATATATCATATACATGTTGAGTTTGAGGGTCAATTGCTTCATCGTTTTTTCTAGGGTGGTTTTGTCATTCTTTCCATATTTTTTCTCCTATAGGTCCTTTTATTTTTTTTTCATATAAGTATTTAGTAGATTTACATCATTTATTGAGAGGACCCGACCTTAGATTAACTAGTAATCTAGAATCAAACCCTAACGACTGACCCTAACCTACGAATTTCTGTGAAAATTTTGACATAACTACCCTTGTAAAAGAGACATTCGAAAACCTGCAGGGAAACCTGGCACTTCATAAATAAATCCACAAACAATACCGTGGACCACCGATGTCCATCCGAATTTCTCAACATAAAACTGGAATTCAAAACTGATACATTAATCAGAATTCGAAAACATACTTCCAATAAATACGGATTCACATACAAAGAAACCCAACTCGGTAACTATACGAGTGACAACTTATTCACAAGAGTGTCACTAAGATGATACTACAGAACTAGTATCCAAGGTGACTTCAATAACACAAGAGACATAGTGACAGTGAGCTGAGACCTACTGCTGAAGGAATTGACTGGTTAAATGGTGAACTCGACGCTCTCGACGACATTCAGCATCCCCATGATACACACTGCAACCTGGGCAAATAAAACCAAAAAGCACGGGAAAAAGGCATATAAAATCATAAAAACTGTTAGAGTGAGTGGACAAAAATAATAATTCACCTTTTAACTGAAACTGTAAATAATATGCCTTCATAAATAATGTATATAAAAATAATGCGAGTCTGAAAATAAACAAGCCCAGGTTCTGTGTTTGTCCTAACCCTCCTGGGTACTGTGTATGTGTGGAGGCAGTAACTTGAGTACGATTCCCTCAAGTTACAAACATGCCCAGATTAGGTGCTTGTCCTAGCCCTCCTGGGTGTTGTGTAATCACGGGTCAAGTATTTGTCATAATTCTCCTGAGCATCTCGGGGATCAACCGAGAGGCCATAGCATCGATGCATCCATAATAACCATACTCTGTGTAAAAATAAATCATATGTGCCTCCGAACGAATGTATGCTCATAAAATATATAATCATAAATGCAATCGTAAAAACATAATTATAGACTCGCAAACCGACAGTGAAAATAAAATGTCCACTCACAGGTTGCCGGGATAAACATAAAGCTGAAACCCTGTCGATCGGCACAATTATTCATTTGACACGCCCACTAACTTAGGATCCTGAAACCATGATTAAAATTAATATCTGATCATCGGGGTTCACACTGCATAGCTAAGATCATAATTTGGTGAGTAATAACATCGAGAATCTCGTATACTCGAATAACGTAACTTCTGTTTAATTACTGACTCAACCAAATTCTGAATTCAATTTCCTGTAATCCCTCACTTTTAAGAGTCACAAACCAATCTCAAATATCAAACGACTCGCAAATAAACGGATAATCGAAGCGTCATTTAATATTGTCGTGAATTAAACTGATAATTGTCTGATTAAATACTCGCCCAAATTTATCAAACACAAATCTATATATAAACCTCACAATTGCATTCGGCACACAAAAACGAGCGAAACGACATAAAACTTGTCAAAAATTCCACTTCGCCAGAGCTCTGCTGCGCACGGCGGAGGGTGGGGCCGCCACCACCGGCCAAGAATTCTTCGACCTATACATCAATTTAATGATCTCAACATTTTCAACAACTTTGTAGTCAATGCTAATCCAAATTCCAACCAAAAAATGTCCAAAACTCACCGTGAAATTGAAAACCCTCGCCGGAATCCATTTCCTCCGATCGGCTCCGTCCGGCAACGGCAAAGCCCAAGACCACTTGTGATAGACTTATCATCCCAAGGGCTACAAAACCCCTATGGTTTCGTCCCCCATTGCCGCCGTCTCCGCCATCTCCGACACGAGCGAAATCCGGCCGGAAATTCCCATTTTCTTCGCGTCTATTCCTCCTCCTCCGGCCACCATCGTGAGCGACCCATCTATCAACTTGAAGAGGAGCTTAAACCCAACAACTTTAATCAAGGAGTCACGGCCAAAGGTGGCCAGAATTGAGCTCACTGCCAGCAACAAATTTTCAAGCAAAACGGGTCGGCTTGACCAACGGTCAACTCGGTCAACCCAAATTTCCCCAAAATAGAAACTTTTCAAATTTGTCTCGTATTTATACCGTACACATACCAGCCCAAATCAACGGCTACGGTTTAATCTGATCCAAATTAGACAGTCACGATTAAATCAACAATTAAATTAACACTTTAAAATATTTTCATCAATCGACTTCAAAATTCGATAAAATATTGGTCGCTTATCCGAAAAATTCCCCAAAAATTCACATGAGCTCAAAATTAAATTCTCTACAATTCTTGTGACGGAAGTCAATCCAAATTCTCGCCTAATAAAAAAATCATTAACAACCCACGCGATACTACTAATTCGCGATAATTCTATTTCGTGCTTATTTATACGTAGATTTTGGTTCGGGTTGTTACATTTATTCTACTTGTTCTACTTAAAAATTAAAAAAAATCAAATGAATATTCACCAATATATTATAAATCACATATTTGTAATTGCTCTAAATTACGTATTGCTCGACTTTGCTCTTGCTCATTTCTTCCATCAAGTTGATTATGATCCAAAAACTCAAATTTAACCAGTCTAACAAAAGTATCGACATTGAAAGCTAATTTTGCTATTTAGTAACCTTTTGAATTTTTTGCTTTCCATGATTGAAAGAAATAAAAAACCATACTATCCAAAGTATGCTCAAAATAGTCTAACATAACATTTGTGTTGCTAAAATCTAACATGATTGCAGCATGAACACATCCTTTTTCTCACCATTCTATAGTTTTCTCCCAATCTTGTGGATCTACTTGATCAAGATTTAATATATTTTCGGCTATGCTCACATGCTCAATTCCTGTATAAGGATTTCGGTTTTTCCTATGTGGTCTAGCTGCTTCATAATTGCTATGAGCAGTATTTCACTCGGTATAAGACTTATCAGTGGATCTTATATATTGTTACTTAGATCCTCCCATGGAAGAATTTACATGAACACCAGAAACTCTAGTGAAACTTTGTTATTCTTCGACAAACATACACTCATTTTCGACTAACATATTGTTGTATTCTTTTTCTCCTAATATATGCTCAAGACCAATTTGTAATATTTGATGCTTCATTTCTTCATCATTTAATCGATGTAAGCCCAAGTCATAAGTTTTATATTTATTAATATATTGTTCTTCACTTAAGTTATTGATATCTTCAATTAGTTTATCAACACGCCTATCAAAATTATTTTCAACCATATTTATTTCAAGATTATCAAAAGCCATATTTATTTCTGCTTCACTTTTTAAATCATCGCTAATATTTTCCATTTGACGATAATTAGTAAATCTTACAGATGCTTCTCCTAAATGATTTAAATTTTTTATACATTATCTGGTTGTCTATTTTTAGACCCTTATAGGTTAGGCAGCAATCATTGAGTTCCTTCCAAAAAATTGTTATCAACAGATTTTGCTTCAATCATATTAACATGCTTACTACCAAAAGTTTACTAAAGTTTGAAATTCAACATTAAACTTGTAATTAAATTTATCAGACACTTTACCAACATACATTAGACTCATACTAAGATTTTTAAAATCTCCTTTCATATTATAATTTTTTGTTCTAATGCTCACTTTAATATGCTCGCTAAATTTTTTAGTTGTCATTACATAATTCGGAATGCAATCAATTATAGCTAAATTAGTGCTAAAATCAACTTCTGTTGTTACGTTTGTTGCTTGGTGATGGTTATCCCATCTATCATCATATATATATACTAATGCTTTTGTACCAACTTATGCTCGAGTTAAACTTGCTATGCCAATTAATATAGTACCAATATGTATTTGTGAATAATTAAGCTTTTTAAGTTGCTCAATTGCTTGACTGCTCAATAAGTTAAAAAAGTAATTTCTTTATCAATACAACTTATTTCATGCTGGCTAATACTACTTTCGATGCTATTACGGTTTTCAAATGTTCCCAATTGATATAAAATATAATTTTTCTTTTGTGATCGTAAAAGTCTATTTCTTAGAAAGTCTTGTGTTTCTTCTTCATTATAATAAATATCCTCTGCTTGTATTATTTCTTTTCATTTTTGTCTAAAAAGTTCAATTTTGTTTTATCAAAAGAATTAATTCTTACCCTTCTTTGTTGATTACTTATGCTCAAATTCTCCAACTTTTTAATTAAAGATGCTGGATTAGAATATGATGCAGATGTATTTAATGGTAGATTAATATTTGTCAATTGATTTTTTATTTTATCTAATTTTTCTGATAAATTAATTAATAATTGGATAATAGTATTATTTTGCCTTATAGGAATATTATTGCTCGGAAAACAGTAGTTGTGATGCTCAAAAATCCTACTGGATCGTCGTCTAATTTACCAACTTCTTCAATTCTTATAAATAATTATGATTATTGGTCATTAAATCAATAACCGATCGATTTTAATATGTAACTTCTATACTTGCTCAGTTAACTCATTCTGTATTAATTGTATTTTCGCTACTTCAAGTTTTAGATTTTCAACAATTTCCGAAGATTGTAAGTCAACTTGCTATTAATGAAATCAAGAAGCTCTTTAATTTTTTTCGATTAGAAAAACGTTGTATATTTTTATTATTATTATTTTCTAATTGCGATGAGATAAATGTCAGATTTTTTTCGGATAATTTGTGAAGGATTTTTCTGAAAATGCTCCAAAGTATGCTATAAAGTAGTGTTATGCTTATTTTGCTCAAACTTTATATTTTCAGCTTGATTAATTATGAGATCAACGATGCTGTTTATAATAGAAAATTCTTCGCTATATAAAAGATGCTCGTGATTCTTTTGCGGAAATAACAAATTAAATTATTTTGATCCAAAGTGATTTTTCCTTTTTGATGCACAATTTATTTCGAAATTAAGATAATCTATCATACAAATTTAAAAACAAAGATGCACAATTTTTTCTTTTAATTATCAAACAAGACACATGCAACAAAGGTAAACACATATGCAACAAAGAAATCAAACGTGCAAGAACATATAAGGGTAAATATCTGTTTATCACTGATTGTGTTTATGACTTCCATCCTCAAGATACTTTAATGTTATAACTATACGATTATAGAGCCAAACCAGGCTCTAATACCAAATTTGAAACGCGAGTTCGATTATATTTGTAAGGCCAAAACAATCATAAAAAACTCGGTCTTGAATATAGTCAAAAACTTAAAACTGCAACGAAAGCCAACTCAAGGGCTACAAAAGACAGAAACAGAGGTTTTTGTGCTCAGAGGTCCTCTGGCTTAATTTCTAATAATTATTTTGACATGCATGCAATTATAACAGAAAGTTGTCAAAGAAAATATGATCGTCAGTTTAGCTATATAATCATATAATTATTCCTGTTTTCTCTGTTTTGGACCAGAAGTCTTCTAAAAGTTACCAGAAAATTATAGGTTGAGAAAGTCTACCGTTGTGTGCTGGCATAGAAACTTGTGCAATCTTCAAGCTTCCGAAAGTAATCGACTGTTACTGGACATGCACTGCTACTGAAGATGCAAGTTAAGAACTGCTATTGGATAGTAAGGTATAAACAACTTTTAGACATGCAAGTGTTGTGATGATCTTACTTTGAGGATGAACAACTACAATTATAGACAGCTACGAGTTGACATGCACCGCCACTGAGGATGATCTGCTATTGATACAGACAACTACTGAAGATGGACTACTACTGATATGACAGACTGCTACTGATATGGACTATTATTTTACATGCATGGATGATAAACAACTACAAAGATGAACTACTTCTGGTATTTGATGTAGTTTTTGATGAAGGTGATGTTGGATTATGAACAAAGGTGGTTGGTGATCAAAATTTAAACATGCAAGGTGATTTTTTATGAACAAGTGGGTGATATGGATATGATATATGTGTTTGGATGATTCAAGAGATGATAATAGTAGTAGTTGAGATTGAAGAACTAAGGATTTAAGAAGTTAGAAAATATTTTATTGATCGGAGAATTTTTACAAGACTTTACAAGGAAGCTAGAGAGATTAGAGAGTTCTACTTCTCTTTTATTCCTCTCCTGTATCTTATACATCCACCGATACTGCTAAAACCTCTTCAGTATCAGTACAAAAGATGCCATGCAAAGACACCCATTTCTAGGACTGACATGGCACACTCTCCTAGTTTTATACAAAATAAAATATTTTAGGATAGACCTGAGATTCTTTTATTGTAAAGCTGCACTTCTTGGAATTTCAAAACTTTGCTGACATAAGTTTTAGTCAGCTGTCCTTAGTTATCAAATGCCTAACTTTAAATGGTTGGTTTTCATCAATCTCTTGTAAGGGTAAAACTGGATTTATAGAAAAATAAATATATGAAGAGGTCTCTTGAGCAAATTTTGAGGTTCCAATAACAAACTCTCTTAAAATAATAATGCCTAGATGTTTTATCTAGGTAAAATTACTCTAATTTTTAAGTAATTTATCACAATACGTACATTATTATCTTTTGATAAGAACGATCATGTGCATTAACATCATAGTCAAGTTGGTAAACACCGTGAGAGCAAAAAAGAAACACGGGCAAGAAAGAAGTTGCGAACTAAATGACCAACTAGAGCTAGATCAATGCCTATCTCAACACGAAAAGTCGAGAATACCTTCAAGTATTGTGAATAGAAGGTGGACAAGAAAATGAATAGTGTCTTGGTGAACAGGAAAATGAATAGTGCATTTTTTTGATTCAGACTTGTTATATAGGAAATATGTGGACAACTGTGATAATGAAGAAACCTGTCATCTGCATCATTAGAGATTTGCAAGAATATATCCTAGACATGCCTAATAGAATCTCAAAACTGGGAAGATGTTTCGGACAAGTCCTGAATGACGTGTATCACAATCAAGGAGTCGGACTGACACTAGAGCTAGGGATTGAGCTATCACCATACCCACTACCTCATAAGCAGCTTCTATCTCCATCGAAAGTGCTAAATATTTTATATCTATCAGCCTGATATGCCATGTCACTATGTTCAATCATGAACTACCACTCCTATACCTCATTTCTCTGATTGGTATCAAAAGCCCCATCCGTAAAAACTGAATAAGACCCAATAGGTGGGCATTTCCACCATTGTACTCTCTGTTCAGGTGGTCTGGAGACCTGTTGATCATAATATAATGATCATGGCAAGCTCCTTCTTACACCCTAATAGCTTGATTGTCAAACTCAACCAGATTCCATAGCTTATCATTCATTCCTTTCCAAATGAACCACATGAACACAATCAATCGATTGCATTGACGAGCAATACAAACCAACTTGTTTAAAAAAAAAAGAAGTGTTATGCATTGTTTTGAAGTTTCTTAACTAGACTATTGCAACATAATCAGGGGTGGGACATTATAACTAAAACCAAAAAAAGAAAACAAGAGCTGAAACCGAGCCGCAGCCGATTAAAACCGAATTCAATATAAACCGAAACTGAAAAAAATTGAGACATTTGGTTTGGTTTTGGTTATTTATTTTTAAAAACCAAACAGAACCAAAAAATTGAAGTATGCAAAAAATGACATATTTGAGTATTTTATAATATATTATATAAATATATACAAAATAAAAACTTTAAACTCCTAAAGTTCTATTTTCTTTATGCGTTGGCGATCAAGCAATATCAACTAATTCAGTTAGCATGTAAGGAGACTTTTTTCATCGGATTAGGAAAAGTTTAATCTATTGTTTTGAAGCATCCTAATTACAATATAAATACCATAACTGAGTACATTAGCTAGCTGATCAAGATGCCTCTCTAGGACAAGGCTAATCTTCATCAACTTGTAGCTATCTGCTTGTTCTATTTTGTGGATTTTGAGGCACTACAAGAAAAATGCACTTAGGTGACGAAGCAATTTTGTCACCCAAGTGGAGTTTTTTCATCGCCTAAAGTTTGTCGTCTAAGTATCGTCGTGTAAGCACTTAGACGACAAAAAAAATCGTCGCCTAAGTGACATCTTAGACGACGAAACTTACTTCGTCGTCTAAGTGTTTACACGACGAAATTTATTTGCCAAAGAAGACAAAAATTTTCTTCATGTACCAAACTTTAGACGACGAAACGGTTTCATCGTCTAAGTAAATTCATTTAGACGACGAAAAATAATTTTCTCGTCTAAATGAGTTCACATAGATGACGGAAAAAATTGTCGTCTAAATGTGTTCACTTAGACGACGAAATATTGAACATGAGTTCACATGCCATTTCGTCGTCCAAGTGGACATGTTACTTTTATTTTTTTTTTAAATATTTTAGAAGTATAAATTGAATTAAAAATTAAATAAAAAATTTTAAAAAATACTCATTGAATATATTAAAATTAAAAATGTACGTACATCGATCAATATATATATATAAACTACAAATTAAACTAAATCGGGAATATGGATCCCTCTGATTCGCTTGCGTCGCTCGGATCATCGTCGTCATTGTGCCCAGGATCCTGAGGCATTGCATCTGGATGACACTAGGGCGGAGGTTGCATGCCCATTGACTTGGGGAACTCGATCTTGAAGCACATCTGAGTATAGATTGATCGAATCTACTCCTGGGCCGATCAAGCCTCAACCCGGGCCGATTTAGCCTCTCCCGGGAGGATCGAGCCTCTTCTTGGGCGACTTAAACCGCCTCAGGACCCGCCGCACTTCGCCTACTTGTCGATGCGGATGACTGGGTCAAATATCGTTGGCATCCAAGCCCACAAACCTCATTCCTAGGTCGGCGGCCGAAAACTGTATCGGCAATATTGATATGAGTCTCCTTCGAAAGAGGAGGCAGCTGTGCGTGCATGCGTCAATTCCTCCTGGACCATCTGTATCAATCTCTCCTGAAATTAATCATCTGAACAATATATGAATTTTTATTTCTAAAGATTATTTGGCATAGTTTCCCCTAAAAATGGAGCAAACCAAAAACCTGCACGAAAGAAAATACTTCGAATAACCAATTCCAACATAACAAATTAACCGTGGGCACTGATTACCATCCAGATATCTCAAGTTCAGAATCATAATTTAGCCGACTAAACCAAATTCCAAGAGCACCACCTAATTAAATGTCCTAATCATAATTCAAATTCTTTAAACCAGCCGTAAGATTAAATTCAATCAATTTTGAAAGTATGATTAAATTCATTCAATTTTGGAAAAATGGTTACTTATATCACGTTCACTCTCTTCATTGGCTTGCCCGGGCCTGTCATAAGCAGACACGCTGGCATCAAGAAAACAATACTTCAAACCCGCATCTCTGTGAGCATTTGTGATGTTGATCATCTTTCTGGAGTCGGAAATATGGTGTTTGGTCTTCTTCTCACGATTAGCCTTGTTGGTCTCCAACCTTATCTTTTTCACAGCAAAAGGATATTAAATAATAAATAAATATTTAAATTAAGAAATTAAGAAATTATCTATTTTCATTACATTAAATAAAATGAAGATGAACCTTAAACTTCTCGGACTCAAAGTGCCCGACCAACCATTCCCACTCGTCTTCCCTTTCTGTCTGCAACTCTATTGGGACATGCGAGACGTCGTTTTTCTTGTATTGCTTGTGCAGGCTGTACTTTCAATCCCTGTAAATGCGAGTAGCCGTCTCCTCTATGAATTTTCACATCTCTGGTCTGCCTTCATACTTATAATGTACCTAGGAAAAAATAAATAAATAATTAAATTCATAGACCCTATAACTCTATGCTTTGTAATTATGAAATTAAATAAAATTAAATGGACCCTATTACAGAAAGTTCACAGTACACCTTGAACTTTTCGGCTTGGGGCAGCTTGTCCCAAGAAGTGGCCTTCATATGTATGTTGTTCCATATGATAGATCTGATGTTGTGCAAGCACAAATTGCTCAACTCCGACGTCGGAGGGCCTGTGGTGAACGTGTCGAACGACACCTCGATCTTCTTTACCATTATCTTTAATATCCTCTCGACTTTAGCTCCCTTCACAAGTCCCCGAGTGCGTTTGGGGACCAGAGCTGAGGGGTTCCTTCTGTTCACTTTGCACCGAGTGCTATAGCAAATAGAATCGCCGACGGATTTCTACTGCCAAACATTTTAATTAAGCTGTATGACATCGAAAATTAACAACATTTACTCAACAAAACCATATTCATCAAAACACATCCATACCAAAAAAACAAAAATTTCATCTAATCTAGTACATATTCAACTTAAGCCTTTTACATGTTCCTCCCTATTCATTCATGCCTTATCAATTTTCATTCAACAAAATACATAATTAAAGGATCATTAACAACAAATATACATAAACTTCATAATCGGAACATAATCACCATAATATTACTAATGTCCATAATCGGAACACAATCATACATAATCTCCTTCAACAAGTCCACATAATCTCCATCAACAAAAATACATACTTCTAAATTTCTCAATCCACAATCCATAATCTCCATCAACAATCCAATAATCCACAATCCAAAAAATTCATTCAACAATTCATTAACCAACAAATTCATTCAATACAACTAATTTTATAATATATATATATTCATCATATATATTCATTATTATATACAACAAATTTCAACAAATTTCAATACAACTAATTTTATATATATTCATCATATATTCAATATAAATTTCAACTAATCATATATGTACAACTAATCCTATATATTCAACTAATCAATACAATTAATATAACAAATTTCAAAATATTCATCGTATATATATATCTATTATATAGAAACACTTATATATACATATATATATATATATATATAGAGAGAGAGAGAGAGAGAGAGAGAGAGAGAGATTGACCGAGAGAGGACGGCGTCAGTGTGACGGTGGAGTAGGAACCAGCGAGAGTGGCAGTGAAGCAGGAGAGACGGCGACAAGCAGAGAAGTAGGAGAGCCGGCGATGGTGGTGGTGGAGTAGGAGGAGCAGGCAACGGTGGCTAGGAGAGAGAGATGAGATAGAGGTGACGGAGGCAAGGAGAGGGAGAGGAAACCGAGGGGAGATGGAGGCGAGGAGACAGAGAGAGAGGAAATCGATAGAGGAGAGAGAGAGAGAGAGATGAGATCGAGAAAATTAGAGATTTTTCCCAATTTAATCAATTTCATTTCAACTTAGACGAAAAAAAGTAGAATTTCGTCGTCTAAGTCTTTTTTACAAATTTTCCAAAAATTTGGCGCAAAAAAAATCCCCAAATATTTGAGGTTACATGACGAAATAACACGATTTCGTCCTCTAAGAAGGAACCTAGACGATGAAACCTAGGCGTTTCGTCATCTAAGTGATAATTTATTTATTTTTTTGTGAGATATTTGAAAAAAAAAATTGGCTACCTGCCTTAAAATACGATGAAATCAGATGTGAAATGTAATCATTATGTTTATATAATATTTTAGAAAAAAATTGACGCCAATTTGGTAAATTTTGGTATTCGATCGATACATTTTTTTGAATATCAACAAAAGTTTAAAAGACTAAAACGATCGTAAATATTATTAATCGTAAAATCGTTTCTGACATTATGAGCATCAACTGATGTCAAAATTCTATATATGTGACGACCCGGACCAGAATCAACAGTATGATCAGCTATATACGTGAGTTACTGCGTAGTCGCAAAGTTCCGACAGTATTTGAATCGCCAGATTTGATAACGACTTAATTATTGGCCGAGAATTGGAGCTGAGTCACTTCTCAAGAGTCGTTGTACGTGTGATTTCGAGTTCGTGGGCGGTTCCGGATCGTTATTTGGACGACCGAGGAATTAATTATGAATATTTGAAGTTCGGATTTAAATGGTGGCATTCTTAGCGACTAAATTACCGGTCGAGAACTTGGTTTCGGCTTCTTCACGGATGTTGTTCAAAGTTTAATTTCGAGCTCGAGGGAACTTCCGGAGCATTATTCTGAGTTACGAAGATTAAGTTATGAATATTTCCGATTGTTGATTGTTTAGTCGATTTAAATATGTGTTAGTTTGAACAGTTGACTTTTTATCCATATGGTCGATGTGTTTGACTTCGGGTGATAATTGAAGAATATGTCGAGTCGAGTTTGTTGCCGCGGGAATTATCGAAATCGGAATTACGACGAGAAAGTTACGGATATTCGAAGTTTGTCGAGAAGATAATTACGAAGTTTCCATTTTGGGAAGCTATAAATAGTGGGTTGCCAAAAAGGGAAAGTCAACATATGGCATTTACTGAGTTGACTGGGTCAACCCAGTTTGATCGAGGAGGTGCGATGGTGGTGCTCGGCCTACGGCGGTGGTGCACTTTTCGGCCACCCCAAGGCTCGGGGCAGGCCTTGTTCGACTCGCCTCAGTCCCCTTGTGGCGTCTCCGGCCACCGTTGTCGGCGTGGGTCGCCGGAAATGGGGTGTTTTCCGGTTCAAAGTTTGCAAAAATTGGGGTTAATGGTGGAATTCATTTCCGGCCGATTCGAGCTAAACCAAGTACTGGGTTTTGAAGCCCTCATCTCCATGATTCTAACCATATATGTATGGTGTTCCAATTTGATTTGTGGATGGAGAATTTTGGATTGGAAATTTGTGTACCAATTCGGTTTTGCTTGAAATTGAGCTAGTTAGAGATGGAATTGGCCTTTGTTGCAGTTAAGAAAGTTGCTCAGTGGGTGATTTTGCATGGAATGAAGGTTGCTCCGCCGAGAAATTTTCAGGTTGGTGGCGGCGCCGCCGTGGGCGGTGGTCAACAGTTTGACTTTTTGGGATTTCGACAAGTTGCATGTCATTTCACTCGCAATCGCGCCCCGATCGCAGTGGGGAGGTTCGTTTTTCGAATTGAGCATCCGAACTTACAGCGAGGTATTGAGGTGTGATTTCCGGATTTCCGACAGTTTGTCGTAATCGGATTACGTGTTTCCGAGAACGGTGGTTTCTCGTGATTTGATTTGAATTGTTGAGTTATGACTTTGAGAAATGGATTTTGTGAATATTCAGGTGTTCGTAATCGTTTGTTTGGCGATGGACTTTCCGCCGGATCACGGGTTAACGCGAACTGCGTTATGCTAGTCTGTGAGTGGACAAGTTATATTTTCACAGTTGATTTGCGAGTTCGTGGATTTTATGATTTTCCGTATTTAAATTATACGATGTTGAGATATATGTTATTTTCGGAGGTATTGTTATATGTTTATGGGTGATGGCATTTATTACATCGATGTACCAGAGTTGAGAGATTCCTCTGGACCAGAGTTGAGAGATTCCTCTGGGCAGGGTTGAGTGGTCCCCTGCGTGCCGCCAGGGTTGAGTGGTCCCCTGGCCTATCACTGTCGGGTTTGAGCGATTCACCTGACGTCGGGCTTGAGAGGTCTCCCGACAACCTCCGTATATATATATGTGTGTGTTGTTGTGTTGTGTTCCGAACTCGCACTGTTTTACATTGAGTATGTATATAAACTGGTGAAAGGCATATATTTATTTTCGTCCACTCACTCTAACGTTTTTATTTGCCTTTCCCCTGGACTTTTCGGTTTTCGTGCCCAGTTTGCAGTTCGGACTCTGGTGTCGCATATCGTGGTTGGAGGCATAGTGCTCGAGCTACCTTGTTCCTTCCAGTAGGTTTATTGTTCTACCTACTGTGGTATATTTATATGATTATACATTAGAGGTCGCTCTGAGTATTCTGATGTATATGTTTATACGATTTTACACCGGATTTCAGTAAAGTACAGTTATATTTATTATTTTACTTTACTGTTGGTATATTGAGAAATCCGGATGGGATTGGTGCCCACAGTTTGATTTTCGTGGCATAGGATGAAGTGTATTTTCCGCGTGCAGGTAATGGTAATTCCACGTTAGTAACGAAACTCTGCCAAAATTTCTACGGTTTTTGTTGGTTCGTGTTTTTGAAAGGGGTTTGATTCCGGTTTAGGGAGCTAAATCGGGGTTGGGTCCTTTCAGCTTGGTATCAGAGCATTAGGTTATAGGTTCTGTAGACTTCTGTAGTCGTGTTTACTAAGGATATTTTAGAATGTACAGCATGTCTGGAATGGTGACCCGACCGGCCGGCGGATACTCATCAATATTCCGGGTGTTGTATACTTTCAAATATTTGAAGTTCCATGATTACGTTTCACTTGTTGTGAATGATGTTTTATTCATTAGGATGCCTCCTGACGTGCTTTCCGTGTCGTTTCGGTTGTGGATCCTATTGAGGATCAATCGTCGCGTGATTTGCCAGAGAACTGTGGATTTGGATGAGTATTCTGAGTTCAGAGAATTGTGTGACACGGTTTGCCTGGTTGTGTGTGTATGAGCGTCTACATGTTGCCTCAGAGCTGAGAATTGTGGCAGTTGATGTTTGTCTGAGTCAGATTGTTGTATTTTGAGGGCTGATATTGTGTGAGTTCCTTTTGTGACTCCATGGCCTACATTCAGAGTGATGTTTATACGGTAATGGTTTAATCAGGCTACCCAGCATTCGAATGAGGAGTGTTTACCCACCTGAGGCAGAGGTCCATTGTCCACATGTTTGTTTCCGTGTGCACGAGTTATGTGGCTTCAGAGGAAGCGGTGCACGACGTTCGAGATGAGTTTGAACCTGAGTATCAGAGAGAGTCTGATTGATATGCCTCGAGACATCCGTGAGGAGCTTAGTGTGCTGCACTCAGTGGCGAGGCTATTGAGAAGGAAAGGTGTACGCGGTTTTCGATGTAATGGTTTGAGGAAAGTGGACCTAGTCGAGATTTTGATGAGGTTGAGTTCCGACACTTCGGGATCAGTGACTTCATCAAGCTGTGGTCTTTTTGATTATGTTGAGGGTCATCAGATCAAGCAGAGAATCCGTTTGGCGATGGCGGAGATCACAGTGTAGCGAATATGCTCCTGTGGCATGAGTTCGGGTGATCGTTGGTGATCCTTACTCGCAGCAGGTGTTGCGGTGATTTGTGTTCGAGGAGTACTTTCAGTTGCTGTTTCGGTGACCAGGAGGGTCACGTTGCGAGGGAGCGCCCTCAGCCAGCTGTGTTAGCGGTTCAACAGCTCAAAATTTACGAGGAAATCATGATGCTGTTTCTGGAGCTTGATCAACCTAGATTTCTAGACGAGCCATTCAGAAAGTCGCAATTGACGTGGGCGACTAGTTGGGCATGTTGGAGTTCATGCCATGACCTTGTTTGAGGACAGACTTTTCTCTGAGGTTACTGTTGTTTGATATCCATGGCTATTGTACATGGATCTCCACTTCCGAGGTTTTGGAGAGTACTGTATCCATCCGGAGGTTGCGAGATCCTTGTTGGAGGATATGGCTTAGTCGCGGATCTGTTATAGCTGGACATCTTTGGTTTTGTTATGATGTTGAGTATGGACTTTTGACGATGCATTGGGCTGTGTTCGAGTACCTCGAGAAGGAGGTTGTGTTTCGACGACCAGGTTTTCCCGAGATACTGTTTTGCGGTGATGGTCGAGTGAGTGGTGGAGACGAATTGTGTTGTTTGCTTAGCTCATATTGTGGATACTATGGTTGCTGTGCCCGACATTGGTGATGTTGAGGTGGTTCCCGAGTTTCCAGGTGTGTTCCGGAGGAATTACCAGGTGTTCCTTCCAGTTCGGGAGACTGACTACACCATTGAGCTTGTACCGGGCGCTGGACTCATTTTACCAGCATCTTGTCGTTCGGAGCCAGCGGAGCCAGCGGAGCTGATGAAGCTATAAGTTTGACTCTAGGAGTTGCTGGAGGAGGTTTCAGGAGATTTCATGCGACCCCGCGTATTTGCGTGGTGTGTTCTTGCACTGTTTGTACGAATGTTGAATGGTTTGACGAGATGGTGCATTGACTACCGGAAGCCTGATTCGCTTCAGAGGAGAGTGAGTATCCTCCGCTTCGGATTGACGAGTGGTTTAATCAGCTTGCGAGAGCTTCAGTCTTTTCGAAGATTGATTTCGGGTCCGGATACCATCACTTGAGGTTCGATGAGTCAGTTGTGGCTTAGACGATTTTCGGATCACGGTGCGGACATCAGGAGTTTTTGGTCACGCTGTTTGGGTTGACCAATGCCCCGTAGTTTTTACGAACTTGATGGACCAGGTGTTCAGACGGTTTCTGGACGAGTTTGCGGTCATGTTCGTTGGCAATGTCCTGATTTATTCTAGGAGTGTGGGCCAGTACCTGAAGCAATTATGAGCAGTTTTGCGGACTTCGCGAGATGATCAGTTATTTGTGAAGTTTAGCCAGTGTGAGTTATGGTTGATTAGCGTGAAGATTTTGGACTGTGTGATGTTATCCGAGGGAGTTGGCGTAGATCCTGACCGGTTTGAAACCGTGTTGATTTGGGGTTGACCTACCCTTGTACCAAAGATCGGGAGTCTCTTGGGTTTGGCAGGCTTTTACCGACGACTTTGTGCAGGATTTTCCCGGATTGCCACTTTACTTTTCGGATTGATGAGAAGGTGTCAAGTTCGAGTGGTTCGATGCACGTGAGGAGAGTTACTTACTCCTGCAGGATGGTTGACCGTTGCTTCGGTTTTGACCTTACCTGATGATCGTGACGTGTTTGTGGGTTATGGCGATGCATCGAGATTTGGATTTGGTTGTATATTGATATTGTGCAGCAGAGCGGTGGCTCATGGTTACGGGCAGTGGAAACCTTATGTAGCTACGTATCCTATGTATGATTTGGATGTAGCTGTCCTTATGTTAGCATTAGAGAGTTCAAGACATTACAGCTATGGCGTGCAGCGCAGTGTAGGACGTACACTGATCACTTGAGTTTCATCCACTTGCATTTTCGACCAGATTGGGCTTGAGGCAGTGTAGATGGATGGAGTCGACTAACGATTATAGCTGCACCTTTGAGCTTGTTCAGGAAAGACTAGTAGTTGTACTTTGACCATCCATCTGGGATGTTGTTGCTGATGCATTCAGTTGAAAGTCGGGAACTTCAGTATTTCATGTGTGTGTGTGGCTCGAGTTTCCATGTTAGCCGAGTTGCGAGCTATGGGAGCTGAGTTCGAGTGTGATGATGTTAAGCTCATTGTTTTACGCGCATTTGGCGCTAGTGGTGCGGAGATGTGTCTGATACTCCGAGTTTACTACTCGTGACGCAACATGAAGAAGAATATAGCAGCTTGAGTGTGTAGATGCCACATTTGTCGACTGGCGATGGCTAGGAGGCAGAGACTTGCCGAGAAGTATCAGCCATTGAAGATTTTCGGTTAGACGTGGAGTTTGTCGCTGTGACCTTGTGCGTGTTTGTGCGCATTTTGATTTGTGATACCAGTTGTCAGGCCATTGTGGACCATTTGACGAACTTAGTACGTTTCCTTGTACTTTCGGGAAAGATTTCAGTGGCAGGCTGGTATAGCTGTGTTTGACGGAGGTTGGCCATTCACGTGGTGTGCCTATGTCCCAGTTTGCTGAATGAGGTAATCAGCTATGACTAAGTGTTAACAAGCTTTGCAGCGAGCATTGGGGACCAGATTACGAGTTAGTACCGGTTCTTATCCTCAGATTGGTGGGCGATCTTTGAGGATTATTCAGATCTTGGACGGCATATTGTTGACCTCGGTATTGCTGTTCCGAGGGATTTGGGACCAGCAGTTTTACTTGTTCGAGTGTGCATGTGGTACCAGTTCGTGGACTATTATGATTTTGATGTTGCATGATGTCGTTTTGAGGAATGATGTTATACTCCATTGTGCTGGAGCGAGTTTGGTTTGAGTTTGAGTTGACATTTGATTCGGATCTTGTGGAATGTGCTACCACAGACTGTCAGATTAGCGGAAATTGGTTGATAATTGCCCGAGTCCGATGTTTAAGCTATGTTGATATGAGTGTGTGAGTTTTGTTTATGTGTGCAGGTTGAATTGTGATTTGCCACGTTGTTTTGATCCGTATGTGGTCATAGGCAAGTTTGTGTCGTGCCGTATAGTTCGGCATCGCCTATAGTGTTGACTTTTGTGTATGTTGTGTTGTGTACCCTACATGTTCCTTATGTAGGAACACTTGGCTATTGTGTGGAGCCAGTTCAAATTCGAGATTGAGGGTACAGGGATTACAGTACAGAGATATCTCCAATCGTGGAGTCTGTTGTTAGAGTTGTTCAGTTGATGTGATCACTGGAGAGTTGAGCAGTATACAGAGGCAGTGTTCCTACTTACAGTCGACAGACTCAGAAATTTCGAGGTCGAAATTTTTTTTAAGGGGGGTGGATTTGTGACGACCCGGACTAGAATCAGCAGTATGATCAGCTATATACGTGAGTTACTGCGTAGTCGCAGAGTTCCGACAGTATTTGAATCGCCAGATTTGATAACGACTTAATTATTGGCCGAGAATTGGAGCTGAGTCTCTTCTCGAGAGTCGTTGTACGTGTGATTTTGAGTTCGTGGGCGGTTCCGGATCGTTATTTGGACGACCGAGGAATTAATTATGAATATTTGAAGTTCGGATTTAAATGGTGGCATTCTTAGCGACTAAATTACAGGTCGAGAATTTGGTTTCGGCTTCTTCACGGAAGTTGTTCAGAGTTTAATTTCGAGCTCGTGAGAACTTTCGGAGCATTATTCTGAGTTATGAAGATTAAGTTATGAATATTTCCGATTGTTGATTGTTTAGTCGATTTAAATATGTGTTGGTTTGAACAGTTGACTTTTTATCCGTATGGTCGATGTGTTTGAATTCGGGTGATAATTGAAGAATATGTCGAGTCGAGTTTGTTGCCGCGGGAATTATCGAAATCGGAATTACGACGAGAAAGTTACGGATATTCGAAGTTTGTCGAGAAGATAATTACGAAGTTTCCATTTTGGGAAGCTATAAATAGTGGGTTGCCAAAAAGGGAAAGTCAACATATGGCATTTATTGAGTTGACTGGGTCAACCCAGTTTGACCGAGGAGGTGCGACGGTGGTGCTCGGCCTACGGCGGTGGTGCACTTTCCGGCCACCCCAAGGCTCAGGGCAGGCCTTGTTCGACTCGCCTCAGTCCCCTTGTGGCGTCTCCGGCCACCGTTGTCGGCGTGGGTCGCCGGAAATGGGGTGTTTTCCGGTTCAAAGTTTGTAAAAATTGGGGTTAATGGTGGAATTCATTTCCGGCCGATTCGAGCTAAACCAAGTACTGGGTTTTGAAGCCCTCATCTCCATGATTCTAACCATATAGGTATGGTGTTCCAATTTGATTTGTGGATGGAGAATTTTGGATTGGAAATTTGTGTACCAATTCGGTTTTGCTTGAAATTGAGCTAGTTAGAGATGGAATTGGCCTTTGTTGCAGTTATGAAAGTTGCTCAGTGGGTGATTTTGCATGGAATGGAGGTTGCTCCGCCGAGAAATTTTCAGGTTGGTGGCGGCGCTGCCGTGGGCGGTGGTCAACAGTTTGACTTTTTGGGATTTCGACAAGTTGCATGTCATTTCACTCGAAATCGCGCCCCGATCGCAGTGGGGAGGTTCGTTTTTTGAATTGAGCATCCGAACTTACAGCGAGGTATTGAGGTGTGATTTCCGGATTTCCGACAGTTTGTCGTAATCGGATTACGTGTTTCCGAGAACGGTGGTTTCTCGTGATTTGATTTGAATTGTTGAGTTATGACTTTGAGAAATGGATTTTGTGAATATTCAGGTGTTCGTAATCGTTCGTTTGGCGATGGACTTTCCGCCGGATCACGGGTTAACGCGAACTGCGTTACGCTAGTCTGTGAGTGGACAAGTTATATTTTCACAGTTGATTTGCGAGTTCGTGGATTTTATGATTTTCCGTATTTAAATTATACGATGTTGAGATATATGTTATTTTCGGAGGTATTGTTATATGTTTATGGGTGATGGCATTTATTACATCGATGTACCAGAGTTGAGAGATTCCTCTGGACCAGAGTTGAGAGATTCCTCTGGGCAGGGTTGAGTGGTCCCCTGCGTGCCGCCAGGGTTGAGTGGTCCCCTGGCCTATCACTGTCGGGTTTGAGCGATTCACCTGACGTCGGGCTTGAGAGGTCGCCCGACAACCTCCGTATATATATATATATATATATATGTGTGTGTGTTGTTGTGTTGTGTTCCGAACTCGCACTGTTTTACATTGAGTATGTATATAAATTGGTGAAAGACATATATTTATTTTCGTCCACTCACTCTAACGTTTTTATTTGCCTTTCCCCTGAGCTTTTCAGTTTCCGTGCCCAGTTTGCAGTTCGGACTCTGGTGTCGCTTGTCGTGGTTGGAGGCATAGTGCTCGAGCTACCTTGTTCCTTCCAGTAGGTTTATTGTTCTACCTACTGTGGTATATTTATATGATTATACATTAGAGGTCGCTCTGAGTATTCTGATGTATATGTTTATACGATTTTACACCGAATTTCAGTAAAGTACAGTTATATTTATTATTTTACTTTATTGTTGATATATTGAGAAATCCGGATGGGATTGGTGCCCACGGTTTGATTTTTGTGGCATAGGATGAAGTGTATTTTCCACGTGCAGGTAATGGTAATTCCACGTTAGTAACAAAACTCTGCCAAAATTTCTACGGTTTTTGTTGGTTCGTGTTTTCGAAAGGGGTTTGATTCCGGTTTAGGGAGCTAAATCGGGGTTGGGTCCTTTCAATATATCAATTAGATATAAATTAATTAAAATTTGACCTAAAAACTAGATTGACGAGTTAATACTTGTTATATATCTACTAATGTCGTATAACTTAAGTGTTTGTATGTCTGTATATACTATACATTCATATTAACGAAATTGAATTTGGACAAAACAACCGATAGATATATTCATCACCACTTAATATGTAAGTAGACAAATTTTCATTCAATATGAAGTTCGTTAAGGTTGTGATCAGTGCAGTCAACCATAAAATCAAAATTTCAACGAAATGAAAACGTTGATATACGAATCTTTGTAACTCCGATTTTTGAACCGTCAACACGCACAGTCCAACAATTTTTTACTCTATGCCCTCGACTAATATAATCCACAATCTAACATGATGCACATGATCATACTCATAGAGGTCAGATTGTGAAACTCTTCTTAGACGACGAAAGTGGTAGAATTTTGTTGTGTAAGTAGCACACAAACAACGAAATATACTACTTTCGTCGTCTAACACTTTTAGGGTTTAGGGTTAGGGCTTAAGGTTTGTACTTAGATGACGAAATCAATATATTTTTGTCATCTAAGTAATTCTTCAACAACGAAGATATTTTCGTCGTCTAAGTTTACCCTTAGACAACAAACTTTCAATTTCGTCGTTTAAGTGAACCTTAGACGAAGAAATTCTATCACTTTCGTCGTCTAAGATGTCCTATTTCCTAGAAAAGCATCTTGTATTCGTTTATTTTAAAATCATTCCTGTAAGACATAATAAGTATTACAAACGCACACGTACTCTAAATATACCTATTTTAATTAGTGCGTCTTAATTAATAATTATGCATGTGCGTACATATATATTCACATTCGTGCACGTAAGTACAAATTAAGTTCAAAATTCGATCGAATCTCCATCTATTAATTAATTATTATTATTTATTACATATATTTATATATCAATCACTCATCATCATCATAATCATCATTGTTTGAATCATCCTCCTCACTCCTAACTGAATGATCATCATCATCATAATCTCCATCGTCTGAATCATATCTAGCATCGTCATCGTCGTCGTCGTCGTCGTCATCCTTCATCTCCACTTCAGAAGCATTCTTCTCTAGGTCGTTGATCTCCTCTTGAGTAAGATACGTGGTGTCATCAGACATAGATAAGTGTTCGTCGAACCGAAGCAGTTCCTTATGTCAGGGATGATAAAAGTATTAAGCCCTTGATATGCATGGTGATTATGCGCTTTAGTGTCAGTCACCAACGCCCTTTCAAGTGTTGTAGTACTCCATATTCCTCGGTGAGACATATGGTTTACTATTTTCCAACATTTACCATCTTTTGGATCATCCAGATAGAACACCTGCTTAACTAATGTGGCAAGAGTGAATGACCAATCCTCATACCAGCTTGAGTTTGTATCGACTGATAAAAGGCCCAGATCTTCCTTCGTACGCTTGAACCATTTACACTAGAATAAAAAAAAACGTTGATATCACTCCCATAAAGTAGCTGAACGACATTAACAAGAACCCCGTAATATACATCAGCGCATTCCCCAATCACGATCTCACTATTTTGTGTACTTCTTCTTTCATCTTGGTCCAATGAATGAAACTTTACACCGTTGACAAAAAATCTGGGTTAAATATAGTATTGAACCAGCTTATGGGCCAATAATTACTTTTCTCATGACTACCACCCCTCGTGGTTACCGAATTTTTCTAGATCGATCATCTGCAAAAATGTGAAGAAGATATATGAATGTGTATTTAATTTCTACCAAATATTTGACATAGTTTCTCCTAAAACAATAGGAAACCAAAAACCTACATGAAAAAACTAAGGAAAAACACTTCGAATAAGAAAATACCAAATTAAGTTCGAATTTACCATCGGCGCCTATTCCTATCCGGATTTCTCAATTTCAAAATAAACAAATCACAAACCTATATGCATGGTTTTAACATACGTACCCATTGGAGGAAATAATTATGGAACTTCTTTTTAAACACTTTTTCAATCCAGTTATGACTCTTGTTTGGTTTGGCTCTCTAATTTTTCTCCCTGTAAGCTTGTATGTACGGGTCGACCTCGTCACATTCTCGCAACACTACCTAATGCACTTCAATAAGTTATTCTTTAGTTAATCTTTCGTTTAATACTCTTCTACACGGTCATACAACATATGTGATGACTGAAAGATTGTTGGGGGCATTTGGATTGGAGGCGGTGGTCTAGACTGGATCCTTGAGAAACCTGTTGTAGTAGGTAACATACTCATGCATTATGTATGTTTCTGCTATGGAGCCATCTGGGGCAGATTTATTTTTCACAAATCTTTTATACTGTCCGAGTTGTCTACAAAATGATACATATATTTGACGAATAGTAGAAACACAAATATATATATATATATGTGATGAAAAACTATTATAATTAATTGTATCTTTCCTGAGGATACATCCAAGTGTAATGGACTGAACCAGAAAGCAGCACTTATTCGGAAAGGTGGATCATGATGTAAAAGAAAGCGGGGAAAAAATCATCTCTAATTTGCAAATGATGAGCACAATTTCGTATTCTAGATCGACCACATTTGACTTCTTCAACTCTCTAGCGCATAACCTCTGACACCATCTACACAATGCTACTATTTGTTCGACGATGTCACGAGGGAAATATGGTCGAATTACCACTAGAATCAGACGTTGCAGCATACGTGCCAATCATGATTATTTAGACCAATAAACTTGTGGTGCTCAATGTTGACACATCCAAATATATTCATTGCATAATTAGACGGATAACGAACACTTTTGAACCAGTTGAATACATAATCCCTCAGTGTCGGCTTCACTGTGTAATATAGATATGACATCATGTTGTACACCCCTCTTCTATTCCTCTTTAACCACAAGCAACGGCGTAAATTCATATATTCCAGATTTTTTCACTCTTTGGGAGTATTCTTAGTCTTAACTTAATACCGAGAATTGTTCCCACCACGTTGTCGCTCACATTCTTTTCTATGTGCCTGACATCTAGGTTATTCTTGATTTTCAACTTCAACCAGTAAGGTAGTTCAAAGAAAATACTAATGTGATGTCAATAGCTAAGATCGTGTGGAGGATGTAGATTTCGTTTCTTCACATCATCATCATTGGTCAACACACTGAAATAGAAACTGTTTAACCTCTCAAAAATCTCTTCGTCATACCACTGTCGAGGTTTAGGATTATTCTACTGTCCCGTTGAAATGATCATTATCCTATTGTCACTGGTGATCATGAGGAAACTATCTATGGTGACACATGTAACACACTTTGCCCGCATGCCAACTAGAATTGACGTCGTCTAAGCAGACAAGACAAGCATTGTATATTTTGATTATGCAAGATGACAATAACTCATACGTAGGAAAATTGCTGATGGCCCATATTAGTGATGCTCTCATCATTAACATTGTATCAGTGAATTTTTTATAAGTTGGGATTCCATTTTTCAACAACAGTTTCAACTCGTCAATCAATGGTCTGAGGTACACATCTAAACACTTTCCAGGAGATTTAGGATCTAAAATTAGCAGAGTAAGGAAATTAAATTTCTTGTTTATACACATCCATAGAGACAGGTCGTATGACATGGAAATAACTAGTCAAGTGCGTACTATTATTACCCTAAGGGTTGAATCCATATGTAGAAAGTCCGAGTCTAACATTTTCGAACCTCTGTTGCAAAGTCTGGAAATTTTCCATCAAAATATCTAAAAGTCTCCCCACCTGCCACGTGTCTGAGCACATCGTCATTTATTCTCTGTTTCACGTACCATATCATTGCCTCTGCTGTGTATAGAGACATGTACAAACGCTGCAGTGTAGAAATTAATGAAACATAGCGAAGCACCTTTATATAAATTTGCTTCTTCGAACTCCTAATATTCCCCCGGTGAAAATATATGCACTTGTTGCATACAAGACAATAGTCTAAATATGCATAATCTTTGTGAAACAATACACAATTATTTATGCGCTCATGAATTTTCTTGTACTTTAGGCTAAAGCTGATCAAAATATTTCTAACCTTATAATGGATTTCGAGAAGTTTGTGATGATCAAAATATTACATATATGCTCCTGCATTTCGTCAAAAACACAGTCTGAAATTTTGTTATTCACTTTTATATGAATTTCTTCCATTACATATCGCAACACATTCTTTGGACATCCAGGGTACACGGGGGGTTTGAGTTTCAAGTAGCATCATGTTGTACTTATTCATCTCAATAGTGTTAGTGACCCATGTTGCAAAGACTGTGTCATAATGAGGAGTATCATAACCTCCCTCTTTGTGTTGGTGTCTATCGTGACTAAATTCCGGAAAAATATCATGGACCAAATGCACAGTGAGGTTCTAAGAAGGCGCGCCACTACCGTTGGATGAGGCACATTGGTAATTGTACCCTGAGCTGAAATCTAGTCCTGAGCTGAAGTACCACTTCATCGTGCTCACTCCATGTAGTGTAACTCACGTCATACCGTGGTCATACAAATGTTGAGACATAACATTAATCTCCACAAATTAATGGTTAAAATATTATTAACATACACCTGTAACGCTTCTTTTCTTGACCATGTTGCATCGTAGACAACATAAATTCTCAAGATGGAGGATGGAACTGTTGAACCTGGATCACGCCGCCGCCGGGGTTCCTCTCACAGACTAATGAAGAACAAGAGAGACTAGAAAAATGGAGGCTCTGGTATGCAAGAAACTAGGGGATCCGACGGCACCGATTATACAAGAAAGCGCGATACATATTGAACGGAGCTATCCGATCCAAAATTGGAGAGTTCGACGTCGATGAGAGTAAGAGTGAAATTCCGGTGCCATCGACGCCGTGGGTACCGTCCAGGTTCAGAGTCG
This sequence comes from Geum urbanum, assembly GCA_946800695.1. Taxonomy (NCBI): domain Eukaryota; kingdom Viridiplantae; phylum Streptophyta; class Magnoliopsida; order Rosales; family Rosaceae; genus Geum; species Geum urbanum. Next base: position 49,149,056 of record OX327002.1, on the reverse strand, counting down.
GCGACCGTGTCTGCTCTAGTGCTGCACTCGGTCCTTTGTTTAGTTCATCATTTCCGATCAGTCTCTCTCTCTGGTTGGTGGCGAGAGAAGCTAGAGGGGGTTGGTGCTGAGGGTAAAACTGGAAGCTGTAGAATACCTTCTGTATTCGGCTATTCGAACATGGAAACGATCTTATGTAAATTAAATCACCAAATTTACCCTTTACCTCTGGCACCGACTCCAAATTTCAGGGACTCATACGTAAATGTCTCTAGTCAGACCCATCAGACCAGACCAGTCCCTCTGTTTTAGGGCGGTAATCCTCTACTTTTCAGAGCACAAAACCCCATCTCCGATCTTTCCCCGAATTCAAAACACTGCCCGATTCTTAACGTACACTCCTCTTCTCAGATCCCATTCCCCACCACTCACGTCCTCTGCAAAACCCAACTTTTGCTCCTATGATTTTCTTATCGAGAACCCATTTCTAACTCAACCCACATTCACAACAAACAAGCCTCCCTGCTTCTCCCAATGAACAAGATTGCTCGTTGGGTTTTGCTTCTTCTCGTACTTTTCAGCTTTTGCGCATCTGGGACTTCCTTAATTGAAGACTATCACCAAGCGTAAGTGTTTTCGATTTCAAACTCGTACTGGTTCTTTTGTTATTGGTTAAAGAATCGGTATGCGAATTGGATCATTTCGAAAGATTGTGACTTTCATTACCTGTGGGACCATTGTGCATGTTAAGCCTTATTAGAATGGGAAATTGTTTTGCTTTAAGAGATGGTTGTGGTACTAGATTGTGGCAGCTTATGTTTTTGGATCGTCAAGCGTATATGGTCACCTCTTAGCTCTAGGATGAAACGTAAGGCATTGTAATGTAGTTCCTAAATGTTCTAACAAGGAAGCTTGTGCTTCTTGTAATTGGTAACTTAATAGAAAAGGAATGCCAGTAGAATCATTAGACTTGATATGAATACATTGTCAGGTAATGCATATTTTGATCCCAATTTAGGATAGTTACTGTCACTTTCAAGAACATAACTTGTTATTGTGTTCAATTCTGATAGAAGTGCTCTAGTCATGTATCAATGAAAAAGTAGCTTGTATTATTACTGGACTATGCCTTATAAGGTTGTGAATGGTGTTGTTTTGTCAATGCACGTGCAGGTTTCCTATCGTGGAACCAGACCCTGGTCATACAAAACTTCGTCTTTCAAGGGAAGGGTTAGAGGCCATTGAGAGAATAACAACTCCAATTGCAGCCGTAGCAGTAAGACTTAAATTTGTTTTCATTGGCATCTGTAGCACTCGGAATTTATCTTTGTTTTCAGCGAAAGTTCAATTCTGCCTAATACAGAAAGATTTTGAAACACCAAACATACTCAAAAGTGTAGGTAAACTTGAAATCATTGTTGGTTGAATGAGTTGTTTTTATTAGCGGTCTACATATGCCTAGCGATTAAGCAATAACAGAATTTAATACAATTAATGCTAGTCTTCCACTTTCTAGGAGGTGCCCTTGTACCAGTTAGCCTACTGGGCAGCACTTTTGATTGAAAGTGATGAAACAAGGAGTCCTTACTCTGTTTTGGATCTCGATTTTCTGTGTTCTTGTTATGGTGAAATTTCTGGGAAGCCATATAATTGAAAATGAGACATGCCTACAGAGCTTGTTCTATTTCTGAAGATTTGTGTAAAGGGAGATGGAGATAACTGCATGAACGATATTTGTGTCTCTAATCTCTAGAGAATAGTTCTGTTGCAAGTTCACGTATAGAACAGAAATACATAATCTCTTCTGTGTCCATACACATGCACACATGGCGATAGATTATGAAAATTTATATTATTTACCAAATGTATGGAGATAATCTTATAGAGGTCTCATAAAGACATATACTCTTGTTAAACTGAACTTGCTATTTGTTTTTCCTGTCTTAATTGGATTCAAATGATTGTCTGGTCAGGTCATTGGGCCGTACCGCTCTGGGAAATCTTTCTTGCTCAATCAGCTGCTTTCCCTTTCTTGTGATGAAGGTATTCTTTTGATTTCTATTGGTTTATATAGTTTGCTCCTTTCTTTGATCTAGTAAGATTTATCCCTGTGCATTCCATTTTGGGTTTAGACTATCTAACATCCTTAAGTTGCTAATACTTTACCCATCAGGTTTTGGTGTGGGGCACATGCGTGACACAAAAACCAAAGGTACGTGTAAATGCTAACTTGATGGCCATCTTGTTTGCGGTCTTGATATATAAATACAGATAAGTGTCTGTGGATGTATGTCAGGTCCTTGCCACTCAGATCCCTATGTTTTGGTTATATTTAAGGCCCTGTATATGTGTGTATATTATACACAAGCTGTTTAAACATAAACCAACAAATCATCTGCCTCTTTCAGGGATTTGGGTATGGGGAACCCCAATAGAAGTGGATATTGATGGAGTAAAAACTTCTGTGTTTTACCTTGATACAGAAGGATTTGAAAGTGTTGGGAAGTCAAATGTGTATGATGACCGGTAATCTCGAAGTCATCATGTAACCTCTGGTTTTCTTTTCATGGGCATTCAACTGTGCATTATGCTTCATTTCTGATTATGCTATTGGCAGGATATTTGCTCTGGCAACTGTGATGAGTTCTGCTCTCATATATAATTTGCCTGAGACGGTGAGTTGTACTACTCTTAAGCTATAGAAGGATATAGTAGATCTTGTCCAATTGTTGGTCAAGTCAAATATCCCTTATTTGATAGGCATTTTTTGGTTGTATGTAGATCCGTGAAGCTGACATTGCACGGTTGTCATTTGCTGTTGAGCTTGCAGAAGAATTTTATGGCAGGTTTACTCTTCTCCGTTTCTTTACCTGAATTTATTTTGTTTATTTTGCCATTACCAACACTGACATTTTGGTGGCGTTAATGAAAAATGTGGAGAATAGAGTGAAGGTAATCATCATCCCCTGAATATTTGCGGTGTGTGAATGCACATTATGTTGCAATGAGTTACAAATGTCAAATCACTGGATTTCATTTCAGGGCCAAGATGTTGCTTTTGAACCTGCAAAGCTTTTGTGGCTTATCCAGCGTGACTTCTTACGTAAGTCTCAGAAATTGAGTGACATGATCTCCTAGTGGCATTTTCGTTCCCAGCCACCTTTATCTCAAGTCTGCGGTTGTAAATTTTCTTGAAACTGATCTTGTTGCATGTGTTCTGCAGAAGGGAAATCTGTGCAACAAATGGTGCATGAAGCTCTCCTTCATGTCCCTAATAGTGATGGTTAGTTATATACTTTTTTTTTTGCCTTTCATTATCTCTTCTCCTATGGAGATATGTGTAGAAACAAGCTGTCTTTTATTTAAATATCTACACTCATCTATAATAGTGGGTGCTTTTTGACATTGCAGGCAACAAAAATATTGATATGGTATTTTCTCCCTTTCATTATCACATACTGATGAGACATCACTGGTCGAGGATTACGAGTTGATACATTAATCTCTTTTCATCAGGTCAACCAGATCCGGGATTCGTTGGCTATTATGGGTGATAATAGCACAGCATTTAGCTTACCACAAGTATGAGTCATCTTCTTTTCTTGGATTTTCCCCCACTTCCTTGGATTTCAATTGCTATTATTATACTGGCTATTACTTGGTCGTTAAGTGATTTGTATTCCGTGAACAATGGAATAGCATCCCTTCACTGGCTCTCATATAATCGTTATCTCCATCTCAAAAGTCTTTGTTTACCAAGTGATCTCATTCTGTTCAACGTTCACACAGCCTCACCTTCAGCGAACGAAACTCTGTGACATGAAGGATGGTGAGCTTGACCCATCATATGTTACGAAAAGGGACCAACTGAAGCAGCTTGTTACTAGTATTATCCGTCCAAAGATAGTGCAGGGGAGACCTCTAAATGGAAAGGAGTTTGTATCTTTTCTGGAGCAGGTACCTGGTTAAAATTTAATGATTTGAAATAAACTATTGTAGTGGGAAAATCACCAAGCTTCATAAGTATTGGGGGATGTCTGTATCATCTTTGTGGTTGTCTGGTTCACATTCCACTAGAACATTAGATGAACTATATGTGGTTTGATTACTAATTTGTCCGATTGAGTATGTCCAGTTTTAAAATCACTGCTACGACTATCACTGTATGTCTGTCTATCTTGGGTTTTGATGTATGTTCATAGTGATGATATCCTTGAGTCACTTGAAGACACTAAAACTGCACCGTGCAATGATGGTCACTGATTTGGTCTCTGTCCCTCTCTCTCTCTATCATTGTCTTCTTGATCAAAACTATTACCTTCTTTTTAACACTGGTGATTGTCATATTATTGTTACAGTTATGTGGTATTCTGTGTGACTAAGTTAAAGAAAAGGTCTTTGCTGTTTCTGTTGAAGTAATAATTTTTTTATTATCCTCATTCAGATCCTTGAAGCCCTAAACAAAGGGGAGATCCCATCAACAGGTTCCCTGGTGGAAGTTTTTAACAAAGGGATTCTTGAAAGATGTCTAAAGCTGTATAGTGAAAGGATGCAAAAACTGCATTTACCTATGTTAGAGAAATCTCTTGAAGAATACCATGAAGGGGCTATGAGGGAAGCCATGAATCTTTTTGATGAGCAGCACTTTGGCCGTAACCATGCAAAGAAATCAGTCATGCAATTAGCAGAAGAAATAGACAAGGTATGAGCACTTTCGTTGTTAGCTCTTAAGCACCCTTAGCTGTTTTCTTATTCTCTGCCTTGAGTCATCATGCTGAATCCTTCCATTTAAAATGATCTGTGCTGCTTACACTCTGGGGATTTATCTAGTTGTATAGGAATATCGTCATGGCCAATGAATATCAATCTTCAAAACTCTGTGAGGGATTGTATACCAGTTGTGAGGATAAGATGGACCATCTTCAAGTTCTCAGGCTTCCTTCCATGGCTAAATTTAATGCAGGCTTCCTACAATGCAACCAAAGTTTTGAGCGAGAATGTGTTGGACCTGCAAAGGCAAGTTATGAGCTACGCATGATGAAGGTCAGTAGTACTTTTCATCTTAATCTTTACTGTAGGGATGTGCAGTTGCACTTTCTTTTTATCTTTGATTTTCAACCACTATTTGAAGCTTGGGTGAACATCTTGGACACTGTTGGTGGCATTCATTTATTTTGCATTGGACTCTACTTGTAGTAGATGCATGCTCCAGAATAAGAGTTTAAAAGAGATGCAACACAGATAGCACCTATGTACGAAAATCATATAAGAGACCCCTGTTTGTTAAGAACCAATTAATATGGGAAATGTTTTATGTATATGTCATATGGATGATCCACTCAATGGGATAAGTAGCTCATGCATGGATACATGCTGTTGATTTGCAGATGTTGGGAAAGTCACGTTCTCTGTTCATAAAAGAATATAATCACAGGCTCTTCAATTGGTTGGTTGCCTTCTCCCTTGTCATGGTTGTGGTGGGAAGGTTCATCATAAAGTTCATTTTGATTGAAATTGGGGCATGGATTCTCTTCATCTTCTTAGAGACGTACACGAGGATGTTTTGGTCAGCAGAGTCTCTTTACTATAATTCTGTTTGGCATGTTATAGTAGCCACATGGGAAACACTTGTTTACAGCCCCGTCCTGGATTTGGACAGGTAATTACTTCTCCTTTTGTTTAAAGAATCAAACATTCTCAACAGATTTTGTTTCAATTCTTCTTCCCCTAATGCAGATGGGCTATACCAGTTGGTGTACTAGTAGCTGCATTCATATTGTATTGGCGGTGTTACGGGAAAAGGAAACATGGGTCTGGATGGCTATTGCCCCTGTACAATAAACAGAAAAATGGCGTAAATCGGCCAAGAACGGACTAAAGAAAAGAGTGATGGTATGCTTCACTGGTCGGATATATATACTTTTGTTGGATCATGGGCTTGGGTGAGCTTTTGCAATATCTGTACGCAAAGCCGCCCAATCTCAAACCACAATACGCCCAGATCATGGAGAAATGAAGTATCAGATACGATGATGGGCAGCTCGTATAGTCTAACTGTAGCAATTACACATTGTTTGTACTCATTTTTTAAATCGTTCATCCAGTAAGTGAAGCTGGTGTTGTATACTCTAAATAGTTTTGAAAAGGAAAAAGAAAATGGAAAGAGGAACACATTCATTTCCAAGGGCTATGTTGTATGACTGACGTAGAGCTCACGCAAATTGGGGAATCATATCGTTCGTTCCTCAAGTATGCGAATATAATGTCGAAAGACAGTTCAGGAGATCGACGGCCATGGAAACTAGATAATCTTTTTTTTTTCTCTGGCTTGTTGAATAATGTATAAGAAAAAAAAAAGTTGAATAGATGCATGGATCGAATAACCAAAAATTGAGAGATAAGGTGGTTTACGATTTGGTAAATACAAGAGTTCAAGTCCAGAACATGAAATGGATAACCTTCTTATGTTTAAAAACTAGAGCTCGATCGACATCGATCGGTTTCGGTTTCAAGCCTTCCAAGTCACAAACTTACGTACAATTGAAGAAGAAGCAAAGTACGTACGTATTGAACATTGAAGAATAAAAATATACTTGGAATAATCTATAATCAATCCAACAAACATCGACCAAGGATATAAAAGCTACAAGCAACAGAGCTTGCAAATAATTGCACGTATGGTGTAGGGACAAGAGTAGCGCAACAGAGAAGACCCTGGGCGTACGACTGGTTTGTTTGTTTGTCTGTTATTTCAATAATTTGTTAACTAAGAGCAACTTCAATAATGTTACGAAAAGTATGTTTATTTTGTTCAAAAATAAAGTCAAAACCTATTTTAACTAATCACTTGTATAAATTTACTCCAACAATATCACTTAAAATGTAGTTAGATCTAAACACATGCTTAGTTTTAATTGGTTAATAATAAAATATTTATTTATTAATATAATTATTAATTACATTTGCAATCTAGAAAGAAAGAATTAATTACAATATTGAATGTTTCGTTACCTATAATTCATGTTTTCGGTATAAGAATAGGGGATGAAAACATAAAATATAGAGAATCCCTAAACTGGCTAATAAGATAGGGGAATTGCTGGAGTGAATTTTAATAGAAAATCTTTATATTTTAGCTAGAAATGACTTATAAGGAATCTGCTGGAGTTACTCTAAGTGTTTTAACCCTAGTTAGGAGAAGTAAATTGTCATCCATTAGATTTAAGTACAATTGATCTAAAGACTAAGAATGAAACTTCGCACTTTAATTTTAAAGCGGAGCTCCGCTCTTGATATAGGGACTATATATATAGTTTTCATCAAGTGCGAAGCTTTTATTGAAATTTCAATGTGAGGTTGTATTTTACACAAAATCAAAAATGTAATTTGATCATTGAAGTCAATCATCTTTTACGACTTTTAGATACATATGTAAGGATCAAACATGCAAAATTTCAACTCAATCGGAGATGTTTTAGTCATTTGATCGTGACATTTTTTAACAATGCACACAGATTGTCTGATTTAGCTCAAAACTTGAATGTGGTGATCAAATGGCTAAACGATCTCCGATTTGGCTCAAAATTTGCATGCCCAATTCTTGCATGGGTATCTAAAAGATGATTGACTTTAATGATCGAATTACATTATCAATTTTGTGTAAAATGCAACTTCACACCGAAGTTTCAGAGCGAAGCTTCGCACTTGATGAAAACTATATATATAAAGGGTCCTCTATATATAGGCCGTTCTAAAACGGACGCCCGTAAGTTTTCAAAAGTGCAGATCGAGCAATGTGGGCCATTTATTTCTTTCTATAGATCGAGCAACTCAGCTTATATCTCACGTGGTCGGTGAATCCAACCCGCCACTTACAATCTTACATCAACTTCTATATCTATCTAGAATGATATTGTTTAGAGAAAAAATTGCTCAGATGATCACTCAAGTATGATACATTATAAACTTTGTTCACTAATATATGAAAAATATTCTAATTGTACTGATTATGTCAATTATATTATAGCTACAAAAAAGACAAGACTAACATTCTAATTGGAAATACGAAACGATTTACCTCCAATGGCAGTGGAGGTTTCCAACCGAGTGTGATGCACGCATGAAACATCCATCCTTGATTCAGTCTGTCTTTATTTTTTGGTATTCGAGTCCTTTTGAAATTGATCAAATGAACAAATGATCAATCGATGTAAAAATCAACGAAAGCCGACGGTGTCTTTTTCCTTCCCCAAGTTTTTCCTCGCGGAGATTAACCTGCAAGCTCTAGCCATCGATACTAAGTCCAACGAAGAGTAGCATTTTCGGTTTGCAACCTCAACCTCATTGCGTAGCCTTCTTGTTTCGCCACGGGCTTAACTTCTAGTTCGGCTTCCTCGATAATCGTCGAGCTTTCCAACATCTTGTGGTCTCGAGGGCACCCCTTGAATTAGAGGCTACTGTAACGACGTTGTTTTTCGTTGTCCGATATTTCGCTGACCGTGACTTAGAGGATGTAATGAAGCTGGGCGGTGGAGGAGTCGCAGTGGAGCCTAGAGGCCGGGAAGTCTGGGTCGCAGTAGTATAGACTGTATAGGACGAGGGGGTGACCGGCAAGTCTGCATAAGTGGATCTCCGGAGATAGCGAGTTACTTATTTCGACATAGGGCAAAACGGAAATTTTATTAGCAGTGAAGTTTCACTGGAGGTGGAGGGAAGTCGAAAATATATCATTACTCTGGTTTCACAGTGCAATATGACATAACCCATGAAAAAAATTAACAAAAGAATTTTTCTTTATAGACTTAGCTTAATAATCGATTCTCAATAGTATATAAATTACTTTAGGCAATTTTCCAATATTTTCATAACAGAACTACTGTAATCTGCAACTTTAATATCGAAAGGTAAAAGTTTGTAGTTTTGCATCAATATATGAAATACAATAGAATCTTGATTTAAGAATACTCTATAAAGGGATAACTTCTTTATAATGATAAAAAATTGCGGTCCAAACTGAGGACCAGTTATAAATAAGAATAACTTTCACATTGTGATACGCTATAAAAAATTTTGGTCCCATACATAGGAAAATTACCTCCATATAATAAATTGTCAATAATAATAAAAAAAATATATTATTCAAGAAGAACTAAAATAATTATCTATACTAGTTTGAGACAACACCTTGTTGTTGAAGCCAAAAGTATTTTAAGTGAGTTTGTCTAACAACTAACACAGTACTTTTATTTATAGACAACAAATTATTGTAGAACGATTAGGAAATATAATGCCAATAGGTAAAATTTAAATAAACTAGTTTTCTTTATTAATCATATAAATTTTTCATTTAAATCGTTAATATATTACTTTCCCAATATTTGTGAACTAATTTATAAGTAAACCTCTATTTAGGAATAACCTCTATATAAGAATAAATTTTTGCAGGCCTAACATTATGACTGTATAGAGGTTCTACTGTATATATGGATAGAAAATCATAGATATTCTTACGAAAATTTATTCATTTGAATACATAGTGACATAATGATACTCACTTCACATATGTGTTGCTTCAATGCTTTCTAAGACTCCTTATCTCTGACATGTTGTGCAAATTCAGAAACTGGTGGTAGCTTTGTGAATGGGTTTGCTAACTGATTTTTAGTTCCAATTTTTACAACTTCTAAATCTCCATTGACGACACATTCTCTGATTGAATAGTACTTCACATCTATGTTTCTGGAACCAGATGAAATTTTGTTGTTCTTGGCAAAGAACACTGCAGAGAAATTATTGCAGTAAACTTTCATAGGTCTTTCAATCTACTCAAGCAACCTCAATCTTGAAATAAAATTCTTCAACCATAAGGTTTGTCCAGTTGCTATAAAATAGCAATGTATTCAGCTTGAAAGGTTGATGTTGCAGTGATTTCTTGCTTGGATGTCTTCCATGAAATTACTCCTCCAGGCAATTTAAAAATATAACCTTATATAGATTTTAAGTCATCAATGTCTGACTTGTAGGATGCATCAGTATATGCCTTTGACCTCCAATTCTTCATATTCTATTTTCTGGTAAACAAGCAGATGGTCATTGATTTTCTTCAAATACCTCTGTACTTTCTTTCCTACCACCAAATGCTCATGTCCAGCATATGATTGAAACCTGGACAACATGTTCACTACCACAATTTTTTTGTGTCTTCCCGTCACTGCACCTCATCTGTTTGATGTCCCAATAAAATGATAACACGTAGCACTATATTGTTTAGTCAACTAACAGAGAATTTATCCCACTTTGCCGTCCACTTCTCTCCTGCTAGTAAAGGGGGCAAATTGTTATTGATTCTTCTAATCATCTTCCTCCAAATCAACAACTATTTTTTGGATTCAAACACCATGAAGTAATGTAAATGGAATGGAAAGAGATCTATGAATCTCAACCTATAATTTAAAACAAAAAATAAATGAAAAAACACTGCTCACAATTTTGATTTTGTGTTCCCATTAAGATGCATGTTTTGAAGCAGTTCTTACATGGAGGGTTGTTGAGCAGTGGGGTGATCTAAATTTTTTACATATGGATGTATGGATCTATGATTGTGAGAGGACTTCATTGATTTGATTATAAGATGCTTTTGTAGTTTGATTCGTTGATAAATAGCAACAGGGCCAAAATGAAGCAATCACTACCAGAGAAAATAGTATAGCCGACGACTTGCCAGAAAATAGGCCGACGACAACCCTTGTCGTCGGGTATAGTAGGGTATAGCCGACGAGGTTCTCCAGTCGTAGGCTATAGTACTATGACCTACGACTGGATTCTAGTCGTCGGCTATAGTAGCCGAAAAATCGTCGGGTATAGTTTGTAACTATTATCGACGAGTGTTTTTGACTATAACCGACGATTTTGTAGTATCATCGTCTATAAGTGTTTATAGATCCAATCTGGGCAGCAGCTCGGTCATTCAAAAAAAAAAAAAATCGCGGAAACTGAAAACGCTCTGAAATCATTGGGTGTTGTCGAAAACTGTCCATAATGAGTTCGTGATTCATTATATATGTAGGTACGTACGTACTATATATATAGGTATATATATGTGCATGTGTACGTGTTGATTGTGGTACACACACACACACACACACATATATATATATATATGCATGAGGTATAGAGTTGAGATATATATTGTTAATTTTGAGTTGATTGTTGAGTTTGAGTGATTGATTGTTAATTTTGAGTGATTGATAGTTGTTTTGTAGTAATTGTCGTTGATTATTGTGAATATATGGTGATTTATTTGATTATTGTGATTATTATAGGGTTAATTGTGATTATTATGGTTAATATATATTGTGATTATTGTGTGTTTCGGTTAATTGTGATTGTAGTGTGATTATTATTTAGATTTGTGTGATTATAGTTAGGGTATATATATATTAAAATTATGAGAATTGTACTTGCGTGTAATAATATATATATTAATTGATTGATTGTTGATTTAATTTGAGTTAAATTAGACGAAAATAAATATATGATCGAATAATTAGAGATTGAGTAAAATATATAATTAGACAAAAATAAGTTTTATATATGAATATAAATTAGACAATATATATATGTTCATTTGTAATTAATTAAGAATCGATCGAGTAGAATAATTAAATTATGTAATTTATAGTTTAAATATCGATATATATATATATAATGATGAAGTTTTAATTAATTAGATCATGGGTATATATACAGCTATAATTTTCAGGATGGACAAGAGTTGGATGTGTCTTCCAATATGGGATGTAAGATATCACCGTGGAATTAGGAGTTTTGTGGAATATGTGAAGGTTAATTGTGGAGGAATGACAATTCATTATTGTTTGTGTATGAAATGTCGGTGTCGCAGCGAGCGATATCGTTTTCACATCGATAAAGTATTGGAGCACTTGAAGAAAAACGAGTTTTGGGATAAGTACACATGTTGAATTTATCATGGTGAGAGATCATTAGTTGGTCAGCATGATCAGGGACAATTTTTTTTAGAGTGTCAGTACATCCAATGATCCAACAACAAGGTTGATCAACGATATGTTTCTTCCTGAGAGAGTTGTATTTGCTCAAGCACCAGATATCCCTCCCGCCGTTGGAGGTTTCCCTCATATTGAGCCAGCCCAGCAATTACCTACAGTTGTCAACACTGCTGGTATGGACAAGTACAACAACCTCATTGCCTTTCAACAGACCCCGTTGTACAACGAGTGTAATAAGACTGTTCTTGAAAGTGTTATGGGAGTAATGAAGCTCAAAGTAGAGAACAAAATGAGTGTGAGACTATTTATGATTGGCTGAAGTGTTCTGGTTCGTTGTTGCCCCCCGGTCATCGCCTTCCTACCAATCATCGTAAGGTGCGACAGATCCTGAAACATGTTGGCCTTTCATACATCAAAATCCATGATTGTAGATATGATTGCGTTCTGTTCTGGGGTGAAGATGCTTATGGGAATGATCTTGAATCCCTTGATGGCTGCCCGGTATGTGATACAAATAGGTATAAGTTGACTCCTGCCGGAAACAAGAAAGGTATGAAGATACTTCGGTATTTTTCGCTGATAGATAGGCTAGAACGGTTGTTCATGTGTGCACACACGACTGAACCTATGAGATGGTGGGCCAAGAGGAATTTGCCCGACGGTGATACCCTTATACACCTTGCTGACGGAGAGGCTTGGAAGCACATGGTGAGGGAGTTTTCTTATTTTGCATCAGAGGTTCGAAATTTTTGGCTGGGGCTTTCATCTGACGGATTCAACCCTTTTGGCAACATGAGTCTTCAATACAGTATATGGCCAGTTATTTTGGTACCGTACAACCTTCCTCCATGGATGTGCATGAAGAAAGAATACAATATGCTCACTATGATAATTCCAGGGTTGGGTTATCCAGGAAAGTGTCTTGATGTGTATTTGAGACCCTTGATTGAGGAGCTTAAGTACCTGAGTGAGCATGGTCATCCCACTTAAGACAAGTTCAAAAATGAGATGTTCCAGATGCATGCCATGCTTGTTGGCACCATTAGCGATTTTCCTGCATGTGGGATGTTGTCGGGCAATGTTACCAGGGGATATAGGGTTTGTCTAGAGTGCATGAGTGTTGCAGACCTCATTACAGGAAGATTGTACAGATGCGTCATCGTTGTTGGCTTCTACATGATCACCCATTTTGGGAGGATATTGAGGTATTTGATGGGACTGTGGAAATAGGTGAGCAGCCGAGGAGATGGACGGGGGATGAAATATTGGAAGTGTTAAATGAATACGATTTTGGGCAGCTCTGCAATCATCCAGAGATTGTGGCATCAATACCTGACAAACTCGACATGTATAAATTTTGGACACACAAAAGTATTTTTTGGGAACTTCCGTATTGGTCTAAGTTGTTGATCAGACACTACTTAGATGTCATGCACATAGAGAAAAATGTGTGCGAGAGTGTGGTCGGCACAATGTTGAATTGGGAGGGAAAAACTAAAGACGGCCCGAAGGCACTCATTGATCTGAAAAGAATGGGACTGCGAAAATATTTGTGGTTGAGAGATGGGAAGAAAAAAAATGCCTCAAGCTCCTTATACCGTCAAGCCTGCCCAGAAGAATGAAATTTTTGGCTGGATGAGTAATGTTAGGTATCCTTCCGGCTATGCAAGAAATATAAGTCGGTGTGTTAACTTTAAAGACAATAAGATGTACGGACTAAAGAGTCATGACTGTCATATACTACTTCAACGCCTCTTCCTTGTTTTCATTCGAGGGTACCTGCCCAAAGAGGTGGTGGAGCCGTTAGTGGCTTTGTCAAGATTTTTTCAGAAGTTATGCACAATAGAAGTGAAGAAATCGGACATGTGGGAAATGCAACAAGACATCATTTTTATCATGTGCAAATTGGAAAGGATATTTCCTCCAAATTTTTTCGACATCATGCCTCACATGATGCTCCATCTTCTGGAATAATTATTGCTTACCAGTCAAGTACACTACACATGAATGTATCCCATGGAAAGGCACGTAAGGCATCTCTGAATCTGGCTATGTCTTTAATATTATTTATTCACTTATTTTACTATAATCATAACATGCTCTTTACCACTTTATAGACAATTAGGGGACTACAAAGACTATGTGATGAACAAATCCGCACCTGAAGGATGTATCGCTGAAGCATATATTGCGCACGAGTGCGTAATGTACACCAAGTTGTATTTGAGAGCGTTGGAGGACCCTCCACAACATATGCCAGTAGATGAACCGCAGTTCAACCTTTCGATCATCTACAATGATGTTAAAGTTTTTGGAAAGTTGCCCAACTCGTACAATTTGGAACCATATGAGCTAGTCATTGCCCACTGGTCGGTATTGATTAACTGTTGAGAAGTTCAATATTGAAAAAATGTGCACCTTTACTGCCTTGCTATTGCCGGTGATGTTGAGTACCACAACAAGACGTTCGCAAACTATTTTGGCAAATGGGTACGTATATAGATATATTTACTTGTATATGAATTTAAGTGTCTCGTATCCTATTTATAGTTAAGTTAATAAATGATTATTTTCAGATGAACCATGTATAAGATGATGGTATCCCTCAGTGGTCATACGAATTGAAGCTCTTGGCGCAGGAATCGGTAACTTCGAGAGTTTATCCTATGTGTAAGGTAAATGGCGTGCTATTTATTCCCATCCACTGACCAGACTCTTCATTCTTCCGAGGAGGCTGGTGGATCAACTCGGTCCTCGGCCGGGATACGACTATGCCCACCGTCTAGCCTATTCTTACCCTTGGAAATCTCGACGATGCCCCTCGTCGATCCCACGGGAATGCCTATTCCAGGATAGCTAGGGCTCATTACCCCGGACCAGGCATACACATATGTACCCTTCTCGCAACCTCTCTAGAGTGCGAGGATTCCGGGACAACGCATCGACGAATCAGGTAAATATTAATTAGTGATATCTTTTTACTTAGTAATATTTAAATTCAATTAGGTGTTGATGTTTAAAAAATCGTCTACAAATGTGATAGGCGCAATCGTGCCCGGTGAAAAACAGAAGAGGACCAAAGGCCCTGTCGTCGGTAAGTTACTGGATGACGCGATTCGGGTTACCGGTGGTGGCCAAGTTATAATTTCAACCGGGGATGGAGGCGAGGTGATTGAGGGAAAGGTCACTCGATAATACGCAGGGATGGCAGGCAGCATCATATGCGATAGAGTCCCAATGTTGTGGCCAGATTGGAATTCGGTGCCGCAATCCATGAAATAAGAGCTGAATAATGCGTTGTCGGTGAGTAGAATTGTATATTAATTATGTATATTTTCTATATAAATTTTTAATATTTATATATATATGCATTGCAGAGGTGGTTCCGCGTGGACAACACCATTAGACCCACGTGGGTGGATGAAGTGCAAGGCAGCAGGTTACGTGATTCATTTGTTTAGATTTTTTTGTTTGTTTTGATTATGTTCATAAAATGTTGTAAGTTACTAACATTTGTGTTTTATTAATATAGGTGCAAGGAGTGGAAGGCCGAGCTGAAAAAACATTGGAAAAAGTACAGTGACGATCATTCGGGTACTCATAGCGAGTTTCGTTATAGGGAGTACAAGTGACGATGGCTTGTGGTTCACTTCAACAACCCGAGATTGAAGGTACGCAACCTTCGATCGATTAAATTTTTGTATTATCGTACTTCCTCCAAATTATTTGGCTAATATTTTTTGATGTTGGATTAATCGTGCAGGCTACTTCTGAAGTCAACACAAGGAATTGGGCCAAAAACACAAAAAATCATCATGCCGGTTCCAGGTCATACTCGAGTTGGATCGAGGAGGCAGCCAACCACCCAAAAGTCCATCCGCTTGTCTATACGATGCAGCACGCATATCCGCAGTCCCCTGAAGATGCTGTAAGTGTCTTTATAACAAAATAAATATATTTCTAAATTTTTTTGATTGTTTACATTAATTAACATTTTATTTTTCTTTGTCAATTAGGCGAGAGTTCAGAAGGTGATTCCGGAGGTGTTGACTCAAGTGGCGAGAGAGAGTTATCCCAACACCTCCGATGCGGAACTCCCGATTGATCAGATTGATCAATTTGATCTGATCATAGCGGCCAGGATCGTGGCAGCCGCGATCCCTCCAGAGAAGAACACTTTCTACTGCAGGGGGCTCGGAAAGTGGGGTCAAGGGTTGCTAAAGAAGACTCTTGAATTCTCTCGCGGATCGGGATCTTCGAGGACTAATGAGCTACATGAGCAGCTTCAAAGGCAAGCAATGGAGATCGAATCTCAACGGCTACGGATGGAGAAGCTGGAGCGGGCGAGAGCCGCCAAGCAGGAGGCGCGAGCCATAGAGCAGAATCAGTTGGTTGAGTAGCAGCAGATGATGGGGACATGGATGCAGCACTGTTATGCACACTTACATGCGTCTGGAATTCAGATAGCTCCCCGCCCATTTTCTGTGCATCACAGCCACAGCCACAGCCACAACCGCCGGACCAGGACCAAGGAGACAATAGCGATCTGTTTGACCACATTTACTTAGGAAACCTGTAGTACCCGTAGTACGCATATGTATAGATTTGAACGATTTCGGTTTTGTATTTTATTTACGTGTATAGTTTCAATATTTTTGGATTTTAAATGTGAACAATATTGGTGCTTTTTGGAAATGCAGGTTCTGGGATGAAACCTAGAATCTGCAAAAAAAATTAAAATATCACACACTATAGCCGACGACATACATATGTATCGTCGGCTATAGTTCCCTTCATAGTCAACCAGTTTGACCAGGGGATGAGGTATGGTTGATGACTTTGTCGTCGGTTATAGTATGGAACTATAGCCGACGATCTGATCTCGTTGGCTATAGCTCCATACTATAACTGATGACAACCCTGTCTTGTCGTTGGCTATAGTATTACCGACGGCCTATTACCGACGATACTATATCCGACGACTCCTCGTCGGCTATAGCTATAGCCGACGAATTATGGGGACAGGTCGATGACTTCACGTCGTCGGTTATAGTGTTTGTGCTGGTAGTGAATTTTACATCAAAGAGGCAATCAAATAGCTGATCTTCCATTGACATCAAAGACCTAGCCATTATTAGAAACCCAGATTCAAAAGCAAAATTTTAGAAAAATCCTTCCCTTATAGGCATGTAGTGTTAAAATTGATAAGTGGACTAGAATTTGATAATCTTACACCCTATCATTCTCATATCCATTTCAATTCGATGGCTTCTGAATTGATAATCGACAGAATAAGTATTGTGGAATAAAAGAACAATGGAGAAATTGAGAGCAAGATTGAAACTGTGAAAGAGAATAAGAAAACGTTTCTTTCAGACGACAAAACACTGTTAGCTGACTGAGCATTAGAGTGCCACATGTCGTCATGTAGTTGGGGAGTCAAGCAGGTGAGGTGGAGCTACGGATAGATGAAAAAATTTCTCGTTCACTGCAAGGGAAATATCTGGCCTTGTGCAAACTTGAGCATACATGAGGCTTCCAACCAAACTAGAATATGGCATCTTCTCTATATTCTTCTTTTTTCTTAGGACATTGACCCTTATGTAGTCTGTCTGCTTAAGACATAGGGCTTTCACCATTCTTAGATTTTTTCATTCCAAAACTTTGCTGTACTTTTTCAATATAATTTCTCTGAGAAAATTCCAAAATACATGTGAAATGACCCAACCTTAGTTTAGCTAGTAAACTAGATAGTTTAACTAATAAACTAGAATTAAATCCTAATGATTAACTAAACTCTGAGAAATTCTATGAAAATTTTGACATAATTCCCCTTGAAAACTGAACAACCCAAAAACCTGCAAGAAGAGAACACTTCTAAACCAAATCCCACAAACAAACTATGGACCACCGATTGTCCATTCAGATTTCTCAACAAATAACACAAACAAGAACTAGGAATTCAACTTAGGAATTTAAAAACATATTTACAATATGCTGGTTCTGAATACAAAGGAAAACAAACTCGACTACTACTCGAGAAACTGAAAAATAACATATACAACTGGAATTCAGAGCGACTTTTATAAACATAAGATACATATGAAAAAGTTTGACAGTGGACTGGAACATACTAAATGAAGAGCTGATATGTGGACTCAAACCCTTCGACGACACCACGCAAATTCAGGATTTAAACTGCAATCCGGGCGACGGACGCCAAAAAGCCAAGGGAAAGGTATTTAAAATATAAAACGTTAGAGTGAGTGAACAAAAATAACGAAAAATATGTAAATCAATAAAACTGTAATAACATGCATTTTCAATAGTTTTTGTAAAATAAAGCGAGTTCAAATATATAAACTGAAATACAATGGAAGTGGTCATTCAGGGTGTTTGATCTAACCCGGAATAACTATATGTATAAAAATTTAG
The DNA here is from genome assembly GCA_946800695.1 of Geum urbanum. Lineage (NCBI taxonomy): Eukaryota > Viridiplantae > Streptophyta > Magnoliopsida > Rosales > Rosaceae > Geum > Geum urbanum. Next base: position 49,130,616 of record OX327002.1, on the reverse strand, counting down.
GTGATGGGATCGTCTAGGGTGTTTGTCCTAACTCAAGACAATCTGGGTCAAGCAGGGTGTTTGTCCTAACTTGCTCTGACCAGCTATTCGGTGATCAGCTGAATAATTAGGGCATCGATGCTACTAAATAAACCATCACAAAGTAAACCTCCAAAAAAATGCTCTGAAAACATACCATAAAATGTAATGCATAAAAGTATGAACTCGCTATCAACTGTAAAAATGAAAGTCCACTCACAAGTCTGCGACTATTGCTGGGGTCCGGCGAAATTTCTTTCGCTGCTAGGGTCGTGATCTAAGTGTCCTGTAAATACGGATCATACGATATCAGAATATGCATAAAACTATGAAAATCATCCCTAAAAAAAACCCCGGAAGTTCTGCCGATGATTTCTAAAACTGTCTCGTCGGAGTACCGCCGTGGGCAGGGGCACGTGGCCCTCAAGCGCCTCCACGGGCGACGACATATGGGTTAAACGAGCCTCCAGTGAAAGTGTTTGGAGCTTGACGTGAGCTCGTGTAACCCCTCAAAACGCTCATCTCCTCAAGCCCAACCTATCCCCTAAGTCTACACTCCTAAGCACACCCTTATTTGGCCGGAATTAGCTTCAAAAGCTACGACCTCAAAATTTGGCCAGAATTCCAAAATCGTCGAAACTCCGTCGTCAAGCCATGACGGAGCTCGAGACCATTCCCAATTGATTCAGAGGAGGGAGAGCTCCTAAAACTCCCAACTCCACATTTCTATAACTCAGTAGAGCGCCGCCGCCGAGGACGACGACTCCACGGGTAAAACCAAGATCGGGTGACCCAAAATACCTGCAAATACCAAAAAATAACCACATGAATCAATAGAGAAAGCATCAAGCTTTTAATTCTGACCTTTTTCGTGGCCGGAGGTGGCCGGAATCAGCATTACGGATCAGGTCGAGTGAAATGGGTCAGCAAAGGAGAGAAACGGGTTAGCCCGTGCTGGGTTTTCTGTTTTTTTTCTTCTAATTTTCTGATTATTTTTCAAAAATAAAACCTATTTATACCCCAAACTCTTCAAAAGATTAATGGCCCAAAATCAATCTTATCGTGATCAAACGGTCGAGATTTAACCGACTAAAAATAATTTCCTTTTTAATAGTATCTTGCACGGACTTCCGATAAGCATAAGAAATAGCTCACTTATCAAACAAATTCCCCAAAAATTTCTATGAGCTCGAAATTAAATACTCTATAACTTTTGTGAAGAAAATCAAATTAAATTTTCGCTTTGTAAAAAAATCGTTAACAACCTTGGTAACGCGACTAATCCGCGATAAAACTTAATATAATTCGATAAGCGTGTAGTTTCGGTTTGGGTCGTAACAACCTGCTTTTCTGTTTCTGACTATTTCAATACCCAACACAAAATGTGCTTCTTCCATGTCCTTCATAACAAAGTGAACAAACAAAAACCTTTTTGTGTCTTTGAGAAAACTGATGTTGCTGCTGGCAAGGATTGTATCATCAACATATAAGACCAATATAATAAATTCACTCCCTCTAGTCTTCATATATATATATACAATCATCCAACTTGTTCTCTATAAATCCAAACAGAGTGATCATTGTGTGAAATTTGAGATACCACTGCCATGAAGCTTGTTTGAGACCAAAAACTGATTTATATAATTTGCATACCTGGTCTACATTTTAATTAAAACTATCAGGCCAAAACATATAAATCTCCTCGCATAGACTATTTTAACATGCATTTGATGCAATTCAATATTATAATGAGTTATTAATGTCATTATAACCCTAAAAGCATCCATAATGGAGACTGGAGAGAAAGTCTCATTGCAATCAATCTCTTCCTTCTCATTGTAGCCTTTAACCACTAATCTGGCTTGTGTCTTTCTATATTTCCAGCAGCATCTCTCTTAGTTTTAAACACCCACTTACAACCAATAGGCTTCACATTATCTAATTTATTTACTAAAGTCCAAACATTGTTCTTCTTCATACTGTTCAATTCATCTTCCATGGAAGATCTCCATATTTCAAAATTTACAGGCTGCAGTGCTTGCTTTACCGTTATTAAATCATTCTCCTCATTGAAAATTTTATCTGGCAACAATTGGAACACATGATAAGCATCTGATAAGGCTGATTTTCTCTCCCTTGTTGATCTTTGAATAGCTACTGGTTCAATTGGTGCATTGTCCACTGCAACATTTTCTTCCAAAATTTTCTTACGCTTCCAATGTAGCATTTTCTTCATTCTGAACGACTTCATTATTTTCAATAGACAAATTCATCAATGCACTCCCATTTTTCCCATTATCTGCTGCCAAATTGTTATGAATAAACCACTTATCGATATGAACTGCAGTGGCAATTTCATGTTCTGGTTCAATATCCACCAGTTTCTGATCTTCAACTAATTCATCATAAAAAGTGGCTCTGTGTGATTCAATAATTCTAGTTTCTCTCATTGGACAATAAAACCTGTAGCCTTTTGATTTATCACAAATCTAATAAAATATGAACTCACTGATAGTGAATCCAATTTTTCATTATTTGGATTGTGATCTCTGACTTCTGTTTTGCATCTCCATACATGCAAGTGATTGGAGTTCAAAATGTGTTTTTGAAACTGCTTTGCTTGGAGTTCTAGTGCAGATGTAATTGATTGTTTCCAAAGCTTTCCCACAAATATCTTAGCAGTCCAGATATCATAATCATGCTTCTAACCATTGATATTAGGGTTCTATTCCTCCTTTCTGAAACTTCATTCTGTTGAGGTGTATATGGAGTAGTGTATTGAGCCATAATGTCATATTTTTCTAGATAAATAGCAAAAGGTCCTTTATGTTACCATTTCTTTGAAAATCTCTTATAAAACTCACTTCCTCGATCAGACCTTACAACTTTAATAAAGTGATCAATTTGCCTCTCTACTTCAGTTTTAAAATTAATGAAATAATTCAAAGCTTGAGATTTTTTAGAAATCAAATATATGTAGCAATATCTTGAAAAATCATCAATGAAAGTTAAAAAATAAAATTTTCCACAAATAATTTTTTACTGAAAATGGACTACAAAAGTCTGTATGTATGAGTTCAAGAAGTTTCTCACTTCGTTTTGATCCACATTTTCTTAAATTAGTCATCTTACCTTTCATACAATCAATATATGTATCAAAATCAGAGAAATCAAGTTCTGGTAAAATGTGTTGTTTCACCAGAGTTTTCATTTTTTTTCCTTTGATATTTGGCCAAGTCTCGTATGCCACAAGAAAGATGAGATGTCAAATTTGGCTTTTCTTTTCTTTGAATGTGTCTCAATGCCAAATATTGGTTCATCTATTTCTGATTTTATAGAAAAGGTATTGCAGTTGACTAATTAGTAATCACCAACAACATAAGCATCGCCAAAACATTTCGAATAATAATAATAATGCATAATTTTATTATCATTGGAAAAAGTAAAACCATTGTTTGATACAAATTGAGAACCATGTATAAGGTTTCTATTTATTTTAGGAATACAATACACATTAGATAGTTCTAAAACATAGTTATTTTTAAATACTAGTTTAACAGTTCCAACAACCTTCAAGGCCACTCTTTGGCCATTTGTAGTACACACCCTTGTCTCTTCCTTAATTGGGATTGTCTGGCTTGATAATCCCTGTATATTTGTGACAATATGTATAAGTGAGCCAGTATCAAACCACCAACAGTCATTGGATACAAAATCATTTGAAATTAGATTGTAAAGTGGTTTTGTTAAAAATATACCTTTTTCTCAAGCCTAGCTTTGAATCCCTGGTAGTCCTTCTTAAAATGACTTGTCTTTTTGCAGAAAAAATATTTCTTAACGTCATTGGACTTGGCATATTTATTTTTGTCAGTGTCATGCTTAACAACATGCTTGGAGTTAGAGGAATTTCTCTTATGGAATTTACTATTCCCAAATCTTTTCTTGAATTGTAGCTTTGTCTGATTTAGTTTTGTTTGATCTTTTGTAATCATGTTCACTGCAGTGGATTTTCCTTTTTTTAGAATCTCATTTTCTTCTTCAACGCAAAGGGAGATCAATTCATTTATGCTTCATTTCTTCTTCTGACTCCTGTATAGTGTTTTTAGAGTGCCAAAAGGAGCATATTAACTAGAAAAGGCTCTTCCACCGCCATGTTCAAGTCTCTAAGTTTCCCTGCAACCTCAGATCCCTTCAAATATATTCCCTGACATTTCTTTTTCCTTGATACTGCATTCTAATCAGTTTGTTCATCAAGTTCCCAGTTTGAGGTTTGTCTGACCTTTTGTACTTCTCTGCAATGGCATTGAAGATCTTCTTGCTAACTTGGAATCAGGAACTCCACCCCTTACATTCTCTATCATGCTCTTCTTGATGAAAATAAGGGTCATCTTATTGTGTTTATGCCATTTTTCATAAGCTTTATTTCTCTCTCGAAAAGCATTTGCAGGTAGTTCTTTTAGAGGTTCCTCCATAAGCACGTGATTAAAATCAAGTATTCTCATATTTAACTCAATGTCACTCTTCCACTTGTTAAAGTTTGAGCCATTTAGCAATTAAATTTGACTAATGCTGATACGAAAGTGCATGTCTGTATATGAATCATACATATCAGTAAGAAAATTCTAGTTAGACTTTATACTAGAATACACTTAATGTTCTTGAACAATTTCAGTTTTGAAATTTCACTTAAACTCAATAATACATCACTGAAAATATGAATTCTAGTAATATTCAAAGTTTTGACATCCTTTGTGGAGTACTAACTTCATATTCTTGTCTTCATATTAGATATATTCACATTCTATATTACAATAAATGTACCAAATGTCTGCTAAAAAATTTCTTTGGAAATTCATATCAAATTGATTTTAAGTATATTGATTATCATCATTGTCATGAATCATATATAAGTTTTCGTTATAGAAAGCCACTTTTATAACATAAGTATAAGAAAATTAACAATATTTTCATATCAATTGTATAATCATGATTATTGCATAATTGTTATGCAGCTTATGCATATGGCCACACTACCAGAAGAATTACTATACCCGACGATGAGGTGTCGTCGGTCTGTTCCTCTTTATCGTCGGGTATAGCCTATACCCAACGACTCATCGTCGGTTATAGTCTCGTCGGTAATGCACCGTCGGTGATACTATAACCGACGATGAATTAGGTTTTTCGTTGGAAAAAATGGAGACTAAAGGCAACGATAGTTTATCGTCGAGCATAGTTTCAAACTATAACCGACGATGTCATCGTCGGTTATAGTTTTCTCCATGGTCAAAATGGTTGACCGTGGAGAAAACTATAGCCGACGATGTTGACACATATCGTCGGTTATAGTTAATAATAATTAAATTTTTTTTGCAGGTTTTGAGTTTTATCCCAAAACCTGCATTCCCAAAAAATCACCAATATTGTTCAAATTGAAAATCAACAACCATTGAAACTATAGTAGTAAATAAATTAAAAAAAAAACCGAAATCGTTCAAATCTGTATACATATGCGTACGTAGTAAATAATTAAAATAAAAAACCGACAATTGTTCAAATCTAGGGGGGTCCTAAGTCTATGTGGTCAAACGGATCGTCATAAGTTGGTTGGTCCTGGTCTGGCTGAGGCTGAGGCTAAGGCTGTGGCTGTGGCGCACCGAAAATGGGCGGGGGAGCTATCTGGATTCCAGATGCCTACAACTGTGAATAACAGTGCTGTATCCATGTCCCCATCTGCTGCTGCTGTTCGGCCAACCGATTCTGTTCTGCGGCTCGCGCCTGCTCCATCTCCTCCATCCGACGCCGTTGAGCTTCCATCTCAATTGCTTGCCTATGAAGCTGGTCCTGTAGCTCATTAGTCCTCGAAGATGATGATGATCCTGATCCGCGAGAGAATTCATGGGTCTTCTTCAGCAACCCTTGACCCCACTTTCCGGAACCCCTGCAGTAGAAAGTGTTCTTCCCTAGAGGGATCACAGTTGACATAATCCTGGCCCTGACCATCGGATCAGATCGATCAATCTGATCAATCGGGAGTTCCGCATCGGGGGTGTTGGGATAAAGCTCTCTCGCCACTTGAGTCAACACCTCTGGAATCGCCTCCTGAACTCTCGCCTAATTGAGAAAGAAAAATAAAATATTCATTAATGTAAACAATCTAAAAAAATAAGAAATAAGTTTATTTTGTTATAAGGACACTTACAGCATATTCGGGGGACTGCGGATACGCGTGCTGCATCGTATAGACAATGGGATCCTCTTCTGGGTGGTTGGCCGCCTCCTCGATCCAACCCGAGTATGATCTGGAACCGGCATGATGATTTTTGGTGTTTTTGGCCCGGTTCCTTGTGTTGACTTCAGAAAGATCCTACTCGATTAATCCAACATCAAAAAAATATTAGCCAAATAATTTGAGGGAAGTACGATAAAACAAAAATTTAATCGATCGAAGGTTGCGTACCTTCAATTTTGGGTTGTTGAAGTGAACCACAAGCCATTGCCACTCGTACTCCCTATAACGAAACTCGCTAGGGGTACCCGAACGATTGTCGCCGTACTTTTTCCAATGCTTCTTCAGCTCGCCCTTCCACTCCTTATACCTATATATATTAATAAAATCAATCGTTAGTAACTTACAACATTGTATGAACATAATCAAAAGAAACGAAAAAATTGAAACAAATGCCGGTCTGCAAACCTGCTCCCATGCACTTCATCCGCCCACGTGGGTCTAATGTCATTGTCCACGCGGAACCACCTCTGCAATGCATATATATAGTGTTTAAATAATATTAAAAAAATTATTTAGAAAATTTACATAATGAATTAATATACAATTCAACTCACCGACAACGCATTATTCAGCTCATATTTGACGGATTGCGGCACTGAATTCCAATCTGGCCACAACATTGGGACTCTATCCCGTATGAGGCTGCCCGCCATCCCCGCGTACCTTCGAGTGACCTTTCCCTCGATCACCTGCCCTCTATCCCCAGTCGGAATCATAACTTGGCCACCACCGCTAGCCTGAATGGCGTCGTCCAGTAACTTGCCGACGACGGGGCCTATGGTTCTCTTTTGTTTGTCACCGGGCACGATCTCGCCTATCACATATATATGTAGACGATTTTTTAAACATCAACACCTAATTGAATTTAAATATTACTAAGTAAAAAGATATCACTAATTAATATTTACCTGATTCGTTGGTGTGTTGTCCCGGAATCCTCACACTCCAGAGAGGTTCCGGGAAGGGTACATACGCATATGCCTGGTCCGGGGTAATGAACCCTAGCTGTCCCGGAACAGGCATCCCCGTGGAATTGACGAGAGGTATCATCGGGATTTCCAACGGTAAGAATAAGGTAGACGGCGGGTATAGTCGCATCCTGGCCGAGGACTGAGTCGATCCACCAGCCTCCTCGGAAGAATGAGGAGCTGTCTGGTGGATGAAGGGGGAAGGGTCCTCGCGATGAATCTCCGGCATTCGGACCGAGGATTGAGTCGCATTATTCGTTTCCGGCGTGCGACTGACCTCATGAAGCCTCCTCGCGCCTGAGGATTGAGCAGGCTCGACCTGCTGCTGCTGAGGATGTCCCTCGCCCAGCAGTGTACGGTGTCGAGAGGTCTGCGGAAGATTGTAAGTGTTGCCGATGCTGGTGGATCCTGATGCAGACCGACTTCCGGTGCCCTCATCCCCACGTCCCGATCTCCCTCTCCCTCTCAACCTCCCCCTCGAGTTCGACCCCCCTCGGGAAGCACCGCAATTTAACCAATTCAACGTTGCTATAAAATTACAAAAATTCAAAATAATTCCTAATTCATCCAAAAATTCGAATTCGTAATCCAATAATTCCAAAAATTAATTAATTAAACTCCTCTATATATATAAAATCCAATAATTCCATAAATCCAATATATAATCCAATAATTAAACATAAATCCAATATATATATATATATATTCCAATATATATCAATAATCCAATACATAAATATTCCAATATATATCCAATAATTCCAATAATTCCATAAAATTCAATATATAAAATTCCAATAATCCAATATATAAATATTCCACAAAAATTCCAATAATCCAATATATAAATCCAATAATCAAATATATATTCCAATATATAAATATTCCACAAAAATCAACAATAATTCCATAAAATCCACAATAATTACAATATATATATAATCCAATATAATTCATCCAATATATATAATCCAATAATTTTAACTATATATATTCCAATATATATCAATAATCTAATATATAAATCCAATAATTCCATAAAATCAATATATAATTTCAATAATCCAATATATAAATATTCCACAAAAATTCCAATAATCCAATAAATAAATCCAATAATCCAATATATATTCCAATATAGTTTTTTTTTCCAAAAAAACCAACAATAATTCCATAAAATTCAACAATATCCAATATATAATCACAAAATTCATTCATGCATCCACATTATCGATCAACAACCGAAACAACTTTAAATCTAACCTAAATAAAAAAAATTCGAAATTAGGGAATTAGGGATATTTAGGGATTTCGAACCTGTTTTTGGGGTTTAGAATCCAAGAATAGAGGCTTGAGGATCGATGGGCTTTGGCTTGAGGACTGCTTGGTTGCTGCAACACACCGAAAATGGAGAAAATCAGGCGAGGATGAGTTCTTCCTTTTTGAGCAGTTTCGTTTCTGCCCAAAACGTACCCAGTTCTGGCTATAAACCAGAACTATAGCCGACGATATAAGTAATATCGTCGGCCATAGTTGTACCGAAACTATATCCGACGAGATTTCATATGAATATCGTCGGCTATAGTGTTTTTATTTATTTTTCATATGCCGGTTATATATATAGTGTACTTAATATTTATTAATTAATATTTAATAATACGAAATTATTAGAAAAAAAACCGAAATAATTTAAAAGCCTAATTAAATTAAAATGGCATTTAATTTTTTTGGCTATATTTAATAATATTTATTAATATTTAATAATACGATATTAATTCGAATATCGTCGGTTGTATTTTTTTTCGATCTCTCGATCTCTCTCTCTCATGATCGTTATTTAGCAATTTAATCGACACAATTTAAAGTCGTTCATCTGAATATAATTCATTTTACATTGCACGTTCAAACTCAAAATAACATACGTACATACACTAAGGCGCATAGTCAGAATCATCGCTTGAGTCTGACTCTGTTTCCGAGTTAATTTCAGGTAAGATGTGTATGCCCTCGTCACTTGAGTCTTCATTGTCTTCATTTTGATTAACATCAATAAGATTCGGTTGAGAAATTCATACCACACTGCCCTGTCTCACATTATTAAGGCGAATTGTTGAGGTTTCAGGAATACCAGTTGCGTTCGGCTCTTGGTATGCACTAACTTCTTCATTATCCGAGGTAACACCAAGGGTTGAGGCACTGTATATGTTTCGTGGAAGAACATGGTTAACCACTTTCCACGTGCCTTTATGCACAAGATCATCAAGATAGAATAATTGTTTCACCACCGTGGCCAAAACAAACGGATCATATTCATACCAGCTTGTAGCAGTATTCACCGAAAAAATGCCGTATTGATCGGTCCTTGTGTTCTGAGGGTCGGTATCAAACCATCTACACTTAAACAAGTGCACGGTTATGCCTTCCCCATATATTAATTCGACAACTGAATGGAGAACACCGTAATAGTCAACTCCATTCTGGCCACCATGCACCATTACCCCAGAATTCTGTGTTTTTCGTCTAACATCTCTATGTTCACAAATAAATAGCACGCCATTTACCTTACACATAGGATAAACTCTGGAAGTTACCGGTTTCTGCGCCAAGAGCCTCAATTCGTGTGACCACTGAGAGATACCATCATCTTGTACATGGTTCATCTGAAAATAATCATTTATTAACTTGATTAACTATAAATAGGATACGAGACATGCACTTAAATTCATATACCAGTCAATTTATCTATATATATACGTACCCATTTGCCAAAATAGTTTGCAAACGTCTTGTTGTGGTACTCAACATCACCGGAAATAGCAAGGCAGTAATGGTGCAAAATTTTCCAATATTGAACTTCTGGATAGTTAATCAATACCGACCAATGGGCAATGACTAGCTCATAAGGTTCCAAATTGTACGAGTTTGGCAACTTTCCAGAAACTTCAACATCATCGGAGATGATCGAAAGGTTGAACTGCCCTCCATCTACTGGCATATGTTATGGAGGGTCCTCCAACGCTCCCAAATACAACTTGGTGTACGTTACACACTCATGCGCAATATATGCTTCAGCGATACACCCTTCGGGTGCAGATTTGTTCATCACATAGTCTTTGTAGTCCCCTAATTTTCTGTAAAGTGGTAATTACAGATCGAGCATGTTATGCTTATTGCAAAATAAGTGAATAAATAATATTAAAGATCGACATATATAGCCAGATACAGAGATGCATTATGTACCTTTCCATAGGATACATCAATGTGTAGTATACTGGACCAGTAAGCAACAATTGTTCCGGAAGATGGAGCATCAGGTGAGGCATGATGTCGAAAAAGTTTGGAGGAAATATCCTTTCGAATTTGCACATGATAAAAATGATGTCCTGTTGCATTTCCAACAAGTCTGATTTCTTCACTTCTCTCGTGCATAACTTCTGAAATAATTTTGACAAAGCCACTAACGGCTCCACCACCTCTTTGGGCAGGTACCCTCAAATGAAAACAGGGAAAAGGCGTTGAAGCAGTATATGACAGTCATGACTCTTTAGTCCGTACATCTTATTGTCTTTGAAGTTAACACATCGACTTATATTTCCAGCATAGCCTGAAGGATACCTGACATTACCCATCCAGCCAAAAATTTCATTCTTCTGGGCAGGCTTAACGGTATAAGGAGCTTGTGGCATTTTTTTCTTCCCATCTCTCAACCACAAATGTTTTCGCAGTCCCATCCTTTTAAGATCAATGCGTGCCTTCGGGCCATCTTTAGTTTTTCCCTCCCAATTCAACACCGTGCCGACCACACTCTCGCACACATTTTTCTCTATGTGCATGACATCTAAGTAATGTATGATCAGCAACTTGGACCAATACGGAAGTTCCCAAAAAATACTTTTGTGTGTCCAGAATTATACATGTCGGGTTTGTCAGGTATTGACGCTACTATCTCAGGATGATTGCTTAGCTGCCCAAAATCGTATTCATTTAGTACTTCCAATATTTCATCCCCCGTCCATCTCCTCGGCTACTCACCTGTTTCCACAGTCCCATCAAATGCCTCCATATCCTCCCGAAATGGGTGATCATGTGGAAGCCAACAACGATGACGCATCTGTACAATCTTCCTGCAATGAGGTCTGCAACACTAAACCGTCATGCACTCTGGACAAGCCCTGTATCCCCTGGTAACGTTGCCCGACAACATCCCGCATGCAGGAAAATCGCTAATGGTGCCAACAAGCATGGCATGCATCTGGAACATCTCATTTTTGAACTTGTCATAAGTGGGATGACCATGCTCACTCAAGTATTTAAGCTCCTCAATCAAGGGTCTCAAATACACATCGAGACACTTTCCTGGATAACCCGGCCCTGGAATTATCATAGTGAGCATATTGTATTCTTTCTTCATGCACATCCATGGAGGAAGGTTGTACGGTACCAAAATAACTGGCCATATACTGTATTGAAGACTCATGTTGCCAAAAGGGTTGAATCCGTCAGATGAAAGCACCAGCCAAACATTTCGAACCTCTGATGCAAAATAAGAAAACTCCTTCATCATGTGCTTCCAAGCCTCTCCGTCAGCAGGGTGTATAAGCGTATCACCGTCGAGCAAATTCCTCTCGGCCCACCATCTCATAGCTTCAGCCGTGTGTGCAGACATGAACAACCGTTCTAGCCTATCTATCAGCGGAAAATACCGAAGTATCTTCACAGCTTTCTTGTTTCCGGCAGGAGTCAACTTATACCTATCTGTACCACATACCGGGCATTCATCAAGGGATTCAAGATCATTCCCATAAGAATCTTCACCCCATAAGAGAACACAATCATATCTACAAGCATGAATTTTGATGTAGGAAAGGCCAAGATGTTTAAGGATCTGTCGCACCTTACGATGAGTGGTAGGAAGATGATGACCGAGGGGCAACAACGAACCAGACCACTTCAGCCAATCATCAACAGCTTTCACACTCATTTTGTTCTCCACTTTGAGCTTCATTACTCCCATAACACTTTCGAGAACAGATGCATTACACCCGTTGTACAACGGGGTCTGTTGGAAGGCAATGAGGTTGTTGTACTTGTCCATACCAGCAGTGTTGACAGCTGTAAGTAATTGCTGGACTGGCTCAATATGAGGGAAGTCTCCAACGGCGGGAGGGATATCCGGTGCTTGAGCAAATATACCGCTCTCATGAGGAAACATATCGTTGATCAGACTTGTTGTTGGATCATTGGATGTAGATCCACTCTCAAAAAATTATCCGTGATCATGTTGACCAACTGATGAGCTCTCACCGTGATAAATCCAACATGTGTACTTATCCCAAAACCCGTTTTTTTGCAAGCGCTCCAATACTTTATCGATGTGAAAACGATATCGCTCGCTGCAACACTAACATTTCGTACACGGACAATAATGAATTGTCATCCCTCCACAATTAACTTTCACATATTCCACAAAACTTCTAATTCCACGGTGATATCTTACATCCCATCTTGGAAGACACATCCAACTCTTGTCCATCCTGAAAATTATAACTGCATGTATATATACCCATGATCTTATTAATTAAAATTTCATAGCTAGATATATATATATAGATATCTATATATATATATATATATCGATATTCAAACTATAATTAAATTACATAATTTAATTATTCGATCTAGCCTACTCGATCCCTAGCTAGCTAGCTAGCTAATTAATTACAAATGAACATATAAACATATATTCTTTTCGTCGAGACCATAGAGTAAACAATGCTTGGAGTGTAAGCGTCGACGGTTTTAAAATAGGACTTACGGATTTTCGTGTATCCACGTTTCCGGTATGTAAAAATTTCGGTATATATAACAAAAGGATTAAAACCAACCATTCTCTTTATTAATGGTTTTGTTTCGATGAGATAAATTTTATCTACCTGTATGATTGTACGTATTGAAAGACCCGAAGACCGCAACAATATTACTGTCATCGGAGAAGAACGTAAGTTTTTTTACCTTTGGCGCCAACAATGAGAGGTAAAATTAGTAGGGATTAAAAACCGCGAAATTTGATAACCCAAACCCCAAAAAACACTCATTTCGTGCCAAATCTTAATCCCATATAAAACCCAACCCCCGCCCAAAGACTCATTTTTTCCCCTCCCTCTCCCTCTCCATCCCCCCCCCCCCCCCAATCAAACCACCCACCATATATCATCACCATCACAATAATAATCACAATATATATTATACCCATGCATAATTAATAATCACAATTAATCCTATATATAATAATCACAATATATATAATCAATTACGTACTATGTACTCCAACTCAACTATCAATCATGTACTCAAAATCAACCATCAATTACTCAAACTCAACAATCAATTAACTCCGATCCATCGATCGATCAATTCAAAATCAACATCATATCAACAATCGATTAACACGTACACACACACACACACATATATATATACGTACGTACGTACCTATATATAATGAATCACGAACTCATTCTTCACAGTTTTCGACATCACCCAAAGATTTCTGGGCATTTTCAGTTTTCGCGGGAGATTTTTTTTGAATCACAGAGCTGCTGCCCAGATTGGATCTGAAATAAGAAACTATAGCCGACGATACCAATAACTCATCGGTTATAGTCTGAAAAATAGTCGGCATTAATTGAAAACTATACCCGACGACTTTTCAGCCACTATAACCGACGACAAGATTATCTAGTCGGAAAAAAAACTATGTCCGACGAGGTAATCCTCTCGTCGGTTATAGTAAACTATACCTGACGAGAACCCTTGTCGTCGGTCGTTGTTTGGGAATCTCGTTGGGTATAGGCATTCTTCTGGTAGTGCCACTTTGGCAGCACTTATGATAAATTTTCAATTTGATCATGATCTATTGATACGTTTATATATTTGAAGAAAATTATTTTAATTGTATACCCCCCCCCCCCCCCCGAATAACATTTATGAAAATTAACAATAAACTAGAATCCGCTTAAATCCCCTGATGGATGCAGTCCCCGGACCTATCCTTTCTTTTATATCAAAAAAGTCTATGGTTACAACCCATTAATGAGACTCGGGAAAGAACCGACCCCCTGGTCTTGATCCCATTCTATACGCACACAATTTGTTTAGTAACAAGGAAATAACACATGTATAATCAATTATATATGCAGAAGATAAAATTATGCAATCTATAACTATATGCAGACAGTGGCAGAGCTAGAAATTTTGTCCAGATAAGGCAAAAAATTTACTCGTCTTCGATAACTTGCTTGAAAGAGCAAATAATATAGATGAGGTTCATAAGAAAAAAGTTATGAAGACAAAAATCGGAATTAGATATTTAGAGAAGATTAAATTAGAGTTTAATATTTTGACTACAAAATGTACTAACTCATTGTTTTGTAAAGAATGATAATGGTATGTGGAGAAGGTGAAATTTGAGAGCTAATAGTAAGTGAGTGTAGAGTTGCAAAGAGAGTTCGTTGTTTTTTAGGGTAAGGTGAACGTTTAACTGAGTAACATAACTCTTTAGAACGACAAAATAAACATATATCAAGTAAATATGTAATTTTATAGTAAAAAGATGTATATATAATTTTTTGTTTCTAAAAAATCCAGGTGGGGCACTTGCCTCACCTGGCCTATAGTTCGCTCCGCCAGTGTATGCTGATTAAGATTGCATACTAATTCCCAGAATATGATTCCCAGAAGAACTACAATGATGCAAGAGTAATCAAAATTGATGATAAGATTGCTTTGAAACCAATTGTTAATCGAAGTTCTAAATGTAATGCATGTATCTGTTTTGTTATTACAATGGAAATCACTGCAGTGATGATTAATATGATTCAAAACATAAATGTAGTTCATATCTACAATATTGGTAATCAAATAAAGATTCTTATTTGGTAGATTTGTGTTGTCCATTCTTGAAATCTCCTTATTACACCCTTATAACTTTCATAGCAGTGGTTCTATGTATTTAGGAGAATAACATTGTGTATCAGCAGGTTCAACAATGCATATGGATATGGCGATTTCTTCCTCAAAGAAAACTGCCCGTCTATGTTTGAATTTGAACACCAAAATTGTATTTGATCCAAATGTGTTAAAATAAATTCAAATCTTAAATTGCAGTTAGCTTCTGTTGAGTCAACTACAATATGCCTGAGTCTTCATTTTCATTTATATCAAGTTCTTCTGACAAGCAAGACAAAAATATGAGGAGTGTGACAATGTGACATATATGTTTCAGTTACATATATAAACTCACCATCCGTTTCAAGGTTTTTCTACCTTTTTAAGGACCTCATTAGCGCATGAACGACATGTAACCTTAGGCACAGTGAGGTGACTAATCAGCAACTGCGATTTGACTTAGTTGGCCAGATGCAAGTTCATTTTGTGGTAGTGTTGAGAATATGAATGGAGAAATACTCTCACGTTGAAAATGAGGGGTCTTACTTGTGGGTTGTAAGGATTTGAGCTACTCCAATAATTGTCAATTAATTTTGGTATGGAACCCCAAATTACTTATTCATAGTATCATAGCGGGTTCTCCCACTTGTGTTGTCGAATGTGGCTTAAAATGCCCCCGCACGCGTCGAGAATGTGAATGAAGAAATACTCCGAGATAAGAATTTGCAAACTACTAGAGTAATATTCTTTTACTCATAGGCTGAAAGGTCAAGGGTTTAATCGGGTGGATTTAATAAAAAATATATATTCTTTCAGCAAAGAAAAAAGTAGATATTTTATGGGGAGGGATTTTCTCACTCCCATTTTCTCTCTCCTCCTTATTCTCACACTCTCATTTTCTCTTTCCTTTTTATTTCATTATTTATTTCCCAAATTTTCTATTTTGTTTACCAAACTACCCATCAACCTTGTTTCTCTTATGTCTAAAAAAAACCTCTTTCTCTTCTCTCTTTCTCTCTTTCTCTCTCTATCGACCGGCTTCTACACCTCAAACGGAAACCTAAGTCATTGTCTTCACTCTTCATTGTGCGAGGGATCTCTTCTTCTGAAAATCGTAGGGTTTTTTTTGGAGAAAGAAGAGAATCGAAAGAAGGTTGATGGGTAGTTTAGTAAAGAAAAAAAATTGGAAAAAAAAATATCAAAATAAAGAGAGGAGAGAAAATAAAAGTGTGTGTATAAGAAGGTGAGAGAAAAATGAAACGTGAGAGTCACTCACGTATTTTTATTCATTAGATGAGAGTAACTGCTATGACAAAGAAGAGATGCCTTCCAAATATAAACAATTGACCAGATACATGCAATTCATGCTTTTTGATTCCTTTAATTGTCAGGTTTTACTGACCGTTGAAGATTATTTGAAAAGTTATTGTATATGTCACATTGTCATGCTCCTCTTGTTTTTGCCTTGCTGAGCTAGATCTATCAGCCAGTTCAATTCCCAACTTAGAGACTCTTCAGAGCCAAAACACCATCACACCATGAGCAATTCTAGATCTCTTCCAAGAGATTTTTCCAACTCAGGAGGTATATATATATATAAAACATCTTTATAAATGAATCTATACAAGTTTTATGATGAATTGTATCTCTTGACTTGGGTTTCATTTTGATGATACTTTTGTAGTCTCTCTTTTTTTCAATTCTATGTTTAATTTCTTGGAAATAATTTACGTACAAATGACGACACGATTTATGTAGAGGGAAAATGATGAAACTAAATTCAATCTTTCTATCTCAAATTTGCCGATTCATGTTTGTTTGTATGTGAGTGGCCGGTAACACATTTGATGATGGGGTGTTCCTGGGAGATCTACATCTGTTTCATGTATGCTCAGTTCATTTACATCTTCGTATGATAGATGTGGTCGATACTATATATGACTGTTAATGTGATGTGTTCATTGATATATTGATGTGTGTGCATATATATATATATATATATATATATGTGATTGCTCACGCCAGGGTCAACTGTAGATCTGTATTTCATTGTCTACTTGGTCTCAAAAAATTGAGTTTGGATCATTTAAATGAGATTTGGTTTACAAATGAATGAATTTATTTGATTCACTTTTGCGCGCGTTTTTTTATTTGAAAACTTAATTAAGAATATATTTATATAGTATTTATGTGAATGTCGATGTGTCGACACGTTTCAATTAAGTGATATAACGACACGTTTTAATTAAGTGATATACGAGTTCAATAAATTCACAAGGTGTTATCATAATTTTTTACTAGAGTTTGACGCACACCCAATATATGTGTACTTGTGCCAAATTACCTTGCCGAATAGTGGAGAAAATTTAGGGGTAATTGTTATTAGATACATGGATTATTGATTAGGGGAGCAGTTTTGTTCTGTGTGTGGTAAGTGCAATCCCGATCTACTGTCTTGTTTTTTTTTTGTATTTTACTTTGATATCCTTAGTTTTTTTTTGGGTTAAACATGTTTATGACAGTAAGGACAAAAAATGATATTTTAAAAGTTCTATCTCTAACTGCCTTAAGGTAAGTTCCTTTAATTAATAAATATTATCATTATTAATTTGTCCATCTATTGTTTTTCTCAACTCTATACATAGTGTCTCCCACTCACACTCAGTTTGCTAAGGTTTTGTGAGAAACTCGCTTTCTCAGTCAATTTTCTTGCTTCTACGTTGATTTTCGATGGTGGAGAAATTGTGACAAGGCTTTCCTCTGCGCTCGATCGCGTTGTTGGTGGACGTTGTTGTCAATTTTGGAGCTAGTGATGCAGTTGCAGTTGCAGATCAGAACATTCTTATTTTTAATTTTGTCAATTTGATTTGCGAAGGGAAAACCCCTTTAGTTAATTAATTATATATATAAGTACGTTCTTGGGGAATAGATATACATATCTGAATAGTGTACGTACTTAGCCAGTAGCTAGGTACATCTATAATGTGGTTTTTTGCTGAGGGGTAGCTTATCGTATATATGCCAGCCTTACATATGCATGTAGCATGCATGTATAAATTTGATTGATCTCTTCTCTGTGCTTCTCAACGCAGATGAAATCAATATCAAAGCTCTTACTGGAGCTACTTCAAACCCAGAAGAATCGAATGTAAGTATTCAAAATATAATTAAAACTTTGTTTGGCATCAGCTCTATATATATATATTCATCTTCTTCGCCGTAGACATTTAATTAGGCAATTATTACATATATATGTCTAGTATATCTAGCGAGCTGTATAGATATGAGAACTAATTAAAGTTAGTAATTTCACCACAAAATTTATTAGGTTCCTGAAGTGCTCATGGAGCATTCGAACGATGAGGGAGCTGCGACACTACCAGGTGCTAGCAGCACCAAAACTAAGAAGACAACAAAAATTGTTGCCATGATTAGGGCATCCAACCATATTTCTAGGCCTCAGGCCCCGGCGAAGAAGAATTCAAAGGACAAAGCAACTGAAGCTGGATCGAGTGCATCGAAGCGGCCGAGGACGCGGCAGGAGGATCCCGCCACCTATGTTCCTCTCGTACTCAATGAGAAGAAGCACTGGAAGGATGCTTTCTATTGGCCTGACATTTCTGATGAGTGACGAGCCAGCGGCGTCGATGAATTCAACATCAATCTCTCAACTGATCGATCAATCGATCGATACTTGGGTCAAAGGTGGTTTTAGACAATTTCATATATATATATATATATATATATTTGCACCTTTAATTTATAAGGCTAGCTAGCTCATCGATCGATCAGCTTTATTTTCAGTAGCTAGTATGTTTAATTAAGGGGGAAAGTTAAAAATAGTATCTCAATTTTGAACGACATATGATATAACATTGATACCTCAAATTTTAAAAATATAATATCAATACTTGAACTTTGTGTTTTTTATTAATTTGGTACCTGACCTCAATCACATCGTTAAACAGAATACCATTTTATATAAAGTTCAAGGGTAAATTTGCAATTTCACGATTTTTACCACACATCCTAAAATTTACACGGGTTAACCTAGACAATTGCCGGCAGCACTTCTTTGCCGGCAACGGCGAAAAGGGAACCATACACCACCATGTTCTCACTCATTCCCAGCATCAAAATTCCACCATAAGCTTCTTATTCACAACCCAATACAGATTGAAGCAACTGATCCTTTTAATGCTGTATTAATAAAACCTAATCAACTACTGCTCACACAACAACATAAATAATTCAACAAAAACAGTTTCATATATAAGCACTCTGAACGAATACCCCAAAAAATATTTGATAAATTAACAGTTCCAACAGCTCGTTTCGGACTTCCGGCCAAAGATCGTGTTCAAACTAAGTTAACCCAAGGAGTGTTTTGACAAAAGACAGCGGCCTGATCCAATCAAATTTTCAGTGTTGTCTTCTCTGCCACTACAACCTCCTAAGCAAAACTCAATACCAAATTCATGCCAGCTCATGATCGTGCTCGCCGGAACCCTCTTCGGCTCGCGCATCCATGTCGCTGGTTTTTGATAGACCTCAAATCCTCACCACGAAAACTCGCGCCTCCAATGCCGGATTTTGACATTGCACTTCATTCCACAAAAAATCTCCACCATGAATGACCCTTGAAATTCCTCACCACGGCCGGCTTTTAACCTGGCCTTGAATCCCCATCTCGAGACGAGGACGACCACAATTAGCCGGAATGGAGAGAGACGTACGGGATAAAAGAAAGAAGAAAATAGAAAGAAAGAAAAAACAACTGGAAAGACGGAAATATCTTTTAAAACAGATCAAATTTAACGCGGTTATTGACTTCAGGTACTAATTTTAATACGAAACACAAAATTTATGTACTAATCTTATAATTTTTAAAGTTGAAGTACTAATATTATCTGTTGTCCAAAGTTAATGTACTATTTGTAATTTTTTCCTTTAATTAATTATTCGATGGTTAACAAAACAGTACTCCGATCCGTTGTGAAATTATGTCCGGTGACTCTGGTCTTTTTATAAAATTGCAATATTGCATGTTTATTCTGTGCAGTAAATTCAGGTCTATATATACTAGTACTCATCGATCACTAGATCGAGTAACCCTAAGAAGAAAAGGCGATGGATGGTAACCGCATGCGCAGTACGTACGTAATCACAGAAAATTATTTTATACACAACAATGCAACAGCAGTGCAAGTGTTGCTTACTATAATGAAGAGAAACAAAAGGTAAAACAGGAATTTCGGTCTTTTTAATATTATTTCAGATAATTTTTGTTTAGTTTTAAGAGCATCTACACCGGCGAGTAGTCGGGCAGATCGTGATCGAGCAAGTGGTGGGGCACGGCCGTTTTGCTCGAGCAAACCGGAAAAGCTCCTCGCACCGGTGAGCTGCTGCTCGCCCAGTCAACGGGAAAATGGTGCTTGTCCAAACGCTCGAGCTCGTTTTGCTCCAGCGTCTGCTCGACCGCCTGGCGGATCCCACGCCACGTGGGTGACGTCAGGCGCGTTGAATTTTTTTTTAAGTCTGGCGCGTGTGTTACACGCGCCAGTAAAAAGTGAAAAAAAAAATAACGGACCAATCAGCTCAAGCCACGTGGCTTACCGAGCTGTAGAATCAGAAACCAACGGCTAAATCAATCCAAGCCATCCATTTTGAAACTGAAGCCTGATCCAATGGCCAGAATTTGAACCCAACGGCTACCTGTTTCAGCAGACTTTCAGAACGGAAAGAAATCAAAACAATACCTAAAAAAATTCCAAAAAATCTCAAACTCTCCCAAATCTTTGCCTATAAATACTACTTCAAGTTTTGCTCAACTCACACCAATTTGAGCATACCATTACACTTCTCCTCCATCTCCTCTATCATTTCGTTAAGCTTTTTTTCGTAAACAATGGACACACATTGGCTTCCTTCCGAAGATTTGCAAATGTGTATTTCTTTTGTGCGTCATAGCGTTGATGAATACGACGGCAACAAACAAAAGAGGGAGAAATTGTGGGAGACAATTCATGCGGATTATGTCAAAAATTGGGAGCCAGCACCCGGTGATCCTCCGAAAGAGCCGAGGACCCGAATCGCGCTTTCGTCTCACTACAACAAATTCAAGCGACTCTTGCAAAAATGGGGCGAATGTTTGTACGCGGCACAACAACGTATAGCTAGCGGCACTTCGCTAATGGATGAGGTAAGTGTATTTATTTGTAACATAATGATGAGTTATATTATAATTTAAATTATGTAGCATACATTATATAAATTTGTATGCGTAGCAAATTTAATGTATAAAAATTTAAATAATGTATACAATTTATATATACAATATTGTGCTTCAATTTAAATATATACAATATTTAACTTCAATTTATATATAAAATTTAAATAATGTATCGTATTTAAATTATGTAGCATATATTATTATTGTTGTAGCATAATTTTGTAGCCATATGTAGCATAATTTTGTAGCATAATTTATATATGTACTTTATTTTTGTAGCATAATTTTGTAGCTAATATAATTATTTTATTAGGTCAAGCAAACTCAATCATGTTACTATAAGGATATGAAGAAAGTGTTTACCCACTTTGAATGTTGG
The DNA here is from genome assembly GCA_946800695.1 of Geum urbanum. Lineage (NCBI taxonomy): Eukaryota > Viridiplantae > Streptophyta > Magnoliopsida > Rosales > Rosaceae > Geum > Geum urbanum. The sequence goes on along the minus strand of OX327002.1, from coordinate 49,108,780 downwards.
GAAGTGATTAAGAATCATCCTTCTTTCATTTCGGTGCTACCAAGTACTCCATCTCCATATACAAGTAGTGACCAACCTACTCCTTCCGCCGCCGAATCATCTCCAGCCATTAATTTGGATGACGAAGAAGTGAATGAGACACCTCAAAGCCACGTGCCCGCTCCCGCTCCCTCTAGTCCGCCTAGACCAATGGGAACGAAGGCGGCAAAGGAAGCAAGGCGACAAAAGAAACAAGGTAAGACTCCTATTGAGCAACGAGTTGAGGTTTTGCATACCATTGCTAGTGACCAAGCTTCGTGGCAATCCAAGAGGATAGCGCATAATGAGAGTGAGCTTAATTATTACGCGGAGTACATAGAAATTCAAAGGCGGAATGAAGTAAGGGCGGATGAAGAGTTACTATTGAAGAAACTTGAGGAGGAAACGAGGATCATGACAATGGATTTGGAGGCAATGACCCCAATCTCAAAAAGATATTTTACAAAGAGGAAATTAGCCATCCTTAATGCCGGAGAACCTAGTCAAGATCAACATACCGATGAAACATACTCTGATTGTTATCATCCAAGTCGCGTGCTCTTTCCGTAGAAGTTATAGTATTGTACTAAGAATAAATCTGGGCTTGGCTCGTCATTTTCTGTAATTTAAATTTTATGTAATTTAAATTTTCAAGAAATAAAGATGCATTTTATTCATTAAGATGAAATTAAAATACACTTGAAATAAAAATGGAAGCTTCATAATTAAACACACATACAGAAATTAAACACACGTACAGAAATTAAACACATATACAGAAATTAAACACACATACAGAAATTAAACACAACTTAAATATTTAGAGTATCTCGCCGGTTTCCAACCTCCAATTGTGCTTCACCAAGTCCTTCTGAAGCTCTGTATGGATGTAACCAGATTCAAGATCGGCAACACGGTCGTGAAACCTATGTATATTTGCTCCATCTCTACTAATTGGCTCAAAAGGAATTCGATTCCCTTGTTGATCCACCGGCCCATCATAAACCCGGGAAGCTCTCGATGGATTTTGCACGTCTTCTTCTTCCTCATTCTCATCCTCATCCTCCACGTACTCTTCTTCAACAATCATGTTATGTAATATGATGCAAGCTAACATGATGGTAGTCATTACCGATTTGTGGTGCAATGTACAACTATGACGAATAATTGCCCATCGAGATTGTAAGATGCCAAAAGCCCTCTCCACATCTTTCCGGTATGCCTCTTGTTTCTTTGCGAACAGTTTATCTTGCAGCGTCTGAGGATTAGAAATAGTCTTGACGAATGTAGAGTACCTTGGATATATTCCGTCAGCCAAATAATAAGCGTGGTTGTACCTCTCTCCATGGACTTCATAGACGGCAGTTGGGCCTCTTCCTGAAAGGACCTCTGAAAACACATCCGATAGGTGGAGCACATTAATGTCATTTTTGGCTCCAGGACACCCGAAGAAGCTGTGCCATATCCACGTATCATACGAGGCCACTGCCTCCAAAATAATAGTTGGGCGACCCTTTCGACCTGAGTACGCCCCTTGATAGGCGGTTGGGCAGTTCTTCCACTCCCAGTGCATGCAGTCAATACTTCCGATCATGCCAGGAAAGCCTCGGCGTTGGCCTTTAGCTAGGAGTCGCGTGAGGTCTGCCGATGTTGGACTGCGGAGGTACCTTGGACCATAGATTTCATACACTTGGCTGCAAAAATCCTTCATGCATGCCAGAGTAGTCGATTCCCCCATCCTTGTAATTTCTGTGCACTGATCCGCGGCCGCCCCATACGCTAACATTCGCAGAGCACCGGTCAGCTTTTGTTCAGGAAGAATCCCTAGCATTCCAGTCGCGTCTGGTCTTTGATGCCAAGATTGGTCGTGGTTGGAGAGATCCGTCATGATAATGTTGAATCGGTTTCTGCTCATCCTATACCACCAACGAAATTCTGCCGCTTCGAAGTTGGGACGTTCGATGAAGTAATCATCCATGAGATTGCGTCCCATAGATAGCCTCTGTCGATCACGATTCGGTTTTTTACCGCGACGTGAACCGCTCGGTCGTGAGGGTTCATCGTCGTCTTGTGCTTCCGCTATGACCACCTGATTCATGAATGATTGCTCCATATAGTCATCCTCTTCTTGTTGACGTTGTCTCCTCCTGAAAAAATGGGGGAAGCTGAAAGGATCCATCAGAGTGATGAACAAGGAAATGTTGCTAAGTGTTGATAGAGATGAGTTATCTACTCGGATTCTTGTACATGGTGTGAGGCAACTATGAAAGAAAGATGAGCGTTTTATAGGCAATTGTAGATAATCCGATCGTCAAATATGGACACACGTGTCGCATCGTAATTGGTCGAAAATCTTACCGGAAATCTCCAGCAATTATTTTGTCGACGACACTATCTTGCAGTGACACGTGTTGCATCGTAATTGGTCGAAAATCTAACCGGATATCTGGTTCAATTATTTTGTCGACGACGCTATCTCGCAGTGACACGTGTCACATCGGAATTGGTCAAAAATCTTACCGGATATCTAGTCCAATTATTTTACCGACAATGACACATGGCGGTGACACGTGTCAATTTTTAATTAGTCGGAAATCTTACCGGAAATCTTGTATAATTATTACCAATCAAGACACGTGTCACAGTATTATTGGTGGTAAATCTATCCGGTAATTCATTTTTAAACATTTCACTACATGACAAAACTGATTTGCTTGAAGCAAATAGTGAATGGGTGTGTGCAAAACTTGATTTGCTTGAGCAAATCTTGGATACATCTTGCTTGAAGCAAGATTTGCTCTTGCTCTGCTTCTTGCTTCAATCATGGGTGCGGATGCTCTAAACTAATAAAAATTTGTCACAGTGCAAATGTACTAGTGTTTATAGAATACCTACTGCTGCGTAATCACAGGTCACTGACTTAGCATGCCGTCGATTAATTGTTCTCGGTCACTCGCTAGTAATCAACTAATCAATAGCTAGCTAGCTACGGGAAGAAATTAAAATGGAGCAAATTTTCTATACCTGCATATATATTTATATATGTGTGCGCACATTGACCGAACCAAGATTCAATGTTAGGGGTCAAAATTGTGTTCGTAAAACTAAAAATAATATTAATATTAAATTAAATAATTACAAAATATAAAATTGTACTCGTAAACGTATTAACTAATATATAAGTAAAAGTCTTCGTCGAGATTCTATACCATGAAAATATTTTTTAATAACGTACTTCATCGTAAAAAAATAACGAATTCATGTCTTTCACCAGTTGTTATTCTGATAACTCAGATATTGAATTTGAGAAAGACGATTATTTGATTAGAGAATTTACAAATTTTTTATTTCTTTTAAAATATCTCTCCATACAAAAAGTAGGATTTTAATATAAATAATGGCGTTAGAGAAAACTAATCAATAAGTAAAATGTAAATTGACTTAATGGCCTATTTATACGAAAAATAAAAACTTTTTTTAATTAGATAGGATGAGTAATAATTGATGTTGTCTTCCAAACCTAGCTACCATATATGGATTTATAATTACGTGTTAGTTGGCTATTTAGGGATGATAGTTAAACTTGAAAAACTTTAACCCAGAATAATATCCCCCCCCCTCCCCAATTTTAGAAAAATAACTCAGTATTTATAGTATATTATATTTGTTGGGATGAAATTAACCATGAAGGAAATAACCATACTTCATTTCTCCATGCCATCCATAAGGAACTCGGCAGTCTCAGCCAGATCGATCTCACTGATCAAATCGGAAACAGTGTTCAGTGTTCACAAATTAATTAATTAATTAATTAATTAGAAGACTAGAAGTAATTTAATCAGTAATTCTACACAGTAATTTAATTAAAATTCCTCTATACATATATAATAATTTAGTAGACCATTGTCAATGATCAAAGATATGAAGAACCCGGTGCAAATAGATACCAACGTACGCATGACAACTTAAATTTCCATCCAATTCAAGAGCCATTCTATCATTTTATTTTATTTTTTTGAAAGAAATTCAAGACTTGAAAAAGGTCGATGGACCAATTGGGCCGGTCTTAATTTAACAAACACCTGATGCGCACGTGCTCTTCTTTCTTCATCTTTCATGTCGAATTGAACGATCAGCTCTTCTCGTACTACGCAGTACCCTAACTCGTTCCCCGCGAAATACTTAAAGTCGGCCCGAGTCAACTCACTCGAGTCAACCCCAGAATGGACACGCACTCTTCTCACCTCGCCGTATCGAACCGTTCGCGGAGCTCACAGTCGCCTTCGCCGTCGCACTCGGCCTCGGCCTCCGCCACCTCGTCCATCCACAAGCGCAAGCTCGCGTCTGAGGACCACGCGCCCCCATTCCCTCCCTCCTCCTTCTCCACCGACACTCGCGACGGAGCCCTCACCTCCAACGACGACCTCGAGAGCATCTCCGCCCGCGGAGACGGCGCCGATTCCGACTCCGACGATGAGTCGGAGGCGCTGGGTGACGACGACGAGGACTTCGACCACGACTCCTCCATGCGCACCTTCACGGCGGCGCGGCTCGACAACAACCCCACCGCCCCGCCTCGCAATTCGAAGCTCAAGACGGAGAATTTGACGGTTAAGATTGAGAATTCGGATGGCGCCAAGGACGGTGGCGGCAATGCCGGTGGTGTCGGATCGGCGGGGCCTACTTCCTCGGTGGTGGGGCTAATGGTGAAGGAAGACGCTACTAAAATATTCACGGAGAATATACAAACCAGTGGAGCGTACAGTGCTAGAGAAGAGCTCTTGAAAAGAGAGGTAGGCCTCATTAATCTTCGTGATCATAATCTTGTCAAATTTGAAATACTCAGCTGGATAATTTGCTCAATTGTTGCATTATTTATCTTAATTTCATTTCCAGGAGGAAGCAGGGAGGCTCAAGTTTGCCTGCCTTTCAAATGATGGTGTTGATCAGCATATGATCTGGTATTTCAAATCAGTACCGCTTGTTTGATCATTGAATTACGAGTTCTGTGTTGGTATGGTGATTAATCTGTGCCTATGCGTTTTGTTTTGTAAGGTTGGTGGGATTAAAAAACATATTTGCCAGGCAACTACCAAACATGCCCAAGGAGTACATTGTCCGACTGGTCATGGATAGGTAATGCTGATATCTCATTTTGTTCATCTCTTGTTATTTACAGATAACAAGTGTATATCTGCTCTAAGTACGTTTGTGGCTTTTTTTATTCGGAGGACAGAAGCCATAAGTCGGTCATGGTTATCAGACGTAATCATGTTGTTGGTGGCATAACTTATCGACCATATGTCAGGTAAAGCTTATGTTTCATCAATGTCCTCATCTCCATGTGTTTTGGCATCCTTGAATACAAGTGTATTGGCTTAACATACTTGCCTATATGAAATTAACTTGAATGACATACTCAGCGAATATAAGCTAGATCACTTTTATACAATTATTTATTAGATTTCCTGGCTTTAATCTGTTCCCAGAATACTTTATTGTTATTCCCTAACCACACCTACAGAGTCACAACCTAAAGCCGTCTGATTTATAAATATTTCTCTTTATTGTCTGTAGCTTCGTTAGTTACTGACTGCTCACTATTAGTCCTGTTAAATTTTCCAGAATTTTTTTTATCATATAGATAAGTTAATACTTAGAAATGTAGACAGTCTGATATTCCTGAATTCCCGAAAGTCTGCACATGTAATAGTGAAGCCATTTTTATGAACGCATTTGTAACTTTGATCTCTTGTATTGCATCTGCATAGTTGTATTTGTAATAAATAGTTCATTTGAATCTTTGAGTTTCATAGTTTCATCTATGAGATACATCAGTCCCCCTGTTACAATCACTATTTTCCTGGAAATTACAGCCAAAGGTTCGGAGAGATAGCATTTTGCGCAATCACAGCTGATGAACAAGTAAAAGGTTATGGCACCAGACTGATGAATCACTTGAAACAGCATGCTCGGGATGTTGATGGCCTAACTCATTTCCTGACCTATGCTGACAATAATGCTGTTGGTTATTTTATCAAACAGGTCTGGTATATCTACCATTTTAATGATATATTTTAAATTTCTTACCAATTGTTACAGACTTTCTGCAAAAACTAGTGACAACGATCATCTCTTCATGTTCAGTCATTCTTCAGTGATCTCTCAGTTTTTGAAGAATGGCGAAAGATGATTATAATATCGTTATCAAGGCCAGCATGTTTGATGTATTGCTTAGACAAAATGATGATTTTAAGCTTCAAACCATTTTAACACCCAAGTTTGGTTTTTAAATTTTGGGTCTTAAATCTCGGTTTTTGCCATATTTTTCTGAATTTTCTCCTTCAAATATATTTGTTTTTATGCTCTTGATTGATGGACTGAATCTGGTGATAAAATTGCACTAAATTGTATTCATATACTTGCAGGGTTTCACAAAAGAGATTTACTTGGAGAAGGATAGATGGCATGGGTATGTTACCTGCATTACTGTAATTCTATGAACACTATCATGTTCTGTTTTCAGACGTAGGAATCTTATTGCATTTGTGCTTTAATTTGTCACTGTAAAAACACATAAAAGTTTCTAGGGTCCAAACTACCATCATAGGATTGGGATAACTGCTTCTTTCTTTTCCGTATCTTTTGTCACTATCATCAGGTCCAACTGTACCCTATTAATGAAGAAACAAATGGACTCGTGAACTTGTTTTCATCAGAATTTTGAAATATGATTTATTTCCAAATTTTTGTATTACTTTGCCTGAAAGTTTGTCAACATTTTGTTATTGTTTGCAGTTATATAAAAGATTATGATGGAGGAATTCTTATGGAATGCAAAATTGACCCAAAGCTTCCATATACTGATTTATCCACTATGATTCGTCGTCAGAGGCAGGTAGTAGTCCATTTGATCATTTGTAGATATGTAGGGTCAGTGCTTAAATTTGTTTAAATCTTGTAATGGGTCAGTGTCAATTCCAAAGCATGTATATTCTATTGAATGAACATGGATTTACTCTAATTCAGACTATTCTGTGTGTTACTTCATATGGCAGGCAATTGATGAAAAGATAAGAGAGCTATCGAACTGTCACATTGTTTATCCTGGCATTGATTTCCAAAAGGTATATTTAAACTGAATGTGAGAAGCCTGCTAAATTGAGTATTAGAGATAGCTTGTGCAAACCTGGTGCCAGTAGTGAGAAGCCTCTGTCATTTTTTTGTTCTATGCCTTTTTATCAAATTCTGAATGTGAATATATATGTTCAGAAGGAAGCTGGTATTCCAAAAAAACTCATCAAGGTTGAGGACATCCCGGGCTTGAGTAAGTACTTTAATTTTGCATAACTAAGCATTCCACTCTGCAACTGTTGGACCAGCAGGTGTCCGTCCTTTGATTCTTCTCTGGAGTCCAAACAACCTTCAGATAGATTAAAGAAGTTACTTACCATTTCTATTTATATTAACAAGGCTACTCGAGATGGTATTCTAGGTATCTGTTATGCCAACTATTTTGTTTTCACCCGACGATATAGAGTTGGAAGTTGTTTCTAGAATCATATATGGGCCACCTAATAGTTGGCTTCCATGTTAAGCAAGATAAGAGTTATTTGACTTATGTCTGAGTTTTATCAGCTCTTTATAAAGGAAGTGATTGAAACTTGTAGGTTTTAAGTGCACTTAAATCTTGTTAAAATTTGGAAAACCGGACATTTGTCTCTAGTTAAATAGGACATTATGCTGATGTATGTAGCTATAATCAATTATGAGAGGGGCAGATATATCATGCTAAATGGTTAGCTATAATTTTTTCCCCAAAAGGACTATACTAATGAAGTCTGGGTGCTAATCCGTAGCTTATTATCATTTTTCTAATAGAGGAGGCTGGATGGACTCCTGATCAGTGGGGCCATTCACGTTTTGGAGCTTTAACAGGTTCAACAGAGAATGCCAAAAAACATTTGACTGCTTTCATGCGCGCACTTCTCAAGGTTAGCTTCATCGCTCTTCATTCTCAAGTTCATTTTTATAATTGTTTTCTTTTGCAGACAACATACTTTGCTATCTTGATTAGATGATTCTTTTGACTTGTCACACATTAAAACTTACATTTAGTTATTACCATGCTAGGGTCTGATGAGGAAACTAGCCTTCACAGATATTACAGATATTACCATACCTGTCTCTGTAATTTTTATGTGTTGCAAGGCTCCCACTTGCATGCCTGTTAAACAAAGGAATCGATTGAATATTTGCTTCTGTTTCCTTAAAATACAATTTGTTTTAGAAATGTATATATGCTTACATATGAAATGTAAAACCTAAACCTAACAGGCTGCCAATAATTAGTTTTTTTTCCTTCTTGAATACAAGTCGTGTACAGATACTGTAACACATTAAACTTAAACTTTTGTATCTCAGTTTTGAACTCTATATGCTAAAAAGCCACGAGAATCTTTGATGTTCCTGTTGTTAAAAGTATAAAATTTGACCCTCGTAACTTTTGATTTATGCAGACTATAAATGACCATGTAGATTCATGGCCATTCAAGGAGCCTGTCGATGCACGTGATGTTCCCGATTATTATGACATTATCAAAGATCCTATGGGTAAGGACTACTTTTGATTTTAATCCCTGCTAAAGAGTAGTTTGTATCATCTACCCAACTGATTTCTGTCCTTTTCTGGCTCAAACTATATAACGTGACATTTGACTTCATACATTTGACTTCTGATAATGGGGTTTGGAAAATCTTATACTTTTGGCTTTAAAATCTTTAGTAAGATTTTCAAAACGTTAAATTTATTGTAAATCAGGCAGGGTACTGGGATGCACTGTACGTTATGTCCTATGACTTCCACAGATTGTGAGCCCGTGTTTAGGCATAGGTGTTTAAAGTTTGCATTATGTATCAAATTGGTCATGCTTTGTGGAATGTTCAATATGATGCAGATCTGAAGACAATGTCAAAGAGGGTAGAGTCAGAACAGTATTATGTAACATTTGAGATGTTTGCTGCGGATGCCAAGAGGATGTTCGCAAATGCACGCATGTACAATTCTCCCGAAACAATTTACTACAAGAGTGCAACCAGGCATGGCGTTTTTATCCCTTGTCATCTTGATTTGTATTTAACATTGGTTCTAACGATATATTTTTCTTGCAGGCTTCAAAGTCACTTTGAAAGCAAAGTGCAGTCAGCTGTCCAAGCTGGGGCCAAGATAGTGAACCAATGATATTGATGAATGTAATACTTTTCCCTATTTCCCCTTTTTAAGTTATGACTGCTTAACAGTTAATGATGCCATCTTCAAGACCAATATTGGTCGATGTGCTCCGTGTAAAGTAGACAAATTAATGATGAAGAGAATCGTTCATGATGATCGATTTCAAGAAAGAGGCTTCATTGTTATGATGATGGAACTGTACTAGCTTACTGACTTACAACCCAAGACAAACTGATATCAGAAGCGATCAGCCACTTCCCATGGTTGTACGATAAAACAAGAACTTGGAATGTCACCTCATGGTAGAAGAGGTCTGAATAAAATTTCTCACTGAAGAAACAAAGAGGTGGTTGAGAGAAAATATTGAGCAAAGCAAGTAGAAAATCAAATTCATCAATGAAGTGCTCCCATGTTCCAAATTTTTTCCAATCAAGCTTTCTATCCCTATCTGTAAAATAGGAAGGGATAGAAATGGGCACTACAATACTACATTCAGTTCTATTTATCCTTGGGGACTGCATGGGGATTCTGAGGGTTCCACCTTGGCAACGCTTCGCACGGATTAACACCTGGCCGGAGTTGGTGCTGCTGCATGTGATCTAGGCTAGCTGTGTGCTGAACTGAATGTACTTCAGTCATGTTGCCTCCTCTCACAATTGGTCGTCCAACTGTACTCTGTTGGTTTCCAACCACAGAAACTGAGGGGTTTCCGTGGAAGCCAGTGTCCAATCTCCAATGATGTGGAGTGTTAATATTAGGACCCGCTGGATGAAAGAGATGATTAGAAGTTGGTTGCATTGGCACAGAAGCACTGGCAGGTGTATCCATCGGATTGCCTAGTGATGCCATGCTCGCTCTAGGTACAACATTAGACATGGCTAGATATAGCGGGTTGATCCCAGTCTTCCTCTTAACAGATTCTTCTGCCAATTTCACCTGAAAATTTCAGAGAATGTAAGACTGCTAATCAATGAGGATACTCCAGGAACAATTTATTGACAAAGGTAAATTATGCAAACAATGATAAAATCTGACCTTTGCTCTTAAGGTCTCAATATTGGCTTCCAATATTCTTTTATCGACAACTGAATTATCATACTTCTGATTCACATCGGTAAGTTGTTTTAATAGGGCAGAGTTTTCAACCCTTGATTGACCAGCCTATTTACAACCAAAATAGAACTCCGTAACTGTACTTCACAATACAATATACTGAAAATCTGAAGATGAGAGCATGATTACTATTACAAAGTAGAACAGGGAGCAGCACCTGGGTCTCGAGATCAGTCATTTGTGCTTGTTTTCTTCGTCTGGAGCGTCTAGCTGACTCGCGATTTGACAGCATCCTGAGCACCATCAACATGTCAATTGATAAAGGGCTATGTTTTTAGATTACCAATATGGTATTACTTGCATATGGAGAGTAGTATCTGTTGAATTCCTGATATCAGAGATGACAGTTTTGACAACAAACCTGTTGTCAAACAAATTCATCAGGTGAAAATTCATGTAACAGACAACATTCCCGTCCCTCCAAATGTAACCATTTTGCTTCTAACACTTATTCCCAAGCAGGGCACTCGAGTACTATTGAGGTGATACATGTGCCTTCACCATAAATGCACATGTTTCTCTATAATGACTATAATAGATAACGCAACTTGAAGAAACCAGATACCACTTAGACACCAAGAAGAAGAAGATCCGAGACCATATCCCATGACATGAAACAAGACCACCAAACAGTAAGCAAAATGAGTACAACAATCGCTAGAATCACCATGAAAACTGGGCTCACCTCCTAGCTCGCTTCACATCAGCAGGATCCATATTCTCTGTAATTTCAATGTCTCCTTCCAGATCATCATCATCAGAATCCTCTTTCGAGGATCCACTGGTTGTTTGCTTAGTCAGCACCAGAGCTTTCTTCTGCACAGCAGGCAATGCCGGAATACCAAGCGGGCTAGTATCCACTTCACTTTGTGCCAAACCATATCCAGCAGCTAATCATATCACAAATCATTACAATTACTCAAACATCTCTAAACACTAACAATGTGAAGGAGAAACCTTTATGAAGTCCCGAGGTCAATTGTGAAGGCTGTGACATTACATCCCGAGTCTGTGCTACATTACCAGAATCTACAGGCTTCAAAGACGAAGCCTGAAACCACATTCATTAAATTGATCAATAAAGTTTACAGAGATTAAAATTTAACTTAGTAATTTAAAAGAAAATGAAAAATTACCCGAGTGAGAGCGACTGCTGCGCAAGCAAGATCGAGCTTGCTCTTGAGTTCGCGATACTGATCCGAAATAATCGGCGGCGGAGGCCAATTCAGATGCTGCTGCTGATGTGGAGGACGATCAGGCTTCTTGATCTCGACTACCTCCTCGTCGGCCTCCTCGCGCTTCGACGTCGACGAGTTGGCGGAGGCGACGGAGGAGGGTGGTGGTGGTGGGGCGGCCGAGACGACTTCCTCTAGAAACTGCTCGAAGGCCCACTCGGACGCGCTCCGATTCATCGGCAGAGACGGCGACGACGCCCAAAAGGTGTCAGAGATGTCCGAGATTTCGTCCACCGGAAAAGTCGAATGCATAACTCCGATGTCAATGTCCGAAATCACAGAAAATACAGCCAACGATGAGATTCTCTTCCTTAAATGAATCTGGACAGTGATCAGCTACTCTGCGATACACGGGTAGATTATCCCACGACGAGATTTGACGATTGTGTTTTGCTGTGTTTAGAAGAAGAGGGACACGCGTTAAGTTCTAATTTGCCAAGTGAAGTGGCTTTGTGTAGTGCGCGTAGTAGGAGAGCTTCCCCTTGGCGCGCGCCAAAATGTAAGTGACGGCTGAGTAGAGGACAAACATTATATATGAAAGTGAGTGCCCACACGTATGCGGTTATGATTAAGTACTAATTTTACTGTTTAGAATTTACAGTGGTAATTTCCCTTTGTTGATTTGGTAAAGTAGTTTGCTTTATGATTTGGCGCGCATGATCCAAGAGAAATGAACCTCAGAAATAATTTCCTCCATTTTTTCATAACAAAAATGTTTAGTAGGGTGGATTGTAGATGTAGTTGAGCTTCATTGGGTCTTTCCAAATTACAACTGTAGTTCTTCGCCTAGGTTGAGCGTAAATTGCTCTGAAAAGGTGAGAGAGCGAATTACAGGTGATTCACCCAAGATTTCGAAATGGTGATCAAAGAAGGGCAGCTTTCAAAGACTTTGTGAAGATTTCCAGTTCCTTCAACCCTTCCTCGGGAGTTTTGGCTTCACCCAAGATCTTTACAATTGCACTACCGACAGCTCCCCAACCCACAACCTGTAAAACACATGATTCAGAACCTCAACTTCCATATAGGCATAGGGTGTGATGGTAAAGATTAAAGAACAAGAACACAAACTTCCATGTAGATTCAGGCATTCTAATGTCAATTGGCATACTAACCTGTGTAGCATACTCAGGCTTGGAGATCCCAAAACCAACTGCAACAGGCTTTGATGTAGCCTGGCACATAAAAATAATTATTAGGTGAAAGGGCCATATCAATTGCATACTGTTCATTTAGCTAATCTTGTAAGCCTGCTCAAACATTATAGTCGGGTGGTCAATTACTTATTAGTTTATTAACCATGTCTCTTGAGACATAAAACTGATCTTTTGTTGCAATGCCTTAAAATACCTGAATTAAATTTAGCACCGTTGGACTAAGAACAAATAAATATCAAGGTCCCACTCCAGCAAGAAAGTGAGAAATATAATTACATGCCGATCCATCAAACATTGAATACAGTCTCGCATTCTCCACCAAAAATAAGAGACAGAATTCCCAAACATCTTATCCCGTCAGTAGTGATTAAGAATACAAACCTCTTTAATTTCCTTTAGAAGGGCAGGAACTCTTTCACTAACAGATGCTCGGGCTCCCGTCACTCCAATTGAGCTCACCTGTAGTTCAGAAGCAATGAATGATGATATGGAACTAGTAATTGATGATATATTGATTTGACTATACAACTTATCAGTTTTCTGATGATACTCTTCATAGAGAAAAATATGTCCATGTATCAGAATTGACTTGTTAGTTTTCTATCTAGAGCTATTTGGCATATATCACACTTCCATGATACCACCTATAGCTACTAATCCAACTATGTGTCCAAAAGCTTCATTTTCTAGAACTAAGATGAGCAATGTAAGTTTGGTAGCCGCAACACTTTTCTAATCTGCTTGGAACACACTCAAAAGGTTAAGGACACAAAAACAATTAGAGGGCAGAAAAGGAAAAAAATGTATAATATAATACATTAAGAAAAATTACCAGGTATAAAAATCCCTCGGAAGCCTCAGCAATGGCCTTCATTCGCTCCATTGGAGTTGTTGGTGTAGTTAGTAGTACCTGCAAATCATACAAGCAGAACCAAAATATTACAATTACATGATAACATCCAACACTGAGCATAAAATGATTAAAATCATTTACACTGCTGACTGCTGTAACAATGCTAGAACGAAAGCAAAAGAGAAAATATTGACAAACAAACCAACTCGATATCATATTTCAAGGCCTCCTCTCGTAAGATGCCTGTCTCTTCCAATGGAACATCCGGAACCACCAGTCCTGCAGACAGGAATCATGGATTTAGTCATACAAAAAATGTATCTCACGAGTTATGATGTTTCTTCTTACCAAAAGAGAACTGTTAACATAACAAAAAGATTGAACCAAAACTTATTTTTGATAAGAATTCGTCAAACAGTTGTTCTAAGAAGTTTATAATCTAATGTTCACATATAGGCAAAGGAGTAACTAGAAATACCAATGCCATGCAAATTGCAATCTTATTCTCCAAGACACCAAACTGCTGTTTATTATTTTATTTTATTTTCACATCAAGAGTCGGGCCCAGTGGGGCTCTGATACCAGATTATAAGATAAATTAAAAGCTTGAAAAATGAGAAGAAGTATTAGAGATGAATGAATTTGTTTCAGTTTAGAAGAGGTAATATGATAGTCCCTTGGGCCTGAATAACATGACGAACTTTCCCCACACCCTAGTAAAAATAACTAGACCACTAACTATGAAAACTAAGACAGTTTACTTATGTTGAGGGCCACTAACAAGAAAGAAGCATTTCAGTATGTGAATTCTCCTCCCTAGTATTTATTAACAGTTTCTAAACGCACTCAATCTTAATCAGTTTCTATATCACATTGACCAGCAGTTAAAGGTTTTTAGAACAATCATACTGAAATTTCAAAACATTCGGTACCAATTACAAATACACATTACCATGTACACCAATGTCCTTAATAGTAGACATGAATTCCTCAATGCCACGCTTCAAAATAGGGTTGTAATATGTGAAGAGGGCTATTGGGCAAGACAACTGCGGAATCACCAGTTCATTTAACATTGTTTGAATAATCAGACTATTGCAATGCCCTAACATTTGTAAGTGAAGTTGCTATACTTTCTGCTAACCACTTTACAATATGTGTACTGCCCTGATAAGAATTCTTATTTCGTGCATCCCACATAGTGCTATCAAGTATGTCAATAGGAGAGTACTTAAGATGCTGGACCCAACATTTCATACATTACAGGAGTTGCAGCATCATCTTTGTCTCAAGTAACAACAAGTATGAGTTTTTTTGTGCAACAAACACGATAACACAACAAAGCATGAGATTCTTAAATGCAATATCAGGAAAAAAAAATGTACATTACCTCCTTTAACATTGCTAGGATTGAATTTAAATTGGTCCCTCTCGCCAAGGACCGGGTGGCTGCAGCCTACAAAATCCCACACAAGTTTCAAAAACCACTCAAATAGGAACCTATTGCACATCAATCACTGACGAGCATATACACAATGAAAAAATTACAAAAGTATCAACCTGGATAACTGGACCATCTGCTAATGGATCAGAGTATGGCACTCCTAGTTCAATGATGTCTGATCCACAAGAATCCAATATCTTCAATGCTGCTGAGGTGACTGAAAGATCAGGATCACCCGCAGTAATGTAAGGAATCAATGCTACCTGCACATAAAGACATAGATATCAAAACTACATTTTCCTGATAAAAACACACTCCCATCTCAATCAACCGCAAATCCTATCCCCCAAATGAACCAACAGTTTGATCATCTATGTTCAAATCATAGCTTAACAATCTACAACACTATTTTCCTGAATCCCAATTTGGAAATGATGCCCAATATGAAGGAATCAAGAATAGACAATTTCATGAATTTCACTGAGCCAAGAAATCCATTAATTTCATATTGAAACAACATGCAACTAGTGCAGGCAATAACCAAAATTACCAAAAGTTCAAAACTTTGCAATTACTATATGAAATATTTTGCCTTGCCTTGCTCCTTCAGCTTGATGAAAGTCTTGGAGATGCTGACGGCGGGGTTGGTGGCAGTGAGAGCAGCCAATGGGGTAAATTTCTTGAGAGAAAGACTAGATCTTTGGTTTGGAAAACGGTAAAGCAATGGACTCTGAGGTTTATTCAGGTGAATAAAACCAGTAGCTGATTCAAGTGAAGTAGCCATTGAGATTGACTGAGCATAAAAGAAAGGTCTGAGGCTTTTGTAGGGTTTTCCAGTCCTTCTTATGTAAACCAGTCCAAGTGTAACGTCGTTTAATTTTGAAGTATCGTTCAGGAAAATGAATTTTCCTTTCCTTTTTGTGACGACTGACGGGTAATCTTGTTTTTCACATTCTGGTCGTTGAAAAAAATAGTAACAATTAGGTGCACCTAGTATCTTCCTTCTTTAGAACTGAACTTGGTAAATATGAGAAGAAGAAATGAACTTGGACAGAGTTATATATAGACTTTCTCAAAGTATACATGGCAACAATATTTAAACTATGACGTTGTTGAATACAATAACATTCATGGTGACATGGTTTCACGACACAAATAAGCAGCTTCGACCTATAAACAATGAAGTCAGCTATAGCAAAGAGACTTTTTTCAAATTCATATGATACAGAAAACACACACGAGAATAGAATTGCATAGCAGTTTACACGGTTGCCAATGCCTGTTCTTTCTCGGGATGCAAACCCAGAACAAGTCTTTCTTCTAGTTATTAGTTTTGTTTTTTATTTTGGATAATTCTGACAAATCTATTTTTGGTATGTTGATAACACTAGAGGAAGGGACTTCCATTTATTATAGCAGAGATTATATCTGAATGATAAAAAAAATTAGAGAAAAGAGAAGCTTGAATTGGGCCATTTGGCCTATAAACGTTGTGGTTTGTACAATTATATAGTTGGGCCGTAAATCCCCCTCAAGGCCTCAAGTATATTGGGCGGCAAAAGTAGTTGCCCCCGCGAAAGCGCCAAAATACAAAGTGGCATTGATACGTAATAATCAACCAACACAGCCCCTTTTACAGAAACAGAAGCATTTTTAAGCAGGATAAAGCCACCCTCACTTGTCGGCTCTCCCAGACTCACCAAAGCACTGCCGAGCACACCAAACCCCAAACCCTCTCTCTCTCTAACTTTGCATGTTGATGCTCTCTGAAAACCCTAACTCCCCAACCACCTCGAACTCATAGCCATGGCCAACAACCCCTCCGAAGCTCATCATCACCAGGCCGACGATTTCTTCGAGCAGATTCTCGGCCTCCCCAATTTCGCCCCCGCCGACGCTGCTAATCTCACCGGAAACGACGCCGGCATTCCCGGAGCTCCGTCTTCGATGATGCTGCAGCTCAGTTCCGGAGACGGCTCCGGCCACATGGGCGGCGGCTTCCACGGCGGCGTGTTCCCCTTGGGGCTGAGTCTGGAGCAAGGGAAGACCGGGTTCTTGAAGCCCGAGGAAGGCTCCGGGAGTGGGAAGCAGTTTCGAGACGACGTCGTTGATAGTAGAGGCTCAACTATCAAAAATGTAAGATTCCTAGGCTGTTGATCACTTTTGATTTCGAATGCGAATTATATATTTGTTGATTTGTTTTTATGTGTTGTTTTATAACTAATAAGACAAGCAAAAGGAAACAATTAAGGACAATAGGGGTGGAGATTAGAGTAATTGGATGAGATTTAAGTACTCTAATCTGACAAGAAGTAAACAACAAGGGATATGAGAAATGGGAATCAATTGTGAAGCTAGAATCATAAAAGAGAAGTGAAGACTTACAATATTGATTTTGGTCGCTCTGAAAGAGTGGGTGAGAGTAAAAGTGTAAGCATTTCAAAAAGTTAGGGGGGCAAATTTGTTTAATTCAGGGGGATGAAGGTAATTATAATGTAATAATAGTGGAATGCTTTAGCACATGCACTTCCTCGATTGAGCCTAGTTTATATGGTGTGTTTGTAGGGAAGAAGTATCTTTGGTAATAGGTATTGTGGTATTTTGCAGGTTTTCCACGGGCAACCGATTTCCAGTACAGTTGCTGCAGCACCTCATCCACCAGCGATGCGTCCAAGGGTGAGGGCCAGAAGAGGACAGGCCACAGATCCACACAGTATTGCTGAGCGGGTAAGTAACTGACTTGGACATAAGAAATCGTGCCTAGATCATTGTGAAAAAAAACTGGGACTTTGATAAAGCTTTTCCAGTTTCCCCTTTCTTACTCTCTTCTCCCTTGTTTGCATCTTTTCTCTACAGTTGCGCCGAGAACGAATAGCTGAAAGAATCAGGGCGTTGCAGGAACTTGTTCCCAGTGTGAACAAGGTGAGTGTCATTCCTTTCATGTTATGTTAGTCATCTTCAATTCTTTCTTCATCCTGGATTTGTTATGTATGATGGGGGTTGGTAGATTTCTGTTTTTTCAAATTGTGGTTACACTGATATAGTTTCGTTCAAACATGGAAAAGTAAGAATTCTAGATCTAATGTAGGCTTCCCATTTATACAGTAGATCTCAATCAATGATTCCCAAGTGAAGTTTGGGGTTGCAACATATTTTCTTGTATTCAAATATTGTGAGGCCACTTGGGTTGTTCATTGCACCATCCTGTCAAAATATTCCTTGTCTGGGACAATTTTCAAACAATACTGCCTAAAAGATAAGCTCTGTGGTTTGGACTGGCTGTTTGTTACTGTTAAGATAGTTTCTTCAACTTCCATACTTGGGAGTTCTCGTAACTCTTGATCGATAATTGTTGAAAAGCTGGTGTCCTATGGCCTACTCTGCTTATGTTCAATGTTCTTCAGAAGTTCAGATGTCATCTCAAACAGGCTAGGACTGTGAATTCCGCTCAATGGCTCATATCTCCATTCTTATATATATCTACTTATGTTTGTGCAGACAGATAGAGCGGCTATGCTCGATGAAATAATGGATTATGTGAAGTTCTTGAGGCTCCAAGTAAAGGTATAGTCAATTAAGGCTCTGTGCACAACTTAAACATAAATTCCTAGGTCTTATTTCCTCTAATATAATAATTTTTCACGTATATAAACATCTTCTTGGGGATGCCTGGTTACTGTTAGACATTTTGGAGTCCACAAATTAGTATATACTTGCCATAAGTATATAAGTAAAAACATGGTCGCGGGGTGCTTTAGTGCTAATAATAAAATATTAGAAAAACAAGATTTGAAACTCTGCTCCTAGACATCAGTTAGTTCTTTCTGCCTATAATTTGGATTTGAAACCTGTATTCATAATTTTTATCAGTCAAGTCAATTACAATAGAATAGATATGTTTCTTGCTCGGCGCCTAAACTCCTAAAGCGCACTATGCTCCGCTTCAACAAATTCGATACTTTCGTTTAACTTTGACTGATTTGTTAGATTTTAGGATTTGGAGGTGGGGTAGGTCTTCATATGATGATGAGAACGTGGCAGTTTTCCCCTCTTTTCTTAATATACTTTATTAATATGCTACACAGGTTTTGAGTATGAGTAGATTGGGAGGAGCTGGTGCTGTAGCACCACTTGTGACGGACATCCCATTATCTTCGGTTGAGGTATTAAATGAGAACAGTTTGAATTCGCTAGTTTTCTCTGTTTTTTTTTTCCTTACCAACAACCATTCATCTGTCCTAATCTCAGGAAGAGGGTGGCGAAGGTGGTAGAAATCAACCAGCATGGGATAAGTGGTCTAATGATGGCACAGAACGTCAAGTTGCTAAGCTTATGGAAGAAAATGTGGGAGCTGCAATGCAGTTCCTTCAATCAAAGGCTCTCTGCATCATGCCTATCTCACTAGCCTCGGCAATTTACCACACACAACCACTGGACACCTCCAGTGTTGTGAAGCCTGAAATGAATCCCCCTTCTTAGACCCTCAAGGAAGAAAGGGTACGCTATCCCACAGCCTCATGAAAAACTCACTAGATGCTCGTGGGTCCCATGCCTTATTTGTCTTGTTGCTACCCCCATCTTTAGTTGGTTTGCTCAGCTTCAAATTGTATTCGAAGTCAGATGCCATAGGTTCTTGCTTTTGGCTTTCCTTTCAGCTTTTGTCAAGTCAGGGTTAGATGTCAATGCTCTATAAAAAAACGAGCAGGTCCCTCCATGTCTTGCCAGGTAAAAGTAAAGGAGAAGAATTGTCAAAAGCTCACTTGATATGCTCTTCTTTTTGTATCAATGGTGGGGGTAGTGGAAAATGATGGAAGCCCTTTTGTAGTGGGACTCTCATTTTTGCTAGTGGGTTGTGGGACTCTTTCAAAAGTAATAGAGCAGTATATATAATAACTATTGTTATCTTTGTGGTATTTTTGAAGGTTGTAATGTAGATATATGGGACAACTGTTGCTAGTTTGAAAGTGCTGGGTATCAGAAGTCCAGCAGAAATTGATAATGCTACTTTTGGTTAGGGGATCCGTGGGTGACGGGGATGTGTATATCAAATTGGAAATTGAACTGTGTGTTTCTGCTGAATCATTCTGAGAGGATGAATCATTGATGGAGAGAGATAGTGGATGGTATGTTCTGACCAGGTTTGTGATGGGAATGGTGGATATGCATAAATTTAAAGCTTGATTAACAAGATGTTGGAACTCACGTGTATAATTATCTCTTCCTTAACCACAGCTCAGTGTCATCGTTTAGTTTATCATTCTCTATGAAAACTATACAGTATTGATCTTGATTAGCTTCATCATTCATTGTCAGAAATTGGTAGCTTCACTATTCAGTGTGAGTTGGAAGAAGTCTGAAACATGCTAATCGAGGTTGCCAAAATCAGTTTCCTCACTCCTGTACTATACTCTTTAAGGAGATACATGGAACATCCAACGAGTACATGATTTTTTTTTTCGGTTCTTTCATGATGCAAAATACGAAATTGGCGTAAAATGTTATGAACATGAGCTTATCCCAAGTAACATTCCTCTAGAGCAACCAGCACATAGAGGTCCAGCATGAGCAATGTCGAAACAGAACTCAGAATATAACCAGAACACGGATGTAACCGTCCTTAGCATAAACAAGCTTAGATAGTGAAAAAGTTTGTTTTCTCTTAGAGTATCTCCAACAACGCCACTTAAAAGTTAAAATAATCATTTTGTTCAAATATAGACCTCAAAATTATTTTGGGTAATCAAATTTGATAATTTATTTCAATAGTATTACATAAATTTTAGCTATACTTTAACAAATGGTTAATTTTGATTGGTCAACTTTTAATAAATCATTAAATATATGTAATTATTAATTACATATGCAACATAAATGAAACCATTGATGACATTTATGCGTATTTTCATCACCTGTATTTTTATTTTTCGGTATAAGAATAGGAGATGAAAATATTAAATTTATGGATTCTCTATTATGGGAAATGATATAGGGATCTGGAGCTAATATTTGATAAAAATTCTTAAACTATTGGTGTTTGGACCATAAAATAATATTTTATTAGGCTGATTCATGTGACCCACTTAATAAGCCTAGTTTAGGAAGAAAATTAAGATCAACTCGTTGTATACCTTGCTGAGCAAAGAAGAATGAAATCTAGCGAATCTGGGATTTAGAATCCTTCAATGATTTTGATTTCTTACTCTTCCAGTGAGAGATATGCTTGAGCAATTACTATAAATAGGCTTCATGACCAAATCAAAAGACATTTCTATAGTCGCAGACTTCTACAGTTACTCAAACACAACTCTCCTCGCGAGAGAACCGGCGATGGCGTATCTAGAATTCTCACCCGGCAAAGTGTGATGGATTCGAAGATCTTCTATTGTCAGACGACAGCGATCAAAGGAGGTTTCACCCAAAGGAGTGTGAAGGTTCCGGTAGTCAAAGAAATCACAAACCAGTGTTCTCAACACTTGCTACGAAGCTTGCTCTGCCTTACACCGAAGAAGCTGTGAGGTATCGATTTTCGTGGTTCATCAGCGAGACATGAAAACCCACAAGTCCTAAGTTACTTAGGAAAAAAGAACTCATCGAGCGAGGTTGGTGCTCATAAAAGTTTAGTAGCGGCGCAATGCATATCAATGAGAAGTCTTAAGCAGTGGCACACTAAGCACGCATAAAAGAGAAAGTTTGTGGTTTATCTAGAACCAACACACGTCTACTCGGTGGGAAAAAATCAAGCCAAACATTTTGGCACATCCAGTGGGACAGAGGTTTTAGTGTCTCGTTGCAACAATAGAGAACCTTTACAAATAGATTTGTCCTAGTTGCAACAAACATACAACACCAAACCAAGTGACTTAGTCTTCTTGCGTTCGTAGACTGCCTATTTCAGAGGCTTGTCTTTTTTCTCGCTCGCCTAGCAAAACTGAGGGGCTAGTAAACATTACCATAAAGGCCATCACTTATGGCCAAAATTTGGTATAATTCTCTTCAGTTATGCAAGTTTCCATTACCTTAGTGGTTTCAATGTGAGGTACAGACGTCTCTGAACCAGCCTGCTCAGCAGGACTTGCAAATGTCTCTGCTATCGAGCCCACAACATGAAGGGGGATTTCCACTTTCCTCGCTAGGATTTACTCGCTGGAAAGGATGGAGAGGAGGAGCCCACATTGAACCGTTTCTGGCACTTGAGCATCGAGAAATATTTTAAGGGTTACTCCGTTTGTGGCCAGATCCACCTCAGATGTCAAGAACATGGGCAAGAGTCACCGTTCGCCTGGGCCTCGCCTACTCGAGTGTCCCTCGCTTGGTTTTCTCTCGCTAAAGAGTTTCTCTTGCCAAGGAGTTTCTCTCACCTGGGTGTCTCTCACTTGGTTGTCTTTCGCTTGAATTCCACTCGCTGGTTTTCTCGCTGATTTTCCCCTATATGCCGCTTTCCTGCTTGGGTTGCTTCCAGCTACCTCGTCAGTATCAACTTCCCTTTTAGAGGGCAACTTGACCGGAGAGTTCACCTCAGGATGGAGCTCTTCAGGAATTACATCCTGCATCAGATTAAGCTTAGCTGAAAGGTGCAGTAAGTCATTCTGCAATAGACTTAAAGCGACCATTCTATTGGCGGGAGGGTCCAGTGATCCGAAAGTCAAGTTGAGTGGTTTGTCTCGCGAGAATTGTAGTCTCATAGGAGAATTGTAGGTGAATAAAGTTGTCTTCGCCAAAGT
The DNA here is from genome assembly GCA_946800695.1 of Geum urbanum. Classification (NCBI taxonomy): domain Eukaryota; kingdom Viridiplantae; phylum Streptophyta; class Magnoliopsida; order Rosales; family Rosaceae; genus Geum; species Geum urbanum. Next base: position 49,086,010 of record OX327002.1, on the reverse strand, counting down.
TACTTTTCGGTTCGAAACGACACAACGTTTTAACAAGGCCTCTTCGATAACGTCGTTTGAGCCTAATCTCGAGGCCTGGGGGGCTATATTTGGACCATAAAATAATATTTTATTAGGCTGATTCCCGCGGCCCACTTAATAAGTCTATTTTGGGAAGAAAATCAAGATTAACTCGATGTATACCTTCTTGAGCAAGGAAGAATGAAATCTAGTGAATCTAGTATTTAGAATCTTTCAAGAATTCTGATTTCTTACTCTTTCAGCGAGAGATATGCTTGAGAAATCAATATAAATAGAGGCATCATGACCAAATTAAAAGACACTTCTACAGTCGCAGACTTCTACAGTCACACAAACACAACTCTCCTCGTGAGAGAACCGACGATGGCATATCCAGAATTCTCACCCGACAAAGTATGATGGATTCGAAGATCCTCTATTGTCAGATGACAGCGATCAAAGAAGGTCTCACATGAAGGAGCGTGAAGGTTCCGGCTATCAAAGAAGTCACGAACCAGTGTTTCTCAACACTTGCCAAGAAGATTGCTCTGCCTTGCACCGAATGAGCTGTGAGGTATCGATTTTCGTGGTTCAGCAGCGAGACACGAAAACCCAAGTCCTAAGTCACTTAGGCAAAAAGAACGCATCAAGTGAGGTTGATGCTCTCCTCGCTTCAATCGCTTCTTAGAAGTTCAATAACGGCGCAACACATATCAACATTCTACTTTAGACAATAGCACGCAAAGCACGCATAAAAGAGACAGTTTGTGGTTTACCTAAAACCAGCACATATTTAATCGCTGGAAAACAATTGAGCCAAACAATTTGTGAAACTTACATTTAAGGAATCTGTTGGAGTTGCTCTTAAGACATGATTCAAACCACCAGTGCTGTATGAAAAACTTGCAATTAAAACTCGTTGTTGTCACTTCATCTGGGAAATGTTATCATCTAATGGGCCTTTTCGAGATCCGATCTTGAAATGCTATGGGTATGTTGAACCTAAAAACTGAAAACATTGCTATGATCCATAGTTTCACCAAAAGAGTAGAAGAGCCCAAAGTATACACCACCCTTCATTTTTCATTTTGTTTTTCTTCTTCCGTTTATAACTGACAGAACCCTCCTTTGAGATAAGCCTTAAACCCCCTCCAGCCCGGAGAACGTTACTATGGCCTTAAACCGAGCACCACCCACCTCCAAAAACCTCCTCACAAACCCCAAAATCCCATCTATATCCCCAACCACAACCACCACCACCACCCACAATCACTTGGGCTTTGAGCGACGCCGTTTCAACAGCCTCAAATGTGCGGTGGAGTACAGCAGAGACCACTACAGCAGCAGCGTCCAAGTCCCCGTGGCCCACCCCAGACCGTCCGAGGTCCAGTGGAAGAAGGAGCTTTGTAATACGGTGCAGCTCATCGGCGTCGTCGGTCTTCCCGTCGAGATTAAGCACCTCCCCTCCGGCAAAGTCCTCGCCTGGACCCGCCTCGCTGTCAAGAAATCCGCCACCGACACCACTTGGTATATAAAAGAACTCAACTTGAACCCCAAGATTTGACCTTTTTAACTGCATTCATTCTGTATTGGATTTGAAGCTATTTGGGATTTGCAGGATCAATTTAACATTTTGGGATGAGTTGGCACATGTTGCTTATCAGCATGTAGAGAAAGGCCATCAGATATACGTGTCCGGTAGGCTGATTTCTGATGCTGTTGAAACCAATGAGGGTAAACAGCAGACTTACTATAAGGTAAGGTTCTTTGGCTTCTCAGCTATCTGTTTTTCACTAATTCTACTGTTTTTGTGTTACTGATTTGATTGAGTTTATGGATGTTTAATGCAGGTTGTTGTTCAGCAACTGAATTTTGTAGAAAGGAGCTCCTCCTCGGGATCGGTCAATGGTCAGGACTCTGATTCATTTACACCAGGCAAGTCATGGTTTCCGTAATGTGAGTTATCGGGGAGAGCAGGGTAACGGCCTTTTTTTTGCTGATGTATTGGTTGTAATATTGCAGGGAGAAACTCTGGCCATAGCTTTACAAAGCACACGGAAACCACACAAGAATTATGGCAAGCCTTCTTTGCTAATCCAGTAGATTGGTGGGATAATAGGAAGACCAAGGTATATTATTTGATCAAATCAAGTATCTTTTACTGTTTTTTATCTTCTGTTGGATACTTGGATGCGTATGTATGTTCATATTCAAAGTTAGGCACAAATGAAGATCATGACCCACCAAATTTAGCAACGTGAGTTTGGAAGTTCCCAGTGACTTAAATCTAGCACCTTACTAAGTAGCCGAGATATAACTTTACTCTATCATGTATGCATAGTCGCGTAGTTTTCTTAAGTTTTCAACAACATAGTTTTACCAGTTGCATCTGGCTATACTATGTATGTCCCATGAAGTTTAGTGTCAGCTCCTTGGAATGTTGCTCCAAATTTTATTTTATTTTCAAATTTCACTTTGATTCTGGGTGTATGTTGTTTATTATATATTTCATCGTAAATGACTCGAATAAAGGTTACCAAGAGTACTCTAGCTAGCTCTCTAGAAACATTTGCAAAGTTGAACAAGTCTTTGAGATATCACCTGCTGTTATTTCAAGTGCTGCATAAAAAAGTTGTGAATTACTTATGCTTATTCAAATATCATTTTTCAGAGGAATTCGAAGTATCCAGATTTTAAGCATAAAGACACTGGAGAAGCTTTATGGATTGAAGGCCGAAACAATCCGCCATGGGTGAAGTCCCAACTTGCTATACTAGATACAAGAATGGGGGCTGCTAATGATCACGATTTTAAGACGCAGTCAAACCTGTTTGGTGATGATAATTTTTTCTGAGTGCCTGAAGAGCTAGCTGTAGGAAACAATGGCGAAGAGGGTAAAATATTGTTGTATAGTTATCACTTTTTGGTGGAGACTGAAAAGTTCGGCTGTGTTTCTATAGTACCTAAGATTTTCAATTACTAAATGTTCTGGTAATTGGCTGTGTTGTACTAATTAGATGTTTGGACCTTCATTACGGTTGTGTTCCGGATCATTTCCAAGTGTTGTTCTGTTTTACCAATCTGAGTAATCTCCATTGCTGTCAAAGATCTGAACATTCAACCCTGATATACCTAATAGATAACATCAAGATTTATCCAAGGGTGGGTTTGATGCATCAAAGATTGATCTCTGCATCAAGGGAAATTTCAGCAAACAACTAATCAATGAAGGAAGAAGGTTGCATGTATTTGGAACTTGAAATTAACACTAAAATTGTTGTGTATCGATCACAATTATTCATACATACATATATATATATATATATATATATAACCTAAGCTAGAAAGAGAAAATCAAGCATACATGTAAAATCCTCTGTACAATTGGATCTCAACTATGTTTCTCTTTTCCTCTTTTTTGTTTTTCTTTCAAGCATATATGACTCCGAAATGTGAAGTTGAAACAGTATTCTCAACTAAATATGTGTTTTGTTTTCTTGTTTGTAAATTAAACCTCGAGTTCTCAGAAAACTTGGTGGAGAACTCAAGCCAGCTCAAGGAATTTATATATAGCATCCTCCAATCAATGTATGTCTTTCAGTGATTTGTGCCGATTCTTTCAGAGAGAAGCCAATCCTCTAGCTTCAGATCCTTTCATAATTCTCAATCTTTTGCAGGACGATGCAAACATGGTCCACGGCACATCTCCAACAAGCATCCAGTCACCATCTTTGTCTTGGTAAGTGGGAGCAAACTCAGATCCATTGTAGCCTTCTCTCTCTGAGTAGCTACCAATGGTCAGCTTGAACATGTCCTCCAAGGCCTCGAGGAGCTCTGGATAGCTCTTGTAAACCTTGATATCAATCTTCCTTAGGTAAGGAGCTCCGTCTACGCTCACTTTCACGTACGCTTGCATTGCATTTTTCCTGTAAGATCTGACTGGAGGCCATCCAACTACTTGAGTTCTGCATGAGATTAACACAAAAGAGAATTAGTCATCTATATATGATGATAACATATATATCAGATCAAGAATGTTGAGCAATATTGCATAAAACATATGTATAGCTAGGACGGTGCGCTTACTTGGTGGGACGGGAAGTAGTGAAGTCAGGTGTTTCATCATGGGTAGTGGATGACTTGCACTCCTCCTCGGCCGAATCTTGATCCGGTAAAGCCCTCTTCTTAGTGTTAGGAGATGATGATGATGATTCTTGGATCCCACTTCCGGGCAATCCCAAAGTGAGCTCGGTTGCCTTGAAGTTGAGCTGCTCAGCCTGATTCTCATAGCTTACTGACCCTTCCATCTTAGTCGATTCGGTTATACAGAAAGCACTTCGTTTGTAGGAGAATAATATGATTGAGAGTTCTTTGTGTGTTTGTAATGTGGAGTTGAAGTTTGAATGAGTTTTGTTTGAGTGAAGAAAGATGTGATGCTTCACAAAGTTTTATAGGATGGAGCTTATGAATTGTGAAGGGGGACAATATATTAGGTGTTTGATATTATTTTCAAGGTGCATGGCAACATGATATTCACTCAATAGATATCTTAACACCTCATGTTGTCTCCCACGCGTTAGTTCGATGACCAACTACAGGTGGACAAGTTCGCCAGAGCAGAATTTCAAGCCGGGTCCTACTCCACGCTCTAATATATTCCTCTTCATTACTCCATGGCAAATTGATGGGTGCTTTTTTTCCTTTGTCGAAAGTCGAACTCGAACTCGAAACTTCATCCTCACATCTCATGCATGAGAGAATGCATAACATAGACTTGGCATGTAACTAGTGCATGTTGACACTCGTCTTCCTTTAAACGAAGTAACCCTTAGCAAGAACTTATTTTATTTTTGATCCTATTTATATTAGGAGAGTGATCTCCTGTTTGACATTTCATGAGAAATAAAATGAGATACAAATGTGTACGGTTGAGATTAAACCTCTTCTTTTTACTTGACATACAATATTTATTAAGGTTCAATTTCAGTCGTACACATATGCATCACATTCCATTCCTCATAAAATGTCAAGCAAGAGATCACTTCTGCTATCTATATATAGCACTGGAACAAGTTTAACAGAAATCATAGGAACCTGGCATTCAGCAAAGAGACCTAGCTTAATTATAAGTGCCACTGATTAACATCAGTTAATTTTGAAGATTGAGCTTGCTCATATATATGTAATTACATAAGTTAAACATGACATGTCATATCGTAAAGATCTGAAAGATCGTTGCTAATTTGAAATAGGATATTGTATGCCTAAGTCGGTGTATCACATTCCCTAACAAAATATCTGATACCCACTCACACATCATTGCATTGCATTGCATTGCTTTGATTTTTTTTAGAATATACATGATTTAGATGTGGCCTAAAAGTTTATACTGTTAACTGATTAGGGTTCATTCTTTCAGGGTTCTCTCCCTTTCTCTGATAATAATTCTCGATTTGGAACTGGACAGCAGATGAACTGAAGATATAGGTGCCACTGAGCCGAGGAACACCGTGCAGTCTGGTGCCCAACTGGAGGGGGACAAAGGAGGGGACAGCAATAATCCTATGCTTACGGAAAGACCGTGGACCTTTATTAGACGGCTGATATGAGCCTTCCCGTTGCGAAGATTGAATCCAGGAGCGTTGGATCCCAAGGAAGGCCCAACGGGAACAGTCCACGTGACGCAACGGTCCCACGTGGATGTCATTGATTGGGGTTGGCATGAGCCATGTGAGTAGGGGGATAAGTGGGAGCCGATTTGATTAGCCTGTTGCTACATGACATGTGGACTTCATGTGGTATGGTCAGCTTATCATCTCTCCCATGAGAGCAACAGCTCTCTCTCTCTCTCTCTCTCATCGCCAAAACCCTAACATATTGTTGACTGTCAGGGAAGTAGTTACTAGCAAATACTACACTTAGATTTACAAGTAATTGGAAGTTAGTAAAGAAACAATTTGTTTGACTTGTAGAATCTTGTTGACTTTTCATGGTCACCTGCTTCAATTAGATTACTAATCTTTTTTTAGTATTATTCTCAAGTTTCTGGTTATATATTCAATGTTCAAAAAAAATGATAACGACGGTGATTTGTTTTAATTTGGTACCGATTATCGCTTAACCGAGTATTTGAGGAATCACTACCAGAAATGGAGACATTACCGGCGACATGCCGTCGCCGGCCTTGTCTTTTTTTTTCGCCGGAATTGTCATTACTGGCGACAAGTCGCCGGCAATGACCTCGCCGAAAATTCCCCGCCGGTGTTAACATTGCCGGCGACTGGAAACGGCGTCGCCGGTAATGTCCGAGACATCACCGGCGACTTGAGTCGCCGGCAATGTCAAGACATCACCGGCGACTCAAGTCGCCGGTGATGTCTCGGACATTACCGGCGACGCCGTCGCCGGCAATGGCAGCGCCGCCGTGGCCGGAATGTGAGACATTGTCGGCGACTGAGGTCCATGTCACCGGCAATGTGTGGAAAAATTTTGAAAAAAAAACGCAGTTCTAGATTGGGCCCAATTCCAGAACCTGCATTGAAAGACATAAACCGTACAATCATACAAGTTCAACAGTACACATAAATGTCCAACGTACAGTACAAATAGCAACGACGATACGAAAATTAACTACAACTACAGGTCAAGGTCGAGGAACTTGCGGGTCAGGGTCGAAGTAATCCATGTACTCATTTGAATTCTGGTTGCTACCTTGGTCTTGCTCTGGTGTTGACTGGTGCGGTGGTGGTAGTGGATAGCTAGGGAAGGGAGGGACCGGGACCGGGACCGGGGGAGGTGTGGGGAACGGTTGTCCGGTAGTCTGAGCCTCGTACATCGTACGCATCCATGTGTACATCTGAGCCTGCATCTATGTCTGCTGCTGGACCATGTTTTGGTACTCGGCCATCTGCCTCTTTTGCTCCTCCAACTCCCTCTGCGTCCTATGAAGCTCCGCTGCGAGGTTACGACTAGAAGTTGAACTTCTTGACCCGGTAGAGTATTGTGAAGTGGTTTTCAATACTCCTTCGCCCGTCGAGCCCATTCCCATACAGTAGTAGGTATTCTTTCCAGTCCCGCACGCTTTTGCCATGATTTGAGCCGCTATCGAGGGATCAAGCGGATCGATCTGAGAGGCATACTGGGTGACTTCTTCCTCGGAGCAGTCAGGATGGTTAGTCCGAGCTATACTCATGGTCACTTCTGCGGTTGCCTCCTCCACTCTCGCCTAATTGAAAAGTGAAAATGAACAACGTATTAACTAACAAAATCTATTAATATCAAAAAATAGTTTTATTAACACATGGAGAGGCGAAAGACTTACCGCTTCGTCAGGGCACTGCGGATAGAACTTCTGATGAATATACACCAAGGGGTTCACTTCTTGTTGTTGCTGCGCCTTAGTCGACCAACCCATGTAGTTGAGTGAACCTGCATGATGGGCCCTGGTGTTTTTCAATCTATTCGCCCGGTTCGTCTTCGAAATAGCCTTGTTTGATAAACATATGGAAAAAAATTAGTAACTAACTATTTCAATCTGATACGATACAGACGGCTTGTAAGATATATTAAGGATGTATACCTTCGCTTTGGGGTGCTCGAAGTGGGCTATCAGTCACAGCCACTCGTACTCCCTAAACCGGAATTCGCTAGGGGTAGAACCTCGGCCTAGCTCCTTGTATACAATGTAATGGGAAGAAAGCTCGTTCTTCCACTCTTTATACCTATATTAAAACAAGGAAAAAAAGTTAGAGATATTAAAACACTTGATAAACAAAAATCTAACTCGATATATATTCAAATAAGTCGAAGCACATCACCTCATATGTAGTTGACGCTCTACCCACGTGTGAATAAGAACTTCATCCACGTCAAACCACACCTGCAATATGAATATATAAAAGGTAAAATTATATATTTAAGTGGACTTAATTAATAAATGTAAAATTTACGTAATGAAAATACGATTTTACTCACACTGAGTGCATTATGCACTTGCATCTTCACGTAGATATGCACAGATTCCCAATCTGGCCAAAGCATTGGGACCTTGTCCCGCACGATCGCACCGGCCATGCTGACATATTTGCGCGTGGTGTCGAATGCCTCGATCACCTCGCCATCCTTGTTGGCCCTTATGGGCGTTTTCCTTCCGCCGGTGGCCTGCTCAAGTCTCTTCCCGGTGCAGGTGCCTCTAGCCCCTTTCCGTTTTCCAGTCCCATTAACGAAATTGCCTAATAATACAATGTCAACAAATTGATATCATTAATTGAACATATCGCAAGTCTTAAGTAATAATTAAGTAATCAATCTGATGTTAAATAAAATTTACCTGCATCGTCCGTTTGTTGGTGCACCTCACACTCCAAAGATACACGGGGTCGAACGGGAGGAAGTTATACGCTTCCTCCACGGTCAGGAACTCCGGCCGTCCTTCAACATAAACAGGCATCCCCTATCATCGAATTCAGGGATCACAGGAATCTCGTCGGGTAGGAAGAGACCGGACGGCGGAGATAGACGAGGCCTGGACGATGAGGCGCCAACACCACCATGTGCCTCAGATGATTCCCGTGAAACGGGAGTAGGCACCGGGCGAATATGGGGCATTCGGATTGAGGGAGTTTCTGATGCCCCCGTTGACTGTCGCTCGTCTGAGGCTCTGCCACCGAAGGGACGTCTGCTGATTGAGCGTCTGGAGACTGAGGCTCGAGCCTGTATTGAAGACTCATGTTGCCAAAAGGGTTGAATCCGTCAGATGAGAGCCCTAGCCAAACATTTCGGACCTCTGCTGCAAAATGATCAAACTCTCTGACCATGTGCTTCCAAGCCTCTCCGTCGGAAGGGTGTATAAGGGTGTCATCGTCAGGCAAGTTCCTCTCAGCCCACCATCTCATTGCCTCGGCCGTGAAAACACACATGAACAACCGCTCCAGCCTATCAATAAGCGGGAAATATCGAAGTATCTTCACAGCTTTCTTATTGCCTGCAGGAGTCAACTTATACCTTTCTGTAAAACATACCGGGCAGGCTTCAAGGTCTTCGAGATCTTTTCCCCAGAAGAGAATACAATCATATCTGCATGCATGGATTTTGATGTAGGAAAGCCCAAGATCTTTCAGGATATGTCGCACCTTATGATGAGTGGTAGGAAGACGATGACCGGGTGGTAGTAGCGAAGCAGTCCACTTCAACCAAGAATCAACAGCTTTGACAGACATTTTGTTTTCCATTTTGAGCTGCATCACTCCCATCACACTTTCAAGAACAGTCTTACTACAACCGTCGTACAACGGAGTCTGTTGCAATGCAATCAGGTTGTTGTACTTGTCCATACCGCTTGTGTTGACATGAGCTCCAGGTAATGACTCGACTGGCTCGATATGGGGGAAACCCTCAACGACGGGAGGGACATTTGGTGCTTCATCAGCAAATACACCGCTCTCATGAGGAAACATATCATTGATTAACATCGCTGTTGGATCATAGGATGCACTGCCCCTCTCAGCAAAATCTCCATGATCATAGCGGGGACTGACCCTCTCACCAAATTTTCCATGATCATGCGGACCCGGTAACGATGTTTCACCGTGATAAATCCAACAAGTGTACTTATCCCAAAACCCGTATTTACTCAGGTGCATCTGGACTTTATCAATGGAAAAACGAAATCGATCGCTGAAACACTTACATTTTTTACACGGGCAATAATGAAGTGTAGTGTCTCCACAATTAGTCTTCACAAAATCCACAAAACTCCTAATTCCCTGGTGATATCTGACATCCCATCTTTCGAGACTCATCCAACTCTTGTCCATCCTGAAAATTCTAACAATTTTACGTATTAATTATATATATATACACACACACATTCACTACTAATAATCGACGCCATATCTCAATTCAACTCTAATTAAATCAACACATGCATGCATATATATATATATCGATCTAATCTCTGAATTCGATTCAGTACTCGATGATGGTATTCTTCTTTTTTCAATTCAAAACGTATTTGACTAGGTTGGAGGCTCTGTTAAGCCTGGCTCCGATAACACTACGATAATACCAGTCGTTGATTCAGACACAAGATAAGATTAACTACAAGCAGTTTTCTTGTTTCCGTGACATCAACAACATTTCATATATATCTCACGAATTGGATTTGATCAACACACATATATATATATACATACACATATACGTATATATACACGTACCTATATATATAGCTTCCCGAGTGATCGAGTTTTCGACGCGCGCCTTAATTTTGACAATATACCGAATGATCGATTTCAGAGCGTATGTTTTCCTTCTTTCGATTTCTCTGAATTTTTTTCGATCAAAATGAATCAATGATCGAGCTGCTGCAATCTGCGTCTAATATAAGAGACATTGCCGGCGACGGAGTAAGTCGCCGGAAATGAAGACATTACCGGCGACATTACGCCGGAAAATCGCCGGTAATGTTTAAAAACATTACCGGCGACTCCAACCGTCGCCGGCAATGTCGAGCCACACATTTCCGGCGAAATTCCGGCCGGAAATGTTCGGCTTGACATTGTCGGCGACGGTTGGAGTCGCCGGTAATGTTTTTAAACATTACCGGCGACTTTTCCGGCGACATTACCGGCGACGGAGTAAGTCGCCACTCCGTCGCCGGTAACGATGAACATTACCGGCGACTTTTCCGGTCGCCGGCCTTGTCTCCGGTGATCTCGCCGGTAATGTCTCCATATGTGGTAGTGAATGTTCAGAGTCCAACTCTCCCGGCAGCCTTCTTGTACTCTAGTAATAGGAGTGACGCTGACCTTCTAGCACTTAGCCAGAGCTCACTATTCACCTCCCTTCGAAAAATAATCAGATAATTATTAATATATAAAATTAAAATATAAAACATCATTAATTAAAAGATAGAATAGTTAAAATAAAAATAAAATGTCATCAAAATAATCAAATTATTAAACACCACCGACAAAACTAGCTGGTTGGTAAAGTTATTTCTGTATTTTTCCCTTACTAATCTCTCATATGTATATGCTAATATGTTATTGCTTTCTCTAACACCGAAAGGAAGCTAATTAAAGTCTTCTAAAAAAACGTAGGAAGCTAATTGTACTGATTTATACCTAATGTAGGCCTCCAAGGCGGCACAGGCGGAGGGCAACGTAGCAGAGGGCGACAAAAGATGGCTGACAATGGAAGAAGATAGCGGTGAGAGTTAAGAGAACGATTGAGTGCAAACTGTGAAAGAAGAGGCGGAGTGAATTAGGTTTAGACGGAGTGAATTGGGTCTCTCCGTCTCTGGCGTCTCTCTCTTTGTTCTTCTCGAATTTTTTTTGTTATTTTAAAAAAAAAACAATGACCAAATCGGCCGATTAAGCACCGATTATTCGGTCTCCCGAATCAAGAGTTCATTCAAGTCAAATTTGATGCGTTTTTCAGCTGAATCACGAGTACTCGGTCGAATAGGACGTTTTCTTTAACAGTGTATATACTAAATGTAGGTAAATATAGGTTAGGATGACAATATGCTATTGTTGGACGTCTAAAAACTAATCGAAAGGGGTATCATTGACTTACACTACTCGCCCTATTCATAATCTCATACTCATATCACATGGCATATAATGCCTATTGACTTTACGTTGCTACAAGCATACGGTGAACGTATCGCTATGACAATGGATCTGTTTAATTTAATTAGTCTGTGAAAACAGTTAGGTCGGTTAGCTGTGAATCCTGGGATTTGAAAATTGAATTGTTATATATAATCAATTACTGATACACTAACTAGTTGGGCTCTTGGTCAAGGCAATTTTGAGTGCACTATGTACCGCACCTACGAATACGATTTTAACACAGAGCCTTCGATCTTAAGATGGCAAAAGGGAACACATATATACGTGCATGCTGTCGATCACTTGGGAATTAGCTACTTACTTCAGCCCATGTTTTGATTATTACTTTTCTAAAGTAGAACCATGTCGTATATTTGAAGAAACCATTTCATGCATGGATCTAATGAGAATTTAACTATTCTTCTCCTCTCCAAAATTTCTTCTCGACAGTTAGCTCCTAACCCTAAGTTTCATTTATTTATGTGTTTGTGTTTGTGTGTGTATTTACAGCTGCATGCAGAGATTAGATCGATAACATAACTGTAGTACAATACGTAGTATATACACAGATCAAATAATAGAAAACCCTACAGACACCGACGTCGGAAACCGGCCTGGCTAAAGCTTGTCTTTACTTAATAATACAGCAACTTTTGAAATCGGGTCTGTGCGTTGGTGGTCAATTAACTCTGCGTTTTGAACAGCAAGTTATGAACATGTACATAGCAGCTGTAGACAACTCAGAGTACGTACGTTGATAAGTGATAACCATGGCCCTGCAAGCAGAGGAAGGTAAGCAAAGTCAAGCAACAGACATAGAGAAGTGTCACAGTACGAAGGCGAGGCATGCATGGATATGCATTCTTGTATGCAACAGTGAACCCAACCCCAGCAAGATAGCCAGGTCGATCGATCTTTCTTTATAATTCTAAGGACCACAATCGACATGAACAAAATGCTCGAAGGGTCTACCACCTTAATTATATATATCTATCTTCGTTCTTCAAGGAATCTGGGCATTCATTTCTATGTTAGCTACTTCGGTACTCATACGTCTCTCTGTCTAATTAAGGTTAATTTATATATGCCGCCCTCGTAAAATCCGAGAAGCTGTTTGACTGTTTGATCGAGTTATCTGATTGATCGATACAACGTACTGCAGTGGATCCTAAAACTCCATAACATAGCGTGCATGCCGTGCATTTTACTTATTTTAACTTTGAAAGTGATACCCTAAACTTCGATCTAATAAATACAGAAGGCGGGGATGTAAACGTACAAGACCTTAAGTTTGATAGAAACGTACAAATCACACAACTACGTACTGAAATTATTTACGCAGATAAAAACATACCATTCATTTCTAGGTTTCAACAAAGATTTTACTGCTTTTATCTTTCTTCTTTCCTTCTTTAATTAGGGATTCATGATCTTGTTCTTACATGCTTTATCAAATTGATTATGAGAGTAAGAAGTGGTGGTTGGCCTTCATCTGAAAAACTGTATACACAATTATACTTGAGCCCATTGTATCTAAGTATCTTATGAGTCCTTCACTCGGCTAAAGTATATATATCCAAGTATCTTATTACTAATGATTAAGGTCTAAATACATGTAATCGTTTACAACTTCACAAGTTGAGGATAGAAAAAGACTCACGATTGAATCGTTAATTTTATTAGTCGTCGAACATATAAATTACAGCAACTTGAATCAAAACTTGAGCTATATTTAATCTCGGGGAAAATGACCCAAATGATCACTCAAGTTTGTCATAATCGACAATTTGATCACTGAAATTTTAAAAATATCAAAAAAAATCACTGAACTTTAACTTTGTCTATCAAATTGATCACTTTACTCATCTTGGATGTCAAGTTTTCTTATTTTATGGTGGTTTTTATACTTCTCTCACTTATACTATGTACATTTCTCTCATAATCTCATCTATATAAACAAAATATTTGACAAATTAGAATGTTTAAAAAAGACAAAGTGATCAAATTAATAAACAGTTAAAATTCAATGACATTTTTGATATATTCTAAAATTCAATGATCAAATTATGAATAATAACAAACTTAAGTCACCATTTAAATAATTTCTCCTTGCCCTTCTATTTATTCTTCTTTGCAATCATCGAGCTAATGTCCAGGCCCCTTAAGTAGATGATGGAGATGGTGGCATATGCAATGGATTTGGATTGGCATCGATCACCAATGTGCGCACACGTGTGCTTCACAATAACAGTGATGTTGAAATGTGGGCCTGGGGCTACATGCACGTGGGCGCAATTAAGAGCTGGAGGGAACTAGTTTTGGACTTTTGGGGGATTGATTTTGGATCCAAAAGGCCCATCAAGCAGAGTAGTTGTCTCCAAAAACTTTAGTCGATCGCTCTGTACTAATGCAGTACACTCTTCTCTTCCAGTCTTTGTTCCCCATGCATACACATACCGATAGATGCATCCCAACTGCCTATAATACTTGTCTATTCATGCCCTAAATTGCACGGTGGCATGGTCCTCCCTCGTGCCCATGATACAATATATACATGTATCTTAGTATCTACACATGCATGGTTAACCTGTATATATAAAGATCATAAGAGCTAGTTCACCACGGTGTTTTATCTGATTAAAGCCTCAAAATGAAGAAAAAGTAAAAAATAACATTTTAATAGTATTTTTTTACCTGAGCAAGAACTCTCTTGAGTCGATCTTTGAGACACTTCTAACTTTTTGACTTTACATAATTGCCACGTAGAACTCTTAATCTCGACCGTATGTACTTTTACATTATTAGAGTAATGTTTGATGACCGTATATACTTCCACGTCATTTTAAATGATTAATAAAAATTAAATATAAATAAAGTTCTGACCCAAACCCTAACGCAACAAGTAGAATGAACTATTAAAAAGTGAATGACACGTCACTGCCTTATTACCCTATTGTCTCAATGATCTGACTCCGTGACCTAACGGGTGAACTTGCTCTAAGTTCAACTCGATCCCAATATACTATTATACGCACATATTTTTAGACTGATACACATGTATAACGTACGTACATTGGGGTGCAAGGTACTGAATAACAGGGTCACATTGAGACATTGCAATGAATACCAAGCATACTATATATATATGATGCCTACGTACTCACCTTCTTTAAAAGCGTTCACACTTTGTTGTAACTTTGTAATTGCATATACAAACACAATGGTCATCCACTGACAGCGCCAGATGGCACTACCGGATTAGGAGACATTGCCGACGACTTTAAGTCGTCGGCCTTGTTTTTTTTTTCGCCGGAATTGACATTACCGGCGACAAGTCGCTGGCAATGCCGTCGCCGGAAAATTCCCGCCGGAGAGAGCATTGCCGGCGACGGGGTCGCCGGAAATGGCAGGGCCGCCGTGGCCGGAATGTGAGACATTGCCGGCGACTGAGATCCATGTCGCCGGCAATGTCTAGAAAAATTTTGAAAAAAAAAACGCGGTTCTGGATTGGGCCCAATTCCAGAACCTGTATTGAAAGACATAAACCGTACAAATACAAGTTCAACAGTACACACATAAATGTCAAACGTACAGTACAAATAGCAACGATACGAAAATAAACTATAACTACACGTCAGGGTTGAGGAACTTGCGGGTCAGGGTCGAAGTAATCCATGTACTCATTTGAATTCCGGTGGCTATCCTGGTCTTGCTCTGGCGTTGACTGGTGCGGTGGTGGTGGTGGATAACTAGGGAACACAGGGAACTGGTGCAGTGGTGGTTGTGGTAGAGGTGTGGGGAACGGTTGTCCGGTAGTCTGAGCCTCGTACATCGTCCGCATCCACGTGAACATCTGTGCCTGACTCTGGACCAGGTTTTGGTACTCGGCATCTCTGATTTCCTGCTGCTCGGCTGCGTGCCTCTTTTGCTCCTCCAACTCCCTCCGCGTCCTCTGAAGCTCCGCTGCGAGGTTACGACAAGAAGTTGAACTTCTTGACCCGGTAGAGTATTCTGAAGTGTTTTTCAATACTCCTTCGCCCGCCGAGCCCATTCCCCTACAGTAGTAGGTATTCTTTCCAGCCCCGCACGCTTTTGCCATGATCTGAGCCGCTATCGGGGGATCAAGCGGATCGATCTGAGAGGCATACTGGGTGACTTCTTCCTCGGAGCAGTCAGGATGGTTAGTCCGAGCTATACTCATGGTCACTTCTGCGGTCGCCTCCTCCACTCTCGCCTAATTGAAAATCGAAAATGAACAACGTATTAGCTAACAAAATCTATTAATATCGAAAAATAGTTTTATTAACACATGGAGAGGCGAAAGACTTACCACTTCTTCAGGACACTGCGGATAGAACTTCTGATGAATATACACCAACGGGTTCACATTTTGTTGTTGTTGCGCCTTAGTTGACCAACCCATGTAGTTGAGTGAACCTGCATGATGGGCCCTGGTGTTTTTCAATCTATTCGCCCGGTTCGTCTTCGAAATCGCCTTGTTTGATAAACATATGAAAAAAAATTAGTAACTAACTATTTCAATCTGATACGATACAGACGGCTTGTAAGATATATTAAGGATGCATACCTTCGCTTTGGGGTGCTCGAAGTGGGCTATCAGTCACAGCCACTCGTACTCCCTAAACCGGAATTCGCTAGGGGTAGAACCTCGGCCTAGCTCCTTGTATACAGTGTAATGGGAAGAAAGCTCGTTCTTCCACTCTTTATACCTATATTAAAACAAGGAAAAAAAGTTAGAGATATTAAAACACTTGATAAACAAAAATCTAACTCGATATATATTCAAATAAGTCGAAGCACATCACCTCATATGTAGTTGACGCTCTACCCACGTGTGAATAAGAACTTCATCCACGTCAAACCACACCTGCAATATGAATATATAAAAGGTAAAATTATATATTTAAGTGGACTTAATTAATAAATGTAAAATTTACGTAATGAAAATACGATTTTACTCACACTGAGCGCATTATGCACTTGCATCTTCACGTAGATAGGCACAGATTCCCAATCTGGCCAAAGCATTGGGACCTTGTCCCGCACGATCGCACCGGCCATGCTGACATATTTGCGCGTGGTGTCGAATGCCTCGATCACCTCGCCATCCTCATTGGCCCTTATGGGCGTTTTCCTTCCGCCGGTGGCCTGCTCAAGTCTCTTCCCGGTGCAGGTGCCTCTAGCCCCTTTCCGTTTTCCAGTCCCATTAACGAAATTGCCTAATAATACAATGTCAACAAATTGATATCATTAATTGAACCTATCGCAAGTCTTAAGTAATAATTAAGTAATCAATCTGATGTTAAATAAAATTTACCTGCATCGTCCGTTTGTTGGTTGGTGCACCTCACACTCCAAAGATACACGGGGTCGAACGGGAGGAAGTTATACGCTTCCTCCACGGTCAGGAACTCCGGCCGTCCTTCAACATAAACAGGCATCCCCCTATCATCGAATTCAGGGATCACAGGAATCTCGTCGGGTAGGAAGAGACCGGACGGCAGAGATAGACGAGGCCTGGACGATGAGGCGCCAGCACCACCATGTGTCTCAGATGATTCCCGTGAAACGGGAGTAGGCACCGGGCGAATATGGGGCATTCGGATTGAGGGAGTTTCTGATGCCCCCGTTGACTGTCGCTCGTCTGAGGCTCTGCCACCGGAGGGACGTCTGCTGATTGAGCGTCTGGAGACTGAGGCTCGAGCCTCGACTTCCGGTTGCACGGCTCTTGATCGTTCAGCTTCCTCCTAAGCTCGCGCCTCTAGCAAGGCTCTCGTGCGAGCAGTCATCATTGGCCCACTGGGCGTGTTGCTAACTGCGGGCGAGGAGGAAGCTTGACTACTGTTCCCTCCACTATTTCGGGAACCTCTCCGAGGCCAATTAGCCGCAAAACCTCCTGGACACCGTAATAGTCATGGATTCGGTTCTATAACAAATCGGAACCGGAATGATTTGGAACCGGAATCGTTTGAACCTGGAACCGTTATGTTACAAACGGTTCCGGTTACAAACAGTTCCGATTCCAAACGGTTCCGGTTCCAAACCGTTTCGGTTCTATAACAAATCCGAACCGGAACGGTTTGGAACCGGAACCGTTTGAAACCGGAACTGTTTGTAACCGGAACCGTTTGTAACATAACGGTTCCGGTTACAAACAGTTCTGGTTCCGGTTACAAACAGTTTCGGTTCTATAACAAATCGGAACCGAAACGGTTTGGAACCGGAACCGTTTGAACCTGGAACCGTTTGGAACTGGAACCGTTATGTTACAAACGGTTCCGGTTACAAACAGTTCCGGTTTCAAACCGTTCCGGTTTAAAACCGTTGTGGTTCCAAACTGTTCCGATTCCGATTTTTCACCTTAATTTATACGTTAAATTAACAACTATATCACCTTAATCCAAACACGTTAAATTCCGAAGCCGATTTTTCACCTATTATACGTTAAATTAACAACTATATCACCTAACTTAACATATATACATACATCATTTCCGGCTTTAAACTTTTCACATATATATACATCACATATACACTTTGTATACATCATGCATCTTAATTTCACCTAATTTTCACACACATATCCTTATTTAAGTATATACTATTTTAAGTATATACTTACTTTAGGTATACTTAGTCTAATATAAGTGTATATTATAAGTATAATAGAATATTTATATTCTATAAATATAATTATTATATATGAATTATAAGATATCTTTATAAGGTTAAAATAAAAATAACAGGTACAAATATTAAATCGAGGTACCCATTCAATGATAACTCTCAACAACTTTCCCTCCATTTTTGTGCCTTTAGTGGGCTTAGTATTTCCGGCAATTGCAATGGTTTCTTTATCTCTTCATGTTCAAAAAAAAAAGATTTTTTAGATACTATATGGACAAATCTTATATATACATCACATATTAATCCAAATCACCCTAGCTAATTAATTTTCCACATTTTTCAAACATACGTATATATATATACATTCCATATAAATTAATTAATTTTTCACATATATACATCACATATATTTCTCCTTCACCCCACAATTATCCACATTAATTTCCCACAATTTTCAAACATACCTTAATTACATTTTCCAAATATTTTCCACATGCATACATACATCCCAAAATTATCAAAAATTAATTAATCAAAATGCATAAAAATAAAATGTGGAATGAGAGAGAGAGAGGGAGAGAGAGTGAGCTATTACCTGCCATGGTGGAGCTCGACCCAACTGTTGTCCGGCGACGGAGGTGAGGGGAGGAGGAAGAGGAGGAGGGGAGAAGGAGAGAGGGGAGGAGAGGGGAGGAGAGGAAGAGAGGGGAGAGGGGAGGAGAGGAAGAGAGGATTGAGGAGAGGGTTGAGATGAAGAGAGAGGGGTTTTATGGTTTGAGAGGTTTTGAATTTTGAGAGGTTTTAGGGTTTGAGAGGGAAGAGGGAGAGGAAGAAATGGGGAGCAGCTCGAGCTGCATGTTCTGGAAATACCGCCACCATTGCCGGCGAGTTACATGGTAACTCGTTGGTAATGACATTACCAACGAGTTGCTAACTCGTGGGTAATGTCATTAAAAAAGCAACTCGTTGGTAATGTCATTATTTCTCGAAAATTATCCGATCGACCTATTTCCGACCAATTTCCGACTAAATAATTTTCGACAACATTTCCGACCATATATAACTACAATTTCCGACTACGATTTCCAACACGATTTCCGACTACAATTTCTTTTGACAATTTCCGACCACGATTTCCAACACAATTTCCAACACGATTTCCGACTACGTACAATTTCCGACTACAATTTCCTACTACAATTTCCGACAACGTTCTGACACGATTTCCTACTACAATTTCTGACTACAATTTCCAACGTACTAAGGATGACAATCGTAATCATCTTCATCACTTAAGTCTGACTCGGTTTCATAGGTAACCTCTGGCAATATGTGCCGCTCCTCGTCATCTGAATCAGCGTCAACTTCATATGGATTAACATCGAGAAGTTCTTCTCCAGTAATTCGAACCACACTCCCAGATCTCACATTATTAAGGCGAATCATAGATGATTCCGGAATGTCAAAAGCGTTCGGCTCTTGGTATGCAGTAACTTCCTCATCATCTGCGGTCTCACCAAGTGTGGCAGCACTGTATATGTTTCTATGAGCAACATGGTTAACCACCTTCCACGGGACTTTGTTAAGAAGATCGTCAAGGTAAAACACTTGTTTTACTGATGTGGCAAGAATGAAAGGGTCATCTTCATACCAGCTAGTAGCAGTATTCACCGAAAATGTTCCGTACTGATCGGTCCTTGTGTTCTCCGGGCTAGTATCAAACCATCTACACTTGAACAAGTGCACTTTCATGCGGTTCCCATAAATTAGTTCAACAACTGAATGAAGGACACCGTAATAGTCAACGTCATCCTGCCCACCATGGACCATCACCCCACAATTCTGTGTTTTCAGTCGGTCGTCTCGATTTTCACATATAAATTTCACGCCATTGACCTGACACATCGAGTAAAATTTTGAAGCTATCGGTTTCATCGCCAGGACCCTCAATTCGTTTGACCACTCTGGGCAACCATCATCTGCTACATAGTTCATCTGAAAACGTCCAGTAATACGTACACAAGAAATTATGTCATCTTGAAACCACAAAACCACGTACATACATACATGCTATATAAGGATATATATAAAAATAGACATATACACATATACCCTTACCCATTGACCAAAGTAGTTTGCAAACGTCCTGTTGTGGTAATCAACATTTCCGGCAATAGCAGGGCAGTGAAGATGATAGTTTTTCCAATATTGTACTTCTTGACAGTTAATCAGTACCGACCAGTGGGCAATGGCTACCTCATTTCCATCCAACTTGTATGACTTTGGCAAGCTTCCCTATACTACAACGTTACTGGAGATGATAGAAAGGTTGAATTGGGGTTCATCTATCGGCATCTGTTGTTGGGGGTCCTCAAGCGCTCCCAAGTACACTTTGGTGTACGTTACACACTCGTGCGCAACATATGCTTCAGCGATACACCCTTCAGGTGCATATTTATTCTTCACATAGTCCTTGTAGGCTCCCAATTGTCTACAAGTTAACAAGTGCATGTTAACTTACTTAAAAAAATAAGAATTTACATATAAAAACATAGGCAAACCAAATGTATGAATCATTTGTACCTTTCCATGGGATACATCCAAGTGTAGTGTACGGGACCGGTAAGCAACAATTGTTCGGGAAGATGGATCATCAGGTGAGGCATGATGTCGAAAAAATTTGGAGGAAATATCCTCTCAAGCTTGCACATGATAAAAATGATGTCATCTTGCATCTCCCTGAGGTCTAATTTTTTAACTTCCCTGGTGCATAACTTCTGAAAGAATCTTGATAAGGCCACCAACGGCTCCACCACCTCTTTGGGCAGGTACCCTCGAATGAAAATAGGGAAAAGGCGTTGAAGCAGTACATGGTAGTCATGACTCTTTAATCCGTACATCTTATTGTCCCGGAAGTTAACACACCTGCTTATATTTCCTGCATAGCCATAAGGATACCTGCATATATATATATATATATATATCCATATGCAACAATTATATTTCTCGCATATAACCATAATCCGGTAAAAATTTAAGGCCAAATTCCTACGTAGCCATAAGAATATATACCTGACATTACTCAGCCACCGAAAAATTTCATGCTTATGCTTCGGCTTTACGGTGTAAGGAGCTTGCGGCATTTTTCTCTTACCATCTCTTAACCACAAATGTTTCCGCAAACCTATTGCTTTCAGATCAATGCGTGCCTTAGGGATGTCTTTTGTTTTCCCCTCCAAGTTAAGAACTGTGCCCACAACACTTTCACACACATTCTTCTCTATGTGCATGACATCTAGGTAGTGTCTGATAGGCAACCTGGGCCAGTATGAGAGTTCCCAGAATATGCTCTTGTGTGTCCAAAACTTATACCTTTCGGGCTTGTCTGGAATTGACGCGACTATGTCAGGATGATTGCTTAGTTGGCCAAAATCATATTCATTCAACACTTCCAAAATTTCTTCCCATGTCCATCGCCTGGGTGCCACACCTGTTTCCACAGTCCCATCAAACGCGTCTGGATCCTGCCTAAATGGGTGATCATATGGAAGCCAACAACGGTGACGCATCTGAACAATTTTACTGCAATGAGGACTACAACAATCAACCGTCATGCACTCTGAACAAGCCCTGTAACCCCTAGTAACGTTGCCCGACAACATACCGCGGGCAGGAAAATCACTGATGGTGCCAACAAGCATGGCATGCATCTGGAACATCTCATTTTTGAACCTATCGTAAGTGGGGTGGCCACACTCACTCAGGTACTTAAGCTCATCAATCAAAGGCCTCAAATACACATCGAGACACTTGCCTGGATAACCCGGGCCCGGAATTAACAGAGTGAGCATATTGTATTCCTTCTTCATGCACATCCATGGTGGAAGGTTGTACGGTACCAAAATAACTGGCCATATACTGTATTGAAGACTCATGTTGCCAAAAGGGTTGAATCCGTCAGATGAGAGCCCTAGCCAAACATTTCGGACCTCTGCTGCAAAATGATCAAACTCCCTGACCATGTGCTTCCAAGCCTCTCTGTCGGAAGGGTGTATAAGGGTGTCATCGTCAGGCAAATTCCTCTCAGCCCACCATCTCATTGCTTCGGCCGTGAAAGCACACATGAACAACCGCTCCAGCCTATCAATAAGCGGGAAATATCGAAGTATCTTCACAGCTTTCTTGTTGCCTGCAGGAGTCAACTTATACCTTTCTGTAAAACATATCGGGCAGGCTTCAAGGTCTTCGAGATCTTTTCCCCAGAAGAGAATACAATCATATCTGCATGCATGGATTTTGATGTAGGAAAGCCCAAGATCTTTGAGGATATGTCGCACCTTATGATGAGTGGTAGGAAGACGATGACAGGGTGGCAGTAGCGAAGCAGTCCACTTCAACCAAGAATCAACAGCTTTGACAGACATTTTGTTCTCCATTTTGAGCTGCATCACTCCCATCACACTTTCAATAACAGTCTTACTACAACCGTCGTACAACGAAGTCTGTTGCAATGCAATCAGGTTGTTGTACTTGTCTATACCGCTTGTGTTGACATGAGCTCCAGGTAATGGCTCGACTGGCTCAATATGGGGGAAACCCTCAACGACGGGAGGGACATTTGGTGCTTCATCAGCAAATACACCGCTCTCATGAGGAAACATATCATTGATTAACATCGATGTTGGATCATAGGATGAACTGCCTCTCTCAGCAAAATCTCCATGATCATAGCGTGGACTGGCCCTCTCACCAAATTGTCCATGATCATGCGGACCCGCTAACGATGTTTCACCGTGATAAATCCAACAAGTGTACTTATCTCAAAACCCGTATTTACTCAGGTGCTTCTGGACTTTATCAATGGGAAAATGAAATCGATCGCTGAAACACTTACATTCTTTACACGGGCAATAATGAAGTGTAGTGTCTCCACAATTAGCCTTCACAAAATTCACAAAACTCCTAATTCCCTGGTGATATCTCACATCCCATCTTTCGAGGCTCATCCAACTCTTGTCCATCCTGAAAATTCTAACAATTTTACGTATTATATATACACACATTCACTACTAATAATCGACGCAATATCTCAATTCAACTCTAATTAAATCAACACATGCATGCATATATATATATATATATATATCGATCTAATCTCTGAATTCGATTCAGTACTCGATGATGGTATTCTTCTTTTTTCAGTTCAAAATGTATTTGACTAGGTAGGAGGTTCTCTTAAGCCTGGCTCCGATAGCACTACGATAATACCAGTCGTTGATTCAGACACAAGATAAGATTAACTACAAGCAGTTTTCTCGTTTCGGTGACATCAACAACATTTCATATCTCACGAATTGGATTTGATCAACACACACACATATATATATATACATACACATATACGTATATATACGTACCTATATATATAGCTTCCCGAGTGATCGAGTTTTCGACGCGCGCCTTAATTTTGACAATACGTACCGAAGGATCGATTTCAGAGTGTTTTCATTCTTTCGATTTCACCAAAAATTTTTTGATCAAAATGAATGAGCTCCTTCGATTTGCATCTAATATAAGAGGCATTGCCGGCGATTCATTAAATCGCCAGAAATGGAGACATTACCGGCGACTCCAACCGTCGCCGGCAATGTCAAGCCCAACATTGCCGGCGAAATTCTCGCCGGAAAATCGCCGGAAATGTTCGGCTTGACATTCCCGGCGACGGTTGGAGTCGCCGGTAATGTTTTGAAACATTACCGGCGATTTTCCGGCGACATTACCGGCGACGGAGTAAGTCGCCGGTAATGATGAACATTACCGGCGACTTTTCCGGTCGCCGGCCTTGTCTCCGGTAATCTCGCCGGTAATGGTTCTTATTCTGGTAGTGCGGATCCAGATACGCGTGGAAGATACGTATAGTCTAGAATATTTTATGTAACAGTACTATTAGATTTTACTGTAATGTGTTTATCAGTTTTATCTCCATGTTCATGACATTTTGATAATATTTAAACCACGAACATCAAAATGTATAGACACTTATATGATTAGTTAAGAACATCATATCGAGTTATCAAAATGATTAAAATTTGATAAATTTTAACATTTAATAAATTTTGATCACATTTGCTAAGAACATCATATCGAGTTCTTGTAACATTTAAATTTGGGCCTCAATGGGGATGCTAGAGGGCCTCAATGGGGTAATAAGGTGGAGACCTCAAATTATATGTGAAATATAATTTAAATTTTTTGACAATATAATGAAAATCAAAACACAAATTTTGCCCTTTTATATTTCAGTTTGAAGTTCATTTTGTTTCATTTCATTATATTTTATATAATTTCCTTTTCTAATCAATTATTAATTGTCTTCCCTTAAAACGTACCATGCATGCATAATTGTATCAGTTAATAATCTTAATTGTTTTTCTTATAAATTTTTAAAAATTTAATTCTAGTTTCTATATCAAGACTACAAGATTTCGTGAGAGAGAGAAAAAAAGTGGGATGGATGTAGCCATTGTTGCTTGAACTAGCTAGGTCGATCTTTGAAGTATCTGCCATTGATGAAGTAACTTTTTCATAAAATCAAGACCCTTTTGGCATATGACTATAGAAGAATTCGTCTTTGGCTTCAATTTCGAATTTGATATGTGTTGGGATTAGAATAGAGGTAAAATAAACAACAAAAATCATTGGTGTGTCATTGGAATCAATTTCTAGGTTTGAAGATTGTAGAATCATACTTGAAAAGAGAATGTTAGAGATAAGTTTTGTTTTGTAAGGATTAATTATAAGATTAATGATAAATAATTATTTGAAATGTAGGAGGGTTTGATAGTCTTTTGGTTGATGTGATGTGTATATAAAATGACTCGACAATATGATGTGGCATACTATATAAGTTTTGAGGCCTACACATCATGACTCTATTAAGCCTAAAATCATTTATTTTTAAACTTATATATGATTTGCTATCAAAATGTTCATAACCTAAGAATATCATATCGAGTTCTTGTATGATTTGCTTGGAAATCGATTAAGATTGGTTGTGTCCACATCTATGTATACAATTAATATATACTAATTAACCATAATGGTCTGAAAAATAGTCTTTAGGGACAATGAAGTTGGGACATATATATATATATATATATATATCTCAATTTCTAGTAGAGACTCTAATAAGTTCTTATTATGAATAGTAGATGACAAAAAACTATTTGGGAACAATTGCTTGTGACATTTGAGAAAGAATACAACCATTACTTATGTACTTGAATTTATTATCAATCCCAAGAACTCTTTTCAGTCCCCCTCCTTTTTATACGGGGAGTATTTTGAGACTCAATACCTTTTACAGTTTAAGAGCAACTCCAGCAGATTCCCTATAAATCATTTTTAGCTAAAATATAAAGATTTTCTCTTAAAATTCACTCCAGCAGCTCCCCTATCTTATTAGCCAATTTAGGGATTCCCTATATTTCATATTTTCATCCCCTATTCCTATACCAAAAACATAAATTATAGGTAACGAAACATTCAATATTTTAATTAATACTTTCCTTCTAGATTGTAAATGTAATTAATAATTATATTAATAAATAAATATTTTATTATCAACCAATCAAAACTAAGCATATGTTTAAATCTAACTACATTTTAAGTGATATTGTTGGAGTAAATTTATACAACTGATTAGCTAAAATAGGTTTTGGCTTCATTTTTGAACAAAATAAGCAAACTTTCTGTAATATTGTTGGAGTTGCTCTAAGCTTTGCTTCTTTCCATTATAATATATTTCCTTGGTCGGGACGTTTCAGTGTTTCTACGTGTTTCTACCGTTCTACGTATTAAATAATAGGTACTATTTAGAACCTTTCTCCGGAGATGTTAGCCTGGTTGGGATGCATTGGTCACTTTCTTTTGTGTACGCGTATACGTTTTACACTATTATACATCCAGTCTCACCCCAACTCTCCTTTAAGATTCTCTCTCTCTCTCTCCCTCTCTCTCTCTCTCTCTCTCATCTTCTTATTTATGTGAATCATTCGCAGGATTTCTATGAGGATCTGTTCGAGGAGCTGAGCAAGTACAATCAGATCGAGAGCTTGAACATTTGTGATAATTTGGCCGACCATATGGTAATTAAACTAGTTTTTTCTTTTCAATTTTTTATTTTTGTTTGTGTTTGATTTTGCGTTGGACTGACTAAATGTGCTGTAATGTGATTAGGTTGGGAATGTGTATGTTTAATTTAGGGAGGAAGAGCACGCCGCAGCTGTGCTTACCAATCTCACTGGAGGTTCTATTGAGGTTATTTTTCTGATGCTTTATCAAATTACGACTACATGTATATAGATCAATAGATGTCCATCCAATCTGATTGAATATTCTAGGAACTTGTTAAATTTGTGGCTGTGAGGTACAATTACTTTATTGTTAATGCTTCCATTAGATTTTCATTCTAGCTGTACTGATTGTTCAATGTAACTCAGTTTTTCTTGCCTGTAACACTATCAATGACATTTTACTTGTTTTCTTCACTTGGTAATCGTCCACTGTATATCTGGTCAGGCAATCAATTACATATCGGCTACATGGTGTGGTGCAAACTTGCTTGCAGTTTTTGGAAATGGAATGGTGCAATTGTTTTTAAATGCCCACACACTAAACCCAGAAGGTAGGTGACCATATTTTATTTGATAAGTAGCTTATTAATTCCATTTGAATGTCTCTAGTTGGGATTAAGCCTTAATAACTATAGATGAAGATCCGTGCTGAATTTCCTGTTACTCGTTTCATTAGATTGATTTGGATTTAGCAAAGTGTTTGTGGTTAATACTGATATATTTTCCTATTTGTGTTCATCAGTCTCTTTCATCTCTGCTAATGTACAGGTTTTACACTTGTACATGATTTGTTTAACTAATGTGATCATGCATTCACTAAAAAAATGTGATCATGCATCAGCTATATGACCTCTTATGCTTGCACTGATTTAGATTTGCATCTCTTAGATCATGTATATGCATGTACTTCAAAACTGCAAGTAATAGATTCTTGAATTTATTCATATTAAGTACATGCCCTGAACGTACGGGCTAGGTTTTGCTTGATTTTTAGAAACGGTAAGTACATGGTTCGTGGGATTTTTAGATTGTTATTGATATTGATGAACATGAAAGTGCAAGTATTTTCCTAAAACAGTTCATGTGGAAAATGTTGGGCATCAGGTTGTTGGTATTTCAATGGATGCTCAATCAATTTTTGTGTTGTTTGACTTTGATTTAGATTGTTCAATAGTATTCATGCTCAAATGACAGTTTTGAATGTGTTATGTATATATGATAATTGATCTGTTTAAGTTCTTTGGTGTACGTCTACATTCTCTTTTTGTTTTGTATGCATATTTTAGACTATTTGATAACAATTCATGTTAATGGAAGCTGCAAACAACCCAATTTGAAGAGAAATAGCAGCTGAAGTCGAAGAGGTCATTTGATCAGGTGAACTAGTCAATTTACAAGAGGGGGTAGCAATGGGGTGGGTGGGCTGTAGGTGTAATACAATATGAGTAGTATTGTAGTGGTTTTCTGGGTAGGTAAACATTAATTTTTTTGCAATTGGGGACTGTTGTGAGTTGCCTTGAATTGTATTGTATTTTTACAATGTGTGTATAAATTTGAAGAAATAGGAGGGGCACTTGACTCTTAAGTCTATTGAGTAATGGAAACTCCAACATTGTAAACACTCAACATAAATGTCCCTGCATTGTCCCTAATAGTGTTTGGAGACTATTATCACTACAAGAAAAACTCACTTAGACCACGGACCATTTTCGTCGTCTAGGTTAGTGTTTCTGTAGTCTAAGTACTTAGACTACGAAATCTATGTCGTCTAAAGTTCATCGTTCAAGTGTCGTAGTCTAAGCACTTGGACGACGGAAATAGTCAATTACGTGTTCCAAGTAACGTCTTAGACGGCGCAATCATTTTTTCGTCCAAGTGAGGATCAGACGACGCAAATAACATTTGCGTCGTCCAAGTACAACTTAGACTACGGAATTATTGCGTGTTCTAAGTTGTACTTAGATGACGCAAATGTTATGTACGTCGTCCAAGTCATCACTTAGAGTACGGAATTATTGCGTGGTCTAAGTGATGGCTTAGACCACGAAACTATTCCGTAGTCTAAGTGATCACTTAGATCACGTATGTGTGTGTATATATATATATTTTGTAGTCTAAGTCATCACTTAATTAGACTACGAAAGCATATATATATATATATATGATTTTGTAGTCTAAGTGAGGACTTAGACTACAAAAGCGTATATGCTTTCGTAGTTTAATTGAATATTAATAAATTAAAGTTTTTAATTTTTTAATTAAAATTTGAATTTAAAGTAAAATATTAATAAATTAATTAAAATTCTAAATTTAATTTAAAAATAATTAAAAATTGTACCTACATCAAAATCGTTTGACAAAAAACTAGGGCCGGGCACAAATCCCGCAAATCCCGGTCCCGTCCCGATCCCGGCGGGATTTGAAACTAAAAATGTCCATCCCGTCCCGTCCCGTCCCGTCAGAAAAACAACGGGACGGGACGCGGGACTGAAATTTCCCGTCCCTTTAGGCCCGTCCCATCTCATATACAAATTAAAATTGATCTTGACCGTTGATTTTAATTTTGTATTGCTATGTTTTTAATCTTGTATTGCTATGTTTTTAATCTTGTATTGCTATTTTTTTTAATTTTCTTCTTTTCTTGTTAAACTTATGATATGTGAACTTGTGTAATAGATTATGAATGTTATTCTTGTTATGTTTGATATTATTAGGTTATGGATTGTGACTTATGAATGTAAGCAAGTTGTGTAATTGTAATTAGATCATAGATGCATGTTGTGATTTATGAATGTAAGCAAGTTTTTCTTCTTTTTTGTTTCCAATTTTGTGGTGGGATTGGGCCCGTCCCGTCCCATCCAGGATTGGGCCCGGCGGGATTTACTCTCAAAATGTAAGACCCGTCCCGATCCCGTCCCGCGTGTAACAACCGGGACGGGACGTGGGATGACCTCAATCCCGTCCCATCCCCTCCCATGCCCAGCCCTACAAAAAACGATAAATCATAAAATACGTACAAACTACTAAAATACGGCAGGAGTAGACGCGCCGCCAAGTCCCCCGCCTCCAGTCATGTCGTCGTCGTCGAGGGTGTGGGGTCGGAGCAGGATGACAATCTTGTTGAACCTGATTTTTCATGAGGGCGATAAGGTGGGCTATCTGCACTTGTTGCTCATCAAGCCACTGCCGTATAGATAGCTTTTCCGCCGGTGCGGGTCGAGCCTCCTCAAGGGATGCTTGGACCGCCTCATCCCGAGCACTTGTCCTCGCCGAGCGTCCCATAAATGAGTCAGAAGATAAATCTCGTTACACCTTGTGTCCCAGCCCCTAACCTCCTTTCCAGCTCGACGACCGTATACCTCATCGGCAATTGCAATTTGGCTCTCCTTCGATAGAGGAGACAGGTCTTCCGGTGGCAAATCCGGGCGTGCAACCTGGGTGTTGGCCAATTCCTGCTGCGCCCGTTCTACCAACCTCGTCTGAAAATAAAAATAAAAATTAAATAATTATAAATTTGTAAGAGAGTTTAATAAATAATAATTACGCTAATTAAGAAGAGATATATACGGAACTTAAGTCGTATTGACTCGCTTCATTGTCGAGTCTAGGCGTCACGTAAGCGGTGACGCTAGCATCCAGATAAGGGTGTTTGGATCCCTTATCTCTGTGCTCCTTGGCGATTTGTATCATCTGCTTGGAGCCGGAGTTATGATGTTTGTTCTTCTTCTCCCGATTGGCCTTGTTTAGGTTCGATTGTGTCTGTTCGACAACATAAATCATTAAAAAATTAATAAATGACTATAAAAAATATTCAATTTCGTCAATTTAAATAAATAAAATACGAACCCGATAAAATTATTCTTCGAAGTGGTTGACCAATCACTTCCATTCATCTTCTCTATCTCTACGCAGCTCTACGGAGGTAGGTGAGCGGCTGAATTCCTAGTAATACTTGTGAAGTTTGTACTTTCAATCACGGTAGATGGCGTTGGCGGTGGTGTTGATGTGTCTAAACATCTCCGGTGTGACATCCACCGCATATTGTTCCTACAAGAAAAGAAGAAAAAAAAATATAATCATACATAATTAATTTTTATTGGTTATTAAAAAATTAATTTAAAATTATATTACGTACCGAGAGTTCTTTAAACACTTTCCTCTTCTCCAAGTCCGGCAACTCCTCCTACCTAGGTACAACCATACGAATCTTGTTGCTAATAATTGCCCCGATGTTGTGAGATGAGAGACTAACTAGTTGCGAGGTGGGAGGGCCATCAGTGAAATAGTCGTACGGAAAGTGGATCTTTTACCCGGTCGCCTTGAACAACTTCTCGGATTTTTCGCCCTTTTCGAGTCATCGGGTCCTTTTCGGTTGAAGGTCTGACGGGATCCTCCTGACCTTGCGCCGCGCGCTGTAGAGAATAGATTCGAAGGCCAACTCCTGGGCACTTTCTGACATCGATGATTGGCCAGAAGGGGTTTTATCGTCATCGGTCTGTATAGCTGGGGCATTAGAAATTTCCCCAGTCGCCGCAGCCGAGGCACCAGCTGAAGGGTCCGGAGGAGGAGCAACGTTGTCCTCCTGCCTCTGCCAACCCACTTGCTCTGCGAAGCATCAGAGTTGAGCATCTTCCGCTTCTTTTTTGGCATTCTTTTTACTCCAAGGGGTCATTTAACCTAGGAGTTGTAAAAATCAACTATTAAACCGATTTTACATTTAATTTTAACTACTTTACTATTTTTAACAACTTTTACTATATATTTATTCTATCTTTTTCATATTTACCAATACATTTACTATTTTTAAAAATTTTCATTTGTAAAATTTACCATTTTTGATATTTATCATTTTTTAATATTAACCAATTTGTAACTTTTATCTTTTTTAACAATTTACAATTTTTATTATTTACTATTTGATTTTTCATGTTTCTATTTTACCATTTTTTCATATTTAGTATTTTTAAATTTTATCATTTGTAATATTTACCTTCAATTTGTATATTTTTACAATTTTCATCAATTTATTATTTTACCCTATTTACAATATTCACCAATTTACAATAATTAAAAATTTACAATAATTATCAATTTATAACTTTCACTAATTTACCAATTTATAATATTTACTTAATTTATAATATATTTAGCAATTTGTTATTTTTACCATTTTACAATATTTATGAATTTACAATAATTACCAATTTACTTAATTTACAAAATATTTACCATTTTATAATATTTACTAAGTTACAATAATTAAAATTTTACAATAAATAAACAATTTAAAATATTTACTTAATTTACAAAATATTTACAAATATATTATTTTTACCATTTTACAATATTTACTAATTTATAATAATTACCAATTTATAATATTTACCAATTTACCCTATTTACATATTTACCAATTTATAAGTATACACAATATATCGTATTATACCTAAATATGTATTATTATACCTAAATTCATATTAAAAAGAAATTCTAAATACGTACGTACGTAAAAAAAATATTTGTTTTACCGGCGGTGCCAATGGGAAGCGTCAGGAGGCCGGCCGACGATGGAGCTAGGGAGGGAGGAGATCGACGTCGTACGTGGTGGAGGGAAGGAGGAGGGTGCCGTAGGGTGGAGGAGGTAGAGGCCCGAGGTGGGAGAGGTGGGTGTTTCCAGAGTAAGGGAAAAGTTTTCGCCGGAGTTCGAGTGAGAGAGAGAGAGAGTTATCGATCGAAACTGCCCAAAATTACAAATATACAGTTTCACTTAGACGACGGAGACCCCTTTTTCGCCGTTTAAGTGACCACGATCTCACCTAGACGACGGGCACTCATTTTGCGTCGTCCAACTTCTTACTTAGACAATAGAAACCCTTATTTTCGTCGTCTAAGTCAACATCATTTTTTCCACCCAATTAATTGGCGGGTGGAAGTTGACCGCCATATTTTTTGGGAAAGGTTCAAAATTTGAACCTAGACGACTGAAATGGCCATCTTCGTCGTCCAGGTCAAATTTTGAGTGGTTCCCAAAAAAATGGCGGTGGAATTTGGACCGCCTAAAATTTGAACCTGGACGACGGAGATGGCCATCTCCGTAGACCAAGTAAGCACTTGGACGATGGGGATGGCCATCTCCATCGTCCAGGTGAGCACTTGGACGACGGAGAGTTCTCCTACTCCGTCGTCTAGGTACAATTTCTCGTAAAATTAATATTTAAAAATAATTCGTAAGGAAGTTTTCGATCTGTCATTCGAATGGAATTGTCATAAACTATCAATTAAAGAATCGTATATATAAAAAGTAAGATTTAAGACGATGAATAAATTTACGTCTTTAAACTTGTTAAGTATCTACTAATGTGTATAACTTAAGTGTTATTAAGTATAGGCTCAATGCACATCAATATTAACGAAATTAAATTTAGACAAAACAACCGTTGGATATATTCACCATAAGATAATATATAAATAGAATAATTTTCAGTAAATAGTAAGTTCGTTAAGGGTTTCATCGGCATAGTCAACCGCAAAACCGAAATTTTTACAAACCGGAAACGTGGATACACGAAAATCCGTAACTCTTATTTTGGAACCGTCGACGCTCACACTCCAAGAATTGTTTATTCAATGGTCTCGACGAAAAGAATATGCATTGGGATATGGTCTACAAGGTCGTTGTCCTAGATGTGAAATTACGATATCATCACTTTGACGACACAATGACACTTTTGCGTTGTTCAAGTATTCAATTAGACGACGTAATAACACGTTTGCGTCGTCTAGGTGCTTACTTGGACGACACAAACAAGTTATTGCGTCGTCTAAATTAAAATTTTAGGGTTTAGGGTTAAGGCTTAGGGTTTAGGATTACTTAGACGATGGTATGATTTGTTTGCGTCGTCTAAGATAAAGTTTTAGGATTTAGGGTTATATAATTAATATTGTGTTTACCTTGGCATGGACTACAAAAAGTCGTTCCGTCGTCTTTAGGGTTTAGGGAAAATGAGATTCTTGATCGTACGGAATAATTAATTTATATTTTTATTTCCATATGTCGAAGGGACCTCGCTCTTTAATTAATTTAAAGTTAATTATGTGAAAAAGTTAAATTTTATAATTAATTAATTATTAAATGAAGTACTGAATTAATAATTGTATTTACTCCTCCTCATAATATATATAATTAATCATGCATCATTGCGTCAAAAAGTTTAATTATAATAAGTAATTACCAATTAATATTCTTCGTCGTTATATTGTATTTTTCGTCTTAATCGTCATCATCTTCCTCACCACTGTTATCCGATTGTTCTTCCTCCTCATCATACTCAACATCGTCCGACGAATATCCTGAGTCCTCGTCCTCGTCGTCATCCTGCGCCTCTTCTTCATCGACCTCATTAATTACATCAATAATCTCATCTTCAGTTAGATCCATACAACCATCAGGCATGGGTAAGCGTTCACCAGCTCTAACTAGGTCCATTATGTCAGAGCGGATGACAAAATTATTAAGTTCTTGATATGCAGTAATGTCTCTCTGCGGTTCAGCATCTTCAGTCGTCGGCGTCCCTTCAGCTTTCGTGGTATTCTATATTTCTCGATGAAAGATATCGTTCACTATTTTCCACCATTTACCAGCTTTTAGATCATCAAGATAGAACACCTGCCTAACTAAGGTGGCAAGAGCGAAAGGCTCATCCTCATACCAGCTTGAGTTTGTATCGACTGATAAAAGGCTCAGGTCTTCCTTTGCACGCTTGAACAATTTTCACTTGAATAGGAAAACGTTGACATTATTCCCGTAACATAGCTGAACGACATATACAAGAACCCCGTAATATATATCATTGTCTTTCTCAACTGCTACCCCACTGTTTTGTGTTCTTCTCCCTTCATCTCGGGCCAATGAATGAAATGTTACACCGTTCACAAAACATCCGGGATAAATATAGTGTTTAATCATCTTCCCTGCTAGCAAGTGCTTTGGCAAGGACCACCACCCCCTGTGGTTATCGAATTTTTGTAGATCAATCATCTGTGAAAATAGAAAGAATATAGATATAATTAAAGGGTTTAATTTCTGCAAACATGTATATAAATTAAATAAGTAAACATACGTATCAATTGAAAGAAATAATCGGGGAACTTCTTCTTAACCACTTTCTCAAACCACGCCGAACTCATGTTCGAATTTAATGCCTGAAGCTTCTCCATGTACCGAATCATGTAAGCTTCTCCACGCCGAACTGCAAAACTACTCAATGTGCCTCAATAATTTCTTCTTGTGTTAACGATTCCTTTAATACTTCTCTAAACGGTCGTACAACATTTGTGACGACAGAAAGATTGATGCGGGCACTGGGATCGGAGGCGGTGGGAGGTGGTGGATCCTTGAGGTACATGTTGTAGTAAGTAACACACTCATGCATTAAGTATATTTCTACTATAGAGCCATCCGGGGACGAACTATTTTTCATGAATCCTTTATACTGTCCAAGCTATCTACAAAATAAAACGTTCAATTAATTAATTGTAGAATAATTACATATAGCTAGTAATCTCGAGTGGAACAAATAATGGATCGGAAAACATGTATAATTAATTAGTTGTACGTACATACCTTTCTTGAGGATACATCCAAGTGTACTGGATCGTACCTGAAATGAGCACATGCTCGGGTAGGTGGATCATTAGGTGAATCATGATATCAAATAAAGCAGGGGGGATCCTCTCTAGTTTGCAAATGATGTGCACAATTTGTTGTTGTAGTTCTACCACATCTGAATTCTTTAACTCTCTAGCACATAACCTCTGCCACCATCTGCACAATGCCACTATTGGTTCTACGACGTCACGAGGCAAATATGGCCGAATTACCATTGGAATCAAACGATGCAGCATAACGTGATAGTCATGTGTCTTTAGACCAACAAACTTATGTTTCACCTCGTCCACTGCTCCAATTATAGTAGCTGCATACGCAGCTAGAAAACGAATGCTCTTAAACCAGTGGAATACAGAACCTCTAAGTGTCGGCTTCACTGTGTAAGGTGCAACTGGCATCTTGTTGTACACTCCTCTTCTATCCCTCCTCAACCACAAGGGACGACGTAGATTCATAGATTCTAGATCTTTGCGCGCTTTAGGAGTATCTTTAGTCTTGAACTTAATACCGAGAATTTTTCCCACCATGTTGTCGCACACATTCTTTTCTATGTGCATCGCATCCAAGTTGTTCTTCAACTTCGACCAGTAAGGGAGTTCAAAGAATATACTCTTATGATGCCAATAGTTGAGATCATGTGGAGGTATTGGATTGCATTTTTATACATCCTTGTCATTGGCCAACACACCAAAGTCAAAATAGCTCAACCTCTCTAAAATCTCTTTGCTCAGACCAACTACGGGGTTTAGGATTATTTTCTACCGTCCTGTCAAAATGAGCTTCATCCTGTCGCCACGGGTGATCGTCAGGAAGCCATCTATGGTGATCCATGTAACATATCTTCCCTGCATGCCAACTAGAATTCACGTGATCCAAACATATAGGACATCCATTGTATCCTTTTGTCCTGCAGGATGCCAACATCTCATACGCTGGAAAATCACCGATCGTCCACATTACGCCTGCCCTCATCATGAACATCGTGTCAGTGAATTTTTCATAAGTTGGGACTTTATTTTTCCACAACAGTTTCAGCTTGTCGATCAAAGGTCTGAGGTAGACATCTAAGCACTTCCCCGGAGATTTAGGACCTGGAATTAGCAAATAAGGAATTTAATTCCCCGTTTATGCACATCCACAGAGACAGGTTGTACGACATCAGAATAACTGTCCAAGTGCTGACGGCAGAGCTATTACTACCCAAATGATTGAATCCGTCTGTAGATAGTCCAAGTCTAACATTTCGAACATCTACGGCAAAGTCTCCAAATTCGCTGTCGAAATATTTGAAAGCCTCCTCATCCGAGGTGTGTCGCATCACATCGTCATCTATTCGCTTTTCTGCGTACCATCGCATCGCCCCTGTTGTGTATTGAGACCTGTACAGACGCTGTAATCTGGGAATCAATGGAAAATATCAAAGAACCTTCCCAAGAATTTTTTTTTTCGAACTCTTCCTATTCAGCTCATATCTGCATTGGCCACATACGGGACAATAGTCCAAATCTTTATACTCTTTGTAAAACAACACACAATCATTTGGACAAATGTCAATTATCCTGTACTTTAGGCCGAGGCTGCTCAAGATATTTTTAACCTTATAATGGAATTTAGGAAGATTGTGATCATCAGGAAGCAATTTACATATTTTCTCCTGATTTTCGTCAAAAGCACTGACTGACATTTTGTGCTTCACTTTTATCTGCATTTGCTGCATCACATATTGCAACACATTCTCTCGACATCCAGGGTACACCAGGGTCTGGGCTTCAAGTAGCATCCTGTTGTACTTATCCATCTCACTAGTGTCAGTGACCAAGCTAGCAGGGGGGAATGTGTCATCATTCCCATGAGTGATATTGTAACCTCCCTCTTGGTGTTAGTGTCCATTAGGGCTGTTAATACCGAATCGAAAACCGAAAAAAAAAATCGAACTGAAAACGAACCGTAACCGAAAAAACCGAAATCGAACAAATACCGAACCGAAAAACAAAAAAACCGAACCGAACAGAATTTTTCAGTTCGGTTTCGGTTTTCGTCTCCAAAAAAAACCAAAAAAACCGAACCGAATCGTTTGAACTTAAATGAATAAAACGACGTCGTTTTACAAATGTCAATCAAATTTGATGTTGTTGGGTATGTTGTTGAATATCTCTCTTTGTCCCATATGAAAGTAGTATATGGTATGTGCCATAGTTAGATACTTAACAATGATTATTGGGGTTCTTGTAGGTTTAAGAAAATGAATGCTAAGTTGCCAAAGAAAACCTCCCTAGCTGAGAAAGTGAGAATGGTGGATAAGTTGAGTATAGTTTGAGAATGGATTCAATTGAGTGTTTTTATATGATATTTGTATTGTATTTTTATTTGGATGGACTGTAGATTGTTTTAAACTTGGACTATAGAGTGTGGAATTTGGTTTATGTTTGTTGATGTTTGAAACTTTGAATTTGTGATGTAAACTTTACGTAAACATTTGACCATTTGCTATGGTTTGAAACTTTGAATGTGTGATTTGTGACTAATTATATTTGTTGTAGTTTGATTTGATTTGACATAAATTATGTTTCACACTTTCACAAAGTTATTGAAAAAAGTAGCTAATGAAGATCTTCAAATTTTCGAAACTAATAGAAAGAAACAGTATTTTTTTTGTAGAAAGTTTTTTTTTATTTAAAAATAAAAACCGAAAAAAAAAACCGAAAAAACCGAAGAACAAAAAACCGAACCGATTAAAAAATACTATTCGATTTTCGGTTCGGCCTAATAACCGAATCGTTTGTACCGATTAACAGCCCTAGTGTCCATCATGACTAAATTCTGGAAACGCATCATGGACCAAATCCGTGTTGGGTTCCAAGCAGGGGGGTCAGCACCAGTGCGGCAGTGCCACTGGATGAGGCACCATGGTAACTGTATCCTGAGCTGAAGTCTACTGCTTCATCATGCTCCCTCCGCGTAGTGTAACTCCACATCATACCATTTTCGTACAGGTGTTGCATCATAACATTAACCGCCACATATTGATAGTTAATACATTTTTTGCACGGACACCTGAAACGCTTCTTTCCCTGACCATGTTCTATCGCAAAATTCACAAATTCTCTGATTCCATCCATATACCGGACATCACTTCTATTCCGCAACTTTATCCACAATACCAGAAAAAGCCTCTTAGATGACGGCAAGGTGTCGTCGCCTAAGAAGGCCTTTCCGTTGTCTAAGTTCGTAGCTGACGGAACCTCCGTCGTCTAAGTGTCGTCGTCTAATCACCGTAGTTTTGGTACTCAGACGACGGATATTTAAATTTGCGTCATCTGAGTGATACTTAGACGACGAATATATCTGTGTCGTATAAGTGTACTTCCATGACAGATATATTATCGTCGTCTGAGTGGACTTAGGCGATATGTGTTTCCATGGTCTAAGTATCCACTTAGACCATGCAACCAAATGTACCGTCGTTTAAGTGATTGTACTTAGACGACGGAATGATGCTTCCGTCGTCTAAGTAGTAAATATTAATTTTTTTAAATATAATTAATCTAATATATTAATAAATTAATTTAATAATTAAACTAATAATAATCAAAAATATATTAAATATAAAATTCGTACAAAAGTAATAATGTATTGTTCAATTCCAGTGAAGATCACAAAAGTACGTACATAATTATAAAAAACTTAACTAGCGACACTAGAAGGTGTTTGGTGGGCCCCGTCGATTCCACCTCCGCTCGGATCGTCGTCGTCGGGTCCTGGAGGAGTGGGGCCAAGTGGGTGACAAACAGCATCGGGATCTAGGTCTAGCTTAAGCGACATGATGCGCACTAATTGAGCCATATGATCCATCCTCGCTTGAGTCGCTTGATTCTCCTCCTGAGTCATACGAGCGCCCTCCTGAGCCCTAAAAGCGTTGTCGTTCGCCACTCAAGCTTGTTCCTCCAAGGCTTGCATTTTCTTTCATCCCACAACACTGAATCGCCGACTTCCTGACGATGTGGACTGGCTCATATCTCGCTCGACGCCTCATCTAAGATCACGAACCTCTTTACTAGGTCGACGGCCAAAGACTGCATCTGCGATTTCTATCTGTGACTCTGTCAAGAGAGTAGGCAGCTCCTCAAGCGGAACCCCTGGAGTCTGGGACTGCATATCCACAATTCTCTCGTTGGCCAATTGTTGTAACTTCACCTGAAATGAACGTAAAGAATATATATAGATTGTCCCAAAAAAATTGACATAATTTCCCCAAAAAATTGAGGAAACCAAAATCCTGCACGAAAACCAAAACACTTTCAATAACATCAAACAAAATCTCATTCACATTTCTCAAGTTCACCTATGTACCACACATGCATTTGTACGCATCAAAAAAATAATATCCTCATTTCTCAAGTTTATCTCTTTATGCATAAGTGAAGAAGCAACAATATTTAATAAAATTAAATATTATTACTTTGGGAAAAAAATGTTACTTACAGCGTATTGAGTGTCGAGATGTTCGGTCTACCCGAGCCTATTGTAAGCAGAAACGCTGCCTGCGATGAGCGGGTATTTCGAACCCTTTTGCAAGTGTGCTCATGCGCCAGGTTGAGCATTTTGCAGGAGCCCGATCCGTGGTGCAACAGCTTCTTCTGCTGATTAGATTCGTTCCTCTGAGATTGCGCTGGTACGTTACACAACAATACATATATATCTAATCGGTTAACTCACACCAACATTAACACATATATATTTATATATATACACTTTAACACATATATACTAACATATCGATATATCAAGTATCCAATTAAACGTACACATAAATTATTCAATTATGAAATTATCCAATTATACATATCTAATTAAATATATCATAGCCCACTACCACATTTTTAACCATTGCCGGCGATTTTTAAATCGCCGGCAATGTTCCGCCGGTAATTAAAAAAAAAAAAGACATTGCCGGCGACTTACATTTAAATCGCCGGTAATGTCTTCTTCTTTTTTAACATTACCGGCGACTTAAATGTAAGTCGCCGGCAATGTCTTTTTTTTTTTTTTTAATTACCGGCGGAACATTGCCGGCGATTTGCCGGAAAAATCGCCGGCAATGTTAAAAAAAAAAAAACATTACCGGCGATTTTTGGGGAAAAAATCGCCAGTAATGATAAAAAACATTGCCGACGATTTAAAAATCGCCGGCAATGGTTAAATATGTGGTAGTGGCTATCTAATTAAATATATTTATATTTATTTATAACAATATATACACCAATATATCTAAAAATAAATAAATCTAAATATATATACACAAATATATATATATACAAAATTTATCTACATATACAAAATTTATATAAATATACAAAATTTATCTAAATACACAAATATACAAAACTTATCTAATTAAATTTAGGAACATATACACAAATACATAAAATATACAAATACACAAATATACACAACTACACAAATATACTAAATTTAAGAGCATATACACATGCAATATGTATATAGTATATATACATATTTATATATATAATTAAGGTTTAAGGTATATATATCGGCTGGAGGAGGAGGACGACAGGGAGGTCTCGTCGGTAGGTTCGCCGGAGCTAGCGGCGGCGATGAGGGAGAGGGAGAGGAATCGGAGGGCTGGGCCGGTGAGGGAGAGGGAGGGGAGAGGCCAGTTGCCAGTCGCCGGAATTAGAAATGAGAGATAAATCAAAGAGAGAGAGATGAGAGAGAGAGAGAGAGCGAGAAAAACTGATCGGACTCGATCTCTTTATCCGGTTCAAAAATACTTAGACGATGTAAATCACATTGGCGTCGTTTAAGTATCCTCTTAGACGACGCCAACATGATTTGCGTCGTCTAAGAGTTTTTGAACCACCCCCGAAAAATTGGGCGGTTGTTTTTCACCACCATAAATTTAAACTTAGACGACGGCAACATCATGTTGCATCATCTAAGTGGCCGCTTAGACGATGCAACATGATGTTGCCGTCGTTTAAGTGTTTTTGAACCATACCCCAAAAAATTGGGCGGTCACTTTTTACCCGCCATAAATTTTAGACTTAGGCGACGATACCTCATGGTTCCATTGTCCAAGTAAAAATAATAATTAATTTATAATTATACATTAATTATAATATAATTAAATTGTATTATATTAATTAATAATATACATCGACTATATATATATATATGTTCAACCATGCATGTATCAAAATTACAAAAGCACCGAACTCGATCGGTCGATCAATCGATATATATATATATTAATCAGCATCGCGATCATAGTCTTCATCAACATCTTCCTCTTCACTACTCTCAACTGATTGCTGGTCCTCATCATCATAGTCTACATCATTATCTTCGTATCTGATGTCATCTTCATCCTTCAACTCCTCATCTTCAGATGCATTATCAATCGTAAGGTCCGTGATCTCCTTTTCAGTAAGATCTATTTCCCGATCAGGTATGGGTAAGTGTTCGTTAAGATGAATGAGTTCCCTTGTATCTGGGATGACAAAAGTACCAGATTCTTGATATGCACTGATGACATTATCTTGTTGAGTGTGAATCAGTGACGACCCTTCAAGTGTTGTTGCACTCCATTTTCCTCGGTGAGACATATGGTTTATTATTTTCCAGCCTTGACCAGCTTTTGGATCATCCAGATAGAACGTCTGCCTAACTAATGTGGCAAGAGCGAAAGGTTCATCCTCATACCAACTTGAGTTTGTATCGACTGATAAAATGCCCATATCTTTCTTCGTACGCTTGAGCCATTTACTGTTGAATAGAAAAATGTTGATACAATTCTCATATAGTAGCTGAACGACATTGACAAGAACTCCGCAATATACATTGTCGCGATGTCCGACCACGATCCCACTATTTTGTGTTGTTCTTCCTTCATCTCGGTCCACTGAATAAAATTTTACACCGTTAACAAAACATCTGGAGTAAATATAGTGTTAAACCGGCTTATGAGCCAACATGTGTTTTTCCCATAACCACCACCTATTGTGGTTAGAGGATTTCGGTAGATCTTCCATCTGCAAAAAATGTGAACGTACAAGATGTAATTAAGAATATATATATATATATATATCTACCAAAAAATTTGCATAGTTTCCCCTAAAACTAAAGGAAACCACAAATAAACATGAATCCAAAATTTGACCAAAAAACTACGAATCCATTAATTAAACACCAAATTTAAATCAAATAACAAATTACGTAAGTAATTAATCCCTATACTAGTCCGGTTCCGGATATATATATATATATATATATCATCAAATTTAAAAAAGGAAGCACAAAGCCGACATGCATGGTTTAATAATTTAGAGTGACATTCCCATTGGAGGAAATAATCAGGGAACTTTTTTTTAAGCATTTTTTCAACCCAATTAGGACTCTTGTCCGGTTTAGCTGTCTAAATTTTAGTTCTGTAAGTTTGCATGTAACCAGTAACCTCTTCACAGTCTCGCAACACTACCCAATGCTTCAATAAGTTCCTCCTGACTTAATCTTTCGACTAATACTCCTCTAAACGGTCGTACAAGATCTGTGACGACTGAAATATTGTAGGTAAAAGGTGTATTAGAGGCGGTCTCGACTGGATCATTGAAGTACTTGCTGTAGTAAGTAACAGACTCATGAATTAGGTATGTTTATGCGATGGAACCATCTGGGAGAGACATATTTTTGACGAATCATTCATATTGTCCAAGTTGTCTACAAAATAGGCATTATATTATAAAATCGCAACGATCTTTGTAAGAAAAGAGATATATAAATGATGGAAAAGTGTTTCAAAATAGTCTATACGTACTATTTCATATTTTACCTTTCCTAAGGATACATCCACGTGTACTAGACCGGACCAGAAAGCAGGACTTGTTCGGGAAGGTGGACCATGAGGTGAATCATGATGTCGAAGAAAGCAGGAGGGGAATCATCTCTAATTTACAGAGGATGTGGAAAATTTTGTATTGAAGTTCGACCGCATCTGACTTCTTCAGCTCCCTGGTGCATATCCTCTGCCACTATCTACACAATGCAACAATTGGTTCGATGACGTCTTTAGGCAAATAAGGTCGAATCACCATTGGAATCAGACGTTGCAGCATAACGTGACTGTAATGAGTCTTTAAACCAATGAACTTGTGTTCCCCTACTTTAACATAGTCATATATGTTGGATGCATAATTAGACGGATATCGAACACACTGAAACCAGTTGAATACAGCATTCCTCATTGTTGGCTTCACTGTGTAAGTTGCAACGGACATCTTGTTGCAAACAGCTTTTTTATCTTTCTTTAACCACAAGGGATGGCGTATATTCATAGATTCTAGATCTTTCTGTGCTTTGGGAGTGTCTTTAGTCTTGAACTTAATACAGAGAATGGTTCCCACCATGCTGTCCACACATTCTTCTCTATGTGCATGACATCAAGGTTGTTCCTCAGCTTTGATTTTGACTAGTAAGACAATTCAAAGAAAATACTCACGTGGTGCCAATATGCAACATATTGTGGAGGGTGTGGATTCAGTTTCTTCATATCATCGTCATTGGTCAACACGCCGAAATTGAAGCTATTTAACCTTTCCAAAATCTCTTCGCCGGACCATTGTCGGGGTTTATGACCATTCTCTACTGTCTCATCGAAACAGTCATTATCCTGTCGCCACTGGTGATCATGAGGAAACCATCTACGGTGACCCAAGTAATACACCTTTCCCGCATGCCAACTCGAATTCACGTCGTCCAAACAGACAGGACAAGCATTG
Organism: Geum urbanum; assembly: GCA_946800695.1. Taxonomy (NCBI): domain Eukaryota; kingdom Viridiplantae; phylum Streptophyta; class Magnoliopsida; order Rosales; family Rosaceae; genus Geum; species Geum urbanum. The sequence goes on along the minus strand of OX327002.1, from coordinate 49,042,146 downwards.
TATCCTCTGATTATGCAAGATGTCAACATCCCATACGTAGAAAAATCGATGATGGTCCACATTACCGCGGCTCCCATCAAGAACATTGTGTTACTGAACTTGTCATACGTTGGAACTCCAGTTTCCCACAACAGTTTTAGTTTGTTAATCAATGGTCTGAGGTACACATCTAAACACTTTTTAGGAGACTTAGGCCCTAGAATTAGCAGAGTAAGGAAATTAAATTCCTTGTTCATACACATCCATGGAGGTAGGTTGTACGGCATGAGGATAACTAGCCAAGCGTTATACCTGTCATCGTTAAAAAGATTGAACCCGTCTGTAGAAAGTCCTAGTCTGACATTTCTAATCTCTGCTGCAAACTCTGAAAATTCCCTGTCGAAATGTTTAAAAGCCTCCTCATCTGCCACGTGTCTAAGCACATCGTCATCTATTATCTTTTCCGCGTACCATCTCATCGGCTCTGCTGTGTATAGAGACATGAACAAATGCTGCAGTCTAGGAACCAATGAAAAATATCGAAGCACCTTCACAAGAATATTCTTCTTCAAACTCCTCCTTTCAGGGTACTTCCATCTGGAGCGGTTGCAAACAGGACAGTAGTCCAACTCTGCATACTCCTTATAAAATAGCACGCAATCATTTATGTGGGCGTGGATGTGCTCGTACTTCAGACCTAGTTTGCTTAAGACACTTTTTCCCTTGTAATGGGAACGTGGAAGCTTGTGATTGTTAGGAAGCAAATCACATATGTGTTTCTGGATTTCGTCAAAACCTGCATTTGATATTTTTTGCTTCACTTTGTACTCCATTTCGGTCATTATGGCGTGCAACACAGTTTGTGGACATCCATCGTACACCAGTGTTCGGGCTTCAAGTAGCATGCTATTTTACCTATCAAATTCAGTAGTGTCAATTTCCGGGAATACGGCAGGGACTGGGTCAATATTAAGAGTATCAGATCCTCCCCATTCTTGTTGCTCTCTACCATGTTAACTGAATTCCGGAAAAGCATCATGGACCAAATCCTCGGTGGGGTTCCAAGTAGGGGCACCACTACCGGTACCGTTGGATGAGGCACCCTTATAACTGTACCCTGTGCTGAAATCTACTACTTCACCGTGCTCACTCCATGTAGTGTAACTCCACATCATACCGTGCTCATATAAGTTATGATCCATAACATGAGACTCCATAAATTGATGGTTAAGACATTTTCTGCACAGGCACCTTAAACGTTTCTTTCCTTGACCATGTTGCATCGCAAACGTTACAAACTCTCATATTCCGTCCATATACCTCTCACCACTTCTATTCACCAACTATATCCAACTCTTGTCCATATTTGATTCATGTGTAAGCTAGTAAACGAAACTTTTAAATTATCGAATAAACCATTGTTAGAAGTTAACAAAAAATTGTCATTGAATTCATACAATTCCTAATTAATCAACAAATTATTTATTTATTTATACCTAATTAACATTATTTAATTATGATTTTAATATATCGATCGATGAACAAAGATATATATATATATATATGCATTTCAAGCGTTGTTCGATCATCAATAATTAATTACCTAGCTAGCTCACAATTCAATTAATTAAACGAAATATATAGCTAGTTAGCTAGCTAGTTCGTCACACACATATATATATATGCATTATGAAATAATATTGAATATATTAATTATATATATGCATGCAAACAAATTAAAACCATCGGATTGATCGATCCATTGCAAGTTAGAAGAATTATATATACGTACGTACGTACCTTAATTCGTCGATAATTACATGTCTTCTGATCGACATCGTCGTTGATCGAAATGAAGTGATCAATCAAGGTACGTACGTAGGCTATAGCTAGCTATATATATATTATTTTATTAGAGAGCTAGAGAGTCAAGATTGATGAAGCTAGAGAGTGCGAGCGATTGATATGAAGATCGAGATGGAGAGAATGGCAAAGCTGATATATATAATATAAATTTTTCACTTAGACGACGAAGAATGAATTCTTGCGTCGTCTAGGATATCACTTAGACGACGCAAATAAGAAGATCCGTCGTCTAAGTGGTTTCTAAAACGAGGAATAAACAAAAGTGTCGGTACGTCATATAAGAAACCATTTAGACGATGCAACTCAATTAGGCGTCATCTACATGTTATCTTACACGACGCAACTAAATTACGTCGTCTGACATAGTACTTAGACGACGCCTAATTAAGTTGTGTCGTCTAAGATAACACGTAGACGACGCAATTATATTACTCGTCGTTCTAAGTATTATCTTAGACGACATAATTTAGTTGCGTCGTGTAAGTCATCTTAGAGGATGGAGCTGATAAGCTTCCGTCGTCTAAGAAACTTTTTCTAGTAGTGTCAACTCTTGTCCGTACTTCTACGAAATTTAATAATTATCATATTAGTCAACTATTATATATACATATTTTCAAGTAATTATTAAACTTATATATACAAATTTTCAATAACTACCTTAATTATTAACGTATAATTAATTAAGATATTTATTAATTACCTTTATTAATTAATGGTGAATATACTATACATGTACGTTTTAACTAAATATTAACCAAATTTTTAAACATTCATGCATGCATATATACTAGTTAATTAATTAACTAATATATTTATATCAATCAGTTACCTAACTTAATTATAAATATTAGATCTACTAACAATACAATGCAATCAATCAAACGTACAATTAATTTTATATATAAACGTTAAAATTGTCGGAAATTAACTGCGTACGTACGTACCTAGCCTTCTCCGATATATGGTGAATCGATGGTCGGAGCCGGAGATATATATATATATATATATATATATATATAGTGCTAGTTGTACGTGGGAGGAGAGTTTGATAGAGAGAGAATGAACATGAAAATGAAAATGAAACGAGCGAGCGGAGAGGAAAAGAATCTGGTATGGACAATATATAATGCATCACTTAGATGACCGACATGAGTATTTGTCGTTTAAGTGGTCACTTAGACGATGCAGTGTCGGTGCCTCGTCTGAGTGAACACTTAGACGACGGAATCTACGGAGGTCTATCGTCCAAGTTCAGCATGAGATCACGAATAGTTGATGCGTCATTTAAGTGGTCATATAGACGACGGCGTGTCGGTACGTCGTTTACAGACTCATTTCCTGTTTAAGACGACACAATTTATTGACGTCATCTAAATTCTACTTAGACGACAGAACCTTTATTGTTCCTTCGTCTAAGAACATTTTTTTTGTAGTGTATATGTTGTGATTGATCTTCTATAAGGACATATTTCTATGTGTTGAACGCTCTTTCTCTCTCTCTCTCTCTCTCTATATATATATATATATATATACACATATATATATATCAAACCCATATATGCATCTTTAGGTTACAAACTAGGATACGAGGCATATGCAACCAAATATACGATCGAGTTATCTGCAAATCTCTGTGATGTCCACAAAATGTCTATCGAGTAGGCTCTCTGAAGATCATATATTTAAAAAATTTAAGCAAAAAGTGGGATTTGTTTACGTGGTGTCGAGGCTGTTGACCATGCACAAACAGAGCTGCAAATACTGCTCCAAAACCCTAATCCCAAAATCATTTGACTTGTTTTCTTTAATAATCTCCCCTATGTAAAAAGAACACCTCCGACCAATAATGTGCTATCGGCAACTAGTCCTGAATCTTTCTGATAAAACGCAAAAGAAAAATTAAAAACCGAAAGAATAAACTGGAATTATATCTATGATTTATAATCATTGCACAAGCTATATATATAAACACCAGTATAAAGAAACAGAAATATGATCGATATGATTGGATTATAATGATTAAAACAAAGCATTTTGGCAGATGGGTCTGCATTACTTTTTCAATCCCAGAAGTCGTATATAACTAACTATATATCAGAAAATGCAGATCGATCTTGTGCAGGTTCTTCTTCTAGTCGAGAGAGCTAGCTCCTCCGAAGAGTCTAGCTAGAATCGGACGCCGATCGAGCTGGGCTGATATATATGCGTGGTCAAATAGTCAACCGGCAGTTCTTTGCTTGGTTTAGCTAGGAAACTGATAATAGAGGAAGAGAAAGGTCAAGGGCGCCAGGGCGGGGTCAGTGGGATGCCCTGCAACGCCGCACATGGGATCGGGTTTGACGCTTAGGGCGACACCACCCAACAACCTCACATGCATGGTGGCTTGGCTTCTCTGGGGGCCCTTTTAATTTCCAATATCAAATGCACGAGCCAGCCACCCAATCAATCTCACTCGTCTGATCACTACAACATGCATGCCTCTGCTGGGTCCTCTTCCCTCTCCGATCGATCTTCTACCTTCCCCCAAGTTCCGAACTCAACCAACCAAAACCAGCTAGAAGGCTAGCGATCGCGAGCGATGATATCGAACGAACCCTAGCTAGCCAGGGTTGAGTGTACTACCTATATATATATATATATATATATGCATGGGTTGATTATATTTGCTCGATCTTGTCATTCTTTCACAACTACCGACTTGAAGTCATTCACTGTTTATGCAATGGACACTTCTTATATCTGCTTCGGTAAAAGTCATACGTTAACTATAAGATTATACAATTTATTACTATTAATCGAATCCTTGCGAAAGTAATTAAGAAACGATGGAGCGAGAGTGCATGTATTCTTACAGTATATGCATGTATTGTGGAACCTAACGAGTAAGGTGTTTTAAACACCACTACATAAGTTCTCTAGCTACGTCTTAACCGACAAATAGGTAAGTTCTCTTCTAACCGCACCGTCGATCAGGGTTTGTTTTAATGAAAATGTACGACCTCAATTAAACTGTTGTACAGCTATGTCTCTTCTTTATATCTCTCGCTTTCGAAATTAATTTGGTATTTTTGACAATTAATTTAAGAGAAGGAAAGAGAAAGAGAAGAAAGAAAAAGGAAATGTGGCCAGCAAGTGTACGTACATACAATTTTGGGGTAACATCAGACAGATGATCGAAAACCAGTTAGACAAGATATATGGTGATCGATCAGCATGCCATTAACAAGAAACAGTTAAGAGTGCCTGTCAAATAATTGCAAAACCTTCTTGCCTTTTCTAGCTTCCAACATTTTCATTTGCTGAAGTGATACGTATATTCATCATAGTCACGCACGCCACAAAAGGGTACAACCCAACATTTACTTTTAGCATGTTTCACTAGCACTATATATAGGAAACAAACTAACACCAAAGCATGGCCGTGGCGGTGGTGGTGTATGTTTGTATATATATATACTTATAAGTACGTGTGCCCTCGAAAAATATTGATTAATTTTTAACTAAAAATTTGGCCATTTTCTCTTTCAAATTCATTGTTGAATTGTTCTCAGATTGATGATTCATCTTTATGGTTTCCTGCCATGATTTTAGGATGTAGTTGAGTAAGATATCAATCATATCAATGGTCATGAATAAGTGAGACGTCTACATAGTTTATAGCTAGCACACATTAATATTGATAAGTATTCTTATGGCCAAAAAATTTAGAATATATAGCTATCTTTGATTGTTGAACAAGGGACCGCGAATGATCATTTATGAATTTCAGAACAATTTAGTTAGAGATCAGGACATATATGCTTTGCTAACCATCAAGACATATAGAGAGAGTTGTCACATTTTAATGTGGCCGGATTTAGATACGTATATGGTTTTGGTGATCACCAACCGTAAATAAAGCAAAACAAAAAGGTAAAATTACATAAATGGTCACTAATTTTTGCCTAAAAACACAGTTTGGTAATTATCGTATAGTATATATCAAAATGGTCACTCAAGTTCGATCTCTGTTTATCAATTTGGTCACTCTGTCTAATTTAGATGTTATAAAAGTTGACTTGAGATGAGTAAAAACATCTTTTTATCATTTAATTTTATATATTTACAATAATGTCATTGCTATAATTTTTTTTTAAATTACAAAATATGCCATTCTCTCTCTCTCGCTGGAATCTCCAAGGTAGCTCCCTCACCGTCGTCGGACGCCGCTTCTCCACGATGTTGTCTGCCTTGAATTGAGCAAATGCCGACTTGGCGCTCGCTGACTTCTTCATCTTCTTTAGCAGCTTCGACGACACTTCCCCTGACGTCGGCTTCGTGTCCAACATTGTCCTGCTCATGTGGTGCTCCTGTAGTTGGAGCTACCTGTAAATCTCGTCTAGTGTATGCTCTTTATCCTCTTCTTCGCCGCTAAACTGGTCCTCATCATATTCCAACATCTCCTCCTCTTATTCATCTTGCTCTAACTCCGACAAGTCCTTGTCAGAGGAAGCGTGGTCGTAGATAGAGAAATCAAAATGGGTCGGTTCCGGTTTTGGTTCTTGTATAATGGAGCGAGTTGTGGGGGTTTATAGGTAAAACAAGTTAAGTGAATTGAGCACTGCACGAATCACAATCACTGTTGATTTAGATTTGTGGGCAATCAGTATGTGAGTGAGAGAGAGAGAGAGAGATCGAGAGAGAGAGAGAGAAAGAGAGAGAGAGAGAGAGAGAGAGAGAGTGAAGGAGACAATTATAGTTATTATAGAGTGTTGTATTAACCGCCGCGATGGAGGAAGAGAGGTTAGGATGTTGGTTCAGCGGTGCCATATAATTTTTCTGGTATCAAAGCAATTCAAAAGAAAATAGATGAAAAAGACGTAAACATCCCTAAAAAAATAACGGAATATTCAACTTTTAATGGACGTTTGAGAACGAGTGGCCAATTTGATTATAAAATATCGAGATAGTGACTATTTTGACATATGTCATTCGATAGTTACCAAACTGTCGTTTTGAATAAAAAAATAGTGACCATGTAATTTTTCCAAACTAAATCAGCTAATATGAAATCAAGAGTCGAGCTTGGAAATCTTGACCGATGTATGCTATACATTCAATTACGAATTAATGATCGAACTAAAATACAGTACATATGTGATATGTCTATCTGTTCGATCGGAGTACGTAAAATGCTCCGACTATTCACAGCACCATAATGCCAAGCCACTTTGCACTAATTAAATATCACATTCTTGTATTGCAAGAAAGAGGAAAGAGGTGCACTTGCTGAAAAAGTTTTTACTTATTAGTTACGGAGAGTGCCTACGAGTGTTAGATTACTAAAAATAGTATTGATGGAAAAGTGATTGGAAAAAGGTCGTCAACAAAGTCAGTGTCAAGTCCTCAAGAGTTGGGCTAAAGAAACGTGATAATTCTTGTTAGCCAGTCTTTAGTTAATACTTCATTTGTCCCTAACAGTTGGTGAAACCCAGTTGGCTCTCCCTACCCAATAAAGGTGGTAAGTGTGAATTTCTTGAGCTCTGAAAGTTACCGATCCGATGATCGATCTCGCACTACTTGCAAGTTGCAAGGATCGTGGACTTTTGTACAAATTTGTCGCCAAAATCAATCTCGATCGGGGGATGCCACCCTTTTTGTAGCTCATTTTCTTATTATTTCCTCTCAAGTTTACAATGGTTCCAAACTCCTATGAGATGAAAAGGTTCTAGCTAGTTCGATTTCGATCAAAATTTGATGTAACAAATGTGATGGTTTTAGTAGGACAATGATATACGTAAAGGGGTTGTATTTGGCGCATCAACAATAACTCGTTGAATTTCATCGAACCATCTTAAAGTGCGTACACTGTATCAAATATGCATAAAGCGATACATTGTATACTAAATTCTATAATGGATACATGCATAATAGTTATAACCATATGGTCTGAACTCGACCAGCTAGTTAGCCAACCGGTAAGTTTCAAATTTTAGACGAAGCATTAGGAGAAAATGGGTAGGGCACTAGGGTCACCAACATGAATTGTAGTAGTGAAAAAGGGGAGAGAAGGCCAGCAGCCAGACCTATAGGCCGGGGAATGTGTCCACAACCTCCAACTGGCTAGTCCCTCCCACAGTCCCACACACCAAAAATCATAGGATAGATAACATCACACTGCCGTCACGTAAAAAACAGCAAAGGCGCCAGCTCATTCGTCCGCCACGTGTCCGCAACATAGTTCCATGCCTACAGTAGAGTGCATGCACCCATTCGCATATTAATACCCTCCCAATCCCCCCATTGCAACCCTCCTTCCTTCCTTCCTCCCCCCTAGCGTCGTGTCCATATCCCCCCACTATTATTATTGCACTCAAAGCTCGCTACAGCTAGAGAGACATACACACACACACAAACACAAAGAGAGAGAGAAAGAGAGTTTGAGAGAGAAACACCAAGAGAATTTTAGAGAGAAAGAGAGAGATAAACAATAGAGAGAGGCTGAGATGGAGACAGAGCTAAGGCTAGGGCTTCCCGGAGGAGGAGGAGGAGTATGTAACGAAGGAGGAGGAGGTGGAGATCAAGCTGTGATGATGATCATGAGGAAGAGGGGCTTCTCCGAAACCGAGAGTGAGATCACTACTGATGATGAATCAAGTGCTTGTGTGGATTTGAAGCTTAATCTTTCTTCCAAAGATGGAACTACTTCTGACAACAAGTCCAAGAGCTTGATGATGAACAAGAACAAGGAGAAGAGCAGCATGGATCTCCTTGCCGATCCGGCAAATCCTCCGGCCAAGTAAGTTGATGATAATATATATGCTACTTTTGTTTGTATGTATATATGTGTGCATGTGTGGCCATATAGATATTTCTCGAATTATTAATAGGTTTTTTTGAATTATTGAGCACATGAATGAGAGATGGAGCAAGAGCTAGAAAATTGATGCCTTCTGCAACATGTTGTCATATTATTTATATAGGCTTTAGCCTCATCTCTCGTTAATAATCAGCTTGAATTGCCGGCCAGAATATATACTTTTAGCTCATCAATCTCTCAGCTATAGTATCTTCTTGCATAGACATCTCTCATGTATACAAAATTCTTCATTCACAACAATTATTTCTCCTTTAAAGCTTCTCTCTCAATCTATATATACAAATATATAGTTACATATATACAACTTTTTCACATTAAGTAACGAAAAAGTCACTAAGAAAACTTGTCATTCAGATTTAGTTTGATGTAATTTTAGCTAATTTTCGCTAACCTAATTGGCAGCGGACTAGCTTGGGACGAAGCTTCAAAAAATTAACGAAAAATTAACGAGCTAGATCTTAGACAAATTAGGTATTAATATGTTAGCTCTTTTCACCATGCAAAAGAAGTTTAATCGTAAATTAATTAACGAGAATACTAATTATGAGGACGAGAAAACTAAATTAACATGCATGGGGTTACAATTTTTAGGGCACAAGTAGTGGGTTGGCCACCAGTGAGGTCGTTCCGGAAGAACATGTTGAGTGCACCTAAGAGTAGCACCACTGATGAAAGCAAGGCCGGAGGCAATGCTGCTCTGGTGAAGGTGAGCATGGACGGCGCGCCTTACCTCCGAAAAGTCGACCTGAACATGTACAAGACTTACCCTCAGCTCTCCGACGCCCTTGCCAAAATGTTCAGCTCCTTCACTATTGGTAACTATTCAGATTTACTTCTACCTGGTACTGCAGTTTTTTTTATAATAAAACTCATGACTTCTGAGGGATGGACATTAATCATCGACTATTGAATTCATGAAGGCAACTGTGGATCCCAAGGTGGCACAATTGATTTCATGAATGAGAGGAAGCTCATGGATCTTCTCAATGATTCTGACTACATTCCAACTTATGAAGACAAGGACGGTGACTGGATGCTTGTTGGTGATGTCCCCTGGGAGTAAGTTCTATCTCAAAACATATATGCAGTATATATATATAATTAATTGAATTGATACATAATAATAAATAAAAGCCTCAATATTTTTCTTTTCTAATTTTTTTTGTCATTTTTTCTTTTTACCAGGATGTTTGTGGAGTCATGCAAGAGACTGCGCATCATGAAGGGAAAGGAGGCTGTTGGACTTGGTTAGTATCTAGCTAGCTACGTACGCTTGTTTACAGTCTGATATTACTATATATATGCTCTAGTATTATCAACTCAACTTACTCAAGTATATCTATGTTATGTTACTGCAGCACCAAGAGCCATGGAGAAATGCAAGAACAGGAGCTGAAGAACTAGTGCAGTGAATCGCCACAGCCTGCTCCTTTGATCTCGTCGCGGTGGATCGTCACGCGCAGATGGATTGAGCAGGTTGTTTGGATGCGTATCTTCGATTATTTCCGGTGTAATATTATTGTTGCCATGTTTTCATATATGTGCAAGTAGTTAAAGTGAGACATTTTCAGTTAGTGTTTATCATGGACATATTTGCATCTTAAGTATGTTTGAGGGTGGCTTGGTCTTGCTTTTGTTTAATGATAATGGCTTGCTTAATAAGCACAATAATGTATGCACCCGTTAATAATTTGTTGTATTCTAATGTGTGTTTTCTATTTTAGATCCTGAATCTTCTATTTAAGTATCTTGTATAATAACCGATAAACGACTAGGAAGATGAGACTTCTTCTTTTTTGTCAAAGATTAACTTTCATAAATAAACCCGGGAGGAAAAACACTCAGTGAGCAAGAGTCCCAACAGCTCAAATATAAGATAAAATTACATAGGAAAATTGCGCCTCAAATCTAATCCACAGACAGAGGACAAACCTAAGCTACGTGATCGGAAGTTGGAATATTTCACACACGACTGAGAATATTTCAAGTCTAGAAAGTCCTTGACAAAAGTGATGGGAGAAGACCCTATGTTTAATTTGTTTTCTCTTTTTCTCAGTTATATCCTCTTCTTTCAAATGATTTTCTATAATCACAAATCACATTTTAGAGATTGCATGAATCCTTCAGCATTTCTGGTAGTTTCTGCATACACGAAGCGAGTGAAACCAAGTATTAATTGTGAATGCTACAAGACATCTTTGATTGAGGGAAGTCAGGAAACAGGAGCATGTGCATTTTAATGGAGCATTTATATATATGCATGGCCATTTTTTCTCTCTTTTTATTGCTAGATTTATCATTACAGGCTTGTGGAAGATGATTGCTCTTGTCCAGCTCAAGTGATAAATCCATTTTGGAGGAAAAGAAAATGATTGAAATAGATGAACCGTCTCAACAACAAAGTGACATGATCGATCCAAACTCATCGAGTAATAGGTAGGGGATGCTTCGGCAGCCTGTAATCCTCAATTTGTTATTTTCTTTCTGCATAACCTCCCAGGAAAACAGAGGCTCTACATGAACTAAATGTATAAAGCAAAACTGAAAAGCCGGCTTCATTTCCAGCAGGATCAACATTCAGAAGTCGATGGACTTGATTATCAAATCAGCATTCTTCTTTGATTTGATTATAGTCTCTGCATTAGGCCTGTCATTGTACTCAATCTGCAACATGGATTTCAGCTCAAAACTTATTTACTAACCCACAAAGAAGGTAAGACTTCTAATCAGAAGAAATTGGAGCTTACCCGCCATTTAGCGACATCTGGGGGCTTCCCTATATTGCAGAAATGAAAAACACAACCAACAACATGTCATTCTGTTATAAGTTCAAATTCACAACACGTTGTCAAAGTCAAGGATGGCATACCTGTTGCGATATGTCTTTTGAGAACTCGTTGCATAGATTTGTCAATATCGACCTCTATGAACCTTTAACCCAAAAAAAAAAGTATCACCATGATGTAGCAAGTTTTGTGAGCCAAAAAACAAAAGATATAGCAAGTGACACCCCGGAACCACCAAAATTTCAGAATTCCAAAGAATCAATGATCAAATATGTTATCCATCAAACACATGGAGGCTAGTCAAATATCACTAGATAATCAATCACAACTAATTAATCCAAAAAAAAAACTCAAATCACAGCTCAAGAGCTCAACCTTAAAGCATATTCGATGTACAGCCTTATGCTGCAAGTGTTTGATAATTCTATTTCTATCATAGAATTAATAGGCATATCGCTTACATCTCAGGAAAAGCCTGGTGAAAGTTTATTTTGAGGTTCAATTATTTATATTTGAATTTTCCTATTTTCTCTGCAGACCACGCTAAGGGAAACAAAGGAGTCCCATCCTAAATAAACAAACTAAATGTGTCACAATAAAATGTCCAGAATGTTAGTTATATAATCCCAATCAAGCCTCTAGTATTCTACAGTTATATGTTCTCAAAAATGATATCTGCCCCATGTGTATTTACTGGTTGGATATGTAGCGAATCGGACAACAATCCCCTTACATCAGCAAACAATTTTGCAAATAAATAGCTAAGGAGACTAAAAGCATTACCATTTATCATCAAACATAGACGATATTTCCTTCCAAACCCCATCATCCAACAGCAGATAATTTCCTTCTACTATGACCACCTTGTTCCTGCAAAGAAAAAATTAAGGAATTAAATGACATAAACTTAGTTAAAAATTGTCGACGCTTAAAGTTCTCAGCATTCAAAAGTGTTCACATCAGCCAATTTCTTTCTCATAAAGTATCCAGATCCTATACTAATTACAATCTACTAATTCCAAACGAAATAAGATATACTAATAACTATCCACTGATACCAAACGATATTCACTGGACAATCACTGTTAGAAATTGTAATCTTCCAGTCCTCAACCCCTCCTTGTTTACTTAATATTGGTCGAATAAATTGTTGCATTTCCAGGCTTCTTCTGCTTTCCATTAGTCATTTCTTCAAAACAGGCCCTAAGTTTTTAAATTTTCAGCCAGTACTAAGAACAATTATTAAAGGACATCACTCACTGAGTGCTCACAAAGATATCATCTTCAACTGGGTCTCCAACACCATGGTCAAATGAGGGTGCGTATATTGATCCCTGCAATAATATTTCTTTTAGAGTGCATCACATACTACTAAACTAATTTTGAAACTTGTGGAAGACAAGCAACTATTAATACTGAGCAAAGACCATCCACTATTACCTGACTTCTCAGACTCTTCAAAGACTTGAGTAGTAGCTCAGGGTTAAAGGTCCATGGAGCTGATTCACCAATTCATAAGATTAAAGAGTCCAGTGCATACAAGTTACCAAATTATCACTGATAAAATATGGAAACCTCACCTCCTCTTCTTGCATGAGCTTCCTCAGGATTCTAAGATGCCAAAAAAGAAGTCAAATTACAATCTCTCAAAATGCTTTCAACGACAAAATTTTGATCATATGTAGCACATTTGATGGTGTTGATTCCAATAATTTCATAGAGAAAGAATAGCTGATACTGAAGCCAGAGTACTGGACTGACTGTAACAACAATAGCTAGACCACTTTGACTTTGGTAATATTAAAAAGACAGGTTTCATAATTCTTTACTAACTTTATGTTTCACTATATGGAATTTGGTACCGTACTTGTCTGTTACTGTTAGCAATACTTGTTTCCAACTTTTTCATGTCCTGACAATTATTCTTCAATTTTTGCTCTCAAGTTTCGTCAAACATTATCTCGAAGAGTTAAACAATGATCTGCAACGCCAATCTAGGAAGAAAAAGAAAGCCCAAAATATCAGAATAAAGGCCAACCTCCATTGCATCCAGCTGAGAACGATAAAGATGGTACCCATCCATGGGAAGAACTACAGCTACGTCTAGAGGCGTAACTTGGGAGTCCAATGCGGAAGCTTTTTGGGGCCATAACTTGTTTACACGCCTGACAACTTCAGATGCAAGAGTACTTTTTCCAGCTCCTGGAGGACCAGCCAAACCCACAATGTGCCTACACAGTTCCTCAGCAGATGGATAACTTTTATCAGTAACACCAAATCCTCATGATAATCGAATACAAATTAAAATAGAGCTGTTAACTTTGTATTACTTTTCTAGTTTTCTACACTCAAATGAAGAGTAACAAAACAAAAAGAACGGAATAGACTTGCATCATAAAACCGTTAACAACAACTCCCATCTATAAAAGCAAAGATCATACTAAAACTAGGGCCGGCAACCAAATAAATGGGACTACAGATAGTACAGATTATGGTTACGATCACAAGGACTCTGCGCCACCATAACAGAGGAATGATGAAAACCACAATAAAAGATAAAAGTACACGAACTGAACTTTCTTTCCCCGATTGGAAGCAATGACTTACTTTAAATTCGGATTTGACATTGCTGCTGCTGTAGGAACAATCCGTTCAGCCAAAGCATCATATACTTCTTCTATACACCTTAGATGAAACAAAACCAACCAGTAAAGTATATTCATTTTGATCAATCATTCAAAGCAATAGCCATGCCAGAATACATATAAACAAGACACAGATATAAGACAAACCTGCCCTCTACTACTGGAGCTTCCCTCTTTTGACAACAAAAAACCTGTAAAGGAGCACACACAACACATTACATGGAAAGTCGTAAAGGTTAGAACTTCATAATCCCAAACGAAAGAGTGCACTACCAAACCTTTAGAGATTTAGGCTTGACAGAGATAGCTACAGTGTCAGCATACAAGGGCCGTCCAAGTCTTCTGGTGGAAGAGAAAGACAGCAAATTGCGATCCCATTTAGGAAGTTTTACTCTTTCTACATGCAACAGTTCTGCAGATTAAAAGAAGAAGATAAAGTTACTGCAGGCTAGTAACAGACACAGAAAACTTCGTCTCTGAAACACCAAGATTGATTAAGAATCAATTGAAACGGTCAAGCGGTACTAAAATTCCTTTCATTCAAGTATAGAAAGAAGAGAGCTCGAATGCGAATTCGTTGAGATGAAAGTAATCAGAATCCGTAGAGGATAACGATCAGGATCGTGAGATGAAAGAGATACCTGGTGAAGAACGACACAAATAGCTTATTGTTGTTGCTGAAGACAAAGAGACCTCCATATATAGCTGCAAAATGAAGAACACAGAGACGGATACCGGAACTGAAAGTTAAAAGCTTAACCGAAGCCTGAAACTACTGACTTGACCACCGAACTAGAAAGTAAAACGAACTGAGTCAGCTTATCGAGATTAGAATTTGCTCCTATAAAACTTGGATAATTACAATTTATTGTGTCACAGTCTCAGTATTCCAGTTGGATTTGTAATCCTTTTTATTTAAAAGCAAATAATTTAGTAAATAAAGAATTCCCACAAAATTAGAAGAATTCTTGAACATAGTAATCCACAAGTTGGAGTAGTGGAACTCTAACTTGAAAACATAGCCTGATGCTAAGATGCACTTAAAAAGAAATGCCTGAAAGCACCTACTGGCTACTGAAATAGAAGCTGTGCAGGAACACTTTGGATGCAGTTAAAAGGATATGCAACTCTGCTACATGAAAGGCAAATGGTTCAAACCTAAATGTGATACAATTTATTGAAATTTGAGTTTATAAATATGATGTCTGATGACCAATGGGTCTCCAATTTTGGAACACTAGTTTTAAGCTACAATACAATTCACTTCCCTCGAGGGAAATTTATGTTTACAGGGAAATACAACGTCTTGCAAACCTACTACTATACCAAAGAGATTGCACCATGTTTACAGTACAGCAATGTCAATGATCAGTACATAAGCACATTACAAGGCCGCTTTTCAACCCTTCTCCGCTTCTTATCGTCTTCAAATGACTGTAAATTCTGCACAAGGAATAAAAAAAACGCTAAAGGAGATATAAAACAGGAGTCTACTTTTCTAAGCTTTTGTTCTACAACAAGTATGATCTCAGATTCTACAAGCCCAGCCTATAACTACCTGTGCCATCAGATAATGTGGAACACGAATCCTCTTTGAGCCACTCGATAGACGCTTACATGGGAACATGGTATCCATAGCATCAAGATCATTGTTGAGCTACAATCAGATACAACAGAATTGTCATGATAAGAAAAGATGTAAGAACATAGGACTCTTCTAAGAATCACGTGGCAGTATAAATTGAATACAAAATGATGGTTTAACAATGCACCAAATAGCAAGGATTGCTTGATTTTACATTTACATTTTGAGAAATGGTTAAACAGCGAACTTTGAAGTTTAAATCAAAGGATTCAATACATTATTATGTAACTTTATAAGTTACTATTCATGCAAGAGTTTTCTTTTCCAGTGAATATGTACTAAACGCAATTTTGATGGAATTCTGCTTTAGCAATCTTTTATTGTCAAGTGGCATGAATGCAAAATCAAAATGAGCACGGCATTCTTCACACAATAAAGCTCCCCAGAATGCATTTGAATGTTGTATACCACATTTGATGCATGTTGATTCAAAAGCTAGAGTGAAATGCTAAATAGTAAATATCACTTGAGTTCCTCATATACATGTCCTAGGTAAGGCTTCCAATATACCAATATAACCTTATAGATTCAATCATTTGGAAAAGCCCCAAGGAACAAGTTATTACCTGACTGTGAATGGCTCCAATCAACATCCGCTGACAGCCAGATGCATGCACCTTTTCTAAATTTGGGCACTGTAGTGACAGTCTCTCTGGATAAATACAAACAAAACTGAGTAACTTGAGACAAACCATGAAAAATGTAAAACAAAACTGAAACTACCAAACACAACAAGTTATATACCTGGATGCAAATTTTCACATGAATTTATGTTTAGATCGTTGAGTTCTGGGCAGTTTAAAGATAGAGCCTGTAATCAGTTAGAAACAAAGCATAAGATCCCTACTAAAGAAGCTAAAGGAGAAAAAGAATTAAGCTGTTGATAATCTTACATCTAAGCCAGAACATCCCCACAAGCTGAGTTTCTTCAACCGACTATGCTTAATAATCAGATTCTGGCAAATAAGGTTTGCTTTGCCTTTTGATGTCTTTGATAACTGAAAAGCACTGCTTTCTTCAGAAGTTGGATCGGAAGAATTGGGATTGCATATTGTCATTCCACAGTCCATGAGTTCAAGAAGAGGCAGTTGAGTTGTGGCAAATACTATACCCACTGAAAATAACATAAGCAAATTAGTGAGCTAAAGTAAGTTTATAAGAAATCACAAACTTATGAGTTTTAGCCCTTGCAGTGAAGTAATTACTTGTAGTGATGTTGGGACAAAGAGCAACAAGTAGCCTTGAAAGAGTTTCAGGGAACACATTACAAATGATTTGAATGCCACTGTCACTGATGCTAGATCTGGAATCAGAGAAGAGAGTATAAATTAGATCTCTAAGATGAGAGTATAAAACAGAAGCAATCGTTTTCAAGCTTTTGCATATATGCAACTATGCTCTGGGAAAATGCATAAATGTCCAATTATTACAGTTTTATGTATCACCTTTACTTCAGTGAAGTCTAAGACTCTTAGATCTGCCAAATGCATGGCGTGTTGGCACCCATCTGATTTTTTATTAGTTGAGTCTATACACTCTTTTAGTAGCAAATTCTGAAAAGTATGGTTACTTAAAAGGCTCCACTTTTTATCAAAAAAGACTTGGCTTTTGCTTTATTCTAAACAGAACTGGTAAGTGTTAACCATTTAGAATCAGAGTCCAAGATAAATGCAGTAAACGTATATTGATACTATTTGAAAATAGGGACACAATCCAATTCGATGTGGGACTGAACACTAACCCACTCAGGTCAAGCAGTTTTAAGTTGGGATAGCTCGACGCTATGGCAGCAACAGATGCATCAGTGATTTGAGTTCCAAGAACAAGAGACAGCATTTGCAAATCCCTGAACAAAAAGCAAACAATATTATTATCGAGTCATATTGCTTACTGAGAATTCTTTCGGCTGTCATCAGTCTCATCACTATATCAAAACATAAGCAGTAAGATGCAGTAGTTTACTCAGATGAAAGCAAACCTTAATTGGGCAGCTGTAAGGGCAAGGACAACAGCATGGGAAAGCCGGAGTGATGCAATGTGTATGTTTTCCAGCCTCGGGCAATTCCTTCCCAGACCATCAACCATTGTAATAAGATCAGTGTGTTCATTCCCTTGGCGAGAAAAATCTATAGATATCTCTTTTAAATTGGGGCAGCTGAAAACCTGTGAAAATTGGATGTGATCAAGTAAAAGAGAAGCCACATCCATACAGATGAAAAGCAAGAAATGACGCAATCAGCCATTTCATGGAGGACAAAAGGAAAGAGAAAACAAATTACCGTCTTGGAGAGGGAATGAAGACCCGATAGCCAAAGTGTCATAAGACTTGATGAGAAGAGAGCAATGCTACCTAGATTAGAACAACCTTCCATCTTAAGGCTTTTCAGTAATCTTCTATCAGCAACAAAACGACTCAGTTCATCACTGCAATAGAACATTTCCAATTATCAGTCATTGCTAGGATTGTATTCAACTTGAACACTAATCTCATACACACACCACAACAACAGTAGCAACACACAATATAGGATAGTTTCTGAAAGAACGTGATCTAGACTAGAATCAAAAAAACTGTACAGGTAGAACACAATTAATTAGTAAAAACTGAGAAAATTAGGTCAATAGAACAGTAAAGTCATACCCAGTGATCCGATTGGTTGCCTTCTCCGACATATAGATCTCCATAGATTCAAGATTCGGGCACGAAAATGCAATACACTCAAGCATTGTTGCATCCACATCACTAGAATAAACAGATTTTAATCAATAACCAAGTATAAATTTAATGCCATATCAATAACCATGTCTAAATACAATGTATCATCATCGCTGATTGCAAAATTAAAACTTGGTGGATCAATGTTATATAGATCAGATTTCTACGTCATCATATTCATTTCCTTTTAGCTCCGTTGGATAATAAATTTTCAGATCGATTTCAACATTCTTGGTGTTCAGATTGTTCAGATAACAGTTGTTAACAGATCCGTCTGATGAAACCCTAGATCTGATACCTTTCAATTGTAAGAGAGAGACTAATGAGGCCAGGGCATTTGTGCAGCACCAATCGAACAAACCGAACCTGAGCCCTCGCCGGAACCCGAAGCCTGAGAGCCTCGGTGGCCTTCCACAGCTTCTTCGTCGTCTCTCTCCATCCGTGGCACACCATCGCCGACGACAAAAGCGCCGGCGGCGGAAGCCGCCTGAGAATCTCCCACAGACAACTCATTGGAAGACCGCCCCATCCCATCTCCCAATCCACCTCCGTGTCCTCCACCTCATCGAGATCCGAGTCCGGCGAGTCCAAATCGCCGCCCCATCCCCCGGAGCTCTCGACGTCGTCGAAGGACAGTGCGCGGCGGAGGTTGGAGTACGGCTGGCGCGGCGGCGGAGGAGGCAGCAGCGCCGGGGTTCGGGTGACAGATAGCGCCAACGGGGACGGCGTCTCGGGATGGTGTGAGTCCCCTCCGGCCGCGGCGGGGCGGAGGTGGCAGACGTGTCCCTTTTTCGGCTGACCGCATCGGCCGCAGGTGTAACTGCCGCGCGTCCTGGGGCGCTTGTGGCCGGAGCTGGCGGTGGGCGCGTGGGGGTAGGTGGCGGTGGGTCCGAATGGCGTGCTGGGCCCGGCGGCGGAGATATGAGGCTGGCGATGCTCCATCTAGAGAGAGAGAGAGAGATTGAGACTGAAGAAGAAAAAATGAGAGAGGGTTTCAGACTTCGGTGTGTGTGTGTGAGCATATAGCCAGAGAAATAGAGAGAGCCAACTGTGGGCCCCAGAAGAGGAGAAGCGGGAGCTAAAACAAGGGTTTCGCGCGCTGGGTTTTTTTTTAAAGAATTAAAAATAATTAAAAGAGGGGTCTGGTTCTGCGGCCGAGACTATATATTATAATAATGGTGGTCAATGACGGAAATGGCCTTAGATAGGCTGGGGACTTGGGGTGAAGAACGTGCTTAATGGTGGCCGTATTAGGGAAAGGTCTTCTTCTCCCGCGTTTAATTTTGGTGGAATTGAATTTGTTGCCGCGATGTTTTTTGATTTATTTCTTTTTACTTGTTTCTTCCAGATTATTATCTACTTATTAGGGCAGGCATGCTCATGGAATTTGATTTGGTCCAGATACGAAATCCCTAACGTGGCTATTTATGACCGGATGCGGGGGTTGGTTGTGAATTTGGAAAAGTTAAGAAATAGAAGATGCCGTTGGTACTGATCACGAACTCGAGGATTTGAGCCCGTTGGTATCGACGTTAGAAAATACAAGACCCTGTTGGTTAGTGGACACGGGTCCAGACCAGATTGAATATTTTAAGAATTTATCCTGATTGTTTCGAAATTTAAACGAAATGTTGTGAGATGAGATGAGTCTAATTTAAAATAAATATTTAATATATTATTAAACAACAATAAATTCGAATGAGATAAGACGACTCAAATTTTGGGTTCAATATAAAATAGATAGTTTGATAAAACTTAAAAGTCTACAACTAAACAAAATAATATTATTTTATTTAATAGTTAATTAAAAGAATAAAATTACTAGCAATTTTATTTCATATTTAATTGATTCATTTAATTCATACTACAAGTAGTATAATACTTTGATTGTTACAAGATTTTTTTTTTAATAATGCTTTGATAATTTTATATGTCAACCCTTAATAAAATAAATAATAAAATAGACAAAATATATTTTTCGGAAAGGGGGGGGTCTATCAAGATTTCAAAATTAAGACTCGATCTTGTCCCGAAAAAAGGGGACGAAACGTAATAGTGAAAATTTTATTATTCGTCTCGTCCCGTTCAGAGCGGGATCGGGTCGGATTCAAAATTTGCGGGATTCGTGCCCACCCCTACTCCCTTGTGCAATTGTCTTTGCTCAATTTTTAATTGTAATTATAAAGATAGGTTTATGGGCCTTTTGGCACGCCCATGTAACTGAAAGAGTCTGTAAGACTTGGTTAGTGAGATACCAAGATAAGTGGTAGGGGTGGGATATTTTACCGAAAAATCGAATGAGTCGGTAAGACTTGGTTAATGAGATACCAAAATAAGTAATTAAGTGGAAACTAAAGAATCAACCATAATGTTATGGTTGAACGACTTGTAAGCTTCGAGTTTCTTGGATCCCAATACTCGCAAGATTAGAGATCAAACACTAGCGCCGCTTAGGATTCCGATCACCAGCGTGAGTTCGCTCACTGCCTCCCCTTATCTCTCCTGTCTTTGACCTTCTTCTCTTTCCAAACTTCCCTTAGTGCATATCCTCGTGAGGTGCAGCTCATCAGCCGCTCTGTGTTACTAGATCCTCGAAGACTCCTTTGCAATGACGACGCGCAACTAGATAGCATTTTTCTTGGCTCTTCGGCACCACGTCGGTTCTCTGGTGGTGCTGGTCGGAGAGGGATAAGGTTGTGGCTTCGAGTTCTATGGTGCCTCAACAATGGCACTAGGGGTCGGCCACTTCGTGTGAGGCTTAAGCCATGGTGGCGCAAATATGGTGTAGGTGGAGGCCATCGTCCTCGTCGCGCATGGCTTAATGTGAGATCCCACATCGTCCGGGAGTGAGAAAGTGATGTGCTTATATGTATATGCTCATATCCCTATAGTAAGACACATTTTGGGGGGAGGCCCAAAAGTAAAACCGTGCAGGCAAGTCTCAGAGCGAACAATATGTTACTATGTGGATTGAGATGTGACAGAAGCAACTAGTCTGTCTATGTCATCTACAATTTCTTCTTCGACAAAACTCTAGAGATTATTAGACTTGAGGATATATTGTCCTCATCTCAATTTTCCAAAAATTTGGAATTTCCTCCGAGGAGTATTGGAGCTTGAAGATCGATTACTACTTGAGCTTGTCGATAATATCCATTAAAGTGTAATGGTAGTACAAAAACTCCACCAAATTATCCGGCCTGATAAAACGAAGACTTATACACACTACTATACTAGACAACAAGATCTAGGACAAAGCACAGACTAGAAAACGAGGATATCACTGGGTGTAATCAAAATTTTGGCCGCACTATTCCATTGACTAGTTAGGCACCCCCTCTAGTCGCAGAGTCAGAAGTCACCCGGCCTCCAAGTCGCCCATAGTCGTGTCCCTGCTCCTGTAACCCACTGGCCACTGTCGTTCTTCATGCTCTATACCTTAAGTGTCACATCTTAGTCCACATAGTAAAATATTGTCCGCTTTACTTTTGGACATACCTCCAAAACGGGTTTTACTATAGGGATATGTGCATACTGCATACACATATAAGCACATCATATTTTCACTCTCGAGCGATGTGGGATCTCACAATTCACCTTCTTAAGGTTCCGACGTTCTCGTCAGCACACTTTCAACAGGAACAAGCTCTGACGGATGTTCAAACCAAGCTGAAGACAACTACCATGAGAAAGATGGTAAAGTTTTTTAGATTATTTAAATAGCAGCTCATACGAAATCTTACACATAATTAATCTCAAAGGAAGAGACACCCAAAGTTGCACGAGAGGTTCTTGAAGAAGCAGCAAGCATAGAGTACGTACCACAAAGACTAGAGTTGTATAACTACAGTCGTTGTACTCAGAGTGTTTAAGTATACTCGAATGAACTATAACGAAATAATACGAAACCCTTGAAAAATATCTTTAAAGGCTATATGGAAAGGATGTTTTGTGTCAATGAAACACTATATATGTAGAAGCTTTGGACACTAATGGTCGACCACTTCAACCCTACAAATTAAGATCTATGGATACCACATTTATATATTCGTCCTCCACCACCGAGTCCAAACTTCCAAAATTAAAGTTAGTCCCCATAACGTAAAATAATTTCTCTTGTTATTTGTTGGGGAATGACTTACTTTTCATTTCGTGGCCGAAATCCAATTGTGCATATCTTGCATGGTAGAGAAAACATAAAATTGTGCTGGTCAATAAATTTTATGATCAATCGTAGTGAATTATGGTTAGATCTGCATTTAACGGTAATTAATTAAAATATAATTAAAAGACAAATTAATATCATCTATTAGATATAAATCTTACAATAATTAACCATAACTGACCACAAAATTATTCCTCATCAAAACATAATTGTCCAAACTCCTATGTCGTTCATCGATCTTATTCATCTAGCTACCACATTCATTAATTTTTAATGTGCCAATAATGAGATGACTTGCCTAATCTTGCCAATATAAATGTGATGATCTACCAGGAGAAAGTGAAACCACTAAAAAACCATCAAAACAGCCAATTTCAAGTAATGACAAATGAGAATGATTACAATCGGAAATGACATCCTCAAATGCTAGAAGCTTCAACAGATCGATTGAGGTTCATGGCGGTCTACAACATTATACACACTTGTTCATGCTCAATGACGACGTCAATACGACATGCAAGTCAAACTGATCACCGGTGGGTCGATACAGGGGCAAATTCAGAATTTTTAAACATCGTGGGTTGTATTGTGCAGCGTACATTTTTTTTTTTAGCGGTTTGTATATGAACACAAGAATGAATCTAATAATTGCTAACGGCATGGGATAATATATACATGAACTTAAACTCAAATAAAATCAGTAAATAAATCTTATAATGACTAAATTATATACATATATGTGGATGTTAACTTCTACTAATTAAATATTATCACTATACAATTGATTTGATGTTAACTAAATTGTCTTCTTTGAAAAGCAAAAATTATGTGCAAGTTTGATCCAAGCCCAAATGAGCTAAGTTAGTAGGCCAAACTTAACCAAGGGAAATAGCAGCCCATTCCCAACATAAAGAGAGACCACGTGCTCTCAAAGTCTCAAACCGCCTCTGCTTCTCAAAAGAAAGGGAAAGCAAGCTCTCAATTATTTCAGATAAATTAAGGAAACGGTAAGAAAAACAGAGGTCTTGTACGTGAAATCAAAATTGAACGAATTTAGATAGAGCTTGGCGAGAGAATCAGAGAGGCTACAAAGAAGGGCTATATTTTTTCAGGGGGACTTTGTCGGAAAAAGACCGTGGGCTGCAGCCTACACAGCCCTGTGTATGGATCCTCCCATGGGCCGGTGTCGAAGGGAATAGAAATTAAACTATAACCTTTAACACGTACGTACACGTGAATCAAGACCAGACCGGTCAGGATTTGAGGAGAAAATGACCCCCTCAATTTTCTTATTATTTTTGTTAGCAAACTAAACTTACGGATAAGAGTGGAAAAGCCAAATACACTTAAGGACAAAACTCAATTATTTGGACAGTGAATGACAACTGACTTATAGACCACCCTAGCCCAGATTTGAGGAGAAAAGTCCCTTGTATTCCTGAGACCCCCGGACCTCATTTTTCTTACTCTCTTTTTTAAAGCAAATGACACTTAAGAACAAGGCGGAGAAATCAGATACACTTACGGACAAAACTTTATTATTTGGACAGTGAAAGACAAAAAATTGAGTAAATTTCTTGGACAGTGTCTAATCTTCGTTGCCCCAGGCAACTTAGTACCCAAACTTTAAAAGTTATCAATGTGGTGTTTGGACTTTCATTTTGTTAAAAAATTAGGGTCTCCGTCAATTTTTCGTCAAATCTCCGTTAAGAAAGTGACGTGGCAGACACGAGATTAAAAAAAAAAGGGCAACATTATCATTTTGCCTCGAGTAAATTGTTTGGATAGTTTATGAACTTTGTTGTCCTGGGCAACTTGGTGCCCAAACTTTGAAAGCTATAAATATGATGTTTGGACTTTAGTTTTGCTATAATAGGGTCTTTATCAGATTTCCGTTTGAAAAATGTCGTCAAATTGATGGCGTGGCATTCTCGAAATTCAGAAGAAATGTATAATGACTAATATGCCCTCTACATTCCAAAATTAATCCATTTTTCTTTTTTGGTCTAATCCAAAAAGTTCCCACTTCCCCTTGCACAGTGTGTGTGCAAGCCGACACTCTCTCTCCAACCCATTCGCTCTCCGCCGCACTCTTAAACTCCTTTCTTACTTGGCATCGCATCACCCCAACCCTCTTGCAACATCTTCGATTCCCTTAACCTCTATATTCTCTCTCTTCAATCCTTCTCCGATCAATTATGGTTGTCCGTTCTTGGAAACCCCTTTGTCAATTGGCCCCCACTCTCCCCTTTGCCGCCGCCTCCCTCTCTCCCACACCCAAACCCCACCGAAAATCTAAAATCCTTAACCCTAAATTCTCGCAAAACGACTCTTCCACGATCGCGACCTGTTCGTCGATCCAGTTGTTCCCTTCAGTTTGTCTTTCCAAAGCGCATTGAACGGACCAAAATCGACCTAAGTCTGAGTCTAATCCAGGACGTATTTGACCACTTTGATTCCTCTCCCAAATTGCTCAATTCGTTATTCCTCTAGGCCAAGAAGCAGCCCCAATTTTGATGCTTTGTGATGCTCTTCATCTCCATCGTCAATACTGTGACAACCCGAACCGGAAATGGTAGTTAATCGGCTTAATTCGCGAGTTTCACTTATAATTGTAGTTTATCATAATTAATCGGTTATGCGACCTTGTTCACGACTTAATTATCGGACATGAATTTGGTTTGGGTTTATTCGCGGAAAATGTAAAGAACTTGATTTCGAGTTCGTAGGAGGTTTCCAAGGATTTTTCGGATAATTGAGGAATATAACATGAATATTTGAAATTATCGTCGAGTTAGTTGTGTTTATCCGTTTGAATTTGAGTTATCCGAATCGTGATAGAGTTGGTTCGCGACGTATAAATAGCGGAATGGTAGTAAAGTTATCGAAAAAGTTGGAAAATGGGTTGTTTGACCAAGTTGACCAGTTATGGGCTGAGTTGACCGAGTCGACCCGTGTTGACTCAGTGAGTCCGTGACTCACCGTCGTGGTTGCCGCCGAAAAACGGCATGGTTGCCGGAGTTTGAGGTATGGAATTTGAAGCTCTTCCTTTGGGCTTTCATTTGAGATATGTATTGTGGGTTTTGGTTGGAGAAATTTGAAGGTGAAGGTGAACGGAATCGGGTTAATCAGAGCGGGGTGTTCCGGCGACTCTCCGGTTGATTTTTGGGTTGGAATAGACTGGGTTTGAGCCAGGGAGAAGAACCCCTTTGGTTTTGGGAGCATTGGTGGAGCGACGGCGCTGGAATCGGCCGGAGAAATTTTTCGGCGATTTTAGGCCGTGGGTTTTCGAGGGGTTTTTGGCACGGTTGTCGGCTGATTTAGGTGTTGGTGTAGAAGGGAGATGGACTGGGCTTGAGGAGAGGAAGCTTTGGTGGTCTTGGTCGCAGGAAAATCTTGCCGGTGACGTCGTGCTACCGCCACCGCCGGAGGTCAACGGGGGAGCTCCGGCAAAGAGTTAACTTTTTAGATTTTGGGAAGTTTTATGCCATTTTACTCGTAATCGTGCCCCGATCTTCGTCTTGAGGTTTTCGAGTTGATTTGGGTAATGGATTTTATGTCGAGGAATGTGTAGAGTATTTATGGGATTTTCGACGATTTTGTTGATATTCGAATTATATATTTCCGGAAATGGTTGGTTTCCGAGGTGTGGTTCAGAGTATTGAATTGTGATTTTGATCAGTGATATTTGTGATTATTCAGGAGATCGAGATCGTACGCTTGGCGAGGGATCTTCCGCCGGATCTCGGAATTAGCCCGTTTGTGCATTGTGCTTGTCTGTGAGTGGATACCTTTCTTTTCACTGATTGGTTACGAGTCTTTATTATTCATTTTACGAGCATGAGCATGCGTATGTGATTATGATTTATACGAGCATGTGCTTTACGATTATGCATTTACATTATGCTTTATACATTTTCATGGAAACTATTTATGATTTGGTTTACACACAGTACAATCTCAGTAGTAGTTGTATCGATCCACTTAGCATCTCGGCTGATCCCCGAGGATGTTTACCGGGGGGACTGTTATCCTGTGCCGAGGACTTTACCGGGTGGGAACAGATATCTTGACCTGAGGCCTTTCTGGCTGGAATCACGTGAGGATCTGGGATCCCGTGATTCAGACTGTATTAGCGCGGATGTGTCCATGAGTGACCCCGCGAGATTTCCGATGCATGCTCTGTATGCGTGATGAGTTAGAGTCTCCCTCGTGTACCATATATTTTTCATACATTTAGACTCGCATATGTTTTTATAATATATATAATATTCGGCGAAAGACATTTATTTTCGTCCACTCACTCTAACGGTTTATATGTCTTTCCCTGCGGTCTTTGTTTTCAATGCCCAGTTTGCAGTTCGAATTTTGGTATCGCACGTCACGGCTGGAGGCATAGTATTCGAGCTACTTTTCCTTCTCAGTAGGTTTCTAGTTTTGCCTACTATTGTGTATTTATGTATATACTAGAGGTCGCTCCGAATACTCTGATGTTTATATTTTCATATGATTTTCCCGAATTTCTGTAAAATTACAGTTTTGTTTATTGTTTTACATTATGATATGTTTTTGAGAAATCCGGATGGGATTGGTGCCCACGGTTTTGCTTTTGTGGCATAGGATGAAGTATATTTTCGGGTGCAGGTTAATGGTAACTTCGCGATATAGTGGAACTCTGCCGAAATTTCTATGTTTTTTTTTTGAAAGTTCACGTTTTCAGAAAGGGTTTGATTCCGGTTTAGGTAACTAAATCGAGGTTGGGTCCTTTCAAATACGCTCGCCAAGGCGCACGAGTTTGATGCCGCATTTTTCCTCATTTTGAACGAAAAAAAATGGATTGATAATTAGTGAGCGATGAAGACCAGACAAGAAATTGAGGGTAAAACCAGAACCAAATCCCTAAGGTACTAAAAAGAAGAAGAAGAAGAAGAACTTTATGCCCAGAGAAAAATTTTGGGTGAGCATATCAATTTTTTAAGTGCTCAGATGAATTATTTGGTTGCATTGAGGTAAAATTGATATGACATTAACTAACTACTAAATTAAACACTTAATAATCTGAAAAGACACAACAATTAAAACCCTTTGTTGTATATGTAGCATTGGTAAATAGGGTATCGTTTTTAACCGGAGATTGAGGGTGCATGCATGACTACGTTTATAAACAGAAATTTAAATGTATGGGGAGTTTGAAAGTTTGGTTTAATTAACTACGAAAATAAGAACAGAAATTGGTAAGCAAACATATTAAGAAATCCTAGATTCTATCATGCTTCACTCATAAACAAGTAGAAAACAAACAAGAACAAAGAACCCTAAACATGCTTGCTAGACCAAAAATAAAACACTAACTAATATACTTACAAGTGATCGACACAGTATATCCACCTAGCCAATTCATGCTCATATTTATTTAGTGTCAAAGAAATTCTTAATCTTCAACCTAAAATACATAGACATGTTTTTAAATTGTAAAGGAAGAGCGCAACAACTTAATCATCTAAAGATCATACAAAACATGGAAGAGAGGAACGAAGAGCGTATCACCTAGCATATTAAGAAGCTTTAAGCACATAAGCATGCATACGAAATAAAAGTTAAAAACCAAGAACACATGGAAGATACTAAAGTAAATCTGAAACATAAAACCTTTTGTCAAACTTTATTTCAATCATACTTAAACAAAATCTATTACAAGGAAGAGATGAAGTAGAGAAGCTCATGGTTACACTTTTTGTTCCGTGAAGAGCACTGCAAATGCCAAGTGGTGATACTCAAATGCAAGACGAAGAGCGCCGATTACACTTAATCCGTGGAGAAGATGGATACTCGGCATTGGAGGAGGAATTTGCTAAGTATGAGAGGAAAGGTGTTTGAGGCAGAGTTTGGCTTCTATATTGTGTGATGCTTTAGTTTTGGTCGAGCTCCCCTTTAAATAGGATATTAAAAACCATAGTCCATCCCCAATTAGGAATGAATTAACTCCACCCGGGTAAGTTGACATTTCTTCATTAAATCAGTGAATCCTGGAGATTTATATGTCCAAATTGAGTGATTTTTGTTGCGCTGAAAATTTGACTTCCAGAGCTTCCAGAGACATCTTATTCGTACCATAATTCCTTCTGATCCGTTTTCGGTGGACCTTTGAAGTGGGCTAATCTGCACAGGCAGATTTCCTGATTTCTAGCTTTTGATCTATCTTCTTCTTTTGGGCTTCTTTGTGGCCAAATTTGTGCATCATCTTGGACCTTCTTGGACACAAAAACATGGTATTGACCCATCTTAGTGATCTTTGATCCATTTTTTATAAATCGTGGCTCATTCCTCTTCATCTTTCCTCCTCATTTTAGGAACTTCCTCCTTAGCAGGTTTTGAACTCATTTCTGCCTCATTTATGGGATCCTCCTTATTTTGTCATATGAATAATAAATTAAGTAAGATACAAAGATACTAAGTTCTAAACAAAGCTAAATGTAAAGAGAAAGACGTTATGAATCAAGCATAAAATGCGTAGATCAAAAATGACAATGTTGCTCTTAATTTTTATAATCTCGCACCTATCACGTCATTTTCTTAAAGAAGATATAACGAAAAATTGACTAAGCCCCTAATTTTATAGCAAAATGAAAGTCCACACATCATATTGATAACTAACTTTTGGAATATGGTGGGCATAATACTTATTACACATTTCTTCTACACTTTGAGAATGTCACGTCATCAATCTGACACTTTATAGCAAAATTAAAGTCCAGACACCACATTGATAACTTTTAAAGTTTGAATACTAAGTTGCCAAAAGCAACAAAGTTCAAACATTGTCCAAGTAATTATTCAAAAATATTACTTATAAGAACAGCTGACTTATAGGCTGCCATGTAGCAAGGAAGTATTTACTTTTTTGCTTTCCTTGTTTCTTTTTTCAATTTGATACTTTTTTTTGTTCAAAATATAAAAATAATTAACAAAATTTGCCGTTTAATTTTCTCCATTCTTGTTTTCTGTTCAACTTTTGAAAAAAATTACATTTAATTTTTCTCCTAAATAAATTTCTAGTATCAGCTGGTTCAAAATTCAGTATCAATCTTGAAATAACATCTCCGATGCAAAGTTAATATCAATATCAACTCGTTTTTTTATAAAAATTCATTATATATCAATTTTTTTCGATAAAAACTGCGTAGCACATTGGTTCTTTACATCCAATAACACTTATTTTCTAGTAGTATTGTTATAAAAAAAAAAGTACACTTTCAATATAAATACAATAAATTTCCAAAATGATGCAGTAGCAGCACGACAAAATTTCAGTAGCAAGTTGACAAACAATTCACTAGTTGTTCAACTAACAATTTTAGTAGCAGCTCATTGAACAATTCAGTAGTACTTCGAGAATCATTTAGTATCAGTTGGACGAAATTTCAATAACATTCAATAGTACTTAAAGAATAATTCAGTAGCAACTAGACGAACCTTCAGTAGCAACTCCATGAACATTTTAGTAACAACAACTTGAAAAACTCAATAGCAGCAACATGAAAAAAGCAGCATCAACCGCTTAAAAATACAATAGCAGTGATTTAATAGCATTTAGAGAATGATTCAGTAGCTACTTGATGAACAATTTAGTATACTACCAGAAAAACACACTTATGCGATAAAACCATTAAGGTTTCGCCGCCTAAGTACGACTTAGACGACAAAATCATACTTTGTCGCCTAAGACAAAAATTTCATCTAAGAAATACTTAGACGATGAAACAAAAAGTGTCGCCTAAGATAGAGAAATTTCGTCATCTAAGTAATATTTAGATGACGAAATAAAAAGCGTCATCTAAGAGAGAGAAAAAATTTCGTCTAAGTAACCTTAGACGACAATATCCGAAATCGTCGCCTAAGTTAAAAATTTCATCGTCTAAGTGAAACTTAAAACGAAGGAAATTTCATTGCCGTAGTAATCGCACTTAGACGATGAAATGGTTACCAATTCATTGTCTAAGTCCATACCCTAACACTAACCCCTAAACCCTAATCCATAAACAATTAAATGACGAACGATACCCATTTCGTCATCTAAGATGAATTTTATTGCTTCCGATCAAAGAGCACAACCATGTATACCCTATTAAAATGCATATTTTTTCGTCGAGGGCATAGAGTAAACAATTATTGGACTGTGAGTATCGACGATTCAAAAATCGGAGTTACAAAGATTCATATATCAACGTTTCCGTTTCATAGAAATTTTGTTCTTATGGTTGAGTACGCTAATCAATTCCTTAACGACAAATATGGATGTTTGAATGCAGACATTGTCTAAACAAATATGGGCTTTTGAAATTTTGTGTCTTACGCGGAGCTTTGAGCTTTCTGCTCTTGTAATCTTCTCATTTGTTTTTTCACAATATTTGGTGAGAATTATGCACTGCTGTATGCAGTTCATATCTGCTCCTGTGTTGATTAAGGCAGTGATTTAAATTTGGTAGGAATGTACCGTAAGAGTTCTTCTTGTCTTACATTTTTGGTAAGTAACTCTTGTGATTAATCCAAGGAAAGGGTCTTGGTCTGGACCTTCAAATCCTTGGGCTTCTTCGTCAATTAGGACCAGACTAGAGCTTGAGGTGTTTAGAAGTTCATTTGTAACTTTACTCTTGACTTCTGTGGGTTCAAGTTTAAGTAAAGAAACTTCTTGTTTTATAAGGTTTATCTCTCGTTGGAGATCTTGAAGGGTTATTTCAGGTTTGTCGAACCTTTTTACAATATCTTTCATACTGTAAAGTTTGATTTTTGGGGTTTCTTCATTAACAACTTCTTTCAATAAGTTTTTGAAAGTAGTGAGAAACTCGGCTTGCAGTTTGGCATTGTCTATTTTTTAGGCTACTTCAAGTAAGTCTTTTTTTGTTTTTTGGGAAATTACTTGAATTTTTAATTTGTTTTTACAGTTGTAAATTTTGGCACCATTTTGGAGGAGTTCGCACTCTTCTTCGTATGATTCAGTCGAATTAGACGTGTCAAAGAAATCAAGTTCGTCAATTTAAAGAGTTTCTTCATTAGAATAAGAACTTTCTTAATCTAACATGAGTTTTAAGAGTTAGGTTTTGATATTTTCGTCAAGGTTTAGGGAATTGATTTTTTGTTTGACTCTACAGTCTTTTTTTGTAGTGTCCTACCTTACCACATTGGTAGCACACAGGGAGCTTTGGGTTTTGTTTTGATTCTCCTTTGAAGAATCTTTTCTTAAAGCTTTTGTATGGTTTGTTTGAGTGTTTCCTTTCTGAATCTTTATAGGAGTTCTTTGGGTAATCTAGTTTCTTTGTTGTGGAAATGGATTTAAAGGACTCGTAACCGAATGGACAAAAGTTACCTAGTTCTTTGTTGGAAGTTATTTGGTTTTTTAAC
The DNA here is from genome assembly GCA_946800695.1 of Geum urbanum. NCBI lineage: Eukaryota > Viridiplantae > Streptophyta > Magnoliopsida > Rosales > Rosaceae > Geum > Geum urbanum. The sequence goes on along the minus strand of OX327002.1, from coordinate 49,010,086 downwards.
CGAATGTCATTGTAGAGTTCAAGACCAGTGATGTTGATTAAACTAATTAAGTGACCGTAGGTCAAGTTCTCATAGGGGATATTGTCATTATAAATTTGTCTAAGTTTTTGCCTTACCTTTTGTAATCCTGAAAAAAAAAACTTTTCATTCCAAACAGCCTGGTGTGAATCTTTTCTAAGCATTACTTTAGAAAGAAACATATTTTTGTACCATCTGAATTCTTGAAGTTTCTTTCACCTGAGGTTTGTGAGGGTTTCACACATCATATCTTTGACCCTTTTGTGGTCTTCGATAAAATATTACATAATTGCATAGCACAATGTAGATACTACGTCTGTAACTGGTTGGAAATTTTGATCGATAATTATCTCACCAATTTGTTCTTTCTTAATACTGGTGGCTATTATCTTTCTCTCTGCTTCGGTGAGATAGTTATCCCACCAACCTTTGAGTTGACTAGTGAATCCTGCAACCAAAATTTCTCCTACTTGTTTGTTTGATTTTTTCTCTTTATGGACATTGCTAACCATAAGCATCTCATTGATGTGTGGATTACCTGATACTCACTTATTCCATCAATATTCCACTCGTACAAAGTACCAGCAGAAAATCCGGAATCTTTTTACAATTTCTTTTCTTTAAATTGAAGATCAATTGGAATGGGTCTTAGGTAATAGTTTCTGGTTGTTGAAAATTTGAGTTTTTCAACTTGGAATGATTTTTCTATTTCACTGAATTCAGATTCTTTATTTGACTCATGGACACGGTTTGAGAGTATGTTTACCTGTTGACTATTTGGTATAGTATTCAAGCTAGAGGCTTCTCCAAGGGTGAGCATTTTCAGTCGCCTGTCAATTTGTTCTAACAGTGGTTCATCATTCCTAAGAGAAAAGTTTTCTAAAGGCTGAAATGGTTTGAAAATTGGTTCATTTTGGTCTTTCTCTTTATGGCTATCTTTGAAGGGTTCATAGTTGCCTAGGGCTTATATCATGTCTAAGTGGGAGCCTATGGTTTCTAGGTATTGGTTTGTAAAATTGTTTTGCTCCATTAACTTTTGGGTATCGTCTTTTGTAGGTTTTTTGTTTGTCTAAGACATGTTGCATTTTGAAGAGGGAAGCTGTAACGGTTTCTTTTCTGACTTTGAATCAGATTTCTTCTATTAGAAGTCTCTTATCTTCTAAGGTTTTCTCATCAGCTAAGGTTCAGATTTTGGTGACTTTGATGGTGATATTTACCTTTTGGGTTTTGTTGCGGTCAAAGTACCACTCAAAGAAAAATATGTTAACTTTTTATTTTCGTTCAGAAAAGCGTAATATTCTTCATGGATAATATCATTTTCTTGTTTGTTGAAGATTTGAAGAAAGACTGTATGGTTGAATTTGTTTTCCTCAGAAGAAAAGTTTTTTCTCAAATATTCTTTGTCAATCTCGAATTCTTTCGAAATTGTAAAGATTTGAGGATCTCTGATTTCTTCTGTAGCCATCGAGGACTGAGTAGGAGAAGTTTGCCTTATGTACAGGGGTCTTGGGATTGTGGATGCTTCATCCAATTCTTGTAGTCTGAAGTTTCTGAGACTTCTTTTTGTTTCTAGAAAAGTTGGGATTGAGGAAACTGACTTCCTAGAACTCGAAAATTGTCTAGAAAGCAAGTTGTTTTTATTTTCATTTGTGAATCGTATACCTACGCTTCCATATGGATGTTGCGATATACAATCAATTTGTTGGTTTTGGATTTGTTGTGGAGGTTGCCTCATCAAGTTTTCATTCTTAGCGTAGTTCAATATCTGTCCACCTGATCATTTTGGGAATAACCACATTTGTTTTTGATACATCTGTTTCTAGCAAAATAGTTTGTCCTTTGAAGTCTAGATTTTTGGCTTTTGGGTTTATCAAAGTCTTCATAACTTTGTAATAGACTCTGTTTATGATTTCCAGAGATTGTTCACTTGGTGGCATATCATATCCATGAGTTTTGATATTTAAAGTAAGGGACTTTTGAATTTCAGTATCAGTGAGTGTAAAGGAAAAATGGGAAACATTTAAAATGAATAGGAGCATTGCAGATACTAGACTCTACTAGTCCAAGAATTGAGTCTTCAAAGTTTATGTGCCTACAGTCATGAAGTGCAATGAAGACAGATGTTTGAAGACCATTTCTAGTCAAGGGCTAGATTCCTATCTGGACCAGTCTTATATGCAAATATTTGTAGTTCTCTTTTAAATGTGTTCTCGAAGCATCTGAAGTGAGTAATTGAATGTTTTGGATATTTGAATCTATTGCTATGGTTTGCTCTTGGGTCTTAATAAAGTATTTGGTTTTTGAACTTGAAGGTTCCTATTTTGTAGATTTCACTATAGCTTTTCTTGAGAAGTTTTCAACTTTCGATACAATTTGCTAAACTTCGTGAAGACCATTCTTCACAGTTAAACATAGTTTCTGAACTACTTCCTGTTATCGAAGACATTGAGATTTGAAAGATTTTCTGGGAAACAAACTTACTGCTTAAGTCGAAGATCTTGATGGGACACTCCTGCTGATCAACAGTGTCACCGCGTCTTACTCCTAAGACCACAAGATACTACTTCCCCTTAGTCTTCTTCCTAAGTTTTGGATTATCTCTCGACCTTTCGGCTCTGATACCAGAGACATATGTTTAATGTGCTGGATTAGTTCGTTACAAACTAATTAGGCCAATGAAACGAAACAAGCACAGGACGGCGACTTAGAACTAATCCTCCAACAGAAAAAGAAAGAGGACTTGGAACTAATATCCAACAGAAAAAGGAAAGAAGACTTGGAACTAATCTTCCCCCTACATCATGCACCATACGTCATTTGGTGATTTGGAAGGATCATACTTAATTAATTGATTCAGATAGACACTGTTCCAACATTTTTCTTCTAGACTATAATCCATCAACATTTACATTACTAGATTTAGAATATCATTAATTGACTGTTACAATGTTAGATATTATCATGTCATTTTGTTTGATTTATTTACAACATTTTTCTTTTAGACTATAATCCATCAACATTTACATTGCTAGCTTTAGGATATCATTAATTGATCGTTACAATGTTAGATGTTATCATGCCATTTTGTTTGATTGATTTACAAATTTTGCCATAACTCATTAATTTCAATTTAAAAATTATGCATGTTATGTTGATTTCATAATTTTCCTTATTACTCCAACCTCTGAGGCCTCTAATAAATTTGTTTATAATAAATATTATAATTCAAATGTTGACTATATTAAGTAATTCCTGTATGTATTAGGTAAATAATTATAGTAATTTCTACCATTAGATAGTACGTACGTGTATGATCGAGGTAGATAAATTGATATATAATAGTGTGGGTAAATTAACCACAAGATAAATTAATTAGATTAGAATTAGTCCAAATAGCTAGACAAATTAGGTAAATTAGTAATACTAAAATTATATTACGTAGGTAAATTAAGTAGGTAAATTATCTAAATAGGCAGACTAATTAGGTAAATTAGTAATACTGAAGGTACATTACGTAGGTAAATATCAATATTAATAGAACAAAGAAAAAAACTGCAAAAGGTGTGTAAGAGGTAGATGAAATTAATCACTTCAGAAATTCATCGATTACCCAAAATATAACAAATGTAAGATTTTAATTTTCTTAGCAATTAAAAAAATTAAAATTACGAAAGAAATTTAAACTTAGCCAAATCTAAATCTAATGTTAATATTAGGTTAAAGGAATATTAGGTAACTTATATTGCATATGGCTGATTTGTCGATCTGAAAATAAAAATAATTTAAGACGAACATTAACTTTATGGACTAAATTCATTAACATTTTACTTGGAGTTTTTTTTATAAATAAAATATGACAGGAAATTTTCCCTAATTTTAAAGTAAACATTTGGGTAGATTACGGGCTAAGAGAAAATAGATAAAATTTGAAGTAATTAAATTCACATTGGTGGCAAAATGAATTATAGAACAAAAAGAAGAGGCTGGGTATCATTTACAATGTCTAGATCAATCCAATCAGCTAGGTAATTAAATATCGTTGAAATTGGCGATATTTTAATTTTTTTTCGTATGGCGGTATCAAACATTTATTCTTCTAATTTCTGGTCGAACCACCAACCTATCAACTAAAAGCAACATGCCTTAGCCAAACGAGCTAACTCATTATTATTGTCTACCTTTAGTTTCTTACATATATATTCACATTTTGTAAATGAGAAATTTTTTGGTAAATATCCAATCATCAACTAATTTCCCAAGATTTGAACATTGTCCACTCATGTGCAACAAATTTCTTCTTACCAATCATGCTAGACTATTAGTTAATATGTAGATAATTTTTTTTATATATAACCAATTGGTACGTGGAAAAGTTTGGTAAATATCAAATCCAGATCTAATTTAAATTTACCTAAATTTTAATTCTAACCTATCATTCAAAAATTTACCCTTGATATAAATTCATTTTCAGTTAATTCATTACACCATTGGTTGATGACAATCTTTGGGTTTCAGCCATTATAAAAACTTAAGAACTATTCAATTATATTTAAATAACTATCAACACTTAGCACATAGTAATTCATATGATATTATAACAATTTCATCTCTTAATATTTGATCAATATTTTCTTTTCATATAAGGTGGATAATATATTATATAACAACTTTAAAAATATACAAATTTATATATATATTTTTTAATTTTTATCATTTTTGTCAAAAAAAAATTAATAATTAAATATTTTATCCACATTTTTATCAAAATATCCATATTTTAAAACAACCATACCTCCTCAATATCAAATATTTTATCTTCTTTCCAATCGGCTCATTATTTCAAATATCATTCCAAAGAATGGTACACGATTAATTATATATATTCTGACACTGCGTGGTTTTTGTTGGCATGGAAAACAGAAGATATCATTACGAATCCTATAAAAAAAATTAGAGACATGAACTGTTATCGTTGGTATATCCAAGATATGGGCAGCCTAATCACACTTCTTAGAAAATCTCTGTACCTAGAAAATCTCTGTAGCATATGAAATGACAAGACTTGTTTATAAACTAATAAAATTGACTAGACTAACATGTGCTAGCTGTACATCCACCAACTACCAAGTAGTCATCCGTCATGTACAGCAAAGACGGACCTATCCGTAGTTAGAGATTTCAATTATACTCGCTGCTACTTAACTTTCGCAATAACGACGTATCATCAGTTCACCGATCACCGCAAAGGACTTTGAAAAAGAAGTTTACCACAAAGAATTCAATACTGCATGTATGCTATAGAAACCAATGCCACCGATGGACGGATGCAGCTACTGTGCGCAGAGTAAGCACAGTTTAATCGATAATTATACTGATTATTTTATATATATTTAATTAATTATATATTTATATAATATATTATTATATAAATAATTACTCTATTACACATTTGATTAAAGCATTGATACTCAACTTTATATCTTATGAATTATGAATAAATAATCAACAGATCCACATAAACAATCATAGGTCTACAACCACATATGAATGCATATCATCACGATTTCAGCCTCATTCTCCAAAACAGAGTCTCAACACTATTCATTCAATCATTCGCATTAATAAATAACAAATCACGATTTCAACCCCAAGTTTAAAAAAGGAAGAAAGACACAGGCCGGGCGGTCTCACTGTTCTAAAAAAGACACATCACAGCCACGATTTCAGCCTCAAGTTAAACAAACCATGATTTCAGCTATCTCAAGTTAAACAAAACACGATTTCTTCAAGCCGATTGATTTCAGACTTTGGGTATCAAATAATTTTTGAACAGAAGTGAGAAGAGAAAGTGAGAAACTTACCAAAGCTGGACGGCGAGCGGCCAAGTGGCGGATGAGAGCGGCGGACAGCGATGACGGTGATCGATCGGTGAGCGACGTCTCCGACTTCAGTTCGCGACTTCGCGTTGTTGTTTTTCGTTTGCACAAGTCACGGCGTTCAGGAAAGTGAATTGGATTTTTCTGTTTAAGTTTTCTATTTTGGGTGTTAAGCTTATAACTTAAAAAAAAAAATTGAAAAAAAAAATGCCTAGCGTCCTCCTTTCCTTCGCCTAGCGCCCGCCTAATCGGTCACCGCCCCATTAGACCGCTCACAGCCAAAACAAGGCGTTTACATGGTTTTTCCGTTTAAGCGGCCGTTTTTTAGAACGGTGTGTGTATGTAATGGTCTTCAATTTAGTGGAGAAATTCTTGAACTTTTTAAGTTATATCGATCTCAGCAGTGGCTAAGTCAGGATAAAATTGTTATATGTACTAATTGTAAGTATCGATTATATTGGATAACGCACAATTTTATTTTTTTTCCAAAGTTTATTACTTCACCATGGTGAGAGAGACAAAGATACAAGACGTATTTAAGCATACAACATTCAACTCACATTAAGTTTAATAACCTACCAAATCTTACATTAAATTGAAATTTGAGGAATCTACTTGAATATAACAAAAACTCAAGTGAAGCAATGGAATTAAAGTATTGTTCACTACAAGAAGATCACATTTTGGTCTTGTGCATGTTAAGTGAAAATTCTTGGAAACATATTTTTAAATCTCCACATAAAGAGAAGAGATATGCCAAAAATATGAGGACCGGAGAAACCCCCCACTATTTGTGTAGACCCAACAATAACAACCAACACTAATTCGTCAAATATTTACAGAGCTACAAAACTAAATTATGTACTAGCACTCTTTGCAATTTGATAATGAATCAAACCCAACTCCAGAAACCAAGATGCAGTACTAACAAATCCACAATCAACGAATTAGTTCAAAGCTTCAACTTAGAAAGCCTTTCTGTAGCTATATAGCTAAAAAACTACGACAGGGGAGGACTTTCGAAACTTATGTAGGAGTAGGGATGGCAAAATAACTCAAACCCGCCCGAACCAAACTTGATTTTTAAGGAAAATAACGGGTATCGAGCATTTACCGATCCGAATGATGACATCTACTGGACCCGAAGCCAACCCGCCTATTTCTTAATGTGTATTTATTATATTTATAATTTTTTTTTTATAGAATAGTAACATTTATAATACTCTTTTTTATATATATTTTTTTCGGATTTGAGTACTATATATCCGACATTTTTGGGTTGGGTTGAGTGAAAACCTGAAATAAAAAATTTCGGGTCTGGTTATCCAAAACCAGGGCCTGACCCGATCCGACCTGTTGCCATCCCTATGTAGGAGCCGAGTGATTGAAGTGAATTAGTAATTGAGAAGGGTTTAGTCGCGATTAGGGATGAGTGAACGATGTTGTCCAAAACCAGTGTAATTTTTTTTTTCTTTACGTGAAGTATTTTCCCTTGGAGCCTTGGGCTGGCTCCACCCCAAAGCACAGAGTAAATACATTAAACCTTCTCTAACTCATTCACCTTTTTTCTTGCATTAGAGCATGCTAGAAATTCAGTGTAGATTGTTTGATGCCTATATATATATATATATTCTCATGGTAGAGAAGGTTCCCATACTTTGAGTAAATGATGACTGTGGGGAAGAAATATTTTTTCATGTCGACGAGTTGAAATGGATGTTCGACGAAAAATGAAGTCTCTAGTCACTTAGACGAAAAGTGAACGAGAAGATTCAAAAAATGAGTAAAGCTCGATGAGAAAGGAATTGCGTGCCAAAAGCTTGATGAGAGAATGTCGCGCATCAAAGGAAGCATGACGAAGTCAAATTTATTGAGATATTCGCGACGTCTGACTCGGTCTCGCTGAGAATAACTCAAGGGAGTTTCAGCCTCGACGAGTAGTAGAACGTAGGCCTTTGGGTAAGGAGTCAATTTTGGATGGGAATGTCCGAAACTTGAGGCCCACGAGTTGGTTACCGATTTGGAGGGAAGGTTTGCACTATAAATACTGTCATTCCCAGCAGATTACGAATGAGTCAGAAACTTCGCACATTCCACACATTTACTTGCATTTACACTCTCAACTAAAGCTCTTGAGTGACTTGAGTGTTGGGAGTGTCTTTGCAGGTACCCCCCCCCCAACCTCATTTCGGCGCAAAGAAGCCAAAACTCGGGGTTGTCAAAGATGTTGGATCGCTCGGTGTTCATCAAGAATTTCTTGTTGAGGTAACTTGTCCTTGACGACATTTTTATGCTCCAACAATGACCCCGTGCATACTAGCCTTCCATATCAAATCTTTCTTGGAAGTTGGAAGTTGGAACTCGTTAACGACGTTAAGTTAATTAGATACTCAAGTTATCTCGTACCATGGACAATGAGCTAGGATTTCAAAATATGGGGGGTTAATAAATTTCTCGAATAAGTTTACAAATAGTTTAGGAGCTTTGTATACGAATCTATAGGGGGGAGGTAAATTTCAAAATTTAAAATTTTACACTAAAAATTAAAATTAAGGTACAAATAATATTTTTTAAAATTTAGGGGGAACTACACCCGTGTAACTACGTCATTGAACGTGGATCACATGTATTATATATATTTCAACGAAGTACCTCTCCACATATATACAAAATAATAACATAAACAACTCCCACCCACCAACCAGAAAACCCAGTTTTCTCAGACTAATTAACCTATCTTAGGGGTCGGTAATGGGCCGGGCCGGACTTTTTCATTACGCATCCAAAATTCGGGCCGGGTTTTCTTGAAAATTTGAAGCTCATGGGCTGTCTATGGGCATTTTAGGCCTCGGATTTTCTCGGGCTTTTAGGGCAGGGCGGGCTAAGCCCATAAGGTAGGGTCGGGCCGGGCTAAGCCCATAAAGCTGGCCAGGACGGAATTTTTTTTTGTATTAAATGAAAAGCTTTAAAATTAAGAGTGTTCAATTATTAACTATATCAACAATTATATACACTAAATAATATATAAGGCTCAAAAATTGATATTTAGTATATAAATGAGAGAGTTTAGAGCTTAATATTGATAAAATAATCTATAATATATATAATTGATGGACTTCACGGACTTGATCTTACGGGCCGGAACAAGCGGTCCTCGACGGACTGACCTTTTTTGAGCCCATAAATTTTGGGACCTCAACCTGAGTCCGACCCTTATGTCCATAGGGTTGAATTTTTATGGACTTAAATTTGAGCTGGACCGAATAGATTTTTCGAACCTCGAGTCGTCTACGTACTTTTTGAGCATATGAATGAAATGGTGACCCCTAACCTATCCCGCAGCACTATACATGCCACAATATATAATTATCCAACGATTGATCATCAGTGCTTTTTGATCGATCATCATCACCAATGGCCATTTCCTTATCCCACACACTCCTCTCTTTCACAAAGCAGCAGCAGCAGCTCCACCACAACACCACTCTCTCCTCCTCCTCCAATGGCTTCTCGTCGTCGACGATTAAGCTCGCTGTTCCCACCACTACGACAGCTAAGGTGGTTTCCAAAACCAGCAGCTCCCCCTTGACCTCCATATTCACCGAGCTCGAAAAGGAAAGAGCCGCAGCGGCCGAGGACGAATATTATCTCCCAGACGATGCCGATAATATTACACACGGAGAACAACAACCACCACCTACTCATCGTCGTCATCATCAGACAGCTGATCAGAGCCAACGACGTCTGTCCGACACGTGGCGGGAGCTACAGGGGTCCAATGACTGGGTCGGGCTGCTTGACCCAATGGACCCGCTCCTCCGTTCGGAGCTGATCCGCTACGGCGAAATGGCCCAGGCCTGTTATGACGCCTTCGACTTCGACCCATTCTCCAAATACTGCGGCAGCTGCCGATTCACGCGCCGCGAGTTCTTCGCTTCACAAGGCATGGCCCACATCCACGGTGGCTACACAGTCACCCGCTACCTCTTCGCCACCTCCAACATCAACCTCCCAAACTTCTTCAAAAAATCCCGCTGGCCAAAAGTCTGGTCCAAGAACGCCAACTGGATCGGTTACGTTGCTGTCTCCGACGACGACACATCATCCCGCCTCGGCCGCCGCGACGTCACCATCGCCTGGCGCGGCACCGTCACGCGTCTCGAGTGGATCGTCGACTTAATGGACTTCTTAAAGCCCATCTCGTCAAACAAGATCCCTTGCCCCGACCCGACCGTCAAAGCCGAATCTGGGTTTCTGGATCTCTACACGGACAAAGACCCGACCTGCCGGTTCTGCACCTACTCGGCCCGCGAGCAGATCCTCACCGAGATCAAGAGACTCGTCGAGAAATACCCGGACGATGACCTCAGCATCACCATCACGGGTCACAGCCTCAGCAGCGCGTTGGCGATTCTGAGCGCGTACGACATAGCCGAGACGGGTCTGAACGTGAAACCCGACGGTCGGGTGGTGCCCGTGTCAGTTTTGTCGTTCTCGGGTCCTCGCGTCGGGAACGTGAGGTTTAAAGAGAGGCTGGAGTCTTTGGGTGTTAAAGTGTTGAGGGTGGTGAATGTTCATGACGTGGTTCCTAAGTCGCCGGGGTTGATTATTAACGAGCACGTGCCGGCGGTGATGCTAAAGTTGACGGAGAATTTGCCGTGGAGTTACTCGCACGCCGGAGTTGAGCTAGAATTGGATCATAAGAATTCGCCGTTTCTGAAACAGACTAATGATCCTGGTTGTGCTCATAATTTGGAAGCTCACTTGCATTTGCTCGACGGGTACGTGATCGATCATCAAGTCTTGTTTTTTTTTTTTGTTAAAAATTTCATGTTCTTTTTTTTGGCATAAAGACTATTTCATGTTCGTTGTTATAATTTAGATAAAATTAGGTACTGTACACAAAGTCATTTTCTGATTAAAGTTGTGTATGACTTTAATTAGATGAATTAAAGAATAATTAGGAGCATCATGTGGGAAGGCTTTGCATATCTACATTATTATAGTTACTAAAAGTATGTAATGTGTCCCTGTCCTATGGTACGTAGCGTGAAATTTCTGCATACAATAGAAGAATAACGAAAAAGATGGGAGAGGTAGAGATTAACTCGAAGTTTGATTAGCTGATTTGATTACCAACTCATGCATGCATATAAATAAATTTACCATATATACATGATTAGCAAACCAGTAATCTGTAGAAAGTATAAAAAATTAAAAAGTCTAGTAGTAGTGGATGTTGATCCAGTGCATGATGTAGCATTTTGGAAATTCACTGTAGTTTTTATAGTATGTAAATCTGCATCAAAAAAGCTTCACCGGATAAGGACGGCAAAATTATCGAAATATCTCTTAAATTTGGTTGTAATTGTCAATTTACACTATAAACTATCAATTGCGAACTTTTACCTCTTCAACTTGGAAACAATTGCTGATTTGCACCTTCAACGTCAATTTTGGCGGATTCCATCCAAATATTATCATGTGTTAGACACATGATGGATATAATTGTATTTTCGTATAATTAAATTTTAATATCATTTATTAAATCAAAATTCAATCGTTATGAATCAATTTTCTAAAGTTATATATTCCACGATAAAAAAAAAATTACAAAATTTATAACATATTATTTTTATTATTATTATTATTCCACGACTATATATATATTTAATATATATTAGTGGCTTAGTCTCATCGATTCATTACTTTTACGCCTAAAACAACAACAAAAAACCTGAAATATCAAAAGCGAAGATTAAATGCACAAAAAATATTTTATTAAAGAAAATAGAAAATACTGTTCAAAAAATTATATTTTAAAAGTATGTATTAATATTATTTATTAAATCAAAATTCAATAGTTATTAACCAATTTTCCAAAATTATATATTTCACTATGAGGAAAAAATATTTCTAAATTTAGAACACAGTATTATTATTAATTCCACGACTCTATATATATATATTCAATATATCAGTGTTTGTCGACTCACTATTTCTATGCCTAAAATAACAAAACACCTAAAATATTAAAAGCGGAGATTTTTAGAGCACAAATTTTTTTAAAGAAAATAGAAAATACTAAAAAAAGAAATTATTTTTAAAAAATATGTAAAATACAATTTAAGTATATAAAAATACAATTATATTTATCATGTGCATGACACATGATGACATTTGGATGAAATCCGTTAAAATTGACTGAGAGGGTGCTACAACAATTGTTTCTAAGTTGTGAAGATAAAAGTTCGTAATTGATAATTTAAGGTGTAAATTGACAATTATTATTAAGTCTATAAGACATTTTGACAATTTTGTCGAGAAGGACTCAACACAGTAGTCGATCGGAATTCCTGATTCCATACCATGTGATCGACATGTACATATATAAAGCTGTAAGTACGTTCTAAAACCAGGATGACACAAAGTAAACGCTGTTCTATTATGACCCCGTCTTACTGTCCTCGAGCATCTAGGTTTGATTCGATTAACATTAACAAGCTTGGTCACGAGAACCAATCAACTAATTAAGTTTGATTCCGTGTATATGTGCAGATACCATGGAAAAGGCCATAGGTTTGTGCTCGCAAGTGGAAGAGACCCTGCACTAGTGAACAAATCGTCGGATTTCTTGAAGGATCATTACTTGGTTCCCCCCTACTGGAGGCAAGACGAGAACAAGGGCATGGTGAGGTGCAAGGACGGGCGTTGGATACAACCCGAAAGGCCAAAGCTCGATGACCATCCCGAAGACATGCACCACCATCTCAAGCAGCTAGGGCTTGTTGCCGACGAAGCATCGGTCCGGAAACAATAGTTCTTGTAGCCATCTATCTAGATGATATTGTACGTGCTGTATATTATGTGTATGGGGGATACCATTGTTGTAGTTGGAACTTTAAATGAATCGATGAGTGCTGGGATTTTTATGGTTGATGGCCTTAATGGGTAAAGGAGTTCAGTGTGTGTTCTTATCTCTCATCGATGAAACGACGTTGTCAAAACAAAATGTAGTCGGAGAAAGAGATCAAGTCATCAGATTATATGGTAGATTTGTTTGAAGAAAAAGACAGAATTGGAGAGAAATGAAAGTGATTGAAGGTGCGCAATTCATTTTGTCGTATGCAAGAAAGAGGAGCATAAGAGGGTCGGAACTCTGGCCGGTAGCCACTTACCTACACTAGCTATAAAAAAATCCCGTATAACAAAAACTTATGAGTAATAATATTCAATCTGTTTCTTTCTCCATCACACAACTAGACTTGGGAGTGATCGAGGTTTCCAGTACCTAGATGTTTAAAAACAGCAGGAACAACGCAATTATGATACAACTTTTGCTCGCCTGCTCAAGAGGTGCTATAAATTGATCCACGTACAACTAAAATAGCTCATCCTTTGTGGTTTGTATTGTGAGATATAGGCTCACTGAACATCAGAATTTTATTAGCATTCCTTGATTTCCTTCTAGTAAGATGTTCTCGTCTATAGTGTATATAATGTACAAAGAAAGAAGCAAAAAGAAATGACACAGAAAAAAAAATCATATTCCAGCCACCAATGCAGAACTGAAAAAGTAAGTTGAAGGCAGCTAGATCATAGCTCATACTAAACCAAAAAGTCGTTCTCTATGCCTCTGATGATACTTTTGGAGACCAGCTTTTGTTCGACTTCACTGCTCACACCCAGTGTCTTCCGTAGAACTCAACAGCTGCAATATTTATCCAATACTATCTGCTTTCATGTACAAATGTCACGAGTAACAACCTGCCCAGTGCTTCCACAAATCAGTTGTAAAAATGCATGTCTACCAATTCTTAGTTATTATGCTAGTGTTGCCATTTAGTGCCTCAAATTTCAAGCAATCACACGACTGTTCATACCTTTGAAGTATCAGCTATGTCTTGGAGCAGTTTTGGTGACCGTAATCAAGCACCTGCAGCAGCTTTGACATCTGAATCTGTCTTTTCTTGGAACAAGTTCATGTTAAGTACACAATATGATTAGAAAACCACAAACCACTCAACTAGTTGACAATAATAGAGCATGTTACAAACCGAAAGGTTCGCAAACTTCTTGGGCAGTGTAATAGAGGTCAGGGTCTATGCTACCAACTTACGACTTTAGAAAGTTTATTAACATGGTGAAAGTAACAACAGACTTGTAGTAAAATGGAAATACAACAAGGCCTCATCAACAAACCTGAGATGAAGGGTTTCTTCGAATCTTCCGAGTAGGAGTCCTCATTGTGACAAACTCTTCGGCGGCTGTGGGGTGAACACCTATTGTGGCATCTAAGTCTGCCTTCGTCAAGCCTGCTTTAACAGCGACTGCAAATCCCTGGAATTTGGGAAACGTACTACCACATAAGATTCATAATTTATTGTGTTAAATCACAGTAACTAATAAATATCATTGCATTAACCTGAACAATTTCGGGTGAATCATCTCCACACATGTGCAAACCCAGAACTTTGTTTGTCTTCGCACAAACTATAAGTTTCATGAAGGCTCGATCTGGCAACCCTGAGAGAGTGGCCTTCATGGGCTTGAAGTTTGATGTATAGACATCAACATCACCATATTTTTCTACAGCCTGCAAAACCAACTGCAATATAAGAAAAAAGCCAACTGACAGCGATTTGTAACTAGTATACCAAATCATTTTTCACACCTGTTCTTCAGAAAGACCAACTTGCCCGATCGGTGGCTGGGAAAACACAGCAGAAGGAATAGCACTACTCAATAAAAGGAAAACGATAAGTACGAATCTCCACACAATGCACGGAATAGAAGGTTGATATTCCCTTAAGATACACTGACACACTACAATGGGTATACAGAGCATCTACTTATAACTCAATCACTATGTATTCCTCATAAAGAACGATTAAAGATGTCGAAAAAAAATAACAAATTCTTTACATAACCCTTCACCCCACTTCATGCACTCTACAGTGATTGCATTGATACTTAAGGACTTTCTAAGTTAATTAATCACACCAAAATAAAGTCTCCTCATCTGACTATAACAAGGTACAGTAGTAGGTTACCTGTAATCAGGTTTTGAGGGCTCATTGAGAAAAAGTGTTTTTGCTAATGCACCTCCTTCCATCAAAGCAACAGGAGTCAAATTCACTCTGTCTGTAACATCTCCCACAGCCCAAATTGAAGGAACTGTTGTACGAGAGAATTCATCGACCTGAGAACAATTATCATGTCAAATACATCCAACCTCTACATCTCATTTCCTATGGTCATGTTTACCATGAAAGAATCCTACAATTCGGGTAACTAATTGAATAAAGTAAGCATAAACTAATTAAGAACCATTACCTCTATTGCTCCGTTCTTGGCTATTTTCACCCCCACTGATTCCAATCCTAAATTCTGAAAGAAGCAGAACTTTAGTTATTTCAATCTCTCTTAGACATTTTTCTTGCAGTGGTAAAATCTAATTACCAAGCTTAGTACTTTTAGACTGGCATTGCATCAGTTTTGCCAACTTCCACAGCAAAAGAGTCACATCAAGGCAGGGGATATTACCATTCAAATTTTAAACAATTTTATTCCTTTCAGCAGATGGTAACTACCATACCTTGATTCAACACTCTTAGGCTCATCCCAATGGACCTGACGACTAGGGGGATTCTAACAACATAAAAAAAATCATATTCAAACCTTTGTATTGGGTCTACGTCCTGTTGCAAACATAACATGTGAGAAACCTTCAACGGTTCCTTTGTTGGTCTTTAAGGACAATGAACCATCAGCTGATTTTATGACAGCCTGGGGAGACTCCTCTGTGTGGAATTCGATTCCTCTCAAAGACATCTGTTCAGAGAGAAAATTCCTAATCTGCATGTATACAATACCGCATATTAGACTACTCAAAGTTAGGCTTCTACGCAGTTATTAACCAAGTAGTACTAGGCTGAAAAAATTGTTTCACACCTCTTCGTCGAAACCCCTCAAAATCTGCTTTTGCCGTATAAACACATGGACATCACTTTTCAAACCATTAAAGATGCCGGCAAACTCCAAGGCAATGTATCCACCGCCGACTATTGCTATTTTCCCAGGCTTCTCCGGCAAATCGAGAGCAGCATCAGAATCTATAACATATTCACTTCCAGGAATGTCAGGAATAAAAGGTCGCCCCCCAACGGAAATCAGTATATGTCTCGCAGAATACAGCTTCCCATCCACGTCAACCGTATGTGGATCCACTATCTAATCCATCCAAACAAAACACCACAAGATTCAAAATCACTACACATAAGCATCACTCACAATAATAAAGTAATAGAGCTTGGCTTAGTTTTGAATTTTCGGCTACCTTTCCGCGACCTTCTAGCAATGTAACACCAGCATTTTTACAAATGTTCTTGTAGATACCAGTGAGGCGTTGCAGCTCAGCATTCTTGTTGGCCATCAATGTGCTCCAGTCATGCTTCGGCTCAGTCTCGTACTTCCATCCATAACCAATGCTGTCATCAAACTCATGTGTATATTTTGAAGCGTAAACCAGTAGCTTCTTCGGCACACATCCACGAAGCACACACCTTTAAAATCATTCACAACATTTTTCACTTAAACTGAAAATTCACAATCTTCAAAAATGAAAAAAGCTGAGTACTTTTAGTTCCCAAATGATAAATTGAGCTATAGTGAAACGAAGACTTACGTGCCGCCGACGCCGCCGGCGGTTTCGGAGGAGATGGTGGCGAAGGGGAGCTCGCAGACGGCGACCTTGGCGCCGAAATTGGCGGCAAAGCGGGAGGCGCGGACGCCGCCGCTGCCGGCGCCGACGGTGAAGAGGTCGAAGTCATATTGACGAGCGTATTCGGCGCCGTTGTCGGACTCTGCGCGAGTGGCGAAGACGCGGCGGCGGCGGCGGGTGGTGGGAGAGAAGGAAGTGTGGTGGCGGTGACGGGGGGTTAGGGTTTTGTTGGGGAGGGAGAGAAAAGATGGAAGCTTTTTGGAGAAGAGGAAGTTTTGGAGAGTTGGGTAGGAAGGAATGGTGGTGAGAGAGCTCGCCATTTTCGTATCGCTCACTTTTGTCACTTGCCTCAAACTAGTGATTCTGTTGGTGAATGGAGGCTTATATATAGAGTTTCGACTTTGGTGGGTCCAAAGGTCAACGGGAAAGATTGAGCACCCAAAATTAGTAGTGTAGCTCTCTTCCTCTTTTTTGTTTGGCCAAATCGACCTTTTTCTAGAGAGAGAGATATATGAATTGAACTTGTATTGTATTTTTTAGTGGTTTTCTGATCGCCAGCATCTTAAGGAGGTTATGAGTCATTGATGAGGTGGATTTGGTTTATCAGCTTTGATTTGGTTTGTTTGTATCACCGGAGAGGCATCTCTCCACCTCCCACGTAACTCCACATTTGAATAATATTTTATGTGCCCTTCTTTTACATAATTAGTATTAGGGTGTGTTTGGACGTTGAAATTATAAATTGTCTAGAAATTATAAATAACGTAATTCATAATTTTATAATTTACAATTTCAACAATTCCAAATAGGCATGTTCGGATAGCTCGTAGGCTACTCAAAATCACAGTACCCAATTTTAGGTTCTATTTTTTCCTTTCTAATAACTCCACTCTATAAAATACAACTTGCATCTATGAGTTTCTATCTTCGTGTTCTTTTCCAAAAAATCTATTTGATCAACGACAAGATCCAAGAACCCAGAAGCATTGAATATCAACATCTATAAGATAAGATTACCTGATGCATCACCTCATACACATAAAACCCACACAGAAGCACATAAATTAATTAGACATTTAGACCCATTCATGAGAAATAATTATATCATAAAATCACAGCATAGAAAGCCAAAAACAGTCGGATCTTTTGAGAGTGAAGCATGAAGCAAGAAGCCAAAAACATAGCATAATTTGATTCATGGAATCAGAAAATGAAAGGATTCGACCATAAATTAACTAGTAATCTAGAATCAACCCCTAACAACTGACATTAATCTAAGGGTGTAACGACCCGAACCGAAATTGGTATGTTAATTGGCTTGATTTGCACATTTCACGATTAGTCGCAGTTAGTCGTAATTAATCAATTTGGCGGCCTTGTTCACGACTTAATTATCGGACACGAATTTGGTTTGAGTTACTTCGCGGAAATTGTAGAGGATGTGATTTCGAGTTCGTAGGAGGTTTCAAAGGATTTTTCAATAATTAAAGAATATAAAATGAATATTTGAAATTATCGTCGAGTTAGTCGTACTTATCTGTTTGGGTTTGAGTTATCCAAATTGTAAGTTTGGTCGGTTCGCGACATATAAATAGCGGAATAGTCACAAAAGTTGTCCAAAAAGTTGAAATTGGGCTGTTGACCAGCGTTGACCGAGCCAGGAACCGAGTTGACCGAGTCAACCGAGTTGACCCGCCGAGTCGTTGAACTCGCCGTCGCGATTTTCGCCGGAAAACTACACGGTTACCGGAGATTAAGGTAGGGATTTGAAGCTCTCCTCTTGGGCTTTTGATTGATGTATGTATTGTGTGAAATTTGTTAGAGAAATTTGGAAGAGAAATTGGCCGGAATTGGGGTTAAAGGGGGAAGGTTTTCAGGCGATTTTTCGATGGGGTTTTTGGGTGGAAACAGTTGGGTTTGAGTTGGGGATGAATCCCCTTGAGTTTGGGAGGACGAGGTGGCCTCACGGTGGTGAATTTCACCGGAGAAATTTTCTGGCCGGTTTGAGATTTATGGGCTTTCGAGGCGGTTTCCGGCCATGGTGGTGGTTGGATGGTGGTGGTCCTTTGGGAAAAGACGTTGGGCTCGAGTAGAGGAAGGTTTTGGGGTCTTGGTCGCCGGAGAATGTCACTGTTGACACCCACGGTGGCGGTCAACGTCGGAACTCAGGCGAAGGGTTGACTTTTTGGATTTTGGAGATTTTTATATCGTTTTGCTCGTAATCGCGTTCCGGTCGTAGTCTTGAAGTTTTTGAGTTGATTCGAGTATTTGATTTTGGGGCAAGGGTTAATTGGGTATATTTTGAGAATTTTGTTATCCTCGTCGATATTCCGGGCGATACGTCTTTCGAGAACGCGGGGTTCTCGACGTATTAGCTCTGTATGTTGTGTTTCAATATGTATTGATCGTATCCCTATTATTCAGGTGATCAAGATCGAGCGTTTGGCGAGGGATCTTCTGCCGGACCTCAGAGTTAGCTTAGTACTGTGAGTGGACATTTTATTTTCACAGTTAAATTGCGAATCTAGATTTATAAATTTTATGAGTATATATTTACGATTATGCATATACATTATTGATTATGCATTTACGTTATGCATTTATGATTATGAACTTTACGATTATGCATGTGCATGGAAAGAATTTATGATTTGGTTTACACAGAGTACAATCTCGGATATAAAGGAATGCATCGATGCTTTAGCATCTCGGCTGATCTCCGAGATGCTCCGAGGGGGACAGATATCCTGACTCGAGGTCTTTCAGACTTATATTAATCACGTGTGGGTCAGGGATCCCGTGATTAGACTGTACTATGCGGATGAGTCCATGAGTGACCCCGCAGGATTTTATGTGCATATTTATGGATCAGGAAAAATGTACCTGGTCGGGATTTTCATATGCATTGACTCGCTTTATGCTTTTATGAGCATAGATATTTGGGAAAGACATATTATTATTTTTGTCCACTCACTCTAACGATTTCATTTGTCTCCCCCTGGGCTTTTCGATTTCCTTTGCCCAGTTTGCAGTTTGGGTTCCCGTGTTGCGCGTCGACTATGGAGGCATAGAGTTCGGATCACACTTCAGTTTCTGTAGGTTTCTTGTTCGACCTACTTGATGTAAATGATGTATATAGGCGTCGCTCTGAATACTCATGTTTGTTTTCAGTCGAGTTTACTCCTGAATGTTTCCGGATTTCTTGTAAACCTTTGGTTTATTATATATATGTTGTTGAGAAATCCGGATGGGGAACAGAGTCTCACAGTTTGGCTTTTGTGGAATATTCGAAGTGTGTTTCTTTGCAGGTTCTAATAATGGTATGTCTTGTTTCAAGCAAACTCTGGCAAATTTTTTTTTGAGGTCGTGTTTTCGAAGGGGTTTGATTTCGGTTTAGACAACTAAATCGGAGTCGGGTCCTTTCAACGGGTTTCTATGAAAATTTTGACATAACTTCCCTTATAAAATAGACACACAAAAACCTGCAGGGAAAACTGACATTCCGTAGATAAACCCAAAAACAATACCGTGGACCACCGATGTCCATCCGGATTTCTCAACATAAGACTAGAATCAACCTGATATATTATTTAGAATTCGAAAACATACTTCCAGTAAATACAGGTTCACATACAAAGAAAATCCAACTCGACTACTATACGAGTGACAACCTATTCAAAAGAGTCTCACTAAGACAATACTACTAATCTAGTATCCAGAGTGACTTCAATAACACAAGAGACATACTGATAAGGGGTTAAGACCTACTGCTGAAGGAATTGACTGGTGGACTCAACGCCCTCGATGACATCCAGCACTTTCATGATACACATTACAATCTGGGCATCGATAAACCGAAGGGCCCAGAGAACGACAAATAAAATGTAAAAACGTTAGCGTGAGTGGACAAAAATAAAATAATTATCTGCAAAAATCGCTAAACCATAATTTCATGTCTTTCCGCTAATTTCTGGAAATAATGCGAGTTCAAAATAAATAACTGATATGCAATAGAGAGATAGTCATTCTGAGCCTCTCACGTAACACGACTATCAATAGAAAACACAAGTAAAATATATGTGACTGGATCATTCCAAGGCCACCTAACATGAGTCGATCTGAGTTAGAAGATGCCACCTAACCTCCTTGGACTAAACTATCTGGTGATAAGCCGAATAGCTAGAGCATCGATGCAACTAATCAAACCATCACAAATAAACCTCCAAAATAACGCTTAAAAAATATACAGGAAAGCGTAATAAAATAACTGAACTCGCTACGACTGTGAAAATAAAGGTCCACTCACAAATTTTGCCAGAATAATTACAAAGTTGAAACCTGTTGATCGGCACAATTATTTCTCTGACATGTCCACTAACTCAATATCCTGAAACCACGATTAAAAATAATATCTAATCATAAGGGTTCATACTGAATAGCTAAGATCGTAATATGGTGAGTAATAACATCGAGAATCTCGTATACTCGAATAACGTATTTTCTGTTTAATTACTAACTCAACCACACCTGAATTCAATTCCCTATAATCCCTCACTTTTAAGAGTCGTAAACAAATCTCGAATATCAAACGACTCGCAATTAAACGGATCATCAAAGCGCCATCCACCGCATCCTCTAGCAACAACCTCCAGTGGTGCACCAGAAAATGAAAGAGGGAACCAAGCCCAACATTTTTACATCAAGACCACGGCCGGAGGTGGCGGGACCAAGCCTCGCCGCCGGCGAGAAGTTCACGGTGTAAACGGGTCGGTTTGACCCGTGGTCAACGCGGGTCAACCCATTATCCCAAAATGGAAACTTTCCCTTAATAGCTTGTATAAATATCGGATAAATACTCATACACATACATAACTCAAATTAACAGCTACAATTCAATCTAATCTAAATCGGACGATCACGATTAAATCAGCAATTAAATCAATACATTTTAAATATTTTCACCTACCGACTTCAAAACTCGTTAAATAATAGCTCGCTTATCCGAAAAATTTTCCGAAATTTCACATGAGCTCAGAATTAAATACTCTACAATTCTCGTGAAGGAAGTCAATACAAATTCTCGCCTGGTGAAATAGTCGTTAACAACCCCAATTACGTGACTAAGCTGCGATAATGCGTATCACAAATCGATAAACGCGTGATTATGATTCGGGTTGTAACAGAAAAGTCTGGGCATTACTACTGGTTTTAATAGAAAATGGTGCATTGGTCGACTGTGTATTCACCAATGGAAGATTTGATCCTTAGTTGGAGCGATAGGGTCGTCTTTATAGTGGATGACTCAATGAATTTGGCAAATTACGTCTTTATAGGCGTCATTTGAAGTCGGAAATTTGACCCTCCAATTTCTCACTTTTTTTTCCTCCGTTATTTTGCAATTTCTCCATTTGAGTTGCCAAACAGCAAGAAAACTCCAAGTTCATTTGTAAATGCCGACTTTTAATGAAATTCCTAGTTCTTTTCCCTCATCTAAACACAACCTTAGTGAAATTAGGTAATTAACAATCCACTTGAACTGTGCAGTTGCGGCTGATGCCGAGCACTGCCAGGAGATCGTCGTGGCCAAAATCCTAGACTCCAACCTCGACATGGCTTTCAACCTCGACAGTTGCAGATGCCCTCACCGACTCGATCTCTTGCTCTCAAACCCTCTTACTCATCCACCACTACTTTGCATACTTCGCCACCGCCGTCGTACGAGCCTAAAGGCGACTATTGGATCTAGAGGCAACGTTCATGCTCGATGATGAACGAGTGCAATGTGGCCTAGGACGAAGTCAAGGAGGTCAGTCAAGCCAAGGCCGATCTCGGGCTCAAATTGAAGGACAGAGACCCTCGAGTAATCTACAAAGGTTAATCAATAATAATCTCCATCATCTTCTGTTTTAGATTAATTATTATATGATGGATCCAGTGATCAATGGATGCCCATAAGAGTTGCAAGTGTGGAATGGGGGTGGTCGGCAGCGATAATTCGGTTGCTGTTGAATCATGCCCGACTTTGACGTAGGACAGGCAGGGGGCTTGCCCATGGCCCAAAAAAATTCCTAAAATATTTTTGCAGAGGAGCGACTGAAATTTCAATGACGTTCTTGACGCCTCAACTGCTCACGATCTCTTGATTCTCTTCTTAGAATCCAAGGCCATGATTCATCTTCTCTTATTTCATTTCCATTCCCAAAATCTCAGTATTATGGAGAAATATATTCGTTCTAATTTCTCTATAAATGGATACCAAATCCCCAATTTTCATATCGGAGCAATCTAACTCTCTCATTTTCCCTCTCTTATTCCTCTCAATTATGGAATTACTGCTTGGAATCATATAGGGCCTTTTAAAATCTCAACTCTTGAATCACCGCTTGAAAATTTCAAATTTGGAATCAATTCATAGTTTCATACAGTCAATCAAATAGGCAGTGACAGTGGTGCGATCGTTTTGGAATCAGTTCAAATCCTGCAGAAAATTGGGTTTCAGTGATGAGTATATCACAAAATGTTCTGATAGCTTTTGGTTTTGTAGGCTTTGCTTCGTTGATTTAGGTAGATTCTGAATGAAATGTCTTGATGAATAATGAAGTTTACTGGCAACTCTTGTAGTTTTACAACTCTTGTAGACACACAGCTTGATTTTGTACTTTTGTAGCTTTTGCTCAATTGCTTTTGATAATCCTCGATAGCTTATAGCTCTTTTATTATTTTTGTTGTAGTCTTGTTGCAGTTGCTGATTAAATGTTGTTTAACTATTTTTTGAATTGGATGAATTGCTGTAAATAGTATTAAAGCATTAAATTTATGAAAAATTTAAGATGACGATTATCGAGTTTTAATTGATAATATTAAGGATGATGATGTAATCTTTACTGTTAATAGATGACAAGGTCCTAATTTTTCCTTCATCCAGGGTCCCAATATTCCCAAGGCCGGGCCTGAGTTGACTTACTTGTGCGGGTAATTATTCCAAAGGGCAAAATGGGAACCCACAATTTGATTAAAATATGGAAATGATAAAGTCAACTCATTCAAGGATTAAGATTGAGAGGTGCATTACAATTGCTGCGCAGGTGATTCTCCAGAACTAGTGGAGAGAAGTGATTTCGATGTATCACACTTACTGGGTGAGGTTATGAGTACATACAATTGTATTACACTTACCGGATGTGTTTCACAACAACTGTTTATAGAAAGTCATGTTTAATTCAATAACTTTAGTTTTTGATATAATAAATCAAAGCAAAAAGTAAATGTAACTTTGTGTTTTACTGCTATAAATAGTGTGATCATGTAAATAGATGATAATGAATTTTATTTTTACTGAGTGATTATCACTATTTTATTGTAATATGTACACTTTCACTTTGACACATTGTAGTTATGATATCGTTATTCTACACGTACACATAATTTTGAATTTCTATTGATTAGATCCGAGTAATGTTACACTAGCAATATAAGAAGAAAAGTAGATATCATCACCTAGCTTAGAAGAAAGATACAATAATAAATATCATTAGTAACGTTAATTTGAAAAAATGAATTTCTAACTCTAACGGCAACAAGCAACAATTGTGTCATTAGTCTCTGCATTGCTGCTCTGATATAGAAACTGCTAGGCCAGATTTTCCTCGATTTTCAAGTTCCTTGTGCCATTACCTTTTAATTTACTCTAAAATCTTAATAAATCAAGATATTCGATATCTTGGGCAACACAATACACTGAAATGACCGAATACAGTACCAACATTAGACTTGTTCTGACTTAGCCATCAGCACCAATGAGGCAGAGTCAAACCGTCATTATATAGTAACAAACCATGTTGTAGATAAGGTGGCGATCAAGACTGCATGAGAAACTAACGGGTGAAGTGCATGATATCTTGATGATAAATTGATAAGTTGATAGCATATTCACATATTCGTTTCAATTACTGTTCATATACTATGGTGTCTTTAGATCGGATCACATTATTTACAAACTAGTATGTGCACATAGATAGAGCAGCTCAAGTTACAGAAATCGGTTAATTTTGTGATGCAGATGATCGACGTTGGTTGTTATTGAAGTGTGT
Organism: Geum urbanum; assembly: GCA_946800695.1. Lineage (NCBI taxonomy): Eukaryota > Viridiplantae > Streptophyta > Magnoliopsida > Rosales > Rosaceae > Geum > Geum urbanum. The sequence goes on along the minus strand of OX327002.1, from coordinate 48,985,379 downwards.
GCGTAAATAGGAAGAGATCGATGGTAATGTTGAGATTTCGTGAAGTGCATGGTTGGGGTGGGGGCTAAGTCTGAACACTCCGTTGATTTTTACGCCTTATAAGACGTGTCAACATTTTTATTGATTGCTTAAGTCAACTTTTATCAATCTTGACCAAGCTTATAGCCGATTGTATGTGAAAAGAACAACCCACTTTCAGGAAGAACAAAAAGGCCGCCCGACCACTGTCCAGAAATCGCCGAGGCCACTGCCACTCTCTCTCTCTCTTCACTGTCTTCTTCGGCATCCACGTGGACCTCGACCTCGACCTGAAAATTTTGCCTCGATTTCCAGTCCCAAACGACCATTCCAGGAAATCGCCTAACCGCTGCCGGGAAATCGTCGAAGACCCGCGACGCCTCTGCGTGGATTTGGTGTTGGATGTCTGTTTGAACTTGTTGTTTGTTTTCTTCCTGACTTGGTAGACGTACAGGATGACCAATCGGACAATGGCAACTCCGGCTTAGTCCCCGACAACTATTCTGGTGATTGTGACGGGTTTAAGTTCGGATTGGGCTTTGCTCCAACCCATCGCGATACGAGGAGCCAAAACCGAAAAACGAGTCGTCGCCGGCAGGGAGGTGCGCTGCAATCGAGACAGGGAGAGATAATATAGGATCCTATGGGCTGAGCATATCATAAGCTCAGTCAACATCCAAAAAAATCAACAAAAGGAACCAATCGTTTTTTGACACGTGTCAAAGTCGAAAAATAGTTTTCGGAATGTTTAGACTCGAGATGTATAGCAGCCTGATCCCGTGTTGTAATACATGTTTCCGAATTCGAACCGACATCGAATGCAAGTACATGAGTCCGTGTGATCAGCAGTAACCTTTTAATATTTGGATGTTGTATATCTACATAATAGAAGGAACAAAATCACATGATAAGAAGAGATGAATAAGCAGAAAAACCATCGATCCATCTAAAAACGACTCTTTCACCCAGCGGCGGCTACGTCTCTTTGAGGCCGGCCTTGAGATTGAGGGGGCTTTAGTCATAATGAATTTATGGGATTTCCATTGAAAACAAAACCTAAACAAATAAAGTTTAAATAAATATGAGATACATAGAGTATTATACTTCTAGAACTGTATGATCGAATTTAAAAGAGTAATTTATTTATTTATTTTGATAGCAAAACTATTAAAGACTTCACGAAAATAACAAAAAAATTGCTTACGAAAAACATAGACAGAGAAATTACAATTAGTAAACAAAACCATATAAAAAAAATCCACAACAAAGTTGTATAAAAAACACACAAAATAGTTTATTTTGTTTTTTTAATATTTTTTTTGGGATGATTAGCAAATTTTTAGGCATTTTGAGGGTGGGGGCCTAGTCTACCTAGCCTCACTGCCGGCTATGGTCTCTTTCATCTTCTTCGTCTGGTGGCTGCCATAGGTAGGGCGGGCTTTGGCCATGCCTCTGCTTGTGGATGGTCGTCGGGTGAGGAGTCCATGGCTTGACGATTCGCCAATTATAGCCGGAATTTTGGCTCTTTATTGGTACTCTCTAGGGCGGTAAACGACGCGATAGTTTTTGGACAATAATTGACAAATCGATTGGCTTCTGGGTTTTGATTTGCTGAGGCCGAGGGCTGTGTTGGCATTGATTTGGGGTTGTGCTTGGTGGTTGGGGTGTTATTTTGAGCATGGATGTGGCGACGGATTTTTAACCGGATGTGTGGAGGGAGGTGGCGGTTGAGGTGTGTGGTTGCGAAGGTTGCTATGGTGGCATCAGGGAGGTGGGTCATGACAGTGGACTGATCGGTGTACAATTGCGGTGGCGACATTTGGTGTTCTCGTTGAGATTTTATGTGTGATAGTTTTCTTAGGTCCAATTTTTTGGTCTGTCATTTAAAGGTTATCTAAGTTTTTAGTTTTTCAATTAGGCTTATTATGTCCTTCTTCTAGTGGGATTAGACCCGAGTTTAGTTTTAGTTTTATTATTATTATTTTTATAGAAAAATTTTATAATGCATCCCAAGGCTAATTTCTAACCGTAACACAGTCACAATTTTATTGGTTCATTTTGTCAATATTTTAAAAGTTTGACCGAGCATAATGTAAGTTCAACCTATGTGATCCATTCTTGCCCAGAAAACCACCGTCGTGAAATCATCTCCATCGCCGAAAAATTGCCGCTGCCGCCCTGTCTCTATCTCTCCCTCTCCCGCACGCTCTCGCTCTCTCTCCTCTTCCACTCGGGCCGCGTCTGAAACGACTCCACGGCCCCTTTCCAATTTACTCAATCTAACACACCCATTTATTGTTTTCGATCCTCACCATTTTCGTTTATTAACTGGGATACATACATACATGACCAAAATCACAACAACAAACAAAAAATAGGATTTGAGAAAGAAGCCAAATCGTCGTCTGAGCGACTACGAGCACCGACGGCGACAAAGCAGATCGAAAACCGGTGGCGACTCGATCTTATTGTCGTTCCATTTGAAAACCTTCGCCAAAGTCTTCGAGGTCGGGAGCTATTGTCAAGCTTATTATTTGGGTGAGACAGAGGTGTTGTTGCTGGGCAAAGAGCTGGGGAGCGATGGTCAAAACCTTACGAAAGTTGGCGAAGAGCTTTGGGTGCTGGGCAAAGAGCACAATCACATACACTTATTATAAGCCTAGTCAAGCTTAAAGAAAATTAAAAAAATCAATCACTTGAATTTTGACAGATGTCAGACTAAAAAATTAGCCTATGATTTTGAGATACATTCCGGTATAATCCATTTTTATGTGCGTAGGTGTTCGATAGATACATCATTATCTAATTTAAATTTATTTATTTTAAATAATATTATTTTAAATACGTTAATGCATCTGATTAATTATTAATATAATATACTATAATGCGTTTTCTCGTATCAAAAGTGTAATAGAAGTATAATAGAAGGAAAATGCATAATAAGGAAGCAATATAAGAAGAGAAATGATGACTGATATATGATAGTTGATAATCAAGTACGCACAAGTTTGATCCTTCCAAAGGAAGAAGCTTTTTTAGGTACTAGAACACATTAACAGCCAAGAAACTCCTTGAAACTAGAAATTTTTACATTCCCTCTCCTCGATGAACAATGGGATTGGAATTAAGCTAGAGGGATAGTCCTGACTCCTCGTCCTCGTCCAGACTTGAAGCGTAGGTGAAGTACAAAGTCCAGATGAGACCAAACACACCGAGGAGGATCCACCCGAGAAGGTTGTTGCTCAAACCAAAAGGAAGCCCTGTTCCTTCTGTGCTCAATCGCTCATCCACCAAAGCCATGGCTGCCGGGCTTGACATGGTTGCAGCCAAAGATGCAGCTACGAGTGATGCACTCATTCCCATGTTTGTGTTGCTCTCCTTCATCGGAGGCTTTCCCTCCATTGACATTCTCACCTTCCCTTTGTTTCCGATGGATGGCAGAGCTGTAACACCACATGTTTAAGATTAGTGACAAGATATATGTGTCAATATTGGAAACCCTAGTATAGAAGATTACATGTCTCAGAACTACATACTATTAGAGAGCCATTTAAGAGTCCAAGCAACATAACATACTGATTTGAAAGGATTCTTGTATGGAGTTGTTACTAAGCTAAGTGCGCAGAATTATTACCTAGCATAGTTGAAGATGGAATCCCAACGGCAGGCTTGTGCACAAGGGCTGTCCTGGTGACAGATGAGGTTGGGGTGCTAGCTGTGAAGGAGGTCATTATCTTCAATGTCCAAAGAGAATCGGTGAGAGAGAATCTGCAGTCTAAGACAGAAGTTGCAGTCTAGCTTGTTACTTTGATATGCGGTGGGAGTATTTACAGATTAACACGATTGGGCTCAAGTCTGCCTCGTACACCACTCATGTTGGATAGATTAGCATTTGGCTACACCCCTCATTAGATATCCCTATCTGCGCACATCCAATAACCTCTTTCCACCTGTCACATAATCTGTTGAAAACTCCAAGCTTCTGCTCAAGGGAGACTATAAACAAATCATGATGCTGCAATTTTACATGAAACAGATATATCCAGATAAACACATGCACAATCCTACACTTGCTGTGTTACACTGATTCTGCTGTAACAAAAAAAGAACACTATCACTTCATTCTCTTGTAAAAATATGAATTAACAAAGTGCATCTGCCTATGTTGAAAGATGGAACAAGTTATGTACATACACAGAACACTGGCACGGCATTCCCCAGGGGCACTTATTGAAACCAATTATTTCTAAATCTTTGACTCAGCTTCTAAAGGACTATAGGCCCAGAAAAAATTGGGGAAAAGAATTGGGAGGAACAATCGAACTGCTGCAGTTCCATCATCCAAATCATGTCGTACAGGTTGGCTATAATGAACTACTTTCAACAGACAGATTACGCATGAATGTTGCACCGCTGCAGATGAGAGTGATCGTAGTTGAGATATTTGCTCCAGTACCCCTTGTACCTCCCAATAGCAATATCTAACCACGGTTTCATGATTCCATCATAGTGTATCACTGCTGCTCGTTCAACATCACCCTGAACCACACCCGAGTCATAACCCAGCCCGAGAGCATGCCATCGCCTGTCCAAAGCCACTGTCTGGTTATAAAAGGTCACCCAACCTAAAGTCAAACTCCCAGCCACCCACAACGGCTTCTTAGAACCCTGCAACCAAATTCCCAGCAAAACAAGAAACATTATTTGATAGAATATTGATATTCATGGTGCAAGTATAATGACAAAAGGCAAATGCATACGGTCTTGTAAGGTTGAGAGTCTCATTTACCAGTTGCAAGTATTTGTCATACAGAGTAGTTAGCTTATGCCTCCTCCAATTATCAAGGTCAAACAAATTCATGCCAAATGCCCATGTGCATGCATTGACATCAAATTTCTTTGCTATATATTGATCTGAGAAGTTGATATATGTATCCATCCGGAGATATGAGGGTTCTTTTTCCCTGCAAGTCTCAACTGCGCCATTGACTTTCCCCTTCATGTTAACACTCCATAGTCTAGATAGGTCCCTCTGAACTACGACATCATGGTCAAAGAGCACAATCTTATGAAGTGCAGGGAAGATATCAGGCAGATAAAAGCGTAGGTGATTGAGTTCAGAAGCATATCTAGGATCTATGGAATTCTGAACCAATGATTTTTTAAACTTGGTAGATAACCATTCAAAACTCTCTATGCTCTGAACTTGGATTGTGGCTTTTCCAGGAGGATTTAATAAAAACCACATTGACATTGCTGGAAAGTTGAGTGAATCAGTTACCACATGGAAAACAATCTTCTCTGGTTCCTGCACATCATTATGCCGAGGAAAGTGTATAAGTTGAAAGAAAGTCATCAAGCTTTAGGAAAGTGTATAAGCTCCAAGGTATACATAACATGCAAACATTTGAGATTAAATTAACTCGGATGGTTTTGGCTTAAGCTCAACAGAATTATCCTTTAAACCCAAAAGAAAAATAATGGGATGACTGGGAACTAATCAAAAAGGTCAAAACAGATAACTGAAGAGGTTGATATAAAATACCATGGCAGTGGAAACAGTGGAGTTCACAACCACCGAACATGCCAGAACGTTGTCGGAGAAGACCGCATAATGATAAAGCAGTGGATCATGCAACTTATGTTGGTTAGGAAATTGTCTCTCCTTGGAATCGTGGGCAAAGTACTCTGAAGTCAGCTGCATTGAAAGACAATGGAGGCCTTTCGGGGTAGTGCTTCCAGCAAGGAGATAAAGAAATCTGACTTGCTTCTTCTGCAACCCAACCTGCTCTTCAGCAGTGTATGTCATGGAACGTAGTTTTGTGGCCATGGCACGACAGTCTGGGAAAGCACGGCTTGCTTTGGCTAACGAGGTCTCCATGTTTCTCATTCTCTGCAAAGCACTGCAAAATCATCGATAGTATGAAAACCAGACCAAAGAAAAATCTGTTTCGAACAATTTATCTCCTTGTTTTTCGGCTAAATGATGCATCAAAATAGTGTTCCACAACCTAAATCTTCACTCATATAACTGATTATATTTTTCTGTTACAAAGTCTTGAGAATCAATTGTCTCTTGTATAAGGGATTTGACAGATAATAATGAACGATGAACGCACAAGTACAAATCGTTTACCTCCTAGATAAATCAGAATCCTTGCGGGTTCTGCCAACAACCCGTTCCACCTCTTTAATGCGCAGTTTCAACTCCTTCACCAACTGTGAGTTAGGTGGTGCTAAACTGATGTATGCTTTAGCTCTAATCATCTGATCTTTCATCTCATTTATCTTGTCTGTCCCTCTCCAGATATTTGAAATCACATTTTGAACTGGATGATTTGATTTTACATCTACCATCTCTTTCATTCTCTCATCTATTACTTTCGTTGGCAGAGATTGTACACTCTGATCATGTTGGATCAGTGCTTGGTTGAGTATCTCCTATGATAGAAACAATACACTTTTATTGAAGAGAAAACATACAATCAAGTTCAGATAAAAATGGTGTGATGCAAATATTGGGAGTCACCATTGCTAAATTGTGATCCACTATTCAACCATTATATAAAAGTGCAGGCAAAAAATTCCAAAGGGTCCTACACTTTTGTGCCATACAAAGTTTTGGATTTAGTACTTTGAATGTTGAACAAAAGCTTTTTCCTAATGGAAGACTATCAAATTTTACATTTTACCTACTAAACAAAACCCCAAACCATAAACACGCAAAACGAATATCCAATCTAAGAATAGACATCAGACTCATGAAAAAAAGTTCTCATAACATGTGGTGACCTCATGTAACATATAAAAAGTTATGCTATCTGAATTACTGATATAACATGTACAGTGGTAGCAATACGTCAGCATTAATGCAGAATATAGTTCCATCAGTAAAGTGAATGAACAAAGAGTATTTATGGGTAATTTAAAATGTACACGACAAGTAGAGCACACACAGAATCCTTATGCAAGCAGCTTTGGTATTAAAGATGTTATATTGTGCAATCTATTATACTGTGTTCTCTATTTTCCATTTTCCCTCTGAGCAAAAATTCCTACAAGGTCCCAAAGAATGCATTATTATTTAAACCTGGTAACCATGATAGATATACACAACTGATACCTTTTCGCCAGATACAGATGATATTTCTCTATGCTGAAATCGGTTATCTCCTTCTTCGCTCTCATATTTGGTTCCTGCGGAATAAGAAAAACCCAACAATCAATACGGAGCGAAATCGGCATACAAAGTGACGCAACACAAACACCAGTCTCTTTACCACCCACCATTTTCATTCCTTTCCCTGATATCAGTAGTGCCTCCATCATTTCCAGACTCTTTACTATCTTGAGTGTCACTGTAACTAACTGCAGAAACTACATCCTTATCTTCATATAAAACATTCCTAGGCTCTTTCAAACCTTCACCCGCTTCCTACATCACCAAACCATAACCAAAAATCAAAACAAAATACCACATAACAAACTTTCCACTAAAACCACATCACAGTCATCATTCCCTACCTGCTCAACAGCACTAAGTTTCAAAGCATCAGCTCTGTATTTCTGCACTCACAAGAAAAACAAAACCCACCTTAAGCCTCCACTACAGCACATTAAGTTGCCGATTAAAAGATTAGAGCTTAAACACATCACTGATCCAATCTTAAAAAATATCCAGCTCTCATTTTATTTTTCTGTCTCACATTTCTCATGAACATTAACCAAAAACGAATCAAACAAATCGATAGCCGAGATTTTTCGAGAGCAAATATTCATACAATATTCGACAAATCCTCAATGAACTCCTTGCGACCTGCCACAATCCACAAAATCACAACAAAATTATTCATTTTATAAAAAATCAAAAATCAAAACACATGAGTAAATCGAATTAGAAGATGAGAAAGTCGTAGACAATACCAGTGTGGTTGAGATTCTTGAGCCTCTGAGAGACGAAGAGGATAGGAGCGAAAACAGAGAGCGAAAGCAAAGCGAGGATGAGGATCCTCTGACATCGACGAAACAGCTTCATCAATGGCCGACCTAGGGTTTCCGCACCTCCTTCCGATAGCGCATTTCAACTCGGATTCTCCAGATCACGGAACGATTCGATGCTTCGATTCCAAGAAACCAAACAAAGAACCAAATAGAAAGTTGAAATATTTTTCTATTTGATCCAGAAAACGATGGCGTTTTGGAAAGAAGAGAAAGCTAGGGTTTTCAGAGAGAGAGAGAGAGAGGGTAGTGGTGCTAGAGAGAAATAGCGGTGCGAGAGTAGTGTGTATAAGCTTGTTCGGCCATGTTCTTGCTCTCTTAGGGGGCAGAGGTTCGTTTTTTTCCTTCTTTGTTCTTTTCTTTTTTTTCACTTTTTTTTTATATATTTTTCTTTTTGGCTTTTGTTGAAAAAAATTGGATTTAGGTGGCTTTATATGATTGGTTCTTTTTACTTTCGGGATTTTGGGGGGACGAGGAATGACTGGGATAGTGATGGCGCGTACTTGGTCGACGATACGAACAAACGCTACTGGACCGTTGATTTGTATGACAACTGTTACATACTCAATGTCACGGACACGTGTACGGTTATCATAGTCTGTTTATTTTATATCTCGTTTTTCTTTCTTTATCCCTCCAGATTAATCGCATTAGAGTCAAAATTAGTTGAAATTTGTGTTGCTAATGTTACAAACTATTTTAATCGAAAATAACTATAATATTTTTTTTTCGATATAATATTTATAATATTTTGATGATGATGAAGTTAATAGTCCACGCTTAGTGCGTATTGTTTAGGAGTTTGGAGTATATGTTAAGATTTGCATTTAATGAGTTTCAAGGTCAACAATACCCTTAACTCGTGGATCAATATTTACTTATTTACTATCATCATGTGACCATTGTGTGCCTCCTAGCATTTTTGGTGATCCAAATCCAGCAAACCAATGAGTATATGTAGTTCTTCACCAACAAGTATGCACGTGGCATGGCTCTAAATTTGAGAGTTGAAAATAGGTTGAGTGAATGTCAAGTTCCCAAATCGATAATGTCGTTGCCATTTGCCTAGACTACTGGATATATGGAGTTAGTATTATAATTCTCGTTTAACGAGATATACAAATTTTGAGTAGTCATTGGTCGATCCAATTATCACAAATTATGGATATAAATATCAATGCAACAACACTTTTAACAATTATGGATATAAATATCAATGCAACAATTGGGTTGACTGAATTTTTTAATGAGCTTTATACGAGAACGTCTTCAGTGCATTAGGTGCACTTGTACCAGTCATATGTAATAAAATCTTAATTATTCATTTGATTTAACTATTTATATGGCACTAACACCAAGATAATGAATGGTTGAGATTGTATCTTACAAATGAGAATTTTTCACTTTATACTCACAAGCAGTGGTTAAATGTCAGGGTGTGAACAAAATTATAAAAATAGCAATAATAATACTAAAAATAATAATCATGTATAAAATAATAAATAGAGAAAATTTTAACTGAATAAAGTAAAGAATAATATAAAAGTTGAACACAAACTATATCAATGAGTAAAAACAAAGACATTTTCACTCTATCAGATCAACATTACAATATACTCAAAAAACTAAAACTACTTAATGAGTTATTTGGGGGGAGGGGGGATACCCCACAAGTGGCTCTGCCCTTGCTCGCGAGAATGTTTACAAGTCGATTTTATTAAATTTTTGGCTCAAATCGTGTTAGGCTTACTGTGTATAGAATAATAATCTCGAAAATAAAATAACTTTTACAAAGAATGTGATAATGGGGCTCTATATATATGTATACTCTATTCAGATTTACGAAATTTAAGATATTTCACGCATTTGACTTGCATAAACAAATTGCAAATTTCATTTTTTTTAATCCTAGACATGGGCAACATGTAGTATACGGTATATCATGACTGTTCTAGGAGGATGATTATGACATGGACAAGCCACAAGTAATACCGACCTCTTGGGTTTCAGTTTCGAAACTCTCCCAAGGATTGCGAGATATATATTTTCATGTTCAACCTAACACATAGAAATGATACAATCGAATCTTGGCACGGACATTTTAACTATTTTTGAGTTTGGTTTATTCCCTTTCATCTACATAGAAAAGACCAAACACACAGCCTAACGACCCCATTAAATAGGTAAAGCAAGAAAAAATTTCTAGCAGCAATACAGCAATCCCTATTCAGCAGAACTCTCCTGAGAAAATCAAGTACCTTCCCTCCTCCACCGTTCTAGAGGTGGAATAAGTGGTCACGAACTCACGATTCATGACTTAGTTCAATAACTGCAGTGAGAAAACTTTCATGTTGCTGTATTGTTGCATGTTGTTCTGAAAAGTATGTATCATGTTAGAGCAATTTAGAATTAACATCAAGACATTATTCGGTTGCTTATACGTACTATCAACGAGACATTATACCTTGCCTAAAGCTGCAACTCGAATGAACTAAAATTTCTTGGAAAACTTTATAGTGTCCTCAGTTCTAATATAAGTACAAAAAAGTCATTTAAGAAGATAATTCTGCATTGCACCCAGGGTGCACCTCAGGGTTAAGCACTCTGGGGATAAAGACAAGTGTCATATTGTTAGAGGCTCATTTTGTCAAATTTTTTAATCTTATTATGAGCTCAGTCCACAGAATTCTCTCTCTTTTCGCGTTGCTCTGTCGCCCCCTCCATCCCTTTACCGCAGCAACTGGTCGTCGATGCTGCTCCTCCAGCTCCACGGGCATCGCGCCGCCGTGTAGTACATCTCGGCTTCACTCCGAGCCTCTTATCGACCCCTGCTCGTCATCAACCTCGCCTTTGCTCGGCTTTGTCACGGCGAAATGGTATTCGCTCTCATCAATCTCGTCCTCTACGATTTTCCTTTTGACCGCCGCCAACCCTCTCCGTCCATGGTGTCGTCGTATCACGACTCTACTAACCCCGGTCAGTCTTCACAGCTGCAACCTCTGCCTTTCCTCCGCCTTCAGCGTGCCGCGTTCTCCCTGTCTCTCTAGACGAGGCGGCTCAAACTCCAAGATGCTTCGTGCAAGTCCATCGGCGACTAGGATGAAAATGATTATGATGACGAAGCCGAACATGTGGAGATAGCTCTTCAACTCGACGACAACATCCTCTCGACCTCTGACGAGTTTGAGTGTCATCACAGAGTACTTTGTGACGATGGAAACCGGTGACAGTGTTTTAGGATGTGTGATCCTCCACACACAGTCCACTGTAAGCTCAGTAAACTATTGAAAATGTTGACAATTTTAACCAATCAAGTAGTGTCACGTGGTATCTGACAAATTAGCCCCAGCGGTGCTTAGCCTTGGGGTGCAGTGCAGTGTGATCCCATTTTTAAGATATCTAAGGCTGAAGTCATGTGCCAAGCTATATTATGCCGACAATGTTTAGTGATTTTCAGCTCCTCAGCTCCTCTTTCTGGGATATGCCATTCCCGATAGTTTCACAAATGACGGTTAGTTCTTTTCTAATTGCTCTTTTTTTGTTTGCTAAATTAGTAGTTTGTTTGATCAACTTCGATTGGATGGTATAAGCATAGGGGGCTTTTGTTAGAAAATTATGGCTTAATAGTTATTCAGCAAGCAAGATTTTATTGTTTTAGTATGGCTTTGCTGAATTAGAAAATTACAACTTTTGGGTAAGATGTGAGGTGAATGTTCGTGGAATGGGATAATATGACTACTTTGATAGATGAAAGCTTATTCTTGAACTGAGATTACTTATGTTTCCTCTGAGTTTAACATCATTTGATAGATTAATGTGTTATTTGTGTTGTTCGGTTCATTGTAAGAGCATAGTATTGAATGGCTACTTCCTTCATTTTGCCTTAGTTTCCAACAATAATAATAGTTTTCACTACCGTGTACATAATGATTTGGGTATCAAGAAAGAGAATACAAAGAAGTAGAATGTAGTTCTTCGATCAACTTAAATTTATGTAGACAAGGCAATGTTCAAATATTTGCTAAGGATATATAAGAGAACATTTTGTCTTGAGTCTCAATACTAGAAATATGGTTTTGAAGACTCCATATATTAGAGATTTCAATTAAAGACGAAGACGAATATCAATATACATAGACAAAACCAAATTGCAACATTTATACTAAACATTTGGTCCTTTTGCACAAAACCAAATTCTAGTCTATCCATTAACTGCTCAATTATGGTTGGATGTTAACATTTTGTACAATCTGTGAATATGAGTCTGCGAATTTTGATTTTGAAAGTTGTGATTTCATGGTAATGTGTTTCTATACTTGGCTAACCATTAAAGCTCTGTTAAAAATTGAAATTTCAAGGCAATGGAAGCGATGATGACTTGCTGGGAGATTGATCAAGCACTTCGAAGCTCGACATGTGAGTTGCTGCAGCATCATAGTCTTCATTTTTTGAGTTTTCCGTTTCTGTCGATATGTATATTAGGATATGTTATGCAATTGGATTGAATGATTGAGAATTTACCATGGGAAGGGTACGAGTACTATAATGTCAGGATGATGCTGAGGAGCAAGAAGCAGTGATGCGAATGTATTTGATGAAAATATGGATGTCCATGACGGCATGAAAAGTGACCCTCTTATCGTACAGAGAACAAATCTTCGTTCATAGAACGTGTGAGGCTAAAGTTGAAGCATGAACTCAAACAAGTGGTGGTTTTACAATTTTGTTCATGATTGTACATCATCTTGCACATTTTCTTTCTTTTATTCTGAATAAAAATTTCTTGCGTCACTTGCAGCGTAGCACGGGTTTGCTGCTGCTAGTTTTGTACTAAATCTCAAAGTTATATCGTGAGTTACTAGTATAGGGGAATAATCAACATTATACAATATATAACCCATGTGTGCAGAAATTGTTCCCCATTTGGATCTGGCTCCTCCGAAGTTAGAGAGCCGTGAAGTTCCATGAATTTCCTCTGATCTCAATGCTTCAAATAATCTAATGATTAGATTAGTGTCATCACATTGAAGAATGGGTATTTTAGGAATGATACTATGGTAATTGTTAACTCTAAGTTTGCACCGTCAATTCTGTATTTTGGAAAGAAAAAAAATATGCAGATCAGATCGTGCATTGTGAGAGAGAAAAATTCAAAGCACACCCTTTCTTGAATCTCTCGGTAAAACACACCCTGCACTGTTCGCGCCTCTTTTATATACTTCTAGGTTAGTTAGAGCTAGTGAGAATGCAAGATTTTTTTTTGTTTTGTTTCCTGTTAAATGTTAACATAGTTAGAACCAAATTCATGAAACAAAACAAAAAATCCTGCAAATCCTGCAAACTCTGTCAAAAAATCCTTTCCTATATGGGGGGAAGGAGAGAGAGCGAGGGTGGGGAGAGAGAATTAATGCAGAATTTTTTGTTTTGTTTCATGTTAAATGTTGACAGAGTTAGAACCAATCCATGAAATTTGGAGTTAATCTTGCATGACACTAATTTAACCATTAAATTATTTGAAGCACTAAGATTGAAGAAAATTCACTGAACTTCACGGCTCTCTGACTTTAGAGGATCCGAATCTCTGACTTTAGAGGAGCCGAATCCTAAACTTTGAACACAACTGAAGATTAAGTCTCTTATATGATTGAATTAGAATGTGATGGAGTTTCACTTTGAATCAAGAATTTGGATACTTCTAGGTGAGTTAACGCTAGTGAGAATCATATTAGAAATAAATATTTATATCATGTATATTAGGAAAGAATATTAGAATTGATGTCGGTGTTATCTCTTCTTAATTGAGGAGATTGCTTTCCTGTAATATATGAGTCTGTATATGCATGTATATATGACATATCGAATGAATGAATGATAATATATTCCAGCCAATCTGTCTCTTTGTCTCTTTATTCATCTTTTCATGGTATCAGAGTAGGAGTAAGATCCTGACTCATCGCTACGATTTAATCTCTCGTGTAACATTAACATCTTTATCCGATATATTCTATTTTCTCGTACAACCGTTCATCACCTCATATTTGTCATGGCACAACAAGATCAACACTGCCTTATGCAAAGGCTCAAGCAACTCGTCATTGAATCCGGCATTACAAAAGCTCAATTTCAACGGTTTTTAGAACAACTGAATGTCAGAGAAAATTGAAGTGTTAATCGCCAAACTAACTATGTATAAAGTTTCTTCTCCCTGATGGATCATTGATAGCGCACAACGGACCATATTGTCTCATCATCAAGCTTGCTGACACATAGCAACAAAAACCATTCATTGCCTCCTGTATTACTTTCAAGTGGTGATGGAGCACACATTACTTATACAAGATCAGTACCATTGAATAAATCTTGTTTTTTACATGATGTACTGTGTGTGCCTAATTTTAAAGTTGATCTGATGTCTGTTAGTCGACTTACAAGAGGATTGAGTTGTTTAGTGACATTTTACTCTGATTGGTGTATTTTGCAGGATCTAGTTTCGGGGAAGAAGATTGGTTTGGGAAAGCACCATGACGATTTCTATTATTTGAAGGCAATAGTGATGGAGAACACCATAACCAAACCAAACCACCCATCACCCAACCAGCCCGCTTGTCATCTCATCATGTCACCTACCAATATTTGGCATTGTCGTCTAGGTCATATTTCATCTCATCCTTTAGAATACATTGCTCAAGATTTTTTGAATATTTCTGTGAAATCTGATCATGCTTGTGATATTTGTCCATTAGCAAAGCAACATCGCCTTCCTTTTGGTTCTAGTCCAATTTCATCAGACAAACCATTTAATATGATTCATTGTGATATTTGGAGTCCTTACAAACATTCTTCTATCACCGGTGCCCATTATTTTCTCAGTATTGTAGATGGTTATTCTCATTGTACTTGGGTTTTCTTAATGCGACATAAACATAAATCTCAATCTCTAGTAAAACAATTCTCTACTTTTGCCTCAACTCAATTCTCGTCTTCAATTAAAAGTTTTCGTAGTGATAATGGTGCCGAGTTTCTTTCTCTTTAAAGTTTTTTCAAAGATAATGGAGTCATTTTTCAACGATTCTGTGTTTATACGCCTCAACAAAATGGGGTAGTAGAACACAAACATCGTCATATTCTCCAAGTTACACGTACTTTCCGTTTTCAAACTAATCTTCCACTAAAATTTTGGGGAGAATGCGTGCTTATAGTGGTTCATGTGATTAATCGTTTACCCACTCCACTTCTCTTATTCAAAATGCCTTTTGAATTTCTTTATTCCAAAATTCCTCTATTCCATCATCTGCATGTTTTTGGGTGTCTCGCCTATGCTACAAATATTAATATTCCACATAAGCTTGCACCTAGAGCAACCAAGTGCATTTTTATCGGCTATCCAGTTGGTCAAAAAGCATATAAGCTCTATGATCTCTCTACCCATAAAACTTTTACTAGTCGAGATGTTGTCTTTCATGAAAATTGTTTTCCTTACGTGTCATCCTCTGTCCAGCCCATTATTGATCAGTGGAGTTCTTTGGCCCAAGTTACTCCATCTCCATCTCCTTTCCCTTATACCGGCCCAAATCCCTCTGCCAGCCCAAATACCTCACCAAGTCAAACTCAATCACATCTCTCTCCTCAAAACATGTCCTCATCCTCTCAGAACCCAATCTCATCACCAGATCCCGACATCACCATACCTCCTTCTTTCTCATCCCTGAATCAGTCTGACCTGCCTCCAACCCAATCTGCTTCATCGTCGGCCCAATCAGGCCTGATGTTGACTTCTCCTCTCGACGTCGCCTCAAATCACACCAACCCAAAATTTAATGCCACTACCTCGTTGCCAACAACCATGATTCTGTTTGCTTCTCCTGCCATCGGCGAGACAAAAGCTCCACCGCCGAGTTCTGAACCTGTCCCTGCTCCACCACCAAACCTTGCGCCTATCCCTGGACCTGAGCCACTAATTTTTGAACTTCCACCACCTCTTTGTTGTTCTGCTCGAGAACTGAAGCCTTCGGTTCTATTACGCGACTTTGTGTGTTCTCAGGTGACCTCTACTTCCCCCAAATCATCGTCTTCATCGTCTCTAGGTCCTGTGAAAGGTACACGATATCCTCTCTCTAATTATGTTTTGTATCACCGATATACTCCTACATATGCTTCCTTTATTGCCCAAGTATCTCAGGTTCCTAAACCACAATCCTATGATGAAGCTTTGACTAGTCCACAATGACAGGAGGCCATGAATTCTGAGCTATGTGCACTTGAGGCCAATAACACTTGGACTGTTACCACTCTGCCGATAGGGAAAACTTCGATAGATTGTCGTTGGGTCTACAAGGTCAAGCATCGCTCCGACGGCACAATTGAAAGGTATAAGGCACGTTTAGTTGCCAAGGACTTCACTTAAATGCATGGTGTTGATTATACTGACACATTCTCACCCATTGCAAAAATCATATATGTTCGTTGTTTATTATCTTTGGTTGCTGCTGAACATTGGACAATTCATCAATTGGATGTCAATAATGCTTTCTTACATGGTGATCTTGATGAAGACATATTCATGTCTCTTCCTCCTGGTCTTCGGCGACATGGGGAGAATTTAGTGTGTCGCCTTCATAAATCCTTGTATGGCCTAAAACAAGCTTCTAGGCAATGGTTTACAAAATTCTCTGATGCTATTCAGTCAGCAGGTTATGTCCAGTCCAAGGCAGATTATTCATTGTTCACCCGAAATAAGGAAAGTCTTTCACTGCTCTGTTGATCTATGTTGATGATATATTGATTACCGAGAATGATCCCATTGCCATTTCAACACTCAAAGATTTCTTGCACAGTCATTTTCGTATCAAGGACTTTAGAGATTTAAAATATTTTCTTGGCATAGAAGTTTCTCGTTCCAAGAATGACATTTTCATATCTCAGAGAAAATATGCATTGGAAATCATTGATGATGCAGGTTTATTGGGGGCAACCCCTGTTGATACTCCAATGGAATGTGGTATCAAATTATGTGAAAAAGGAGATCTTCTCAAAGATGTTGTAAGGTACAGAAGATTGGTTGGTAGATTGATTTACCTTACCATCTTAAGACCAGATATTGCGTATTCGGTGCACGTGTTGAGAATATTGATGCATGCACCACAGAAGCCTCATATGGAAGCAGCACTAAGAGTGGTTTATTATCTTAAAAATGCACCTGTTCAAAGTTTGTTTTTCTCTTCACAAAGTGACTATAGATTACGAGCTTATTGTGACTCCGATTGGGCTGGTTGTCCCTTGACTAGAAGGTCTACTACTGGTTATTGTGTATTGTTTAGTTCTTCATTGATTTCTTGGAGGTCTAAGAAACAAAAAAGACAATCTCTCCTTCTTCTGTAGAAGTAGAGTATAGAGTTATGACTGGAGCATGTTGTGAGTTAACATGGTTGAGGTATCTTCTTAGAGACTTGAATATACTTCATCCAGAACCAGCTTCATTATATTGTGATAATAAAGCAGCATTGCATATCGCAACTAATCTTGTTTTCCATGAAAGAATCAGACATATTGAAATGGATTTTCACTTTATAAGAGATAAAATTTTAGATGGATCTGTAGCTACAAAGTTTGTCAGTTCCTCACATCAATTGACTGACGTTCTTACTAAGGCATTGGGAAAATAAGATTTTGTTTCTATGATTCGCAAGTTGGGGGTTCGTGATATTCACTCTCCAACTTGAAGGGGAGTATTACAAAGTATATTGGAAGTAAATATTTATATCATGTATATTAGGAAAAAAAATTAGAATTGATGTCGGTGTTATCTCTTCTTGTTTGGGCCAAAAATAAACTAAACATTTATTATAACACTTTTAGGCCTTGAAAGGCTAATGGGCCAGTCACGAAGTGGCTCAACGAGGAGCTGCGAATCTAGGAAAGATATCCGGCTGCGAATCTAGAAAGAAATCTATAAGATTCCTGGTACGTCTAGGAAATCTAGAAGGCTAGATAACATTCCCAATTAACAACGATTACCTTATCAAGCGAGGGGAGGTTGAGTTTCTACTATCATAAATAGACAAAGCGGGGCAGATTTGCGGACATCTACACACATACACAATTTGAGCACCAACAAATCTACTTACCCTGAGTAAAATAGCAACCAACGAACTCAAGATCCAGGCCTCCCGACAGAGCGTGGGGATTTGAAGTTTCTCTCAAGCTAACCAACTGGCAACAACAAATTCAGGATCCAGGCCACCCGACAGAGTGTGGAGATTTGAAGATTCACTCGAGCTACGACAACGGAAGTCAGCGGAGTTCAGGCCACCCGACAGAGCGTGGGGATTCTTAAGATCTACGACGTCACACTATCCGGTATTCTCGACACTTCACCCTCAGGAATTGCCCTGCTTTATACTTTCCCTCAAGTTTTTAAAGTACCGAATCCTTGTGGCTCAAGCAGAGAGACCCACTATCCAGTGTTCTTGACACCTCACCTTCAGGAATTGCCTTGCTTTATACTTGCCCTCAAGTGTGAAATATTGAATCCCTGTGGCTTAAGCAAAGAGACGCATTATCCGGTGTACTCAACACTTCGTCCTAAGGATTGCTCTGCTTTGTACTTGCTCTCAAGTGTGAAGTATCAATTCTTTGTGGCTCAAGCAGAGAGACATAAATCCTATGTCTTGTATCAAGACAAGTGGAACTCAACGAGTGGGGTTGGTGCTCTCCCCACTCCAATCGCTTGACAAGAAGTAGATACCACTCGTGCACTACACTACTATATTCTGCCCTCGGCAGTGGCACGCCTCGCATACAACATAGTAACGACTGCGGAAAGGAAAAGCGACAGTTTGCGATCACTCCATTTGCAACGACTTGATTGGAGAAAAATCGAAGCCAAACATTTTGGCACGCCCAGTTGGACTTAGGTAGTGTCTTCAAAAAATTGATCCATACCGCAAAACCTTCATGAGTTGCCTCAAGCATCCTGCACCCACGTTCCGAGAACACAATTTGGCTGCTTGCAGGGGATTAAGCAACGAAGAAGTAAGACAGAGGTTCGGTGCAACGATGACTAAGGGTCACCCCTCATCACTGGAACCTAAAAGCTTCGAGGAGATAAAGGCCATGGACTTCGAGGCCAACAAAGAATTCTCGCTCGAACAAGAACAGCGGCGGAGCGCCAATATCGATCGAATTCTGAACAATATGGAAACAAGCAATCGAACGGTTTCTAGGGTTCAGAGCAGACTCAACGGTCTATACGAGGCTCAAGAAGTCGAGCGCGCTGAAAACAACATGAAGGTTGATGCTCTAACAACGGCTCTCACTAATCTTACCAACACTATGATGACCAGCTTTGCACTAATCAATGGCAGGTTAGGAGAGCGATAACCCCCATTCCAGGATGATAAGGACATCAAAGATGATGATTTTCCACCTCCTCTACTAGCGAACCCTGAGCGAGAGTTGGAAGAAAGAATAAATCAAATCATCAATCAAAGGCTCCCGGGTGCGGGGGGAACTCCGATAACGTATAATGATCCCTTCCTACCACTACCATTGGGTTGGAAGTGGCCTAAAGGATACCGGCCTATCTCGTTCAGGCGCTTCCGCAGGGCTCGGTCCGTGACTGGGCAATGATAGAGAGATTATTTACTGAGCATTTTGGTGGGTCTGAGCTAGCTGTGAAGCTCGGCAGGTTGTGTCAAATGGTGCAAATGCCAAGCGAGTCACCAGTGGCATACTTACACTGATTTCAAACCATGTACACTAAGAGCAGAACTTCGTGCACCATGGAAGAATTGGTAGATATCGCAGTTGGAGGCCTTGAGGAGAGATTGCACACAAAATATGTAGACGCACGGTTTACGTCGCTGAATTCTCTCATCGATACTGTGTCTCAGACGCATGTTGCATATGAAGAAGCTGACAATAGACGAAACGTGTCTAAATGGACGTACACTCCGAAGACTCCATATCGTGAGCGCCCTAAGATGGTTGCGGCCATACAGGAGGAAGAGGAGTTCGATGGATATGACTCAAATGATGCAACAGTGGTGGGTCTAAAGTTGGTAGCCAAGCATACGGTCAAGTCAAAGAAGATAATTTCTTCCAAAGGACCAGTGCGAGTGTTAACTAGTGCGTTCACAAAATCTGAGTTTGAATCCTATACTTATGATGCGAATGCGGCGCATGAGATCATTGAGGATTTAATTGATCGAAAATTGACCAAGTCAGACTTCAGAGCTTTCCCCACTGCCGAGCAGCTCAAAGGAAAGAAGTACTACAAGTTCCACAACATGTGGAATCACACAACTAAAGATTGCATTAACTTAAAAGACCAAATCCATAAATGGATTAAAGAGGGTAAGCTTGCTGTTGATGCATCGCCACAAATTGCTTTACTAGAGCGACAACCTTTCGCAGATACCTCGGTAGGAGCAGTGAAGCTTGTGAGAACGAATAATACTGAAGGGTTTCGCAATGACAATCTGGAAGAGATCCTAGATGAGTTGATCAAAGCTGGTATTACGAACATACCAAAACCCAGGGCCATTCCTCCGCAGAAAGGATTGTATTGTAAGTTCCATCATTCTTGGTCACACAATACCAATTAGTGCCTCACATTGAACGAGCAAATCCAGCAATGGGTAGAAGAGGGAGATATTATTCTTCTAGAGTATGAAAAGAAAGAAGTTGCTACAAGATCGTTTATGGTGGGCACCCTGGAAGTATCATGGCTAGGAGGGTACCAAGCGGAAGCAGACATTAGACCTTAAGGCCACCACTGAACCAGTTGCTCATAGTGGTCGCAAAGAGGACCCAAGGAGAAAAAGAAGGAGGTTTGCCAAGAAGCGACTCTGGTAGTTCTATGCACTCACTGCAAAGCAGAATGCGGTCTCAAGATGACCTATGAAGAATTTGTGGAGGCTGTCTGAATGAGCTCGATAGTCGCATCTCCACCAGAAAGTCACCACCCAGCAAGTCCAAAAGAGTCACGAACAACGGTGGCCAAGAAATCAAATTTGTTTAAACAAATGCGCCAAGTTGAGTTAAAGGCTAAGGATGCTAATGACAAACAATGAGCAGAGACTAATAGACCGTATATTCCTCCTGCGAGTCGAACCATAGTTAAGGAAGATGTCTGGTATGTGAAGTCGGGAGGTAAAACAATAGAGATGACTCCTACCAAGAAAAGGAAGTTGCAGCGTTAGTATGGAGCGACCAAGAGAACTTTGGAAGCCCTTGATAGAGGATTGATCAAAGCAGAACAATTAAAAGAATCCCATGAATAGATTCAATGGAGGTAAACAGACTCGCAGTAACACCCATCATTACAATTGATCAAAGTTCCTACAAATCAAAGGGGCAAGCGTCAAGGCCCTGTGCGTTCTCCCGTATTGACAAATCACAGCTTAAATTAGAGTCGCGGAAGGCGCCTAAGAGGGCTCGAGACGTAGCTGAAGACAAGCTAGTACGAAAATCAGTCTTCAAACATATTGAGCACAAAGTGGCACTAGTCGTCGAGCTGAAAGCAAAGACAGTATTGCGGTGTAAACCAAAGCCACTAGTGTTTGAGGAGCAAAAGAGGTTTGTTCTGGCTGCTTCCAAAGATAATATCATAAAGGTAGTGGCTGGTGAATCTGCGCTTACAGCCAAGTTGACTTCTATGGAGAAGCCGAAATTTGGGAATCAGGCACGAGGGCCACCGGTAGATGAACAACCGTATGAGCCATTGTTTACAGACACTACAGTGGATGGTGAGGATGAACAACTGGTTGACTACAGAGAAGATGATGAAAACTTGGAACAGATTTACACCGAGGATATGCATGTTGGTATGGTATACTTGCTACAAGCCAGATTTGCAGCCAAGGCAGCACACATGGCCATAGTGAACAAGAGCGATCAAGAGAATTCTTTGGCAGAACGTGAAGAACCACAGGAGCAAGGCCCAGTTTTGGATCCTATCGCGCAAAGGTCATACATGATGTTTTCTAAACCAACTGCTACAATGGCTTCACATATGAGACCGTTGTACATCACTGCGGACATGGGGGGTATTCGACTAAGCAAAGTCATGGTGGATACTGGTGCAACGGTTAATGTGTTGACTACTCGGGCAATGACATTGTTAGGTATCCTAAGATCAGCTATCCAAGCGACCTCCATGATAATCAAGAACTTTGCTGGGACCGTCTTGCAGACGTTAGGACAGTTATTCATCGAGGTCAAAATCGAACCTGTGGTAGGGGTACACACCTTATTCGTCATCGAATGCAGTTCACATTTCAGTGCCATACTAAGCAGAGATTGGATCCATAAGAGTTACTACGTGCCGTCATCGCTTAATCAACAACACCTCTTGTGGGATATGGAGACATCAGAGTTGCATATTGTCAACGCTGATCCACGACCATATTCAGTCTCTACAAATGCACTAGACGCCGATTATTACAATGGAAATCTCAGACCATTGGAAGTGTGCCACATTGATAAGAAGGGCCGACCCGTTGGAGTCACGGCCTCAGAACTAGCTCGGTGGGGCGTCGTGCAAGCAAGAGAAGATAAGGCACGACCCTACTTCCTGGAGCTAGCCTCCAAGAATCATCAATGTTATGTCCATCCAAAGAGAAGGAAGCGGAGGCTTATGCTTCTCTATCATAAAGATTGCACACTTATATGATTGAGTCACAAGCCTATGATTGTCTGCCAACCGTGGCCTCAGCAGAATGTGTCTATGAGGACGTCTGACAGAGCGACATAGAGGAGGACATTATCCAACTTGCACCCATAGCCTTGGATGATACACCACCTAAAGTTCGAGACCCAACTGAAAATAATAACGTGGGGACTACTGGTGAGCCAATGGAGGTGGCCATTAGCACCTTTCTTGAGCTTGAAGAAAGAAAGAGGCTCGTTGATCTCTTGTTTGAATACAAGGATTGTTCTGCTGAAAAATTAGAGGATATGCCAGGGCCCTCACTTGAGTTGGTTGTTCACAAGCTCACGATCACGGAGGGAAGAAGGCCAGTCCAGCAGCAGATGCGGAGGATGAATCTAGAGACGGCGACACTGGTCAAACAAGAAATTGAAAAAATGTTAAAATCAGGAGTCATCCAAGTGGCAAAGTATACAGAGTGGATATCCAACATAGTCCCCGTACGGAAAAAGAATGGTAAAATCCGGGTGTGTGTGGATTACGGGGATTTAAATCAAGCTACACCAAAGGATGTTTATCCAATGCCTGTTGCTGATCTACTTGTTGATGCAGTTGTAAGGCATGAAATGCTTTCATTCATGGATGGCACAACGGGATATCACCAAATCCCGGTTGCTGAGGAAGATAGGCATAAGACTGCGTTTCATTGCCCAAGAGTCTTAGGAGTGTTCGAATATGTTAATATGCCATTCGGATTAAAGAACGCAGGGGCAACGTATCAATGAGCAATGCATCGCATCTTTCATGACCTAGCCGAAGATACAATGGAAGTCTATATTGATGATGTTGTGGTTAAATCAAAGCAAAGGTCGACCCACGTGGAAGACCTGCGACAGGTGTTCATGCAGATGAGGAAGCATCAACTCAAAATGAACCTGGCCAAGTGTGTTTTCGGAGTACAGGCAGGGGACTTCCTTGGGTTCTTGGTCCACCAGCGGGGTATAGAGGTCCCAGATGACAAGAGGGAGGCAGTACTTAAGGCTCCCCCTCTAAAGAACAAACGCGAACTCCAGCAGCTACTCGGTAAGATTAACTTTTTAAGAAGGTTCATTGCAAATGCTGCAGGGAAAACCAAGCCCTTCGCACCTTTACTTAAGTTTTAGGGAGAAAAATAATTTGTATAGGAAGCGGGTCACCAATAGGCGTTTGACATGATCAAGTAATCCTTAATTAATCTGTCAGTCTTGGTGCCGCTGCGACCAGGAGTGTTACTTAAGCTCTACATCTCTACTACCGAAACTATTGGGAGTCTATTGGCACAAGATGACGAGGTGAAGACAGAGCGAGCCATATTCTATTTAAGCCGGACCCTCACTGATTGTGAAATCCACTATACATTGATGGAAAAATTGTGCCTTGCTCTTTACTTCTCTAGATGCAAGTTAAGGTATTACACGTTGTCTTTCACCACATGCGTCATCGCACAAACTGATTTAGTTTGGTACATGTTAGATCGACTTATACTTAGGGGGCGGATAGGGAAATGGATCCTCGCACTATCTGAATTTTCCTTACAATACGTTCCACAAAAGGCAGTAAAGGGCCAGGCAGTGGCCGATTTCCTCGCTCACCACCCTATGAAAGATATGTGAAGGAAGTAGGAGCTGGAGTTATCACATATTTCTTTGTCTCCTTGGAAACTTTATTTTGACGGTTCTAGCACGAGTGCCTTTTCAGGGGCAAGGATTGCTTTGGTCACTCCGTTGGGTGAAACGTTCGCCTATTCTTTCCGTCTCGAGTATAATTGCTCCAACAATGTGGCAAAATATGAGGCTTTAATCATCGGTCTTGAAATTCTATGAGATCTGGGTGCTACGGAGATCCAGGTTTGGGGAGATTCTTTGCTAGTAATTCGTCAGCTCCAGGCTATGTTTAAAACATACCTCATCCTTGAGCCAAACGTGAAAAGGGCTAGTGAGTTGTTGGAGATGTTTACTGAAGTGACCTTAACTCATATTCCTCATGGAGAAAATTTTGCAGCAAATGAGTTGGCTTAACTAGCTACGGGAGTGGAGTTAGTCGATGATGTCTATGAGCGACTTTTGAAGGTAGAGGTTCCCACATTGCCTTCCTTCATGGCTAGGAAGGAAGAAAAGAATGAATGGTATGTGGTAGCCCTTATTACTATTGGCGATGATTAGAGACAACCAATTATCAAATACTTACAGGATCCTAGTTCGATGGTGGACAAGAGGATCCGATACTTTGCTCCAAATTACATTCTTCGTGGTACTAAACTGTTCAGGCGTGGAGAAGAAGTGGATTTGGTATGTGTCTTCGGGAATGAGGCAAAGCGATTACTGCGAGAAGTACATCTGGGGGTGTGCGGGGCTCATTAGCCCGGCCCAAAAATGCGATGGCTTCTACAGAGGTACGAGTATTTTTGGCCTTCGATGTTAAAGGATTGTATTACTTTTGCAAATGGATGCGAGGACTGTCAGGCTCACGAACCAGTTAGCCACATTCCAAATATTCCTATGCAGCCAATAATCAAGCCATGGCCAGCACGGGGATGGGCGCTGGATCTAATCGGTTTAATTCATCCTCACTCTTCTATGCAACATAAGTTCATCATTGTTGCTATGGATTTCTTCACCAAGTGGGTCGAAGCAAAGCCTTTGAAAGTGGCTTCTGCTACTGCGATTAGGCAGTTCCTATATGAGGAGATCATCTGCCGATTTGGAGTTTCAAAATGCTTCGTTTCTGATCGAGGAATCACATTCATGTCCAGAGATGTAGAAGAATTAATGAGGGACTTTGGGATCAAGTTTTTGCATTCTTCACCACATTACACACAATCTAATGGCCAGGCTGAAGCAAGCAACAAATTGATCCTTCACATCCTTAAGCGCATGCTCGCAGACAACCCTAGACTTTGGCACGAAGAGTTGTTCAGTACACTGTGGGCGTATCGTACTTCTAAACGCAGTCCTACTGGGACTACTCCATATACGCTAATGTTTGGTCATGATGCCGTCTTGCCGTTAGAAATCAATGTCCAATCACTACAGATTATGGATTAACATCAACTCATCGGTGAAGACTACATACAGACAATGTGGCAGGAGCTTGAGGATTTGGACGAAAAATGTCTCAATGCTTTAACGAACTTACTTGTGGAGAAACAGAAGGTTGCTCGCTGCTACGATCGCCATACCCGTGGACTTAGCTTTATAGAAGGGGAGTTAGTTTGGAAGACAGTCTTGCCTTTGGGGGAAAGACAAGATAGACGCAGTAAGTGGTCTGCGAAGTGGGAATGACCCTTTATTATTAATAAGATATTAGGCAGGGGAGCTTTCCAGTTGCATGACATCGACGGTGAAGTCCATCGCAACCCAATTAATGGCCAGTTTTTGAAGAAGTATAGACATCCAGTTTGGGAATACGAGGCCCACGAGGGGATGACTACTTAGTTTTGAATTCGTTTACAGGCTATCGCGGAGGCTTACTGCATGTAAAACTAGGGGGCAACAAGTGTCCAAGCTAACATACAAGTGGCTAAAAATTGCAAAATTTTAAATGTTTGAGATAGAGTCTAAATCTTGAGATTCTTCTAAGTGTTACAATTACTTACGACCAAAACTCTTGTGGTTGAAACAACGGAGATGGTATTTTCGTAGATACAAAAGATATTAACAGAAGGAAAATACACAGTTTTATTCGATCAAAATGAAAATACAACATGAGGCTTTGTGGCCTTTAGCTCTGATACCATGCATCGGATGAACAATTTCCGGCTAAAAAAAATAATCGTAGAAAATGGTTTTAGATCTATCTCAACTGCACAACAACATCCTTGGAAGATACCAAAGGACGAGTAATAGCCGGGGATGAGATCTGCCCGGTCCTGGAAGACTTTGGGATACTTGCACTCAACATCATTCCTCTGATCACTCTTTCATGCTCCACTCGGAAAGCAAGGGAAGCTGCAGCAGAAGCGAGTTAGAGCATGCATCAGAACAGGCTGATCAGGGACAGGGATGGGGTTAGTGAGTGCTTGCATCGGCCATCATCTGCTAATTCTCAAAGGTTTGAGAACTAGTCCAGAACCGAAGGGCCTGAGCTTTGGTACTACGACTTAAGCCAGGCTTGAGCTTTGGTACTTCGACCTAAGAACATTTAACAAAATACAAGATATGGAGGTTTTGCTTTGAGGCAAGAAAAGAGCAAATTAAAACCTAAAGGAGCCATGCTTCTTTTGTGACTGGGGATTTTGAGGAATGAAGGAGAAGTATCGAGCTATTTATAGGCCTAGAAAATCAGAGAGGCTTTGAATAAGAAACCCGGAGCGTTGCATGGAGTCAATGATGCAATTAAGGGGTTCAACGTCTGGTCATTAACTCGCGTATCTCGTGAAAGGACCATAATATTATTGTTTCGAGGTATGGAATTATGAACCATTAAAAGCGGAAAGTCATTCTCAAGGACCATCGTGATCTTTGGAGGCGCGAAGATCATTTTAGCAGAGATGTGCAGTAAGGTGATTCAGGCCATGGGCCACGGTACAAAGTTATACTAAAAATAGAGTTTATACAAAATAAAATAAAAGGCCCATATATGGGGCTTAGTCAAATAAAGTTTAGAATTTCAGATTGAACTGTCGAGAGCTCGCAGGTGAGTCTTCTCTTGGAGATATTGGGTCTGTGCGGCGGCCCAAGCCCTGGCAGTGTTCATAGTGGTGGTACGGCTTTGTTGAACACTCTCTGATTGAGCTTTCCCAGCATTCAGGAGGGCAATTGCAGCTTGTTCTTTACTGAAAAACTCTTCCTCTTGTTCATGAAGTTCAGCTTGAAGTTTAGCGATTTCTGCACGTTTGGAGAGGATCTTCACCCATTCACCTTTGTAGTTGGCCCCTATCATCTTGGTCTTGTCTAAATCACGTTTCCACATGCGATTATGATCTACACGAAGGGAAATGGATTTATTGTGCTCGTGTGTGGTAGAGACAACAGTGTTGTAGAAGCTGGGAAGCTGTTGTAATGTTTCCTCCATCTTGTCCAAAACATCAAGGTCCACGCCTTCAACGAAGCGACGAGCCATTTGTATATGGACAGCTATCTCTTGACGTATGGATTGATCCTCAAGATTCAGAGTCCACATATCACGAAGGAAGGCGGTAGCAAGCTGAATCTCTGAAGGATCTTTTTCAGAGCGGATCAGGTCATTATAAATACCTTCTGCCTCTTGCAGGGTCTTCGCCATTCCTTCGCTGCCATCTACTGGGGCTGGAAGGGTTAGCACTAAAGACTTGGGGGCAACAGTCTCATGGCAACCACAAATAGCATTTGAGAATTCCCCAAGCCTTCGTTGACCTTCTACGAGGGACAACTCCTCGGTACCTGGATCCTTTTGCGAGAACACCTATACCTGGGGAGTTATGAGTTGTTCAAGGGAATAATAAAAGACCTATCTAGGGAGAATCAGAATATACCTGAGACAGATGAGGAGGAGATTGATCATCGTACAATGCAATATTGGTGCAGGGAGGAGAAGGAACATCAGTTGTGAGCTGCAAATAATAGAGCTTAGTAAAAGGTAGATAAGCCAAATGTAGTGATTTAAGGTAAGAGGCAGTACAGAAGGTGCCGCATGACCAGTTTCCGTAGCCAAAATAATATAGGGGGCATCCGGAGCACAAGTTTGTTCTTCGTTCATAGGAGTTGAGGCTACATCCTCAGTAGCAAGGAAAAATGCAGGTTCTGATTGAATATTATCCTAGAACACATAACCAGAAATCGTGGTGAGAAAAAAAATACAAAGTAACTATGGGAGGATGAAGATAAATGCAAATACCTCAGCAGCAGACGAGGCCTATACCACAATAACATCTAGAGCTTCAACGGACTCCACAGCCTACTTCAGAGGCTCTTCATTAACCGTAGTGGCGATGATTTCTTCCGTCGTGGCAGTAGCCGCATAGACTAGGCGCTCGAAGGGTTGATCATAGACTTGTTCAAGAAGTCTCTTGCATTGAGCCTCTTCGTCAGCAACATTCGAAGGACCTGCATCCAGAGGTCTAGAAGCTTGTAGAGCTTCAGACACACTCGTAACGCTAGAGGAAGGCTCAGAAATAGTGGCTGACTGTGCACACTTGCCTTTGGCTTGCGTAGCTTTATACAACAAGTTTTCCTCTGAATACTCACTATCAGACGTCAGCTCGATGGATGGAGACTTGTTACTAAATGTTTCTCCTGGTGGCTGTGTACAATCATAAGCAACATTGCGACGGGCCTGAATCATAAGAAAATAAAGTATGATTGGTGAAAGAACCCTAAAAGAATAAATTCTCTATGAAAAGAAACCATACCAGTGGAACTTCTTTATTGGAATCTCGATCTCCATCATCCCAAGCCTCAACAGTCTCTCTCTTCTTTTTCTTGGCAGCAACCACTCTCGCAGTTTTCCTCGCAGTAGGGGAGGTAGCTGCGAGACTCGCACCCATAAACTTACTGCACTTTGAAACAGAGGGAGGAGAAGCACTAATCTCTCGTGCCTTTCTCTTCTGGCCCGCTTCTTTTTGAGCAACAAGGGCCACGACTTTCCTATCTATCGTCTTCTTGAAGAAATCAAGGAAGGAAGCCGAGAAAATGGTGCGGAAAACCTCAGACTTGGACTGTGACCAGATGTCACCGTAGTGGCATTGATTCCCCTGAGTGAATGCCAATTGAAGTCCAAGAGGTCCAATAGAGGGAAAGTAGGTATAACAAGAGTCTGCATGATTGCGGCGGAGGGCTTCTCCACGAAGGTCCTCTATGACGTATAACCATTACGAGATTCAATCAGGGGGCAGGGGAGACCTTGCTTACATCCTAGCTGACGCGAAAAGTGATTAGGAGCATACAGCTTGAACCATAGAACTGCATCAGGAACAATAATATCAGCACAAGTGATGCACTGAGCAAAAAGGTTCTTCACAGTGGGAGCTTGTTGAAGGGTAACTGCAAATCCAGTCGCCAGCTCCACATGGAACCTTCTCGTTAGAACAAACTTAGCCAAGTCCTTGGGGAACAACTTTTGACCTCAGAGATAATTGAAGCACTGCAAATAGCTCAATGATTCTGTATTACCTGCAAGTGCTAAAGATTTCTCTAATACCTCCTCAGAGGTAAACTCTTTATGATGTGGGCTGCGAAATTCAGGAAAATACACCTGTAGCCACAAAGACAAAATCCATATAGATCCTGCAAATTTTAACTTAAACGGATTCAAGGAGATCCACCCGAGTCCGCGATACAAGGCACCAAATGCGGGTTGCGCAAGGCCAAGACTGTGGCAATTGTACAGTGCCTCCATTGCCTTGGTGAAGGTGTTAGTGATCCTGTCCGCAACAACGTAGAATACATAACGACAAAGCCAAAACTCCAGAAATGCAATACCGCCATAGGCGTTTTTCACTCGCTGATCTTCAGATGTAGGAGTGGTATGGAATTCTTCTGTCTTATAATGCTTGCGCCAATTAGAGTAAGCCAAGCTGATGGTGGCGCGATCTCGGTCCGCGGAGAAGGGGAAAGATTCACCGTCTAGGCTGCTAAGAAGAAAAGGCCCATCTGCTGTGGGCAAGCCGGTGATATTAACAATATCAAGGAGGGTAATCCCTAAGTGTCCAAATGGGAGAATAAAACTATTGCTACTTGTCTCCTAGTAACATAAAGCAGCAATGGAAGCAGCGCGATTCCCACCTTGGGGAAGATGGAAACACAAGTCCAGAGCATGAGAAATACCAACTTATTGCCAGAGCTCTTCATCGAGGGATTTTCGCTCTTGGTACCATTGAAGCTCCCCGGCCCGAGTACTCGGCCATTTTCCTAACTTTACATCAAGTTCTCTTTGGTCCCATTGAATGGGGGCATCAGCTTCACCCCGTAAGACCAATGGAGGACGACGCACATCTAAATCAAGAGCGGATGAGGCATTCGTTGTACTGGTAGTTGGACCCAAGATGATTTCATCCCCCTTTGTTAATCTAAGCCGCAAATAGGAGATATCCTCCTTGCGGTGGAGACGTGCAAACATATGGTCATGGAAAGCATCCACATCCTTCTCAGTGATGTCTGGGCAAAATTTCTGGTACGGAGCCATGGGTACAAGAGTAATTGAAACTTGAGATTTGGAGAATATTTTGGAATTTCAGAATTGGGGATCGAGAGTGGCTTTGAGGAGAAGGCAAGAAGGAAATAAGCGGCATGATTTTCAAAAGAAATAAAAACACTCGAGAAGCTTAGCGTGAAGACATTTCAAAAACGTTGATTTAGGAGGCGACACGTCATAACAAACCCCTTCGATTGCCTGTAGGTTAATCTTGAGGTCTGGGGGGCAATGTTTGTGTCCAAAATAAACTAAACATTTATTATAACACTTTTAGGCCTTGAAAGGCTAATGAGCCAGTCACGAAGTGGCTCAGCAAGGAGCTGTGAATCTAGGAAAGATATCCGGTTGTGAATCTGGAAAGAAATCTATAAGATTCCTAGTACGTCTAGGAAATCTAGAAGGTTAGATAACATTCCCAATTAACAACGATTACCTTATCAAGCGAGGGGAGGTTGAGTTTCTACTATCATAAATAGACAAAGCGGGGCAGATTTGCAGACATCTACACACATACACAATTTGCGCACTAGTAAATCTACTCACCCCGAGTAAACTAATAACCAACGAACTCAAGATCCAGGCCACCCGACAGAGGGTGGGGATTTGATGTTTCTCTCAAGCTAACCAACCGACAATAGCGAATTCAGGATCCAGGCCACCCGAGAGAGCGTGGGGATTCGAAGATTCACTCGAGCTACGAAAATGGAAGTCAGCGAAGTCTAGGCCACCCGACAGAGCATGAGGATTCTTAAGATCTACGGTGTCACACTATCCGGTGTTCTCGACACTTCACTCTCAGGAATTGCCCTGCTTTGTACTTGCCCTCAAGTGTAAAGTACCGAATCCCTGTGGCTTAAGCAGAGAGACCCACTATCCAGTGTTCTCGACACTTCATCCTCAGGATTTTCCTTGCTTTATACTTGCCCTCAAGTGTGAAGTACCGAATCCCTGTGGCTCAAGCAAAGAGACACATTATCCGGTGTACTCAACACTTCATCCTAAAGATTGTTCTGCTTTGTACTTGTCCTCAAGTGTGAAGTATCGATTCTTTGTGGCTCAAGCAGAGAGACACGAAGCCTACGTCTTGTATCAAGACAAGTGGAACTCAACGAGTGGGGTTGGTGCTCTCCCCGTTCCAATCGCTTGACAAGAAGCAGATACCACGCGCACACTACACTACTATATTCTGCCATCGGCTGTGGCACGCCTCGCACACAGCACAATAACGACTGCGGAAAGGAAAAAAGATAGTTTGCGATCACTCCATTAGCAACAACCTGATTGGAGAAAAATCGAAGCCAAACACTTCTTAATTGAGGAGATTGCTTTCCTGTAAAATATGAGTTTGTATATGCATGTATATATGACATATCGAATGAATGATAATATATTCCAGCCAATCTATCTCTTTAAATCAAACCGTGAGATAAAATACATATAATTCGAAGCACATAATTACGTGCATATAAAACAATCAGGTTTGACTTAAAATAGAATAATTTGAAAATTCACAAAACCGTCAGTTTGTTATAAAAAAAACAGTACCACACACCGTAGTGTTTTTTCTTTTCGTTTTTGATACAAAAGAGAAAGAACAAAGGGGAAACTCTATAGAAAGGACCCCCTAGAGTACTCAACACCAAATTGATCAAAAGTAACAACAAGGCCGACAACAGAAGACAACGAGTGATCCTAGGTATGAAAATGTTGAAGGTTGTGTCCATGATTAGCCAACTTGTCAGCAATAAGTTTGTTTCGCGAATGACATGCTTGAATTAAATTTCTTCAAATTAGTTTGCTAGCTTCCTGATATCTTCAATGAGAGTTTCTGAGACGCCAAGGGATAAAGGTCTTTTCATTGATACAATTTATGATCGATCAATAAGGAATCTTCCTCCACCACAACACTACTAAAATCAAGGCGGCATATATGGTGAAGATCATCCTCACAGCAGTGGCTTCAACAACAGATATAGAAGTGTCACCAAATCTTCTAGCACCAGCAAATATTGGTTTTCCTTTAGAATCTCTGATGACAAAACTTCAACACTTCTCATTTGTCTTTGCAACATAAAGCCGTGAAAATTGATTTTAAGACACACACAGCCTAACGATGATGATATGTTTTGGTAACGATAACTACTGTATTTCGAATGGGGCTACACAATGAAATCAAATGACAAAAAGAGGAAAGAATATTACATGATGTGTATCGAACTTGTTTGTTGCTTCCACACAAAAATTGGATATCCATGTGAAACTCTTCTTAAAATCTAAGCTAATGTTAGGATCGCTTAAGCTCAAGGGTGTACGCATGGTTTAACAGCCGAAGTACTCAAAAGAGCACGTGCCGACTTCCAAGCCGAAACATAGATCCGTCGTCAGACTCATCACTGACTTCATTCAATCGCCGCCATAGGGTCCATCTTCGAACCACCGCCTCCGCCAGTAAACCAGTCAAACAACCAAATAGCTTTTCCCACCAAAACTCACCAATCCCATGACCCATTAACATTCCCAGTTCAGCAATCAGAGCCCAATAGCTTTTCTTTTTTATTCTTTCTTTTCACATAAAGTTACGACTTTAGCTTCGACTAGGTTGGTTAGCAGTCAAAGATGGTATCTTTGGAAATGGCTCGAGATGGGCACCTAGTTTC
Source organism: Geum urbanum (assembly GCA_946800695.1). Lineage (NCBI taxonomy): Eukaryota > Viridiplantae > Streptophyta > Magnoliopsida > Rosales > Rosaceae > Geum > Geum urbanum. The sequence goes on along the minus strand of OX327002.1, from coordinate 48,951,908 downwards.
ATTGGAGACTCCAGCTCAAGCTAACAAGAAGACTGCTGCTTCAAGAAGCTGGATTTCTCTGGACCAAGATGGCCAAGGAACCGTTTTGGATTTGGATAAGTATGCTATTATGCGCCGAGTGCACATTCACGCTCGAGATCTTCGTCTTCTTGATCCGTTGTTGTCCTATCCTTCAACAATTTTGGGCAGAGAGAAAGTCATTGTTCTCAATTTAGAAGTCGGTTCTGTGTTTCGTTTCAATTTCTTAAGTTCTTGATTGGTATCCCCATTGAAATTGAGGCTTACTATTGTTTTTTGGTGTTTTGGATTGCAGCATATCAAAGCTATAATCACAGCTGAGGAGGTGAGTGTTGAAGTTTATTAAGTTTCATTAGTTTGTACTTTGTGTTACTCTAAAAGGTTCAGTGTTAAAAGAGGTGATAATTACTTGTAGGTATTGCTTAGGGACCCATTTGATGATAGTGTGTTGCCGATAGTTGAGGAATTCCAAAGACGTTTGCCACCGGCAAGTGCGAATTTCAATGGCCAAGGAGACGAAGAAGAGTCCGGGCTACCAAAAGATGTCAATACCAGTGAAGAAGATGGTATGTGCATCTTATTGAGTAGCTCCTACTCTTTCGGTCTGTGTTACTTTAAATTGAAAATTAGCATAGCTGAGGAGGAAGAATAAGTTCACTTTCTATGTGTCTACTGTCGTCAATATTCAAGTTTGGTATCTGCCTTTAGTGCTTTTAGTCTATGGTATTTTCGCTTACTAAATTTCCGTGGGTTGCTTCATTTTGTTTAGATTTTCCATTTGAATTCCGGGCATTAGAAGTTGCACTAGAAGCTATTTGTACTTCTCTTGATGCTTGCACAAGAGATCTAGAGACTGATGCTTATCCAGCTTTAGATGAGCTTACTTCCAAGGTAAAAGACTTCCTTAGTAATTTTTAAATTTTGACCTCTCAGCCTAACTTTGTGTCTTGGTGGTATGGATTCCATTGATTGGATGTTCCTGGTCCATAAATTGCATAACTACGCTGGAGATAGTTTCATTATACATTGATGGGAGACATTTTTTTGTAGGTGAGTCCCTTTTTCTCTAACACTTGTGGGGTTGTTTGCAGATCAGCAGTCGCAATTTGGATAGGGTGCGTAAGCTCAAGAGTGCAATGACCAGGTTGACAAATCGGGTTCAAAAGGTAAGACTGAGTTATGCGTATTATGTAGCAACTGGGATTAACTTCATGTCAACATGTACTTCCATACATGACATAAAATCATTCACACATACATGGGGTGGTTAATCTTATTAGATATGTTTCAACTATTATTCTACTTGCTTCTTTATCATCATCGTAGAAGTCAGTAGAATAAAATATAAATTAAAATTCTTCTTACGTATAGACTTAATTCCTCGGTGTCTGTGATGCAGGTAAGGGATGAACTCGAACAGCTTCTTGATGACGACGACGACATGGCAGATCTATACTTATCAAGGAAGTTGGTTGGTTCTTCACCTGTGAGTGAATCTGGTGCTCCAACTTGGTCTTTCGCCTCTCCTACTATAACAATAGGATCAAAAATATCCAAAACAAGCAAGGCAAGTGTAACAACAACTCAAGAGGAGAATGATGTTGAGGAGCTTGAGATGTTGCTTGAGGTAATAATTCATCGTAGGTCTTGCACACTTGTTAGTTAAATCCAAACATGAAGTCGGAGTTGAATCTTGTTACACTTATTGCAGGCTTACTTTATGCAAATTGAAGGCACATTAAATAAATTGACCACGGTATGCACTAGAACTACTGGTTCAGGACAGGCTTCCAATTTATACAAGATTATAGTATGTAATTCCTTTTTGTTCTTAACAGTTGCGCGAATACATTGATGACACAGAGGATTACATTAATATCCAGGTAATGATTTGTAATAACAATTATGGCTCGGATACACTAATCCAGACTTGCTTCTGAGCCATGTAGAACCTTTTAGCATTGACATGACTGATCTAATGCATATTTTTGTTGCAGCTTGACAATCATCGGAATCAGCTTATTCAGGTAGGGTCTTTGGGATCCAAATAGAACGCGGCCTGTATTTTTGTGATCAGCTCTATTCCTTTTTGTTAATTAAACATGAGCTCTTTGTGACATGCAGTTAGAGCTGTTTCTAAGTTCTGGAACTGTCTGTGTGTCTATATATTCATTGGTTGCGGCAATATTTGGCATGAACATTCCATATACATGGAACGAGAATCATGAGCACATGTTCAAATGGGTTTGTAAAGTAGACAGCCACAACATCACGGCCATTATTTCTATTTACTAGAAAGAGTTTCAGAAAGAGAAACAGACTCTATATCATGATTGGATTAATTTAAGATTTGCTAATCTAACTTTTCTTTTGTGTTTCCCTTTATCATATATTAGGTGGTGATCATGTCAGGAATACTTGGCGCAACAATCTTCTTGTTGATTATTTCGTATGCTCGGCACAAAGGTCTTGTTGGATCCTGATACTCATACTGGTAAATCCATTGAAAAGGCAACACATAGTAGAGTTTGCAGTACAAATATAGGCATGAACATGATTATTTAGTTCATTGGAGTTGCTTGTACTGAACACTCAAACATACAAATATAGTAGCAGCTTCATGATCAGACACTGTATTTGAATCTAGATGGGACTGGGTCTGTCTTCGAAGAAAATATCATGTTTTTTGGTGTACAAATATTGTTCTGATCGACACTCTGTATTCTGTAACTTGTAAATACTAGTTGTAGAATACAAATTAAGATTTCATTTTTGTTCGTTGGTGGCGCAACTTATTTGCAGTTGCTTTGTAAAAGAGAAGAGAAGAGACCAGCTGGTCTTTGTTGTTGACCTGGTCATGTCCAAAGGATTGACTTTCCATGTATGGATAATTGGATTTTCAGATTCGTTCTTACCTTCTGAAGCTTGGTGTTATATTTTATGATTTTTTTAAGGAAATATATTATTTTCAGCCTCAAAAAGAAAAAAATATATTTTGTTGCCCCAAAAAGAAAGATATATATTTTGCCAAAAAAGTACATTTTTTGTTTCCTTTCTCATTGTTGTCCAAGTGCATTTGTTGAAATTAAAGTGAGGTAACATTTTTGTAGGAAATAAATGAGCATTTTCCTAGGTAATTCAAATTATTATTAACCTTTTTCTTCTTTTTTTCAAAATAAGATTTCGAATAATTATCAATCTTGTATGTTGCGATCTTATCAAAAAAAAAAAATTCTTGTAGTTTGCAAGTCGTAAAGTGCATGCGTAAGAAGTCTTATAAGATGAGGTGACTACACAATAATGGTAGAATCTATATATTATTGTATTTCTGGAGTTCGATAAAATTGTGATCCGTTATTTTAATATGACCAATTTAAAATTTTGAAATTAAAAACGAGTTAAAAGTTCATTCGTGATGCAAGTATTCAATGATATAGCGGTGTCAGGTGCATTGTATGGAGTTTGTTAAACCGTCTTTAATTGTTGAGAGAGACATGTTATGTTGTAGTTTAAACTCTCTTTCCTCTTATTCTCATGTAAAATCGGGTGGCAGAGTAAAAAGTCTCTAGTTAAAAACAGAAAGTTAACAAATAAATTGACCGGGAGATTCTCAAGAGTGAAAGTGAAGAGTTTAGATAATGGTTGGATTGATGTTCGTAGTATGTGATGGCATGCTCCACGTTTTCGCTTATTTAAGCACATGTGGACATGAGTCGCCGTCCGATATAGAAAACCACGCCGGTGCTTACCCCCCGGCGCACATTAGCCCCACTCTCCGTTACGAACCTCACACACACACACACACACATAAATATATAACCCACAAAAAAAAAAAAAACATGGAAAACAACTCATACATATTTTGGTTCTCATGCTCTTTATGACGAGAAGAGCCTCTCGATTCAGATCAAAACCAGCCTCAGCCTCCTCGCCAACCCCTTTTGTTCAAACCCATCGAAACTAACGTCAATTCCCATCTCACCATAGCAATCCCAAGTCTTACAGATTGTTTTTGTGTGTAAGTGAATGATATGTATCTTTTTTCTAATTGTCTTCCCATGTTGTGTTGTGATGAATAGTTTTGTTGTGTTGTGTTGCAAATGTTGTTGAGTTGTTTCGTTTGGGGTCTAATGCAGGGGGGCCGCAAAGAATGGGACGTGAGTTTTGATGCGTGAGTCGTCGACATGCAGCAGTGTGTGAAAGACTTGAAGTGAATTGAAACACAAAAAACACATACCGACGTGTGTGTTGTGTTGAGTTTGGGTTTGGGTTTTGTAATTTGGATTGGTAATTATAAAGTGTTGTTTTTGGAGATGGCGAATCAGGTTGTGAAAGTGAGGACGGAGGCGCTTAAAGCATGCATGACTTGCCCGCTTTGCGATAAGCTGTTCATTGAGGCCACCACCATCTCTGAATGTCTTCATACGTGTCAGTACTCTCTCTCGGTTCTTGTGTTCGTTTTTGGCTTTTGATTGTTTAAATTGCGAGTCTTTGGTATATGATGTTTTGGGTGATCTGGGTTGGTGGTGTTTTGATAGTTATTATATGGGTTTGGCTTGGTTTGGGGACTAGTTATGCAGGTTTTGTGATATGGGTATTTTGAAAGTTTCATGCTTTGGTTTGTTTGAACTCGGAGAATTTGTGTGAGTTGGATTTGCTAGCTAGAGTTGAAGAATCTTTAATCTTTGTTGCATTGGTATACACGGGTGACAGTTTTGGATTAAAGACCTCTGCTTTGAGTTAAGGTTCATGAGATGAAATGCATAGTTATTGTATAGGCTGTGCAATTTTGGCAGTTGGTGTTTGCAGATGTAAAATGATTGATACTTTAACTGGTTTCATTTTCGGGTTCTTATAATGTTAATGAGTTTATTTCTTGTACTTGTTCAGTTTGCAGGAAATGCATTTACGACAAGATCACCGAAGAGGACACAGAATGCTGTCCTGTGTGCAATATAGATCTCGGATGCACACCGCTAGAGAAACTGAGGTTGCGATTTCTCTGTTAACTGTTGAACTCAGACTAAGAAGTACTTTTATGGAATACAATGTTGATACATCATTTAGAAAAACTGGTGTCTCTTGGATCGTTTATAGTAGAACCATTAACTATTCCTTTCTATTCAGTATGGCAGGATCTATGCAATTAAAATACGATTTACCCATTCATAATTGAATTGTCCGAGTTTCCACCTTAAAAGAATTAAGTAGCCATATGGAATCTAATGTTAATGCCTGTTTTTCTTTTCCTTTATTCTCCTTTTCGAAGGATAAGGTCAAACTCTCCTTTTCAGTATATCCACTGCAATTTATGCCATTACTATAGCCTTCTCATAATTTTTTTGGAAACGGACTGTTCGTTGGATACACTGGGAGATGATGACAGAAAACACGTTATGTTTAGGTCAAATGGGGTTGAAGAATGTAGTAAGTTTGTTGAGATTACAGAACGAGACAATGGTACTAACGGTTATAATTTGCTTCATCCTCTAGGAGCTTCTGTTCGTTTTACATGTGGCGGCATATGCGGTCATTTAATTGTGCTACTTTATTTGTTGACAGTTTATGGACATCTTGCGATGCTTCAAGTGTACATTGTTCCATTTTCCTTTTTAGTCATGGTTCATGCCGTTACCATATAGCCTATGCATATAGTGACAGAACTATCATATCAATACTGTGTTTATTTTGGGAGGCAATGACCGAAAATGATTTAAATCCTTAGGGTTTGAATGAATTCGAGGTTTCTGGGAATAGTAATTCCTGATTTGATATGTCAAGAAATGATGGTATTAAATACTCTTTATAAGCTTCTGTTCGTTTACACGTGGCTGCATATGTAATCAGTCAATGTGCTCGGTTTAGCTGTGTGCTTGGTTTTGCTGTAGATAGTCTCTGGACATCTTGCAATTCTTCAATCCTTGTACACTTTGTAATGCAATGATAGAAATCTTTTGGTTTCTGTTATGATATATAAATCATGATATATTGACTTTCTTAACAGGCCTGACCACAATTTGCAAGATGTAAGGGCCAAGATTTTTCCTCTTAAAAGAATAAAGGTATATGCACCTGAAGTTACGGCTTCAGCTACACTACCGGCTAGAAGAAAAGAGAGATCGCTCTCGTCATTGGTGGTCAGTACCCCTAGACTATCAAGCCAGGGGACCTCCACTGGAAGGCGAACTAAAGCTGTTGCGAGAAAGGCTTCTGATTTACAAGGATCCAGTTTTTTGGTTGAGAGAGAGGAAGATGAGGATGAATCTGGTGAAGATCATCCAGAGATAGAAAGCTCACTGGAAGACTCAAATAAGTCCTGTCAAGATACAGGGCTGGTAAGTATGCTTTTTTTCATATCCATTACTAGAATGCCAATAAATATTTGTTTCCTACAAGCCAAAAAAATAATTTAAACAAAGGATTACGTTTGGTTAAATACAAATGTGTTGTAACTTTCACATTGGACTTGTACAGAGTTCTTTTTCTGCTGAACCCACCGAACCTGTATCCAATAAGGAGTTCGAGAATGGTGGTGAATCATGGGAGGGGAAGTTGGATCTTTGGAAACCTTTAAATTGTTTGGTAGAAGCTGCAAATAGGACCAAGTCTCACAAACCCAATTCACAAGGGTCTGAAAGAGGTGAACCGGCTGTCACTTCCATTGAAGCTCCCGTCCGTCCATCTAAGTCTAAAGTTAACAAACAGAAACCGAATGTTGAGGATGGAAAGAGTACCCCCTCTTCCTGTACAACAAAACCTAAAAAGTTGCGGGTAGTTCGCCCAAAGCGAGAATCATTAGGAGAAGCAAGTGTTACACCCCAAGCTGTTCTGGATGCTGCCAATGGCAAAGTTGAACGAAGAGTTGGTCCAATTTGGTTTTCCCTTGTTGCTTCTGAAGAACAGTGAGATACTGCTTTTGCTAACTTTGTTTAGATGGTTTAGAGCTTTTGAAGTTGATTTGTGTCTATCTTTAACATTATGTTTTTTTTTCAGGGAAGGAGAAGAATCCCTGCCTCAGATTCCTACAAGTTACTTGAGAATCAAGTGAGTTCTCATTGGCTTAATGCATTTTTAAAAGTGCAGATTATCAAAGAGTTCAAGTGTTCACTTTTGCACATTCATGCATAAGTTCATGTTACGTTAATCCTTCCTCTATGGAGTTAATGGTTGGTTACATCTTTATAGGGTGGAAAAGATTGACTGGTATATAGCTGTTAAACTAAAGTCTTACATACCATATTTGGTGCATTTGTTACAGAGATGGAAGTGTGCCTGTCTCATTTATCCAGAAGTACCTTATGAAGAAACTTAATCTTAATAGTGAAACTGAGGTAGGCAAATCCATCTTTGTTTATTTCTAGAAGGAGTACAGCCAATTCATCATTAATTGGTCTGGCACTGCATACTGGTTCCTAGTTTGCATTCAAGCTCTTGGTTTAGTCAATATCTTATAATATATTCCTCTGCTGACCTTTCAAATTGGTAATTTTTGCAGGTTGAGATCAAATGCATGGGCCAACCGGTTGTTCCCACATTGGAGATGTATAACTTGGTTGACTTGTGGCTGAATACTGCATCACCTACACAGAGAATTCCAGCATCTGTTGGTTCCTCTGCGAAAGATTTTGTGATGGTGCTTGGGTATTCTCGAAAGATTTCAAGCTCCTAACCGGCTTAAATCTTTGTTTCCATTAGAATCCCCGGCAGTTCTGATTCGGTTTGTATCTTATGAGTTATGAGTATGTGCTGCAATCACCATCTACAGCATATTGCAAGGTTAGTAGGGACAATTATATTCCTACATAAACCTACAAAATTGCAATTGCTGTTCTTGGAAAATGGCCATTGCCATGATTGCATCTCATCAAAGAGTTTACTTTTTTAGGACAAGCGTTCCCTTCCTCTTCCCCCTTCTTTCTTTAGCTAAAGGATGCAGAATTTACATAAAGTACAGTTTCTGGGTGCAGTTTATTTATTCTGTACCAACAGTTATTCAATACTCATAATATTAAGTGGTTAGTTGAACTATAAATTTTCGTCTTGGTTTTTTGCTGTGTTACTTTTCATTTCTTTTGTTCTTTGCTTCAAGCAGTCCAATCACCAGGTCTATTCCAGCTTTTGGATGGAATATGTGGAAGTTGGTTTGGATTTAAGCAAAGACTTGGCCGACATAGATGATTAAAATGGATGTGTACAGTATATAGTTACCAAAGAACAAATGGCCGACATAGATTATTGAGGCTAGGAGGCTCATTGCTGTTGAGTATCATTAAAACCGGAGCTGCAGTCAGCCTTTTTCATATTCTATGTTATGAAGTTTCATATTCAGATAGCAGAGATTCCAAACCTTAGCTTTCGAATCATACTTTTAGCATAAAGCAACTTATGTCAAAGACCAAGCATACATAGAAAACTAGAACTTCTGTCATTGACTTGTGTGCTCAAAGTATATATACATCACAATTGCAGTTTACTTTCATCATGTCTTCTCCCTGTTCGGTCTATAGACACCTTAAAGTCCAAAGAAAAACGCTTGTGCAACAATTTGATCAGTATTTCCAATAAGGCATTCTTCAATCCTTGTTAAATAATAGCTTGTCACATAAACTCTACAAATACGTTTGTATATAGATTTAAGAGTAAATTGCTTGAACAGTGTCTGAATTTTGTTGTCTCGGACAACTTAGTACTCAAACTTTAAAAGTTACCAATGTGGTGTCTGAACTTTCATTTTGCTATAAAATTAAGGCCTACATCAATTTTCTGTTAAATCTTCGTTAAGAAAGTGATGGGCAGACGAGAGATGAAATAAATAAGGGCAACATTATCATTTGGCCTCGAGCAAATTGTTTGGACAGTGTTTGAACTTTGTTGCCCTGAAAAATTTAGTACCCAAACTTTAAAAGTTATCAATGTGATGTTTGGACTTTAGTTTTGCTATAAAAATATATTTTTTGTCAGACGTGGCATTCTCAAAATTTAAAAGAAATGTATAATGTTTTTTATGCCCTCCATATTCCAAAATTGATCCATTTTTCTTTTTGGTCTGATCTAAAAAGGTCGTCACTTTCCCTTGCACAATGCATGCGCAAGCTGACAGTCTCTCTCAAACCTAATTGATCTCTGCCGCATTCTCAAGCTTCTCTCCTACCTAGTATCACATCATCACAGCCCTCTTGCCACATCTTCGATTCCCTTAACCTCCATATTCTCTCTCTTCGATTCTTCTTCGATCAATCATGGTTGTCCGTTCCCGGCAACCCCTTGTCAAATGGCCCTTACTCTCACCGTTGTCGCCGTCTCCCTCTCTCCCACACCCAAACCCCGCTGCAAATCCAAACCCCTAATTCTGACCCCAAATTCTCGCAAAACAACTTCCCCACAATTGTCGACCTGCTTGCCTTTTCAGCCGCCTCCCCCGGTTCGTCTTTCCAAAGCGCATTGGACTGGGCCAGAATCGACCCGAGTTCGAGTCTAATCTAGGCCGTACTTGACCACTTCTATTCGTCTCCCAAATTGCTTAATTCGATGTTCCTCTGGGCCGAGAAGCAGCCACGATTTTGATGCTCTGCGACGCTCTTCACCTTCGCCGTCAATACGCTCGCCCAGGCGCACAAGTTTGACGCAATATTTGCCCTCATTTTGAACGAAAAAGAAAAATGGAGGAAAAGAAACTGAGGGTAAAACCATAAGCAAACCCCTAAGGTGCTCAGAGGAAAAAATATGGAGGAAAAGGAAGAAGAAGAAGAATTCTGTGCCCAGAAAAAAAAAATTGGGTGCACATCATTTTTGGGGTGCTCAGGCGAATTCTTTGGTTGCCCAAATCATTTATATTGACTATTGAGGTAAAATGACAATGTTGCCCTTATTTTTTTAATCTCGCACCTATCACATCACTTTCTTAACAAAGATTTAACCAAAAATTGACCGAGACCCTAAATTTATAGCAAAATGAAAATATAGACACCACATTGATAACTAACTTTTGAAATATAGAGAGCATAATGATCATTACACATTTCTTCTAAATTTTGAGAATACCACATCATCAATTTGACATTTTTCAAATGGAAATCTGACGGATATCTTAATTTTATAACAAAATGAAAGTCCATACACCACATTGATAACTTTTAAATTTTGGATACTAAGTTGTCCGGACAACAAAGTTCAGACATTGTCCATGCAATTTACTCTAGATTTAAATTTGGTGAATAATCTATACTGAGAATCCAGAATAGCAAAAGAACCATGTTCCTGGCTTCCCATGAGTTTGAGAATAGGTTGCAAATCGGTGATGATACTGTAATGAAACCGTCGCTGGAATTGAGATCTCTTTCCTGCCCTACCAAACACTTCAAGATTAATATGAAATCAAAGCAATCTATTCTATTCCGAAAGAAGGCAACATGTGGAAAACCAGCTACAAATGAAAAGCATCCCGATAAAAGGCAGAGGCTTTCCCTCTTCCAGTAATCAATTCAATGGCTTCATCACATGGAACAAACCCAAGCATTGCATCTCAACACTAGATTAGGATAGTGTGACTTCCTTCATCCAGCCTTCAAAGTCTGCAACATTCATTGTCGAGAGAAACTATTGCACCCAAACCTTTCAATGCAATACTAGGAGTATACTCCCTCAACCTTAATGTAAACAGTTCACTGATCGTAACATGTAAGAATCACTACTTTGCACTAATATGTTGAATTCAGATAAAACCAAGCAAACACATTGCACTAGACGAGTATCACTATCTGAGAATCAAGCAACACATTTGAGTCAAAATTAGAAACAGACTAATTGCATTAAACCGAAGAACATTACAGCATCTTCCTTTTAACAACAATCAACACTATGACCAGGCACTCTTTCACATTCTGATACATCTTTGTTTTCAAGTAAAACCCCCCAAAATCCTATATAGCTAGCTAGCTAGCTTTGTCAATTCTTCCCTACCTTTACAAAAATCGTAGTAAATCGAGAAATTCAGAAACTAAAAATGCAGAGAGAGAGAGAGAGAATCAAAAGCCGGTGTACCCGTTCCGCGTGGGGCTACCGACGACGGAGAACATGCCGCCGCCTTCGAGCTCGTCGGAGTACAAATCCTCGGTGCCTCTAAACGCGGCGTGAAGCAGCACGAGCGCGACAGCGACGAGGAGTGAGACGAGGACGTTGAGCCAGACGCTGGTGAGGACGAGAGCGACGACGGTGACGACGGCGAGGAAGGCGGAGACGATGCGGTCGTCGACGATCCAGTTGAAGACGATGAGCGGACCGTCGCGGAAGAAGTAGAGGAAGAACCAGGCGACGAAGACTAAGACGAAGACGATGAGGGAGACAGGGTGCCAGAGGAGGCTGAGGAAGAGAACGAACAGCGCCGCCATGGAGTAGTTGACGCGGAAGTGGTTGAGGTTGCGGCGGATGCGGAGCGTGGCCTCGCCGAGCGTGCAAGGGCGCGTGAAGGTGGAGAATGGCTGGACTAGCTCCAGCCATGGACGGCGCGTGGCGAAGACGGCGTCCCGGGCGCGTGAGAACGTCGCGGCGTAGGAAGTGGTAGGTGGCGGAGGGAGGGTGCCGTAAGGGGATTTGGAATTGGAAGACATTTCCGGTTGGGAAATGAAAACCTAGGAGAGAGAAAAAATTGATATGGAGATCGGAATCGGATTCATACAAAGTATAGAGAGAGGTTTCTCTAAACTCTCAGACTCGCTTAGTCCCTCTGTGAACAACAAGTGCGTGACTCGATCGATATAATTATAAACAGAGCAAAACGACAGCGTTTAAGAGTCTTAATACGACGTCGTGGGCGCACGGGACTTCAATTTTAGTTGGGACTCGTTTCAAACTTTTAATGGCCGAATCGCTGTAAATCATATACAGTGAAATCCAGAAATTGACTATTGTGTATTTCATCTTGGTCCCTGCACATTTCCTCTATTCTGTATTTCGCCTCCTATCCCAGGTTAACTTACTTTCTTCTTCATTGACTCTGAGCTTGATTTGATTTCTTTCATATCAATGTCCGCTTTTAATCTTCTTCTATGTAATTGCTCATTTATAGTCGAGAATTTTCTTTACATTCTTTATGATCTCAAGGGTTGTGTGCGTTTTGTATAAAGTTTTGGTCTTTATGGAATTGGGTGTGTGTGAGTATTTAGTACTGAATCGTTCTAAGATTGTTGCATTGTGAGATTGTTGATTGGATATTCTAGGCACAAAAATAAACCCAAAAAAAATGGCACTGAGGAAGCAACTGGGGGAATGGCAAAATCATGTACAGTTTTTCAAGGTGCTACAGCTCGAACAAGGTGGACTTGAAGAAGCTATGATTTTGAAGAGAATCCAAGACAGAGCTAAGGATTATCCGGCGAAGAGCATGATACCGGTGGCCGAGGAGTTTCTTAATTATTCATGGTGTTGCTGCCATCCTCAAGGTGGTTCCAGTCGTGGCCTGCAAGCAAGTCACTCACCCAATTCTCAAGTGGGAGTTTGGGAATGTTTATTGGCTTTCAGATACAAACTCGTTGATATTTAGTTATTTACTCTTCTTTTTTGAGTTGCATTGTTGATTTCTTGTGTACTTATTTTGTGGAATGAGATGAACTTTGATGTTATGAAGCAAATCCCATGAATGTTGAGTGATTGAATCAAAATATGTATCAACTTAAATGGGCATCTCTGGGTGTTTTTGCTACCGTGGTTATAGTACATGAATTTTAATGTCTACTGTTTTTCCTGTCTTTGCAGGTTTTGTCCACTAGTATCCTCAAGTGAAAGAGGATACTTGATTTAGACTTGTTGTGGTTTTAAACGTCGTGGCAGGAATCGAGTTCATGAGTGGATGACTGGTTGTTTGAAGGATGTAAAAAGAATACTGGAGATAAGTGACCTTTACTTGATTTAGATGTAAAAAGAATACTGGAGATAAGATGGGTCAAACACGAGAAATTGGCTTGAAAGTAGATTCTCCTCTGGTACAGACTGGTTTATAAGTTCAAAACTGAGGCTCAGTCATGCCAAACACATGAGTATTCCAATCATCTAATTTTTATGTTGCTTTCATTTTGAAAATTAACTCTGGTAATGAGCATGATAGTCATGACTCATGATAAAAGCACCAGTAGTTATAATTGCTAGGGCTCAAAGATTAGTACGCACTTGTAGAATAGTTATGCAGACGTTCTGCTATTGAACCAATGTTTGCATTATGAACCTGTGGATGTGTCTTATGTTGTTACCACTCGGTTTATATACAATTTATATATTAATTAGTCTTCACTTTGGAGCTTTGGCTGGAGCTGACCAAGCATTAGCTACCATTTTGTCTCATAGGGTACCTCTATGTAAACCTTAAATCATTACATTAATTAAGCAAAAGGAAGATCTCACATATCATGAAAGAACTTGTAAGTCTTGACATCGTCCACAATGAACTTGACTGCACCAATGCAACCCAACACTGCAACAACAGAGAACCAAGCTACTATGGCAAAGTTTAGAAGCAGCAAAGACAAATACATTTTGGTGTTTTGGTGCCTTCTTCTTCTAGCTTTTAGATATGCCATAGCAGGGAACACAAAGTCCAGTGGTGTAAACCCAACTGCTCCACATATGGACACAAAATCCCCAAAAAATGGCATTGCTGCTGCAACAACTGTAATGAGAACTATATACATGGAGGTACAACCGAGACGAATTATCTTGTTTCGGATTGATGAACGACTAGCAGTAGTTTCGGAGAACAACAGTCTCTCTTCGAAGTAAGCATATGTAGGCCTGCAATATATCTAACAAAAACAAGTATAATTCCTTAGATTTCATGTTACGTTGTTGAATTGTAAATGAGTGTCAATGTTGTCTACTAGAAGGGTACCTGAAAACATCCTGATATTTGTATGACAGCAAAGAGATTGGCCATAACAATAGTCCATTGAGGAACAGTTAGTGAAGACAAGATGTAAGGCTGGACTTGTGACCCAAACGCCCAGTATCCGGTGAAGGCTAATTGCCAGTAACTCAACACTATGATACCATAAGCTGCTGATACACCCTTATACACATTCTTCTTTGCAGGTTCTCTCACAGTGTTCTGGTCAACAAAAACTAATGATTCAAATTCCACAAACAAAAGTTTCTTGTAATGAAATGTGCACAACTTGTAGACTTCATGTGTAACCTGTATCTCTGGAAGCATTGCATCTCCAAAGGAAAAGGCGATTGCTCCAAGAGCGTTGAAGGCTCTGAACATTTTAGATGATGAGCTTCCATCTAAACTGTAACTGATTAATTTTCTGTCAATCCTTTTGCCTGTAATGAGATCATTAAGCTGACTGAAGCGCAAGGAAACAATATATTTGACAGACCAAGTATGGTGTAGATGTGCAGGTAATGTTTTCTACATCATATATACAGCAGTACCATCATAAATTGTGACACCAATAGTGGTAGCAGCAAAGCCAATGGTGCTGAAGGTGCACAAGGCATTGACCCATCTCAAGGAGTGAATATCAGGGAGCTGAGAGAGGAGGAGTTCAAAAATCCCAAATAACATAATAAAATGTTGCAAGGTCAGATCTCCATCCTTGTGATAATACTTGTAAACAGCCTGCACAGGATAGAGGAAATGTCTCTATTGCTCAAACTAGTCGTTCCCGAAATCATAGTATGATTACATAGAATGTAGAACAAGCAAAGTGCAACATCCGGAAATAAAATGACGATGGAGTTCGTTCTCTAACCTTAAGGCTACTCCCAGCTGCAATATGAATGGCAATGTTATTGCCAACAGAAGCTACCTGCTGAAAAAATGCAATAGACCAATAACCCCAGAACCCTTTAAGAATGTAAAATCAAAGATGTTAGATGTTCAAGCTAGTAACATGTCTTCTGTTCACTATATATTTCTTCGATCTGTGTAAAACTGTAAACTAACATGGCCTGCGCTCGCTTCGTAGGAGGTATTTCTCCAGAAGCACTGAAGGCACTTGCAAAAGGCTAAATAAATTGACAGATAGAAATATAATTAGCTGTTCAAAGTGTATGCATGTACCAAATATGCTTTGTGCAAGGTGGCGATAGGTAACATGCTTCTTCCCATCCCACTTCCACAGAGAAGCAATGAGAAAACTAGAATACCATGTAGCTAGTGTTGCACCAACTAAGCAGCTTACCCCTAATTAAAGTTACATACATATATATATATAAATCAAACCTCAGTTAGTTAGTTAATTAATTACTAGAGATCGATAACTTGGAAGTAAAAGAGATAATCAAATGTGTTTACCGAGAGGCCAACCGAGAGAAGCAAGAGCAAAAGGCAGAGGAGCATATGCAGCAGGTGTGGCTATAGTTGTGGCGACATGAAACGCCGCGTGCTTCCACGTCCCTTTGCCATGTATTGCTTCTTCTTTCTCCATTTCATCATCTACTACTTGTTCTTCAGCTGCTGCTCCTTTTTCTTCTGCTGTCGATGAGTTCGGTGGTGGTGACATTTTTGGTCCAGGAAACTTGAAGAACCTAAGCTCCAGGACTGCCTGCAGCTGAATTATATTGTCCTTGTTCCTTTGAATAGCTAGGCTATAGTCAATTGAGTGAGAGCTCATGTAGCAACATTTGACTAGAGAGCTTAGAATACTTGGGACGGCATCGCATTATTAGTATGTGCAGCACATCACGCTTCTTAACACGAGGCGTGTAAGCGTGTGTAGTCCAACTTCGGCTAATGGCACACTTGTACTATGTACTGACATTAACATTCTTGTCTTCCTTATTTTACCTTTTCTTTTTCGATTCTACGTAATCAACGAATGAAAGAATGATTATTAAAAAAAACCAATGGAATAATCAAATAAGTATATAACGAGTATTTCTTACATAAAAACTGAATTATACTTCGATTAGATAGGAATCTTGAGAATCCTCACATAAACATGGTATAGGTAGAGAGACCTATGGTTTATTCTCTCGGGTTAGGGTTTAGTGCCGCGGGCACTATCCCTTTCTTTTCATCGGGCTTCGCCTCTTTGAGGCCGGAGATTTGTGCCCGACATCGTACGACTAGGGTTTTTGGCTTGTTTATTCACGTCGACTTCTGGTTTTCCCATTTTCCTCTTCCGTTTCTCTTGTATTCGATGGTTTTCCCAATGATTTTCATGGTGGTGGTGGCAGTCGATTGTGGTTGGGGTTGTGGAATCTTGTACTTTGATATGAGATTGCGAGATGGTCAGGTTGGTGGGGGCTGGGAGTTCGGCCTCGTGTTACACCGTATCGATGTTGGGACCCAGGCGACAACGGCTTGGAATGGAGGGACATATAGGATCCCAGTTTTGCCGAGGGTTTTGAGCTCTTCAATCAATCGCAAAAATGGAGGAGTTTGAACCAACATCGGCCTCGAATGGTGCTGGTGTGGGTGGTTGGAGCGACGACCTGAAGGACGGCACTCGACCCTGGCAGGCGAGAGTAGTGGCAGTGGGTCACTACCGGATGGTAGGTGATGATCCGTCCCGATCTGGTCCCCAACAACCCAGCTGGAGCCGAGCCTCCAAGTTTCAAACATCATACTCATTTTGGACTAGAGTTATTGAGGGCCCACTAATCGGGTCATTTTTTTAGGCCTGGTGGACAGTTTGTGCTTTGTTCAATGCATTAGGCCACATATGAAGTCTATTACGATTTATTTGATTCCTTGGATTTCCTGTGTGGGACCCAGGCGACCTCGTCATTTTCTTTGGCTTAGCTAATTTTGGTATGTTTTTTAGAAATTGGATAATGCTTAATTTCAACTATGCATTCGTTACAAGGATTCTCCGCGCCGTCCGAGGTGCACTTTTAGCGGCACATGATGTGAGATTGGTGACTAAGGAGGTGTATGGTGCAAATGGACTCTCCGCGAATGATCGATTATCAAATTTAGCACGACTATTCTCACGTCATTGTGTGATTCACAGCCCACAACCAATCTACCCGACGAATGAAGAAATTCTAATTCTAGTCTTAGCATATCATTATCAGGATCCTTTTAATTTATGTGTACTATTATTTTCGACGCATTTATTGTGTTGATTGTACTTGATTTTATTTTAATGAAATTAGTGTTTCCCTAGAGAAAAGATAGGAATCTTGAGTTATATTTTTCATGATATAGAGTACATATGTTTGTGAATTTCACCATATTGGATGATTTCACTATTATGTTCCTTCATGACCGGTCCCGTTTATTAGGGACATGATTGGGTCTTAATTTTGAAAGTCTCATATACCTGTTCCGTCATGCATAATATATTTTGTATACATTAAGTAAAATTGTGTTACTTTGTGTAGTTGTATACGTGCAAGTCCTATCAAACTATGTTCGTTTTATATTGAGCTCGAAATTTGATTCATCCAATCTCATTCGGGTATTTATTGTTAAATACTCTATTAAATATTCATTTCAAATTGAGCTCGAAATTAGACTCATCCTGTCTTGTCCCGTTCGAGTTTCAGGACGATCGAAACAAACTTTTAAAATTCTCAATCCCGTCTTGTTAAGGATAGGGATAGGGATGGCCAAAAATTGGCCCGACCCGTACCTAAACAGAGTATTACATTGGTTACTCCATCTAAACCGGGCCGGATAAAGGCCCAGTATAAATTTACCGTGGAGGCCCAACTAGGTACTGGTATAAGTTTTCTTTCTTGGGCGTTAAAATCAAAATTAAAAGACACTTGAAATCCAATTGCTCAGTTTTCGTTCCTGAATTCCAGTCTTCTCCGCAAAACCCTAACAATGGCGTATATTAATTCCTGGGATGAGTTCGTTGACCGATCCGTTCAGCTGTTCCGCGCCGATCCAGATTCAGTACGACTGCTCTCTCCTCGTTCTTTCGATCACTGTTCTTTTCAATTGCGTGGTTGTTGATTGCTTTAGGTGTGTTTAGCTCTCGGTCTGGGATTTGAAAAGGTTGAATTAGGCATAGTCAACTGGAACTTAGGCTGAGATAGTGACGATCGGATTTGATTCATATAATTTTGCGTAGTTCGTTTCTAAATTTTTTGATTATGTGATGCTATTTGATCTGTTTTTGATCGTTTTGTGGTTATGGTTGTGAATGCAGACTCGATATGTGATGAAGTATCGGCATTGCGATGGAAAATTGGTTCTCAAGGTCACTGATAACAAACAGGTACTTGGATATCTACTGTTTATACTTGTTGTATTGGTTGAGATTCTTGATTTAGATTTTTCGATGGATGGTTGGTTGATTATCTAGTGTTTGTTGAATTAGAGTTATTGAGACAACTGAATTTGAAGTTTAATTGTTTGGGTTTGGATTTGAGTTTTCAGTTTCAGGTGTCATGATTATTCGTGTTTAGATACTTTAGTAAACTTAGGTTTGCCAGAATGTACTTGAACTATGATAGTTTTACATGAAAAGACCACTGTTGATATAAAAAAAATTAGAATGTTTGATTAAATCCACACATCTTTTGGACTTGCCTTAGGAATCCTGGATTGGAGCACTTTACACAAGGCAAAAACGTGTGCATATTGTTGTCTGTTATTGTGTGACTATACATGGTGCTACTCTGCATACTGTTTGAATGCACTTTTGAACTCGAATAAGTGATGTATGCATACCAGATGTTATGATCACTATGAACTCGAATAAGTGATGTGTGCGTGCATACTAGTTGTTACTCGTTAGGATTACAATGAATACAATTTTTTAAATACGATACTAATGTGATCAATTCCTTTGCAGTGTCTGAAATTTAAGACGGATCAGGTGCAGGATGCTAAGAAGATGGAGAAACTTAACAACATATTCTTCACTTTGATGGCCCGTGGACCTGAAGGTATTATAGCAATTGGTTAATACAAGTCTGGCTGCTTCTTAACTATAGTGCCTCAAAAAGTTACTGCATGCTATATGGTTGCATTTGGAACAAAGTTTTATGTTTTCTTTGTGGCATAATATCTCTATATAACAGTTGTTTCTGAAATTCCTTAAAGGTTACTGAAAAGAATGTTGAAGCTCTATAACTGGCTTCAAGTGCTTTGCTCTGCAATAGTTATCTTTTGCGTTGTTCAAAACCATGTTTGGCGGAGCATCGCTTCTGAAATTGCTAATTAGTGCCCTCTGGATATCATCAGAATCTGTGCTTTTCTACACCAGTTGTCTTTGACGTAGTATTCAACTATTCATTGGTACTAACAAATATTTTTGTTTTTGCAGTGGATCCAACAGACGTTGCTGGAAAAGATCATATGGATGCACAAACGACCAAGAAAGGAAGAGGAAGGAAGCAATAGTTTTCTTGGCTATTAGATACATAGGTCTTTTGGATCCATCTTAAGATTAACCAAGGATTATAATTGTGATACTAGAATAATTTTTTTGTAACTGCATTTCATAAAGTTGAGAAGTTTTAGATGGTCGAATATATTTTTGGCTTTCGTAAACGACATATTGGATATGCATCTCAACGTTCAATATTTGACTGTATATATCAGGTTGAATTTATGCTTTTTGCTGGGTAAGACTTTGACACTAACAATGTGTTTGGATGAAAGATTTTTAATTTTTATAGGAATTGACAAATGACGGAAATTAGAATTCTAGTATTTTAAATTACATTATTCATGAATTCTTGCGTTTGAATTTTTTCATTAAGAAATTTAATAATGACAAGAATTATAAATTTTAAGAAGGATACGAGAGAACTTTAAATTGTACATCTTTTTTAGCGAATTGGAATGAGAAATTTACGTCTTCAATTCTCCCGATTTTTAAAATAGAGGAATTGTTAAATTCTTAAAGAAGTTATCCAAACACAAAAAATTAAGTATAGAATTCTAAATTCTTCTCATTTTACCTCTATCCAAACACACTGTAAGGGTAATAAGATTCTAAATTTCTAGAATTTGATTAAATTTTTCTCATTTTACCTCTATCCAAATACACCATAAGCGAGAAATGCAACAAGAAAATGATAGAGGGAGAGATGAGGCAATTCCCAAAACGAACATAGTTAAAATCATTAAGACCATTTTTGGATGTGTATTTTTATACTTTATAGGATTAAACGAAAACTGATTAAACACTAATATTACTTGGTCATCAGTAATATGGGCAAACATGCCACCTCCCTCTGTTTGTTGGTGTTCTCCGTAACGATGGTTGTCCGAGTCCTCAGTGATCTTGTGTCATGTTACTTTCTGTGAGTCGTCTCCATCTTTTATACATAGATTAGAAGCTGTTTAAGGTGAACAAGCCGTACCGTTATATTTGGTGGATATGTCTTGAGGCATTTTAGTTTTCCTTTACTGCTTTCTGCTTTTAGTTTCTACAACTTTCTTTGTATTGATGTGGTTGTTCCTGGCCATTGGCTAGGTTCAACTTCTTTGTTTTCTGGTTCCTGGTTTGAATGAAGTATCCATTTACAAAAAAGAGAGAAAAAAAAAATAATTCAGTAATTCCTCTGCTTAGTCGTAATGCAGTAGTAAGATTTAACACCAGTCTTCGGCGCTGCTTTTCGTAAACTCCGATTAAATCCTGCACTTAACCTTCAAATCAGGCCTCGAACATACAACGTCTCAACTTGTCCTACACATGTGCTTTAGCCTTTAAGTGCTAGCAGAACCACATATGAACCATTATTGAAACCTTATAGATGCAATATATATGCGTCTATTTTCCAAATGCTCTTAATCTTCTTTCCACCAAATAGTAGTATGAGTGTTGAAAGGGTTGTCCATTTAGTAAACCTGATTGCCTGCTTTAACCTTCTAATCTAACGCAAATGAAGTCAGCCAAATGATCTCCAGCAAGTTCATAATATGCTTGGTTTTTCATAAACTCGAGGGGGTTAACTAACTGAAAATAGTCCTATAAGCATACAGTATATAACAGAATCACTGTAAATAGCTTGCTGGAAACTACGGTGCGTTAGAGTAATCAATCTGATTTCCTACGCATATGAATAGTTAAAGAGTCATCGCCTTCACTCTTCAGTCTTCACTGTTGATGGAAAAAGAAACAGTTCGTTCCTTAGTTCCTCACCATTTGTCGACGGGACTCCTGGTCCGCACCCAGCTTTGTACTCACAGATATTTCAGGGTAACTCCGATCGATCCAATCCTATAAAGACGATCGATGTTGCTTTGCCGCTGTACGTAATGATGGACATGCGTACTATATCTCTTTATTTCCAGATCCCAAGGCACTCTCTTTGCCCCTTTGTTTTGCTTTACCAGTCCATTACACAAAAGCCAACTAAAGGTGCTTCTTAAATCCATGCATGTGCATCTCCATGCATGGATGCTTGTGAAGCTAGCTGATGAACCTCTCTGCCTTTCATTTTCTCCGAGTAGATCGAGAGCAAAAGGAAAATATTCTTCAATCACCGATGAAGACTGGGACAGAACGTCTTAGACGTATTCGTTCTTAACTGGTGCAAAATCGATATGGTCAAGGACAAGTGCATCTTTTTGTTATCCTTGATTATGAATGAAAATGAGGGTGTTCGTGGTAGGAGCAGTTACACTTAAGTACTACTAGCCTCCCTCCATGCATGATATTAATAGAAATGTCGATCTCGGGGTGACAGGACTATAAAGTTGGAAGGGTTAATTTTTTCGTATTCTTGTTTTTCGTTTAAAGTAAATAATTGTTTCACAATTTATACAAGAAGTTCTTTTTGAAAAAGTTTTTCAAAGAGTTATCAAATGAATCTTTTAACTTTGTACAACTAATTAAAGAAGAATTTTTTGTTGTAAAATTTACAAAAGATAATGGAATTATTGGAAATTATAGAAGAATATGATAAAACTTGAGAAAACTCTGAAAATTATAGAAGAGAACAGAAGAATAATGGAAGAGCACGAGACAACTGAACTAAAGTCATTATTGGTGCATATCTCCTCCATAAAATTAGTATTAACAAGTTTTCAAAAACTCACCGGCTCTGGTAAGCCAGTGCATATATCTGCTACCGCGTCTTAGTATGTAATGAATAAAGAAGAACATCAAATTAAAAGGAATAAAAAAAAACAAGAACGTAGAACAATCAATAATATGCATGCACCCACAATCATTTATAATATATATACATAGAGAGAGAGAAATTTTCCATTTGGGATCTCTCTAATGAGGACTTGGTGAGTACCTTCTTAAAAATCATATTTCCCAATAATATTTTGGAAGATCAACCGTTGTATATCTAGCTATATATACGTAAATCATTTTTATAAATTTTCATCCAATTTAAAAACGTTAAGGAGTCAAATAAGATGATATAAATGAACATTCCAAATTTATCAAACTTGAACCGTTCATGTTTATAATTGATAAACCATGATTTTGAATCTCTTAACAATTTTCGATTTAGTTGAAAATTTACAAGAATGATCTACTTATATATAGCTAAACATCCAACGGTTAATATGTCAAAATATGATCAAAA
The DNA here is from genome assembly GCA_946800695.1 of Geum urbanum. Classification (NCBI taxonomy): domain Eukaryota; kingdom Viridiplantae; phylum Streptophyta; class Magnoliopsida; order Rosales; family Rosaceae; genus Geum; species Geum urbanum. Next base: position 48,929,441 of record OX327002.1, on the reverse strand, counting down.
TTGATATTTATAACTATTGTATAAAATATCTTCACCATAGAGATTCTCAATAAAAAAAGTTACATATATATATATGTTTATATGTACGTGCTACGAAACCAAAGGAGGACGTTACCCTTCTCAAAGAAGAAAAAGAAAAATAAGAGAAACAACGTACCAAATGAAGAGAAACAGAAAGGCAAAGGACTAGCTTGGTGTTTTTCAGGGGTGTATTGCTAGAAAGTTAACCCTTTGTTCTAGAAAATCTGAATTGCTCCCTGGTTAAACGTTGTAAAGCATGAAATCTTGCACTTTGTGACGAAGGATAAACCGTGCTTTAACGTGCCTTTCGTTTTTCCACTTCTATTCCTCATAATTGTGTTTTTGATTCTTCTTCCTTTTGTCTTGCTTTTGTTCCATTATAGCGTTACGATCACACTATATATTTTTTTTAAATAAGGAGTTGCGGCTACGCTTAAGTTTCGATTGATGAAATGATAGAATACAAAAGGGAACATAAAGTCTAAACTCTAATAGAAGAGGAGCACCTGAAATAATACCAGGAGACTCAACCAATATATTATATCCTAAACTACATCATTTAGCAAAAAGCACAACTTTGGCTACTCCATTTTCTTTACAATAAAAGTGACATAGTACCGGAAAAATAACACGACTATAGCGACGCATCAATTCACTTTTAACGACTTTCCAACTATGCTACCGACAAAAAATTCACTAGGAGGGTGCGCCCATGCAACAAACCAGTGAACGTCCTGACCTAGGGTAAACAAGGTACCAAAGGTGCACGATCCCGGACAAAGCCCACTACCACGCACACATGTAGGTTTATTTTTGACAAAACAAATAAAGACTGAAAATAAACAAATCTAAACTTAAAACTATTAACTAAAGTCTGAGTCAGGCCCAAAAATTGAGCCCAAGCCCAAACCTTTCTTAAGGAAACCCAGTTAAGGAACCGGCTCAGACACCAGGCCCAATAATGGCCACCGCCTCTGCCACTACGACGTCGCCCATGCCGTCGACCACCAACCACACGCTGCCTAAGAGCATATGCACCCATGTATTGGGAGAGGAAGTCCTATTTTGAGGAATTCCTCACTTATTTGAGGAATTCCTCAAAATAGGACTTCCTATTCCTGTTTTTCGTGCAGCGGTGTCTAAAATAGGACTTTCTATTACTATTCATTATTATTTAAAATATTTTACATTTAAATTCGAATAATACTTTCACCCAATAATTAGCCGACACGTGTCATTCCGGATCATATAATTGGTAGCAGATTTCCGATAAGATTTTCGACCAGTAATTTTGAGACACGTGTCATGTCTGCGTGGCGGTGTCGAAAAAATTATTGATTGAAGATATTCGGTAAGATTTTCAGTAAGATTACAAACTAATGAGAATGGGACACGTGTCATGTCTACGTGGCGGTGTCGGCAAAATTATTTATGGAGATATCCGGTAAGATTTTCGGTAAGATTACAAACCAATGAGAATGAAACACGTGTAATGTCTACGTGTCGGTGTCGGCAAAATTATTGATGGAGATATCCGGTAAGATTTTCAACCAATCGACAGTTGACACGTGTCGTTATCTTAAAAAACCTGATTTTTCAAGATGGCTATAAAAGAAAGAGCTATGGGAGAGGTAGACTCACACCAACTACGCATCACTTGTAGTTCTACTCGTATCTAAGCCACCATAAACACTTCTTCACATTTTGGTTTCATCAAGATGAATCCCATGGGTTTCAGTACCTTTTTCAATATGAGGCGACAACAACGCCGGCGAAATGCAGAAATTGCCAATCAATTCGTGATCGACGCGGTGGCCGTTGATGCAACTTTTGATGATGAACCACCACCACGCCGCCTTCCAAATCAACCAAGGATGAGGGAGTCCAGGGGCCAAAATCTTATGGAAGATTACTTCATCGAACGCTCAGTCTTCACCGACCATGACTTTCGTCGACGGTTCCGAATGAGCCGAAATACATTCAACCGTATAATGACGGACCTCTGCAACTTAGACCCATTTTGGCATCAAAGAGCCGACGCCACTGGAATGGTCGGACTACTTCCCCAACAAAAGATGACCGGTGCTCTCCGGATGTTGGCCTACGGCTCAGCTGCTGATCAGTGTGCCGAAATCACAAGGATGGGGGAATCAACAACTCTGGAGTGCATGAAGAAGTGGTGCACCCAAGTGGTAGAGCTTTATGGTCCCCGTTACCTACGTGCTCCAGATCAGACAGACATCACTCGACTTCTAAGAAGGGCTAGACATCAAGGATTTCCTGGTATGATCGGAAGCATTGATTGTATGCATTGGGAGTGGAAGAACTGCCCAACCGCTTGGTCCGGGGCGTACTCAGGGAGGAAGGGTCGTCCAACTATCATCTTAGAGGCAGTGGCCTCATATGACATGTGGATCTGGCACAGTTTCTTCGGGGTACCAGGAGCTCAAAATGATATCAACGTGCTCTACCAATCAGATGTCTTCGATGCAGTGCTTGCTGGAAGAAGTCCGGCTGTGACTTATAAAGTGAATGGTATGACATACCGTAACACTTATTACCTTGCTGACGGGATATATCCGAGGTACTCCTCGTTTGTCAAAACGATTTCGAATCCTCAAGATCTTCCACAAAAGCTTTTTGCGAGAAAGCAAGAGTCGTACCGCAAGGATGTGGAGAGGTGCTTTGGCATCTTACAAGCTCGTTGGGGGATAATTCGTCATGCAGCTCGGTGTCACCGCCTTTCGACGTTAAAAAACATCATGTTGGCGTGCATCATAATGCACAACATGATCGTTGAGGAGGAATTCGTGGAGGATGAGTTTGAGGAGAACGACGAAGAAGATCTCCAAAACCCAGCTACCGCATTTACAGCTTATGATGGGCCAGTGGATGAAGGGGGGAACCGAATTCCTTTCGAGCCGGTTGGAAGAGATGGACAAAATGAACAACGGTTTAATGACCGTATTGTAGATCTCCAATCTGCTTACATCCATGGAGAGCTTCAGAATGACTTAGTTAAGCACAACTGGTTTTTTGAGACCGGGGAACAACTATAAAATATGTTGTTTTAATTGCATTGTTGTGAGTTTGAATTACGTATTTCTATTATGTGTGTTTCAATATTTTGTTATGTGTGGGAACTTGGTGAAAATAAAGAAAGTGCAATTTTGTTTTTGTAAAAGGGAAACTACATTGTTTATATAAAGTGCATAAATTAAACTACATAGTACATAATTTAAAGTGCATAAATTAAACTACCTAGTACATAATTTAAAGTGAATAAATTAAACTACCTAGTACATAATTTAAAGTGCATAAATTAAACTATTTAAAGTGCATAATTTAAATTACATAAACAATAATTTAAGTGCTTGGAAAAAGGGGTGATAACAATTGGAATAGCCTTCTTCGCTACCTTCTTCTTCAACCCCATCCAATTGAGAAAGGATTTCTGCTTTTCTCTTTGTGAAATACCTCTTGGATTTAGGAGTCATGCTCTCGGTATCCATTGACATAATCCGAGTTTCCTCTGCCAAAGCCCTCAATTCGATGTCTTTCTTTTGAAGGGCGATTTGCTCTCGCATAAGGGAAACCTCAATTGCATCACTTTCCATTTGATTGCGACCATAAAATTCTTGATTTGCCGCAATCCTATTCAAAGCCTCGGCTCTTTCATTTGATTGCTTCATACCCTTTTTCCCTTTTTTTTTCGCTTCCTTGGCCGCTTTCACTCCCATAGGACGCTCCGGAGAAGAAGGAGCTTGGTTGCTGATTGGTGTGGCAAATGCATCATCCTCCTCCAAGTTGACGGTGGGAGGCATTAAGCTTGCGGGATGTGATGATGAGTAAGACGGAGTAGATGATAAAGAAGCCGGAGGTGTACTAGCCTCGACATGGATGAAGTAAGGATGATTCTTCACTACTTCCCAACAAGCAAAGTCTTTAAACTCTTTTTTTTTTTGCCACATAAAATGATTGAGCACATCTCATCTAAAAAATAATAATAATAACATGGAATAAATAACTTGTAATTCATAAATATCATGAAATAAATAACATGTATTTCATGAACATAAGTTGAAACAATATGGTAAAAAATGAAATAAATATTGGAGATCAAAAACATTACCTCATCGTGTATGTTGGAGCCAGAAGATGCATTCCTTCGTGCGAAAGAAAGAGCGCTCCCCCAAAGTTTCAAATTCGGCTTCAACTTTGCGAAACGAGAGGATAATGCGTTTTGGGTCCTAGCTTCCGGCATCGATTCACCATAACCTAGCTCCCAATTCGCCTTAAAATCGCCATAAACTTTTTCCCACAATTTTTCCACCTTTTGTCGATTTCCGGTGATGGAATCAACGCTAAAACGACAATAAGAGATGCTCAATTGTACATCTTCCGAAAGAAGCCAATTTGTAGCCATTATTTCCGACAAAAAAAATTATTTAGAGGAGAGATGGAGAGAGGGAGAGAATGAATTTGTTGTGAATGAAATGGTGTGAGAAATGAATTAAATGAAGGTAGTATTTATAGAAAAAATGTAGGGGCTCATTTGCAAATTTTTTGGGATTTTTTTGCAATTTTTTTGGGTTTTTTTTGCAATTTTTTCATTTTATTCTGATTTGGCCGTTGCATTTAAATATAGGCCGTTGGATTCGTTTAGATCCGTTCAAAATGGACGGTAGAGATCAACTTAGCCGTTGAACTCTGATCAACCCTGGACGCGCCACGTGGCGCATTCCTATTGGTTCATTATTTTTTTATACCTTTTACCCGACGCGTGTAATACACGCGCCAGGTTAAAAAAAATACGACGTGAGCCTGGCGTCACCCACGTGTGTGGGGCCCACCAGGCAGCACGTCCTCTCCTTCTTCCTCAAACGAGGACGCCGGTGAGGTCGTCCTCCCGGTCAACTGTCGGTCGCTCCTCGCCGTCCCTCCCGCTGCACGTCCTTCCCCCCCGGACGTCCTCTCCACGCGGGCCACCCCCCCCCCCCGGACGTCCTCGCCGTCCCTCCCCGGTGCAGATGCCCTAACAGGCTTCCTCTTGTTCAACACAGGAGGGAGGTGCCAATTAGAGACAAAGAAATCATCCCAAACACTCCAAAATCCACCACCCAGATCGTGGGATCGATCTGAAAACAGCCCCCTTCGCGCTCCGCCGCCCACACTACTCGCCTCCTTGGTCGCCGTTGTTAGAGTTGACCCACATAACAAACCATCAACGACAGCCCCGATCCCGATGCCTGCAGCCGAATCTCCTCCCGGTGCCCAACACCTCAGATCTCCAAACTCGTCGAGATCGAGATAACCATCATCGTTGCACAGCAAAACAACGGACACAAGTCCAACAGCCCCGTCCGGCTGCACCTGCAGACGCCGGCGAGGCCGAAGCCAGCACCAACCGCCTGGCCGCTGACGAGATACCGAGTTTTGAGAAAAAAAATTTCTATCGCGAGTGCGGCGCGCTCACCCGACGATCACACTATGTAACTCAATCAGATCGAATCTTCCAGCATTAATTATATGGTCATATATTACTACTATACGTATTGTTAGCATAGACGGACCCATGAATTAAAATTGAGGTATGTTAAACTTACCAATGAAGTGAAGAAATTTTTTTTAAAAAAAAAACTGACAAATTTTGTTTTGTTTTGGTCACACAACTCAACTACATGTCTGCATATCATTTTATTCTTGTTTATATCATCTACAAGATCAAGTGTAAAAATCAAAGCCTATATCAATTACAGATTACAAAACTTATATCTGTAAACTGCCAAATTCAATTAAATTCAATTGTTGACCTAGAAGATTGAATATGAGTAAATTGAATTATGAGATACCTTGAGAGTTAGAGAGACTACAGTAGCTGCAGAATGAGAGATGGATCAAAATTTGATGATTTGAAAATCAAGAGAATGACACTGACATAGAGAAACAGTGAAAGATTGATCGCCGACGAGCAAAGAAATAGAGAGGAACTGAGAGGAACGTAAGAAGCGAAAAGGTTGTTGGCTGAACTATTTTTTTTTTTTACACATATGTATACATGTATTTTTTCTTGACTTAAAACTTTGGACGGACCCCAACATATCTCAACCTACCCCTAGATCCGTATCTGATTGTGAGAAGTTGGAGTTGTTTCATTTTTGTAAATGTAAACATTTCCTTGCGTAACAAACTGTAGTCTTGTCAAAACCATATATCACCATGAAATTGGCTCAAAACCATATATATAAATATTATCAAAATAAAATGACTTACTCAACGTTCGACATGGAACGATCACGGATTTGAATGTTTTGATAATAATTGAACTTTAATAATCATGATATAATCAGATCTTTATAACAGAAGTACAACTCATCGATATGTAACACAGTTACTTAATGTAAACCAGAGAAAATGTTTTACGTACTCTTGGAAAAGGATTCTTCTTTTCTTTTTTGTTTTTGCACCTAGGTTGCTTATGAATTAGCAAAAGCTCGTTTTGTTTGTATCAACAGAGTTTGCTTGCAAGACAATTATATCAAGATTTCAAGACTCATGCTTGCTTTATTTGGCTTATTAGGCCGACTTAAATCACTATATCATACCGATTGTAGCCAAGTTATCATAATCCTTCGAAAAAAAAGTTGAAGAGCCAAATAATATATTCGTCATTGTACCACCACGTAAAATTTCCGCAGAAGATGGAGAAGGGAATTGAGCTGAGCAGCCTGAGCTTGAACCAATCAAGAGTATATGTTTGGGGCCAGTTAAGTCAACTGCCGACGGAATTCTGGGGCCCACGCACTACCGTATGTCAGTGAATCTGGAAGTAACAGTGTTCCCGCGTGGCAAGATAGATATAGAGAATTGGGAGTCCAAAAAAACACTATACCTCGGGATTCGTGTTAGAGTACTCTTCTTACACGTGTCGCATGATAACTCGCCGTCTCCACCAACGGCTCTCTCCGTCCGTCTCTTACCCTTTTTATTTTTATTTTTATACAAGTCCGTCTCTTACTGTGGTGAGCTTGAAGAGCCTGAGCCTTCTTTCGGACTCCACCTCTGACGGCCGTCTGCGTACGAAACGGAAAAATGGACTTCCTGAAAACAAACTGAAAAGGTGAAAACATGGGTATTGCTTATATGCCCGTTATGCCCAAGTCAATTTAAACTTAAAGGCTTACCTCAAATTAATGAGATACTATGTTATTAGACCCCTTAAAAAATTAATGAGATACTTTGTTATTAGACCCCTTAACACGACAATTTTCAAGTCTCAATTAATTAGAATGTTAAGTACATGAAAATTGAACTTGTATTACAAAAAAGTCATATAAATCATTTCAATAATAATAAGATATACGCACCAACTAATAGATAACAGTTTATCAACAACTATTCTATATCAACAACTATTCTATCTGTTTCGATATAATGACAACACATCAAAAGAGTCTACTTCTATACAACTTTTCTAATATATTGTCGACATCTGACGTCAACACTGACTCTTATCCAACCACTAGGGGCAACACCCATTTAATTATGGTCGGCTGCCATCCTAAAATCAACAAGGCACATAGATTGCACACACATGCAGATCACCTAGATCGCCCAACATATCCTGCTACACATGGATTTATTTGCAACAAATAAAATAAGAACAACAAACAAAATTGAAAAACACAATACAATTTGGACCTAAGGTTAAGCCCCATACCTAACAAGACTTGACCCAACATCAGTAGTAACAATGTAGCCCCACAATGGTTGCCATCTACCCAACGTTGCCTCTTCTATCCTGCCATTTGTCGTTGCACCTCCTCGACCACCGCCGAGTTCCCCTTCAACCGACTTGAACTATCCGGCCTGAAATAATGAAATGTAGCACAAAAACAAACATTGAATGTAGTCCAAATCAGATTTGACGAAACTTGAACGCTCTCTCCTCGTCAGCTCGTAACCAACTTGTTCGTGTCGGCCTCAGATTGAAGACTTACGACCCTACGCAACGACCAAGTCTCTAATCTTCGCCATACTAACTCTAGTACTACTAGTCCTACAGAAGGAATCTTCTCGTCAAGAACCAATTACTACAACTACTTTCCACGCCCAACATAATCCGAGCACACCTACTTCAGTGACTGAGGCCACTGCACCACAAAGCCCTAGTTCAAGTACTCTGAGCATCAAATGGAAAGCGTTAAACTCTAGTTCCGGTTCTGATAACCACAAAACCGAAAACCCTAGTGCCAACGTCGACAATGCTTCTCAAGACCTCAAAAAACGGTGGCCGAGAGACGAAGTGTTGGCTTTGATCAACCTGCGGTGCAGTCTGTTCAATAACAGCGATCAACAAGAAAAGGAAAATAAAGAAGTGAAGGCTCCTTTGTGGGAGAGAATCTCACATGGGATGTTTGAATTGGGTTACAAGAGAAATGCCAAGAGATGTAAAGAGAAGTGGGAGAACATTAAAAACCAAGGATGGTAACAAGAAGAGGGAGCGCGCCAATGAACCTTGAGCCTCCATACTTGAAGCCACACTGCACCACTTTTTGTCGAAGCCCGATTTTAGATCCCCGAACAAACCATGAATTTGGTCACAATTAGACATAATAGTGAGGTTATTGAAATGAATCATTTAGAATAGTTTGGAGCACGACTTTGATGAAACTGGTTCACCTTGAACCAGCTCAATCTCACCGCCCAGATTGCATGGACGTTTGATAATTCTAGCTATTTCAAAATTTTACCTTGGTTCACAGTGGACCTCGGTTCATACGAAAACTTACCAATAGTTTGATTTGAACTAAAATTTCCGATTGTAATCATGGGGAGGCTATTTCATCTCCTTTTCACCTCTCACTTAAATATCTTTGACACATATATATTGTGCTAGCAGATTCATGGCCTACTTCTAATTGGTATAGTCTTAATATTTTTCTTGTTTAACTACTTGATATCTATAAAGGTGGAGTTTCAGTGTCAGGACAAATGCGTGACCCCAAGAAGTATTTCGGGCTTCCCACCATATGGCAAAGATCCAAAGTAGCAGCCCTTAATTATATCAAGGAAGTAGTGTTTCAAAAACTTCAAAATTGGAAACAAGGATTAGTGACTTATGTTGGGAAAGAAATTCTAATTTAATTTGTAGCTTCTGCGATCTCGGCTTATCCGATACAATGTTTCAAATTCCCTAAAACTTTTGGTTGTTAACTTAATGTAGCAATGGTACACTTTGGGTGGAACACATCAGCTTCTAATAAAGGTTTGCAATGGAAAAAGTGGTTGACACTTGCTTTCCCTAAGGGTGAAGGCAAATTAGTTTTTAGGGACTTGGAATCCTATAACGATGCCCTTCTCACTAAACAGGCTCGACGAATTTTACAAAATATAGAAGCTCTTTGGGTTCAATTATTAAAGGCGAGATACTTCCCCAACTGTTCCTTCTTAGAGGCTTCCAGAGGAGCAAACTCTTCTCGGATCTAGTCTAGCATTTTCAGTGTCCAATCCGCTCTCCATTAGGGTACCATTCTTCATGTTGGAGACAGTTCCTCGATCAATTTCTGGAAAGACAATTGGATACCAAATATTCATTCTTGGAACCTTTGCCATCATAATTTATACCTCAATCCTTTAGTGGTAAGCCAGGTAATTGATTTTCGTCACTCCAGGTGGAATCTTTCTTCGGAAGGCTCACTTCTTTTAGACGAAGAACGTACTACTATTCTTGCTACTCCTATCCCTTCAGAACCCCAAGATGATTAGTTTCGATGGCATCTAAATAGACTAGGTGTTTATACAATGAAGTCTGGTTATCACTTTTTACATGTTGTCCATCAGCAAGGCCAGGTTTCTCGATCCCCTTCCACATCTTCTCTGGTCTCTCCAGATTTATGGAAGTGGTTATGGAAGTTTGATTCCCTTCCAAAAATCAAGTTGTTCCTTTGGCGAGCTCTTCACAATATTTTTCCCACTAAAGCATCCATGTATCGCCACTATCTTCGGGTAGATTTTTTATGCTCCTTGTGTTCTCAGGCGTGTGAAACAATGTAACATTGTCTTCTTGTGTGCCCATGAGCCTTGCAAGTTTGGTTTGTCCACCCTTTTGGTTATTAGATTGACATTCTCAAGTTGTTTCCGCTGCATCTTTGGATCAATGACTTTCTCAAGAATTTCCCTATTGGTTCTCAATCCATATCATGAGTGGCTACTTATGTCTCTTTCTTACTATGGCATATTTGGAAGCATCGTTGTCAATGTCATTTTAGATCTTGCCGCTCTAATCCTCATCTTGTTGCTTTGGAAGCCTATTCTGTTGCCGAGGAATTCATGTCGGTCTAAGGAAGGCTTTATCTTACAATAGCTCCAAATCTGGCTTCTTTGTGGCTCCCTCCTTCAAAATCAATACCGATGCTACTTGGAATCACACTTCCTTATCTTACAATCTAGCCGCTATAATCTGTGAATCTTCGGGCTCTCTGGTCTTCAGAATAGTTTCCATTTCCTCGATTATCTATGTTGAAGCAAATGAGGCTCAGGCAGTAGTTTAGGGTCTCTAAGCAACAATCTTTATAGGCTTAACCGCCTTTACTCTTGAAGCCGATTGTCTCTCTCTCATATCAGCGATCAAATCCCCAAGATATCCCCGAATTGCTCGGTCAACCACTGGCTCCTGCAAATTCGCTATCTGGTATCTTGCTTCTCTAAAGTTAACTAGCATTGGGTCAGCAGATCTGCTAATAGTGTTGCCGATTGTACAACTAATCTAGCAATTAGTCTGGTGCATTCTCCGGACTGGTTTTGTAACCCCGTCCTCGCTCCTTCACATCCTGCTCTCGGATCCTGACTCCTCCTCTCCTATGAAGCCTTTTGTCGTTTTCTGTACGTTTTGTTTTTTCTTTGTTCTTTTTCACCAATTTTTGTTTTTTTAACAAAATCTCGCGAAGCCTTCGTACTAGCAGAAACAATCAACTTTTTTTATCCTTATGTTATGTTATTGGATCTTATTACCAATATGAGCTATACTCTCTCCACATTCATATATATCTTGTTATTGGATCTCATTACAAATGTGAGCTAAACTCTCCACATTCATATCTTGTATCGACTCACACAACCCTTAAAATATGACTATATTTTTCTTTTGAAACATTGATTCATTTTTCTATATGTTGCCATTTCTCGTATACTCAGCTGTAGCCGTCCTCCCCCACGGGCATGCACTCGCCACCCAACCCCACTAGCCCGACTCTCGCACATCTTCATGATCTACAAGTCTTCGATTTTAGTAACACCTCATGGTGATGTGCATCAGTGCATGACTTATGTTGTTCCCAGTATGCTTCTAGATCGTTTTCGAGGTGCTACTATATCGATCCGTACGTAATTACTAGATCGTTATCGATCAAGGTGCTACTACAAGTGAATATATGAAAAGAATCACATTTATGCTTTATTGTTCAAGAATGCATTATAGTTATTATCACATATTTGATTTTACGAGTACGTGCATAATTTATAATTATTGTCGAAAATTAACATTTTCTCGATATATGTGATCTGATTTTTAATTAAAACTCTATTTTTTGAGAACACCCCCAGGAGTACGGGGCGTATTATTAGAATGCAACCGAATTCGGTTTGAATAATACGTATAAAGCTGACAAGAAGCCATAATCGTACCTATTCATATTCTTTACAAACACTAAGCTGACATATGTTGAGTTTACTTGCATCTTAGATAGATCACAAAAAACATGAGAATAGAAAAATGCATATCCTAAGCACTCGATTGTGGTAGGTATACCTAGACCAATAATTCACGCAATCTAAATAAGACACAAATAAGCCAACGATACTAACAGTAACTAACTAAGGTCCTAAAAACATAGGACATTATTTGTGAATGGGCTAAAAGAAAACCCTAACCCGAAGGCCTATGATCAGCACCTCAACAAATTGAGATCCAAAATTCTAGGTCCAACAAATCTCATCTAGCCAAGCCAACACCACCGTCGTATGCAACATCGACAACAAACCCTACATCATGACTCGCTGCCCCTTGTCGCCAGAAACAGCCTCCATGACCTCCATTCCCAACTAGAAACCCACTCCAACCTCCTCGATGTCAGGATCGTCGCTTGAAGCCCCAGCCCACCGACCACACCACCCTCACGGTCACAACCCATATAAAGTCAGCCCGAAACCACTCGACCTCCACGAACGGGACACAAGAGGAAAGTTGACCACTGCCACCGCGTGAAATACCATTGTGTTGCTAGTCCAAGTCGAAAAGAAACTTGTAAACACCAAAATTCTCAAATCCTAAAACTCTAAAACCACCAAGGCTAGCTCTCCGTTCGGCAGCAAAGCCGCACGACAAAGGCGTGGTTGATGACCAACCCAAGTCAAGGTCGCCACTAGATTTATATATACATATATATATATATTCATGTCATTACTAAATCTCTATTAATAACATTTACATATGAATAAATTATATTAGACCAAATAATATGATTTTATATAAGTTTTACTATATAGCTGTACTTATAAAACTCAGCTTGTTCATTAATTTTTAATTTTATTTTGGATCAAACAAGACAATCATTAATGTAATTCAACAATTAGTTCAATAACGATATACCCATTATAGATCGTGCATTAGCTTATTTTGAGCAAGGAATATCTTCAATTCCTTACCAAATGTACTAGTCCTCACCAACCATAAATCGCAAAATTTTGTTTCGGAATAAGAACTTTTCAATTCAAGTGTGTTTCTACAGATTTTTATGAACGCAACGGTAATTAATGTAAGCCAACTGAGGATACAAAAATCAAAATCAGAAGCTGCGAAAAAACGTGAATCCATATCTACATCCCACCATAAAATACCATATGACAACTCCCCATTACAAGCAGAGTCTATTGTATACGTTACAAAGCAAAAGCTGGATTTTTTTCTCTCAGAAAATCAGTGAAAAAAATTGAAACTTGAAATGACATAGTTGAAAACTTGAAAACTGAAAATGGTGGGAAGGGAAAGGAAGGATTAAAGTACAGTAAAGCAAGTAACTAGGTACAAACAGAGTTACGGAGAGAGTCCAGAAGAGACCCTACAAAATCAAGGAAAAAAGTCACTATAGGTACCTGAACTCTTCGTACATACGACTTTGATACTCGAACTCTCAAAACTATCAATATAGTACTTGAATTTTGAAAACACGATGAATATGATACTTCCGTCCATTTTTTTGTTAACGACCCGTCTATTTGATGACGTGAATTTTTTTGTTACAAAAAAACCTAAAAAATGACCTAACTACCCTTGCAATTTCAATTTTTATTTTATTTTCCATTTCTCTTTCTTTCTCTCTCCGCAGAAATTACAGTAGCAGAAGCAGAGATCGGCGCCTCCACAGTCCACCACCTGTAACCGAGCCGCCTCCACTGTCACCCTCAGGCCTTGACTCGCGCGGCGTAGCTTCTGCCATGGTTTCAGCTCGCGTGCAGCAGCATCTCGGCTTCTCAGCGCGATGTAGCTGCACCTCCGTCGTGGTTTGCATGACGTTGCCTCCTCCGACGCCCTTCGCCGATGTGGGCAACAACCTAGCTTGCATCGAGGTGCTCCACCATGTCACCTGACCTTGCAGCTCCCTTGTGGCATCCGACACCATCTTCGTCGCTCATTGAGTTAGAACCACTATGGCTACCATTGCACGAACAACGACCTCGCCGTGCCTCACGACTTCTACTGCAGGCCGCCACAACCTTGCAGCCTCCCAGAGTTCACTGATACATCTTGGCGTGCTCGGCCTCGTGCGTGACGATGGCGCACCTCCTGTCGGCCTCCACATGGTTCCAGAGCTTCAACACCACGGCGTAGTTGATTTGGTTGATCAAGATTTGAAATAAAAAGAAAAAAGTGAAGAGAGTTTCATATCGATGTTTAACCCAGGTTCATATTCAAGAGGACACTCGATACAAGTGGATTAGGGAGAATCCAAGAGGACCCTCAATTTGGTTTTTTGTTTTTATGTACTATATGGAAACTCTTAAGTGATAGTGTTTGGGTCTGAAATAAATATTTTATATTGAGCTTAAAAGGCTGAAGTCTTGGCGAGTGGACCGGTTAAGAATAGAGCTTGGCGAGCGGCCAGGTAGAATAACAGAGTCCGTTTCCGTATCGATTTAGAATTGTAAGTTAAGATAACTGATCTATGCTGCGTAATATTTATCGGACCTTTCCTACTTTGGTTAGGTTTCCTTCATGAAGGAATTGTGATAACATTGAAACTATACAAAGATAAGACCCGTGTGCTGGAAGTATCAGAGTTATATTAAGAAGCAAAGAGTTTAAGACGTTCAAGAGAATTGAAAGATGACTACTGAGCATTATATAAGGAGAGTGAGAGCATTTGAGAAAAAGGTTCCCGATCAAATACAAAACATTTGCTATACGCAAATACACAGACATCTCGTCAAGAGATTGTATCCCTGCAACCAGACGATCAAAGTGCTTGTCACATATGGAGTGAGAGTATTGCGATCAAAGGAAGCAACACAACTGAAAGATTAAAGGACTTGTCACATATCGAGTGAGAGTTCGGATATCCAAGAAAGCATTGTTCTCGACACATCGTCAAAGAAGTTGCTATGTTTTGCACTCGTAAAGGGTAGTGTGAGGTATCGATTTATGTGGCTCTGATAGAGACACAAAAACCCAAAAGTCCTAGTTTACTAGGCGAGAAGGATCCATTCAGACGAGATTGGTGCCCTTCTTGTCTTAATCGCTTAACCAAGAAGTCAGGCAGTTTATACATTCCATATTCCGTTGAGAGACGGTGGCACGCCAACACACGAAGTACATATAGGATAAACTGATATCTGCGGTCAAACTATCCGAAATCAGTAAAAGAGACAGTTTGCAAGAGGATCTCTATGCGCTTCTCGCCAGAGATATTTTGGAGTCAAACAGATAGAATTCAAAGAAGTTTGATGATGGTGAGTTGGATTTTTGGTTTGTAAAACTCCATCTCAATCAAAGAAGAAAAGTTGTTCGACAATTTTCATTGGAACAACAGAGAGATATCGAGAGGGTTGATGCAGAGATGTCCAGCGAATAATCAGGTGTGGTTGCCTGTAGGAGTCAAAATGTAAAAGGTAGATCAAGACCAAATAAATGAGATGGACAATCTAGATGTAGTTACTAGGAAATATTTGGTGGATTTATATTTGTATTTTATTTAAGAGACGTAAGATGATCATTATACCCCTCAAGTTGAAATTAAAAGTATGTCACGTTACTCAAAAATTAACAAAAAAATAGATGGATGTATCATATTCATTGTGTTTTTAAAGTTCAAGTACCATATTAATAATTTTAAAAATTTAAATACCCAAGTCGTATGTACGTTGGAATTTAAGTTTCCCCGGTGACTTTTTTCCTAAAATCAAAGGCCAACTTTAACTAAGTTGTGGACGCTTGTGTAGAGGAGGAAGACCATTTTCTAAAAAGAGGAATAACAAAGGGTCCTCCAATGCTTGTGGGTCCAGCTCTTCAAATCTGTGACACAGATGGCAGTTGAAAGAGAGAGAGAAGAGAGTTTGTCTCTGCTTCCAATCTTCTCTGTTAGTTTATTTAAAGTCCCTCTTCTCCTATTCTATTCTTCTCCCACTATTAAAAATCCCTTTTGGTTTTTCTCTCTCTGTGTAGCTCCCTCTAGAAAATTAGAGTTGTTTATGTTAAAAAAAAGAAAGATGGGGGCTTTGTATTCTTATGGCAGTGTGAATTCTCAAGCCAAGCAAAAGTCTTCTCCTTCACACCTTTCAATCTCAAAAGCAAATGAATTGAGAATCTAGGGTTTCACAGCACCAACTCCAACAAAGGTCTGTGCTTTGCTTCTTTTCTTGCTATCTCCAACTACTCCAAATTTTGTTTATTTCTATGCTTAATTGTTTAATTCCCATCTGGGTTTTCTTCCTTGTTGATCTTATTTGCAGACCCAGTTGTTGATTCTGATCTCCTCTCCTGAAATTTCATTCCAAAAATCCATGGTCTGCTGTGAGAAATGAGTTTCTGGGTACCGGTGTTTGTTTATTATGATGTGGGCTGTTCAGCATCCTGTAAATTAAGTGGGCTCTGTGAGTTCTGAGCATTTATGGTGTGTTTCAGTTGAATTTTGGGGATTTTGGGATTTAGTGTAGAGGTTTTGATATGGAGGAAGTTGAAGAAGCTAACAAAGCTGCTGTTGCTAGCTGCCATAGAGTTCTGAATTTACTGTCTCATCCCCAAGATCAAGCTCAGCTTAGGAATTTAAAGGCTGAAACTGGTGAGGCTGTGTGTAGGTTCAAGAAAGTTGTTTCTCTTCTCAATACAGGTTTGGGTCATGCTAGAGTTAGAAAGCTTAAGAAACTTCATATCCCATTTCCTGAAACAATCCTCTTAGATAATCCTAATTGTTCAACAACAAATCATTTTAAAACCCCTCATTTTCTTCAGTCTAGATTTGCTGAGAACCCAACTCAAGAATTGAGTTTAAATGTTAGGAATTCATTAAGTTTGGGAAACCCCTCTTTGGAATTGAGCAGTAATGGGAAATCCCCTATTCAACCTGGTCAACAAGCACTTCCGGCACACTATCACTTCCTTCAGCAGCAACAGCAGCATCAGCATCAGCAACTACAACAACAGCAACAACAGAGGCTGTTACTTCAGCAGCAGCAGCAGATGAAGCAACAAGCGGAAATGATGTACCGGAGGAGCAATAGTGGCATAAACCTGAACTTTGATAGCTCTAGCTGCACACCCACAATGTCATCTACAAGGTCCTTCATTTCATCCTTGAGCATAGACGGAAGCGTGGCTAACTTGGAGGGTAGTAACTCCTTCCATTTGATTGGGGCTCCTATCTCGTCAGATCAGAATTCTCAGCATAAGAGGAAGTGTTCTGCAAGGGGAGACGATGGGAGTACCAAATGTGGTAGCAGTGGTAGATGTCACTGCTCAAAGAAGAGGTTGGATTTGAATCCTTTTTGCACTACCTGACTGATTCAAACCGTATTGTAGCTTGAAGTGTTTTTCGATCATTTACTATGTTTGTCTATCCTTTGTTGCTAAGCAACTAGAAGTGTTTGAAGGTGTCACTAATGATGTTGTTTTGGCAGGAAACATAGGGTGAAAAGATCAATCAAGGTGCCTGCTATAAGTAACAAGCTTGCGGATATCCCTCCTGATGATTATTCATGGAGGAAATACGGCCAGAAGCCTATCAAGGGTTCTCCTCACCCTAGGTATGATTTATTTCTGTAATCTGAATGAACTTGAATGTATGCATTTCATACAAATGACTGTGAAGGCATATGTATGAATTACGGATTTGACACTGTGCAGCTGATAAGCAGACTAAATAAGGAGCTTGAAACGTAATTATTTATGTTTAGACATCAATTGCTGGTGAATGTTAATATATTTTTACTTTCTTTTTTCTTCACATACATAATAGGGAGCTGCATTTTCGAAAGAAAGAGATACTTAGTATAGTCAGTTAGTTACATTATATAAAGAGTAGCAAAAAGGGATTGGGACTTGGCAAATAGCTACACATCTTTTGGGTCGTTCTGTTTCTAGAATTCTGCAAGTTAATGTCATTGGTTGGTTCATTAGATGCAATGTCCATTGGAAAAGCCTGGCTTATTTGATCTAGTAAAATAGTTATGACCTAACCTTTCACTACAAGAACATTCTCGTGTCAAGTGGTTGAAGTGTCTCTGCTAGTTCATTTGCTGCTAAGAAAAAAATAGTTTACTTTTTCTTTGTGTTCTTATATATTTGCAATATTCATAGGTTGCACAGATAGTCATTGCTTGTAAGATTCTAGTAATCTAATTCCTTTTCCTTTATCTACTTTTTAATTTTCTTCTCCATATTCTCGGCAAATCCAATCTATGGTTGCAGTCTGTTCAAAGAATCAAATTTTGAATACGACAATTGAGTGTTATATATCATTATGCTTGGGGATGCACTTTTAATATTTCTGAAATATACTATGCTTCAAGAAAGTTTTAAACTTCCATGGAATTTTTAATTTAGCTATGAAGCTGTTCTTTGACTTGTGCAGGGGATACTATAAATGTAGTAGCATGAGAGGTTGTCCAGCCAGGAAGCATGTGGAGAGATGCTTGGAAGAACCCTCCATGCTTATTGTCACCTATGAAGGCGAACATAACCACCCAAGGATACCATCACAGTCGACAACAACATGAAATGTACAGAGAGCTTCGTCAAGCTCAAACCCAACACACTTTGAACTTATCTATGACAAGCTTGAGATGCTCCTGTGCATTCTTTGCATGGTTCAAGTATGACATACAATCAGAGCAGATTTTCCGTCTTTGGGAAGTTGGATCTTCCATCGTTTTGGCAAATTCGGCAAGCAGTTGTTGAACCCCAGGGTGGACTATGGAAGGAGTCAGTAAAACTTGGTCGACTTTTAAATCTCTTTTTATGTTTAGAAATCAATGCTTCAAACAATTTAGGGTTTTTGAAATTAATGGAATATCTCTCATGTGGTACTAGTCTGTTTATGTTCACAGCCTCTAGATTTCCTTATTGGTGGTCCTTCCAGTATTATCAAATTCCCGAAAGCAATCATGTGACTTTGGGTGCAATGTGCTATCTCGAATAATTTAGGCAGAGGCAACTAGTTTACATAGGAAGCAAAGTCTCAGAGAGAATGTATGATCGTCTTTTATCGTCTTCCAACTCAAAACTGGTTACCAACTTGTCACCATTTACGATTTCCTTCGAGGTTTTGGGTCTGAAAGTGTACGAGAAGTTACCAAGGTTGGTGACAAATGAGGAGACCAAGAGGCAAGCATTCATGGTCTTTTGATATCTTATTCGTCCTTCCTTAGAATCCAATCCACCATTTTGTTGTTTTTAGGTCCAATTCCATAATATCATTGAAGCCAAATAAGAAAGATAATATGTCCTTCACCTAATTGATGTGATTGCAGGAGAAGTATATATTCACTACATGGGTTGTTGGGATATTAGGACCATGTAAGAAAGAACTGATGAATCACAATTTGGAACAAACAGAATATATTGCTATTCTGTTTTCCTTTTCAGTTTGATGGGAGAAAGAAATGGATGCAGTAAGCTTGGTTGCTGAATGTTTACAGCAAAGAAAATAGAAGATAGTCATCTCAGCATTCAGATTTTGTAATCCATATATTAACTCTATGGGACTCCAAGTCAATAACGTGTTGTAGCAGTCTCTAAGATGGTTTAAGATTGTCATTTGTCAATGGCGTTGCTGCAACATTTTCCAAACCTCAGATTAGCAATTCACAGGTAGCAATCAAAAGAAGATCGACTGTCTGTTAGAAGATTACGCAAAGAATATAGAATTTTGATTCTGGTATTGACGAGTAAGTTTTTAAACCACTAATGACAAGTGTTCCAAAGAATAACACATATAGAGGATACTCCACACTCTTGTCCGGAAAGAAAGCCCAAAAGAAGGGGGACATCTTATGTTCTTCGTCAAGGATAATGCTACGGAGGAGCATGCTGAGCTGTGCCCTCACCAAATCGTTGGAGTCTCAACTCTCAACTGATACACCTAAGTGAAACATGTGGAAAATCCAGAAGATGAGCTTTGGTATCCTAGCAAATGTCCGAGTCTAGTGAGCTTTGGTATCCCAGAAATGCATAAGCCAAGTGCAGGCCATACTTTTATATGTATATACTAGGTATGAATCCCGCCGTTGAAGCGCGGGTTGACAAAAGGGACGACGATTAAGATGAAATATATTGTCAAAAATATACTGTCCTAAACTATTGTGTATTCATCACTCAATAGTTATACATAATCAATCAGTGAAATGAAATCAGTCTTATATTGTTTCAAACCATTGAACATATTGAATCAAGTATTTTATCAAACTATTTCCAAAACATAAATCAATAGCTCATGCCAAATCTAGCTACTATGTATCATGTCAAGTAGTAATACCCAAGTATATTTATTTACCTATGCTTCACCATGATAATACATTTCCTTAATTTCATATTTCAACATCTCAGATCCTACTCTAGTATGCATCCTACTACCTTTTATACAATGTGTCCTCTTGAATATTGCTTACTTTGAGAAGGAATATCGTTGATATTACACCCAATACTCCTTTATATGATACTTCTTTTCTCAACAGAAGTAGTTTCCCAGTCTGATATTCAAGTGATGTACACGTGTTAACATGTTTAATTTGGCAAGAATTTCCTTTGATGCTTGCATATCCATCTTCTTGATTGCAGCTTTCTGCATAGAAATTATTGATGGGACATCAATGAGGAAAACTAAACATGACAGACAACATGGAAGAAGCCAGGGAATACTAAGGACTCTAGTTCATGAATAACTATAGAAACTCATTAGAAAAAAGGAAATGAAACACACCTCGCCTATCAGTTTAGCATAATAATATGTTGACGTTACACATCGGCATCTAGACATTAAACCAACTCTTGAAGGAGACCATACCAGCTGAAATGCAAAGGGAACAAAATCAAAAGCAATTATAAAAGGCTGAATTGGATAAATCAAATCAGTTCAAGGAACATAAAGGTTGAGGAATTTGTAGATGATACCTTGTCTTCAAAGGCACATAGCTTCCATTTTTATTTGCACGATAAAATGAAAGAGGTCGGACACCAAAATTTAATGAGATTATTGTACTAAAATTAGAGAACAGATTCATAATATCAACGAACACATGCCATTTACTCTTCATGATAATAGATTTATTAGTATATGGGCAACTTCCAAAAACAATTGCAGAAACAACTCAACATTTGCAATAGCAATTAGATAAACCATGCCAAAAAACTAAATGATATTTGATCTAAATCACTCAATCATATTGTCCAGTTTGCTTTTCTATTCCACAAACTCAAGCCTATCATTCAATCGTAGTCATTTGACTACTATGATTCATGCCACCAACTAACAATGCTTAAGCTCTCGTCTTTAATTTGCTACTTTCACACATTTTGAAGGTGCAAAGTAGTCCAAAGATCTGTTGGCATTTATCCTACTTAGTACTATACATATTTTTGTGAAGAAACAATAGCAGAGTAGCCATGAAACTAATACTCACAGGAGAGGAATTATGGAAGGTGATAACCGATATCAATTCTTCCGAGTTCTTCCTTCCAAATGGAAGGCATTTAGTCGATGAGTTGCGTGGAATACCTGAGAATTCTGCAAACGTCTTTCCATTTTCCTGAAAATGAAAGTTCTTTATTTTTAGCCCGAGTCATGTATATATAGCTACAACAGGGATAGAAAGAGTTAGAATAAAGATGAGCAGCTGCAGAAATCTGAGGAGGGTTTGGCCAAAGACAGAACATTTGCTGAAGCCATGCTTGCCTGGAGTTGGAGGCATGCAAAACCAATTGTGGCGTGGTTTTAGAGTACTAATTGGTAGGTCTGCAGAGAAACGTACAGTTGGGTAGAAGTGAGTGAAGCTAATGGTGACTCCTCCCCTGCTTCACCCCCTGCAATAATAAACTCTTAATCAGCTCTCATCGAATGATAAAATGGAAGAATTTATCAACCTAATCTAGATACTCAGCATGAATCAAACCAATTTAGATAGATGAATAACCAAACTAATATAGATATCAACAACCAAACCAAAATCTAACAATCAAACTAATCTTGAAACCAAACAGCAACAAAGAATAACATTATGTGTTCCTATGAACTGAATGTAAGAACCCTAACTATATGTGTTACAGAGACAGATTTACTATATAACATTATGATACTTATCTTGAAAACAACATGAACCAACAATGATACTGTATCACTGCACAAAATCTTTAGAACAGTTCTGAAAGGGGGGCTCTTTATATATATATGTGTGTGTATATATATGGGTGCCTCCAATATGTGTCCTCAATTATATATAGACGGTGCTGAAATTGTTGAATCGAGCCGAACACAATTATCAATTGGATACTCACACTTAACAAATCGTGTAGCAAATCTTGGTCAATTAGCTTAAGAGCACCACCGCAAGAAGCTCAATTTGTTTCTTCAATTTGTATAACTGAATTGGTTTGATTGAATATACTTAACCCATATACTACATAATTATTAGCAAAGGCACTAATCATGTCAACTTCATTCACTCCATTAAAGATGTTCTTCATTTGAAAACGTTAACCATGTCTCTGTTTTTCTTGCTCCACCAAAGGACAAATATCTATTCTTTTACTTTATTTTCAACTTAGTTGTTTAGCAATCTAATCTTGAACTTGTTCACATAGAACCCCTCAATGTAGAAAGAAGAACAAAACCCACATATGTATCCGAGTCTCGGGAGGTAGATCGGAGTTAAATATATATTTTCTGATCAGTAAACCCACATTCACGTTTACCGAATATATGCTTTATATAGCTATTATCTTTCAAAGAAAACAAATTGTAATATACGATCAGGTGAGAGAAAGAAGTTTTGTATCTTACCTTGTCTTGGAGGTAGATCGGAGTTCGTTTGATGCGTTTACTAATCAGAAAATGATAACCCTCTCTCTGTAGATCCAAACCTTAGAAACCCAGAAGATGCAACGATGATGGAATCCTAAATCTCTGATGGTAAAGTGAGATTGAGGCCAAGGGAGAAAAAAATTAGATCCAACAAATGACAGTAATCAATCTATTCTTCCATGGCCGAATAGAGTAACTGAAAAACTAAATTGAATAAGAGCCCATTCATTTACCTGATCGATGATATGAATAGCTCCATCTCCAAGTCGCTCACTCCATAAAGGATCAGACTCTTCTTCGTCTTCTTCTTCTTACGAATCGATCAAATGGAGAAAGAGAGATTGCAAAGTGTGATTGTGATTGTGTGGGTAAGGCTGTGATGAGAGCAAAGGCTGAATCTAAGCAAGAATGGGTAAGATGAGATGAGTGAGGTTGAGATAAAATCGCATGGTTCACATGCGCGGGAACTGTAACTAAAAAGTATGAACATAAGTTGTGAACAGTGGTCATGAACAGTGCCGTGAATAGTAAACTCTCTTTCGTTATATAGGAAATTTCTATCTAAATCTTAAGATAGGATAAAACATCATTGTACATAATTATCTAAATTTTTTCACATTTTTGTTTTGGTGAACAGTGATGTTCCCACATCATTTCTCATCACATATTTAGAGCATTTTTGTCAAAAGCTCTCACATTACGCTGCAATTATCTTTACCTTTGTTAGAAGTTAGAACAGTCTCATCAGCCTAAAGAGTGAAAAAAGAAAAGGGGAAACTTGAGCAATATTCGAAGCTCAAAGTATCAACAAGAGGAAAAGATAAATACACCATGTCGTATTTATAGAGTTGGGCTTCAGTAACTAAAACCTCCACCCAATTTCATAGGGCTTTGATGAAAGAGGAAGAGAACCCGAATACCCAATTTGACCCGAACAAGAAGAGAAGTTTAGAAAAGAGATTTCGATCAGTAAGGGTGTTTTTATCGAATTCCGTTGAGGTATTCAATTGAGATATGGTACCTGTTACAACAACATGCAAACGACGTTAGAGATGAAGACGGGGTTGACCCGCCTTCAACGCTCCGATGTCTAAGTCAGTAAGGATGTAGACTAACAAGTAAAAATATTATACTAGAGGGGAAGTGTGTTGTGTACCTTAAGTGGGGTGAGAGACCTTCTTATGTAAGCAAAAGTAAGAGTAAGGGATATCTTCCCTCTTCTAGCAAAGTGGGATTGTTAGGATGCTTATTTTGGCTGAGGACAAAGTAGTCATTTACTTATAGTGGATGACTCACCAAGTGGGAAGTGGCTTGTAGCATATTCATTTATGATACATTCTCTTTGTTTTCTCTAATTTGGCTAATTAAAGTGCTAAGTGTGGCTTAATTAGGGGCTGAGCCCTTGACGATATTAATAAAGGGAAACTCCAACAAAGGAAGTTGGATTTGGAACTCATTCAAGGTTTTTTCATCTCCAATGGTGTAATTTGTACAAATGAAGGGCTGAAATCCAGAACCAGAGCTGGAATAAGAGTTGTAACAAACTCCAGTCCTTGTGGACTCCACCCAAAAATTAAAAAAAAAACACAAAAAAAAAAGACATGCATAAAGGTAGACATGCGCATAAAGGTAGACGTGCATCAATGCGTGCAAGCTGACAAAAAAACAACAACAAAGTGTCTCGCGTGTGTTAAGATTAGCAGTGAGACAATGTAACCGAAAACATAAATAAAATCGAGCTGAAACCGAGCTGTTGCTGAAAAAATCCAGACCCAATACAAACCGAATAGGAAAAACCGAAACTGAAAAAAAATCAAGACATTCAGTTTGGTTTCGATTTTTTGTTACCAAAAACTCAACCGAACCGAAAAACTGAAGTATGCAAAAAAAAGATATCGTTTTGAGTATTTTGTAAAATATCATACATGTTAAAGGATAAAATAGATACGCAGAAGATATGATCTGAAATTGTACTTTATTCATTGATAGATATCCTTAAATAGGCATTACAATCTGTTACAATCAATATCCCTATAAACTAGAGATTGAGAGAATATATACTTCTATGATAGTTAGGACAAGACACGCATTGAGATACCAGATTAGGAAATATCATTTCCTTAAACATTCCCCATTGTATTGCGATCCTAATGGATGATGCATAACCTGTTGCCTCACTAAAAACCTTATGAAGCAAATAAACAACCTCTTGGGTAAAAACAAAAGCTTGGTCTAAAAGAAAAAGAGTATAACACATCAACTACATAAGCGACCACATGTGATTTAGAATCCCCCTGATGTCTACGAAATGAACTTCCCCTGATCAGTAACTCAATTTTGGAGTTCAGACAATCTCCGCATTCCAATGCGTCTCACATGCTTTACAAATGTAGATTTGGGCAATGACTTGATAAAAAAGTCTGCAACATTATTTTCCAAACAAACCTGATTCACATGAATGTTCAATAACTGCTGTTATTGCTGATTGAAAAAGAACTTTGGCAAAATACGTTTCGTGTGATCACCCTTGATGTATCCCAACTTCATTTGTTTAATGCAAACTGCATTTTCCTCAAAGATACAAGTTGGTGCTATCCTAGTGGAATATAATCCACTAGATCCTCAAATGTGGTGTATGATTGACCTAAGCCAGGCACAGTCCTTAACTGCTTCATGTAAAGCAGTGATATCAGAATGATTCGAGGAAGTAGCAACAAGGGTCTGCCTTGTTGATCTCCAAAAAATTGCCGTGTTCCCCATGTTGAATACATAACTTGTTTGCGAGTGTCTTTTGTGTGGGTTAGAGAGATACACATCATTAGCAAAACCAACCAAGACATCACAAGGTGTCTCAGTAGGGGAGCGCTTTGAATGGAGGTACAATGCTTGTAGCCAGAGCTTCTTTCGATGGGTCGAAGAATTCACTTAATGGGTAAAGTATGCTCTGATCGATCCAGGCTATACCATTCGACAGGTTGAGATATACACTCGACGGGTCAAAAATCCCAGAATCTAAATGCTGCGATTTAACCATGCTGCGATTTAACCATCCATTTTTTAGGAATTTCAAGCTTCTCTCTGTATTATTTGTATGGAAATAGCAAGCCCAAGTCTATTTAACCCTTCAAGTACCTGAAGATGTGCTTTACACTAATTCAATGATGTTGTGTTATCGCAAAACTAAACCGCACTAACAAGTTCACTGAGAATGCAATATTTGGTCTAGTGCATTGAGCTAAATATAACAAAGCTCCAATAGAACTAAGGTATGGTAGCTCAACTCCCAAAAGTTCTCGATCATCATCTTTCGGACTGTACAAATCTTTATTGTATTTCAGACTGTGTACGACCATTGCTGTGTTAAGATGGTGTGTTTTGTCCATGTTAAAACGCCTAAGCATTTTTTGGACATAAGCAGACCGGTGAATAAGTATTCCACCAACTTGATGTTCCAGCTCTAAACCAAGGCAAAATCAAGTCCTACCAAGGTCTTTCATCTCAAACTCAGATTTTAAGTAGCAAACTGTCTCATTGATTTTATCAACGTAGACCGCATTTATGAAAAATCTTGAACTTGTTCTCTTAATGAACACACATGGGCACAAATCATCATTCTTGTATCCCTTCCCAATCAAGTAGTCACTAAGACGTGTGTTCCACATCCTACCAGATTATTTCAATCCATATAGTAAACGCTTCAATCTAATCACATGAGCACTCCGTGGTGTAGAGTTAGGTATGACCACGTCTTCAGGCACTTTCATGTATATCTTTGAATCAAGGTTTCCATAGAGATATGTTGTCACCATATCTACAGTTGCATGTTCATTTTTTCGGACACTACCAAAATGATAAGGTAAAGGAAAGTAATGATGTCCATAATTGGAGAGTATCTCTCCTCATAATCAATTCTAGAGCATTGAGAGAATCTTTGCGCCACAAGTTTAGTTTTATACCGTATGACTTCATTCTTCTCATTATGCTTTCGAGCAAAGACCTATTTTTGTCCTACCGGCCTCACATTCGGTGGGCATAGTACTACCAGACCGAAAACATGTCTTTTCTTCAAGGAGTCAAGTTTAGCCTGGATTACCTTTTTCCATTTCGGCCAATCCGCTCTCCACTGACATTCAACAACTAAGAGAGGTTCCACTTCATCGTCGTCAATGATTTTCTGAGCAACGGAATAAGCAAAAGCATCATCAACTATTTGGATAATCTATCCATAATAATACGCGCATCATTGTTAGTTAATGATATTTCACCGTTCTCTGAGATCACATATAGATCTGAAGCATTCTTCAAAGATGTCATTTGTGATTCTAGGACATAACTGTAGCCAGGAACAATCTCGTGTGTGAGATTCACAATGTTGATGATGAAACTATTAGTTTGTGCCTGGATGGTATGTCTTTTTGTTAGTAGCTCATATGTGGATTTTCTTGCTCTCCCCATCTTCCTGGTGGGAGCCGAGGTCAATGCTGCTCCATTTACATGGGCAAGAGACACGTTACTCTGCCTTGGAGTTGTGTTATACCGCCCTTTAGGGACTTCCAACCTTGCAGGAATATTTGCATAAATGTTTGATCTCGTCACTTTGGTAATATCAATAATATTTGCATAAATGTCTGATCTTCAGTCTACTACCTTTTGAAGATCAAGAATACGTTATAATTCAATCTCACTTTGAGATGTGCATGAATCTTATTGAAACATAGGGGGAGGAGTATTCCACGTTAATTCCAGACGTTCAACCAAAATGGAGGCATTCCTATCTCCCCCTAACGTGGGGAAGTATGTTTCTTCAAAGTGATAATCTGGAAATCTTGTAGTGCAGAGATCTTCTATCGAAGACTCAAGTAATGGACAATAGTTGGAGATTCAAAACCAAAATATATGCTTAATCGACGCTAATGACCCATTTTAGTGTGCTGTGGAGGTGCAATTGGTACATACACTACACAACCAAAGATGCGTTGATATGAAATGTCAGGCTTATATCCGGTTACCAACTGGTGCCCATTGAATGGTTGGCGCATTACAAGTCTCAAGCGAAGAAGCGTTGCTGCATGTAATACTGCATATCTCCAAGCAGATACCAGAAAATTAGTAAGCATAAAATCTACATGATGGATGGGATGTTCAACTTCAATCCCACTTGACATACAACAATCATCAAAAGTCTTTGATATGAATTCTCCTGCATCATACAATATAATAGACCTGATTGGGTTGTTCAGGTGGTGAGCCCAAAGCTTAATAATCTATGCTAGGGGTTTTACAAATACAACGTTCCTTGTGGATAACAAAGCAATGTGTGACCATCGCGTTGATGCATCTATCAAAACCTTAGAATATTTAAATAGTCCGCATCCCAGTTTGATAGGTTCACAAATATCACCATGGATTCTTTGTAAGAATGGTATATTTTCAGTGTTATCAACCGCAAAGAAAAGTCTAGCCTACAACTTTGCTAATGAACAAGCCTTGTAAAATGAACGATGAGCATCAAACAATTGCCACAAAGGAATCTTGTGGACCAATATTTATAGTCGGCTTAGATTCCAAAACCGGATTAATAGTGTTAATCTCATATATCCCATCAAAATCGATAGGTATTTCCACATGCTTCTTTGCTTTTAAAAATGGATGACCATGAGAGTTTTTCAAGATTTTGATCATCATATCCTGACTAGGATGTCCTAGTCTGTAGTGCCAAAGCTGATATGAGGTCGAGTCATACATAGTGGTCACTGGTGAGAGTGACTGCATTCGATTCAATAATCCGAACTGTAGTATGATATAATCCACTACAAATTGCCTCTAACTTCTCCCAGGTATGCTTTCTACCACATTGCTCTGAAGTTATGCATAAGAATTCTTTACCATCCTTACAGTGAGTTTCCAAGTGTAACGTTGACTCTATTGTCCTTCAAACTTAGCAATGTTCCATTGGCCTTTGGCTCGTACAATGCATCAGTGATATAAATTCTTATTCCATGTGGTAGAAAAAAATTGTGTTGAACCCAAGGAATGAAATATCGATAATATCCTCGATATTTTCACGATATTTCCTCTTTTTTTAAGATTACAGACACGAACTTCTAGGGAAGTCTTTTGACCTGTACCTTCACTGCAATATGCACGCCATTCAAAATTAGTAATCATCCTAAAGGGGGGAGATGAGCCATGAGACCTGGGGATGAGCTGCATGTTAGCATAAGTGTGCATGGAAAGGTAAAAGACATAGAGCATAAGACGTTACTTGGTTGATGACTACTCAGGGGATAGTTCAATGGTCATTCGTTAAAGTTCATTTCCTTTACCATGCCTCGGTGGAGGAGAATGGAGAAGAGGGTTGTTCGAGGGTGAGTACATCACGAAATCAACTTCCAAAAGTGTGGCAGACATAAGCACGTCGTTTTCCCTTTGATCTTCTCTCCACTATCTAGGGTTGACAATCTTCCGGCCATTCGAGAAGTCGAAGGTTCAAAGACCTCAACCTCCTGGCTCATGTCCTTCCTCGATCAAATTATTGCTCCCGCTCTCGAGATTGGGAGTTTGATTCATGAACAAGCCACAACTCTGGTGGTCGTGGGCATGTTGCCTCCAACTCTCCTCGATCCAGTCGCCGACCCACTTTTCGTGACCACGAGTACGAGTTGGAAGGTGCACGTTTCAAGATCGATTCCCTGAAAGGTGTTGTCAACCGCCTACGTTGTGAGCTCACGTACTCTAAGGATACCATCATGCATCTTTGTAACGATGCCAACCATCACTAAACTGAAGTAAGCATCGCATATGATCACATGATGATTGCCGGAGCCAGTAGCTACCGGAGCAACTTGATCACCAGACAAGGCATCCCTCCTTACTTCTTGCCATTGTTCTCCAATTCCAATGTGCAGTAATTTTGTGTTTTTATAACTTTGTTTTCTCAAACTCGTCAAAAAAAATCCGTCGATTGATTTCTCTACCGCAAATAACTTTGGGCTTCGCAGAGGGCAAGCTCTTTTTTTTTGGAATTTTCGAGCCTGTATTCCTGCAAGTATTGTTAATAAAACATATATTTCATGCTTATTCCACTGTACACCCCAAATTTCTTTTCGTTGGAGAATTCCCATCAATAGACATTTCTCGAGGATAGGAAATATCTCGTGGAGAAACTTCTCGCATGTCATTTTACCCTTTGGTATATTGACCATGTTGATATGCTCTGAGCTTTTCAACCTCTCTGCATTTTTGCTCTTAAGCTTATATGCATGTTACTCCCATATTACCCAAGGCTTTGGGGTCATATGCTCATTGGACACCTCTAGTTTGAGTGCTCACATTGATATGCTCTTAGCTTCTCAATCTTTATGCATTTTTTGCTCTAAAACTTTTATGCCTAGTAAGGCTTTTTGGGTTATATGCTCGTCGAGAAATTCTCTTTGAGCATCCATATCGATATGCTCTTAGCTTTTCGATCTTTTTCCCCATTATGCCCGAGGCTTTTTGGGTCACATACTCATCAAGAACTCCTCGTCAAGTATTTGCATCGATATGCTCTTAGATTTTTTTATCTTTATCCCTATTATGCTCGAGGCTTTTTGGGTCTCATGCATGTTGAGCATTTCTCATCGAGCATTTTCGTTGATATGCTCTTAGCTTTTTGACATTTATGCATTTTTTGCTCTAAATCTTTTATGCCTAATAATCCTATTATGCCCGAGGCGTTTTGGGTCTCGTGCTCGTTGAGCATTTCTCATCGAGCATTTTCGTCGATATGCTCTTATTTTTTCGACATTTATGCATTTTTTGCTTTAAAGCTTTTATGCCTAATAATCCCATTATGCCCGAGGCCTTTTGGGTCAAGTAATGCCTTATCAACAAAGTTTTGGCCTAAATGAAGACTTTACTTATTTCACTTTGTCTTTGCCACAAGCATTTTACAATTTATGGAAATAAATTCAAAGCACATCATTGAAATTGGAAGACGATTATATTATTCTAGCGTACCTCCCCTGGTTCATTGGTAGTATTTCTTTAGATAAACAACATTCCATGGCCTTGGGAGATAACGCCCCATGCTAACTTCCTCAAGTCTATAAGCTCCTTAACTGTATACCTCCATCACATGGAATGGTCCTTCCCATGCGGCTTCAAACTTTGTTGTTCCGTGAGCTTATATATCCTCGACCGTTCTTTTTAACACTAGCTTGCCGAGATGAAAACTTCGTGGTAGAACATTTTTATTAAAGTGCTTCTTAACTTGCATTTGATATTCGACCACTCGAGCAACAGATTCTTCTCATCGTTCTTCTGCTAGATCCAATTCGACGACCATGCGCTCATCGTTGCCCCGGGCAACGTACACCATCGTTCTGGTTGTTTGAAACATATTCTCGACAGGAATTACTGCTTTGGCCTCGTATACCAATGAATAAGGTGTCTTTTTCGTTGTCTTCCTTTGAGTTGTTCTGTACGCCCACAATACCCTTGGTAACTCGTTAGCCCATGCACCATATTTTCTTTCTAACCTCTTTTTAACCCTATCGAAAATGATTCGATTGGTGATTTCTGCTTGACTGTTTCCTCGAGGATAACTTCTCAATGAGAATCTCAACTTAATCCCATAATCCCATACTTGTCGCAGAAGTTTCAGAATGCCACATTATTGAACTAAGTTTTATTGTCGCACATAATTTCTCGAGGTACTCTAAATCTGCATATTATTTGCTTCCAAATATATTTGACCACATCCTTTGATGAAATGGCGACGAGTGGCTCTGATTCCACACATTTTTTGAAGTAGTTTGTCGCGACTAGTACCAATTTGAGCCCCTCGGATTCTACCGGGAGTGGTCCCACGATATCCATTTCCCAACGAGCAAAAGGCCATTGACCAAATTGGGCGACGAGCTCTTCCGTAGGTGCATGGCTTACGGGCGCGTTCTTTTGATATTGAGGACATTTCCTTACATACTACTATGATTGCCTCGTCATGTATGGCAAAAAGTATCCTTGTGTGATTATTCTTTTCACCAAGCTTCTTCCGCCAACGTGGCTCCCACACAGTCCTCCATGGAATTCCTCCATGATGTTCTCGGCTTTCCTTGGTCCCGCACATCGCAACAATGGCCCGCCGAAAGATTTTTGATAAAGTATCTCATCGAGTAATACATACTGTGCGGCCTTCATTCTCAATTTACTTGCCTTGACGGGGTCTTCGGGTTGAATATCGAATTCCAAGAAATTAATGATCTCTCCCCTCCAGTTATTTGGAATCGAGTCTATCGCCATTACGCTTCGTTCAACTTTCTCGTCGATACTGGGAACTTCGAGTACATCGAGCCGAATGGGTATTGGCTCCTGGATGAATCCCGAAGCATATTTTGCCAACTCGTCTTCTCACGAAATTTATTCTCGTGGAACTTTTATCAACGAGATTTGTTCGAACTCTTGAATCATCTTGCGCACCTATTCTTGGTAGTCGATCATCTTTGGATCTTTCACCATATAATAGTCGTTGGACTGTCCCACTACCAGTTGCAAATCCGAGTATATTGTATACATTGGATACGCAATTACTTGGCCAACTTGAATCCAGTCACAAGTGCTTCATACTCGGCGATGTTGTTTGACGCAGGGAACTCTAATTTCACAGCGCAATCAAAATTGAACCCCTCTGCACTCCTTCTCACGATCCCGACTCTAGCCCTGGCATAGTTTGATGAACCATCAATATCTATTTCTCGCATTCGGTCTTCCCATGAGGCTTTGTCTATGGCCAGCGGTAGATGACACTCGACGAGAAAATCAGCCAATGCTTGACCTTTTATCGATGTCCTCGGTTTGAACTCTATGTCATACTCATTGATCTGTATTGCCCATTTCATCATCCTCCCCGATGCGTCTGGCTTTGTCAAGATTCCTCAATGTGTGAGGCCTGTATAAACTGACATCTGCCTCCCCTCAAAATATTGGCAAAGTTTTCTCTTTGCATGCACCAAGGCCAAGATGATTTTCTCGGTGGGCGTGTATCTGGTTTCCGCGTTAACCAGATTGTGGCTGACGAACGAGACCGGCCATTGAAACATTTCTCCTTCTCGAAATAGTGTCGCGCTCCTAGCAATCTCTTTTACTGCCAAGTATAGGCATAGAGGCTCCATGTTCTTTAATTCGACGAGGAAATTTCGACTAGCGATGTATTTCTTTATCTCGGTGAACGCATATCTCCGTTCTTCTCCCCAAAATTCCGAACCCTTGGAGGTTTTCAAAGCCTTGAAAAATGGCTTGCAACGATCAGTCATTTGGGAGATGAACCTGCTTAATGCGGCTATTCTCCCCGTCAAAACTTGGATGCCCCTCTTGGTACATGACTCCTGCATGCTACATATGGCATCCACTTCCTTTGGATTAGGCTCTATTCCTCGTTGGTTCATGATGTATCCCAAGAATTGTCCCAAGGATACCCCAAAGATGCATTTTGCTAGGTTTATTCTCATCCCGTACTTCCTTAGTATCCAAAAAATCTCGTCAAGATGCTTGACATGGTCACTTCTTTGCTTTCTTTTTACCACCATGTCGTCAATGTATGCCTCTATTGTCTTGTCGATCTGCTCTTTGAACATCATGTTGGTCAATCGTTAATAAGTTTCTCTCGTGTTCTTGAGCTTGAACGACATCACTTTGTAGCAATACAATCCTCTTTTGGATACGAAGGTGGTCTTGAGTTGATCCTCTTGGGCCAGTGGTATTTGGTAATACCCTGAGTACGCATTAAGGAACGAGAGCCTTTCGTTGCCGGTAGTGGCATCAACCATCTGGTCTATTTTTGACAGTGGATAGCAATCCTTGGGACATGCCTTGTTGGAATTGGTAAAGTCCACGCACACATGCCATTTTCCATTCTTCTTCTGCACTACGACCACGTTAGAGATCCATGTAGAACACCACACCTCCCTTATGAAACCTACATCGAACAACCAGTCGATCTTGTCGCTAATGATCTTGTTGCGCTTTGGGGCGTGTCTCCTCGTCTTTTGCTGATACGGTGTAAAGCTTAAATCGATGTTTAGCTTATAGCATGCGATCATTGGATCAATGCCTAGCATGTCTTTATGAGTCCACACGAAAGCATCTTGATTTAATTTCAAGAAATCCATCAATGACCGTGTTTCTTCGTCGGACATAAACTCGCCGATAAAGACTGGTTTCCTCCTTCCTTCATCGAGGAACATTTCACTCGTGGACTCCACATGAATGGTGTCTGCCGCTCCTCTTCGTCTAACCTGGCTTGTGCCCCCAAGGCTTTCTGTGATTGCTATAACCTCGACTTTGTCGTCCCTTTGCTCGACGAACTTCTTCTTTATCTCCATTGCGTATAACTTCTTTGCTTATGGTTGATCTCCTCGAATGGATATGACCTTTTTGCAATCTATGGAGATAAATTTTAATACTTGATACCTCGTTGAGGCTTCGGCGTCCATCATATGTAGCCATCCTCGGCCTAGCATGACATTGTAGAATGAATACTTTACGATTATGACGAAGGTGACATTGATCCTTTTTCCTACTGTCATGACCGGCTATGTCACCTCTCCATAAGGCCACAACTCGGTCCCGTCGAAGGCCAGAACGGGTGATTTGCTCTTTTTTACCTTCTTCGGGTCGATTTTAACCTTTTCGAATACCCCGAAGTAAATGGTATCCACACTGCTCCTGGCCTCGACGGGGACTCGATGTACCAAACAGTTACTAACCCTCGTCGAGATGATGAGGGCATCCTATTGCAAGAATTATATTCAAACTTCGTCCTTGCTCAAAAAGATGATGATGGGTTCTTATCGTGAGTCTTCTACCTTCACGGCTCCCCATTCCACGTTGCATATCTTACTTATTTCTCGGCCTGCCTGTTCTCACTTCTCAACCACCCCTCTTCTTCCTGTATGGTTGAGGGTCTTTCATGGACGACGAGGATCTCTCGAACAGGAGGTTCCTCGTTGATAGTTTTTCGTTCACTTTCTTTTTCTCCCGTTTTGTAATGTTGTAGTTTTCCTTGTTTAATGAGCTCCATTATGGCAGGCTTGATCGCTTCGCAGGTATTGATGTTGTGTCCCTTCATCTTATGGTATGTGCAATATCTTTTTCGTTCAAAAAGGTCGAGGGACTCTGGTTGAGGTGCAGGGTCCTTGTAGATGCCTTCGGCCTCATGTGTCCTGTAGATGAAGGCAAGGGCCCGTGTGAACCATGGTTCATCTTTCGTGTTTTTGTTCCCACGTTTTCCCTGTTGCCTTCGAACGCTATCCTTGGCCTCTGTCTGGATGGCTTTGCCTTCTCTTTGCCCGCCAAATTTTTTGGTACTGTTTTGTTCTCGATGTTGGCTACCATCCATCCTCGTTGAGAATACTTCGTATGTCTCCCTCGATTTTGTCGAGGATATCGTCCATGTCCATTGGTTGGTAATGAATAAACTCCTCATAGAGTGGCAACCCATCAAGCAAACATTCTAGAAAAGCTATGACAGCTACGCTAGAATCGCAACGGATACTAGTCATTTCTTCTTTGAACCTCTCAAAATACTTCTCCAACCTCTCACCATTTTTCTGTTCCACGTTGAATAAGACCAGTGTTCGAAAACACAGTCTACAAAGCCGATTAATCGGTGTGTAATCGGTAATCGGTAAGAAACTGCATAGATTAAGGCCTAAACGGCCCCATACACAGTGAACTGTGTAGAGACCGATTAATCGGCCGATTCACCGATTAATCGGTGTGTTACACTGCCTACACAGCCAGATATTTTTTTAATGATTTAAAAATAACAACCCAAAACCCGATTTTATTTTTTCAAGGAAGATTTGGCATGAAGTGATTTTCTTATTTGAAATGCATTCTCTTATGTTTATTATTTTAATATTAAACTATGTGTTCAATTTTGATCACTTTCCTAACTTTTTTTTTTACTTAATCATTTTACCTTCTCTAATGATGGAGTTTCAAATTTTAAAGTTAAAATTGTCTAAAAGTTAAATATAGCTAGACTATATATAACTTGTGAGATAGTAAAAAAATTACTTAAAAATTAAATTAGACTAAATTGAACGTTAAAACAATAAAAACTGAAAGATGGAGAATATGACTTCAAGTCATTTTCTCTCCCCACTTTTAATAAATATAATTTCAAAATTTAACTCAAAGTTACATTTAACTTTGCTTTATGGTACCCGTTGGAGATGCTAATGATCTTTTAGATATTTTTTTAATATATTACTAGTTATAATATTATTTAATAGATAAAAAAAATACCGATTCCGATTAATCCCGATTAATCACCGAGTAATCGGTTACACAATAATCAGTACCATAACGATTCGTGTCCGATTACCCTTTTTTTTAACACTGAATAAGACCGATATGTCCTTCTTTTGTCTCCTTGAGCAAAAGTACTGCGAGATGAAATCTTGAGCCATCTAGTTGAAGCTAGCTATAGAATTCGACGTGAGTTCCCTGGCCATTTCGCTGCCAGTCCTTAGAGATTCGTTGGAAAAAGCTTGCACATCAACCTTTTATTGATCATCTCGAGCCTCATTATCCTCATGTACTTTTTCTGATGATCGATAGGGACGATGTTTCCCATATACTTGGGCAACACCACTGATGTTAGGAAATGCTTCAGCTTCCTAGTCCTTAAGATGTGGTCGATAAAAGGAGATTATGTGATTCATTTTGCCAATTCTGAGGCTATGTCTCAGGACCTCGCCCCTGTGTCTTCTTTCATGGCTTCGACCACAAGCTCCTTCAGTTGATTGCATGTCGTCATTAACGAGCTCTTCTTGACGGGATTTCCCACTCGACGAGATTTTTTATGTGGTTCGTAATCCTCGTTGGAGGACTAGTCGTCTTCCCATAGCTAGTTGTCCTCAGGTAGTCCGTCCTCAGTGCCACTCCTTTATGTGGTATCTTTCGTCCTCCTCCTCCTTTTCTCTTTCTCTTGGAAACGCTCGAGTTCCAACCACATATCCTGGATTTTTTTAGTGGTGAAGTTCATCTCGGGAGGGTCTCTTCTCGGATTTTCTCTCATTCGCCTAGTCCCCCTCAAACTTTCACCATTTTCTCGAACTACCTCTACATCCGGAGTCAATGGGTTGCTTCTCAGCTCGTTGAGTCGTTCCTCCTTCCAAAATCTCACCACTCTCATAATCCTCGAATTGGTTGTCATCGTCATTGTGTAGTAAAGCCTCGTTGTCATTGTTCTGAGGGATATTCAATGCCATCTTTTCCCGCAGACGGAGCCACTTGTTAGAGCGTAAAATTGTTGTCGAGGACAAGTTACCTCAACAAATTTTTTTTACAAACACCGAACGATCCAACATCTTTGACAAGCCTGAGTTTTGGCTTCTTCATGCCGAAATGAGGTCTTAGGGGTGAGGGGTAACCGACAAAAAACACTCTGACGATAAAGTCACTCAAAGTATTCTCGTTGGTAGTGTAAATACAAGTAAGTTTGCCAAGAAATGAATCTGTATCAATCTCGTCAAGCTTTTGGCGTGCAGTTCCTTCCTCGTCAAACTTTATTCATTTTCGAATCTTCTCGTTTACCTTTCATCCAAGTGACCCAAGAGCTCGTCTTTCCTCGAGCATCCATTCTAGATCGTCAATGGGGAGAAATATTACTCCCACACATCGACCTACTTTTTGCGACCTTAAGTACAAGTTGGAGGGTGCCCGCTTCAAGATTGACTTCCTGGAAGGTGTTGTGAACCGCCTACGAAGTGAGCTCACATACTCCAAGGATACCATCAGGAATCTTCATAACAATGTCAACCATCATCAAACCGAAGTAGGCATGGCTTATGATCGTGGGATGATTGTCGTAACCAGCAACTACCTAAATGACTTGATTACCCAACAAGGGATCCCTACTCACTTCATGCCACTGTTCTTGAGCTCCAACATGACATAGTTTTCCCTTTTGGTTTTGTAATTTTCTTTACCAAACTCATCGAGAAAGTTCGTTGAATGTTTTCTTGAAGGCAAATAATTTTGGGCTTCGCAGAGGGCGACCTCTTTTATTTCGAATTCTCGAGCTTTTTATAAATCATATATTTCCTGTTTATTCTCTATACATGCCCCCGATGTCTTTACATCAGAAATTTTCCGTCAAAAGACATTTTCTCGAGGACAGAAAATATCTCGATGAGAATCTCTCTTCGATCTTATGCCATTTCACCCTTTGGTATATTGGCCTCTTTACTGCCCATATACCTTTGGCTTTTGGTTATATGCTCATCGAAAATTTCTCATTGAGCGTCCATATCGATATGCTCTAAACTTTTCGATTTTATACATTTTCTGCTCTTTAAGCATTTATGCCTACTAATTCTCATTATGCCCGTGGCTTTTTGGGTCACATGCTCGTTGAGATTTTTTCATTGAGCACTTTCATCGATATGCTCTCAGATTTTTGAATCTTTATGCATTTTTTGCTTTTAAGTTTTTATGCCTATTAATTCCCATTATGGCCGAGGCTTTTTGGGTCACATACATCATGATGCCATATCAACACAGTTTTGGCCTCAATGAATACTTTATTTATTTCACTTGTTTTTGCCATAAGCATTTTACAATTCTGAAAATAAATTCAAAGTACATCGCAAAATTGAAGACAACTTTATTGCTCTGAAGTACGTCCCCAAATTCACTGGAAGTACTTTTTTCAGGTAGACGGCATTACATGACCTTGGGAGATAATGCCCAGTGCCAACTTCCTCGAGCCTATAAGCTCCTTGACTGTACACTTTCATTATACGGAACGGTCATTCCCATGCGGCTTGTATGTCCTCTCTTCAATATTAGCTCATTTTTGGAGCGCAAAAATATCGTCAATGAAAAGTTACCTCAACAAGAATTTCTCAACGAACACTGAACGATTCCACATTTTTGATAAGTCTGAGTTTCGTTTCTTTGCGTCGAAATGAAGGGGGGAGGTACCTGCAAAGACACTCCGACGGTCAAGTCACTCAAAGTATTCTCATTGAGGGTATAAATGCAAGTAAGTTTGCCAAAAAATGAATCTCAAGTCGAATTAATCCACAATCTGTCGAGAAAGGCAGTATTTATAGTGCAAACCGAGTCCCGCGCCCGAATATCTTAACGACCTTTGACTTCGTCGCATGTCTCTTGGTGCACGAACTTTTATCATCGTTTTGCGCACAATTTCCTTCCTCGTCAAGCTTTTACCTATTTTCAAATCTTCTCATTCACCTTTCATCCAAGTGACCTGAGATTTCATCTCTCTTTGAGCATCTACTCCAGCTAATTGATATGGAGAAATATTTCTCCCCTACAAATGCCTTCAAAATTTCTTTTGGATTTTCGCCGAAGAATCCAGAAGGAAATTTCTCGCCGAGAAACAGAAAAGCCATTCGATTTCCCACACGTCTCTTCTGTGTCCCCCATATTCAGCATACTCCCCGCAGCCATCACTCCACTTTGTTTCCCCCATCATTTAAAATTCCATAACCACTGTTCATTCCCCCTCGATTCTCCTTCTTTACTTCATCTTATCTCGAACTCTTCCTCTCTGAAAGAAAATCAGATTTTCGACTTCCCTCAACCCAGAAATCGACTCCGACCTTCACTCTCCACCATCTCAATCATGAACACCACTCGATCCCAAGCCAAGTTCACTGCTGACCCGGTCCACAAGTCGACCGTCGTGGATTGCCTCCCCAGCGATGATGAGGTCACCGATAAAGAAAGGGATGATCTTCAAGGGGATATCGAATTTCTAGTAGATGAGAAGAAGCGGTGGGTTCCCACCGAGAGCTAGCTCTCCCATGTGAGGTCTCGTCTAAACCCCCCAGGCAGTGTCTAAGTCTTCGCCGTACCCGACAATATAGATTTCGTCTCTGGTGAGAGAGTACCCGCCGACTACCTCATCCTCTCTCAGCTTCACCTTAAGTTCCTCAGCTTCCTATTGCATCATGCCATCTTTCTACTACTTATGGTGCTTGACCTATATCCCATGCATTTGATCCTGAACTCATTCTTTGTAACCTCGGCGTTGTTGGCCTTGAGTCGGCAAATGAAGGTTCCCATCGGGATTAGGGACTTCGTCTTCCTCCACAAGTACTCTCGGACTAAGAAAACTCACTGCCGCTTCAACTTGTAGCCTCACCACCAACGAAAGTGCTTGAAGCAACGTAACACCAATTACCAAGGGTGAGATTCTAGCCCAATGATGATCAGGGCGAGTGGATGCCCCCGGAGCTCAAGAATTTCCCCCTCGACATCCCCAAGAGGTTTAGGGACAAACGAGGTAAGATTTCTTCTTCAAGCATTTCTCATCGATAACTCAACCATGAATTTCTCTCTGAGAACTTACTTTTCTTGCAGCTCTTTTAGTGGACTCTAATCCCTTCCTGCTCGACGACGACCGGGCAGCGTGGCTCATCCAGAACCTAGCCAATGGCCACTAGTCTCTCGCTCATTTTACCTCTTCCTCCTCTCTCCTCGCACTCGTCTGTAAGCGCTCTTCATCGACGTACACTTGGTACACTGAGATACACACCACCGAGGAGAACATCTATACTTGGCTTATCCGGGTAGAGCTTCCTTTTGATGTTGCTGCTGAGACCCCTCATCTTCTCAAGGCCCTGGCCAAGTCCGCTT
Source organism: Geum urbanum (assembly GCA_946800695.1). Classification (NCBI taxonomy): domain Eukaryota; kingdom Viridiplantae; phylum Streptophyta; class Magnoliopsida; order Rosales; family Rosaceae; genus Geum; species Geum urbanum. The sequence continues at coordinate 48,889,194 of OX327002.1, read as the reverse complement.
TTCTCTCTTTGGAGGTCTCCTAGGAATCTTCTTCTACCGTTGCCTCCAGCAACAAGAAGAGAGGGTGTGTTCCTCCTCGCACAGTCAACTTCAAAGACCCCCTTGAGGAGAAAAGATGCAAGGCCTTATCGAGCACTAGCGAAGCCCCGCCCAAGTCCGCCAATATTCCTCCTCCTTGTCCTGGATCTCACCCACCTGTATCTCGAGCACCCGAAGCTCGTCCAGCTCCCATGGAGGAATTGGATCCCCTCCTCCATGAGCAATTATTGCATCCTGCTTCTCCTTAAGGTATTCTAATCTCCCTGTGTTGATTTACCTTGTACTTATCTTTATTTATCCTAATTCAAATACCTGCGATGATCATAGAGTCATAACGCACCCTAAGCCTCCTCTGTCAAAGAGCATCGCGACCCCCACGGAGAAAAGCTCTTCTACTAGTAGCTCGAAGCCCACCAAGGTCAAGCCTTTTCTCAATAGGGAACAAGCCTCCTTGGCAACCCTGAGGCAGCGCGTAGCATGGCTCTCTAACTTTACAAGTGCTCCCTGGACCATGATGTCCTCCGGTGCCAAAAAATGAGGCTCCCGCCGAGAATATAGCCCAGCTTACCGATGAGGTCGTCCCCTCCTCCGAGGCAATACTTGAGCACATTGAGGTTGGTTCTGTAGTTGAGGTGATCCCTGAGCATACCAAGCCCTCTTCCTCAATGATGCAGACCATCGTTCGGTATATTCTCAATATACCGAGAATATATACCACCTCAAGCACTCAAGAACCCGCCAAAGAGAAGGTCGAGGAGAAAGACTTGACAGCCACCACCTCCACTGATGCCCCTAGCTGAAGCTTTTTCTGTCTTTCTCTTGTTTTCCCCCTTTTTTTTATCTTAGGCATGTAATTTTTTGGCCAAAGCCAACTTTTGAATAGCTTTACCGGCTTCTTACTTTTGCATGGATGCTTTTCTTTTCTCGTACTTATGCATTTTCTCATACTTGTCAAATTTGTGCTCGTCAAGCTTTACTCCGCCTTTCTCTCTTTAACTAATGTTTCTTATTTTCGATAACTCCTCAATGATCTCGATTTCATCGAAAGAGGCTCAACCTCTTCGTCGATGAGTACACGTACTTGTTGAATGATCTTCGAGATGACAAATCATTTCATGAGAAATATTTTGTTGAGAAATTCTAACCTTCAGTTGGAGAGATTTTCTCAATGACCATTTGACCCTGTCCCTTCTCCGAAACGGCTTTCAGTTAGGAATTTTCAAAATTCCTTTGATCTCAGCCATCTCAAAAATTGAAGTTAGGCTCTTCTTCCTTGCGTCTTACACGAGGAACCTTAAATCACTTGGGCTTTATAAACCCGTTTTTCCACACATTTAATGTGTGCATCCAGAAAGAAATCCTTCATTATGTCTGCCACACTTTCAGAAGTTGATTTCATGATGGACTCGCCCTCGAACAGCCCCATTCCCTTTCCTCCTCCTCCTAGTCATGTTAAAGGAAAGGAACTTTCACGAATGACCATTGAACTATCCCTTGAGCAGTCATCAACCAAGTAACATCTTGTACTTTATGCTCTACGTCTTTTACCTTTCCATGCACACTTACGCTAACATGTAGTTCATCCCTAGGTCTCATGGCTCATCTTCCCCCTTTGGAATGATTACTAATTTTGAATGGCATGCATATTGCAACGAAGGTACAGATCAAAAGACTTCCCTAAAGGTTTGTGTCCGTAGTCATGAACTTATCATTTTCTCTTCACTCTCATCTCCATGATCTAGGGTAGACAATATTTCCGCCATTTGTCGAAATCGAAGCCTGGAAGACCTCAACCTCCTGGCTCATGTGCTTCCTCAATCAAATTATTGCTCTCGCCCTCGAGATTAGGAGTTCAATTCACGAACAAACCACAACTCTGGAGGCCACGGCCGTGCTGCCCCCAACTCTCCTTAATCCAGTCGCTGACCCACTTTTCGCAACCTCTAGTACAAGTTGGAGGGTGCATGTTTCAAGATCGATTCCCTGGAAGGTGTTATCAACCGCCTTCTTAGTGAGCTCACATACTTTGAGGATACCATCAGGAATCTTCGTAACAATGTCAACCATCACCAAACCAAAGTCAGCATCGCATATGATCGCGGGATGATTGCCAGAGCTACCAGCTACTAGAGTGACTTGATCACCAGACAAGGGATCCCTACTCACTTCTTGTCATTGTTCTCTAACTCCAATGCGCAGTAGTTTTTTGTTTCTGTAATTTACTTTTTCGAACTCGTCGAAAAGTACGTCGAATGTTTTCTCAATGGCAAATATCTTTGGGCTTTGCAGAGGGCGAGCTCTCTTATTTCGAATTTTTGAGCCTTTATTCGTACAAGTTCTATTAATAAAGCATATATTTCCTAATTATTCCCATGTACATGCCCCCAATGTCTTTTCGTTGGAAACTTTCCATCAAAAGACATTTCTCGAGGTCAGGAAATATCTCAAAAAGAATGTCTTGTTGACCTCATGCCATTTCCCCTCTTAGTATATTGGCCTCTTCATAGTCCATATGCCCTTGGATTTTGGTCATATGCTCATTGAGAACTTCTCATTGAGCATTTACATCGATATGTCTTTTCGTTGGAAACTTTCCATCAAAAGATATTTCTCGAGGACAGGAAATATCTCGAAAGGAATATCTTGTCGACCTCATGCCCATTACCCCCTTGGCATATTGGCCTCTTCATAGTCCATATTCCCTTGGATTTTGTTCATATGCTCATTAAGAACTTCTCGTTGAGCATTTACATCGATATGCTCATAGATTTTCGATCTTATGCATTTCTTGTTCTTAAGATTTTATGCCTGCAAATCCTCATTTTGCCCAAGGCTTTTTGGGACACATACTCGTCAAGAACTCCTCGTCGAGCATTTACATCGATCTGTCTCTTTAGCTTCTTGATCTTTATGCATTTTTGCTCTAAAGCTTATATGCCCAGTACCCTCATTACACCCAAGGATTTTTGGGTCTTATACTCATTGAAAGCCATCCGTCGAGTAATTTCATCGATATGCTTCTTTAGCTTTTCGATCTTTATGCATTTTTTTCTCTAAAATTTTTATGCCATCCCATATTACCTGAGACTTTTGGGTCATATACTCTTTGAGCATTTGTCATCGAGTATTTTCATCGATATGCTTTTAGCTTTTCGACCTTTATACATATTTTGCTCTAAAGTTGATTTGCCAACAATCCCATTATGCCAGAGGCTTTTTGGGTGATTTACTCGTTGAGCATTTCTCATCGAGTATTTTCGTCGATATGCTTCTTCAACTTTTTAATCTTTATGAATTTTTCCCTCTAAAGCTTTTATGCCTTCTATGCCATTATGCCCGAGGCTTCTTGGGTTACATACCATTTGAGCATTTCTCATCGAGCATTTTCATCAAAATGCTCTTAGCTTTTCGACCTTTATGCATATTTACTCTAACGCTTATATGCCAATAATCCCATTATGCCCGAGGCTTTTTGGGTAACATGCTCGTTGAGAATTTCTCATTGAGCAATTTTATCATCAACACAATGTCATATCATCGAAATAGTTTTGACCTCAACAAACTTATTTATTTCACTTGTCTTCAAGCGGTGGAATTTGTTCTCTCCTGACACTCCTTAGTGCCATAATCTCGTTTAAAGATTCCAGATTTCATGAATTTTGTAGGCCTCTTTCCTACAATATCATCAGAAAAGATAAAGCTTAGATGCTTGCCCCCTACTTTCATCGCCACAACCCATCGATAACTTATAGATGATAAAAAAATCATCTCCAGCATAATTAGCAAACAAATTAGTTCCATCAAAACTCCATCGGCTATAATTGATATAGAATCAATTTTTATATTCCAGACTGCTTTGATCAAACTCAAATGTAATGTGCAAAAGCTCACCAGGATTTCTTGAAACATCTAGCTCGACGGGCTATTTTCTTGTTCGTCGAGATGTTTCTGCTCATCGAGGTGTTTCTCCACCAGAAATTTCACCACTCTCATATTCATCAGACTGGTTGCCATCGTTTTTGTGTAGCAAAGCCTCGTTGTCAACCGTTTCAGGGATGTTCGGTGCCATCGTTTTTCAAGACGGCGCCACTTGTTGGAGCGTAAAAATGTCATCGAGGACAAGTTATCTTCACAAGAATTTCTCAATGAACGCCGAACAATTCTACGCCTTTAACAAGTCTGAGTTTGGCTTCTTTGCATCAAAATGAGGTTGGGGAGGTTACCTGCAAATACACTCTGACGCTCAAGTCACTCAAAGTGTTCTAATTGAGAGTATCAATGCAAGTAAGTTTGCCAAAAAATAAATCTCACGTCGAATGAATCCACAATCTGTCGGGAAGGGTAGTATTATAGTGCAAACCTTCCGTCCAAATCAGAAGCCAACTCGTGGGCCTCAAGTTTTGGACCTTCCAATCCGAAACTGACTCCTTACCCGAAGGCCTACGTTTTGCAGCTCGTCGAGCGAAACGTCCTCGAGATATTCTCGGCGAGACCGAGTTCCGCATCGCGAATATCTCAATGACCTTTGACTTCGTCGCATACCTCTTGGTGCACGACTTTTCTCGTCAACCTTTTAGCGCAAAATTTCCTTCCTCATCGAGATTTTACCTATTTTCAAATCTTCTAGTTCACCTTTCATCCAAGTGACATGAGAGCTCGTCTCTCTTCGAGCATCTACTCAATCTCGTCGATATGGATAAATATTTCTCCCCCAGACTCGCCGAGATGAAAACATTGTTGTTGAACATTTTTATTGAAGTACCTCTCAACTTGTCTTTGGTACTCAGCCACTCGAGCAGCAACTTCTTCTCGTTGTTCTTCTACTAAGTCCAACTCGAAGAACATGTGTTCGTCGTTGCCACCGGCAACATATGCCATCGTCCTTGTTGTTGGGAACATATTCTAGACGAGAATTACTGCTTTGGCCCCATATACCAACAAGTAAGAAGTTTCCCTCGTTGCTTTCCTTTGAGTTATTATGTATGCCCATAACACTCTTGGCAACTCCTTTGCCCAAGGACCTCGTTTTCTCTCTAACTTCTTTTTCACCCCATCAAAAATAATTCGATTGGTGATTTCTTCTTGACTGTTTCCTCGAGGATAACTTCTCGACGAGAATCTCAACTTGATTCCATACTTGTCACAGAAGCTGCAGAATGCCATATTGTTGAACTGAGTTCCATTGTCGCACACTATCTCACGAGGTATTCTGAACCTACATACGTGCAGCCTTCATCCTCAATTTCCTCGCTTCGATGAAATCTTCTGGTTGAATGACGAACTCTAAAAAGTTGATTATCTCTCCTCTCCAATCATTTGGGGTTGACTCTATTTCCATTGCACTTCGCTCAAATCTCTCTTTAATGTTGGGGATTTCGAGCAAGTCGAGCCGGATTGGTAATGGTTCCTGAATAAACCCCGAAGCATACTTTACCAACTCGTATGCTCATTGATTTTCCTCTCGTGGAACTTTTACCAACGAGATTTGCTCAAACTCCTAGATTATCTCGCGCACCAACTCTTGGTAGTCTGCCATCTTTGAATCTTTTGCTGCATAATTGTCGTTGGATTGTCCCACTACCAGCTGCGAATATGAGTACACTTGGATACGCCGAATGCGTAATTGCTTGGCCAACTTGAGTCTGGTCATAAGTGCCTCATATTTGGTGACGTTGTTTGACGCGGGAAATTCCAACTTTACGGCACAATCCAGATGAAATCCTTCTGAGCTTCTCAACAAGATTCCCACTCCGGCTCCAGCATAGTTGGATGAGCCGTCAATATCCATTTCCCATATCATATCTTTGCAATAGATATTGTCTATGGCCAACGGGAGGTGACACTCGACGAGAAAATACGCTAATGTTTGACCTTTTATCGATGTTCTTGGCCTGAACTCTATGTCATATTCACTAAGCTTTATCACCCATTTCATCATCCTTCCCGATGCATCTAGCTTCGTTAACATCCCTCGAAGTGGAAGGTCCGTGTACATCAATATTTGTCTCCCCTCAAAATATTGACGAAGTTTCCTCGATCTTTGCATGCACCAAGGCGAAGATGATTTTCTCGGCGGGCGTGTATCTAGTTTCTGCGTCGATCATGCTATGTATAAAAAATGAGACCAGTAATTGGAATGTCCCCTCTTCTCTAAATAATGTTGCACTTGTAGCATTTTTCGTCACCGCTAATTATAGGCACAGAGGTTCCATGTCTCTTGGCACGACGAGGAAATTTTGACTAGCTATGTATCTTTTTAGCTCGGCGAATGCTCATTTCTATTCTTCTCCCCGGAATTCCTGTCCCTTGGGGGTTTTTTAAGCCATGAAGAATGGTTTTCAGTGGTCAGTCATCCGAGAGATGAACCTACTCAATGCGGCTATCCTCCTTATCAAGACTTGGATATCCCTCTTGGTGCTAGATTCTTGCATGTTGCATATAACTTCCACTTGCTCCGGGTTTGGCTCTATTCCTCGTTGGTTTACAATGTACTCCAAGAACTGCCCCAATGATACTCCAAAAATGTACTTCTTCGGGTTTAACCTCATCCCATACTTCCTTAGTATCCCAAAAACCTCATCGAGATGCTTGATGTGATCGACTTTCCATTTGCTTTTCACCACCATGTCATCAATGTATGCTTCCATTATTTTGCCGAGCTGCTCCTTAAATATCATATTGATTAATCGCTAGTAAGTTTCTCCAGCATTCTTGAGCCCAAACGGCATTACTTGTAGCAGTACAACCCTCTTTCAGACACGAAAGTGGTTTTGAGCTGATCCTCTTGAGCCAGCGGTATTTGGTTGTACCCCGAGTACGCATCAAGAAATGATAACCTTTCAATTCGTAACCGGTGGTGGCATCGATCATTTGATCTATCTTCGGTAATGGGTAGCAATCCTTGGGACAATCCTCGTTGAGGTTGGTAAAATCCACACACACGCGCCATTTCCCATTCTTCTTTTATACAATGACCACGTTAGATATCTAGGCTGGACACCAGACCTCTCTTATGAAGTCTACTTCGAGCAAATAATCGATCTCGTCGCTGATTATCTGGTTGCGCTCGGGGGCATGTCTCCCCGTCCTTGTTGGTATGGCATAAAGTTTGGGTTGGTATTTAGCTTGTGGTAGGCGATTCTCGAGTCAATTCCTGACATGTCCTTGTTAGTCCAGGCAAACACGTCTTGATTCTTCTTCAAGAAATATATTAAAGCTCGTGTTTCCTCGATGGACGAAAACTCGTCGATCCATACCGTTTTCTTCTTTTCCTCGTTGAGAAACATTTCCCTTGTAACTTCCATGGTGACGAGCATCTGCCATTCTTCTTTGTCCACCATGGCTTGAGGCCCCAAGCCCTTCTATAATTTCTATAATCTCGATAAGCTTCAACCTTCGTCTTTTTACTCGACAAACTTCTTCTTTATTTCCATTGCATATGGCCGCTGATTTTTCCCCCAGCCTTAATGTCTTTGGATTTCTCTTTTCTCGTTGAACTTTCTGGTTCCATCTCGTCCTCAACGTTGGCTACCATCCTACCTTGTCAAGAATATTTCAGGCACTCTAGCCGTATTTCTCCTTTGACCTTGTCGAGGATGTCATCTATGTCTATTGGTTGGTGACGGATGAGCTCCTCGTAAAGTGGTGATCCATCAAGCAAACCTTCTCGAAAGGCTATGACAGCCATGCTCGAATCACAATGGATACTAGTTATTTCTTCTTTGAATCTTTCAAAGTACTTCTACAATCTTTCCCCGTTCTTTTGTTTGACCTTGAATAAGACCGATAGGTCCTTTTTTTGCTTTCTTGGAAGAAATATTGCGAGATGATAGCTTGAGCCATTTGGTCGAAGCTAGCTATCGAGTTAAAGGTCAGTTCTCCAAACCATTTTTTCGCCGGTCCCAATAAGCTCATCGAGAAAATTTTACACATTAGCCTTTTATCGATTGTTTCCGGCCTCATTATTCTCATCATTCCCATGTACTCCTTCAGATGATCGATGAGAACGGTATTGCCCATGTATTTGGATAACACTACCGAAGTCAAGAAATGCTTCAGTTTTCTAGCCCTCAAGATTCAGCCAGTAAAGGGAGATTATGTGGTTCCTTTGGCCAACTCAGCAGCTATGTCTCGGGATCTGGTCCATGTAGCTTTCTTCATAACTTTGGCTATGAGTTCTTTCGATGGATTGCCCATCGGAGTCGATGAACTCTTATAGACGAGATTCTCCTCTTGACGAGATCTCTGTTGTAGTTCGTAATCCTCATCGGAGGACTCATCATCTTCCCACAGTCCTTCATTTTCAGGTAGTTCATTCTTGGTGTCATCCTCCTCCATGGTATTATTCGTTCTCCTTCTTTTCTTCTCCTTTTCTCGGAGGCATTCGAGTTCTAACCATATTTATCGATATCCTCGGCAGTCAGGTCTATCTCGGGAGGGCTCCTCCTTGGATTTCTTCTTCTTCACCTGGCTCTCCTCGAGCTTTCACCGTTTTCCCGAACCACCTGAACATCTGAATCAATGGGTTACCTTTTAGCTCATTTAGTTGTTCCCCCTTCCAAAATTTCACCTCTCATAATCCTCGAACTGGTTGCCATTGTTGTTGTGTGGGAGGTGCCATCGTTTTCCACAGACGATGCCACTTATTTGGGTGTAAAAAGTACGTCGAGGACTAATTACCACAACAAGAAGTTCTTAACAAACACCGAACGTTTCCACACCTTTGAAAAGTCTGAGTTCGACTTCCTTGTGTCGAAATGAGGTGGGGGTACCTGCAAAGACACTCTGCCACTCAAGTCACTCAAAGTGCTCTATTTGAGAGTGCAAGCACAAGTTTTTTGAAAAATGATTATTTTCAAATATGCCGGGAAGGTCAGTATTTATAGTCTCATCCTTCCCACCAAATTAGGAACCAACTCGTGGGCCTCAAGTTTTGGACCTTACAATCCGAAACTGACTCCTTACCTGCACGCCCACGATCTGCTACTCGTCAAGCAAAACCCCCTTGAGATATTCTTGGTGAGACTGATTCCTACGCCACGAATATCTCAACAACCTTTGACTCCGCCGCATGCCCCTTGGTGCACGACATTTTCCCGTCGATCTTTTAGCGTGGAATTTCCTTCCTCGTCGAGCTTTTACTTATTTTCAAATCTTCTCATTCACCTTTAATCCAAACGATCCGAGGTCTCCTCGTTCTCTGAGAACCCCATCCTGCTCGTCGACGTGGACAAATATTTTCCCCCACAATGTGCAACACATCTAAACCACCAATTTCAGGTGCCATCTTCAACGGGTCAAGAAATCCACTATACGGGTCGAAGAAATTCAAAATAAAATTTTATTTTCCTATAACCATTTTCGACGGGTCGGAGATGTTTCTCGACGGGTCGAAAGAAAAACCTATAACTGTATCGAATTTCCTATATCTTTTCTAACAGGTCGAAGAAAATATTCAATGGGTCAAATTTGTGACACTGTGGAGTCAATAGCTTGCATTCGAAGGATCAAGGAAATATCTTGATGGGTCGAAGGTGCTTTTTAATGTACCGGAGAACTGAATTTGACGGATCGAGTGAAAACTAGGCAAATTTCTCGATGGGTCGAGAAAAAGAATCCCAATGGGTCAAAAATTCCCATAACCTATCTCATTGTTTATGATATTTTGGTGTCATAATGCCAGAGAATTTTGTAAAATTCGAAGCATTCAAGCTATGAATATAACCGTTCTTAACACTTTTATATGCCAAAAGGAAGAAATTTTATTACTTTTCCAACATTAAAACATTGTCTTATTTAGTAACCATGACTACCACTAGAGTCAAATACAAAACTAAACTTGATTACATAGCAGAATTATAAGCCTAATACATACACTAATCAAAAGCCATAGTCTTTAGGCTTGCTTTTGAGTTATCTGCTGCAATTTGATTGGCTTCACCGCCATCTTTCATCTCATAGTCAGCATAATGTGTCTCTTTCTGCTTTGTTTGGTATTGTTGATACATCTTGTAGGCATTTTAAATATCCTTTAGAGCTCTGCATTGCTTGTGCATATGATTAGTCACACCACACTTATAGCAAGGTGCCAAACAAGAAGTAGAAGTAGAATGTGAAGAATTCCCACTATTCTTAAAATCATAATTAGATTGACTCTTGTTGTGGTTGTTGTCATGGCATGTCCAGGTCAAATTCTGACTATTTCCTCCTTTACCACGACCTCTACTACGTCCTCCTCTACCACCACCAGTTTAATAAGGTTCAGGACATTATTTCCCCTTATCTTTTCATTCCTTCCCTCTAGTGTTATAAGTTCCTTGGACTTTGTTTGTACTGGCTGGCCTAGCATTGTTGTGGAGAAGGATCTCGTGATGCCTCTCTTTCTTGGCCAGCACACTCATAAGATCACTGAATGATCTAAGTCTGTCTTGCTCATAATCAATGCAATACTAATATGCAAGGGTGTCCATAGAAGTAGGGAAGATTCTCAAAGACTTTTTTACCATAGCTTGGTCGGTCTTTACAACACCACAAATGGCAAGCTCTGACTGTAGCTCTAGCATATCTTGTTAAAAATTCTTTAACTTAGGATAATCCAATAACCGAATTCTGTCCCATTTTTTTGGTAGCTCTGGAAGTTGTGCATCATACAAATTGTTGGACCATTCTTGCAAAGTTGCCCACAAATCCGCGGGGTCATCTTTTAATAAGTACTGTTTTCTCATAGCAAGATGAATATGTCTCTTGAAAAACATGAGAGCTTGAACTTTTCGAGCTAGTGTGTCCTCGTTGGCTTCAGTGCCAGGCGGTAGTGGTTGGATGGTATCAGTTAGACATTTACCAAGAAGAGTATTCTTAACATCTGATACCTATCTATGGTATTCTGCTCCTTAAATGTCAAGGATATCAAATTCTGGCTTGCCACCTCAGTCATCTACAAAAAACAATAGATGTAATTAGTATCTGATCGAATGAACCACGATCACTAATACCAAGTTTAGGGAATAAGAACCATGATCAATGATGTTTGGTCACAAAAATTGATACAAAATGGGTAGCTTCATACCACTCCCCAGAAAACCGTGACTGTCAAATAATCACAAATATCAACTTCCCTTTTTCCAATGTGACATCATAACTAACCATGTTATTCACTAATTACCGTGATTCCCCCAAGACTGTCACTAATTTTAAACCTTGAGGAAGAGCTGATTAAATTCTCTTTCACTCATACCTGCATTAATCCATAGGAACTAGAGGCATATAATAATTCATGGTATTTAAACCTAAATCTAAACCTAGATTAGGGTATTGCAGTAATTAAGTTTTATAACCTAATTCTAAATCGAAGAGGGTTAGTCGATTTAGCTTGAGGGTATTATGCTTGGTATGAAAACTTCTCTAAAAAGAAGTTTGAAGCGAAAAGCAAAATCCGGCTACGGATGACAGCGATGCTCCGGTAGTAGAAGTGATTCCAACGGTAGAGATTTATGTATTTAGGGGTTAGGGTATTTTTCTTTTGGTGGTGATGGTTATCAACTTAAGGGCTGCTGACAACATGTTAAAGGAGAAAATACATACACAGAAGATATGATCTGAAACTGTACTTTATTCATTGATATATGGCCTTAAATAGGCATTACAATCTATTACAATCAATATCCCTATAAATCAAGGATTGAGAGAATATATACTTCTATGATAATTAGGACAAGACAAACACCTGGATACCAGGAATATTAATTCTTTAAACAATACAAATATATGCAAAATAAAAACCTTAAACTCCTAAAATCTTAATTTCTTTATGCACAATTCTTGTCAAATTCTATCATAGTGACAAATCAAAATGTTAGGCGACCCATAAAATAGTCTTTTATAGACCTTTTTTTAGTTATTCTTTGTAAAAGTTGTTTTTATGCATTATGTAAAAAACGGAAAAAAAATCTGAACCAAACCGAACCGAATAATCGCAGTTTTTCTTTTAAAAAATGAAAGAAAAAAAATCAAACTGAACCGAACCAAAAAAATATTTCAATTTAGTTTCGGTTTTTATTAAAAATCGAACCGTTCTGCTCGAATCCTACCAATAGTTGAGATGCCAAACGCGCTGATATGCCCACTTGTATTTATCTGGATCCATAACAATATGAATTGATTTAGGGGTAGTCAACGGGCCAAGCCAGGCCGGGCCTTGCAGGCTTCAGGTCGGGCCAGATAGGGTTTTTAAGAAAATATAATAATTACAGGTCAGGCTGGGTATCTGTGACGACCCAGAACGGAATCAGCAGTGAAATCAGCTTAATCTACGAGCTTGCACGTAATCGCAGATTTCCGACAGTTGTTTGAATCGCCGGACTTGATAACGACTAACTCATTGGCTGAGAATTGGAGCTGAGTCTCTTCTCAAGAGTTGTTATACGTGTGATTTCGAGTTCGTGGGCAGTTCCGGATCGTTATTTGGACGACCGAGGAATAAATTATGAATATTTGAAGTTTCGATATAATCGGGTTAAATTAGTGGCTCTCTTCACGACTAAATTACCGGACGAGAATTTGATATCGGATTCTTCACGGAAGTTGTTGAGAATTTAATTTTGACCTCGTGGGAACTTCCGGAGCATTATTTCGAGTTACAAAGATTAAGTTACGAATATTTCCGATTGTTGATCACTTAGTTGGTTAATGTATGTGTTTGGGTTGAACAGTTGAATTTTTATCGGATTTGTCGATATGTTTGACTTCGGGTGATAATTGAAGAATACGTCAAGTCCAGTTTGTTGCCGCGAGAATTATCGGAATCGGATTTACGACGAGAAAGTTACGGGTATTTGAGTTTTGTCGAAAAGTGTGATTATTGGAGTTTCCAAATTGGGAAATTATAAAAGGAGGTTTCCATATTGGGCAAGTCAACATGTGCATTTATGTAGTTGACTTGGTTTGACCAGTCAACACGTGGTGGAGGAGGAATGGCGACGGGGAGCCACGGCCACGCCGGCGGCGAGCTCCGTCCGGCCACCCCACGGCCTAGGCTATGACCCGTTTTACACGTCTAGGTACCCTAAAGTTGTTTCCGGCCTCCTTTCACGGCAAGGTTGCCGGAGGAGAGAGCGAAATCCGGCCAAAGTTTGAAGATTTTGGGGTTAATGGTGGATTTCGATTCCGGCCGAGTTGAGCTTAAACAAGTACTGGGTTTTGAAGCCCTCATCACCATGAAGCTACCATGTAAGTTTGGTGTTCCAATTCATCTTGTACATGGAGAATTTTGGAATTGAAATCTTGTTTGGAATTCGGTTTTACATGAAATTGACATGGTTAGAGTGAGAATTGGCCTTCGATGCAGTTGTGAAAGTTGCTCAGTGGGTGATTTTGAGTGGAATGGGGCTTGCTCCGCCGAGGAATGTTCAGTTTGGTGGCGGCGCTGCCGGCGGCGGCGGTCAACGGTGGTCAAACTTTGACTTTTGGGGTTTTCGACAAGTTGCATGTCATTTCACTTGAAATCGCGCCCCGATCGCTGTGGGGAGGTTCATTTTTCGAATTGAGTGTCCGAAATTATAGGTGTGATTTTCAGATTTTCGACAGTTTGTCGTAATCAGATTACGTGTTTCCGAGAACGGTGGTTTCTTGTGATTTGATTTGAATTGTCGAGTTATAACTTTGAGAAATGAACTTTGTGAATATCCAACTGTTCGTGATCGTTTGTTTGGCGAGGGATTTTTCCGCCGGATCACGGGTTAATGCGAACTGCGTTACGCTAGCCTGTGAATGGACAAGTTTATATTTTTCACAGTTGATTTGCGAGTTCGTGATTTATTGTGATTTTTCGTATTTACTTTATACGATGTTGAGATATATGTTATTTTTGGAGGTATTATTTTATATTTATTGGTGATGGCATTACTGCATCGATGCTTCGGCCACTCGGCTGATCACCGGTAGTCCGCCAGAGTTGAGAGATTCCTCTGGGCAGGGTTGAGAGATTCCCATGTATGCCGCCGGGGTTGAGAGATTCCCCTGGCCTATCACCGTCGGGTTTGAGCGATTCACCTGACGTCGGGCTTGAGAGATTCGTCTGACAACCTCCATATGTATATGTGTTCCGAACTCGCATTGTTTTATATTGATTATGTATATGAACTGGTGAAAGGCATACGTTTATTTTCGTCCACTCACTCTAACGTTTTTATTTGCCTTTCCCCTGGGCTTTTCGGTTTCCGTGCCCAGTTTGCAGTTCGGACTCTGGTGTCGCACGTCATGGTCGGAGGCATAGTGCTCGAGCTACCTTGTTTCTTCCAGTAGGTTTATTGTTCTACCCATGGTTCTAAAAAACGCCGCCCAGGGCCGCCTAGGCGCTGGGCGGCAAGGGACCTTTCCGATTTTGCCCTGGGCGTTGAAGCTGGGCGCTGGCGCAAAAAACGGCCTCCTAGGCGGGTTGGACGGCGCCTGGGCGCCTAGGAGGGCTGGCTGGGCGGCCCAATTTTTTTTTTTTCCAACAAGGTTGAACAATCTAGTGTATGTCCAATTCAATGCAAGGATTATGAACAAGAAAAGAAGAGAGAAAGAGAAGAATGTGGATGTACTACTTGCTAGTGAAGCAACTATGGCACAAGGATGGATTGTTGATGGTGGTGATGAAGATGTTGAGTCGGATCTTAATAGTGAAATGGTTGGAGATGATTTGGGAGTGGGTAGTGGTTTAGAGCCTCGAATAAGTTCTAGACTTCAAGAAATTAGAGAACTTCATGAGGATGATTTTGTATCGGATGAAGAGGAAGAAGATGAAATAGACTTTGAGTTTGAGACCGACACAGAAGAAGTGCAAGAGGGATATGGAGAAGAAGAATTTGAGGCATAGCTGCATAGGCTAGCAAGAATCTAATTTGTTTCTTTCAAATTGTTTTTTTTTTATAATTTCTAAGAACATTGTTGTTGAACATTTTGTCTATTTTTGAAGTATTTTTGCTATTTTAGAAAATAATAATGCTTTTTATAAATTGTATTTATATAATTATTTTAATTAAATAAATAAAATATATAGAAAATAAAAAACCGCCTAGGCGCCCGATTAATCCTCTGGGCGCTAGGCGCTGGCTGTCCGCCCGACTAGCGCCTAGCGTTTTTTAGAACCTTGGTTCTACCTACTGTGGAATATTTATATGATTATACATTAGAGGTCGCTCTGAGTATTCTGTTCTACATATTATATGATTTTACTCCGGATTTCAGTAAAATACAGATATATTTATTATTTTACTTTACTGCTGATATATTGAGAAATCCGGATGGGATTGGTGCCCACGGTTTGATTTTTGTGGCATAGGATGAAGTGTTGTTTACAGGGTGCAGGTTAATGCAATTCCACGATAGTAGCGAAACTCTGCCAAATTTTTACGGTTTTTGTTGGTTCGTGTTTTCGAAGGGGTTTGATTCTGGTTTAGGGAACTAAATCGGGGTTGGGTCCTTTCAGTATCTCTATAAATTTCAGGCTGGGACAGGCCTAATTGTGTTCGACATACAAATAAGTTTTCAACGCACTAGTCACAAACATTAGATCAATATTCAAACAAAAAATCAAAACCCATATAGTATTTTTTAAAACAAAGCATAAAATATATTTTTTTATGTATAAAACTAAATTTTTTCATTAAGGCCAAGTAGGTAAATTGAGAATCTAAGAGCAAATCCAACGATCCAAGTGTGACGACCCGAACTAGAATCAGTAATGTAGTTGGCATGATTCACGAGTTAGCGTGTAGTCGTGGTTTCGCGTCATAAGTATGGTTCGTCGATTTAGTTCGCGACTTTATTATCGGTCGAGAATTGGAATTGAGTTTCTTCACGGAAGTTGTAGAGCACGTGATTTCGAGCTCGAGGGCGGTTTCGGATGATTTTTCCGATAACCGAGGAATATAATATGATTATTCGAAGTTTCGGCTTCCGACGAGTTTATCCGTTTGTTTCGTGTTTATCCGAATCGTTTTGAATATTCGTTTTGGACCGTCGATTGACCCGAGGCGCGAGTATAAATATTAGAAATAGTCGTAAAATCGTCGAAAAACACAGTTTGGGAGTTTACCAGAGTTGACTTTCCGTTTTTAGAAGTTTGACCCGTTGACCAAAGTGGAAAGTTTCCCGTTTGGTCTTCGCCGGCCGATTTGATTTTTTCGGCCACCTCCGGCCTCGTTGAGGGTAAGGATCGCTTCCTCTTGTGATTTTAAGGTGTTTTGTAATTGGAATTGTGAAAATTGATGGAGATTTATGGGAACCCGAATCGGGTTTGGATCCCGGGTTTCACCGGTAACGGAGGGAGGTTTTCCGGTGGGTTTTGGTGGCGGGGGAGTGGGGGTTTCGACTCCCCTTGCCCCAGGGAAGCTTTCCCTAAGGTTTAATTGGGCTAAAATGGAGGTTTTGGTGGAACCCGAAATGGGTTGCCAGAGTTGGTTTTCCGTTCGGTTTCAAGGTGATTTGGAGATGTTCCGGTGTGAATTGGCCTTGGTGATAGTTAAGGAAGTGGTTAGGCTTGTTGAGATCTTGAGTTCTGGAGCTTCCTCGCCGGAGAAAGTCTCCGTTGACGGCGCGGCGGCAGCGGTCAACGGCGACGCTCCGGCGAGAGGGTTGACTTTTTGGTTTTCGATGAATTTAATGTCATTTTTCTCGTAATCGCGCCATGATTATCGCCTAGAGGTTTTCGTAGTGATTTGAGTATCAGATTTTCAGTCGAAGGTTTCGAGTGGAGATTTCGGAAATTCAGTCGATTATTTTGTACAGTTTAATATGTTTTCGGGAACGGTTGGTTTCCGTGATTAAGTACAGTGTTGTGGACTATGGTTTTGATCAGATGTGTTTATGATTATTCAGGAGATCGAGATCGAGATCGTGCTTCAGGCGAGGGATCTTCCGCCGGGCCACGAGATTAGCGCGAGTGCGCGTTTTGCTCACCTATGAGTGGACAGTTCCTTTTCACTGATAATCGCGAGTCTTTATACACGTTTTACGAACATGAGCATGCATACGAGACTATGATCTATATGAGCATGTGTTATACGATTATATTACATATATGCTTTCATATGTTGTTTACACAGAGTACAGTCACAGTTTATGTTGTTGTATCGATACACTTGCATCCCGACTGATCCCCGAGGGTGCCTACCAGGGGGAACTGTACCTTGTGCCGATCTATTTCCGGGTGGGTACAGTTGTCTGTTTCTTGTGCCGATGCATTTCGGGGTGGAAACAGATACCCTAACCTGAGGCCTTTCTGGCTAGAATCACGTGTGGGTCTGGGATCCCGTAATTCGGACTGTACTAGCACGGATGTGTCCATGAGTGACCCCGTGGGATTTTTACTTGCATGCTCAGTACGCTGGAGGAGTATGTGTTTACCTCGTGTACTTTATTATATTCATTTATCTGGACTCGCATATGTTTTTATAACATATATTAACTGGCGAAAGACATTTATTTTCGTCCACTCACTCTAACGGTTTTCATGTCTTTCCCCTGGGCTTTTCGGTTTCCGTGCCCAGTTTGCAGTTCAGGTTCTGGTGTTTCACGTCGTGGTGGGAGGCTAGTGATTCGAGTTACCTGTGCTTTCCAGTAGGTTCTTTTTTTGCCTACTGATGTGTATATTGTATATATTTATACTAGAGGTCGCTCTGATACATTCTGATACATGTTTTATACAGATTTCTCGGATATACTATATATATTATAGTATGATTACTGTTTATTGATTATGTTATGATATTGAGAAATCCGGATGGGATTTGTGCCCACGGTTTGGCTTTTGTGGCATAGGATGAAGTGTTATTTTCTGGGTGCAGGTTAATGCAATTCCACGTTAGTAACGTTACTCTGCCGAAATTTTGAAAGATTTTTGTTGGTTCGCGTTTTCAGAAGGGGTTCGATTTCGGTTTAGGTAACTGAATCGGGGTTGGGTCCTTTCACCAAGTAGACAAGAAAAGTGTTCTATGAAAAAAAAAACACTAGAGTTTGTTCTCACTTTAAAGAGTGACTAAATATAAAGAAAATATTAAAGAGTAATTTGTTGTAGTTTTTTTTTCTTAGTCTTGTTTCCTTATATAAAGGGAAGATTGAACTAGTAAGGATATTACAACATTGTTTCCTTATTGCAATTTTTTTTATACAGGTCTAAATTATAATCCATATATTAAATGTTAGAAATTAAAATGCAAGAAGGGCTTTCGGGCCTAACTTTTACGAGTCGGACCGGGCGGACTTCTTACGGGCCGGGCCAGGTTTGAGACAGTGAGCCCAAACTAGGCCCACGGGACGACGGGCAGTGCCTATCACGAGCGTTTTTTTAGTCGGGCCGCGCTTGGGCTTCTCGGGCCGCCGAGGCCTGCGAGCCAAATGATGAGGCCTAAATTGATTTACTAGTTGCCAACCAACGGCTACTACCTATCTATTTCAATTAAACTCACATAAATTATTAGCTAGGTAATTCAGTTAAACTCAAAAATATATTAAAATATTAACTAAATACTATTATAATTATAATTATCATGAAAATAAGTACATTTATTTGTTTTGTTATTTATTAGCACATTATTAATGAAGCGTTATATTGAAGTTAATCTATATTATAATTATAAACACATCAAAATGCATTCTAGCTTCTCCAAATGGAACTCATTGTTGGAAAAAAGAGAGTTAGAACTAAATGAATAATGATGAAGAGGAGTTAAAATGACTCCAGCTCCCAGATAGCTCCTCAATTATTGGAGTTGCCCTAACAGAGCTTAAGCGTTGTTACCACCCAGAATGGATCAGTAGCATGCTTCTTTTTCCCAAGTTCTTAATCTCTGAGCTCCACCCTGATTTGCCACTCTCAAATGGGACCTCAAAAACCCTAAACCTAGTTGTTAACATCCTTTCGTCAACGTCGCTAAATGTTGAGAATGTGAATGGAGAAAGAGTTCTAATGAGGGACCTTGCTTGTGCATTAATAAGGATTTGGGCTACTCCAATCATTGGAAATTGAATTTAATTTTGAACCTCATATCACTTTATCATGGTATCAGAGTGAGTTCTTCCACGTGTATTGTCGAATGTGAGTCACACGTGCTCATCACCACCTATATACCTATATATGTTGTTGGGCGAATCTAATACATATATGTAGTATAAGTTAGGAACTGGCATCTTTATCTCAGTTGGCATCTTTATTTTACCCCATCCATGGTTCGAATCCCACAGATGGCCGTTTTACATTGTTTTGCCATTTTCCCTCGGTTCCAGTTTCTCTCGTCTCCTTTCTGTTCCATTTTCTCCTCTCATATTATACTTTTCAGCAATTTCATTGAGTTTAGTATATTTTACAGCTGAAATTATCTTCTTCAATTATACAAAGTTTGAAGATTCTTTTCATAACTCTCTCTAAAAGACTTCTCTAAAACTAAAATTCTTGTTTAAATTGTAGAATTATTATCAATCTTCAATGAAAAAAAAGAAGGTAAAATTAGCCCCTTCCAGTTTATAATCTTGAATCCGTTCTTGATATGTTAGTCACGTGTTTAGTTTGAGATATCGCTATACGTGCGGAACGTGTTGAGAATGTAAATAAAAAAATAGTTTCAATAAGGATTACTTGTGAATTTATAAAGATTTACGTTACTCCTACTATTATCAATTAATTTTAATTATAAACCAAATTACTTTATCACCAAATCCTAAAACTGCCGAAAGAGTCCCCGCTTATTCCACTGGACATTTGCAGCCATGATTACGATTAAATCCGAGCATTTTCTGAGCAACGATCCTCATTTGTGATTGCTCGATATAACAAACAAACACTATTTTCGTAAGTTCGTAATGCATAGCTCTAAAACTGTCCCTCAATAAAAAGTCACATCCATCAGTACTCCTAGTTCCTTCAAAGCCATACTACTCTAGTCTCCACACCAACCTGCAAAATCCCCAACTAATGTCTCTATAAACCATGACCGATGACATGACATGACACTATATTCCGACGTCGAAGAAGGGATTAAAGACAAGACAAACTTGTTAACATTAAAGTAGTTGTTAAGTATAGTACCTAAATTTACTAAAAAAACAAACTTGATGTCATTGTACATAGCACTGTTCATCCTGTTCATTCACTCATTTTTTTTACAGTTTAACTTTTTACTTTACTTTTAACTGTTTTTATTTTTACTTGTTTATCACTGTTCATTTACCTTTTTATGGTTTCAGTTCTTACTTTACTTTTTTACAATCTGATTTCTGTTATGACTGTTCTTGCACACATTTATTGATCTTTATATTTTTTTTCAAGTGAATAATGTTTATTGATACCCTCGTTTATTAGTAAACATTTGAGCATATTACTGTACAGAAACAGCTCAGATATGATATGAATATAACCTCATTTTGGTCTAGATTCAACCATATATAATCTTAGTAAGGAAAGCTTTGTTTGTGCATAATGATTGAACAAGTTAGTTCATCGTTGAATGATAATTGAAACAAGGTGCAAGAGAATCACTAATTAACTGTAAAGAATGTTCACGTGAATGATTATGAACACATAATATGAGTGCGTCCACCCGTAAGTAATTATAAATGAGGCGCTTATATGGTTACGTTAATTGACATGGAATAATATTTATAACTCGGTCAATATATATAAACCTAATAGATTCACCAAGGTCACTGTATGACATAGAGGTGAATAAAACTGATTGATATGTAAATCGATCATCAATTTATGATGAATAGATCGATTAGCTCCATATATCCGGTTTTTTTATAGTATATACTGATCGAGCTGCACCAAATTGTGCGTAACAAGTCGAGGGAATTGAAACATAGATATCAATATACATATCACATGATTCACATCGGGAAATTTTTCACTGAGGACCTCTATGATAAAGACTGATGAGTACTTTCTTAAAAATCATACTTCCAAATAATATTTTGAACCAAGTCGTAGATCATTTTTATAAATTTTCATCCAATTTAAAAATCGTTAAGGAGTCGAATAAGATGATATAAATGAGCATTTCAAATTTATCAAATTTGAACCGTTCATGTTTATAATTGATAAACCATGATTTTAAATCTCTTAACGATTTTCAGTTTGGTTGAAAATTTACAAGAATGATCTACTCATATATAGTTAAACATCTAACGGTTGATATGTCAAAATATGATCAAAATTGAGACTTATAAACTATTGTATAAAATGTACTCACTAAGTCCTCACCATATAGGTTTTCAATGAAAAAGCTCCCTATATATATACATATCAGTTTACCGATCGATTTGTGGTAGGGAAAATTTAACAAACAATACTTGAATTTTTGCTCATTTTAAATATTAATACCTTAATTTTACAAAATGTTAGAACTATACCCTAACTTTTATCCCGACCTAAAAACTATATATGCCGTTACTTATTTCATCATACATGCATGTTAATTCTTATGTCTATAAAATTATGCGATTTAAAATGGAGTAAAACGGAATACGTAACGGTAAGTATAATTTTTGGGTCGGGATCAAAAATTGGGTATGATTATGATATTTTGTAAAATCAAAAATAAGAATATTTATAATGAACATTTAGAATGAACGAAAATTCATGTACTATTTGATGACTGGCATCTGAGATCTCAGTAAGCAAGGATTAATTCAATCAAATAGTAAATGAGAGAATTGGTAGAAAAACATAGGTGAATGTGAAAGTGAAGCAGCAAATCCTAGATTGGAATAACAGAAACCGATTATCATTATAAATATCTAAAACTCATATAGCAGCTGAAGCATAATAGACCTTTTTAACAGATCCCTAATTTCAATTTTTACTTGTCTAAATTAACCTTAAGCCACCCCATCGTAAACCACTTTTACCAATTTTTACTTTAACAGGAAAACAAGAGACCTCTCGCAAGGGCGTAGCTATCATAAATGAGGGGTGTCAAATGACACTCCTCAACTTTTAAATATTTATTAAACATGTCATTTAAAGCTTAAATAGTAATGATTTAATAAAATAAATTTTATTTTGACACGGGTAATAAATTAAAAAGTAAATGTAATTAAAAAATAATAATTTAAAAAAAAAATCTTACAAAAATTTGTTTTGATAATCTAGAGTCCACCCTTTGAATTTTTAAGAGAGGAAAAATATTGGTGTTTATTCATGCAAATAATATATTTTTCTTAAAGCTTCATTCACTTTTTTTTATTGATAACTATAGTTTATTGTTTGATTTTTCCTATCTGAATTTGTTTATTAAGTGCGGTCAAAATCGAATTTTTTTTTATATAAAGTGTACTAATTGCGTTATTTATCATTCTTCAAAAATAAATGATACGACTGAGTAAAATTCTTTGCTACCCCACTACCTCTTTGTGTACATGTGAGGTGAACAGAGAAAGAAGATTCTAAACCACTGGGTAAAAAACTATAACTTTGACCTTTGCAGGCGACTTGGACTCAAATAAGCGACGCCAGCATATTCAGATCCAACGGCAGAGGCTTCTTCTCGCTCTCCTCCTCCTCCTCCTCATCTGCCTTCCTCGCATTCTTTTCCTGCTTACTCATCACCGCCGCGTTCAGAGTCTCCAGCTTGTATCCCCTGCATGCCGACCTCACCTTCAACATCGCCCCTGGAACATGGTTTGCCATGCTCCACAGCAATTCCCTCGTCCACTTCTTCTACCTGGTAGACGGCGGCGAAGGCAACACAGCTGGAGTTGGAGCTGGAGTGTCGAAGTTGGTTTTGGCTTTCGAGCCACGGAAGATGCGAGCGGCTTCATCGTAGGCACGCGCCGCCTGTTCGGCGGTGTCAAACGTCCCGAGCCACTTGCGTGACTTCGACCACGGGTTCCAAATCTCCACCGTGTATCTCCCCCACGGTGGCTTCTGCACTCCCCGGAAAAGGCACTTCGTGTTCCTCCTCCCCACTCTGCCACGGATCGCCAACCTCATTTCGCTGTCTTGCTCCTCCTTGATGACTCTCTGGGGAGGAGCGGCGGAGGCGGAGAGGGAAAGTGAGGTGTGTTGCATTGCGTAGGAGGCGGACATTAGTGGCAAGAGTGGAGGAGTGAGAGTGTTAGGGTTTGGTGGAAATTGGGGGACGTATTTATAGGATAAGGGAAACAGGCCGGGATAACGCCGACAGATAATTAGGGATCGGGAAATTAATGAGAAAATTAAATTTTAATATTGACCATATGGTAAAGAATTCTGTATAGAAATCGTTTCTTTAATGCAAGTTTGACAGCTAACCTTTGTATTAATTAGGTTCATTTTTGACTCATTAATTTGCTACGAGATTCGGTAGGCTATAATTATAATGCTTTTTTCTGCTTCACTATTTGTCATCCCAAATGGGGTTACCAAAAGCGTCGTCCTAATCCTTTTAACATTTTTTCCCTCCAATAATGGAATTTTTCCTACCAACCGCAAAGATATTTGTTCTAGCATTTTTCGAGAAATTTCGTAAATATGTGTAAATCTATTAACGATGTATAGCTATTTCGATTCAATGTAAATATATAGTCACTGAACTAGTCAAACTTATATTAATGTTTTAAGAGATAAATGGACACATGGTAGAATTTTCTTATATATAAGTGCATGAGCATGGACTCGTTTAAAATTAAAATTATAAATATATAAATATAGCACTAATTAATACCATTTTGTGGCAATATCAAAATCTCAATGACAGTTTTTGACGACGAAATATTGTTGTGGTGTTGAATAAGATCATGGTTACCCTATTCTGTAATTACTCTAGTTTTTCAGTACAGTGAAGAGATCATAAAGCATAAAGCAACTTTGCATGAGATTGTAACACGTGTTTAACAATGTATTGTTGATTTGCAAATCCTAATTATGGCAGCAACATTGTGAACTCTTATGATCTGCAATATTATTCACTAATTATGACACCAACTGCATTATGATTGGTCATTAGTTCCAATTAATCTCTTTGGCTCTTTGCTCGAGTAGTCGAGTTACTGAGACAAAGTGGAAGCGGTGGAGGGGTCCATCCTAGGAGCAACGTGTTGAGTTTAGGATGAGTGAGTGTGGTGAGGGTCCCGCAAATTGTCTTTTACGGAAAACTGACACTCTCATTTGCCTGAAGAGAACAGAAAGTTTGAAAAGCTGAAAAGCTCCCGCGCGCCTCGTACTACCTACTCTATAGTAGCCCTAGCCCACCACCTAGACAACCACGATCTCACGCGCCAGTATTATATCTACCAAAACAATTTCTATATAACAATGCTGATCGCGCTATACTTTTCTTTTTCTTGTTCATCACTCCGACGGTATTTCCGACTTCTCCACCAGTAAGGTCACTGTTCTTCACTTCTTCGCACGCTCGACTCAACGTTAACCTAATGTCTAAATCTTACGCAGATTCTGCCTCTCTCCGCAATGGTCAATCGATTCTCTTTTATTTTCTGTCTAATCAAAATCGCCGCCACAAAATCTACCAAACCCAAAACCCCAAACGGAGATAGCAAACCTCGCCACTGGTATTGGCTTGAAATGAACTCGGATCTTCCAAAACGCAATCCTTGGCTGCAAATCTAAACCTCATCTATCTCCTGATTCGCATCATCCGTATACAACCAAGTCAATCCAGGTGAGCAATCGATGAGTAGTGAGGAGGCTCCCTCTGGAGGGCATCGATTGCTGCTTCCATCTCCGGTTGATATGCGTAACTTTCATCTCCATTCTGAGATCAGGTCTGTCGGGAGACTTTCTTCGATTCTATGCTGGATTTGTTTGATAGGTTATGCCCAGTTTGGTTTTGTGGGATTACTCTCTCATTGATAAAATTAATCTAGGGATATCGCAGATTTAGCTTATTTGGTTTGTAAGACTACTGTGTGATTGATAGGATTGGTATGGAGATAACACTTATTTTGGTTTTTGGGTTTGCATGACTACTGTGTGATCGATAATATTGGTACAGACTTATTTTAATGACTAATAGATTGATACATATTCCATCTTTGAGATATAATCAGATAGATTACTCAAATCTCTTTATGTTTATGTGAACTAATATTCAAAAGCTTAGTCTTGATAAAATTTTGGTTCGTATGTACTGGTGGTACATGTAAAACGAACTACAGAAATAAGAGAGATCGAATGAGAATAACAAATGAAAACAGGCGGCTAGGGTCAAAAAACGAGTGAGAGGTTCGTGAGAGAGGTTCTTCCATCGTCTAGGAGACTCTGCTGCTCTTCGTCTTCACTCATATGAACCTTTAGGTACCCTATCCTCTACAAGTTACGCATTCGATGTATTTGTTTTCGAATTCGTATCTGTCTGTTTGGAGGTTGATATTTTTCTTTCATAATGTACTAGCCTTCCTGCACGCGCACATGCGCGTGCGAAAGGCGTCGCGCTCGCGCGTGCGATTTATCGGTGACATATTTAAAGGACTGTAAATTCATGGTTTGTCTATAATGTGTTGGACTTCGTTGGATGTATCGACGTCAACATAGTTTAAACTTTTGCTATTTTTTTTTATAGTTTCTATTCGTGTGTTTTTTGTTCTATTTTCATATGCAATGCTGGATAGAGTGATGCCCAGTAGGCTCCATGTTCCCTTTTATTGCGCTCTCTCTCTCTCTCTCTCTCTGAGGAGGAGTCTGTGCGCTGTGTGTGAAATTTTTCAGAAAAATCCACTGGCCTTTTGGGTTTTGGGTTTACATTTCTCAACTTCTTTGGATGTGGACACCTAGTTTTTCAAATGTTTTGGAGACTCTGAAACTTAGGAGGATTGTATTATTTTGGACAGCATTGTGATATATGAACTTAAGGCATATCCATGCGCTTGTATTTCTCTTTGAGATGAGATTTGATTATTGAAATAAGACTTGATTCAAATCGAGCCTTTGCAGTCTAAATTCTTGATTTTTAAATTTCACAAATTTTTAAAACGAATTTCTAAAGCGCCCCTAATTAGATCCGTTATTTTTGAATTATGATTATAAGATATGGTTAATAACAGTTAACCAACCAAGCTTTTAATTAATAACTTTTTTTAAACTTGGATCACGCCCATAACGCGAAAATGGAATGACATCGAAAACAGAGTAATACGTAAACCAAAGGGCCCTCGGCCATGTGAACAAAACTCGAAGAGCTATGCTTCAGGTCCACATGGAGTTCATGGCGAATGCCATTACCGTCGGTTCATGCTCCTAATGTTAATCCCGGAGCAATTAATCAAGTTTAATGAGTCTTATTAATATAAGACCATCTCCAACAGCTTCCCCAAACTTTTTCTAAAATGGGGAAAGCAAAAGCCAAATTCTCCAAATTTTTTTTGCTCCAAATCCAACAGGTTCCCCATTTTAGAGACTTTGACATTAATTACAACAATAAAATATCCTACATATATACTAATTATAGTAAAATAAATGTTTTATCTTCTATTATTGCCATATAATATTCAATATATATTGTTTTCTTTTTTGAAGAATGTGAAATATTTATGATAATGCTAATTTCAAGAAATTTGGGGAAGGAAGGCTTTGCTGCAGATTTGGGAAAGTCACTCTATGTTTTGCTCTCCTTCTCTATTTTGGGGAATGAGATGGGGAAGCTGTTGGACCAAAAACAAGGCTAATATTCTTCAAATTTGAGAATATCAAGAAAATGGGGAAGCTGTTGGAGATGCTCTAAGCAAACTCCTAAAGCCAGATACTAAATACTAATACTAATGAACTGAATTATTAAGATAATAGATAACACGAACCAAACAGCCGCGAAATGCCGCTTGAATTTTCACCGTCGCCCACTCCTCTCGAATCGCAATGCTCCCTCCGCCGTCGGTGACGTCGTTGCTGTTGTTGTTGGTAGTTGTTCTTTCGATGGCGGTAAGTCGAACGACGTCGACGGCAGCCTGTGCGGCGGCTACAGCATGTTCTGCGACGGCGGCTGTGGCGGCGGCTACGGCGATGGCGTGTTTGTTAGGATCGACGATGGCGGAAGAGTCATTTGGGTGGTGGTGGTGGTCTTTTTCTCTGTAAGACTTGATGAAACTCCATCGGCATTTGTCTTTGGGTTTTGGAGAAGAAGAGGATGTGGTGGTGGTGTTGGGCTTCTCAGACTTTTTTAGGCCCAGGACGCTGCGGAACCATCTGGAGTTTAGGCCAGAGAGAGTTGGTTATGGCATGTGGGTTTTCCTCTCTCACATATGCAGTTGCGGAGAGAGAGAGAGAGAGAGAGAGAGAGAGAGAGAGAGAGAGAGAGAGAGAGAGAGAGAGAGAGAGAGAGAGAGAGAGAGAGAGAGAGAGAGAGAGAGAGAGAGAGAGAGAGAGAGAGAGAGGAAATGTTGTTTTGAGAGGGGGAGTGAGACTGAGTAATAAGAAGGCGCAGGAATAAGAAAGAGAGAGTGACAGAATGTGTACGGTTGGGTAAAACGTGGCAGATCTGAAGCAACGTGTTAACTGTATAGGGTTTTGTCCAACTTAATTACTACCTTATCCTTGGT
The DNA here is from genome assembly GCA_946800695.1 of Geum urbanum. Classification (NCBI taxonomy): domain Eukaryota; kingdom Viridiplantae; phylum Streptophyta; class Magnoliopsida; order Rosales; family Rosaceae; genus Geum; species Geum urbanum. Next base: position 48,861,651 of record OX327002.1, on the reverse strand, counting down.
TTATATAATTGTTGAGCTGATAGACTTATATTCGAGAAGGACATCAGAAGGAATTACGAAAGTTCTACCATAGCAACTGCCGTAAGGCATGTTGCCTTAATTAATAGAGATTATAGTAATTGGTAGATTAATTAAAAAAATAATAATAAATAGAATTCCTGATTTTTCTCTTTTTTTCCTCTCTCTCCATAACTTCTCTGGCATCTATCTATGTGATGCAATCAGTAATCAGTTTATAATCGTAATGTAACTACCTCTGCCTTAAAAAAAAACTACTTTGTCCACTATCTTTTTTCCCATTTGAAAAATAACTACTCCCTCTTCTCACACCCATCGGGTGTGCATTTCCTCTGGTCTGTATTGTATATAAAGCCGTGAAGCGATTAAGAGTGCAATCATGCAAGAGATGATTCTAAAAGAATCTTTAATTTTTATTTTTTTTTGCTTCTGTTTTGATATCAGAGTAGGTCAATTAGCTTATAAATGTGATTTATTAGATTATATGATTCATTTAGGTTGCCTCCGTCTCTTATTTGCTTCTTTCTTTTGTTTTTCAATGTTGTATGTATAGAAGCTAAACAATGAATTGTTCAAAGTGCGTGTACTGGTACATTCTAAATTTCATTCAAGATTTGTTTTGTATGAGTTTATAGCCATCACATTTGGCAAGAATGTGATCATGACTTTATTATTTAACAGAGAATTGCGCGGTGCGCACTTTTGGGATATGCATCCTAATTCAAAAGCAATTTGTTCCGTAGCTTATTAATATTGTTCTTTTGCTTTGAATTTTCTGTGGAAAGGGAACACAAATTACTTCCTTAAGGAAAGCTTTATGTGCAGCACCTTATGACCATGCCGCATTTTTTCTGTGCATTTTCCTTTAGCATGATCATGATCGAATTTCCGTTTGCCTTCAGCAGAAATCTCAAAATAGCTCTTTAATTCCTTTTCAATAATCATCTGTAACTTTAGTTTTTCGAGTTATTATGAACTTTTATAAAAGTTATTTGTTAAACCTTTTGCATAATGCTGCAATGGTTCTATCTGCAGGGAAGCAAGTGATGAAGCAGCATCGCTGCATTGTCGTCAAGCAAGCAGAATTAGGAGAGAGGAAACACTGATTAGGGGATATCAATCAAATGACTTATTTGTAAATCTGTAAAATTTCATGAATTAACATCAAGTAGCAGCAAATTTAACTGCTCTTTTTTATTACAACATTAATTTATGTAGAGCTCGAAGTTGTTTTTGTATTCCACTGATCAAACTCCACTTCTTCAACTAGCTCTTTTACATGAATTGGACCACTCTTTGAATAACTTTCATTTGCATGGTCTAATGAAAATGCGTAATGATCTTTGTGTAATTATATATCCAACTATGGTCTACAACTTCTCATGTACTATAATGCTTATAATGTGTGATCTACAACAGTTTGTATCATTTTTTTCGATTTTACCGGTTGTTTTATATTTGTTTTATAATCTTGTTGTTCATGTTTGCATTTTTTATTTCTCGACTTTCTATGATCGAATCACCCGCGCCTCGGCTCGGGCTTTCATTCTAGTTAATCTCAATGACAATTCAAGGTTGATTGGTTTTACAATCTCATAGACATCGTCTCATTTGACTATGATTTCAGTTCGTCCTGTTACAAATTACGTCGGGTCTCCCTGATAGTGTGATTTTTTGTATAGAATCGTGCACTTTCACAATTGTAAAGAAAATTCGAACTAGTTTATCTCACTGTTTAGAAAGGATGTCTACGAAGACACTCTAAATTGGAAAGACGGACGAGTGATCGAAAACAACAATCGAAAAGCGAGTTGGAAACTTGTGCAAGGTAAAGGTCGGAAGAACACAAACTGCTTTCATTACGTTTATACTATGGAAATATATATCAAGGGAGCTTCTCTTTTGAGGACTTCTATGGTGAGTACTTTTTATATAATGGTTAATAAGACTTAATTTTTGATCATATTTTGACATATTAACAGTTAGATGTTTAGCTATATATAAGTACATTATTCTTGTAAATTTTCAATCAAATCATTTTTTTTAAAAGGATTCAAAATCATGGTTTATCAATTATAAACATGAACAGTTCAAATTTGATAAATTTAGCACGTTTATTTGTTTCACCTTGTTCGACACCTTAACGATTCAAATTTGATAAAAATATATATAAATGACCTACGTATATATAGCTAGATATATAACGATTGATCTTCTAAAATATTATTGAAAAGTATAACTTATAAGAATGTATTCATCCTTAATGAAACTTTTTCTATATATCAAATACTGACGAATGACAATGAACCTTGCCATATACATTTATACGTACTCTTGGGCTGGGATGTTGTCCGAGACGTGAGAACAATGAATCCTTGTGGGCTGAATATTATGTCATGACCCAAACTATCTTTTCAGGTTGCATTTTAGGATATTCCTAGTTTAGCTTCGGTTCAAATACAGTAAAAAGTTTCAAGATCCGGGTGGGTTCAGAACTGTTTACTTACATTTGGTTTGGTTTTGTTAAATTTATGGTTGGAATAGTTTGAAACCAAAATCGTTCGATTCTGATTTCGGTTCCTGTTCCAATTCTAGTGTTCTTGGTTCTCGTGTGGAAGATCCATTTAAAGAAAAGAACTAAAAAACCATTTGAATAATGCATAAAATCAATGATATTTTACAAATTTGACTTCGCATTCTTTTAATTTTAGAAAAAAAAGAAGAGAAATACGAAGAATTTTTTTTTATAATCAATACATAAACATAAACTTGATAAACACACTTAACAGAGGTATGCAAATTGCAAGTTTGCAACATATCAATGCTATATTAGTTATTTCCAAAAGTGGATCAATCAGTGTGCAAGTTATCAAACATCTACAGATTTTACACGGAATGTACTCAATCTAGTACACCAACCTGTGTAAAGACCAAACAAGATTGTCACAGGGAAAAAAAAAGATTCTGATCGAGTACACAACTAAAGAACTTATTACCTCAATGTTTAATTGTTTGTCACTTTGTTGGAGAGCAAGAGTTGGTCGACGTAGGGGCAAGGACTACGTCAGCTTCGACAATTTAGGGACAAAGTTGGTGCGTCGTGTAGGGCCGAGGGTCGAGGGTCGCTGCATCGGGAGGGGGTTGTGGAGGACAGGTCGCCGCGCTGTTGCAATATTCCAGCAAATTTTTTGTTTTGATTTCTAGGGTTCGTCACTCGTCACTACATCAGCTAACTGCTTCATTGATTCATCACTTCAACGGATTGAGAATTTGAGATTGGGTTAATCGACGGCTCAAACAGAAACACACCAATACTAGTTCTAACGGATGTGTGGAATAGAAAGTTTTTCATTGGAATTGAGAGAAGAGTAAGTACTTGGGTTGGGTTTGTGTTGGGTATTTAATTTTTAATTAAGTTGGGCTAATATATTTGGGTAATTTGATTAATAAAACAGTTTTTTCGGGTATGACAATTTTTTTTTATTTCAAGATCCGAAACTAATATGGAACTGTGATGGATCCGAAATCGAATTTTAAAATACATAAATTTTTAAAGATCCGGAATCAAACCATTTGGATCCGATTTTTTCGGTTGAGTTTTTTGGTTTTTCGAAACTCGTGATGAGGCCTAGATATTCCCATTTGAGATCTTTTTTTAGGTAATCAATAATTTCATAGAAAGGAGAATCAAGTACCATTACATATTAGCACATCACTCGTAAAGGAGGGTGCATAATGAAAAAAATATAGGGCTAATGACGATACGTAACGCTCACTTAGCAAGGACATGAGCAACTCAATTCCATTTCCCGAAGGGGGGAGGAGATGAAAAGAAAGAGGAGAAAGAAGAGAGAGCTCCATGTAATATGTCAAGTTCTTATATTGCTCCTTGAATCCTTTTTCTTTCTTTGTAAGCTTGAGACTCCTTTGCTTGAAAGAAAAGTCGTCCCTTTGATTCTTCTATTTTCTCTTCACTTTTTAAGACTTATTTTCACCAGCCACATCCATATCAAATGGGAGTATCAAACACAAATTCGTGCACGGGCTTCTCTATATGATTTGGACCTCCAAACACAACTTTCTCGTCAAAAGTCAGAGTCCCAAGCAGACCGACTTCCTTATAATAAATCGACCATAACTTCTTCTATAAAATTGTATTCATGATCTGGAAGAAGTTCTGGAAACTAGACATATGAAAATTTTCATGCATATAAAGATCATTGTTTAGTTCTTCCTGAGTTGTTCTCAATTCTTTGTCAAAATTCACTGATCTGCACATGCAAATTTCTCAATTTAAGCTTTTAAATCTCTCTTTTTCTTCCTTTCTTTTTATTCACTCCAAAATACCTATAAAACCATAAAATAAGTTAATATTGCTGAATAGCTAACCAAAGAATAAGTATATGAGCATCAATTATCAACATAAAGATGCATATTTATGCGCTGATCAGACTACAAAATCTGAATTAATGCAGGCAAGTGAAAATGCATAGTCAAGCGCAATCCAACATGCTTCATATTCTGCTGCTATCTCTCTGAACTTTTTTCAATCCTTGATGTAACTCGTAATATGTGAAAGGACCCAACCCCGATTCAGTTACCTAAATCGGAATCGAACCCCTTCTGAAAATACGAACCAACAAAATTTTTTCGAAATTTCGGCAGAGTTTCGTTACTAGCGTGGAATTGCATAAACCTGCACCCTGAAAATAACACTTCATCCTATGCCACAAAAACCAAACCGTGGGCACCAATCCCATCCGGATTTCTCAACATCAATATATGAATCATAAACAGTAAACAGTACTGTAGTATATATATATCCGAGAAAATCCGTATAAACAAGTATCAGAATGTATCAGAGCGACCGCTAGAGTAAAATATATACAATATACACATCAGTAGGCGAAACAAGAACCTACTGGAAAGCACAGGTAACTCTGATCACTAGCCTTCAAACCGCGACGTGAAAACACCAAAACCTGAACTGCAACTGGGCACGGAAACCAAAAAGCCCAGGGGAAAGACAATAAACACGTTAGAGTGAGTGGACGAAAATAAATGTCTTTCACCAGTTGATATATATGTTTAAAATAACATATGCGAGTCCAGGTAAATAAAAACAACAAGTACACGAGGTAAAACTCATACTCCTCCAGTGTACTAAGCATGCAAGTAAAAATCCCACGGGGTCACTAATGGACACCTTCGTGCTAGTACAGTCGGAATCACGGAGTCCCTGACTTCCACGTGATTCTAAGCCGGAAATGGCCTCGGTTCCGGGGAGACGCCCCTCACCGGTCAGGTCGGGGATACGCCCCTCCTGGCGGCACTCCATCGGGGATCAGCCGATGAGGCAAGTGTATCGATACAACAACGTAACTGAGACTGTAGTCTGTGTAAACCAAATCATAAATAGTTCGATGCAAATGCATGAAACAACATATAAATGTATGTATACTCGTATACATATATTCGTATAAGTATATTCGTATAATCGTAAAACACATGTTCATGTAATCCGTAATCTCAATATGCATGCTCAAGTTTGTAAATCATATAAAAGACTCGCAAGAATTCCGTGAAAAGAAATTGTCCACTCACAGGTGAGCAAAACGCGCACTCGCGCTAATCTCGAGGACTGGCGGAAGATCCCTCGCCAGAAGCACGGTCACGATCTCAATCTCGATCTCGATCTCCTGAATATTCACAAAGTATAACTGATCAAAATCATAGTCCACAAACCTGTACTGAATCACGGAAACCAACCGTTCCCGGAAATATGTAATGCAGTACAAAACGATAAACGAAATTCCCGAAATTCCCACTCGAAACCTCGACTGAAAATCGGCTAACCAAATCAACCCGAAAACCTCTGGACGATAATCAGGGCGCGATTACGAGAAAAATGACATTAATTTCATCAAAATCTGAAAAAGTCAACTCCTCCGTCGTTGACCACCGTTGACCGCCGCTGGCGGCGGCGGCGCGCCGTCAACGACGAGATTCACCGGCGGAGAACTTCCAGATCACAAGGTCTCGACCATACGAACCACTTTCACAACTAACACGAAAGCCAATTCACACCGGAACTAGGCCAAACAACCTCAAACAAATCGGAATTCAAGCTTTCCGGTGACTAAACCGATAACCCTCAAAACCTTTTCAAATCCCAAAATCAAGCACATAGGGAGACTCTCCAAGGCAAGGGGAGTCTAACCCCCCTAACCACCACCGTCATAGCTCGCCGGAAAACGGCCAACGAACATCGACGGAAACCTTGAAACCGACCTGATTCGGGTCCAACTAAAAACTCATCAATTCCCAACAAAACACACATCACTCAATTCGAAATCACATGGGGAAGCTATACATACCCTCGTCGAAGTCGTTGGTGGCCGAAAAATAGGTCGTCGGACGGCAAAGCTCAAAGAGGAAACTTTCCTCTTCGGTCAACTGGTCAACTTTCCAAAAATAGTAAGTCAACAGTGGTCAATCCTCAAACAGTGATTTTACGACTATTCTCGACTATTCCGATATTTATACTCGCGTCTCGGGTCAATCGACGGTCCGAAATGAATATACGAAATGATTCGGATAAACACGAAACAATCGGATAAACTCGTCGGAACCCGAAACTTCAAATAATCATAAAATATTCCTCGGTTATCGGAAAAATCTTCCGGAACCGCCCACGAGCTCGAAATCACGTACTCTACAACTTCCGTGAAGACACCTAACTCAAATTCTCAACCAAAAACATAGTCGCGAATAGAGTCGACGAACCACATATACGACGTAAAACCGCGACTAAACTAAATCTCGAGAATCATGCCGAATACGCAACAGATTCTGGTTCGGGTCGTCACAATATGAATAAAATTTCTACCAATAAAAAGATAAATAAATGATTTAATATAATTCTTTTTTTAAAGTGATTTAATAAGATTCTAAACATAGCTAAATGGTAGTTAGACGGTATAATGGGAGTCACTCTTATACGCGAGTATTTTGGTGGGCCTAGACATTTTATTTTCAGTATTTATATGGTATTATTCATTTGATTTTTTGAGTAAATCAATAAAAATTTACTATATAAATTTCTTAAAGCAAGCTGAGCACTGTTGCGAACCCTGTTCATTCTATTCAAATCGTGCGATACGTGTGATGAAACTATTCTGGATGTGTTTATCCCCTCAAATTTGGCCTTCTCTCTCTCTCTCTCTCTCTCTCTCTCTCTCAGACAACCAATTAATTTTCTCTCCTGATTTGCAATAGCTCATCTCTGAATCTGTCATCTCTCTCGCTCTCACATAACAAAGTATTAACTCCTTTCGATCTCAAGCGATCTCTAACTCCAAAGTCCAGAGGGATTAATTTCAAGTTTCGAGGTTCTGTCACCCCATCGCCGATCAACAATCACAATCTCTGCACTTACTCACTCTTTTCGCAGATCAACTCCAGCTATTTTTTGCAGCCACTTCTACCAAACAATACAGCTGAGGCTTTGTTCTCCACCTTCACATCATTCGAACAAGGTTTGATTTTGGTTTCTTCATGTATTGAGTTTAGCCTGAAGTTTGGGTCTTCTATTATTCATACAAGTATACAAATGTGAAGCACCGAAAGGGGTTGTTTGGAATCACTTAGCTCCCTCTCTCCTCAACAACACTGCTAAAGGTCATCGCCTCCGCCATTATTCGATGACTGTTTTGAGCTTTGGGTGGGTTTCAGCTCGATTAGTTGAATAGCTTCTAATATTTTGTTCATTTTGGGTGCTGGGTTTTTTTTTTTAATTATTGTCATTCATGGAAGCATTTTACCGACTTTAGTTACAATACAACTGTAAATCACAAACCCTGCAATTGACCTTTAACGGATATGAGATCATGTTGGAAATGTTTTTATAAATGATCAACAAGAGTCATAAGGCCAAAGTAGATTGTATGTTGATTAGAAACAACAGTTCTTTATACCCAACACACTAAATTGTAAATAAGTATTATGGAAATGCACAATGTTGACTCACCTTATAAACAATTTCTCTATGTTGTATATTTGAAAAACATATAAATGGCTTACGGAATGGTTATAGATAAATATATCACTATACAGAATATATATTTGCTTATAAGAATTTACATAAGCTAAATGGGGAGTGATAAAGTGTACTTATGGATGATTAGTTATAAATCCTGACAACATAAGGGATGATTTGACATAATCCCCCTTTATTATGGATGATTGGGATAAAGTGCATAAAGTTCAAGTTATAAAGAATTGTGCACTTATCAGCTGATTTCTCTATGTTGTTTCCATTCTTTGTTTCCTCTCCAACGCCGCACTGAGCTCAACCTTAACGATGGAGGAGATAAAGGTCACAGTGATCATAACGACTCGCGTTTGGCTCCGTTTTATGGGGTTTAGTTTGATTGATTAGAATAATGTCGTTTCCTTTTTCGTGTGGTTTACAAGTTTGTATAAATTTCGTTCTTTTTTTCTACCAAATACGTTTTTTTTTTCTTGGTTCTGAGCTTGTTTTACAATTGAGCTTAGCTATTGTGGTGGTGTGATTGGTGGATGTTTAGTTGTGGCTGAGGTTAATCTAGTTGATTTAAACGAATTCCGAAATTGAAGTTTTTTTGAGTTACAGAATCTTGATTTGGGTCCATTTACAACTCCATTTTGTGCAATTGGATCTTTAAGCTTGAACCTCTGCAAAGGAATCAAGGTACCTTCCATTGTTTGATTCATCTTATTGTTAATGTAATTGATGGCCTTTGATATTTGATGGTAATAGATGAAATTATTGGTCTTTAAAGCATCGGTCTTTAACTAAGTGGAGTAGTAAATGCGTTTAAGCATTGGTCTTTAAATGATATTATTTTGCAAATTTAATATCATTGGTCTTTATTTACGTTAATGATTATGTCGTATATTTGAATCATGAGATCAATGCTTCCTAGTAGTTGTTTTGTATTTGTTGTGTTCTTTTACCGAAATTAGACTATTAACAATTGAGCTCAGATGTTAGTGGTTCCGTGATCGGTGGATGTTTAGTTGTGCTGGAGGTTAATCTCGCTGATGTAGCTATTCTAAGAAATTGATTCATTCTTTGCAGTTTAGTTGATCTGTCACCAATTTTTGGTTACTCATTTAACAAATGACATTTTTTTTTACAGGGATTGGATCTCTGTGGCATATAGTCAACAACATAAAGTTTTGTTGGTGGGTTTGGAGTTTTTCTCTTTCAAGGTTAACATCATTTATCTATATGAATTATTTATCAATGTGTGCATAGGTTGAGTTTAGAGCTTAGAGATTTCATCTTTGGCTAGAAATTATTTAATTTTACAATATCTATACTTTTATGAAATTTTCATTTTACCGTATAGAATCACATGCAGTAGAAGGCACCATCATCCTTTGCTAAAAATGGTTCTATACCATCAATTCGTGTGTACTGTATATGATGTGGGTATTCTGTTCATGTGAGTTTGTTGATTTTGGTCTTAGTTTAGTTGCCTTGAGTGTAGGGAGTTTTGATTTTATTTTATTTTTAATTTTATTTTTTTAATGGTAAACAACTTCAGGTAGGGCTTGGGGAAACTGTTGATAGTCTCTTATCTCTGGTATGTGATTGTTCTTGGACTACCTTTTCAATTCGGAGATTTAGTTCATATTTTACAAACTGATAATGTGCATGAAATAGACTAATGGAATGCTAGAGTATAAACTATTTATATGGTGCCAAGTATTAGGTGCTTTTTTTGGGATATGGCCAAGTATGGGGTACTTATATAGCTCATTCCACATCTCTTTTCTTATCTCTAATTAACAAATTTTAGTTGAATAACAACAGTGGAGAGTATTTGAGTGAGAAAATAATATTCACATTGCGTTATTATCACAGATGTTTGAGTGCTCAATCATGGCCACAATTATCTTTCAAAAGTTGCAAGAAAATTTTGTTATGATTAAGAATAGTATCCAAAATTTGGGTTCAAGGCTTAAAAAAGAGTTCCTCAATTTTTCATTTAATTTAATGATTGGTTTAACTTATGATACTGTAGTTTTTCGGCAATAACTGATTATTTACTACAAGGTTTAGTTAGATACTTTAGGCAACTAAGCTTACGGTTGCTCCTCAACAATGTTGTTACGTACTGAAAGATAACTGATTATTATACCTCTTCATTAGTGTTGCTCTTGAACAATGTTGCCATAATTTGTTAATTAATGCTTTGTATGATAATGATCAGAACAAAGAAATACAAGGAAGGTAGAATAGTGTTCTGGATTTTTTGTTTTGTTATATAAAACCAGTTCTGCATCTTTTGTACTTTATTATTCTACTTGAATTTTAATCATATGGTTATATAGTAACAGGCGCTCTTCGGTTTTAGGTTTAATATTTGGATATTTTTATCTAATGGTGCTTAGTATCATATCTAATTTAGTTTACTAGATGTAGTACTGTATATGTAAATTTTCTAGAATGGTGCATTATATGATGGATGAAGTAGAATAATGAAAAGAGACTGTTTGGTTGATGGTCTATTCATTTTTTGTGTGTCTCAGACTATTAACTGTATTCTTATATTTTACTTTTATCGCTTTGTATTCATTTTTGTGGATTTGTGTCTATTTTAAAATTTATGTTCTTTCGTAATAAATTGTTGTCGACAAAAAAGTTGAACCCATTTGTTCCTTTTGCTAATATAATTATGTTGTTGGTCGCAGGTTGACCCAAGTTCAAGGTGTTTCATTGGAAGTTCACTTTTTAAGCAGATACAAGCTGATTAAATTAGAATTTACCTACAGTTTCAGACTTGGTTAGTTCATTCAATTTTTTTTCTATCACTTGTTGGTAATTAAACTATGGTGGTAATTAGCTTTAAAAACTGAGAAAGAAAGTTGGATGCTTTGTTTATATATATAGAAACTTTACGGTTATGTTTTTGACTGTTTGGCTTCAAGAAGATGACAAAGAAATAGATATTACAACTTTAGTTTAAATTTGATTTCCAATAGTACACTATTGGGGAAGAGATTCGAGGCGACGAAGAATCATGGTCGCCTCGGATCACTTTCTCGTCGCCTCAATTTTTTGTCACCAAAACTTCGTCGCCTCGATACGTCGCTTCATTTTGATCCCTTCACCATTGGGGCGACGAAGATTGAAAAACTTCGTCGCTTCATTTTCATTGAAGCGACAAAAACAATATACGTCGCTTCAATTTTTCGTCGCTAAGATATAAACGTTGTCGCTTCAGTTGAAAACGGAGCGACGAAAATTGCTCAATCTTCGTCGCTTCAATCTAAAACGAGGCGATGAAAATTGGTCAATCTTCGTCGCTCCGATTTATATTGAAGCGACGAATATTGATGAATATTTGTCGCCTCACTATTTAATTTTTATTTTTTTTTCTTTTTCACCAAATGAGGCGACGAAGATTGACCAATATTTGTCGCTTCAACGTAAATGGAGCGACGAAGATTGACTCTCGTCGCTTCGATTTATTTAATTTTTTTTTTTTCTTTTTCACTCAATGAGGCGACGTAGATTGGTCAATCTTCATCGCTTCAATGTATTTAATTTTTATTTTTTTTCTTTTTCACTCAATGAGGCAACGAAGATTGACCAATCTACGTCGCCTCATTGAGTGAAAAAGAAAAAAAATAAAAATTAAATAAATCTGTACCAAGTCACGACCTATCGCAATTTAAAAACACAAAAACTCATTCATCAAATCAAGTTATATAGAAAAATATTCCACAACTCAAAATGTTATACAAAGCCTTGATACAAAGCGACCTATCACACAGTAGACTAATGCTGGGGGACAGCAATGCAGCTCGATTACGAGCCAGGAGGTGGTGGAGGAGCTTGAGGTTGTTGACTCCCAGCCTGGAATGATCGCATTAGGGCCTCCATTTGTTGGACCCTTTGGGCGAGCTCATTGTAATCCTCTCTGGCTTTCTGCGCCATCTCGCTCGATCTGCGCGCTTCCTCGCCCGATATGCGCGCCACCTCGCTCGATCTACGCGCCTCCTCTCTGGCTTCAGCCACCTCCCTTTTTAGGGCTTCGGTTTCCTGTACTCGGGCCCCTCCACTCGGTTTGGGGTCGCGTGTGAGAGCGCGCCCCACCCCTGTCACGTCGAACAAGAACAAATATTAGTAATGGAATAGTAAACAAAAATAAAGCAAAACGTAAATCGAGATGAACGACGGTGGTTTGTTAGAGTATTACCTCTTATAGAGGTCCCGGGCCTTGAACCCACATATTCCTCTATGATATTTATTTGTGTATCAAGAGGAAGAGGATGGCGTTGGGAAACCGCATCGCCGTCTGTGTCACCCGCAACACTATCTTGTTGCGACAAGACTTCATCGAGTCTTCGCTTCACTGCCGCCTGCTCAATTAAAATATATTAAATAAATAATATTACAATATGGTAAACAAAAATAATTGAAATAACGTAACGTGAACCTATTTTCGTTTACCACTTTCTCAGCCGCATTCTTGTCCGGCTGGTATACGTTAATCCACGTCTGGACGGCGGGTGCTCTATGACCCTCCTTCTCCAACACCTCGCTTCGGTACGAGAGGGCGAGAGATCCCGAATGGTGGTTGAGCTGCTGCTCCTTGTTCTTGTTTCGGTTTCCTCGATTCCTTTCGCACAATCGCTGCCACACACACACAAAAATCATTTTAAAATAAGAATAGATAAACATGTATATTTTTAAATTGTTGGCTACCAAAACTGTGCGGATAGTTTATGAAGCTTACCAAGTAAGCAGGGTCTTCGAAGTGGGCTTTTAACCACGCCCATTGGTCTTCCCTCCCGAGAAAATCGGCCGGAGTCTCCTGGCTGACGTGGAGATAATGTTGATGGCAATCATACTTTCAATCCTTGTAGATTGTTTGCGCCGTCGCATCAATGAAGTTCTACATCTCCACATCAGTCGCCGGGATGTCGTAGTTCGTCTAGCACAAGACATTTAAATTCCGTTATGTAAAAGTTATATTTACATAAACCGTAAAGTAACAAAGTAAGCTAAGGGCAGTAAGTATACCTCAATATTTGTATTGACGATATCGCGATGCAAATCGCTAAGTCCCAAAAAGCTGGGTGCAAGCATTGGAACTTTTCCGCGGATGATGCTACCGATGTCTCTGGACATCAGACTCCTGAATTTCCTCGTCGCAGGCCCCCGATGCCTTGTAGAGTAAGCGACTTGTAGTCGCCTATTGTTGTTCATCCGGACGAGGTACTCAGTCTTCGTCCCGACAACGACTCCGCGCTGTTGCGTCGTCGGATCTCCGGTTGCCATGTCCACCATGTCGGGGAGTTTGGTCTTCTTGCACCGGATGCTGAGGGCGGGAGGGTGCTGTGACGCCGTAGTGGCGTTGCTGTCATCCACTTGAGGAATCGCATTCTCAAGGTTTGGGGCGGGCGTTAAACCCCCTACTGCTAGAATCGTCGGGGTCGCAGATTGTCCCGTGGGGCAGCCCGACCCGGAAGCCCCCTCTCTGCTGAATGGTCGCCACGCCGCCTCCGCAGCCGCCGCCGCCGCCGCTTCACGACGCTGGATCGCCGCTTTCCTCCTTTGGTGACTTGTATTTCCGGGAGCCATTCTGTTAAAACACAAAATCTAAACCAACGTTAACACCAAATCCAAATGTACATCACATAGTATATATCCAAATTCACTTAAGCATTACAAAGTATGTAAGCACATAAGTATCGAAATTATTAAACACATAAACACATAAGTATTAAAAATAAGCATATTTGCTTATATATATATATATATATATATATATATATATGGTAGCTAGCTAGTCATTTCTTGCATTGTAACATCACATGGTTCATGTACATTGACTGGATTAATTTCATAGTATCTTGAAGAATCCGTCACTCTTGCTGCCCTACATAGTGGAGCACCTCAAAGTCTAAGCTTGCTGAATATTTCGATCAGCATTCCCTATTTTCACGAAGTTTCCCAAACAACAACCAACCGAATGCAAATAATGCTACACGACTACAATGCCATTGTTGACCATGCCAGTGAGTACCAGTGAAACAAGAGCTAGGCAACCCCTGAAGCCTGTGGTTTCTAGGAGGTTAATTATATATTTGAAAATGTATTAGTTTAGTTGACGTAATCTTGTTAATTAGCGGTGAAGTCTACATTTCCCCATTATCGGATTATCCAATCATTCGGCATTCCTATATGTAATATGTGCTTGGCATGTCGATCATAGAAATGATAGAATAGGTAGGAACTTTTATCAAGCAGTATTAATTCAAGCAGTATTTAGATCAAGCAAGCATAAGAAAGAGATCGTAAATTGTCAGAGACATTTCATCGAACAGTTGGTGGGCAACATTGTGATGCACAAATTGACAGTGAGTAGCATAACAATATATACTACTTCTAATATGAATCCATACACCGAACTGTTACAACACATCTTCGATTACTAAACAAATCACATCTTCCTTCCAAGTAGCTAGATACAATACACCGAATCAATTTGAAAAAATTGAAAGAAAAAAATTGAAAAAAGAAGAAGATCGATGCTTACCGATATTGTTTTGAAGATGATTAGAGAGCTTTGGAGCTTTGAAGAAGATGATCCGGGAGCTTTGAAGAAGATGATTAGAGAGGTTTCTCGTTTAGGGTTCGGCTTCGAATTCGACGGCGATGAAAGCGTTTTGGTGGAGGGGAGGGAGGGGGTTTAGGGTTGAGGTCGACGGGGATTTAGGGTGTTGGGGTTCGGGTTTAGGGATTTGCTGAATCTGAGTTTAGGGATTTGGGGCGAGAAGATGATTAGAGACGAAGAATGAAACGAAATGAAATGAAAAGAAGACGAACCAAACTGTGAATCTGGAATTATAAAGCCAACGAGGCGACGTATGTTGACATCTTTGTCGCTTCCTCTACATACGAGGCGACGTATATTGACATCTTCGTCGCTTCCTCTACATACGAGGCGACGTATGTTGACATCTTCGTCGCTTCAATTTATTGATGGAAAGGTAATGAACTGAAGATGAAAGAAACGATGAATTTTGGAATTATAAAGCATACGAGGCGACGAAGATTGCATTCTTGGTCGCTTCAATACATTGACGCGACCAATAATGCAATCTTCGTCGCTTCGATTAATTGAAGTGACAAATAATGGAATGTTCGTCGCTTCAATCAATTGAAGCGACTAAGATTGCATTCTTCGTCGCCTCGTATCCTTCATTTTGTGTTATTTTTTACAAATTCAAAAGTTATTTAATTTTGAAACGCTTACATAAATTATGCTTTAAAGAAAATACGAATTTAGGTTTCTATGTCATTAATAATATTAGTTTAGTCCTCCTCCTCAAAGATAAGTGTTAAGAAAAATTAAAGATAAGTGTTATAAACCCTCAAAGAACCTTACAAGAATTAATAGGCATATGTACCCATGTTAAGAACCATCGAAGAAAACTCCTCCTCCGACGAAGCTCGTCGAAATTTTCACCATTTTTAGCCTCGAACCTTCTGAGATGTTCTTCTAGGTAAGGTTTGACTTCGTCTGTTTCCACCAAGACTTGCCAGTGAGCCTCAGCAGTCTCTGCCTCAGTCAACCTGAACTGGCATCGAGTCTCGATAATATCTAGTCTTACTAAGACTGAAACACAGCTGATATTCCACTCAGGGGAAGTGCCGACATCTTCGTTGTCCATCCGTCTGAGATAAGACTTACAATACGTCACCGACTCATGTACGAGGTACTGTTCAGCAATACTACCTTCCGGGTAACGTGTATTCCTCATTGACTTTTTATATTTTCCTAATTGCCTGCAAAAACACCCTCAAAATTAGTACAATATTTTCCTAATTGCCGACATATTACATAACGAACATAATATAATTGCTTGCAAAAACACCCTCAAGATTAGTACAATATTTTCCTAATTGCCGACATATTACATAACGAACATAATATTAGCAATGAAAAACATTTTACCTTTCAATTGGATACATCCATGTATAGTGTACTGGACCTGTAAGGAATACTTGTTCGGGAAAATGAACCATGAGATGAACCATAGATGTAAAACAATGTGGAGGAAATATGAGCTCCAAATTGCAGAGAATCATCACTATTTCAGTTTCCATGTCACGCACAACATCCTTCTTAAGCTCCCTACTGCATAGTTGACGAAACCAATTTGGCAGTGCTATCAATGGCTTTACAAGGTTTTCTGGCAAGAACCCTCTGATAACCACAGGAAGAAGACGTTGAAGCAACACATGGCAATCATGCGTCTTCAATCCATAAAACTGTGACGGGGAACTTACTTTCACCTTACTTCTCAAACTACCTGCATAACCAAGAGGATACTTAACATCCCTGAACCACTGGAACACATCTTCTAGATCATCCTTTTTAACTAAAAAGGGTGCATGAGGAACTTTCGCCGTACCCTGGTCACCCGTTTTTTGCCATTGGTTTTTTCGCACATTCCTCTTCTTCAAAGCAGCGTGAGCTTTTGGACCATCCTTAGACTTCTTATCAATCGCAAAAATGGTTCCAAGGATGTTGTCACACACATTTTTTTTCAATGTGCATGACATCTAAGCAATGTCTGATCTTCAATGATGACCAATACGGCAGCTTCCAAAATATGCTTTCGTGAGTCCAACACTGTCTGTTATTCGGATTGTACGGCACCTTCAAGTCATCATGTTGGCTAAGAATAGGGTAAACGTGTGACCTAACGTCCTCCAAAATTTCATCTCCACTCTTCTGATAGGGTCTTCCGCCAAACTCCACCTTCCCGTTAAATGCCTTGCTCAATCGCCAAAGGTGATCTTGGTGGAGCCATTTTCGATGACCTTCATAAACTATCCTCCCACATATATGCTCTGAAGTTAGCTCATCTAGACAGATTGGACATGCCTTGTACCCTTTCACAGTTGACCCCGCAAGCATCCCTAAACCTGGAAAGTCGCTAATAGTCCACATTATCGCTGCCTTCATCAAGAATACCTCATTGTCTACTCGATCAAAAGTATGGACTCCAACGACCTATAAATGTATTAGCTCCTCGATCATCGGCTCAATGAGTACACTAAGGCACTTTTCGGGAGATTTAGGGCCTGGAATCAACACTGATAACATGTTATATTCCTTCTTCATGCACATTGATGGTGGTAGATTATACGGCATCACAACAACGGGCCATGTACTATGCAAAGTTCCCATTGTTCCAAATGGATTGAAACCGTCTGTTGCTACTCCAAGGCGCACATTCTTGCAGTCCCGTGCGAAACCTGGAAAAGTTCTGTCAAAATGTTGAAACGCTTCTCCATCACCTGGGTGGCTGAGGCTACCAGCCACGCATATCCGCTCCCCCAGCCATCGCATATGCTTGGCAGTGTGTGGGGGCATAAACAAACGCTTCAACCTTGGTGTTAGAGGGAAGTTACGAATTATTTTTTTGGGAATATCATTCGTATATAGCTTATATCTTTCAGAATAACACACTGGACAAATCCTCTCGTTTACAAGCGCCTCCCTGAACAACACACAGTTAAACTCACACACATCAATTCTTTCGTAACCCAATGAAAGATCACTCAAGATTTTTTTTATTCTCGAGTATGAACAGGGGAATGTGTGCCCTTTAGGAAGAAGTTTATTAATGTAAATACATAAAGAGTCAACACTTGTGTCCGACCATCCATTTTCATTTTTCATTTCCATTGCATCTAATATGGCACTCAAAACAGTTTCCTCACTGCCTTCATATAATGGGGTCTGTGACTCCTTCAATAATCTATCGTACTTTTCATAATCATCGTTTACCATGTCATTGAAGTTCATGCCCGAATTATCTTCCACTAATTGTTGGGGTGCATCTGCATGGTATCCAGGATAATAAGGATATGCATCATGTAGAATCTCCAACTGCGGGTTCACTGAAGGACCGACACCACTAGAAGGATCTCTGTCTTGAAGCCACTGTCTTCGTTGACTGAGCATTGTCGGTTCAGCAGAAACTTCCCCGTGAAGGTGCCAGACAGTATAATCCAGACTCAAACCATTGTGTGATAAGTGATGATACATGACATTCATAGTAACCTTGAACAGACCGTTCTTACAACGTTTGCACGGGCAGAAGTGATAATCGGCTCTGTTACTATGTCGCCGGGCAAAATTCATAAACTTGAATATGCATGTGATGTACCTTGGATCAGCATGATGATATGTCATCCAAGTTTTGTCTGGGTGTCCGTCTATGTTTCCTGTCAGCATAAACAATCAATATGAACAAAGTTACCACGCCACAGTTGCGATTCAACCAAAACCCCACACTTCTTCGCCTTATGCCTCCGGGTTGGGTCCTATCCCCTTCAGGGGAACACGACATTTGTCAACGCTCTTGCACCTATGCGTTTCAGCTCCAGTTTAGGGAAATTTCGGCAGCATCTCCCTACAGTTCCCCGAGTGCACACATATCTAAACAACCTAATTTGCACTCGGGGAACATTGAAAGGAGACACTGTCGAAACCATATCCCAAAACTGAAACTGAAATCACATGAATAGCAAAAGGATCAACAAAGTCATGTTCACCTAAAGTGTCCAAAAATGGGACAATTCGAGAATCAACAACTCAACTCGATCAACTAGATGAGTTGTTGATTCTCAAACGGGAGTTCTAAGTTGATAAACACCACAATTATATATAACCATACGCTCGATTTCATGATTAACACTAATAATACTACTAATTAAGGCTCGAATACACCTAATCTACACTAATCATCAATTAATTTCACTAAATTTAACCAAATTTCAAACATTAATCATGAACCCATAACATGATTTATCACAATTCAATGATTCAAACACTAAAACTACAACATAAGACCAAATTCAATTCAATTTCAAAAATTTCACATCACCTTCATTTTCACTTCTAATCATCAATAAATTTCGCTAAACTTAACCAAATTTCAAACATTATTCATGAACCCATAACATGATTTACCACAATTCAATGATTCAAACACTAAAACTACAACATAACACCAAATTCAATTCAACTTCAAAAATTTCACCAAAACTTCAATTTCACTTCTAATTTAACATATTATGGTCATAAAGAGGGTTAAAGAGATACAAATCAAACTGACCTTACTCAAGAATCAAATCAATGGCAAGAACAACCTTCTTTCTCAATTTCCTAAAATTTCTCCCAAAATCGCACAAGAACAGCTCCAGAACGCGAATGAACTGTTTTTCTAAAATTCTAACTTTATGAACGGTTTGACTTTAAGAAGAAAAGTAGATCCAGATTTAAAAAAAACGAGGCGACGAAGATTGAGCAATCTTCGTCGCCTCGATTTTCTTCGAGGCGACCAAACTCATCTTCGTCGCTTCGAATGTCAAAAGTGGTCGCCTCATATTATTGAAGCGACCAAGATCAATATATGTCGCCTCAATTTTGAAGCGACGTAATTAGTATCTCAGGAAATCTACGTCGCCTCGATTGAAATTGTAGTGACGAAGATATGTAACTACGTCGCCCCAATTCTCTCCTCCAGTAGTGGTAGTGTTGAGATTCAAATTTGGTTCCTATTATCAAATAGGGTAAATTTCTTATGTCTTTGATCCTCTTTGAGGACTTATACCAGCTAGATTCTTCTGTTTTTAAGAAAATTTTGAAACATCTACTGTTTATTGATTTATAGTTTGAAGGCATCTTTCTTAGAGGCTTAGTATATTGATATTATCCATTTTTATCACTATTTATCCAGTCCCTTTATGTTAGTGCAATCTATATGTTCTATATAGGCTTAGGAGATTGTCTCTGTGAAATTGGTGTTTTTTTTTTTAAGTTGGTACGCTTGGAGTGACTTGCATTTCAAATTGTCACAGAAAAATCGCAAGTAAACATATTCATAACCTTTTACTGTAGTTGTTTATCTAAGTGATGTGCATAGGTTTAATTTTGACTTTTTGAGGTTGACATATATCTGCTCCAATGCGAGTTTTTTTTTACAATTAATGACTTATGTTTGATGCAGTATATGTTGTTGTATGACAACTCATTAGACCATTAAATGGGGTTTTGTGAAGTTCATTTATCCTAACAAACCTATCTAAGCATAATATATAAAAATGTTTGCCAGGGAAGCACTGCGTAGAAAATTAGTATTATATAGTTTTAAGTAAAAATAGATAGACATTTTAGTTTAAGACATATAACAAGTACCGAATGATATCTCATTTTCTCTAAAATATTAAACTTGAATAATGGGTTAATTTTTGTTACTAATATCACATAGTATAGTAGTAATTATTTATTAATTAATTATAGTGTTTCTTTTAGGTATGGGGTCAAAAAGAGTTTCAAGCAAGAGGAAACATTTTTTCAACAGAATTTTGAACAAGTCTCGAATGTCATGAGACAATAGTACCGTCACAGTATTTTGAAGATGAGGGAGCAAGCGGAACATATTTAGTCATCTCAACCAAGAAACTAAGCAAGAGAAATTGTTTCTTTGAGGATCAACAAAAAATTTAAAATGAAGGTACGAGTTCAAATGTGCCTATTGAGGAGAGAAACTACGGCAAAGATGATGTCGTCGATGGAAATGTGTCAGGTAGCCATTGAAACACTATTTCCAATTATAATTTCTTTTAGGATATTAAATTAGCTTAGAAATAAGAATCATAGACATAACAATGATTTTGTTTTATCTAAAATGTAGTGCTCGATCCAACTATGCTTGGCCATGCATCTTACTTACTAAAGAACCCGCCAAGGTGAATGATATATTACATCATCAATTTTTGATTAATAAAATTTCAGTATTTTTCTAACTCCATTTGAACAGTTTTTATTGCAGGTGTGATTGTAAATTATAAGGACTCTTGCGACGATTCTTACACGTGTAATTATTGCAATGCTCACTTTTGGTCGAGTGAGGCTTTAAAGAGAAAAATTAAAAATCAATTAGTACATATGAATTGTTGTGAAAAAAGACAAGTTAAACTTCCATCGTCAAATCTGACTCAAAATTTTCTTGAACAATTATTGAATCCAATCAATGGCCGTGAAAGCACGTTTTTTCGTGAAAATATTCGGATTTATAATTCGATGTTTTGTTTTACTTCTATGGGTGCAAAAATTGATTACAAAATAAACGATGGCTCAGCTCCTTATGTATTCAAAATATATGGACAAATGCATCATTTGATGGGATAAGTGTTACCTTCTACAAATAAATATCCTAAGTTTGCTTAATTATATGTTTATGACACGGGTAACGAGATTTCAAATCGCATTAATGACATTGATCCGAATAATGTAAATCAAAATATTGATGCCAACATTGTTGAAAACTTAGCAAATATGTTTGACGATGTTAATGAATTGGCCAAAAAGTTTTGATCAGTCATGGATGAATTTAAAAATGTTTTGTTGCCTAATTTTAATATGACTCTACTTAATCGACAACCTACTGATGGTAAGGAATACGAATTACCGAGTGTTTTTGAAATTGCCGGTTTAATTGTTGGTGACATTGGAGAATTTAATTTTAACAGAGATATCATTATTCAATCGGTTGATGGACGTTTAAAACGAATATCCAAAATACATCCAAAGTTAATGTCTTTGCAATATCCACCATTTTTCCTGCACGGTAAGGATGGATTCAGAATACAGTTGTTAGAGTGTACTGAAGGAAAGCGTCAGAAGAAAAGAACAAAATTGACGATGATAAAATTTGTTTGTTATCAAATCCATAACAAAGGTAATGATTCAAGCACTTTGCTAAAAGGCAAGAGATTGTTTTAGCAATACTATGCATATGCGACAATTGAGAAAAATTGCTTAGAATATATAAGAAATTATCAACCATTATTAAAGTGTGAATGATGGAATCAATTATCAACTATTGCTTCAAATGGTGTTACTCGATGTTCTGATATGGGAAACACAATTTTTCTTCCAGATACTCATACTGGCAATCCAAGAGATATGTAAAATAATTATCAAGATGTGATGACAATTTGTAGATATTATGGCAATCCGGATTTGTTCATAACTTTCACTTGAAATGTTAAATGGCCGGAAATTGTGAGATATTAAAAAAAAAAAACAGGGTACAAAGCAGAAGATAGACTGGATATTATTTCTCAGATTTTTGAAATTAAATTGGATGATATGATTGAATTTATTAAATCTAAAAAATCTTTTGTCCTATTCATGCACATGTTTGTACAATTGAATTTCAGAAATGAGGGTTGTTTCATGCTCATTTATTATTTTGTCTTCAAAGTCCATACAAATGTTACGCATCAACATATATAGATTCAATAATTTCAGCTGAATTACCGAATAGAAATATTAGTCCAGAACTTTTTGAAATAATCAATCAATTTATGATACATGGTCCCTGCGGTCAATTAAATTCAAAATGTCCATGCAAGAGAGATGAAAAATGTACAAAATATTTTTCAAAATCATACATTTCTAACACTGTATTTCATGCAATTAAGGCTTCTCAATATAGAAGACGTGATGATGATTCAAAGTTTGTAGTTAAAAATGGAATTCATGTTGGTAATAATTTTGTTGTTCCATACAATCCAATTTTTTTGTTGAGCTACAATACTCACATAAATGTTGAATCGTGTTCTTAGTCTATGTTAATAAAATATTTATTTAAATATATAAACAAATGTCTAGATAGAGTTCAAGTGATGGTTCGTGATAATGTAAATGATGAGATACAAAATTATTTGAATTGTCGATATGTAACTCCCCATCAATCTATGTGGCGGATGTTTGAATTCTCGATTCATTACAGATATCCTGCAGTGTAATACTCAAAAATTAATTTGCCGAACGAGCAGAGCATGTTTTTTTTATGAAGGTCAATCTCTTGAACAAGTGGTGAAAAATCCAGATGCAGAACGTACTATGTTGACTGCTTGGTTTAATGCAAACACTGTTTACAAGGACGCAACCAAATTAACTTATGCTCAATTTTCTTCTGAGTTTGTTTGGGACAGTGATAGCAAAATATGGTATCCAAGAAAAGGGTACGATATTTTTGGCAGAATTACGCAGGTACCACCCATTGCAGACGAATTTTTTTACTTGCAAATGTTGTTGAATATTCAAAAAGGATGTCACAATTTTGATTGGATCAAAACAGTTAATGGAATTACTTACTTCACTTTTCAGGAAGCATGCCGAGCATTGAGATTGCTAGATGATGATAAAGAATGGAACGATGCACTGGTTGAATATGCATTTACTGCGACCTCTTCTCATATTAGGCAATTTTTTGTTACCATTATTCTTTTTTGTTATGTCTCGAATCCGCGAGGTCTACTCGATGTGCATTGGATGAGCATGTCTGATGATATCTTATACAAATTTTGATCAGAATTCAACATGTCCAATCTCACCATACGTGAGGATGATTTGAAAAAAAAAGTGTTATACGAACTTGAAAAATTGCTCAGCATGACATCCAGTTCATTGAAAGAACATCATTTGCATCGCCCAAAATAGAAAAGATCCAAGAGTTGAGTAATAAATTAATGAGAGAGGAATTAGATTTTGATTGTGAGGCACTTAAACTTGAACATTGTGAATTGCTTACTAAATTGAATTTGTGTCAGACAATTATACACGATAAAGTGATTAAAGTTGTGAAACAGAAAACTAAAAAATTAATTGTAAATACAATGATACATGTTATTTGAGAGAGCGTGCTATCGTCACGCCCAGAAAGGCAATTGTTCATGAAATAAATAGATATGCAATTAATTTATTACCTGGTGATAAAAGATCATATTTTTGTTCTGATTCAATTTTGTTTAGTACAAGAATGTACATTGATAACAACCTTTTATATCCTATAGAATTTTTGAATAAACATGAATTTAGCGGTTTACCATCACACGAACTTATATTGAAGATTGGAATGCCAATTATGTTATTAAAAAGTTTAAATCAAGTGCAAAGTTTGTACAACGGAATACGGTTAATTGTAACAAAGTTGTTTGAAAGAATAATAGAGACGAAAATACTGACAGGGACTAATATTAGGAAAAAAGTTTACATTCCAAGGATTGTGTTGACTGCAAATAAAACTAAATGGAAAATTCATATTCAAAAGATGATAGTTTCCTGTCAGAGCATGTTATGTAATGACAATCAACAAAAGTCAAGGTCAATCGTTAACCCAAGTCGGAATATATTTTATTGAACCTGTTTTTAGTCACGCACAATTATATGTTACATTATCGAGAGTTACATAAAAAAAGGCTTAAAAATTATGATAAATAACGGTAATGACATACCAAATTATACAAAAAATATAGTTTACAAAGATGTTTTACAAAGTATAAAATATTTCACATGATTACTTCAAATATGAAAAGTCAATATAATTTTTTTCTTCAATTACTTTTGGAATGTAAATAATTATAACACAATTTCTTTTCGAGAGCACAAATTTATTTTCTATATACTTTTTATTGTTCACTTGGGCAGGTGAACAACGTTTATGCTAAACCCACGACCAAACAAACCCCTCCCCCGTTTACGTAGGTGAATAGAGCCCTTTACAAAGCCCCCACCCCCTCTCTCTTTCTAGCTCTCTCCCTCTCTCTCTATTTCCCTTTCCTGCTTTCGATTTGAACAATCGATCGTTCTCTACTTACTCTTTTCTTCAGTTCACTTTGATTTTCGGCTCCATTCCATCTTCACTGATCTTGCAACTTTTTAGAATAGCTTTGCCTATACTCTCTCCATTTTTAAATCACTGTTTTGGATTGGATCCTCCCAATCTCTCACTGTAACTCTCAACTGATCATACTCTCAGCCTCTCAATCGGTCTCTCTCTGTTTCTCACGTTTTTGGTTCATGTTAGTTCCTTTTTTTGCAACTTTTCCTCACCTTCTTTCCTTGATTTGGTAAAACTCTTTTCATTTGATCTGGTATTATATTGAGTTTGTAGGTGCTTGATTCGTATCATCTTTGGGTTTGTTGGTAAAGCTCTTCTTTCTTTGATTTTGTCTTTTCCTTCGACACTGCCGACCTCTGTATTCTATTCAAGCTTGATTCTTAATCCAAGTGATTTTTCATTCATGGAGATTAATACTATTTGGATTGTGCTTCAAGGTTCTATGATTGGAGCTTAAGAGATGCTGGGTTTGTGAGTGGTTTGTTTTTCTGAAACGGGATTGTGATTTTGTGAATTGGGTGTCAAATCACTTAAAGTTTTGACTTTGTTTTGTATATTTTTGAGGTGATGGGTTTCTAAGTTTAGCTGGTTTTGTTGATATGTGATTGTGGTTTTGTGAAATGGGTGTCGAGCAAATCACTCAAAGGTTAGAGCTTTTAGTATATTTGAGGTCTGGGGTAGTTTCTGGTTGTGTATATCTATCGGTCCCTTCCTTTTAGTTTCAGTTGGCACTTTAGCATTATTGCTTATGTATAGCACTGCATTATAACACAACCTACTCTTTGTGGCACTTCTCGATCTTAGCTAACTCTTAGAATCCCAACGGTGAATGATTTGTCTTAATGTTTATGTCTTGGGCTCTCACATCATTCCCAATCAATGGTAGGTGAAGAAACTGAGGGCTTGAGGCTAAGGATTATATTCTTACATATACATACACACATATATGTATAATCCAATAGGTGATGTGTTTCCTGATGGGTTTTCTGTAATGAATCTGGTTTACATTATAAGTATACATCTTGAACGTAGATGGAATAGTCGGTGTGTAAATGGAAACTAAAGCTTTTAGGTTTAGCAATGAAAAATTGTTAACTTAGTTATCAGTAAAGATTGGGGAAGATGTCAATTCAGCTTACTTTAATGTCATTTTTATTAGGTGCCATGTGTTGATGTGGTTGAGAATATGAGCCATTTTGATGATGATGGGAAGCGTCATTACCCATTTGGTAGAGACTCAAGCTCAGAGGCATGTCATTACTACAGAAAAAACTTTTTTAGAAATCTAAAGTCTTAGTTTATGCTGGCCTTAAATGTCGCACCTTTACATAGTTATATGAAGTTATTTGAAGTAGTTTGATTTAATGTTTTGCAGGTTGTAAAGCAGTTTGGTATTCCTAATCTGTTTGATCTTCTGATTTGACCAACTGTAAGTCATAATCATTATTTAACTAATTGTTTGAAATGCCCTTGCCTGCAATCTGAGTTTGTTTACAGCAATTTCAGGATAACCAAAGACCAAAAATAATTCATTTCTAAACGTAGTTGGTATGAATGCTACTTCTTTTGATCCAGGAGATCAGATGAATGTTCAAGTGACTGAAATAAAGGGTCAGGCTGTGAAAGATATCTGTAAAGTCAACCTTACAACTTTAGGTAATTTTAATATGATTTTTTTTCTTCTTTCCTTATAACATATGTATAGTAGCTTATGTTGAATTCTCTAGTAATTTGAGAATCAATGTTCATCACGGTTTACGGTGATGATGACAGTGCCTGGATTGGACATTAGAAAGTGGAAGGGGTTGATTATCAAAATGTCACTTCCAAGTTTTAGGTAAATTCCTCTCTTGGCTTTGTGACTATTTTAATCAAGTTTCCATCTTTATGATACACTGCAAGGAAACCATAACTTCTATATTTACAAATTTTGCAGAAAGTTGTTTTACTAGATGTTTTCTACATAATTCAGTCCTTTAAAAAAGAACTGGCCGATTGTATATTTCTACAATTTGACTTTATAGGCAATATTTACGCGGAGCTCCTACAAATTAGTCAATATTCTGAGGAGCAAAGAAAAGATGAAGCCTCTAAACTCGTGATGGAACGATGACCTCAACCACTTGGAAGTTGGCTCATCATTTGGATATCGGGTTTCAGGTTCTCGGTATTTCTTCTTCGATTCGCCAATCTCAACTACTTGGAGTCGCTCTTTCTTGGCCTTTTTTTTTTCTAGTAAATTTGGATTGGCTGTTTGAAAAAGGTGTTGGTTTATCATATTTTGCATTACTATAATTGGGTAAATGTATTTAAGGGTTGAATTCTTTTTTTGGGCAATTTTGGCGGGTGGGATCTTTGCACCAGGCTCTTTTAATAGCTTGGTTATATCTAAAAGAGATTATAGATTATCTCAATTATGAATCATAGTAATGACAGCTAGCTTTGCCTTTCTACCGTTATCTATCATACTGGCTAGATTTGCTCAAGAGCATGAATTAGATCCTGTACATGAATAATTGGGTAGTGATAGACAATTTCTTTGTCTATGGAGTTCACATATGGGACACTTACATCAGAGTTATTGTCAAATAACATCTACCATCGATAAAAACTATCTTTATGTTTGTTATTTATTAAATTGAGTTGATTATAATTATATCAATTTTGTGCTTTGTTTGGCTTGCTTCATGTATTTTTATGACAAAACAAATGGTAATCATCTAGATAAACAATACATGATAAGTTGACATGTATGATTTATCAAACAAATACATACCGACCATTTCCTATAACTGAACTTATTCGAAGTGTTCTACATTTTAATGTAGATGGTCAGAAATGAGTTGAAGAATGGAACTGTTTACATCATGCTATGTCTTCAGCCTTTCTATCACTTCTGTGTAGTGACTACATGTTTACGTCTTAGACAGAAGTTTTGTACCGTGATGGGAAACTCTTTGAGCCTCAAGATTTTTCGTAACTTCGCCATTTTCTCAGGTATTCAATTACTTGGTCATGATGAATGTGATGGTTGCTATTTTTCATATGTCATTGTTCCTAACTAGTTTTTCCAAATATCTATAGGAATCATGCACTGGGGAAAAATCCGATGAGAATGAGTTATTTGATTGGCTATGGGAATAACTATCATTAGCAAGTGCACCAGTTGATGCAAAAACGGCTGCAACAATGGGTTTAATCCAAATCCAAATGTAGTTGTTAGAGCTGTACATATATACATGGTTCATGGTGATGTGTTTTGTCTTTGTAGTAAGGTATCCAATGTCTTCGTAGCAAACTCCAAATTTGAGTATATACACGGTTCTTGCTGGTGTAATGGGTTATATATGTAGGTTTAGGATTCTGACATGATCTAACTTTCATGTCATTTGATACGATTTCAATTAGGCAGCAATTTAGTGATGTATTGTTTAAATTCCGATTCAAGTGAAGCTTATGTATGTTGCAATACCACTTTTTACGTTCAATAGTGTAATTTTGTACCACTGATTATGTTTAACTAGAAATTAACTGGTATATATTGAAATTACAGTAGCACAATGCTTGAGACTATGTATATTAATAGCTTCCTACTAGGGGTGGGATTCGGGCGGTTTGGTTCAGTTTTTGCTAAAAACCATAACCAAACCGTAATATTTTTTTCGGTTCGGTTCGGTTCGGTTTTTCAATTTTTTTTAAAAAAAACGTGACTATTCGGTTCGGTTTTTTCTTTCGGATTTTTTCGGTTTTTTTCGGTTTTTTACATAATGTATAAAAAACAAATTTTGAATAAATAACTAAAAAATTGTCTATAAAATTTCTTTTTTTGAGTTGTCTAACATTTTAATTAGATTCTATGAGAGAAATTGAGAAGAATTGTGCATAAAGAAATTAAAATTTTAGGAGTTTAAGGTTTTTGTTTTGCATATATTTATATAATATATTACAAAATTTCTAAAATGATATCTATTTATACATACTTCGGTTTTTCGGTTCGATTCGGTTTTTATAAATTAAAAACCATAACCGAACCAAATATTTCAGTTTTTTTTTGTTTGGTTTTTTTCGGGTACGGTTTTTTTCAGTCGCGGCTCGGTTTGGATCGGTTTTTTTTTCGATTTTCTGTTCGAATGTCCCACCCCTATTCTCTACATTGTTTTACAACAATTGAAGTAAAAAGTGATCTGAAGTGGTTTATCAACAACATTATATAGTATAGCAATCGTGGTAAAACCGCTCCAAAGGGTAGGTTGCCACCTAGTTATATTTTCAAATTTCAACTCCATGCCATTTAATAACTAATCGGACAATTAATCAACTCTTAATGCATAGACGGAAGATTAATTAGTCGATATAGGCAAAAACATTTACAATGCACGTAAGAGTACGTTGTTCTAATTAGTCTACTTGACATACAAACTCATATACCTTTTGTGTCGAATGAATTTATTTTATGTATTGGTGCATTAATGTAAAGGAGCTCTTCGAGACTTCAGTCGACAAATTCAATAACTAATAATTAATTAATTCTTTTTTTCGTTTAAATGGAAAATATGGTCTTGGTATAATCGTGTCCATGAATTAATATTCATTCTCGATCACACTGACTAGCTAAAAATGATCTCGTTTGCAACTTAATTTGCAAGAGCCTTTAGTATGTCATGCACTACCCTCGCTAGCTTGTGCAGACCCGGCCCTGGGTATAGGCCAGTAGGCACAAGCTCAGAGATCCAAAATTTGAGAGGTCCCAATATTTTTTATATGTTGTATAATTAAAAAATTAGGAAAGTCGAATTGTTATAGAGAATGGCCTCCAGTTCTTAATCAAACGAGGTGATATTCAATCAAGGCATCCAATCAAATCCATTAATGATTTAATTCGATTCAGTGTCCTTAAGTTTTAAGAGTCAAGATGATGAAACAAAAAAAACCATCGATGCCTCCTCTGCTCCACTGCTCCTCACAGCGTTTCGTGTTTAGGCCCTCCTCAAGCCTCATATGAGTCATCTCGATCGATATCTTCTTCCACGCTTCATAGCCTCATTCCTCATGTACGTTTAAACTTAAATATGAATATGTTTGTGAAGTTTTGAGATTGTCTTCTGACTTTTGTCTTCATACATGAATTAGTAAAACTGAATCATTGATTTATTAAATTGTTGTCGATTTGTTATGGTTGTTGTGAATTCAGTCACACTACTTTAGTTTGCAATTGTACAAATTGGTTTGGTATGGCTCCTATACGAAAGTGTCCTTCTAGAGCACAAAAAATAAAAGAGAGGAAGATGAGAGAATCATTAGTGAAACTTCAAGAGAAATCTCTTGATAAGTTCATTACTAAACATGGAGAGACTTTAATGAATATTGTGGTAATAGAAGAACCTACGAATACGAATGATGATGAATTACAGAACATCCATTTTTTTCTCCGCCTAGGGCCCTGAAAAAGTCAGGCCGTCCCTAAGCTTGTGACTGTCTGATAACTTCAGCTTGTCTTCAACTTCATGATTAGGTCATATATATTGCTGAACGAGTCCGGCGACGAATATATATGCACCATTTCTCACTTGCAATTTTTGTTCAAAAATACCTTGGTAAAACACAGTTTTCTTAATAAAGCTATAAGCTAGCCACAACTTATTGTTTTAGTTGATGTGTGCCAAACCTTACTTAATCGTGTTTGGTAAGTACTAGTGGTATCTTCATTTTGTGTTTTAAGTTATCGCTCTCAGTTATGTCTCATAGGCGAAATTCGTGGCAGTTTGCCTAACTTAAAAATTTAAGCTTCTTGAGATGTTTCACAAACTAAAAGCCGGAGCTGGAACTTATTATTCCCACAACTTGTTGACTTGTTGCCTATAGTAAACTTTCATTCGGTGACTTTAACCGCTCCCAAACTATTTTTTTTGAGAAGAAAGGAGTATAATCTCAATGGTTTAAAGATGATCAAATCATTGAAAGCGAGAGATTGGTGTTTGACAAACTAAAAGCCGGATCTAGAACTTATTTCCAAAATTACAGCTAGAAGATATAATTTACAACGACTTATAGTGGGTGACAATTATGTAGCTTTCATAAGCTACAAAGCAATTGATTATTCTCACAACTTGTAACCTATAGCAAATTTTTATACGGTGACTTTAACCGCTCCCACAGTAATTTTTTTTTAGAAGAAACGAGTATAATCTCAATGGTTTAAATTAACAAGATCAAATATGTGGTAACGAATTTCACCACAATAAATGAACTTAAGTTTCTATGATTGAGCTTATGATACACTCTGTAAGTGGATTATTATAGCAGAGTAAATGAACGTTCTCCCTCTTTTTAGTTTTACGTTTCCCTATTTTTAGAGTTTACAAGTAGCAGTTGATTTTATGGTTAACTTGCAGTTATCTAGAGGCTTGATTTTAATTGATCAGAGAGTGATAGATCAGTCGAAGGGAAGTTGGGAGAAGTTGTTATGATATTATTTGTTGCCTTTAGTATTATTTAGGTGTAATTTATGTATCCACAAATGCCCTTGACTTTTTACTTTTGAGCATACACGTGCGCTAAAGGTGAAGAGACACATATCTATTGAACATATCATTTTGATACAGTTACGATATTTCTAGAGTGGAGATACAAGTATAATTTATTTCAATTTAGAACTTTGTTTCAAACTTTGGTAATACTTTGAAGCTTCAAGGGTTGGACCTTGAAAATTACTTTTGTAAAAGTACGAGAGTGAAATGTGATTTTTCATATTCAATATTTAATTGATTTGAGTTTTTTATTGCTACTAACTTCTTCTATACCAACTTAGGTTTGAAACAATTTCTTGGTAAAAATGCTAGAAAGAAAATTGCAATATCTCCTTCGAAGTCATCTAAGATTCGATGTAGTTGTTTTTCTAGAAACATAAAAGAGAAAATCACAAATTCTCATTCGAAGCCATTTTAGGTTAGAAGCAATTTCTTGCTAGAAACATTCGAAAGAGAAATGCAATTTCTCCTTTGAGACATATATTTGAAGTAGTTTCTTGTTAAAAGTTGAATTTCTCCTTCAAGAGAGAGAACTTGAATTTCTCCTTCAAAGCCAACAAGTTTGAAACAGTTTCTTGCTAGAGTCATTTGAAAGAGAAATACAATTTCTTCTTCGAGACATATTTGAAGTAGTTTCTTGTTAGAAACACTAGAGAGAGAAAATGTAATTTCTCCTTTGAAGCTGATTTAGGTTCAGATTAGTTGCTTTCTAGAAACACTAGAAATAAAGTGCATTTTCTCCTTTGAAGTCTTGTTAGATTCAACATAGCATCATCACCCTAAAACTCTATGGGCTCTTTTCTAATAAGTTTATGTTTTTGCTATCGATGAATAGTCGAGTAGCTGAGTTCTGAATTAGTCAGGCCAAACTCAACTTGTCACTCGAGAAACTTATGAGGTAAATATAATGCCCGAGGCTTTATATATCCTTGATGCGAGGGCAAACCTCAACTACGTTAACGAATTAAGTAGATTTACATGAATACTCATCAAATTTTATTGTCCATTATTGAGACTCTCTTGTTAGAGGTTGTAAGAGAATGTAATGAATTCTAACTTTGGTAAGTGAGTATTATGCTACCATAGACTTGAGTTTTTATCTTGCAAGAAGATAAATGTAGAATATATTCTACTGAATAGATTCCCTCGAGTGCTCTAGTCAGGTTTTGCCTTTAAGGATAGTTTTCGAATGAGGACTTAGTATCTCGTTAGATATACGATTATTATTTATATAGCGTAAGGTATGCTTCCTTAAATCAAACGAAACATATACACACTAGAAAATAATAAATATGCATACAGTAATAGATAAGTTTTATTTTCTTGTCACTTGAGGCAAACTCGTTCGAGGAATTTTTTTATATCTTTTGCTAAACAGATTTTTACAATAAAATGTTATTTGTTTCGCTTATGCTTCATGTGAACCTTATTCGTATTCTACATAGAAAGGAAAATGTAAAATAATAAACTACATGCATAATACTTTTTAAGTTGTGTCACATGTTGTCTACTGATCTCTTTTCCTTTGAGTGTATCAAAACTCTAACTTCATTTACCCCCCAATACTTGTTTACTTTGCACAGTTCATCCCAACTCGAATTCAAATTTTTTGTTATTCCTTTTCATCGTCCCAAATAGCATGTTGTTTTGCTTGAACGAATATATCTACCAAATTAAGATATGGTCTCATGACAAATTCTCCATATAACGGATGTTCTGTAGGCAATCCCTTCATGAATGCCAAAGCAGCTATGTAGTCGTCACAACTAATGATTATAGATTTTTTGGTCTTAAACCTTTTTAGATAATCCCAAAGCGACTCTATTTCTCTTTTTCTAATGGTAAAAAAATGATCTACTTTCTTTTCCATTGTTCTGTATGATGTATACGCCTTAGGAATACAAGAGCAAGCTCTGAAAAACTGTTGATTGAAGCATCAGGTAATGTATGAAACTAATCTTGAGCAGCTCCTTGAAATGTCATCACAAAAATTTTACACATTTTTCTTATAAGAGTCATGAGGCTTTTATAATGCTTAAGACGTCTACTCGGGTCAGAATCTCTTTTATACGAAGTAAAGTTTAGGGTCTGAAACCATTTCGATGGTGGTGCATTTTCGATTCTCGTAGAGAATGGTGAAGTTGCTACTTGGTCCATTTCCTTATTTAGATCATCATCTTCACCAATATGTGCTTTTAAGGTCTTCAATTTCTTATTGAGAATTCTTTCCACTTCAGCTGCATCAATTCTTTCTTTGAGGATGAGTGGACCATATTGTACGTTGGATTGGGAACGTCTTCGCTCCCTTTGTTGATCGGCTGATTATGGGAAGTAAGGCTCAACTTTTGCAAACTCGCCTTGATCTCCAAATGTGTTTGTTAAGTCTGTACATGATGCCAACGAACTTGTCCTCTAAGGATTTTTTCTGGCACGATATGGTTCTGCCACTGTTGGATTTCTCCTCGAGCGAAGGTTTCGCCCATTTGTTGTCTTTTGACTGTCTTCTGAATCTAATTTCATGACTACATTAATACTAGGACCCAAGCGTTCAAGAACATCTCCTTGAGGACCAAGACGCGAGAAAATGTCTCCTTGAGGCCTTAATCTCGTATGAACATTAGTGGGTAACATATCGGTTTGGCGTCGCTCACCACTATTCCTTCTTCTCTGAAGGTGTTGATTCTCATGAGGAGGAGCGTATTCATTGTATGTTGGTTCTTTGTCGGGCCTCATATGCATGTTTACTGGATGTTAAATTTCTTCAGAGATCTCTCTCGAACGGCTTATTCGCTCGAACGGCTCGTTCGCTCGAACTATTCTTTTATTCGTGCATTGCGAAATAACATGATCTCCTGGTTCATTGCTAAGATAAGAGCTTCTTGGTCTGCCAATCACTTGGATACATCTTGCACATGGTTGCGCAACATGTCATTTTGTTTTGCCAACACATTTTGATTTTCCTTTGCTTGAGTAGTTTGCACAAGTACACTTTGAGATGTTGATGACGCGTCTGTCGCTATAGGATGTCGGTCAACATTGGAAATATGGGCGACGCCAATTACTAGTAATGACTCGCCTATATGTGAGATTGGCTCACGACTACTCTCATTTACGTTGCAATTTCTTGCATTTACGTTCGAACCTGTTCCAGCCATGATTTAAGCACATAAAAAGATAAAAGTAAAAGAGATAAAAAATAAAAATAAGAACTCAGCGTAAAACCTCTTTGAGTATAATTTTCATCTCTCAATGAAAGTGCCAATTTGTGGTAACGAATTTCACCACAATAAATTAACTTGAGTTTCTATGATAGTTGTCCTTCGATCTTACATGAAAATTCCTTCGATTGAGCGTATGATACACTCTGTAAGTGGATTAGTATGACATAGTAAATGAACGCTCCCCCTCTTTTCACTTTTACGTTTCCCTATTTATAGAGTTTACAAGTAGCAGTTAATTTTACGGTTAATTTGCAGTGATCTCGAGTCTTGATTTTAATTAATCAGAGACCGATAGAACAATTAAAGGGAAGTTGAAGAAGTTACTCTGATATTATCTGTGTCTTTATCATTATCCATGTATAATTTATGTATCCACAAAATTACCGAAAGCGAGATACGCCAGGGTTAATATAACTTGCTGCATATGTATGTTTGGATCGGATCAACCATGGGGAATCTCTGGCTGCATTATTGAAGTCGTATGTGACTTTATACGACTTCAATCGTATGTGACTTTAACTTGCTGCATATGTATGTTGGGATCGGATCAAAGAATGAGCTTGCTTTATCTGGGCTTTTGATTAGTTTACGGTTGGCATCGTAGAGTTGATTATCAATTTTGTTATTGTACACAACGAGCTAGCTAGTATGATTCTTCCCTACTTAAGAAATGTTGATCCTTCTTCAATAGTGTTTAACTCACATACACATGATTGAATATATGTTAACGATATACAGAAGCTGAAGATCGATCACATAACTGAAACATTGGTTGAACCATGGCTAGCCATGTCTTTTTGATGAAGGATGTCCATGTAATGTTTGGCTGGAGTTATACCCATGTTCTTGCATGCAACAGATGGATGTGCCACAAAATGTGGACGACTGCAATATTGGGGAAGACCCCCTTCTTAAGAATCAAGAGGTACATCTGATACGTCTCTCCAGCCAATTAGCTATGCAAAAAATTACCAAACTCGAAGCTTGTCTGAGCATTTGGTTATTAGGATCACCATTGCAATGTTGACTTTGACTATAATGTTCATCTCTTTCTTGTTATGTGCTGATGATTACATTTGTAAAAATTCTTAGCCTAATTGAGGGTTTCGATTCTCAAAAGAATGATCCTTAAAGATGGCCGGCATGGGTACCGCCAGCAAGCAAATAGTCTTATATGATCATATGAACATTTGTACTTTGAACAAGTCCAAGTCACATAGACCAACCTGGAAACCTTATCTTCTTTGAGCTCATATACAACTTCAGTTGTGTAATTTTGTTTACCTATAGTTTTTAATTACGCACCAAAAGCTGCAAGAGCACAAATCCGGGGAGGCAAAGAGTGAAGGCTTTGTGCATACAGCAACCATGTAGCTCCAACTAATATGTTTGTATAGATAGTGTTACAAGTTATGTGCTGGATTCATCAATTGATTGATTCCGATTACATGGAACCGACACCGTACCTGTCAACTCCGATTACGAT
Source organism: Geum urbanum (assembly GCA_946800695.1). Lineage (NCBI taxonomy): Eukaryota > Viridiplantae > Streptophyta > Magnoliopsida > Rosales > Rosaceae > Geum > Geum urbanum. Next base: position 48,825,619 of record OX327002.1, on the reverse strand, counting down.
AAATCATTCAATGAACATTTTGGGCTTAGTACGTATTAGTAAACTTCATCTCTATCTTTAATTTGTATTTGAGTGTCAAGAAAGAAGTATAATCAATGAGTGATATGCAAAGTAAAATTTGGGTGAATTTCATCCGGCAAACAATCCCGGCTCTCAACTCTGACCAATTGGAATCCAGTATAAGCCGAGGCTTCTGGCTTTCGTTCGTCGTTTTCGCATTTTCGGTTACCCTTAAGACCGAGATACTAATCAAGTTCATGACAAGGAAACAATACAAGCTAGTGAACTGGGGGGGTTGTAGCAGCTAGCAACAGTAAATACATTGATAGTAACCCCTATATATATGCGCATGTTACTAATTTGTGCCTTTGATTTTCTGCTGGATGAACGAATTGAAATATCGGACATGAACATCTATATAGGAGAGCTAATCTCTATGGAATGGATTTCTTAGAACCATCAAAGTTATAGAACTACCAACCAAATGAAGACAATTCTATCATTGTTCATGTAAAACAGTCCAAGTCTTTCACTCGGGTAAAAACCAACATGGACATGTACTATGGTCTTAAACCAACATACGAGTTCATCTATTACATGATTTGGGGTAAGAATAGGTGAATGATACGATTAGAATCTAAGCTGCTCGAACAGCTGCAAAGAACTTCTGGGTTTGTAAAGTCCTTATGTGGTGTGACGCATATAAGTTGCAGTTGGTAAATTTTATGTAGTGACTGATGCAAGCAGTTTGAGAACAACTGTTTCGCTATGCAAATTTCAAGTAAAATCATTCATTGACATGGGGCCAGATACAAATTTGAGGCACACAAAGATGGTTAGAAGTTCAACATGTCAAATTATCCAGGCTGCAAGTGTCACTATGTGTCCCAATGTTGTACATGCTAAAGGGATGAGCATCTTTACTTTGGTGTAAAACAACCCAGTGATCACAGATCCAAACCTCACTTAAATTCATATTCATCGATCACTTTTCATGTCATATAGTGTGTAGATTCAGTGTGGAAGTGTTGGTGATTTCATTGTTTGCATACAGGATGCACACCACATGGAATGTGTCACACCTTGCACAAAGGGGAAAGAGATGTTCAACTTCATCGCCGTTGCACTCCACATTTTCGTACTCAAATCCGGTCCGATTTACGCGATTCTTTCACCAATGTGTTCCTCAACTACGTGGCTATCAGATATGGCGAAGAAATTCGGAATTGGGTTCAAGCATTCTCCGGAAATCCATTTGAAGCACAATAACATCACTAAAAACCCTAATCCTGACCATTGTGGACTCAAATCCAATTTTCTCCCAAACGCAGAACCCAAATCCCACGAAAAAACACTCGCCAGAAAGCTCAGATAAAAATCTACCGGATGTGAAAAATTTCATTCCAAACCATTTAGTATATCTCCAATTATGATCAAAATAATCGAGGGGAAAAGCACACCCAACTCAAAGATGAACATCGCATTTTTCCAAACCAAGCTTCCTATGCCTCCCCTCCCAGCCTCTCTAAGCCGTTTAGATCTTCCCATCCGAAGGCCCACATTCAAACTTAGGAAAGGCAGCGATCCGCGTGCTAGGCCTCTCGTCCAATCAGCGCTCACCTTTGAGATATCGTCCTTCCGACACTTGACTATTTAAACCGCTCAATTTCCGTTATCCACCTCACAGCCAAATTTACCAGCAACACAAACACACCATTCCCTGTGTTTTAGATCCAGATCTCTCTCTTTCCTAATTCCAGTCTCTCATTTCTTCCCCCTTTTCTCAAAACCCTAATCCTAATTTTCTCAATTCCCCATGGCTGAGGAAGAACCACAGGTCGTTGTCGCCACGATCGAGACAGTCGAGGTCGTTCCCGAGATCGCCGACCCCACTCCTGTCAACGATGACAAGCCGGAAGCTCCCGCTCCCGCTGCCAAGTCCGGCAAGGCCTCCAAGGCTAAGAAGCCGGCTGCTCCCCGCAAGGCCAGGACTGCTCCCGCTCATCCTCCTTACGAAGAGGTATGTGTGGATTCAAATTCAATTTCATATTTATTACTATATATATTCGAATGCATTTTGTTTCGAAATTCTAGGGTTTGTGATCTGAAATTAACAGAACGGAATTGGTGTTGTGCAGATGATCAAGGATGCGATTGTCACCCTTAAGGAGAGGACTGGTTCGAGCCAGTATGCGATCACTAAGTTCATAGAGGAGAAGCACAAGCAGCTCCCTCCAAACTTCAAGAAGCTTCTGCTCTTCCATTTGAAGAAGCTCGTCAGCTCTGACAAGCTCGCTAAGGTCAAGAGCTCCTACAAGCTCCCAACGGCTCGTACCGCGGCTCCAGCCAAGCCGGCGGCTCCGGTGAAGAAGTCTGCTGCGGCCAAGCCCAAGCCCAAGCCCAAACCCAAGGCCAAGGCCAAGACAAAGGCTGCTCCTGCCAAGCCGAAAGCAGGAGGGAAGAGCAAGACGGTCAAGGCGGTGAGCAAGGCCAAAGCTCCAGCCAAGGCCAAGGCTCCTGCGGCTAAGCCAAAGCCGAAGCCAAAAGCCAAGGCTCCTGCGGCTAAGCCTAAGCCTGCTGCTCCCGCTGCAAAGTCCAAGGCGGCTGCTCCGGCCAAAGCCAAGGCTGCACCAGCGAAGTCAAAGGCTGCGGCTCCAGCCGCGAAGCCTAAAGCAGCCGCGCCGAAGCCGAAGCCGAAGGAGAAGCCAGCTAAGGCAGCGAGGACGTTGACCAGGTCCTCGCCTGGGAGGAAGGCTCCTGCAGCCAAGCCGGCGGCGAAGAAGGCTCCGGCAGCAAAGAAGGCGGCTCCGACGAGGGCCGTGAAGCCGAGAAGCGTCAAGTCGCCGGCGAAGAAAGCTCCGGCTCGGAGGACGAGGAAGTGAGGGAAAGAGAGAAAGCAAGCGAGGCTAGGTGGTTGATGTGTTAGGGGTAGTCTTGTAAATCTCTTGGTCTTTTATGGGTATATGTTTAGAGGGGTCTCCGCTGCAGCAGTTTCTATGAAGAAGAAAACTATATAGTCGGATTTTCGTTTCATTTTCAGAGTTTATTTTCTTTTTTTTTTCCGTCCCGAAAAATCAATGTAGTCTTTTCAGTCTCCAGCTATTTCTAGGGTTTCTGGGAATGAAACACAGTCTGCCATGTAAAATCTCAGTTGAATGAAAAGCAAATGATGAGCTTATCCTTTTCAATTTCAATTCTGCAATGCGCACCGTGTTTGTCTGAGTATTGGCGACGAAGGAAATTAGGGTTTTCATGGAATCAATGCGGCATCGTTTCAGTTGATCCCAAATCAGAAAAGGGGCGGCTGCGTTTCCCAGACGTTAACCATCGTTGTCTATTCTCCCTTACCTGCCTCGTTTCCAAGCTTGGTAAACTTCTCTGCCTTGTTTTCTGAATAATGGTGACTTATATATGAATGTATCATCGTTGCGTTGCTTGTACATTTCTGTTTGTTAGTCTCGACTCTTTTGAGTGTTGTGCAATTTTTGTTCTGAAAGCTTGAGGAGTTGATTTGTCTCTGCAACATTCTTGGTTCATTTTGAGTGCTCATATATATTGCCCTATAGTAAAAGAAAAGCTTCTTGTATTGGATTTCAACTTGACGAAGGTACTCTGTACCTTATCACTGCACTGCAAACTTAGCATGGTTGTAAGCTGGTATTACACATCATGGCATGGCAATGCTTATGTAGAATCATGCCTATTTTGATAAGATTGTTTGCATTGTCATGTACGTTTTATGTTCATTCGAAGTTTCTGGAATTTACTATTGATGGAATCTTTCTTGATGATTTTTTCGATATATGGTATGAGATTAAAGCACCGTATGTTCCTCTCTGTTTACATGGTAATGTATTTTTAGAAGGAAACAGAAATGACGGAATTAAAACAGCAATCACTTCATATATGAATGATTTCATTGATATGATGGTCCTGCTATACTATGACTGCATGAGGAAGCCCTTGATATGTTTGATGTTATGCTGTAGAATGTAATGTAGAGATGAATAACATTATTATAGAGAAGTCAGAGTCAGTGAGCACTATGTCATTGACATAGGAGTTGTCATAATATGAGATGGTTTGTAAAGGCCAACACGTGGTAATTTGTCGGGCGAGATCTTATTGTTCAATACAACAAATAAACTACTGAAATTATACTCGTGTTGTTCTGATGAGAATCACGATGAGGTCACTTATTGATCATAGAAACCAGGTTACTGTGTCGTAACTCATAAACATTGGCTGTTTATAGAAGTTGAGTTATATGCGGTATGCAGCTTGGCCTCTTGACTAGTACACCCTTGTTCACCGTCATGCTAGTGTTAAGCTCAATGGAGAAGTGACTATGGTAGTTGTACTGTAAGTCTCTATCTTATCTTTCAGTAAATGGTTTACATCAGCTGCAACTTGGAAGTCCTTGGGTGAAATTTGTCAATTTTACTACAAGTTCTTCATCTTAATATGTCGTCTACCTGTGAGTCTATATTAGTCATCTGTCATTTGGTTGGGTGACCCTGAAAAATGTCGGCAAATCCTCAGTAATTTGATGTTCAATGAGTGTGTGAAGATGACATTGGACAATATAGCACCAAGAGGCGCTCATTCTACTATCTGACACCCTTGGTAACTCCTGTTTTTGCAAGTAATATATCGCTGTCAAGTTATGGTAGCAACCAAAAGAACTTGGCAGAAGATGTAGCTTCATTGTTAAGCATTCTATTACCTACACAATCTATCTTGATAGTTATACGTTTCAGAAGTTTTTCCTCATTAATGTCCAGTTACCTTTTTCTTTGTAACTTACTTCAGCATTCTGGCTATGTTTCACATTTATGGTTGCAATTCCATGCAAAGTTACGTACTTCTCTCTGGAAGTTTCTTTGTTTAGTCATCTGTCGCAAGTAAGGTATAGGTTATCAGGTCTCGGAACCTGTTGTTGCTACTAAGTCTTGTGTGTTCTGCAATGTTTGTCGTAAAGCTTGAGGTCGTTGAGAAGTTGGATTGTCTGCAACACATTTTAGCTCAATTTGAGTGCTTGGTCACGGCTCTATATGAAAGAAAAGCTTCTTGTATTTGATATCAACTTGATCAATGTATTCTACACCTTTTCTATGCATCTTTGCATGCTTAGAAGCTTGTATTACAGATCTTGGCAGTTCTGTAATTTAGGCAAGGCTATGCTTATCCAGAATCATGCCTACTTTGAAAAGATTGCTTGGTTCCTTGTTAATGTTTATGTTCATTGGAAATATCTATTATTTACTATTTGACGGAATCTTTCTTGATGATTTGCGATATATGGTATGAGTTTAAAACAACTGAGCTTTTGTTTAGTTTTAGACATACATGGTAATTTTGTTTTAGAAGGAAACAGATATGCCAAAATAGTTTCATATATAATGATTTTATTGAATTGTGGAAGGGATATCCTTTGATATATAATATGGCTGATCTTATGGTGTACAGTAGAGATGAGTGCCATTAATAAATAGGAGCCAGAGTTACAAGCTTTACCTTGTTGAATCTTGCTAATAGAGGATGTACCTATTGAAACCATGATTAAAGCACCAGAGCCTGTCTAGGGGATGAAATGACATCCGAGTCTGTCTCATAGGCGGTATGCGAGTATGCAACTTTGCACTTCTCTTACAGTTTCTCTATTCTCTTGAAGGGCTTCCAAGACAGTCTGTCTTGATAGCTTTAGGTTTCATAAGTTTCTTTTTTCTCATTACTGTCCACTGGTTTCATCTTTCCTTTTTCTACTTAATCTTACTTTTTTTCAGCATTCTGGTCATGTTTTCATATGGTTTATGGTTGCAGTGCCTTGCAAAGTTACGCTTCTCTTTTGAATTTCTTAGTTTATACTTCTATCTCAATTAAGATATAGGTTATCAAGTCTGGAATTTGTTGTGTTGCTTCTAAGATTGCAGCTATTTATTCCACTGCACTGGTTTCAAGTTTAAACATGCAGTCTCTTGATAAAATTTGGGTATGTTCAGTTGATGTCTTGAAAATTGCGAGAGATTATTTGGTCATGTTCATTTTGGCTCTGCAGGGAGGCCAAAATAGTTAATTCTGAGGTTATTAAGCAGACAAACCTTTTATGCATTCTGAGAACTTTCTGGGCTGTATAAGATTTAGAGCCGTTGTAAAAGATGTGTATATTACATCTCTAGGATTTTATCAAGGTTGGTATTCGCTTCTGCTGTTATTGAAGAAGTTCATGCACATGTGTGCATGTCCTGAACTCCCGACTCTTGTTCCCCTCAAGTCTTAGTTTTTCCACTTCATTACTAAGCTTGGTACATCTCTGTGTTGACTTTGTTCAAATATGCCAATTTCTAATAAAAATGTATAGTCCTTGTGATGGTGGTGTGATTTGCTCAATAATTGTTTACTTCTTTTAATCGGATCTAATTTGCAATATTTGTCCCAAAGATTGAGAAGTTGATTTATCTGCATTCTGCAACAATCCTTAGTTCATTGGTGGATTTAAGTTTGAATTACTTTGTCAATTATTCGGTTGCCAACCTTCTCATAGTTTATTTTCAACTTGATGCAAGTATTATACTCTTTTGAATGGTTAGAAGTTATCTTTGTCATAAAATAGTAGGTGTGAGTTCAGTGGCATGGCTACACTTATCTTGATGTTTAATCAGTTTTTGTTTATTCCTACAAGTACAAAAAAAACACATCTAGACATGTCTTAACCATTTGCCTTATTCCTTTCTCTTTCATTTTCTTATTGCATTCCTTGTTAATTGTCGAATTTTTTTTCCCAGCAGAAAGCAGGATTTCAGCCTGATATATTGTCAAATATTAAACGTTGAAATTCATATCCAGTATGTTTTATGCTTGATGTGTATGACACTCGTTCAGGATACTGTATGCTGTGTTTCTGTCCGAAGATTGCTAAGATTATAGTTGCAGAAAAAAGGTTATGTTGGCCTGATAGGGTTGTATGGATTGAAATATTAGTTTTGTTTGTTTCAGTTACTTTTCACCTGGTCAGTCATAATTATATGCAAGACCACCAAAGCATGGAATCAATATTTATCAACAGTATTTTAAAATCTTTTCTGTTATTCAGGAATATCAAAATGAATGAGGAGATGACACAAAAGCTGGCGGAAAGCTGGGAAGCAATCTACTCGCCTCTCACTTGAAGAAAGCTCTTGTAAGATCACCACTTGTTATTTAAAAATCACTTTGGTCTGTCTATACTGGATTCTGATTCTGTTTTCCTGATAAGTATTTCTGCTCTTACATATGGTTTGAACAAGAATAGCCAGCCTTATGAGGCCAAAAATATTCTAGCATCCTTTTCCAATATACTGTCAGATAAGTTGATCATAACCCTCTACTTATCTATGTCTTCGACATGCCCACTTTCTCCTTCTGGTGTTTGATTTCATAGTCAATATGTATAGTAGTATGTTTTGGGACTATGCAAATAGAAAAGAAAAAGAGAAAAGACAAAATGATCTACATTAGCATGTTTAACTGGTTATCAATCCCATACGAAAAGAAAAAGAAAATTCCATTAATATTGATCTCATATAAATTCCTACAATTTTTACCAAGATAAGTCTGACAGTTCAATTTTGAAAGATCTCCCCTAATCTATATGTATGCTCCATCTTTGGTACAACAAGTACTGGTTACTAGTATTGAAAATATGATGCTTTGTTTGATCTCCATCTTCTGAGCCTTGGTAGGGACCGTTGCTTTATCGTTTCAATCTTTCCACTTTCTGGATAGAGTACTTCAGCTCCTGTTGAATGTTTACCCTTGAAGGTGACAAGACAATGTCCTTCCAAACCGATCCTTTTTGACAAGCTGGGTTGGGGTGCTTGTAAAGTTCGTATATGGAAGTCGCTCTGTCGTTTAACATTGCCACCCTCTTTAAGCAATCAATTTCATCTGGATCAACCAACAAGGTCTTGTCTTTGTCTTTCCATCCTATCAACTTCACAAAATTACTATGTCAGTATCAGATAATGTAAGACTTGTATGTCTTGCCTTTAGCTTTTCATTCATTCTACTTAATTTACGTTGTTGATCTGGTCTATAATCTCTACATATATTGCGGGTGCACAAATCATTTTGGGACTTTAAATGGCTAAACATGGCTCACATGGTTCTTTCCAGCTCAGAGAAATCTCTTAACAGAGAACGACCTATCAGTTAGATATGAGACTACCAGCAAGCAGTCCTCAGATAAATTTTTTAAGCTTATATTTCTATGATCACTTGCCGAGCTTAAACTCAGAAACTCCATTCTAAATTTACTAAGATTTTTCTTCTGTAAGAGTGCATAGGGCTTGTGTTTTTAGTGTCGAATCGAGCAAATATGTTTTTGAGAGTTATTGTTATATGAAATGAAAATTTAACATAGACAAGGGATAGCTGGTGTACCTTAGGTGGTCCTTCCAGTGTATTAGTGCTATACAATCTAGCGTTATCAACAAGCTGGCAATAAGTTTTGAATGCATCTGAAAATCTCTTGTGGGATTTTAATTGTGAGTTTACTCGAACAGCTCTTCTACATGCAATAGCTCTCCTGTCATAGACGGGGGATGCCAAGATTTGTGCATCAGTATCTCAAGTTGTAATGCTTTGCTTTTGCTTGGTAAAAGTATGAAAGTGCAAACAAGTGTAAGACAGAATGATATGTTGACCAGGGGCTAACCTTATTCCTCGTATAACAGCCAGATAAGCATCACACACAACTCCAACAAGCTCTATCCTGTAAGGTTTTCTCTTCCTGCCTCCTACTTGTTCTTGTTCATCACCTTCACAACGTTCCCAATAGCTTTCTATGACGGTTCCATCATCATTCACCTTGTATCCAGCTCCCATGCGATAACGGCGGCGGTGGACGTTTCTGGCCATTGTTACAGTCTGCACGACAAATGGTACCCAAGAAAGTGTGCCATCCATGATCACATCTCGGCCTTCGTTAAGTGCTGTGACCAAGAGGGAGGATGCTGCGTCTGTAGATGATTGGTGTACCTGTTTCAAATTTGGCATTGTCACTTATAAGTCATCAGCTCTATGCAAAGGGTGCGCGATGCGAATGCTGAAGGAAGAGCTTATGGAACAATTGGATTTTGTGCTTCGAATTTTGAAGATAGAACGAGAGAGTTGATATGCACCAGTTCAGCAGTTTGAAGCATGTCATGATGCCCTCTGGAGCTGAGAGCTCTGTATATGACATCTGATTCTTTAAAGGCATCTGCTTCAATCACTACCGCATTTCCTGCTGCTCCAGCCCAGAATGGCCTGACAAAAATTTCACGCAGAAAACTATGAGAAAATTTCGAAGGAACATTGTACATATTTTCCAGCAGGAGAAAAATCTAGATGGTGAGAGCATTAACAAGCAGCTTATGCTTTGTCATGCATCTCACTTCAACTAAGCATGAAGTTTGCAAAAATCAATGAACAATAAATGGATATTGTTTCTTATTTGCTATTTAGAATCACACTCTTTGAGGATGTCCTTTAGCACAGTGCTCTTCCCTGCTCCCATTCCACCTCCCATGAAGAGGAGGACCGGACTTCTATCAGCATGAGCAACCGGAGCCATCACCTCAGTACATGTCGAGTCATCCACTGCGGCCAGTCCCATTGCTTTCATCTCCTCCACCAATGTTGTGAACACTCTAGCCACCTTCAAATTTTTGGTCACCCTTTCAAATCTTTGTTCCCTGTAATCACAAGTAGTGGCGACGCCAGAAATGTGATTAAGTTGTGTTAGAATTAGACTTTCAATTTAACATAATTAAGAAAATTTAGTTTCTAATCATAGCTCACTGAGCTCAGCTGTGTCATTTCCTACATACACATAATCTATGTTTGAAATGTCAGACATGCTTTGTTGGCTACAATTTAGGATTGAGCAATTTGATTGTTTCCTTCCTTTCACCCTCATTTTTCTTATAATAATTTTCATGCATTACAAAGACGCACCTTGTTGCTGCCATGACAATGTTCTTGAGCTTCTTCCTCGGCTCAGCATCACAACTCAAGACCTGAAATTCACCGAGACATTAGGGTTCAACATGTTACATACGATTGTGTGAGGAAAATGCATCATAAGCATTTCCGAGTTTCTGTATGATCATAACAATGTAGAATTTAAAGGCTTGTGTTCTTAATGATAACCTGACTAATCATCATATCAGCTTCATTCCAATGAAATGCGAAATAACTGAGTATACATCTCTCAAACTCCTCCAAAAGCTTCACAAATAGAGAATCCACATCCGGTTCACTAGAAAAGAAGCTATAGATATCATCCTCAAACCCCTCAAATTTTCTCATATATTCTGTGGCTAACTTGCATAGTTGTGGACATTCTCTTCTATCTTTGAATCCCAGCTGCCTAGCTGCACCCACATTGCATACAAACACACACAAATGTACAATGTAAAAATTACAGACAATTTGACGTGGATCACAATGGAGGTTTTATGGAAACAATGTGGATCATGCAATTTACCTACATAATGGGGGAACCTTTCAATCTTATGAACGCGGCTGGAATCCGAGACCCTTAAGCGTGGGATGATCTTCTCATACTTCAGCTTTCGCAAATGATAATGCACGGCGGTGGCGATGACGATGACAATGAAAGAGGCTACAACTAGAAACATCTGTGGGAAGGTATTGTTTTGATCTGAAGAAAATTGAGAGGTGAGGAATGAAAAATTACAGAGCTTATTGCATGAAGGGTGGAGGCATATAGCAATGGAAGAGGCTAATATCAAGAGACTGACTAGCTTCGTCCTTTGAAGTTTTTTACCTGTCTGCATGTCTTGGAAATTTGAAGAGATAGAGATTGGAAGAAGAAGAATTAATGTGAAAATTTTATTATTCTATTTGGGTTGTGAAATTGTGAAAAGAATTTCTTCTTTTGGCATGTTAATCGTTTAGTTAGTTATTTGGGAGTAAAGATACAAATGTTAAATGACACGTTTGAGCCATTTATTCATTTATTGCACGGATTTTTCTGTGTAAAAAAACTATTAATGCTTCCGAATTTCTCATAAAATTTGTGAACAACATCACTTGTGAAAAAAACTATTAACGCGTCCGAATGAAGATTTTTGTGAGGATGAATCTTTGGCGAGGTGTGGTGGTAAGAAATGATATTTTAGTTTGCTTCTTCTTGTATATTTGCTTTTCGATTTGAATACCCTGCTATGAAGGGTTTTTGCTCTTTATGTAGTGTTTTTGGGCATGGTGGTAGTGGTTGTGTGGTAAAGCAGGCTCAAACAAAGAAACGGAAGGATTGAGAGGCGGCCTGAGCCCGAGGTGGTGAGAGGCAGGCATTGTCGGCCTTTGAGACTGACCCGGTGGGATAGGAAAATTCCCCCGTGGCCTATGTGACCTCTTAGGTGGCGACACCACCAAAATCGGTAGCGGTGACAGCTCTTGTTGGTACTTCGATGGACGAAAATTCCAAGATAGGGGCTGTAATCAAGCCTGTGCATGCTAGCCACATGACCAATATGCATTGTGCTGGCTATGAGCGCTTGGGACACTTGTCCTATATGTAGGATACAGATACGCCCAGTATTCCACAGTTAGGCACATCAGGGTGCGTCCCAAAACCAAATAAGGTAATATTAAGTGCCCTTAGGCTTTGGTTTCTATCGTCAGTTTCGAGTGACGTCATACTCATCAGATGCCGCAAGCAAATGGAGCATCTTGACATACCGATGGTGTCACAACCCATGCAAATGGGGCATTTCTACATGCAAGTGGAGAGTCTCGGCATGCAAGCCCTAGAGGGAAGAAGGTGACATGTGAAGAAATCCCCGCGAAGGACACAACCACATGGATGGTGGTAGCGAGTGCCCACATAGGGGTGGACAAGCATGAGTCCTTGCAGAAGAAAGTTGCATTGGACCCAGTCGATGTCACCAAGAAGAGGGCAGAAGAGTAACGTCGGACGTTGTTATAGTTTGTGATACATAACTAGATAGGATGTAAGGCCCAGATTTTTTAAGTATTTTTTCTACGTCTAGTTATGTTATGGTACTTGTGCTGAGCATGTAATATTGTAGGTTGCTGTATGAAGTTCTTTCTATCATGTAGGTAATCGGTGCTCCTTATAGTTTACCAGATCCAGATCCAGATCCAATGAATTTCTACTACCATTTCATTTAAAAAAAAACATCACTCGTCAGTTCTTAACTTCTTATACATGCTTCTTGAGTTCGTCTTTACGTTGCTTTCCCAATTTTTTTTGCTGAAAAACTGAGAGAAAAATAAATAATAAATAAACAGAGTTGGTTTCATGGATTCATTAAAAATCCAAACAGAAAGTTGCACAAACATCTGGACTGCAGTAGTAATACTACGAGTTTGGCCCCTACACTTACAAACCTATTGATGTAAGACAAGGAGGGCTCCTACTTTTTTTTATCAAACGCAGGCCTCATTACAATTCTGTTAAACAATTTTTAGTTTGATCACTTTGAATGAATGACTGCGTATAAGCCATTATGATTCAGCCTAATCCAACTCCGTATTGATTGAATTTTAAATTTTTAAGACGCAGCCAACCCAACTGTACCTCCATTATTTTGTCCTGGGTCATTATTTAAAAATAAATAAATCTAATTTATCAAAAAACTAGTTTTATGAGGAATTGAATTCCAGATCTCTCCACATATGAGAGTAACATCAGGTGACCAACAATTACACTACCAACACCTTAAGTTAATAACCCCTACCACTCATTACATGTTCATAAGCAATGATAGCTTAAGTTGATCATTGAAGATCAAGCTCCTCTTAATCCTATGCCCTCTTTGCACGCAAGAAATTGCTCAAAAGGAAGACTGATATTGATATTCATGTCTTTCAGGAAGACTGATATTGCTCAAAAATTTGTACAACCGATATATGGAGTACATGTCTTTGTTACAATTAGCAGTGATATATCGAGATACAATTATATGACGTACAGTCTATGCATTTCAGAAGTGAGCGACCAAAAATCTCATCTAAATGTATGCACGAAGATTCTTACTATGATGCAATCGATCATTAACATTACACAAGCATACTTCAAATTCTGTCCCTTCTCGGGATCAACAAATGGAATCTGTCATAGTGAAAAATACTTATAATGGGACTGCTAAGTGGTTTCCACTTGCAGTAACACTAAAAAGATTTTTCATACGGTAACAACAGATATTGCAGAAAAGCTTATACAACAAAATAATAGAGTACATGTCTTTGCAACACCATTCGGAAATAATGCTTATTTTTTTGATAAGAGGAAATAATGCTTATACCAAGACTCTTTTATCAAATGTAGAAAGACATGGACAAACAAAAAAACCTCATAAAGAATTTCTAGTATTGCTTCTATTATGTGGATGACACCAAAGTCAATTCAAAATTATTTTGATTGATAAGCAAAGTTTAACGAGATTGTAGCTACTGGTAAGGGCTCGGCTTACACCCATTTTGAGACTCGTATGTGTAAATTTAATAGATAATTACATATAAGGTCATTTAGAGACCCTATTTTACACATAAGAGGCTATTTAAACTTTTTATCCTAATTAATGTCACTTTCTTTAATTCATATTTTCTGTCTTTCCAATTTTGTCTTTTTATATTTACTTTGAAGATCATTTATATTTTTATCTTAATTAAGGTCATTTTTATCCATATTTTCTGTCTTTTAAATTTTGCCTCTTTATATTAACTTTTCAGGTCATTTTATATTTTTTATCCTAATTAAGGTCACTTTTTTATCAATATTTTTTATGTATAAAGTTCCAGTAAAGTAGTACTATCCAACAACTAGAGTAGTACTTTCTGAAAACTACAGTAGTATTTTCAACAAAGTTTTAGTTTAGAATGCATGAAGTCCCAGTAGAGTAGTATTATCCAACAACTAGAGTAGTACTTTCTGAAAACTACAGTAGTATTTTCAACAAAGTTTTAGTTAAAATGCATAAGTCCCAGTAAAGTAGTACTATTCAACAACTAGAGTAGTATTTTTTAAAAACTACAGTAGTACTTTCAACAAATTGTTGTAGTGCTTTTCATGAAACTGCCAAATTGTATTTTTTGCAACGTCTTCACTGTTTTTGGAGGCAATTTTTTATGAAGTTCACCCATGATATTGCAGAAGCCTCTCAATGACGATCTTATTTGGACCTTGGGTTTTTTAGGGTCCTCTATTTGTGCAATTTCTACAAAACAATAAGACAGACCATAAAAACACTACATACCACTTACATAAATTCTATATACTACTCACAGACAGCAGTATACACTACTCACAGACAGCACTACACACTACACACAACAGGTCTACACACTACTCACAGACAGCAGTGCACACTACTCAGGACAACAGTACAAATTAGTTCAGAGCAAACAACAAACTACTCAGGACAGCACTACACACTACACACAACAAGTCTACACACTACTCACAGACAGAAGTACAAACTAGTTCAGAGCAAACAACAAACTACTTAGGATAGTACTACACACTACATACTATGCACAACCAACAACCAAAGCACACTACAGTCTGTACATACTACTACAGAGTAACATATGTACTACCACAGATTATTATAGACACTACTACGTACGTAACAACCAAAACACAACAATCTTCCTAACAACCAAAGCACACTACAGTCTGTACATACTACTACAGAGTAACATATGTACTACCACATATTATTATAGACACTACTACGTACGTAACAACCAAAACACAACAAATTTTGCGTAACAACCAAACCAAACCAAAGCAAACACTACCACAGACTATGCTCCAACAGAGAGAGAGAGAGAGAGAGAGAGAGAGAGAGAGAGAGAGAGAGAGAGAGAGAGAGAGAGAGAGAGAGAGAGAGAGAGAGAGAGATAGAGAGAGCAGAGAGCAGAGACTAGCTTTGAGCCATGGCTGACCCTTCCTTTGAGCCCGGACGACCTAGTCACTCCGCCGTCGAGCTCGGTCGTGTAATTGATCGCAGTCTAAGGTTCTACTCTTGTTATTTAAGTGACTCTAATTCTCATTTTTCCTTTCTCAATAAAGGTTTTGAAGTCGCTGCCATAGAGATTCGTCGAAGTAGAAGAGGAGAAGAAGAGGAGGAGGCTCTGCTAGAGTTTTGGGAGAGAGAGAGAGTTTTTGTGACTGAATTTAGGAGAGAGAGAGATTATGAGGTTTATATATAATGACATATTTATAAATAAGTCAAACTTTTAGGGTTTTTTTGTTTTTGATTTTTTATCAGGTGACCTTATTTGGGATAAAAATATGGAGTGACCTTATGTAGTATACATCTTATCTATATGACCTTATGTATAATTTACCCTAAATTTAATGCTGAAGATGACCCAAAATAATTTTTAGCTTAGCTGATTGCGTCGACTTCTATTTTTTTTTTGAAAAACCTAGATTATATTGATAAGAAAACCAAAGTATAGTTGTATCGGCCAAAACCAATGGCCGATGAAAACAATTATAAAAGAAACTAAACCCTCAAAGGAACAAACTAATGCACAAGAATCAAACCAAACGATAGTGCGTGTAAAATGAGTGATCATGACCAAAAACCTCAATAACGGAGTATGGCAGAGAGTCCCACCACTCATGACCAACATGCATAGCTCCATAATTAGCAAGCTTACCCGCTACCATATTACCTCCACGATATGTATGCAAAATTTTGACATTCATCAACTTCACAAGAGACATAGTACTGTTCCAAGCCATCCTAAGCCTCCAAGGAACAAGATGAGTATGCCTAAAATAATGAACTACCAGCTCAGAGTCTGATTCCACCCAAAGGTTGCACCAACCCCGCACCCAGGCTTCATGAACAGCAGTAATAGCTGCCTAAAGCTCTATGTCAATAGCTGAAGAAGCATTGCCCTTACCCCTACTTATCAACTATGGTATGCAAGGAACCACAACTTTGTACTTTAAAAAAAACGTAACAAACTTTATTTTAGAAATATACAAAGCAAATAGTTTTTTTTTTGAAAAAGAAACTAGAAATGACTCAATCGTATGGCATATCTCACGATCAAACACACATTGTTATCAAAGATCCAAGATACAAATAAGTGTCACTATCCATCGATTATCTCTCTAGCATCTCTCTCAAATCACGTCGATATCATTTATTGTTGCCGCTATGGTTAGATATTTCTCCAGAAACAAATCGAGATCAGGTACCATCTGCATGACAAAGTCGTTCCGGTCGTGGATTAGCAAAGCATTGTCGAAAGTTGAATAGCGGCAAGCATGACACGTAGGGTCCTTCATATATCGATATTGTCACAACTTAACCATCTTTAAGGTGTTGAGTTTTATCGATAAAAAGTCTCGGTATAATTAAGAATTAATAGTCCACATTCATTTAAGTTGTATTTCATCTTGCTCTACTTCGATGTTGGATCTCCAATCCAACACGTCCCCGCACGTGCAACTTAACTCTAGGTTAGCACGTGGAAGTACATTCAGGAACCAGCATATCTTTTTGAAGGCCCAATTCATTCATTCTGCTGGAACCAACTGCCTAGATTTCAATTTGAGCCTATCGGGCTCGGGACGCGATGGAAAGGAATCCGCTCTGATACCAAGTTAAATAGCGACAAGCGTGGCACGTAGCGTCCATCATGTACCGATATTGTCCCAACTCAACCACCTTTAAGGTATTGGATTTTATCCATAAAAGACCTCAGCACAAGTAGGAATAGTCCATATTCATTTAAGTTGTATTTCATCTTGCCCTATTTCGATATGGGATCTCCAATCAAACACCAAAGGCATGCCCAGTTTCCATAATAACCACTTCCTTTGGAAGAAATGGCCTCGGGTGAGGGTTCACAATAATATCGAACCTCCAGTGTTTTGCAAGATTGACCCTTACGTTGTGCAAGAGCACCGTGTATAGATCAGCACTTAAAAGGCCGTGGAGACAGATGCTTATACAATGGTGTTAAGGAAAGACCAACATTTGTGCGACAATGTGAGCAACATTTGCTTATACAAAGCAATGAGTTTTTACTTTCTATATTTATTTTAGAAAAAAAACAAAGATAACAATGTATTAAAATATCTATGGTAAATCAGTGCAAACCCTTGTGCAAGGCCATTTCTTCCAACACAGACAACAAAGATATGGTTGTTTCTACAACGGCTTCGGATGTCGTCGATTGTGTTGAGTCTGTTGAGGATTTGTGTTCGTAGTTACCAGAAAGGCAAGATGGCTATGTCGTCAAGATTTTGGTATTGGTGTCGCTCGTGGATCCAAATGGTTGTGGAGTGGGTTTCGGTTCTGACTAAACTCAAACCTTGCCGGCCACATTCAAGTGGTCCTGCTTGTTGCTGTTTGTGTTGGGCAGAAGCCGACGATGACAACGATGGAATGGAAGGGCTGCCAGACCGGGTTATAAGGGCTGGGTGAGTGGCCGACAGTGACCACCCGCGAGCGAGGTTGAAAGAGATACCAACGCGGCGGTGACGATGTGGTCCGGCGGGGCAGCAAAGGATAAACCGGAGTAAGAGAAGTTGGCGGCGTCGTGGTCTGTAGGTGTTTGGTCAAACTGGTCATCAAGATTGTTGGGCCGGATTTGACTTTAAGGCCCAGATAAGTCGGATGAGAACATAATCATAGTTTATTAAGAGATCCTCACTACACCATATCAAATCACAGCGGAATAAATCACATTTATCACCCTAAATATTTCCATAACAAACTAAACACTTAATTCACAAACATGAACTAAGACATTTAAAGTTAAGGAAACTACCTAAAGTGATATCAACAGCACAAACCTCTTCGTGTCTACAGCCTTGACTCTGTCAACAAGACTTGTGTATGAACTACCATAACTACATACTTACAATCTCCCCCTTAGTTAGGAAATTCATCCACAAGTCATCAATGTACCTGCGGACAAGCATATATATATGCAAGCAATCCAAAATTGAACAACCATAACAATTCAATTAAAACGAGGTACTGAAATTTGTACAAGTCCCAAATTAAAACCCTAAAATTGTTCAGAAAAAGGGGCAAAACCAAAAAAACAACCAACATTGGGCACTCCACAGCTCCCTCTGAAGGCATGCAGGTGCAATTCTCCGCCTTTGTGGGTGAATTAGCCGGGAATACCAGGATGACGACCTCGGCCAGCAACAATCTCAGCCACCTGCAGTTTCCAAGCATGCCAGTCACAAACCCCAATCATCGATTGCATGTCAGCCACCATACCCAGCAACCGTTGCATATCCTGAACAAGCCCGCGAACATCTGCTCTTCAACCATGTTAAAGACCTCGTGATTGATCTTGATACTTGAAGTATGCATCTGGAAAAATCTTGTCACTACAATTGTACCATAGCTTGAAAAAAAAGATATCACACACATGAACACACAAGAAGGATTTAAAGGATTTATCTATACTAGGGTGGCTTACCATATTTGTGGTGAGACAAGAAAAAGAGGGATAAATTGTGAGGCTCAAGAGGGTTATCCTACTGAAAATTTGTCACTACCAGGAAGGATAATATTTGGTCATGGTGTCAACTACGTCTAAATTATTGCCTCAGTCATATTCATCTAATAACTAATTAATCCAAGATACACAGTTGATCTGATGCAATTTCTAGCAAGCAATGTGACATAAGATACACTAAAAAAGAAAGAACTTAGGTCAAACATAGACTTAGTTAAGGATGCACAAGCTCAAAAGCTAATCATTTACAAAACAGGAAACAAGATGTTGATTATACTTATGAATCTTGCATACCATAAGACTTCAGACCTAGAGTTAGATGATGATGAAGATGTTCCAGAGTCTGAGGTCTATGCAGCAGCTTAATGCAGGGCACAAACACCAATGACATTCCTTAGATATTCAAATCGAGCAGTATCCAAAGGTTTTGTGAACAGATCAACAAGCTAGCAGTTAGTGGGAACAAATTGTAGTTCCAGGATATTCTGTTCAACCAATTCATGGATGAAGTGGTATCTAAGGTCTATGTGTTTTGTCCTGGAATATTGTACTAGATTTTTGGAGATGTTGATAGCACTTGTGTTGTCACAGAATTTAGTGAGCTTTCCTTGTGGAATACCATAGTCTTAAAGCATGTTCTTCATCCACAACATTTGGGTGCAATAGCTACCTGCAGCAATGTATTCAGCTTCTGTTGTGGACAGTGAGATGTAGTTATATTTCTTGCTGTGCCAAGATACCAAGTTATTTTCAACGAAGAAAGTGCCACCAGAAGTGCTTCTTCTGTCTTTCATATTACCTCCCCAATCAGCATCATTGTATCCTGCAACTTCCACATTGGTTTCATTTGTATAAAAGACTCCACAGTGGATGGTGCCATGCACATATTTGATGATCCTTTTGGCTGCCTCCATGTGAGATTCTTTAGGGGCAGCTTGAAATCTTGCACACACCCTAACACTATAACAAATGTTGGGTCTGCTGGATGTGAGGTACAAAAGACTACCTATCATGCTCTTGTATACAGTGGAATCAACAGTTTTCCCAGAAGTATCCTCACACAACTTTGTAGTAGTGCTCATTGGATTAGACACAGGGTTTGATGAAGAAAGACCAAATTTCTTAACTAAATTTTCAGCGTATTTGGATTGAGAAAGAAACATACATGAGGTATTTTGTTTACCTGTAGTCCAAGAAAGTATGTCAGTTCTCCACATGCATTCATTTCAAATTTTCTTTGAACAATAGTGGCAAATTCCTCTGTGAGGGCTAAGCTTGTTGATCCAAACACAATGTCATCAACATACACTTGTGAAATCATAATGTCCTCACCTTTTCATTTGACAAAAAGAGTTATCCATAGATCTTCTGGAGAATCTTTGTTTCACAAGATAGATAGAAAGTTTCTCATACCAGCTCGATGAGCCTGTTTGAGACCATACACTGCCTTTTTCAATTTGTAAACATGGTTAGGATAAACTGAGTCTACAAAGCCTTTAGGTTGTTCAACATACACAGTTTCTTTCAGCTCACCATGCAGAAATGCTGTTTTAATATCCATTTGATACAATTTGAACTTTAAATGACAAGCAATGGCAATCAGAAGTCTGACAGACTCTAATCTAGCAACTAGAGCAAAAGTTTCATCAAAGTCAATACCTTTAATCTGAGAGTAGCCTTGAGCTACTAATCTGGCTTTATTCCTGGTGATATTGCCAAATTCATCAAGTTTGTTTCTGAAAATCTATTTGGTCCCTATAATGTTGCAGTCACTAGGTCTGTCAACTAAGGTCCATACTTCATTTCTTTTGAGCTGGTTCAATTCTTCTTACATGGCATTAATCCAGTCATCATCAGTCAAGGCTTCTTTGATGTTTTTAGGTTCCATGAGTGAGACAAAACCAAAGCATTTAATAATGTTTATATCTTTCTTATGTTGCACTATGAAGCATTTAAGAGTAGTGGCACTGATTACCTCTTCTCTTACTTCTTCCTCTTTTTCAGCTGATGCACTAGGTGCAGCCAGTTGCCTTTGAGTTCTTATCCCACTGTTGAGATTACCAATCACATCATCAGAGGAGTGATATTTCTGGACCTGTCTGAATCCCTGTCTAAATATAGGACTTGGTCCTAGTATAGGATCCTCTTCAGGTATATAAGCATCATCTGCATCAAGTGTATTCTCAAACATGGAAAGATCAGGGCATATCTGTTCATATTCAACAGGAATAAAGCCATGATCATCTATTGAGACATTTATAGATTCAAGAATAGTTTTTGTTCTTTTGTTATAGACTCTATAATCCCAACTATTGAGGGAGTAACCTAGAAAAATTCTAGGATCACTTCTAGCATCAAATTTTGCCAATTTTTCTCTGTCCCTATAGATGTAACAAGGACTTCCAAATATGTGAAAGTAACTTACTTTTGGTTTTCTACCTTTCCACAGTTCGTAGGAGGTTATGTCAGTATCTAGTCTGAGAAAAACTCTGTTGGTTATGTCAGTAACTTACATGTAGTGTTCACTGCTTCAGCCCGTAAGTTTGTGTTTACCCCTGAAGAGTGCAACATAAATCTTGCCATATCTAACGATACTCAATTTTTCCTTTCCACTACTCCATTCTATTGTGGAGTGATTGGTGATAAGAATTCATGAAAAATTCTATTTTCCTTGCACAGATCATATAATGAACTGTTCTTGAATTCAGTTCCATTGTCTGATCTTATCTTGAAAATCTTGAGATGTTGAGCATATTTTTCAGTCAACAGTCTGGTACTCAGCTCTTTGAATGCATCAAAAGTCTCACTCTTATCTGCAACCTAGGTAAATCTAGAAAAATCATCTACAACAACAAGAATGTACCTTTTGTTTCCAAAGTTGGTACTTTGTGTTGGTCTAACCAGATCCATATGAATTAATTCTAAAGGTTTGGAAGTGTTCTTTGAATTTATAACCTTGTGGGGCTGTCTGGTTTGTTTTCCCAATTTGCATCCAGAACACATTTTTTCTGGAAGTCCTTTCAACTCAGGAAGTCCTCTAACACAGTTCTTTGAGGAAAGCTTGATCAAATCTTGAAAGTTGAGATGTCCTAGCCTTTTGTGCCATAGATGTAGTTGAGCTTCCATTGTGGTAGACATGCATTTTAATGAGCTTGTTTCATCAGATAGAATTTGGTAGCAGTTATCAGGAGATATGAGACCTTGCATCACGAAACATCCTTCTTTATCCAGCACCATGTATCTTTTTTTATTGAACCACACATCCTCATACTTATCAGTCAAATGACTAACACTCATGAGGTTTGCAGACAATCCTTATACAAAATAGACATTTGTGAGCTTTGGTATTCCTGGAGCCCTGGTTGTACCTTTTTCTTTTATCTGACAAGACTTTCCATCTTCAAAGGTAACTTCACCACTAGGAAAGTCTGAGTCTAGTTTGGTGAATATTTTTATGTTGCTAGTCATGTGCCTTGAGCATCCACTATCAACATAACACAGATTTTGATTTGTGTCTAATAGAGCAGATAGTGAAACTAGACAACGTTCATGCACCTTTGATTTTACCTGTGTAATACTTGCACAACTTTCACCAGATTCATTAGCAACATTCATGTTAATTCTAAACATAAAACATATATCAGAATTTTGGGCTCTCTAATGTGAACTTGTTTTTCCGTGTGACTGAGAGTTGACAAGCAATTTGGAGACATTGGTTAGCATATCTCTTTGTTCTTTCAACTCAGTTTTGATATCCTTTTCTTTGGATATGTCCTTATCAGACTCTGAATGCACTTGTTTTGGTGAACTAGAATTTATCAGGTTTTTGCACCAAGGTCTGATGTGTCCTTTTTCACCATAATGATGACAAGTAGGAATAAATCTTGAGGCTTCAGAAGCATACTTGTGCTGCACATTTGAGTTACAACCCCTTACCTCTTTGACACGATTTACTTCTGGAGGGTACATCATGAGTCTTTCATGTGTGATAGGTTCAGCATACTCTTTCTTTGGTCCTTGATCAATACCTTTGACAAAAGTAACTGGTTTTGCATACCCTAGTTCACTGGTGTCAACTTTTTCTTTCTGTTGAAGAAGCAACAGATGAACCTTTTTGGAGCTTTCATCAAATCTTTGAAACTTTTCTTCAGTTTTGATTAATTGTTCCTGCAAAGATTTTATTTCTGAACTTTGAGATACATTCAGTAAGAGATGAGCTTTTACCTCAACTTGAAGTTCATTTATCTTGCTGATCAACTCATCCTGACATTTTTCACAGTTTTCACAAGTGCTTGAGATAGTGTTTATCATCCCTTTTGCTTTTTGAAGTTCTGAATTAAGCTTGACATTCTCTTGTTTTCGTTTTGTGACCTCTTCCTTCAAGAGATTGTTTTTCTTAGCAACTTCCATGGATGCATTGTACAACTCTAAACACCTGTCATTGATTTCTTTGTCAGAGAATACTAAAAGGACATTAGACTTATCATCATCATCCATCTTTAGAGACGATATGAGTGCCACATTCGTCTCCTTCTTGTCAGTCTCCTTCTCTTCCTCGTTGTCACTCCATGAAGTGAACTTAAGAGCTTTTGGTTTCTTGTTTGCAAAATGCTAGTTACTACAGTCAACAACCATGTAGCCAATGCATGCCACCACATTCAAAACACTTAGGTTTCTTCCTCTCAGAAGTGGAAGACCTGTCAGAATTTTTATCATTTTTCTTAGAAGAAGAAGTAGAACCAGAATCCTTTTTATTTCTCAGAAAATTTCTAAACTCTTTAGTAATAAGAGCAAGATCACTTTATTCAATAGACTCAGGCTTAGATTCAGACTTAGACTCTGCCTTCTTATCTTTCTTCACAGACTAAAGTGCCATATTTTTAGACTATTTCTCAGATTTTTCAGGTTTTTCTAGCTTCCCCCTCATTTCATAGGTTTTAAGATTTCCTACAAGCTTTTCCAGGGTATAGGTGTCTAAGTCTTGAAAATCTTCAATGATAGTTCCTTTGAAAATCTTCAATGATAGGTTCTCCCAGGCCCCTACACTGTCCAGTAACCCTGGTGAGCTTGAGAGGAAAGTCATCTACAAATTCATCATCTCTCATGGTCATAGTTTCAAACTCATACATGAGTCCTTGAAGCTTCTGAACTTTGACCTTGTCATTTCCCTCATATGTAATTCGAAGAAGATCCCATGTCTCCTTAGATATTGCACAGTGTGCAACCTTGAATCTATGTTTTTCACTCAAGGCAGTGAAGAGACAAGTTTTAGCTTTATAATCTCTCTGAAGATCAGCTAACTCTTATTCAGTGTACTCATCTATTAACTTACATTTAGGAACCTGATCAGTATCTTCTTTCTTAGGAGTGGTCATGGGAGGAACCCAACCTCTTCTAACTACTGCCCAGACCTTAGGATCCAAACTAAACAAGAAGGACTGCATGTAGATCTTCTAGTTGGAGTAATATCACTACAAGAAAACTGCACCTAGACCACGGACCATTTTCGTCGTCTAGGTGCAGTTTTCCGTCGTCTAAGTACTTAGACGACGGAATCTCCGTCGTCCAAGGTCCGTGCTCCAAGTGCTGTCGTCCAAGCACCTGGACGACGGAGAATTAGTTCTCCGTCGTCCAAGTTCACTTGGACCGCGGACATTCTCCGTGGCCCATGTATGCACCTGGACGACGGAGAACTAATTCTCCGTCGTCCAGGTGAACACATGGGCCACGGAGAATGGCAGGGTTTAGGGGTTAGGGGTTGGGGTTTAGAGTTTAGGGTTTGGGTACCTGGACGATGGAGAACATAATCTCCGTCGTCCAAGTGCCTATTTAATTTAAAAAAAAAATTAAATTGTAAATAAATATTATTAATTTAATTTAAATAATGAAAAATAGTCCAAATTAATTAAATAAACTAAATTTTTAGTATTAAATAATTAATTAATTTGTACATACACATCCAAATTAAAAACCCATAAAAATTATATAATATTGTTCGAAACTCGGAAATAAAGAAACGCGATAATTAACTAGCTAGCTAATACACTGGAGGAGCAGATGCGCCGCCGAGTCCTCCGCCTCCAGCCGGGTCGTTGTCGTCGGGGTGTGGGTTCGGAGGAGGTTGACATACTTCTAGATTTTGTTGCATGAGGGCGATGAGTTGGGCTATTTGTGCTTGTTGTTCGTCAAGTCTTTGCCGCATTGACTCATTCTCCTCTCGTGCCAGTCGAGCCTCTTGAATGTCTGCTTCGACGGCCGCAGCCTGACTCCTTCTCCGCTGCCCCGAACCTCCCGTAGATGATGAGTCGGAGGTCGTCGACAAATCTCGTACCACCCTAGGCCCAAAGTGCCTAACCTCCTTGCCAGCTCTACGACCGTAGACCTCATCCGCGATTGCAATTTGGCTCTCTAAGGATAGAGGAGGCAGGTCTTCCGGCAGCACATCTGGGAACGTAAACTGAGTGTTAGCCAACTCTTCATGCGCACGCTCTATCACCCTTGCCTACAAAAGAATAATTAATTTATTATAATGAAAAAATATTTAAATAATAATTACTAGAATTAAAAGCACATATATATATATATCACTTACGCCGCATTGACTCGCTTCATTATCGAGCCCAGGCGTCACGTACGCGCTTATGCTTGCATCAAGATAAGGGTGTTTGGAGCCCTTATCCTTGTGCTCCTTGGCTATTTGAATGAACTGCTTGGCGCCGGTAGTATGGTGTTTCTCCTTCTTCCCCCGGTTGGCTTTGTTGACACCGGAGAATTTCTGTTACACAACATAATTAAATCATTAAAAAATTAATAACTAAAATTTAAATAATTCAATTATCTTAATTGAAATAAAAAGAGTAAATTAACACCTTAAAGGAGTTATCGGCAAAGTGGTTACACAACCACTCCCACTCATCTTCTCTATCCCCACGCAGCTCTACGGGGGGAGGCGAGGGACCGTAAGTTTGGAAGTACCGATGGAGCCTGTACTTCCAATCTTTGTAGATGGAGTTGGCGGTTTGGTTGATATGCCTCAACATGGTCGGTGTCGGATCCACCGCAAATTGTACCTATCAAAAATAAATAGAAAATTATAATCGTATATATTATGAAATTTTAACTAATATTAACAATATTATATAATGACTAAAATTGGACGTATTACGTACCGAAAGATCTTTGAAGACTTTCGCCTTCTCATGATCCGGCGCCTCCTTCCAAGTAGGGGCAGTGATTCGAACTCGGCTACGGACGATTGACCCGATGCTATGCGCCGAGAGACTTGCTAGCTGAGCTGTGGGAGGGCCACCGGTGAATTCGTCGTAGGGCAAGTCGATCTTTTTCCCGGTCGCCTTGCAAATACGCTCCGCTTTGCCCCCTTTAACGAGACCCCGAGTCTTTTTCGGTTCCGGGTCAGTGGGGGCCCTCCTTTGCCTACGGAGGGCACTGTACATGATTGATTCGGCGGTCGAGGACGCCTGAGTACTTCCCGTTGAATGGGTACCGGGCGTCGGAGATTGGAAGGGGTCGACGTCATCACCGCTCGAGATGAATGGGGGAGCGGGAATTTCCCCAGAGGGCGCTACGGACGGACCAGATGAAGGGTCCGGATTGAGGGCGTCGTTGCCCTCCGGTAATTCCCAACCGACTTGCTCCGCCAACTGGCGGAGCATGGCATCTTCTGCCTCCTGTTGAGCTTTCTTCTTGCCGGATGGAGCCATTTATAACCTTATAATGATAACGTTGTTAAAATACGTGCTTACTTACCATAATAATTACAGCTAAAAAATTTACGCTAATTAAGTACGGTTAAGATTTAAATAGAGTACACTAGCTTGGCTTTTTCGGTCGTTCAATGGACGTGCGACCCGCACGATAAAGTGTAAATTTTCAATTAATCAGCCTTGGTTAAATCGAAAAACATGGCCAGTTAGGGATAGAGATAACGCGAGAGGCAGGACTAATTTCGACAAAAGTCTTTCTTAGTCCAAATCCTGTCACCAGTCATAACCCGTTTCTAGACACCATGTCCGACATTCGGCCAATTTTTCGAAAATTTACACTCCCTCAAGTCCTTTGCAAACTCCGCCCTCAACCTCGTGTCCATAACTTCACTTAGGTTATGGTGTGCGGTGATGAAATCCACACATCACGAGGGGTTAAGGAGATAAGCTAGGAAAAGAGGCGCCATCTATTCCAAAGAGTGCGACTTAATAAACCAAACCTATGTACTAAATTTAAATCGAAGACGTACTACCATGCAATTTACTAGAAAATACAAATAATTATCAATTAATTATTATTTATCATGCATTTAATAATAATTATTCATTTACCAATATAATCAATTATTATTAACAATTATTATTATTACTATTATTTAATTTTAACTAATAATTATTCATTACCAAATAATTAACAACCAATAATGATTACTAAATAATATTAATAACAACAAAATAATTATTATCATTACAACTATTTATTATTTAAAACTAATAAATTAAAAGTATTTAGAAATTAAATAATTAATTAAATAAAAAAATTGTTAAAGAGGAAAAATTTCGAATTATTACCTCGTCGGAATTTCGCCGGAATATCGGAAGAGTAGAGTCGTTGGAGAGGGGGAACCACGCCGGAAAGTTGGTCGTCGGAGCGTCGCCGGAGGAGGATCGCCGGAGGAGAGGAGAGGAGAGGAGAGGAGGAGAGGAGAGGAGATGGAATGAGAAAATGAGGGGGGGGGGGTGCTGTTCTATTTATAGGCTTTCACTTAGACGACGGAGCACTAATTTCTGTCGTCTAAGTGCACTTGGAAGACGGAAACAGTGTTTTCCGTCGTCTAAGTGAAGGGTTAAAATTTTTCGAAGCGGCGCGTAATTAATGGGCAGGACGTTTCACCCGCCATAAATTTGGACTTAGACGACGGAGAATTGAATTTCCGTCGTCTAAGTGGAAATTCAAGCGGCGCCGAAAATTGAGGCGGTAAATCGAACAACCATGATTTTCGACTTGGACGACGGAGATGTATTTTTCCTTCGTCCAGGTGAAATTTTCATTGAAAAAAAAATAAAAAAAAAATCGAACCGCCATGGTAAATTGAACCTGGACGACGGAGAACGTCATTCTCCGTCGTCCAGGTGAAATTTACGCTAAAATTTTTTTTAAAATTAATTCGCTAGGAATTTAGCGATCTGTCATTCTAGTGAAATAGTCGTCCAATATCGATGAACGCATCGTATATATGAACAGTTAAATTTGAACCGACGAATAATTGTTCGTTTTGAAAGTTGGTAAGTATCGACTAATCCTTACGACTTAAGTGTTCAGGAGTAGAGGCTCATTTGCAACAGAGTATTAACGAAATTGAATTTGGACAAAACAACCGTTGGATATGTTCGTCGTAACATAATATATAATTGTCTTCAAAGGACCATAAAATAATAAGTTCGGGAAGGGTTTGATCGGCACAGTCAACCGCAAAACCGATAATTTCACAAACCGGAAACGTGGATACAAGGCATTTCGCAACTCCGATTTTCGAACCGTCGAAGCTCACACACCAAGAATTGTTTACTCTAAAGTCTTGACGAAAAGAATATGCATTGGAAGAAGGTCTAGATGGTCGTTGTCTTAGAAAAAATGACGATATCTGCACCTGGACGACGGATATTAGATTTTCTGTCGTCCAGGTAATCACCTGAACGACGGATATGAAGTTATCCGTCGTCCAGGTGATAACCTGGATGACGGAGAATGACGTTCTCCGTCGTCCAGGTGTATAGACCCTGAATTCAAGGGTTAGGGCCTTACTGTTTTGGGTTTAGGGTTTGTGAACTTGGACGACGGAAAATTACCATCTCCGTCGTCCAAGTGTGTAATTGTACGACGGAGAATTACCATCTCCGTCGTCCTAGTGTGTACCTGGACGACAGATAATGGCCATATCCGTCGTCCAGGTGTAAAAACCCTGAATTCTAGGTTTAAGGCCTTAGGGTTTAGGGTTTAGGTCGTCCAGGGTCATTTGTGTGTCCGTTCAATTAAATATTCATTGAAAAAAAATTAAAAAAATGATCGATTGATCCGATTTGCTAGATTTAGGGTCGAGGATTTAGGGAGATAGCCAAAACACCCAAAGGCGACAACCTGCAATTATTGATCGATGATGCATCGATCATATATTACAATAATTACATAAATTAATTACCAATTAATAATCCTCGTCGTATGACCGTACTCTTCGTCATAATCGTCATAGTCCTCATCCCCGTTAGACGACGGCTTATCCTCGTCATCGTACTCAACATCGTCCGACGAATAACCTGAGTCCTCGTCCGCGTCCTCTTCCTGCTCGTCTTCTTCATCTACCTCATCGATAATCTCATATGCAGTTAGATCTGTACAACCATCAGGCATGGGTAACCGTTCACCATCTTGAACCAGGTCCATTATATCGGAGCGGATGACAGAAATATTAGGCTCTTGATAGGCAGGAATGTCTCTTTTTGGTTCAGCAGCATTTTCAGTCGTCGCCGGTGTCCCTTCAATTGTCTCTGTATTCCATATTCCTCGATGAGAGATATGATTCACTATTTTCCACCCTTCGCCGGATTTCGGATCGTCGAGATAGAACACCTGCCGAACTAAGGTGGCGAGAGCGAAAGGCTCATCCTCATACCAGCTTGAGTTTGTATCGACTGATAATAGTCCCAGGTCTTCCTTTGTACCCTTGAACCATCTGCACTTGAATAGGAAAACGTTGACATCATTCCCGTAACATAGCTGAACCACATATACAATAGCCCCGTAATATAGATCATTGTCTTTCCCAACCGCTACCCCACTATTTTGTGTTCTTCTTCCTTCGTCTCGGGCCAATGAATGGAACTTTACACCGTTCACAAAACATTCGGGATAAATATAGTGTTTAACCGGCTTCCCTGCTAGCAAGTGCTTTGGCCATGACCACCACCCCCCGTGGTTTTCAGATTTTTACAGATCAATCATCTGCGAAAATGGGCAAATATAAGGGTTTACTTTCTACAAACATGATCGATATGTATATAAATTACTAATTAAATACTGAGACGTACGTACGTACCCATTGGAAGAAATAATCGGGAAACTTCTTCTTAACCATTTTCTCAATCCACGCCGAACTCTTGTTTTGATTTAACGCCTGAAGCCTCTCCCTTTATGACATCATGTACGGCTCAACTTCGTCACAGTCTCGCAACACTACCCAATGTGCCTCAATAAGTTCTTCCCGTGTTAACGATTCCTTTAATACTCCTCTAAACGGTCGGACGACATTGGTGACGACAGAAAGATTGATGCGGGCACTGCGATCGGAGGCAGTGGGAGGTGGTGGATCTTTGAGGTACCTGTTGCAGTAAGTAACACACTCATGCATTAGGTATGTCTCTGCTA
The DNA here is from genome assembly GCA_946800695.1 of Geum urbanum. Classification (NCBI taxonomy): domain Eukaryota; kingdom Viridiplantae; phylum Streptophyta; class Magnoliopsida; order Rosales; family Rosaceae; genus Geum; species Geum urbanum. The sequence goes on along the minus strand of OX327002.1, from coordinate 48,795,667 downwards.
TGGAGCCATCCGGGGCCGACCTGTTTTTGACGAATGACTTATACTGTCCAAGTTGTCTACAAAATCAAACGTACAATAAGAATAAGTACATATAGCTAGCTAGTATATAATCTCCAGTGGAACAAATTAATTAATTAGTTGTACGTACCTTTCTTGAGGATACATCCAAGTGTACTGGACCGGACCAGAAATGAGCACCTGCTCGGGCAGGTGGATCATTAGGTGAATCATGATGTCAAAGAAAGCAGGGGGAAAAATCCTCTCTAGTTTGCAAATGATGTGCACAATTTGTTGTTGCAATTCCACCACATCTGACTTCTTTAATTCTCTGGCGCATAACCTCTGCCACCACCTGCACAATGCCACTATTGGTTCTACGACGTCCCGATGCAAGTATGGTCGAATTACCACTGGAATCAGACGTTGCAGCATAACGTGATAGTCATGTGTCTTTAGACCAACAAACTTGTGTTGCACCTCGTCCATTGCTCCAGTTATAGTAGCTGCATACGTAGCCGGATAACGAACGCCCTTAAACCAGTGAAATACAGAACGTCTAAGCGTTGGCTTCACTGTGTAAGGTGCATCTGGCATCTTGTTGTACACTCCTTTCCTATCCCCCCTCAACCACAAGGGACGACGTAGATTCATTGATTCCAAATCTTTGCGCGCTTTGGGAGTATCTTTAGTCTTGAACTTAATACCGAGAATTGTTCCCACCACGCTGTCGCACACATTCTTTTCTATGTGCATCGCGTCCAAGTTGTTCCTCAGCTTCAACTTCGACCAGTAAGGGAGTTCAAAGAATATACTCTTGTGATCCCAATAGCTCAGATCATGTGGAGGAATTGGATTGCATTTCTTTACATCCGCGTCATTGGTCAACACACCAAAGTCGAAATAGCTCAACCTCTCTAAAATCTCTTCGCCCGACCAACTACGGGGTTTATGATTGTTCTCTACCGTCCCGTCGAAATGAGCTGCATCCTGTCGCCACGGGTGGTCGTGAGGAAGCCATCTACGGTGACCCAAGTAACACACCTTCCCCGCGTGCCAACTAGAGTTCACGTCGTCCAAACATATAGAACATCCATTATATCCTTTTGTCCTGCAGGCTGCCAACATCCCATACGCTGGAAAATCGCTGATCGTCCACATTACGGTAGCCCTCATCGTGAACATCGTGTCAGTGAATTTGTCATAAGTTGGGACTCCATTTTCCCACAACAGTTTCAGCTCGTCGATCAAAGGTCTGAGGTAGACATCTAAGCACTTTGATGGAGATTTAGGACCTGGAATTAGTACGGTAAGGAAATTAAATTCCTTGTTCATGCACATCCACGGAGGCAAGTTGTACGGCATCAGAATAACTAGCCAAGTGCTGACGGCGGAGCTATTACTTCCCCAAGGATTGAATCCGTCTGTAGATAGGCCGAGTCTAACATTTCTAACCTCTGAAGCAAAGTCTCCAAATTCTCTGTCGAAATGTTTGAAACCCTCCCCATCCGCGGCGTGTCGTAGGACATCGTCATCTATTCGCTTTTCTGCGTACCATCGCATCGCCTCTGCTGTGTGTAGAGACATGTACAGGCGCTGCAATCTGGGAATCAAGGGAAAATATCGAACAACTTTCAATAGAATTCTTTTTTTCGAACTCTTCCTATTCAACTGGAATCTGCACTGGCCACATACGGGACAATAGTCCAAATCTTTATACTCTTTGTAAAATAGCACATAATCATTCGGACATGCGTCAATTATCCTGTACTTTAGGCCGAGGCTGCTCAAGATATTTCTAACCTTATAATGAGATTTAGGAAGATTGTGATCATCAGGAAGCAACTTACATATTTGCTCCTGAATTTCGTCAAAAGCACTCACTGACATTTTGTGCTTCACTTTTATCTTCATTTGCTCCATCACATATTGCAACACATTCTCTCGACATCCAGGGAACACCGGGGTCTGCGCTTCAAGTAGCATCCGGTTGTACTTTTCCATCTCACTGGTGTCAGTGGCCAAGCTAGCTGCGGGGAATGTGCCATCATGCTCATTAGTGGTACTGTAACCTCCGTCTTGGTGTTGGTGTCCACCATGACTACATCCCGGAAACGCATCATGGACCAAATCTGCAGTTGGGTTGCAAGCTGGGGGTCCGACACCACTGCCGCTGGATGAGGCACCATGGTAACTGTACCCTGAGCTGAAGTCTGCTGCGCTGAACTCTACTGCTTCACCATGCTCGCTCCATGTAGTGTAACTCCACATCATACCATTTTCGTACAGGTGTTGCACCATAACATTAACCTCCGCATACTGACAATTAAGACATTTCTGACACGGACACCTGAAACGTTTCTTTCCCTGACCATGTTCTATCGCAAAATTCACAAATTCGCTAATTCCATCCATATACCGAACATCACATCTATTCTTCAACTTCATCCAACTCTTGTCCATACTGCTACAAAATATTATAATTAATTAATTATATATTATATATATATATATTAGTCCATTAATTTACGCTTAATTATACGTACTCGATCTACATCGATCCATCAATTACGTACGTACGTAATTTAATCTGTATATATAGCTAACATCCATGCATGTATGTACGTACGTTTTCACTAAATATATATATTAATTAAGCAAATTTTAACTGCGTGCGTACCTGCTGGCCTTCTCGATATCTGTTAATTAAGCTAGCTAGCTAGTCAGCGGAGATCCCTTATCGATCCTGATCATTCCCTCGGCCTTCTCGCTCCCTTCCTCTCCTTCTCCTTCTCCTTCTCCTTCAATTCTTCTTCGAATGGAATGAAGCGATCGATGATCGGATGGAATGAATCGAAGAGAGTTTGGCATCGGGCTTATATAATGCTTCACTTAGACGACGGAGGTGTCGGTACGTCGTCTAAGTGGAAGTTAATTACTCGGACCACGGCGTGTTGGTCCGTTGTCCAGGTGATCACCTGGACGACGGAGAAGGTATTCTCCGTCGTCCAGGTGATCACTTGGACCTCGGAGTCTTCTCCGTCCTCCAGGTGGTACTTGGACGACGGAGACTTCTACGTCGTCCAAGTGTCACCTGGACCACGGAACAATTACGTTTCCGTGGTCTAAGTGATGTTTTCTTGTAGTGAAATCTTCACCATTAAACGATGGTGGTGTGGTTAGGAAACTCACATTTATGTTGGTATTTGTGTCCATTTTTGCGCGGATCTAACCTAAAAAGGTATCTACCCTCTTAGTTAGGTTCTGATACCAATTGAAGTACTACAAGGACACTAACAGAGAACTAAACACAATACAAGCAAGTGTTTAAGCAGGAAAAACCTCCTTGAGGTTAAAAAACACTGCGGGGCTTTATCAAAAGCACCAAAATCTTCACTATAATCAATAGTTTTACACTGATTAATCATACATTTAGAATAACACCTATTCTAAACTGTAAGATCAAACACAATCTGCTTAAAACTACAGAAAATAACTTTCCTTATCAAACTAGGAAACCTCCATATTTCCAAGTTCAGAACAGCTGCTTTGTCCAACGATCAATCCTTTATGCAGATATCAATCTGCAAAACAAAGGTTAACACACAAATAAACAAGATGCGCTATAGAATACCTGGTTAATTTCATACTCAGTACTATGTATTCTCTATCCAATAATCCCCCCAGATTGCAAGTTTTAAGAGTCCTATATATACTCAAAAACTCCAACCCTAATTTTCTCATCAAAATAGAATTACTCTGATCTTCAATCATTTTGAAGACCAGATAATTTGGATGAGAACATAATCAAAGTTTACTAAGAGATAACCTCACTAAACCATAGCGAATCACAACGGAATAAAAATCACATTTATCACCCTAGATATTTTCATAACAAACTAACCACTTAATTCACAAACCTGAACATTTAAAGTTAAGGAAACTACCTGAACATTTAAAGTTAAGGAAACTACCTGAACCTCTTCTTGTCTACAGCCTTGACTCTGTCAACAAGACTTGTGTATGAACTGCCACAACTACATACTTACAATCATGCATACTTTTCCTATTTTCTCTTATACACAACGTATCCGACAAGGTGCAGCTGTGTGATAATTGGCCAAAAGAAGATGGTGCATACGACTGGTGAACATGGAATTAGAAGCCAGAAGTTGCGTGTTAATTAGCTTCTAACAACCATGATAAGCTCAAAACCATAGATCAGACATTTTTCTAATCTGGCTATTAATAAGTACAGTATTGTCCTTTTTGTCATAAATGTATTGGAAACAAATAACCATATTTTTTTGCATTTAAGCATTCAAGTTAGATCAATTGAGAACACATTATAATGACCACTCAATATTCAAGCATGTAATGTTCCTTGCTTATCAACTCTGGTATGCAAGGAACCACAACTTTGTACTTTAAAAAAAGAGTAACCAACTTTATTTTAGAAATATACAAAGCAAATAGTTTTTTTTTTTTTGAAAAAGAAACTAGAAACACTCAGTCGTATGGCATATCTCACGATCAAACACACATTGTTATCAAAGATCCAAGATACAAATAAGTGTCAATATCCATCTATTATCTCTCTAGCATCTCTCTCAAATCACGTCGATATCATTTATAGTTGCCGCTATGGTTAGATATTTCTCCAGAAACAAATCGAGATCAGGTACCATCTGCATGACAAAGCCATTCCAGTCGTGGATTAGCAAAGCATTGCCGAAAGTTGAATAGCGGCAAGCGTGGCACATAGGATCTTTCATGTACCAATATTATCTCAACTTAACTACGTTTAAGGTGTTAAATTTTATCGACAAAATATCTCGGTATAATTAAGAATTAATAGTCCACATTCATTTAAGTTGTATTTCATCTTGCTCTACTTTGATGTTGGATCTCCAATCCAACACGTCTCTGTACGTGCAACTTAACTCTAGGTTAGCACGTAAAAGTACATTCATGAGCCAACACATCTTTTTGAAGGCTTAATTCATTCATTCTGCTAGAACCAACTGCCTAGATTTCAATCCGAACTCATCGGGCTCGGGACTTGATGGAAAGGAATCCGCTCTGATACCAAGTTGAATATGGACAACTGTGGCATGTAGCGTCCCTCATGTACCTACATTGTCCCAACTCAACCACCTTTAAGGTATTGGGTTTTATCCATAAAAGGCCTCGGTAAAAGTAGGAATAGTCCATATTCATTTAAGTTGTATTTCATCTTGCCCTATTTCGATGTGGGATCTCCAATCAAATACCAAAGTCATGCCCGGTTTCCATAATAACCACTTCCTTTGGAAGAAATGGCCTTGGGTGAGGGTTCACAATACAATCGAACCTCTAGTGTTTAGCAAGATTGACCCCTATGTTGTGCAAGAGCACAGTGTACAGGTCAACATTAAAAGGCCATGGACATAGAGGCTTATACAATGGTGTTAAGGAAAGACAGACATTTGTGTGACAATGTGAGCAACATTTTCTTATACAAAGCCAAGAGTTTTTACTTTGTATATTTATATTAGAAAAAACAAAGATAACAAAGTATTAAAATATGTAAGGTAAATCAGTGCAAACCCTTGCGCAACTCCGACTTCCTCGTAGCGGCGACGATGTGGTCCTGCAGGGCAGTAAAGGATCGACCGGAGTAAGAGAAGTTGGCGGCGTCGTGGTCTGTATGTGTTAGGTCAAACTGATCACTAAGATTGTTGAGCCGGATTTGACTTTAAGGCCTAGACCCAATGGAATAAAACAATGTTGAGCCTTTGGTGCCTCTGGGTTTTTACTAGTGTTTTTTTGTTTCTGGGTGGAGTTTGGGACCTAGGCAAGCTTTTTATTTTTCAGAGTAGAAGACCTCAATCTGTCACTCCCAATGATCGTGTTTTTTTATAGCACTGATTGGGAATACGGTGACGATGGAAGGACGTACCATACTCTGATACCAACTGGGGTATGCTCGTCCAGGAAATTGTTACCAAGCGGGGCACCGAACATCCTAAAATTCAACTAGCAGAACAGCCACCGAGTACACGGCCGTCTACAATGACTGAAGCTTTGCTAAAGTGTCGCCAAGTGGTTACTTTAGTAAATAATGCATTCAGATCCTTGAGTTACATGTTTTCAATTTCTTGTAGTATTCTTTTTTTCGTTTATTGTGTTTGTTTTACTCGACACCGAGAATAATGGCTTACTTGCTTGTAATCGTTTCGTCTTAAATCAAATTTCTATGGTTTCATAAAAAAAATGTACGGGAAATATAAATTTCTACTATTGCATTCTCATCTCTGATTATTCTTGAGTTGGCAGCAACCTACTGAGAGACCTATTCTGTAAAAATCTAAATTCTAACGACTTAACCGATGTTTAAGCCTAATTTTTTTTGGGTAAGTGTTTAAGCCTATTTTGTATCTCAAGGTTAGGAAATATTCACACTGATCATCTCTCTCTCTCTCTCTCTCTCTCTTGGAAAACAAACCTAGTCGGGATCAAAATGGAGACGAGGAAAAGATTTATGTCCCCCGAATTGTACAGTGTGTAACTTTTTGTTCTGCCTTATTGGGAGTAAGAATGTTGCTGCCCTTTCGATCACTGTGACCGAGCTGGAATGCATTTCGGAACAAATTTTGGCCGAGGGAGATACCATATCTGAAAATTTCGTTGCTATTGATCATGATATTTTTTTGAACCATGATCATCCTGGTATTGAATTCACGGTGAGTTGTGTTAACAACTCATCATTTTTGGTTTTGTAGCATCACATTGTTCTTGACTAGCTTTAGAGGACTATGTTTGCCGGAGGCAGAAATGTGCATTTTGACATCAGTTTACTATGTGATGTGTTGGTCAGTTGTTGATCTGAAACATGCAAAAGCATTCATATTCCATTGTAATTTTTCATGTTAATAACATAATATATCAGACTATTTGGCTTGTTATTTTAAAGTAATTTATATGATTAGTATAATGTCACGCATTTTGTAGCTAGACTTGAGCGATCATCTTACATTCTTGCTAAAACGTAAATTTGAGAGCAGATTAATTTCTCTTTCGAGTTGTTTTACAGGTGACATCTCCCGGAGGAAGTACAGTGTTTTCCTTGAAAGGAACATCGGGAGATAAGTTTGAGTTCAAGGCAACACAAAGCGGAATTTACAAGTTTTGTTTTCGCAATCCATCGTCATCTCCAGAGACTGTCTCATTCTACATACACGTTGGTCACATCCCTCATGAGCAAGATTTGGCTGAAGACGGTCAGTAACTTCAGCACTACAGACGTACTACTATACCTTAAGTTTTGTCACATAACATCATGATAGATTTTATCCTACTCTCGGTGCAGAACACATGGACCCCCTAAAAATTAAGATTGCTGAGCTGAGAGAGGCACTAGAGTCTATCACAGCAGAACAGAAGTACCTCAAAGCTCGCGATGCAAGACATCGATACAGTAAGTTTGCTACATTTTCTTCAAAACTTGTGTTCGATCGGATTATATTCGGGTTTTTGTCGACAAACTTTTTGTATTTGCCTATATTCTTGCAGCAAATATTAGTACCAAGAAACGTGTTATCTACTTTACACTAGCAGAATACATTATGTTTGCCGGTGCAAGTGCTCTTCAAGTCGTATACATCCGTAACCTGTTCAGTAAAACGATTGGCTATAACAGAGTTTGAATTATACATCAATTTTCATTAAAGTATACTCCATTGGCTAATTTCTTTCACTTTTTCATTATGAATTTCGGTGGAATGTTCTTTTTGCTTGTCATCTACAATTTTTGGAAATGTATCAAATTTTTTATGGGTATATATAATATTACAAAATACTACAGTTATTTACGGTTTAAAATGTTTCCTTGAAAGGACCCAACCCCGATTTAGTTTCTTAAACCGGAATCAAACCCTTTCTGAAAACACGAACTTGCAAAAACTGAAGAAATTTCGGCAGAGTTTCACTATATCGTAGAATTTCCATTAACCTGCACCCGAAAACACACTTCATCCTATGCCACAAAAGCCAAACCGTGGGCACCAATCTCATCCGGATTTCTCAAAATCATATCATAATATAAAGCAATAAGCAAAAACTGTAATCTTTATAGAAATTCGGGAAAATCATCTGAAAGTATAAACATCGGAGTATTCAGAGTGACTTCTAATCTATATATACATAAATATACAGCAGTAGGCTAAACAAGAAACCTACTGAAAAAGAAAGGTAGCTCGAACACTAAGCCTCCGACTGTGACGTGTGACACCAGAATTCGAACTGCAAACTGGGAACGGAAACCGAAAAGCCCAGGGGAAAGGCAAATAAAATCGTTAGAATGAGTGGACGAAAATAAACATATGCCTTTCACCATTTACATAATCATAAAGATGATGCGAGTTCTTAAAATAAGTGGAGGCATCAGGCGAATCTCTCAAGCTCGACGGTGATAGACTAGGCGAATCTCTCAAGCCTAGTGGGCACATCAGGGGAATCTCTCAACCCTGGAACTAGACTACCGGTGATCAGCCGAGCAGTCAATGCATCGATGCCAAGTAAATGCCACCACCAATAAAACATAAAACAATACCTCCAAAAACAATAAATAATCTCAATATTGTAATGAAAATAAATGCTGAAACCAAGAACTCGCTACGACAGTGAAAATAAATGTCCACTCACAGATAAGCACAGCGCGCAGACGCGCTAATCCCGAGATCCGGCGGAAGATCCCTCGCCCAACGTACGATCTCGATCCCCTGAATAATCACAAAATATCACTGATCAAAATCACAACTCAATACACTGAACCACACCTCAGAAACCAACCATTTCCGGAAATATATAACTCGGTTACAAAAGAATCATCGAAAATCCCAAAATACTCCACATAAACCCTCGACTTAAAATCCACTGCTCAAATCAATTAGAAAACCTCAAGGCTACGATCGGGGCGCGATTACGAGCAAAACGGCATAAAACTTGACAAAAATCCAAAAAGTCAACCCTTCGCCAGAGCGCCGGCGGCGGCGGTTGCGCGGCGTCAACAGTGATGGATTCCGGCCAAAATTTTCAGAAATGATCCTCGCTTCAAGCCCAACAACTTCTCTCAAAGGACCCCTACCATCCAAGGCTCACGGTGGCCGGAATTCGCCTCGAAACCCACTGAATCCATGGATTCCGGCAAGGTTTCCGGCAAACTCCAAACATCGACCAATTTCAAAAACTCTTCACCCAAAAGTTTCCTTGGGTTGAGGGGAGCAAAACCCCTAACCCCTCTGACCCCAAAAGTGGTCGGAAATGGCCACCCGATTCCAGCAAAAACCAAGAACTTCACCGAGCTCGTTCTCTCTCAAATCTCAACCAAATCAACTCAAACCAATTGCAAAACAATAGGAAATCATGAGAGGAAGCTAACCATACCAACGATTTGGTCTGAAGTGGCCGGAAACAGAAAGTCCACTGCGAGTCAAACAGTGGTGCGAAATGGACTCGGTCAACAGTCAGTCAACGGTCAAACGTCGGTCAAACTTCCCAAAACAGTGATTTTCGAAAATTTTACGACTATTCCGAAATTTATACTCTCGGCTCGATACGATCGACGTTCCAAGTCGAATCTCATCCACATTTCGGATAACTCAAACTCAAACGGATAAACACGTACGACTAAATCACGCGATTTTAAATATTCATAACATATTCCTCGGTTATCGGAACAATTATCCGAAACCACCTACGAGCTCAAAATCATGCATACTACAATTCTCGTGAAGAGACTTACCAAATTCTCGCCCGATAAATTAGTCGTGAATAAAGCCGCTAAAACTGCTCAATTACGACAAACAGTGATTACTCGTAAAATATGCATACCAAACCGATTAATATACTAATTCCGGTTCGAGCCGTCACATTGATTTTGATTGACAAATGATGATAAAGCTTGCAATCCAACATTTACAAAAGAAAATTTGTCGAATACTTGTATGATGCAAAAACATGCACTGGGTCAAGGAAAAAAATCATGTACTGTGAAAGATAATCATTGGTTACAAGAAATAAATTCAATCTTTATTTTGATGTAAAAAAAAAAAATCAATCATTTTTTGAAAGGAGATTTTGAATTTCTCGTTAAACGGAGCATTACTGATTTGTTTTACGTCATCATGCGCATCAATCTCCTCCCCAAATTTTACCTTCACAAGATCTCTCGAATTATTCATAACGGTGCATGCATGGAATTAGCAAGGACGAATAGATGGGTTTGACGACAGCGTCAAATTCTGATAAAACTCAAATGTCGCTGCTCTTATCTGAACATGCATATGTTCTCCAAGATAATTAATGGTGGTGTTATCCTCCAGTGTGCATAATGTGTCCATCCTTCAGGTTTCGCATTCAAATACTCTCTAGTCAAGGTTCGTGTCATACTGCAATACTCGTTGATCTCATCAAGCTCATTGCGGTGGAATAGTCGACTCAATTATATATTTATATGAGTTCTCGAACATTTTAAATTGTTGGAGTGAGTCAACAATATAAATAATTTCCTAATAGAACTGTAAGTAGTCTTGTATATATATCCCAATTTGGGAGTGATCAATATATAAGACAATTCTTCAACTCCTATGCATCTTAGGCAACAAAAAGACATTTTTTGTCTCCTAAGTGCACACTTAGGCGACGACTTGTGTTTTATAGCCTAAGCTGCACACTCAGACGACGGTCGTTTGTTGTCGTTATCTAAGTCTGCATCTTAGGCGACGAAACGACATGTTTTGCCGTCTAAGTGCATACTTAGGTGACGACTTATTTTTCGCCAGCCAAGTCACACTTAGGCAACGACACCTTAATAGGTTCGTCGCCTAAGTACAGTTTTCTGGTAGTGTTAGCATATATACAGGTTATCATCGGTTAGCATATCCATTAATAGGTTAGCATATATCCATTAAACTTTTCTTTCAATACAGATGTTGGGTGGCAAGCTATTGATTCAATAGTATTGAATCAACCAAAGAAAAAGTACAGGTCCTTTTGAATCAGTACTTTTGAAACAAAGGAAAAAGGAAATTAGAAAACTGAAAACTAAAAACTAAAAATCCCACGAATCTCTAAGATTTGCATAAAAAAACAAAATAATCCACAAATTCATTAAGGTAAACAGCATCAATCATTCTTACCCCATTAATCACATAGTCGATTTTGGTTGTGGGTCTAATATGGGTATAAGGAGGATACCGAGTTGCTTCCCGGTGATGAGACTGAGATTGAGATGATGCTGGTTTCTCTTAGATTTTACTTTTTTTTGAGTTTTGGTTCTGATTCTGGTTCTGGTTCTTCGATTTGTTTAGGGCGGAGAGATCGACATGGCTGTTTCTGGTTTTGGTTCTTTTTGTCCGGGAAAAACAAATTGATATCGGATTATGTTATTCTTGAATGGGGTTTGGTTGCTCGATCATTTCTCTTTGTTTCTTTTTTCTGAGAGGTTAAGTTTTATGTTAACATATAGCAGGTAACAGTTTTAAATATAATACAACCGTTAGATCAAATTTAAAAAAAATTAATGGTCAAAATTAAATCATAAATCATAAATTTTAAATAAAAAATTATTTATTTAGGTTTGACATTGTTCCTTATGAGAAAAACAAACTTGATATTATAACCTTAAAGAAGTAATTTTGTTTACCATTTAGGGTGCAAACTTAATTAATTAATAACCTTTTTATTCTTATCTTTTTGAACGAGAGAAACCCTAGCAGTCTTACGTGTTTGTTTCGTCTAGTGGCCCAAGGCTTGGCGGCGGCCTCCTTGCTCATCGCCACCCTTGGGTGCGCCTGGGCGGGAGTTATTTGTGATGAATGATGGTATTTTTGGTGTACACAAGCGCTGGGTTGATGGATGCATCAGTTTAGTATGGAATTGTTGGAAGACTTGCGGCGGAGAAGGTTGGGACCGATGGCGAGTTTGCTGTTTGCAGGGACGGCAGGTGCGTCTCCGATCGCTTATTTCTTTCGGAGGAGCGTATGTGAAGACAAGTTGCAAGGATCTTCAATCTGAATCGAGTTGGGCTTCGTATCCAATGTTTCAATCGAATCCTACATTTCATCTTCAATGGTTGGACAACTGGATGGCGGCGGCGGGTTTGGGATTAGTGTGGTCCTGGATTTGTCAGATCGGAGTCGATTGACGAGAGTTCGACGGTGGCGAGGTGAAATTTTGGGAAAGGAAGGTGGTTGTTGCAGGTATTTTCTCAGTTACGGGCTGGACTTGTGGCCTGAGATTTGGTCCTTGTTGTAGTTGGGCTGGGTTTTTAACTCTAAGCCCTATAAGTTATTTTTATTTCTAGTTATTTTTATTTTATGTTTTTACTTGGCCTTAGGCCGAAAATAAGCTACCTCTATTGGGTAGGTAGAAGTAGGCTTTGTCCTAGTATATGCATATTTGGTGCCTTGTCTGCTCTAGATTGGGACTAGTTTGTCGAGTGCGTGCATCCCTCTAGTGGCAGGATGAGATGTAGTGCTGTCGGTAATTCCGATCAGCAGCATAGTTGGGAAGTTGCTCAGAGTGAATTGATGTGTCGTCGTTATTGTGCTATCTTCCTGTTACTGTGTCGCCATATTTGTAAAACAAATGGAGTAGCCAATGTTGCACTTTTTGCTAATTGGTGCAGTTTAGGATACAATATCTTAGTTGAGTCTCCTGATATTATTTTAGGGTGTCCTCTTCTCATGGGATTTATGCTTTACGCCCCCCCCCCCTAAAAAAAAATTAGTTTACCATTTTATGATTAAGTTATAAACATGTGTTTTTTTATTATAAATTGTGTTAACACACTGAAGTATTGTCTAATTAAATTAATAAGTATTAATTAATGAATAAATTAATAATTATGAATTTATTGATTATATAATATCTCGCTAAATTAATAAATTTTACGAATTTTGAGATTATTAAATTATAGAGATTTAACTGTATCTTTTAAAGTTTTAATTTGTTGGTATCTTACACATTGTTATTGGTTACCCTTTAATATATAAGTAAGGATATCAATTGCATTGTTTTGTGTTATTGACATCAGTGAAACACACATTTTATGTATCTATTTGAATCGTTCATTCTTCGATCTTCTTTTTCTTAGCAAGATGTTCTTACAATTTCTTTTTCTTTTCATTGTTACATTTTTTTATTATTTAATTTCTCCTCCTTCTTAATAAGGTATGATTACATTTTTTTTTCTTTGTTACATTTTTTTCCGCATGATACTAAGTTTTCTAATACATATATAACGAGTTATATTTTTCAATTGATCAGTGTTTAGTTGCTACTCAAGTTTAATTTTCGTTCATGTACCTATCAATGAAGTTATTTAGTTGGTAAAGTATATACATACCTTTATTTTGGACACAATCTTACATTTGAGCTTTTACCTTTATTTTAGACACATTAGACAACATATTCAATTCATACCTAATGTCTAGATCACTAATTATATCTTGCAATTAAATGAACTTGATACTCTGATAGAAATGGACAAAATAGTGAAGCAAATGACCTCAATTAAAAAGATATAATGAGGCATCTAATATTGAACTAGAGAATAAGACTTTGATTAAAATTTCTATTAATTATCATCTTTATATCTTCATTCACCACTGTTCTCACATTGTATTTGGGTAGATGGAAGATGTGGGCTGTAGTTGAGGTTTTCTTTCTACAATCTATGGTCAAAGGTATCTTTTAAACTTTTAATTTGTTGGTAAAAAGTTAAAATTTAAAAAAAAAATTGGTAAAAGTGGGATCCAAATTATAAAAAATTAGAGGATCCAAATTAAAAATAAATAAATAAAAAGGGAAAGATATCCAAAACCAAATAGGGGTTTTTTCCCAAAGCCCAAAGATTCAAATATTCTCATTAGCCAACTAATTAGGTAAAATGACCAGCATACCTTTATTTTAATTAATAAATTACCCAATATCATTACTCTCTCATAACCTATCCATTGACCACCGACGTTGACCGGTGACCAGATTCCTGCAACTTTTGGTCGGATTTTGATGACCGTTGACCGTTGACTTTGACGTTCAACTGATACTCAGTTGAGCGTCAACTGATACTCAGTTGAGCGTCAACTGATACTCAGTTGATGGTCAACGTTGGTTCAACTGATACTTAGTTGAGGTTGTTAATCTAATACTCAGTTGAGAGTCATCTAAGTATCAATTGAGGGTCAACTAATATCCAGTTTAGGGTAAACTGAGTATCAATTAAAGGTAAACTGATACACAGTGTAGGATAAAGTGATACTCAGTTTATATAAAATAAAATAAAACAAATAAATCTGCTATACATAAAACACTCCATTACATTTTACTGTTATTATATATAGTGCTCCAAAACTCTAGTAGCACCATCTCAAACCATAATATATAATTATAAAAGATAAAAAATAAATCAAGCATCAACCAAGATGAAAAAGCTCTCCATCTAATTCTGTATACACTGAATTGTATCGAATCAAAGCTTTGATCTTGAAGTTCCTTGGTTGTCAAGAATGATCATCACTTTTCCGATGGCTTTCCTATCTTTGATGGAAGACAAGGCAAGATTGGCCTGTGACATATTAAGCAAATCAAATGATCAGTGGTGAACAATAAACTGAAGTTAAACAGGTGATTGAACGAGAACCAATGATGGCACCAACTTTGAGGAGACAACAAAAGCTTTCTCGAGGAGTTGAGGGAAAGGAAGAGTGCAAGTTGTTGAAGCCAAAAATTCTCAAATGAGAGCAAATCTACAGCCAAAGGATGGACGTCTACTTCAACTCACAAAGTCAATGCTGTTTCATCAACCTGTGAAGGTGTTCAGAATTTTACATCAAATCCCTCTGCCTTGATAAATGAATTTGCTGCCTTCCTTCATCAAAAGCAAGAGCGAGCATCTTCAAAAATGATAATCATACTGCACTTCTTGAACAATTTACTGGTTTTCTATGGGGACTATATGGCCAAGGAAGATGTTCCAGGTATTTTACAATCATTTGCTAAAGCTTTAAATATAAGTATTGAACATGACTATTGGATAATTGACCCAGGTGCTACTGATCACATGATAAACCAACTAAATGACTAACTTGATTTTGAAAAATTGAGTTCTAGTGTCTCTATTACAAATGGAAAAGGGGTTGCTGTTTGTGGAAAAAGAAAAACCAAACTTTTATCTAAACATACCAATGCCTTATAGTGTATTGCTATTTTCACTCCTCACAAAGCGTTCTTTTAGGACATCTCCACCAAGAAGATGATTGGTGAAGGGTTCTTCCTAAATGACCTTTACTACCTCCACAAAAAATCCAAAGCCCTTCCAGCTGCTTTCAGTTCATCCAGATCTCAAGAACACCAAATATGACATCAAAGACCATCTCATCCATCAGATAAAGATCTATCTGTTTTGTTTCCAAATCTGTGTAAAACCAACATCTTGTGTGATGTTTGTCACTTCTCTAAATTCTCTAGGTTACCTTTTGATCAGTCTATGTCTAGAGCTAGCCATCCGTTTGAAATCGTTCATTTTGATATCTAGGGACTTATCCTAGTCCTTTGATGGATATAGGTATTTTGTAACCTTTGTGGATGATTTTACTAGGATGACTTGGTTATTGATCTACGCATTTTATGCTTGATTATTAATGTCTTTCTCTCTACATTTTGCTTTGTTATGTGCTTAGTAAATATGTTTTTAACTTATTTTATGTTTTTAGGTAGAAAATAAAGGAGAAATAATAAAGGAGACGATTCGGAGCAAAATGTGTGCTAAGGAAGACGTTCCTAAACTCCGAAGAATAAATGGTCACGTGGAATTACATGGAGCTATGCAGGGAGTGTACGTAATTGCATGGAGGATAAATTAGTGATGCATGCATGGCATGAAGTTAATTGATGGCATGAAGCTTAATTAGATGAGATGAAGAATGATTAAGTATAATTGCATAAGAATGAAAACGGTGATGAGATGAAGCAAATGGCTTGAACGGTTGCTAGCTAAATGAAGGCATAACGGGGTTGAGCTAATTACAAGGAGCAAAACGGACACAAGTTAAATGCATGGAGTAAACGGGATTGAGATGAATTGCAAAACAAAGACAAAACGGTGGTGAGGAAATGTAGCTAATGCATGCAACGGATGTATAATTAGCTAATGGTGCAACGGTGAGCTTAGCTTAATGCTTGAAACGGAAAAGATAAATGGCATGGTGAGTAGCTAATGCAGCAAACGGAATGGAGATGAATGAGTAGCTAATGCATGGAGCAAACGGTTTTGGAGAAGATGAAATGCAATCATGCATAATTGCATGATTTCAAATGGAGGAACGGCACCATCATCATCTCCTATATAAGGAGAGTTATGTGGAAGAGAAAATGAGGATCACACATTCTATAGCCGAAGCCTTGTCTCTACATCACCTCCTCTCATACTTAGCCAAGAAATAATACCCTAGCCGAAACACCATCTCCACCACCATCCAAAATATCCTTCCTCCATACGTGACACTCTTTTGCTAGATGATTTGGCTGAGAGTTCTTGCGTCTCCATCATCCACCAAGGAGCGGTTGCACTCGAAGCTTTCGGAGAGAGACTACCTCGGAGCCAAAAAGTGTAACAACAACTTGTATTTTATTTCGGTTTTGTGTATTGTTTTCTTTACTTTCTGTAGAAAGACAACATGTTGTAGTGTAAAGATGATTGTTTTCGATTTCCATGACAACTTCCATGTGTTTATAATTTCAAGGTCTTTTGTGCATGATTGGTTTAAACTTAATGCTTTGATGCTTGCGTTAGATGATACGCGAAGTCCCTCTCTTTTGCAGGTTTCAATGAACTTATTTAGGGTGTTTAGACGTCGTTGTAGTATAGTGGAAAGTATTCCTGCCGGTCACGCAGGCGGCCCGGGTTCGAATCCCGGCAACAAGTGTCAAGACACACTTCTATGCAATAATCAACCATGTGTACTTCACTTTGTTTTTATGAATTTCGTAGCTTGTTGTGGAGTATCAAAATATGAAAAAGGATAGGTTAAATAGATGTGATGATCACTTGTAAATAATAGACTTAGGAACTTATTTTCGGCTAGATGCATGTTTAGGATTATGTGTTCTGGATTGTTTGCTTGTCTATGAGTTTAAACATGTTAGAACTTGTGATTTCTTGATATGTATCTAACCAACTTTCTGTTTTTAATTTGTAGGAACTTAGAACAAAACTCACGCACCCCCCTAATACCTTAGCATAGTTATGCATGCACCCTCAATCCCCGGTTAAGAACGATCCCTACTTACCAATGCTACATCTACAAAGAAGGGTTTTAATTGTATTCGTGTTTGATTAAGTGTTTAATTAAATGCTTGAAAAGATGTGAATCAATTTTGGCGCCGTTGCCGGGGATTGAAAAGAATTGTGTGATTATGCTTGTACATTATGTTAATAACTTTCTGTTTTGCAGGGCTGCACACTGCCCAGTTTTGGGTAAATTGTTTGACGTAGCTACAGAGCTCCTAAAAATCTGAAAATTTGTAGGATTGTTTGGTTATGTGTCTAGTTTGTACCTGTAAAATTTCAGCACCATCGGATTAACCAATAATTTTTCAGGAAATCTACAAGCAGCTGCGCGCAATTTGCGCGAATCTGGAATTTGTATATGTCCTTTGTGAATATGTGAAATTTTGTGCATATATACTTGTAAATTTTCGAGATTTATACTAACACTTGTTCATATTCTTGTTTTTGCAGCCAATTAAACGTTAAGGGAAGTCTTCGATTTACATTGAGTACATGAGCTGGTTGATTAAGTCTCACTCTTTGGAATAGATGGCGCCTCTTTTTCTAGTTTATCTCCTTAACCCTTTGTATTTCATTCGAGATACAAGGTTGTGGGCGGAGTCTACTATGGACTTGAGGGAGTGTGTCATTCTCGAAATTTTGGCTGAACGTCGGACATGGTGTCTAGTTGGGTTATGACTGGTGACAGGTTTTGGATCTAAGAAAGAGAAACATCATTGGAGTAAAATCCCTTGATCACGGTAGCCTCGGGGTGTTTTCTCGAAATTAGTCCTACCTCTCGCGTTATCTCTATCCCTACTGGCCATGTTTTTCGATTGATCAAAGGCCGATTGATTGAGAATGCATACTTTATCGCGCGGGTCGCACGTCCATTGAAAGATCTAAAGGCCACTTTCGTGTACTCTCTTTAAATCTTAGGCGCACTCAATTTGGACATGTTTGGACATAATACTATGTTGAAATTGTGTGTTTGTGCATATAAACTTGTAAAGGATTAATCACATATACTTGTTCATAAAATTTTCGAGACTTATCATTCTTCTGTTTTGTGAAAATTGTTTGACATAGCTGCAGGTGTCGGAAAAATCTGAAAATTTACAGAATATTGTATATATGTGTCTAGTTCTTGCTCGTAAAATTTCGTTGCATTTTGACATGCTAATAATTCTATATAAATTGTTCTTGCAGCTGTGCTCATTTTCTGTGATTTCTAACTTGTAACATGAATTGACTAACTTGTGCACATTCTTTTTGAGAGAGGTTCAACCACATCTTCGGTTGAAAATGTGGCACCTAGGGCCACAATGGCACATTCGTTTGAACAACTTGCCCCAACAAAAGGTAATGACCCTATTCCTTCAAATTTGGTTGTTGCTAATTCTACGTTTGCTCGTGAACTGTTTTCAGGTAGGTCTGACGAGTCCAACTTGGAGAAATTTCTTATGCCCTTGAGTGCATCAAACAAGTGCCAAAATATGAAAAAGTTATGCACAACAAGGAGGCAAACGCAAGAGAAGGAGGTTGTTTAGATGAACAAAACCGACGCGGTAATTATGGATGGCTACCCCTAAATTGAAGGACCTAAACGTGGAGGAGATGCCCTCAAAATTCAGGCCATTCTTAGAGCAAAATTGAAGCATCACGTCTAGGCTGTAAGACTTTAAAAAAACAAGCGCTTGTTGGGAGGCAACCCAATGGAGGAGTCTACAAACCAGATTTGCATTCTCTTCCCTCTCTTTTTAATTTTTGTCGTTGCTTTTTAATTTTCTTAGATAGAATTTTCGTAGATCTCTCTTTCATATTTGATTCTATACTTTTACTTTGGTACATTGAGGACAATGTAGAGTTTAAGTGTGGGGGAGGGGTTTACAACTTTGTTGAGTCAAAAAAAAAAATTGAAAAAAAAAAAATTATTTTTGTTTATAATTTTCGTGGGTTTTATTATTTTGAATTTTTAGGAAGTCTTTTGAGTCTAATTTAGTGTTTTACAGAGTTTTAGGATGCCCTTAGTTAGTCTATGATGAAAATGGACTGAATTTGAACATACATATGGCACTGCATTCATGATTTCTTGTGTTAATTGAGTTATTTTGAGTGTCATGACATGTAGTAGATATGGATAGTTAAACATGGTACAGATTTCGCATGTGAGAATAAGTTTAAGTCATATGAACCCTAAACGTGAGTTTTGAGCCTATACATTTCTTTTGAGTGAATTTCGTGCATATTAGTCTCAAAACTATGCATGTGTATCATTTGGTTACTTGCCATAGATCTTAATGAACTAGAGATTACTAGAACTTACTCATGTGAATTTGCAAAGCTTATAGTTAATATATACTCTGATTTTGGATATGATAAAAGGCACTTAGGTTTTCCACCACTTAGCCAAATAGCCATGTGTCCCATTATGTGCGCACGAGTTGCGACACCCTTAGATAAACCATTTGAGCCCACGTTAAGCTTTCTTTCATCACCCGTAATACCTAAACACTTTGCCTAGTGTAGGACTTCTTTACCCTATGTTCTGCAAACTTAGTGTGAAGTAATGTCGACAAGAGGAGAAGATAACGATTTTGGTGATGTTCGTTGATTGTTATAATGTGTGTATGGGGATAGACTTGTCCAAATAGCTTAAAAAGTGTGTTATTGTCAAAAGAAAAGAAAAGAAATTTCGAGAGAACAAAGAAAAAGGAAAAAAAAAATGTGCGATCTCTCATGGCAACGTGTTCTGTTATGTTTTGGTAAATGTTTGGATTAATGTCCCCCATACTTGTGAATTTGGAGTATGCCACGAATTGAAGGCCCAAAAATAAAGAAATGTGGCATTTGTCCTATTCACAAAGCTCAATGAGAGTTTAGAATGAAGTTAGGGTCCAACAAAATGAAATTTGGCCCTTGTTTATAGAAGATTGACCATGGAGGCGTGGAAAAGATGAAGGAGTCTGGTGTTACAAAGTTTGTGATATTTCGACTAAGTCTTTGGAACGTTTTTATCGCCACATATCTAAATTCCGAATGCCTTAGCCTTGCCCCATTACAACCCTTCGAAAGTCCTTTTTGATCCTTAAGATGAGTAGCAGTTAATCTGTTGAGTAAGTTGCATGAGTAAGCATATGGTTTGGTTCATTTGTGCAAGTATTTCATTCATGAGGTTTTCAATTATTTCTATCCATTTTTTTTAGTGAAAATATGATGAGTGCATCCATGTGAGTTGATTTGAACTTTATTCGAAACATGCACAGCCTTAACATCACCATTGTTTACACCACGTCTTACTTGTTCATTGCATGAATCATATCTTGGTTATCATTTGAAGTTATGTAATTCCATTGCCATATACATTAAGAAATTTCTGAGACAAATTTTGACTAAGGGCTTAGTGTTGTTTTACTTAGTATCTCTTACGTTTTCAAACATGACAACATGAAAATTTGCGGCTTTGAAACGTTGAGACTTCTAAGTGTTTTGTACATATAAGTGTGACGTTTTTCCCTTTGTTACTTTACCTTTATTATTTTTCTTTGTTTTTGAGTCCTTGTTTTGTTTTGTATTTGCTAGGGACTAGCAAAGTCTAAGTGTGGGGGAATTTGATCTACGCATTTTATGCTTGATTATTAATGTCTTTCTCTCTACATTTTGCTTTGTTATGTGCTTAGTAAATATGTTTTTAACTTATTTTATGTTTTTAGGTAGAAAATAAAGGAGAAATAATAAAGGAGACGATTCGGAGCAAAATGTGTGCTAAGGAAGACGTTCCTAAACTCCGAAGAATAAATGGTCACGTGGAATTACATGGAGCTATGCAGGGAGTGTACGTAATTGCATGGAGGATAAATTAGTGATGCATGCATGGCATGAAGTTAATTGATGGCATGAAGCTTAATTAGATGAGATGAAGAATGATTAAGTATAATTGCATAAGAATGAAAACGGTGATGAGATGAAGCAAATGGCTTGAACGGTTGCTAGCTAAATGAAGGCATAACGGGGTTGAGCTAATTACAAGGAGCAAAACGGACACAAGTTAAATGCATGGAGTAAACGGGATTGAGATGAATTGCAAAACAAAGACAAAACGGTGGTGAGGAAATGTAGCTAATGCATGCAACGGATGTATAATTAGCTAATGGTGCAACGGTGAGCTTAGCTTAATGCTTGAAACGGAAAAGATAAATGGCATGGTGAGTAGCTAATGCAGCAAACGGAATGGAGATGAATGAGTAGCTAATGCATGGAGCAAACGGTTTTGGAGAAGATGAAATGCAATCATGCATAATTGCATGATTTCAAATGGAGGAACGGCACCATCATCATCTCCTATATAAGGAGAGCTATGTGGAAGAGAAAATGAGGATCACACACTCTATAGCCGAAGCCTTGTCTCTACATCACCTCCTCTCATACTTAGCCAAGAAATAATACCCTAGCCGAAATACCATCTCCACCACCATCCAAAATATCCTTCCTCCGTACGTGACACTCTTTTGCTAGATGATTTGGCTGAGAGTTCTTGCGTCTCCATCATCCACCAAGGAGCGGTTGCACTCGAAGCTTGCGGAGAGAGACTACCTCGGAGCCAAAAAGTGTAACAACAACTTGTATTTTATTTCGGTTTTGTGTATTGTTTTCTTTACTTTCTGTAGAAAGACAACATGTTGTAGTGTAAAGATGATTGTTTTCGATTTCCATGACAACTTCCATGTGTTTATAATTTCAAGGTCTTTTGTGCATGATTGGTTTAAACTTAATGCTTTGATGCTTGCGTTAGATGATACGCGAAGTCCCTCTCTTTTGCAGGTTTCAATGAACTTATTTAGGGTGTTTAGACGTCGTTGTAGTATAGTGGAAAGTATTCCTGCCGGTCACGCAGGCGGCCCGGGTTCGAATCCCGGCAACAAGTGTCAAGACACACTTCTATGCAATAATCAACCATGTGTACTTCACTTTGTTTTTATGAATTTCGTAGCTTGTTGTGGAGTATCAAAATATGAAAAAGGATAGGTTAAATAGATGTGATGATCACTTGTAAATAATAGACTTAGGAACTTATTTTCGGCTAGATGCATGTTTAGGATTATGTGTTCTGGATTGTTTGCTTGTCTATGAGTTTAAACATGTTAGAACTTGTGATTTCTTGATATGTATCTAACCAACTTTCTGTTTTTAATTTGTAGGAACTTAGAACAAAACTCACGCACCCCCCTAATACCTTAGCATAGTTATGCATGCACCCTCAATCCCCGGTTAAGAACGATCCCTACTTACCAATGCTACATCTACAAAGAAGGGTTTTAATTGTATTCGTGTTTGATTAAGTGTTTAATTAAATGCTTGAAAAGATGTGAATCAGTTATACCTCATGAAGTTTAAAAGTGAAGTTTTTAGTGTGTTTACAGATTTTCACAATCTTGTCATGACTCAGTTTTCTAGGAATATTCAAATTTTAAGATCAGATAATGGCACTGAGAATTTATCTAATAATATGTGTCAATACTTGAGCTCAAATGGAATTATACATCAGACCAGTTGTGTAGGAACACCTCAACAGAATGGAATTGCAGAAAGAAAAAATAGAGCCCTACTTGAGAAGACTTGATCTCTCATGTTTCATATGAATGTTCCCAAGAAATTTTGGTCACAAAGTGTGCTTATTGCAACTTACCTCATCAATAGGCTTCCAAGCAGAATTTTAGAATTCAAGTCTCCCCTTGCAGTTCTGTAATAAAGAACCATCAACTTATCTCATCTTAGAATTTTTGGATGTGTTGTTTCTGTCCATATACAAGCAACTAGTTGAGATAAATTAGATCCTAGAGCAATTAAGTGTCTGTTTTTAGGATACTCTTCAACTAAAAAAGGATACAAGTGTTATAATCCCAACACCAGAAAAACTGTAGTCTCCAGAGATGTTAAATTTGAGGAAAACACCCCCTTTTTCAGAAGAAGATTATTGACTATGAGGGGGAGTCTTATGAGGATCTATTTTCTGTTCCCCTTCCAAATCTTATTTCTAAACCTCAAGTCATATCTTTTTCTCCTACTACATCACCAAATAATCCAAATGCTTATGAAAACAATTCTTCAATTCTTCTAGAAATTTCAGATTTGCCAATTGTGGCTGAAATTCCTAATGACCATGTCTCATTCGTCCATATTAGGAGAAATCCCCTCAGAAACAGAATTAAGTCTGCTAGACTTTTAGATTGTGTAACATATAACTCTAAATATCCTTTTTCAAGTGTTATGAGCTATAAGAATTTTTTTGCTACTCATTTTGTCTTTCTAAGCTCTCTAGATAACTCCATTGATCCTCATAACTTTGAGGAAACTAGATTAAAACCTGAATGGTGTCTTGCAATGGAAGAAGAATTCAAAGCTTTGCACCAAAATGATACTTGGAGTGTGGTGAAGTTGCTCGAAGAAAAAAGAGCAGTTAATTGCAGGTGGATCTTCAAAACTAAATTTCATTTTGATGGAAAGATTGAGAGGCACAAAGTTAGACCGGTAGCTCGAGGATTCACTCAGATATATGGAATTGACTATACTGAAACATTTTCCCCTGTAAAAAAAATGAACACTGTGAGAGTGTTATTGTCTGTAGCTGTGAACAAAGCTTGGACCATTCATCAAATGGATGTTAAGAACGCATTTCTTCATGGTGAACTTGAAGAAAAGGTGTATATGAAGCTTCCACCTAGTCAGTAAGAATTCCATGATCCAACAAAGGTTTGTAGATTAAATAAGGCTATATATGGTCTTAAGCAGTCTCCAAGAGTATGGTATGCAAAACTCAGTTCTGTTCTAGAAGAAGTTGGTTTTCACAGGAGTAATGTTGATTCATCAATGTTGATTAGGTCTGAAACATGTGGAAAATTAGTTGTTTTGGTATATGTTGATGATCTAATTATTACAGGAGTAGTGTGGATTAAATTAGGGCCTTCAAGTTGGCCTAATAACAGAGATTAGTTGGCAAACTTATTTATCTTACCATCACTCGTCCTAATATTTCCTATAGTGTGAGCATTGTGAGCCAATTTATGCATGCTCCTACTCTAGCTTATATGGAGATCATCAAAAGAATCTTGAGATACCTCAAAGGGTCTGTTAGAAGAGGAGTGTTACTCCAGAATAATCAAGCAACAAATATCATGGTGTATGTTGATGCTGACTGGGCGGGAAATGCTCTGGATAGAAAGAGTACTACTAGTTTTTGTTCCTTTGTTGGTGGCAACTTGGTTACATGAAAAAGCAAGAAGCAGACTGTTGTTGCTAGATCTAGTGTTGAAGCTGAGTATCGTGCTATGGCCTCAGCTGCCTGTGAGCTAATCTAGTTGAAGGGATTACTTGATGACTTAGGTTTTGCAAGTTGCAAGTCTATGTCACTGTATTGTGATAATCAGACAATAATACATATTGCATCAAATCCAGTTTTTCATGAGAGGACTAAATACATTAAAGTTGACTGTCATTATATAAGAAATCAGGTTCAAGCCAAGGTTATTGATACTGTTTTCACCAAGAGTGAGGATCAATTGGCAGATATCTTCACCAAACCTCTGCCAATTGCTCAGTTTCACCATATTCTCTCCAAGCTAGGATCAATCGATCCTCTTGATCCAACTTAAAGGGGGGAGTATTAGAGGCTAAAGCATGTTGCCATGCTTTTATCACATGTTAATTACTGTACATTTGACTTAGTTAGTATTGTATAGCCGTGTTGTATAATTGGGTGTTGTGTGTAGAGATCAACTTATTGCTTTATGCTAGGTCAGCTAAGTCATTGACTAGTAGCTCTGTCTTTTAAGTATATCTCTCTCTTGTAATCCTTTTGGTGAAAGAGATCTGAAATACATTAGAGAAAATTATCTCAAAGTTTCTTGCTGTTTCTGTGTCAACATTTCTTCAAACCCACTCCTCCAATTTCCTTATTCAATCGTTTATCGGGTGGACTTGCCAAGAATAAGCATTACTCTCATGTTTTCTCATGTTACATTAAGTTAACATCATCTGGCTTATTTCCTAATTTAATTACCCTTAATGTTTCGCTGAATTGCTTTTCTGATGCGAAATGGGTTTGTGATGCTTTGGTGGTTTTGGCAAGTATGATAAGGAAGGGTTGTAGACCTAGTGCTGTGACATTTACTGCTCTGGTTAAAGGGTTGTCTAGGGAGGGTAGGATTGATGAGGCAATCTTGTTGTTGGAGAAAATGGCCAAGTTTCAATGTCAGCCTAATACAATGACTTGTGGTTCTTTGATTCATGGGTTGTGCAGAGCAGGAAAGATTAGTGATGCACTTGCGCTACATGAAGAAATGACTATAGAGAATGGCAGATTTGGTGTTTGTACATATACCTAGCTCATCACCTCTTCATACGTACTTAACAGCTTAATTATAAATTACAAATATGTCTCACCGCTACCATGACAGGAACCACCAACGGGAAAGCTCCAATTCCGATGACCAACATCACCCGCATCTCGATAAGGATAGCGCTCACGCGCCGAGTAGGAAACCAATCGGACAGCACCTCAACGAAAAGAGTAAGCACACTAGTCCCACATCGAAGAAACGGTAGGAACCCAAGGCCTAACCACTATTATATACCGGTCAACTCAGCATTAAATGGTACACATTCAATACTCGATCACGCCGTTATCCTATAAAACTTGTATATTGCTTCTGACTTAGGCATCGTAGGGCTGAAGGCGGGTCATTCCCATTTCACCTTAACCGTTGTTAATCTTAGCAGTGAGAGTGAGTTGGATTTGGAGAAAGTAAAGAGCGGTATTGAAAGCAACACGACAACGATACCTTAAATAGCAACCTATCGATAACTCTCTCCGATATACACTCTTGTTCAATATCCGATATCCATATCGGTGTCGGGTATTAACATTAGTGTCGTCTGTGAGAATTGTACACCGAAAATTATTTTCCCAACCATGAAGCTCACAGCAAGCGACGAGCATGGACACCAGCCTAATACTAGGTATAACGCCCAGTATCATGTAGGGATTCCATCACCAAACACCGATCACGAACGAGCAGACGGTCAACCCTTAGCAACTCAACGACCAGGAAAATGACATGTACAAAATCAGGATACCACCGGTAACACACATGATTATATCGGCGATATAGAACATCGATAGGAAATGGCCATGGAAAAATGCCTCGAGCTCGAAAAAACCTTAGAATTCGAGCACCAATGATACGTCAGGGCCGAAGAAGGACTGAGAGCCGTGGAGAATCGTCGACTCAATCCAGAATCAATGGCGGACTCCGAATAAGAGATAGCCCGACAAAGGGAAATGAACATCCTATCACCACCTCGACCCCGCCACCGAGAAGCAGAGCCACCCGTGAAAACGGGCAGGCTACAGCGCAATCTCGAGCCAGAACTAAACGACGTCACACACTTCCCAGCACCACCACCGCCACGATACGGAATCATCTCGGTAACAGATAATTAGGTCGGCATAGGTATGGCGGCACATATCGCCGACCTTGAAGCAATGATACGACAATTATCACAACCCGAAGCAAGCTACCTCGACCGAACACTGCCAGCAGTACGCGTTGAACCATTCTCAACCGATATCATTCGCCGAGGGCGACACCCACTGGCCAAGGTCAAGTTGGAACAGTACAAGGGAAAAACGGATCCATCCCTCCACATCGACATCCTCACCTCAGCAACAACCGACAGAGGATATGACGATGCTACAAACTGTTACGTGTTCATGGAAAGCCTCACGGGCGAGGCACTCAGCTGGCTCTTCAGCCTATCGCCAAAATCCATAAAATCTTTTCCAGAACTTATTAAAGCCTTTCTAAAGCGATATATAACATCGGCCAGTTGCTCACTAACTTACAATGAATTGCAGGCTATCCGGCAGGAACCCTCGGAGGGCCTATCCGCGTTCATCTCGCGCTGGAACACCGCCATCGCTAACTGCTGAGGCAACTCCGACGATTCGGCCTTCTGCGTACTCAGGAATGCCCTACAACCTGGGTCGCTAACTTGGAAGCTCAACGAGAACCCGACAATCACCTACGGCGACCTACTCGACCTAGTGACGTCGCACGCCCAACTAGAATTACAAACTTTCGGCTCCAACCCGACGCCGACACAACAGGTAAACACATTCACTAACACCACAATAACCAATGTACAGAGCGCGCCCCCCGCACAAGAACTATCACGGGCGACGACACCTAGACATAGAAACTGACCACGCGACGGGGACCAACACGGGTGGAAGCAAAATGGTTAAAGGACCGAAGGAAGTCAGAGGCATAACGGCGGCAGAAACAACTACGCTAACAATAGGAAGTGGCCACGAGAGGAAAGGACCAACCATGCAATGCCACTACCACAACTAGTCTTCAGCATACTAAACACCAAGTATGCCGACATACTAACAGCACACCCGGAACTGTTCACCTTACCAAAAAAATCATATCGAGCAACAGAGTACAGAAACACGGGGAAATGGTGCAGCTTCCATCAAAACGAGTCTCACGACACAGAAAAGTGCCACGGCATAAAAAAGGCGGTAGAAACACAATTGGAAAAAGGGAACCTATCAGCATTCAGAGCAGGGAACTAGGTCCCATCTACAAAAGCAGTAGCAAGCATCGACAACATCAGGAGGATAAACGCCGTCACAGACGGCAAGTCCAAAACAGAGTAAAGAAACGAGCAAGCAGTATGCAGCCTATGGCAGGGTCCAGCCAAAGCCGCCAAGACCGGGTAGGGATCCACACATTCTACGAATCCGAGGAACAGGAGCGACCACCGGTGTCAGAAGACTACCCCTTCCTAATCGATGCCGTCATCGACCTATGCAGCGTCGGACGATGTCTTACAGACACAGGATCGTCGGTCAATGACATATTCCGCCCAGCATACGAAGCACTCGAGCGACTTCCATCCAAACTCAAAAAAGACCACCATCCATTAGTAAGCTTCTCCGGTGATTAGATCCAACTTTTGGGAAGCGACTACCTCAGTATCGCTTTGGGACAGGAAGGTTGCAGCGCCGAAACACACATCGAATTCTTAGTCGTCGACGCCCCATCATTCTACAACGCCATCATCAGATGCAATACCCTAAACAGAATCAACGCTATCGTATCACAACGGATGTTAACAATGAAATTTCCAACGCCCAACGGTGTATGCACCATCAGGGGGACGACGCCCACACTGTCAGGATCACAAGCGGGCACCAACTACCCAGCATGAGAGGTGTGCGTATTCAAAATCAACAGATCAGAAGAAACTCCAGATGACCCGAGAGGAGAATCGCTCACGGCTTGCCCTGTCGGGGAGGAATCAACGAAACTCGTCCCAATATCAGATGAGCACCTTGAACGAACGGTCAGGATATGAACCAACCTGGACTCAACAACCGAAACCGCCCTTATCAAAATTCTCAGAGAATGCGGCACCGTATTCGCATGGTCTTACGCCGATATGCCAGAAGTATCAATGAACATCGTTTCACACAAGTTAGGAATCTTGCCTGACATCATACCCAAAAAACAAAAGCGCAGAGCTTACAATGAAGAGCAATACACCGCGATGCAGGAAGAAGTAACCGAGCTTCTCGACATAGGATTCATCAGAAAGGTCCACTACCCGACATGGGTCTCAAATGTCGTCATGGTCAAGAAAAGCAACAAAAAATGGAGGATGTGTGTGGACTACACAGACGTCAACAAAGCCTGCCCAAAAGACTCCTTCCTGTTACTACGAATCGACTAACTCGCAGACGCCACCAGTGGCCACGAACTCCTATCAACAATGGACTGCTACTCCGGATACAACCAAATCAAAATGAACCCAGCAGACGCCAAGGCAACATGTTTCATCACCGACCGGGGACTATACTGTTACAATGTCATGCCATTCAGAATGAAGAACGCAGGAGCAACATACCAGAGATTCATGACAGAGCTACTCGCCCCACTAGACAGCTACATGGTTGCGGTTTACGTCGATGACCTAATAGTTAAAAGCAGACAACGGGAAAACCACGTTAAAAATCTCAAAGCTGTACTGGATACGCTCATCGATAGCGGTATGAGGCTTAACTCGGTGAAATGTATCTTCTGAGTAACAGAAGCCAAATTCTTGGGATACATGGTAAGCCAAAGGGGAATAGAGGCCAACCCAGGGAAGGTCCAGACCATCCTAGACACAACACGATCAGTAACAAAGAAAGAACTCCAGGCGCTAACGGGAAAACTGGCATCACTAGCTCGATTCATCTTGCGATACATCGACAAATGCGACCCGTTCTTCAAAGCGATAAGAGTCACGAAGAAGAAAGCGGTCGAATGGACTGACGAATGCGAAATGGCATTATCCGCCATCAAGCAGTATCTCGCCCACATTTCATTTCTCTTAGCCCCAGTGCCAGGAGAAATCTTATACATTTTCATTAGCCATCTCGCTGACCGTCGTTAGCTCCGCCCTGGTCAGACGGGAGGCCGACATAGAAATGCCAGTCTTCTTCGCTAGAAAAGGACTGGACAAGGCAGAAACGAAGTACCCATCGCTAGAACAATTGGCCTTAGCACTCATAATATCGGCAAGACGCTTAAAACCGTACTTCCAATCACACACTATCCATGTTCTAACAGACCAACCACTCCGTCAAGTACTAGCAAGCCCTGACCACTCGGGGAGACTAACCAAATGGGCAATAGAACTAAGCGAGTTCGACATCAAATACCAACCAAGAGGGGCGATAAAGGGAAATGCGATAGCGGACTTCATAGCAGAACTCGCATCGGCGTCAAATGACCAGCCACATCCAATAGCCTGCACATCGCTCCCTACAATACCGACACCCCCACCCCAACCGGTAGTGTCATCAAGCTGGAACCTGTATGTAGATGAATCATGAACGACGATCGCAGCAGGAGTAGGAGCAATCCTAATCGGCCCCGGCAGAACCTACGCCGAGTACTCCCTGCGATTCACATTCCCAGCATCCAACAATGAGGCCGAATACGAAGCTTTGATTGCCAGATTGCAACTCGCCCTCGACACAGGGGCCAAAGACATCAACATATTTAACGACTCCGAACTAACGGTAAATCATGTAATTGGGGACTTCGAAGCACGAGGAACACATATGTCGGCATACATAGGATACGTAAAAGCACTATTGGGTAAATTCTCTTTTTATAACATAACGCATATCCCAAGGGAGCAAAACAGGAGGGCTGATGCCCTAATAAGACTAGCAACGACCCCATCGATCACGGCAAGAGGACACACAATGGTAGAAACGCTGGAAAAACCAAGCATATCCAAGAATTTCCAGGAAGTCTTTACACTAACGATAGCGGCGTCAACGGCAGCACCAGAGGAAGATTGGAGAACAGGCATGATCAACTATCTAACAGAAGGAACGGTACCAACCGACCATATAAAGGCAAGGAAACTCGCTCAAAGGGCGGCATACTATAGCTTACAAAACGGCCAACTATACATAAGAAAAAAGGGATTCCCTATGCTCAAATGCGTCACACAGTTGGAAGGTCACAAAATACTAAAAGACGTCCACAGCTGCAGATATGGCAACCACGGCAGGCCATATAACATGATACACAAACTCCTCCGCTACGGTTTCTGCTACAAGGGAATGTGGCAAGATGCAAGGGATATCACATATCAATGCCAAACATGCGCCCAATACGCTCACAGGATACACGCCCCAGCAGCACCAATGTTCATCATCATCAACCCCATACCTTTCGCACAATAGGGACTCGACCTAATCGGGCCACTAAAAGCATCGTGCTGCCAGTTCAAATACATCATCGTCTGCATAGACTACCACACAAAGTACATCGAAGCAAAATTGCTCGTCCTCATCACAACAAAAAAAGTAATCAACTTCCTCTGGAAGGACATATATTGCCGATACGGGGCCCCGCTCACAATAGTCACCGACAACGGAAAGCAATTCAACAATGATGAAATGAAGAAATCCACCAGCGACTTGGGGACTCGATTAGTATTTGCATCGGTATACTACCCTCAGATGAAAAGACAAGTAGAAGCGGCAAACAAAAAGATAAAAGCCGGGCTTAAAAGAAGAATGGAAGACTACAACCACAAGTGGGCAGAAAGCCTGTATGAAGTACTCTGGTCATTACGGACGACACCGACAGAAGCAACAAGAGCCTCACCATTCTCGCTAGTCTACGGAGCAGAGGCAGTCCTACCATTGGAAATCACGCACCAAAGCCCGAGATTGGAAGGATACGACGAAGACACAAACGAAGACGGTCTAAACATGGCCAACATACTTCGAGAGGAAAGAAAAGACGACACCAATATCGCACTCATGGCAAACAAGTAGCTAGTCGCACGACACTACAATAGAAGGGTCAGGGCACAAAAGCTCCACGTCGGCGACATGGTCTGGAGGGAGGTCATTCCTAAACCCAAAGGGCTAGCACCAATTTGGGAAGGACCTTTTAGAGTCATCGAGAGAGTCACACCAACCACGTTCATCCTTGAAGACAAAAACGGCCTCAGAATGCCTCACATGTGGAATATAGAGCACCTCCAATATTTCCACCAGTAAAACAGGTTCTAAGTATTATGGCAATTACGACGTTAAAAAGGTTTTTACATCATACTGGGGACTAGCCTCACCCAAACAAGCGGTATCGCCACTAATGAAACAAAAATTCTTCAGAACTTTGTCATAAAAATAAAACGCTCTCGGGCCACAATACTTGTAAAATCCAAGAAGCATAATAGAGCCCAACGAGGCACAAGTGGAGTAGCCAATTGGTGAACCGCTATAAATATTTGTCTTTACTTATCGCTTATTGCTTAACATCATTACTTATCGCCACTAAGTTGCTCTCGGTCTATATCCTGAATACAAGTTATTCTTGATATTACTTAGCCACTCAAAATTTACACTTGCAATAAACAAACAAATTTTTTCCAGATCTTTCATCGATAAGCGATACCAAACCACACAGAAAAAAAATCTTGTTTCCATTCAAAAAGCCATTACGGAAAAAGTACAAAAATATTATACATCTGAGATTCTAACAAAAGCAATAAAGTGCTGAATACAAAAGTGCCCTGGGCCTCACACCAAGTCAGCAGTGCCATCATCAAGCAGGGTCACATCATGCTCAGCCTGCCCAAATCGCTCCCAGTACTTGACCGCCAGCCTCTTACTCCTTACCAGAGAAAAAAGTTCAACATCACTAAAATGACGGGTTAGAGGAGTGGATGGAGACATACTGGGCATTAAAGGATGAAAGCCGTTAGGAGTCATACCTTCAGAGAAGCTGCCCCGCTGACAGTCAGCCTCCTCGGTCTCCTCCTGCTTGACCTTAGCTAAAGCCTTCTGACTGGCCTTGCGCCTCAGCCGGCGTTCCTCATTGATACGTTGCAGGTCAACGTGATACTTCTCGTTAACTCACCCGTTCTCAAAGAAATGAGTCTTAGTCTGCTACAGACCATCACTAAAAGCCTTACGCTAAAGCACATCGAAGGCCGGGCCAGCCTTGAAGTCCTCCACGGTATCGGCCAACTCCTATTCCCGCCAGACTTCCAGCTCCTTCACCTGACCACGAAGGGCGGTGACCTGACCCTCAACAATGGCCAGCCGTGCCTTCAAGTCCTCAGCACGTTGTCGCTCCTCCTTCACCTCCAACTCCAGCTGCCGACCACGAAGGAAAGAGGCGTCCAAGCACTCATCGGAGAGCTTCTTCTCACCCTCCAAAACTTCAAACTTATGCTGCAAGGACTGCCACTCCTCGCTCACCTTAATAAGCTCTTCATCCTTCTTCACGAGTAACCAGCTCCTCGGAGAACGTGACCAGGGTATGGCGCTGATGGCACATCAACTGGAGAGAGGTGGCGAAGGACCGTAGGCACTGGTTTGCACCGTTGGCAATATCGACCACAGTGCCGACGTTGGGAGGGAGTAGGGAGAGGATCTCGGTCGAGTACGGCGGCGGCTCTTCGCAATTGCTGGAGCGGGCGATAATGACGCTGTTGTCAACGGCAACGTTAGGGTCACCACAGGGAGCACCGCCTAGCAAAAGTATAAGGGGGAGGATCAAGGTTAGCAACCGAAGGACAGTCCTCTATATCAATAAACCAGAGATTGTCGGCATCAACTGTTTCGACGGCAGCATTACCGGCATCGCTGGATGGCATAGCGATGGTCACCCTAGAAGCATCGGCGTCATCCGGAACAGCGATATGGGAGCTAGGGGTCGCGCCCGCCCGCCCTCAGGTTTCCTCTTACTGTGAACGGGTGAGCTCGAAGAGGTCTCGGGCGGGGCAGTAACGACCTTCATGGCATGCTATTCCCAACCCGGTCGGTCTGGGACTCAGGAGGAGGAGGGATATCTGTTTGCTCAGAGAGGCTAAGGCTCCTCCCAGAGCGAACATCCAGGTCGACCTTCTTGGCAGCGGCAGCCTCCTTTGCGAGTTGGGCAATGATCTCATCAATATCGCCGTAAGAGCTAGACATTTTCCCATCTCGCTTCTGGTTTTTATAGCCAACTGCAAAACAAAAACAAAGGGGTCAACACCGCAACAAAACAAAAGAATACAAAAACACACAAACAGCACAAACGACAAAACACAAACAACAAAGCGGCATACTTGGCGTCTTGGCAAGACCGGTCATTTCCATAATCCGGTAATCAGCAAGGAGGCATACACTTTTAAACTTCTCACTAAAACCTCTCTCAACCCTATGGCATCGCCGCTTGTCAGTAGCGGACAAAGAGTACTGGCGCGTAACTACAAAATAAGGACGATTAAGCAAAAGAACGTTATAACAAAGCCGGGAGAGAAGAACGCCGAGATAGAAGGGTCACCTCGGGCCCAAAAACGAGTGGGCACACGGCTATTAGCAAATGATGACTACCCGCTAGCAAAGAAGTGCTCACTCCTCCAGTCAGGGCACGAGCTCGCAAAATCGGTGAGGCCAAGAGAACTCCTACGCCGCTGACACAGCGAGAGCGTGCCACCGCACCCCTTCTTTGTTGAGTACGCAACGTCAAATTAATACAACACTTCGTTGCGTGTAGGGTAGTCCAGGCCAACTAGCTTCCACAACGTAAAC
Organism: Geum urbanum; assembly: GCA_946800695.1. Lineage (NCBI taxonomy): Eukaryota > Viridiplantae > Streptophyta > Magnoliopsida > Rosales > Rosaceae > Geum > Geum urbanum. The sequence goes on along the minus strand of OX327002.1, from coordinate 48,761,192 downwards.
ATGGCGCTCAGGACTTGAAGCATTAACGACGAAACTTGCCCCATAGCGCAGCCGAGTTCCCCAAATATATACTCGTGGAAGGGATGCAACGGAAGACGCACGCCATAACGCAGCTGAGCCCGGTCGAGAGCGATGAAGCCCTTGGGCGGCCTAGAAAAGACTTCGCCGGGAGCAGGGGACTTCAAGACAACGCTATCGCTGATTTGAAACTCATACCTCACCTTGTCCAACTCCGCCATCGAAAGCGCTTTGGAAGGCTCATCGACCTCTTGGCCATCCCTCAGGGTCCACAGCAGAGGCCCATCTAGTCCTAACCGGCGAGCTCCAGAACTAGCAGGAGTATCGGTATCGGGTCTAGATGAGGAAGACATGTCACCTGCGAAACAGCCATGGATAAGGTCAAACCCAGTGGTTCGCCGATATTGGGTCACCAGTCCGCAACTAGCTTCCCAGACGACATACCCCCCTCCCTCAACACAGATATAAGTGAGAGAGAAAACGTGAAAGCAAAAACGACATTCAAAAGAGAAAAAAAAAACCACTAAGTACGGCCGGATATCGACTATCACTCAGAAAACTAGGACTAGCACATCAAACACCAGGGAAGCATATTGCAACAAAAATCAAGTCTAAAACCTAGAAAACCCAGAAATCCAAAAAAAAAGAGAAGAAAAGGGAGAAATAACAGAACTAGCATAACCAAAAGTGAGGAGGAGCAAGCGACTGCGTCATACCTGAAAAAAGCATGAAGCAAAGGCAAGAAACGACGGTGCAACAACAGCAAGCAACCACGGCACAACGAAGACGAGAAGAGAACGAGACAAATCTACTCTAAAAGAGGAAAACAAATTTTTTTTAGACGACAATAGGAAGAGTACAAAGGAAACATAAACGAGGGTTTATATATATACAAATCGGTAAAAATCGCAGCCGTTCGAAATGATACGTCGGTCCGACAGATGGTCACACGTGGCGAATGATGTCACCAGAATCAGAAGGGTCCGGAACGAGAACTAGTACGCACCATTTCAAAAAGCGTGACCCTCGAAGAAAAAGCAATCATCACACTTTATGGCTACGACGAGACGTTTGGCAACCCCGAGACCCCCTACGCAGACACATGGTAAAATGATAAATGACGGCATTTAATGATCGCAGAGTAGATACACCTACCACATCGGCTAAAGAAGAACCATCCCGCTTGCCAAGCGGCACGCTAAATGAAACATCCTGCTCACCAACATACACGCTACATAAACTCTTCGTTCCCGATAACGATCTAGGCACTACAAAAGCCGCTCGGAGGAATGGACTCGGGGACTTAAGGGTTGCCAATTCAAACGAGCTCCCCCTACCATAGCGCCCCCAACGGTTTGAGCTACCCGCAACAGCGCAAAACAGCTACCGACCTGGGCAGGGCCGAGTGTTTGGGCGCCACGGAGCGACCCCCTCGATCGATACAATAAACTAGTCACCAAGAAAGAAACTTGGTCACCATTACTTATGCTACTTCGGTAGAACGGTGAATTAGCTACTTACCGATCTCGCCCCTAACCAAATAAATCAATATCGATCGCACGCACATATACAGGTACACCCATCGCCAATTATCATAACCTCGGTCGCCGAGTTGGGGGACCGCATGGCATGATACCCGGCTCCAAAAAGGTAACATTGCCGTTAAACACGTACAAATGATTTCGTTGGTATCACTTATTTCAACTCACCAACCAAGGTTGATCTCCTTGGCTGAGCGAGTTGGGGGACTTGTATATATACCTAGTTCATCACCTCTTGGTACATACTTAACGGCTTAATTATAAATTACAAATATGTCTCACCGCTACCATGACAGGAATCACTGACGGGAAAGCTCCAACTCCGATGACCAACATCACCCGCATCTCGATAAGGATAGTGCCTACGCGCCAAGCAGGAAACCAATCGGACAACACCTCAACGAAAAGAGTAAGCACACTAGTCCCACATCGAAGAAACGGTAGGAACCCAAGGCCCAACCACCAATATATACCGGTCAACTCAGCATTAAATGGTACGCATTCAATACTCGATCACGCCGTTATCCTATAAAACTTGTATATCGCTTCTGACTTAGGTATCGGAGAGCTGAAGGCGGGTCATTCCCGTCTCTCCTTAACCGTTGTTAATCTTAGCAGTGAGAGCGGGTTGGATTTGGAGAAAGCAAAGAGCTGTATTGAAAGCAACATGACAACGATACCTTAAACAGCAATCTATCGATAACTCTCTCCGATATACACTCTTGTTCAATATCCGATATCCATATCGGTGTCGGGTATTAACAATATTTGTTGTAAGCCGAATGTAGTGACTTATGGGATTATAATTGATGGTCTTTGTAAACATGGGATGGTAGATAAGGGGCGACAAGTTTTTGTAGAAATGAAAGATAGGGGGATTGTTCCTGATGTGTTTGTGTATACTGCACTGATACATAGTTTGTACTGTAACGAAAAGTGGGAAGCCGGAAAAGATTTGTTAAATGAGATGGTGCATTCCGGGATCAAACCTAATCTGATAACATTCAATGTCTTAATAGCAGCACTTTGCAGAAGGGGAAATTTCAAAGAAAGCCGTGATTTGCTGAAGCTAATGATACACAGAGGCATTAATCCTAATTTAGTTACATACAACACTTTGATGGATGGCTTGTGTTCGGTGGGTTATGGTAATGAAGCGAGAGAACTGTTGCAGTCTATTTCAAGTAGAGGCTGTGAACCTGATGCTGGTAGCTACAATGTGTTGATCAATGGATTCTGCAGGAATCAGAAGATAGAGGAAGCTGTCAATTTTTATGAGGAAAATATCCGAAAAGGAGTTAGGCCAACAGTAATAACGTATAATATACCTTATTAAGTGGTCTGTTTAGGTTGGGAAGAGTTGAGGATGCACAAAAGCTGTTTGCTGAGATGAAAAATCAGAACGTGCTACCTAGTTCTTCTACATATACAATTTTGTTGGACAGGCTTTGCAAACATGATTGCATACCGGAGGCATTGAGAATATTTCATTCTCTAGAGAGTAGCAGTAGTGCTCAACTTACTGTAGAAATGTTCAATTCGTTCATCTTTGGTCACTGTAAGGCAGGGAAGCTTGGGACCTATTTCACAAAATGTCAAAGTTCGGCTTGGTGCCAGATATTGTAACATATAGCATGATGATTCATGGGCTCTGTACAGAAGGGCAACTTGAAAAGGCAAATGGTTTGTTTTTGGAAATGGAAGGAAATGGTTGTGCTCCAAACGTCGTCACTTATAATACCCTTGTGAGTGGTTTCTGCCAAAATGATGACGTAAAAAAGGTTGTTGAGCTTCTTCATAACATGTGCGAAAGAAATCTGTCACCAGATGACTCCACAACCTCTATTGTGATAGATTTTCTCTCGAAAGTTGAAGATTATCAAAAATGTTTGGACTCGCTTCTGAAATTTCCTGCCACCAGGCAATTAGAAGATGCAGTCACGAGTTTCAAGTCACTTGGATAATTCTGAGTCATTACTTGTTTATCCGTAGTTTCTCTGATTCTGGTTGCTCACACGTGTAGCCAGAAAAGTAGAATAGGTGAAGTTGCATTTGTTATTGTCTCAGTTGTCAATTGTATTGTGAAAAGGGCAGAAACTGTACTTGTGGAGTCCGTTGGAGGGAAAGTCAGATTAATGGTGTAGTGTCATCTATTGAAGTTGCATTCAGAAGTGGCTGCATTCAGTTCCATCATCATCACCATCATCACATCTTCAAAGATCTATATACTCTACTAATCTATTGGCTTTGACTATAAGCATGATACTGTTATTGAGTTTAACAGATAGTAAAGCTATATTTTTCCCTTGACCATTGTTGGTAGAATGAGGATAGTGGGACTGACAGGTGGAATTTCCTCCCGGAAGAGTACGGTCTCCAATCTCTTCAAGGCCAATGACATTCCGATTGTTGACGCAGATATTGTCACTCGTGTTAGTGATGAATTGTGATTAATGTATCTAGTTCATTCAAGTCCTGAAAAATTCTTGCAGTGATTCTCTTTAGTTTTTCATGGAATTTATGGTTTGCAGGATGCATTGAAGAAGAAGACTGGTGGATGGAGGAAGGTTGTTTCGGCATTTGGGGACGGCATTTTGCAAACTGATGGAGAAGTTGATAGGCTTAAACTAGGGCAGATTGTGTTCTCTAATCCCGAAAGGCGCCAGCTTTTGAACAGGTATGTACCAATTTGAGTATTTGTTCTCAGTACCTTAAACTGTATTCAACGGCATTATAAGTTGTTTGAATTATTCCTGGTGTGATGTAGCAAATTACCATTCGGTTTATCGATTGCTTGCTGAAACTTTACAGTTTGTGATTTTTTATTTTGATATAGAGGACCAGGGTTTGTCCCAGTATTGATGCAATTAACTTTAATAGGCAAGAGAAGTTTCATTCCCTAATAGAAGTGAACTTGTACCAGTTAAGTTCTTTAATATCCACCCCAGTTTCAAATTGAAAAGCAAGGGAAATAGGCAAATTCGATTTGTCAGAACTTCCTGAAAATGCTTTGAATCTGTAACTGGACTATTTTACTGTACAAATTACATGTCGTATAGCTGTATAGACTTTGATATATGGAGTTTATCTTCTTGTAGACTACTGGCTCCTTACATTTCGTCCGGAATATTTTGGGAAATTTTGAAGCTGTGGATGAAGGGGTCTAAGGTTATTGTTCTTGATATCCCAGCTTTACTTTTCGAGGCCAAGATGGACAAATGGACAGAGAGCCCAATATTGTTGTATGGGTTGATCCTGAAACACAGCTCCAGAGACTCATGTTGAGAGACAGAATAAGTGAGGATGATGCTCGAAAGAGGAGAAATGCTCAAATGGCACTCGACTTGAAGAGGATCAAGGCAGACATAGTGATTGATAACACTGGATCAGAGGATCTAAAAGAGAAGTTTCAAGGTGTGTTATTTGAGGTCACAAAACCAGGCCTTGAGAAATTGGGGGCCCTAGGCGGAAATTTTGGTGTGGCCTGAATCTTTCAGAAAATATATATATTATTTAATAAAATAACGTTGTATCGAAAAACCCTTGAATACTATAGTATATCAATTGAGCAATAGATCAAATATATTTCAATCAAAATAGATATTGTTATGGAGTTACATGATCAAAGTGTTTCAATAAAATTCGAACTTTCCAAGCAAATTTGCAAGAGAGAACATACAAAAGACTAACATATAAACAAATTAAGATAAAACAAAAAAGGAAGTAGAGAACTTATCGAAAATTTTAAGTAAACTGAGTAATTGACAAAAAAAACAAGGAAAAAAAAATTGATATGGTGAGAGCAGTTGTCGCTCGACAATCTTAATTAATTGAATAAAGGAGTTCTATCATCTCATTCATCTGGTATGGAAGTATGAGAGGAACGATCAAATAAATTGGAAGGGATCGATTCTCAAGCCAATACTTATCCTCTTAAGCTCTCTCACGGAGTTTGAATTTTTTTTTTTGAAAGGTGAAAATAAATCACAGGTTGGGTTGAATTTTGATTTTTTGGAGGTTTGCTTTGGATAGTGTTATTGATTGACATGTTTAGTAGTCTTTCTATGTAGACGTTGATAGTTGAGAAGTATTTAAGCATATTTAATTTTTCTTTCTCTTATAAATATACATATATGAGTTTAGATTTTAAAAACCTCTTGGACTTGGAGACCCTAAACGTGTGCCTAACCCACCTTGCCTCAGGCCGGCCCTACACAGAACCCTTGATATGGTCTGAGTTTTGGCTTTTTAGACAAGGTGCCTCATCTGCTCTTGTCTCCATTATTGTAGGTGTTCTTATGTTAAGACATGTTTACTGTAGTGTCAGCAAGTTATAGTGACTCTGGAGTTGTACTTGTTGGGATATTGATATAAACATCGTTTACCTTAGTAGTTAAAGGTCTTTGATTTTCTAAATTCTTGGGTTATATTTACTGTGTTAAGGCAGAAACTGGGATTTTTCTAAAGTTTCAATAAAAATAAAGGTTTATTTACTTCTATGAGTAGTCGTTTCTTGTGTTCTTTGGCACTGTACTAGGATGCATTAGCAATCATCAGATTTGATCTAAGGATGCATTTGAGGGACAAAAATGGATGGCAAATCACAGCCATCTCTCTCCACTTAATGAATGGATGGCTGTGATTTACCATCCATTTTTGCCGCTTAAATTGCATCCCGCAGGAGAGTGGATCTGTGGCAGTCATACTATGGGTGATCTTTTCGTATAGCACTGTACATAATTCCCATATGCCCATATCTGTATAGCAGTGAATTCTTTTGAGAACATAGTTTTACTTGTACCATGCTTTAACATCCAGTGTCCAACATGAAATATGATCACGCACACACGCACATGAATACAATTAGTTTCCATTTTTGAAGGAAACAGCAACGCTGAGACCAGAAAGATTCTCCCAAAGCATTCAAGCCTAATTCACTTTATCAACCCACCAACATCATTAGTTCTCCTTCAACCTCACTCTCTCTCCAATCAAAGGTAAGACATTGCCATGGTCACTTAGAAACTTTTCTCCTATCATTCAGCAATAAGAGTAGTTGAAATGATAACTTGAGGGTCCCATTTTCTACTGATCTATACAATCCACAAAGCAAAGTTTTATTTTGTAGCAAGTTCCTGGGTCATCAAGCTGGTAAGCTGTTGCTGTACTGAAGGTTCACTTGATGCTTAGAGCATAGTATTAGACCAAACAGATGGTGATGGCTCATAGCTTATCTAGTAAAATAACCTCCTCAAGTTTTTCCTCGTCCAACTTTGTACTAAGATGGTGAGATCCAAACGCATGCTCAGGAGAGATTTTCATGTTTGTTGCTGTCTTCTTTAAGTCGTCGAGTCAACAAAGTAATAGATTGTATTATAGCCTACTTTAACCTTGTGTAAGATCCATGCTAGGTAGTAGGTACTTAGTTTAGCCTCTTTCCCCGGCCAAATAATTTGTTTTCTCCTTCTGATATACAATTTTGAGTGTTGAGAAAGAACTGAAAGCAAGGCCATGAACATCATCAGTAGAGACGCGAAATTTTTGCGAGAAATCTTATGATTTTAACAAACTATGTGATATTGTGTTTCATGCATGTTCACTTAGAGAGGAAGAAAGAATCCCGCTAACACGTACGAAATATTACATAAACCAGCTGAATGTAGACTAGGTTCTTCTTGGCTTGGTCTCCTTGCTAAGATTTGGAGAACTATTTTATTTTATTGAAACAGAAAATGAAGATTCATGAAATAGTTTGTTTACAACTATTGAATGACAAAGATAGAAGCTAGGTAACTCCCACTTACGAAGGTGAGAAACAGTAACGTCACTAGATCTATTCGTCGTGGACAAACAGTTCATCATAGCATGCGTGATCAAGTAAATAGACATAAGCAGACAAAATGTTATAGGTTGGCATCTGCTCCTTTTTCCTCACAATTAATGTATTATTTTCCATCCCCAATTCTCATCCCTCTTATGTCCAATCAAACCCACAGACAAGTACTTGGATTCCAAAACTTTGCAATCTTACTTTCAACATGAAAATCAGAACCACCGCAATTATAACACTCTAGCTTGCACCATCATCATACTATACATACATTTCTCGACTGCATTTGCCATCTCACTCTTTTAATTTGAACTGTTTTGTGCCTGTGCATGATTATTTTTTTTCTCTTTTACCATCAGGAAAAAACAGAATCATTTCAAGCCAATAGTACATTTTTAATATATACAGGGAGATCTGACCTATCTGAGTTTATGAGCACCGCATGTAATTTTGAGCCACAAGGAATTCACTATCAGAGTTTTAACAACGTCCTACTATTTAGGGTTGACCTGAACCATGCCATTTTGCAGATGCGGTTTGGCATGGAAGTATATGAGTATGAACTGATCAAGAGCTCAGCTCATATGCCTTTGCATGTTTGCAGATGAGCCTGGAATGTTTGAAATATGGGTGTCTGTCGTAGGATATTTAATGTACCTAGATATGGTGGAGATCACAGAATATGACAATGTATCTTATTCAGAGATGTAATAGGATTACTTTCCTGTTTGTACCTCTTATACTCTTCTATATAAAGGAGTTACTTCTTCATTAATAAAGTTACACAGCTTATTGCTTCAAACTACTTTTATACTTTATCGTATTTTCTAAAATACGTTATCAGCACGAGACTCTAGCCCTGGGCGCAGATCTCAAAGAATAAGAAGATTGTTCTGGAGAAAACAAGAAGAAGAAGATTGTTCTATAATAATCTCAAGTAAATTTTCTGTGAACACAACTTCATTTCAAATTCAAAATAACCTATACTTTTAAGAAATTTAGATTTTTCCGTAGGAATTTCGGGATAACATTTTATCCTTCCTTTCTACACCGCACCTTTCTTGAAGGTGAAAATTTGGAATAAAAAGAGTTCCTTGGAACAAAGAGTTCCTAGATGAACTAAGAACGTTCATCATGAACAGAGAGAGTTCACAAAATCGATTAAACAAAGAGTGTTCATAAAATCATCGATCAAAACAAATAAAGAGAGTTCGTAAGACCATATACATCAAAGTAAATGTCTAATCCAAATATTATATTAGAAAATAAATTAGTTGTCGAGGAAATCTCTTACGACTGCGAAACTAATACATCTTCTGTTTTCTCATAGTGTTTGATAAACAAAAAGTGCATTGACACCATGCTCCCGGATCTAAAAGAGAAGTGGAATAACATGTGGTTTTTCAATTTCAAGCAAATTGCATCAATCAACTATGAGATGTTAAAACTTAGATCCATGCTCTAATTATGTGTAATGCAATTAAAGAACGAGAGTTGAACGAGAAAAACCGTACCTCTAAACCTTCCATCGTTGTAGTAATCATAATATCGAAACAATATTGATTATAATTAGATGCTCAACGAATCACGACATTCAAATAGCCTATTAACCTTATGATGATAAGGAAAAGCTTATACTCATGAATAATCATAATTCAAGGCAAGATGGGAACTAAGAGAGTTCTCAATGCAAATTATGAAGCGCACCAAAGAACGCAGCTTAAGGAGCGGAACCCTTAAGTTAAGAAAATTTTGATGAGACAGTTTTTAGTCTCTACAACCTCCCATACAAGGAAGGACGCCATAAGTTGGCGCATGAAGGTCATGATCGATGACCATGATAGAGGAAACGTCGGCCATGGATACCGTGGTGACCAAGGAGGCCATGGAGGCTGAGGTACCAATGCCAAAATAGGCAAGGATAAGACGCACAATGTTTCTTGAATCAAAAGAGTTGTTTATTCTTAAGATGTTTAAGAAGATAGATTTCGGAAATTTTGGGTCAATAGGTGTTGAATACCATGATCGGTGCATAAATATGCATCTCTATACTATTTATTGATGCTCCATACTTATTCTTTTGTTATTTATTAACAAATATTAGTTTACTTTATTTTTTTTATAGTTATATTTGAGTCAATTAGGAGAAAAAAATGAAGAAAAAAAGGACTTTAAGCTTAATTTGGGAAATTGTCTTTGCAGGTCATTCAATTTCGATAGAGCACTGGGAGTATCATAGAACAAACTAGATGATGATCATTATATGCATGGAAATCTATAGATGTCTAGTTTCCATAGATTCTTCCAGAACGTGATTATCATGTCTCTAGAGAAAGTTATGGTCGATTTAGTCCATGTAGGTCAATCTGTTTGGAAATCTAATTTTGATGAGAAAGCTGTGTTTGGAGGCTTAAATCACACCATGAAGCCCAATGATGAATTTGTGCTTTAAAATCTAATTAATTAATGATGTGGCTTATGGAAAAGAAGTCAAGAGCTAAAATGATTAAAGTGATTTGAATTGTCAAAGAAGATAGCCCAAAACTTTTGTGAACAAGGAGATGCCCAATTAACCCTCTATAAATACACTTTTTAGAGTTTTTGAAAAGGTAAATCAGCTTTGGAGAGAAGAATAATTTGAGAGGAAGAGCAAGGAGCCACAAGGAGGAGTTTCAGACGACGACTTCAATGACGCCAAATTCTTTTCTTCTCTATCTTTTATTGTTTTTTTTCTTATGAACTCTTGTAGTTTAACTTCCTTGTCTATGAGGTGCTAATTATTTAGTTAAGGAGTTGCCTTGAGGCTCCGTACATGGGATTTATATGATATGCATACTTTAACCTAATTTGCTTATTTCATTGAATGAGGTTTCTTTTTCTATGTGACTCACCGTATGAATTCTTGTATGTTTACTTTGGTCCGCAACGTAGTATGTATGCTAGGATTCTATTGTCATGAGATACGAGCGACTGAAGATAATTTTTTCCACCGAATTCTCTATAGTGATACGCCAATTTTACCGTCGGGTGATTGAAACCCTAGGTCTAGCAGGACACGCCTACAATATACCTGTGAATCCTTGTAGATTCTCAAATCTTTTCTAGAATTTAATACTTTCTGTGACGACCCGGACCAGAATCAGAAGTATAATCAGCTCAATTCGCGAGTTAGCGTATCGACGTGGATTTCCGATAACGGATTTACTCGCCAGGGTTCTGTTAACGACTAAATTATTGGCCGAGAATTGGAGCTGGGTCTCTTCTCGAGAGTCGTTCTACGTGTGATTTCGAGTTCGTGGGCGGTTTCGGATCGTTATTTGGACGACCGAGGAATTAATTATGAATATTTGAAGTTCAGATTTAAATGGTGGGCTACTTAACGACTAAATTATCGGACGGGAATTTGGTTTCGGCTTCTTCACGGAAGTTGTTCAGAATTTAATTTCGAATTCGTGGGAACTTCCGGAGCATGATTTGGAGTTACGAGGAATTAGTTGCAAATTTTTCCGATTGTTGTTTGTTTGGTTGATTTAATTGTGTGTTGGTTCGAAGAGTTGACGTTTTATCGGTTTGGCCGATGTGTTTGACTTTGGGTGATTATTGAAGAGTACGTCGAGATGAGTTTGTGGCCGCGAGAATTATCGGAATCGAATATACGACGAGAAAGTTATGCGTGTTTAAAGTTCGTCGAATTGGATAATTATGAGTTTCCAAATTGGGAAAGTTTTAAATGAGTATTTATTGTGACTTTCCCCTTTGGGAAAGTCAAACCTGGGATTATTAGTGTTGACCGACCAGTTTTGGAGAGAGAGAAAGGGTGCTTGACGGTGGTGCTCGGCCTTGAGTGGTGGTGCACTTTCCGGCCACCCCAAGGCTCGGGGCAAGCCTTGTCCAACTCGCCTTGGTGTCCCGAACATGCTTCCGGCCACCCCTCACGGCGAGGGTGGCTGTGGAGAGGAATTTTCCGGCGAGAAAATGGAAGGTTTTAGGTGAAATCGGGTTCCACTATTCTGGCCGAGATGAACTTCAAGAGGTACTGGGTTTTGTAGCCCTCTTCATTGTGATTCTAACCATATAAACATGGTGTTCTAATTCGATTTGAGTGTGGAGAATTTTGAGATTGAAATTTGTGGAACAATTCGGTTTTTCGTGAAATTGGGTGAGTTAGAGTTTGAATTGGACTTTGTTGCAGTTATAAAAGTTGCTCAGTGGGTGATTTTGCATGGAATAGGGGTTTCTTCTCCGGAAAATTTTCAGGTTGAAGATGGCGCCGCCGTGGGCGGCGGTCAACGGTCAACGGCGGTCAAACTTTGACTTTTTGGGACTTTCGACGAGTTGCATGTCATTTCACTCGAAATCGCGCCCCAATCGCAGTGGGAAGGTTTGTTTTTCGAGTTGAGCGTCCGAAATTACAGTGAGGTATTGTGGTATGATTTCCGGATTTCCGACAGTTTGTCATGATCGGATTACGTGTTTCCGAGAACGATGGTTTCTCGAGATTTGTTTTGAATTGTCGAATTATGTTTGTGAGAATTGGATATTGTGATTATTCAGGTGTTCGTGATCGTTTGTTTGGCGATGGACTTTCCGCCGGATCACGGGTTAACGCGATACGCGTTACGCCAGACTGTGAGTGGACAAGTTTATATTTTCATAGTTGATTTGCGAGTTCGTGGATTTTATGATTTTCCGTATTTAAATTATACGATGATGAGATATATGTTGTTTTCGGAGGTATTGTTATATGTTTCTTTGTGATGGCATTATTTACATCGATGTACCAGAGTTGAGAGATTCCTCTGGACCAGAGTTAAGATATTCCTCTGGGCGGGGTTGAGTGGTCCCCTGCGTGCCGCCAGGGTTGAGTGGTCCCCTGGCCTATCACTGTCAGGTTTGAGCGATTCACCTGACTTCGGGTTTGAGAGGTCGCCCGACAACCTCCGTATATATATTTATATGTGTTGTGACTTCCGAACTCGCACTGTTTTTATATTGAGTATGTTTATAAACTGGTGAAAGACATATGTTATTTTCGTCCACTCACTCTAACGTTTATCGTTTTATTTGCCTTTCCCCTGGGCTTTTCGGTTTCCGTGCCCAGTTTGCAGTTCAGGCTCTGGTGTCGCACGTCGTGGTCGGAGGCATAGTGCTCGATCTACTTTGTTTCATCCAGTAGGTTTATTGTTCTACCTACTGTGGTATGCGTTTATGATTATGTGTTAGAAGTCGCTCTGAGCTTCCTATTGTATATGTTATACGATTTTACACTGGATTTCAGTAAGTGCATATATATTTACTACTTTACTTTATTGTTGATATATTGAGAAATCCGGATGGGATTGGTGCCCACGGTTTGCTTTTTGTGGCATAGGATGAAGTGTATTTTCCGCGTGCAGGTAATGGTAATTCCACGCTAGTAACGAAACTCTGCCCAAATTTCGAAAAGTTTTTGTTGGTTCGTGTTTTCGAAGGGGTTTGATTCCGATTTAGGAAACTAAATCGGGGTTGGGTCCTTTCACTTTCTTCTTTGTAAACCTTGGGGTCCATAACTATGGGTTTAGAGAGGGATAAATGTATGGGAGGTTCATGACAAACCTGCATAGGCATAATGATTAGGTAATATGATGTGGTTGTAACGATCGACCCTTCCTGGGAACTTTGATTCAAGATTAAGTGTGTTAGGTTGAATGTGTGTCATATTCTTACTCGTGTTGGGTGGATGGTAGTTACCCTTAACTTGTTTTCCATTATCGGTTTACTTTTACTTTTCAACATTTACTTTTCTGCATATAGCTTTAGTTCGCCGAATTATTTCAGTAACCAAACAAACTCTGAATACTCTAAATTTTGGAGTGGTAGTCCATCACTGTGTCTAGTTTGTTATGTTCAAATTTCGTGTCAATCTAGTCTGTTTAGAGTGGGTTCGTAGTATCATTAGTGTACTGTGATCGAGTCTGTCAGCTTTCTGACATTCGCGTCTGTCTAATGTTCAAGACTTAGTCTCACCAATTACTTGTGTTTGATAACCTCTGTTTATCATTACTACATTGGTATATCTTACTTGAGAATATGATATTTTTTCATAGGTGCTTGCCCGCCTATCATACCATTGATAAGTAAAATATGTGAGGAATCCATGGATTTCCAAGATCATCAATTTGAACTATCAAATCCGAATCTACTTGATCCTAGAACACATCAGTTTTCAGAACTATTTTTTGCGTACTATTGTACAAATTATTCGACCTAGCTAAAAATCATTAAAAATTATGAAAATTTGCAGAAGTTTTCATATATGTGTCTAGTTTGGGTATGAAAATTTTCATTGCATTCTGACACACCAATAATTTGGCAGAAAATTAACAAGAAAGCATCCTCAGATTTTATGAATTTTAAGGATCAAATAAACAATGAAACAGAAGATGGAGATAGAGCTAATGCAAATCTCAACATAGCATACTTCAAAATTGGCAAAGACTCGATTGAAGAGATACCAAATTTTGACTAGAGCTTTATGTTTTCTATGTATAAAGGCGTGTGTGTCTAAGTATTAAGTTTTGACAATGTTGGTCAATTACTTTGGATTAGTAAACTTTGATGTATTCTCGTTGACATTATTAATAAAAGACATTGTATTGGCTTATTAATAATAGGTCTGTCTACATTTTTCTGTATGATATACATGCTTTATGGTTGCTACAAACCTATCGTCTACTAGAGATCACCTTAGTTATTTGTGATGTCTAGAACAAGAGATTTTCGATAAAGGTATTTGAGAATTTCTCAGAAAGAGTCAGTATATGAGTTGTATATGGTTGAAAAGATATGGATGTCTAGTTTTCATAACTACCTCCAAATTTTTGATAGCTAATTTCTATAAAATATTGTGCCTGTTTTACTGGACAAAGGTCAGAAAAGGGGTATAACGAAATCTGCTCTGCAGATCAGTCAAATTCGACGACAAGCTGGGATTTGTCCAGAATAAAACAATATATGGATGTTATATGGTTGAAAAGATATAGACCTCTAGTTTTCATAACCATGTCCGGCTCATCGATATCTATTTTTTAGAAAAGGTTATGCTCGTTTTACTAGACAGAGGTCAGAAACAGACATAACACAATTGGTTGTGCAGATTGCTTAGTTTTGACATAAATCTGGGATTGACTCAGAATTATCCAGAATATGTGTAATATATGGTTGGAAAGAGACAGATTTCTAATTTCTAGAACTTCATCTGGATCATTAATAGCTATTTTGTAGACAAAGTTATGCTTATTTAAGTACATAGAGGTCAGCTAGACCCGAGGAAGGCCAAAACCTGAGAAAAACCCGAGAAGGACCTTCGATGGATCGAAAAAACTACCTGAGAAAGCCCTTAGATGGATCAAATGAGCACCTCGATCCATCGAGGGAACAACCAGAAGAGGCTCTTCGATGGATCGAAGGCAGATTCCTATAAAACCAAATTTTTGAGTTTTTTTCTTCTGTTTTTCCTCATGCAAGACTTGTTTCTTTGCAATTATTTTCCCCCGAGAACTTTGAATGGCTCATTGAAGCAGGAATTACATATACTATATTATGACATAGACAACTTATATTGACATTGTGCCTTGTCGATTATGTTTCTATATTATAAGAATGGACATGGGTCTTCTCATCATCTATGCCAACAATTTTCAAGTGAGAATGGACATGAGTTCCTTTGCATTATCTCTAAATGATTGCGGTATGATCCGAATATTAGAGAAACTTATGTGTCGGCCAGATGGGCTATGTAAGACAACTAAAAGAGAGTAGTAGAATCAAATAATGTCATGTGAGATGACTTAAGGGATTCAGACACATATAGGTTTTGATACGACAAATTAGGAACCCAAGTCATGATACGATGATCCGGATTTTGAGAAAGTCAATCGGACATCCCTTATTTCAAGTGAAAGGAGGCAAGAACTAGAGATGGTTTATAAGAGATTGGAGTTAGGCACCATTCAGTGGTGGCTCCATCGTCCAAACGTCGATTAGTGATCGATGCCTCTTCCCTCAAGAGGAGAAAAATTAAACGTCGAGGATGGCGTGCTAGTCTCCTATTCTGCTTCCCGAGTCCATGGAGACTCCAAACCTCAACCAAAATCCTCATTGATTATTTTTTAAAGGCTCATCACTCGTTATTGCAAAGCCCACTCATTCAAGAGATTATGATTGAGACCATCCTATGCAAATGACACATATGTTCTCACTAGTAGAATCTAAGGTGATTCTATATAATGATTTAACCAACTAGCAGATCACTAAAATGTTTTGTGGTGTTGGTTATAATGCAGACACACTGGTCACGTGTCGTGTTATCGTCTATTTGTAATGCTGCTCAAAACTTCTAATTCAGATCATATATATGACTGCGGGCTCACTACCCGGATCATCCAATTTTTTTCGGTACTCATTTTCAATGGGTCGAAAAACAGGAAAATTTGTCACAGTGGTTGATATTCGACTGGTCAAATAAAATGTTTAGTCAATTCAACTTAATAATGCTAGAAAGATTACATCAAAGAGTTTTAATGACTTATATTGCACATCATTGAGATTTGATATTGGTATCATACTCTCATGAATAAACCCAAAGGGTCTTGCAGAAAATGACTACGATGGTAGCTTAGACATTGGTGATACGCACCAATAATTTCTGCTTAGGGTTATGCAATATCGCAGTGCAACTACACTAAATTGTCTGCGATACACCATCACTCGATCTTGTTTTGCGCAGCTAGTGACTGTGTGTGAAGATAATATCTCGCACTCACGCATATATGTGCCAAAATTGCTCTACCATAACACATTATGATGGGTCAATCGAGATGGATGAATACATATGTTGGACATGAGTCCTCAACTAGAATCCGCTATGAGAACCTTGACAGGCAATCTCTTTATCGCTAGTTTTGCTGATGTCACTTTGATGAGACAGTCTTCCCGTCGTTAGGGGGAGATAAGAATAAGCATGTTTAAATAGGAATGACAGGAAGGGTCGTGTTCCCACTATATCTCATCATGATCCCCAAACGATAGAATGTAACAGATTCGATGCCTAATGCGTTTCTAGTATCACATACACTTGCTGCAAGCATGCCTGTACGAATTTATGTTCCCTTTTGAGAGGACATGTCTCCCACAAAAAGAAGTTGGTTATGGCGCTACCATTATAGAATGTGGCATGGTGATGTCACAAAGTGGTATAGTGTCGTCATAGGCCATGGGTCCCGCTGGAGAGAGTAGGAGACCTAAATGTTCGATAAATACTCATCCAAGGAAGGGAGCGAGTTTGGCACAATATGATACATTGATCATTGATACTCAATTCCATCATATGGTTATCATTTAGGGATGTCTTAATGTTAAAACTAATTACTCATAATATATATAGAGATCTCTACAAAGTACAATTTACACTAGTGTACATGAGAGCATGGAATTTTGAGACCCATCGAATATATCTATGTTGAAACTCCCGAACGTAGTAGCAATTGGCCTACATGGAAAAAAGCGATCTAGAATGAATTATGTTCACTAACAAAGAGAAAGGTCGTTGGGTTGGTGATGCCGACACACCCCAAGTGTAAAGCCTATCGAAATAGGTCTTTGTTAGAAAGCATGATGAGAATAAAGAGATTATACTTGCCTCATGGCACAAGGCTTCTCACAACGCTCTGTAATCGACTACGATGAGATAAATTCTCTCATAATAGATGTCATTACACTCTACTACCTTGTCAGTTTGGTAGTTTCTGAAAAACTTGACATGCAGCTTATAAACGTGGTCATGACGTATCTCTATGGGGATCTAGAATAAGAGATAGATATGAATATCTCAGATGAACTTCATTTACCCAAATCAAGTGGCTCTAGACCACAGAGTGCGTTTGCAATGAGATTGAAACATTCACCAAGTGACTAATTGATTGGAAATGGATATTCCCATGCGTGTTCATTTATAGGACAAGTTCAGGATTTGCAAAGTGTTTGAAATCTGAATTTGAGATGAAAGATCTTAGGAAGACACGGTTTTGACTCGAATAAAGGAGTCACAGCTAGTGACGGGAACTCGAGCACCGTAATGATGAGATTTTTCATCATCGACTTATACTCTAAGATATGTTACACTTTATGATGATAAATTTATGAGTACTTCCATGATCTGCTGTAGTCTTAACCCTTAGAGGGATCCGTCTTAGTCCAAGGGATGATGACGAAGACGTGTTAGAGGTTAAAGTGCCTAATCTAAGTGCAAGAGTGTACTTAGCATAATACACAAGACTTAGCTCCTCCTTCTTATTGAACTTAATAGCTAGATGTAGCTATACTCCCACGCAATGCCATTGGAATGGTTTAAAGACAATCTTTTAGTATCAAAGAGTATGAAAGATATGGACTTAATCTATCCCTACAGAGAGACCATAAAGAGAGTGGAGTTGGAAGTAAGGGCACCACAAAGAGAGTGGCGTTGATTTCCCTTCACCCCCTATACCAACAATCATTGTGATGTGTTGGCAAGTTTTGCTGAAGTTGGATATCTCTCTGGTCCACAAAAAAGTTGTTCCCAAGTTGGTTATATTTTTACCATGGGTAACACCGCGATATCTTGACGTCTAGAGACCAGACTCTTGTCGAACCATGTTGAGATTATTGATCTAACATGAGGTTGTTATAGAGTGCATATGGTTGAGATCCATAAGTGCACATATCGAAAATCAAGTGGTTTAATAATCACCACTGATGAACCTACATGCATTATGAGGATAATGTTGCTTGCATCAAGGTGATGAAGCTAGATTACACGTAGGGCGACAACACCAAGTATATATCGCATAAGTTATTCTATAGTCAGCTAACAATAGCAATTCCTCAAGGTTATGGTTGACCAAGTTTGATTTGAGGATAATGTGGCAGACTTTCTAAGTCATTGGCCAAATTCCACATTTGAGAAGCATGTGTAGAGCATAGGGTTGCTCAGCCTATTCAAGCTACCTTGGATGTTGATATCAGAGGGAGATGCAGACTTCAGGGGGAGTCTGACATGTACATGAGCGTTTCTAGATGTGAAGGACACGTTGTACTTTTTTTTTCTTGAATAAGGTTGTTTTTATCCCACTGGGTTTTTATTACTTAGCAAAGTTTTAATGACGCAACATGGTTATGTGTCATATCATCGTCTACGACGATCTACACTCTTTTTACTTGGGGAGACCGATTTTCTCTTGCAAAATTTTTTGTCTCTACAAAGTTTTTTATTAGGCATCAATGAAGTAAATGAAGAAGCGTCACTACTATACACCGGCACAAGGAGAAGTGTTGTAGGATATTTGATGTACCTAATTATGGTGGATATCACAGAATATAGCAGTGTATCTTATCCAAAGCTGTAATAGGATTACTTTCCTGTTTGTATCTCTTGTACTCTCCTCTATAAAAGAATTGTTTCTTCATTAATAAAGTTACACAATTTATTGTTTCAAACTACTTCTATACTTTATCGTACTTCCTAAAATAAATAGTGTCACAATTTTTGACCGGCAACATGCATATGTGTTCACAATGGCACTGTACATCTTTGTAGAAATTAAGATATATATTTGGTGAGCTAAGCTTGGAAGATATGAAAAAGAAAGCTGCCGTCTCATACCATTTACAGAATTACCTGGTGTTATCTGCTTAATTTGATCCGGTTGACAATTCGAGCCACTTGATATCTGCATCTGCATGTCAGCTAAATAACCGGCCAGTTATATATATGTGTGTGTGTGTGTTCTTCGATCATAAGATTGAACATATGTAGGAGGGGGGTCTTCGTGTTTCTCCTAGCTAGTTTGAGGGGAATGAAGCCTGGTCCGAAATCATCCTGATCGATTATGCATGTTTGAGAGATCACAGAGAAAGTTTAGATAGCTCACACTCACAGAAAGATTTCGAACCAGACGACATTCCCCTCAACAGTTAGAGAGAGAGAGAGAGACGAGAAATGGGAAGGTGACGTTTAGAGTGAGATAGATTTGATATGGCCATGCATTGTATACATTTCATGGGGTCCTTGTATATATATATACACGTAAGGCAAGGATGAAATTAACAAAGATTCTTTCCCCAGTCACATGTCATAGCATGTAATCCTGCTTCTACACTATTGCCTAACCTTTGCTTTTCATACATTCACATGCAAGGACTTTTCATAGATATGTAGGTTAAACTGAACACTCATAAAACTAAGCATTTTCGAGTGTCAATGACATTGCATGCCCTACATATAATACACTACGAATTTCGGTATAAAGAAGAGGAGGAAGACATGAAGGTTTATCTTTCTCCTCGATGGAGCATATATTTGTCAACTGTGAGAGAAAGGTCAACTCTAATATATTGTATACATTCCAAGGCTCTAATTCTTTAGAATAACATCAAACATGGATCAATATATACACATATATATATATGGCCATAAACATAAGCGAATCATACAGACATGATCGTTCACACTAAATTAGTTTGAACCTTGAGAGGGATCTTGACCTTGTGTTTGATGCAAGTCTCAAGCAAAGGATATGTCTTTTGCTTGCCACTAGAGTAAAGGGACGGTGGTAGCAAGTGGAGCTAGAAAAGAACCTTCAAAACTAATGATGGCATGCATAGTGTACGCTGAAGCAGAAGCAGAACCAGCAGCAGATAACAGAATAAGCAGATATCGTGATGCCATGCTTATATACCAAGCTTATCACACATTGGCCTGTTAAAGCCATCAGAAACGCAACCAACAAAATCTAAAGGGAAAGAAAAGGCAAAGGGACAGAAATCAATGGTGGAATATAATGTCATTATGTATAATATGCACTAGCTACTATTTTGTGTTGATCCACTTTTTACTGTTCGCGTTTCTTTAGATGTACTTGTCAAAGTATGGTAATTGTGTAGTCCCTAACACACACCTCGGGACAGTATAAAAGTGATTGGTGTGACCGTGTGAGAGTGAATCCAACTCCGATGTGGTGTGGTTTTCTTGTTCACTTTGGCCAAGTTTCACTACTTAAGCGATGAACAATCTGGCTAGCAATCTGGCCTAACCCGAAATTTCACTAAAGGGAAAGGCCTCGCCAGAAAAATGAAATGAACAATCTGACCAACAAGATCGATGAACAGTCTATTGCGCCAATCACATTATGCAAGAGTCAAACATACATATTACGAGTAATTCTTAAAGAGAATTTCATCTAAATGAAATTTCTAACATATTTGTTTGGAACTGACCATATAAAGTATCTCACCCGGAAAAAAATAGGAGGAAAAAGAAGCACCTGGATTCATTAGCTCCATGCATATCACAGATAAAATGGTCACAGGGCACTAGATAATTAACGCCGCCTTTCCGAGCAGCACTATGTTCCTACACTCCAAGCAATCAAGCTTGTTCACAGTTTTCCAGCTTGGTGTATGAAATCAGCGTTGAAAAGTAACCTGACTAACCTCTATGAAATTAACCTTCAAGGCTTCTAGCAATATCTGATGTCTGCCATAGCTTAACCAGAAAACAAATGGCTGAGATATTTGACTTGCAAATTTTCAACTTCCTCAAAAGTTGCACTTTTTTTGTTTTGACTTTTAGCTTGAGATTCTAGTTAAGTTACTTTCATGTCTGCTAGGATTAGCGAAAACGTTGAAACAATTTCACAACCTTCAAGCAATTACGGTGGAGATTTCTGTAGACTAAAGAGCACAAAACTAGAATAGGGAAGTACCACAGACCTTAACTATAAGAACTGAAACAACGTTACTGAACAGTGATTATCCAAATGTAAAAATACCTATGGAAGGGCCTCAATTTAACTCTATGAACAAAGAAAAGAATGCTAATCAAGAAAGATAATAGAAAAGTATGTAAATGGGGAAGGTGTGTATCTTTTTTGCACAGTATCAAGGAGCAACTATATGGGCGCTGAACAAGTTGTTCGAAAATGTCCAGTCTGATTACAGCGGCTGCAATGCACAACTCTTTTTGCACGACCAGCATCTTCAACTCGAATTCGTCTTTTCCTCGGTCGGCTAGGTGGCCGAAGCGATTTTGGCGGGTTGATAACTACCCACAGACTCGCATTACTTTCCTCTTCAAAGCCAGCCATCTCCTTCCAAAGGGTTCTATCTGGAATCGGATGTATTGTCTCTGAGTAGGCTTTGCGATAATTTGTCACAGTGAAGCAACTTTCAGTAAACCGAAATACATTCTGCCCACAAGATCTGAGAGCCGCCACAGCATGAGAACATGGCAGCCCACAGAACTGCCATCCATTACATGTACATCTACGGTTACGGATATCCACTATATGTGATCCTTCAGGGAATCTAACTTCAAAATCAGCATCATTTCCGCGGAAAGCATTGAAGGGGATAGAAATCTCAACAGCTTTCGTCACCGAGCTTTCAGCAGAAGGAACAAGTATGTTTGTCCACTGCATGCTCATCTCACGACGCTCATTGAACCAAGTCATCAGATGTCGTCGGATACACTCCATCAACTGAATAATTGGAAGCCCTGATGCTTCTGCTATCCAAGAATTTAAAGATTCAGCCCAATTAGCCGTCAACTGCCCAAACCTGGTGCCCTCAAAATATGCTGTTGCCCACAATGTTGGTGCAATTTCCTTAATCCAGCGAGCTGCTTCCTGAGATATCTGTTCAATTTCTAAGATTTTTTGTTCCCATTCAAAGTGAGTAAGAGCATAAGCAGCGTCCCACAGAAGACTAACAAGTGCAGTACTATTAAACTCCTTACGTAAACTGTCGCTTAAATGCTGCATACAAAACCCATGAAAAGCAGTCGGGAAGTTTGCTTCCACTCCATCAACAATACCTTGTCTCCTATCAGACAAAATTGTAAGCCTTGGCATGTACTCCGCGTAATTTTCAAGTAGGACTCGAATCTCAGAGAGGAACCACATCCAGTTCTCATCGTTCTCTTCATCAACCACACCAAACGCCAAGGGAAATAAAGCTCCCTCTCCATCAAATCCAGTGGCGAAAAGCAAAGTCCCAAGATACTTGCTTTTAAGAGGAACTCTATCAAGTCCAAGAAGAGGCCGACAAGCATTCAGAAACCCATATATTGATGCATGCAATGACACAAATAGACGCTGGAAGCTGTTATCATCAGGATTCCCATAAACCTGTGCAATGCTTCCCGGATTGGTCCTTCTGATCTGTTCACAATATTGAGGAAGGAGGCGATAATCTTCCTCAAAAGATCCACGAACAGCAGCCATGAGTCGTTCCTTCCCCCTCCATGCCTGCTTATATGTCAATGCAATCCCATGAACGCGATGAATCTCTTCTAGTATCTCTTTTGGTTTGCAATTAGGATTCTCCCTCAAGCGTTGTTCCACAGTATTTGCAACCCACTGGACTGAGGCTTGCTGATGACCAAGATGTGTAATTCCACGGCAAGTGTGTTCTTCATGGATGGTCCTTATTGAGAAGGTAGGCACACCTGGAAGCTTTGCAGCATGAATTCGCCAAGAGCATCCTTCACTTGCACATTTGGCAGTGAAACGTGTCTTGTCAGACTTGACTGTCTGTATCTCAAAATGAAGCGCAATAGCTGCATCTCTCAGTGCCCTTCGACAGCTCTGAACATCAGGAAACTCTTGCCCAACAGCCAGCTGGTGATTAGTATCAGCTAGCTCTCGACACTGAAGAACAGGAGGACTACCCATATCCTCAGAATGCTCCAATGACATGCCTGTGACAGGTAGAATACTCATGTGCTGATTATGATCCATCTGTAATCCTAAATTATCTGAAAGACCATGGTTCTCCACAACATCCAAATGGTGAGTTTCCATCAAACCCAAGTCATGAGTTGCCTCGGTAAGAGCAAGTTCACCATCATGGCTATTAACATCGAGACTCCCTCGATCGCTTCCAAGATCATTATCTTGATCCAACCCCAAAGTGTCTTCTTCTTCTTCTTCAAGATTCTGTATATCCTGTAGAGCTATCACATGTTCGTTTGTCTGGTCAAAAGCTAATCCATGATCATGTGCATCTCCGAGACCCTGCTTGTTGTCATCATGCGCACCATGCCCTCCCTCTAAATCCTGATCATGGGTCTGTCCCAGAGCAAAATTATGACTTCCTTGACCCATAATCATACTGTGATCATGCCCCAGTCCCAGCTGTGGATTCTGACCCAACGGATAGTCATGATCTTGCCCGATAATCAGATTCTCATTTGCCATTGCAAACCCAAAAACAGGCAGAACCAGACCCTTCCAATTCAAATAAGATGTTCAGCTTAATTACAGCTGAAAAGAGATCTGCCTACAACACGTCAGTGTTTCCAGGTGGACCTGTGACACAAAGTATGTGTTTTTTTTATTATCAAATTAACAACACTCTTTTCACCATGAAAAATCGTAATCTGATAATTAGGGATCAGCTAAATCACGCAGCCTAGCTCAATATCAGTACCTGTTATACTAGTTTTAATGATAGAAATAGAAATCTCATAGAATTATAAACCAATCTGCTAAAAGGTCAAGAAAGTACAAAAGAAAACTGAACTCTTTGACTTTAAACAGTTATATGAACAGCACAGATTAGAAAACTCATCAATTTCTGATCGATTTTCTCTAACTGAAGCATGAAACTTGATAAGCTCTATTATACTCCAAAGGATTTCAGAAGAAATCGTGAGAATTTCCAACCGAAACCCCAATTGGATTCACTGTAACTGAAAAAAGCAAACTTTCTGAGATTTCAAGGAAATTAAGCAACTGAGTTAGAACTAACCGATTCAAGTCTGCCCAGAAACAGCAGAAAGTAGGAGAAGAAGCTCGCTCGAACTGAACCTGCAAGATCAAACCCAACAACAGAGTAAAGATACAGTCGAGGAATCAAAAACATTGATGATGAATCTTAATAGAAAAAAATTAAAAGAATTGATTTTTTTTCTTCTATTTAGTGGGAAAAAGGAGAGAGGAGGATTTGATTTTGGGCGGGTACAAACCTGAGAAACAAGGCAAAGGGTAGAGATAGAGAAGGAGAATGGAACTCAAATTATGCAGGGGCAAAAGGAATGGACTTTGCGAGGTTCTTAGGGTTACTCAATTTACAGGGTATTTATGTCATCCTGGTTCCTCTTTCCCTTCTACTCTCTCTCGAAATCCCGATATTGCCTCCACTACCGTTTTCACTTTGGAATCTACTTTCTACCGCACAGTTATAAATAAATTAATTAATCCTTTCAACAACAGAAATTTAAAAAAAATTTGATTTTTTTTAAAGCACAATTTTAGACTTTCTAAAATAAAATAGAATTAGTTTCAAAGTCCAAAATCATTATTGAAGTAACACTCAACATATTCAATGTCGGATATAAAAACTGCGCAATTGAAATTGAATTTCATCGATAGTACTTATTGTTTAATCGATAATATTAATAATATTATGATGATATCACAGTCCAATTTCGATTTTAAGATAATGCGTTGAATTTCAATACAGTATAAAGTAATATTCCTTTCATAAGCTAATCAGACGCGGGGGCAGTAGCGGAAGATAGGCAAAGGCAACGCAGAGATGTTGTGGGGTGATTGCCAAGGTTAGGGCTACGACCAAGAGGGGCAATTATATATTTGCGACGGAGAAAGGGCACGTTTGTACTTCCGCCACCACCTTCATGGCCTTGTTGGGAATTAACCGCCGTCAAACAAGGCCCCCTCGCCAAATCCAATTTTAAAGGCCAACAGACACAAGCAGAGCTCAACACACATGATCAAGAAATGTAAATTTCATAACCCACGCAATTTAATTACCAAATCAAAATTCATCACATACAGTACAATACTTCTTGAGACAAATAGGGCACCAGCTGCATAAGAATTGTGTGTCAAACAGGTGCAAAGAATGGAATAATCTCTGGGAAGGACTGACAAAGCTGCTAGCAGAAACCTGAAAAGCAAAAGCTATAATTGAAAGTCAAGCTGTGATGCACTCCAACTCCTGCTCACTAATACCAAGCTAGCATCGAACCAACAGTTTCACTGTGCTCAGTCCAGGCCGATGAGTTAAACAGCTCCAACAGAACAGAGCTCACTGCTAAGAACCTAATGACGTTGTAATCTGTCAACATGGTACTTTCCTTTCTAATTCTGCAGGTTTTAGCTTGGGAAGCAATTCAGATATCACCTTCTGCAATGGTATCCACTTCACCTGGCTGCCACTTCCATTAACGACCAAATTTGAGAGAGACGTAATTTCCTCGACACCCAAATTTTCATCAAGTATATCATTCCAAAAGTTTCCATCCTCATTGAGATTTGATGCTTTCATTAGTTCTATTACTTTATCTAGTGTTGCCACATTCCTGCCAGCACCACAACCCATGGCAGTTGCAGCACCCACTGCATTTGCAATTGCTAATGTATTGACCATTGGCATTTTGTGGATGAAACCATAAGCAATAGCAGCTACAAAACTATCTCCGCATCCAACAGTGTCCATGACATTTACCTGTCATATTTTCAAGGAAAGACTTAACGTTTCATTCCCACATCAGTCAATGTAGAATGTATAATGAGATTCAGGAAAGTGAAACAGCTGAATATAAATGTGTTCCACATATAGTCAGATATATTACTTAATGACCAAATTTTTTGGTCCAGTAGTACTGTCATGATGGACACAACACACATAGCAAACAAGTATATCCAAAGCATGATCATTGCTGTTGTCAGCTAAAGCAAACACATCTCCAAATTGAAAGCGCTTCCATGGTCAGTGGTGGTACAACAAATATTAATACCTATGAAGGTCCATTTGGAAAGATGATTCCATATCTAGTAATTTTTTTGGAAAATTTATAGATAAATCACTTGATTGGACTCCTGCATGTCATCTACAAGACTTCACCTACATCTGAATATGAAGCTTAACACATAAATTTCTTACGATTCCTTGTTTTGTCAAATCCATTAGTTCAAGGTTGAACTGAATCACTTCATATCAAATACCTTCTGTATAAAGTTTTTTCTTAAGCAACTTCTTATCTTCTTTAAATCCTTCCATCCCAAAAAATTGATTGTATATTCAAAGGCACAGTATCAAATGCAATATAAGTATCATATATAAATCAGGTGACAAGAAAAGTAAGCGACATTGAAAAGAAGCTTGTCAAGCCAGAAAGTGATACCTTGAATGCTGGTGCACCAGAGATATTGGACTTGGTTATTAGAATCGAACCCTTTGGCCCCATTTTAACAATCACCCATTTTGTTTGCATTCCTTGCTTGAGCAACTCCTGCCCTGCTAATACTGGATTCTTAATGCCAGTCAATGACTCAGCCTGGAAATTAAGATTTCAAATCAGTATAGTGGATTGGCATAGAAACAAGATAACAAGTCGATAAAAATTGTACGCAGCACATGTTCAGAAAATTTTATGCTCAAACTTTCTTTCTTTCAATACTTTTCTGGGAAGAGGGTTGGGATGGGGGTTAGCAAGGACCCTACACCAATGACATCAGCAAACCAGTGTCAAAGGAGCTGAAGAAAGATAGCTTAGTATATGTCATTGACATTTTAATTGCAAGCCACATCAAATAGTACAGGATAACCATAAATCTGTAGTCCAAAACTATCTATAGAACTGAAGATCATAACACTGAACAATACAACACTATGGACACTACTCGCACTAGTTTCCACAAATTGACAACTTTTTTGTGAGACCTGCTCCCAATTATATCATTTCTCATAAAAAAATCATAGCAGATAAAAAAGCACTTGCCTCATCAGAAGTTAGAAGAAGAACGTCACTCATCCTCAACAACTGGCTAAGTGCTCCTTGTTCCTCAGGTGTACCAGCAGAAAGGCTCTTTCCACGGGGTCCAGGGTCGAAAAATATTGCTGTTCCAACTTCAAGAGCATACTTTACAGCTGAGACTATCACATGAGGAGAGAGTTCGTCAAAGCCATAACCATTACAAAACAGAATCTTTGACCTTTTTATAGCCTTCTTGACTTGTCCGGATAATCTGCTCAACCAACTGAATGCCGGCTCCCTGCTAAAATCTGCTCGACTGATAAAACATAACACGCTCGGTTTAGACTCCAATTCTACTTATCTAAATTAAGAAATGCGAAAGGACCGGGTGCAAACTTATACCTACAAAAGCCATGCCTTTGGTGTGGATCCACGAGAACCCAGCACAAAAGTGTCTCGTAGGCAGAGGCACCGGAGCTGCTAGCATCGGTATCCTCGTTCATGCCAACCATACCGATTCCCTCGTCACGAAGCACATCTAGCAAGAACTGTCCATAGACTTCTTGGCCGACATGGCCTATGGCAGTGCAGTCAAGTCCCAGCCTTGCAGCTGCTATAGTCACATTGCAGTTGCCACCAGCTTCCCAATGTTTCTACATCATCACACCCAATAAAACCAATTCCCTAAAACTCCATTAAACAATACGACAGACTCCAAAATTTCACATATTGTAACATAGTGAGTTGTTTTAGTTACTGACAGCAAGTAATTTTCTAATGGTGCGCGGTAAAAAAAATGAGAGAGAGAGAGAGAGAGAGAGAGAGAGAGAGAGAGAGATTTACCTCGTCGGGTGGCGAGGCAGATAAGCGGTCCATGTAAGCGCGGCGGGCGGCGACATCGGGCGGTGGAAGCTCGGGAACGCTGAGGACGATGTCGACGCAGAGATTGCCGAGCGTGGCAACGTCGATGTCTTTGACGGCGGCGGAGGAATCGTGGACGGAGCTGGAGCCATTGAGGCGGTCGGAGGTGGAGTTAAGTGAGACGAAGGAGGAGGATGAGGAGATGCCGAAGGCGGCGCGGTGGTGAATTGGCGGGAGAATGAATCCTAACCTAGTGGGATGAGAATGATGATGGGGAAAAACTGAGTGAGACGATGACTTAGTAAAGGACGGTACATGATAAGGGATTGGGGATTTGAGGGTTATGGTGTGCATTCAGACCAGACGATCAAATGACTCAGAGAGAGAGAGAGAGAGAGGGAGAGAGAGAGAGAGAGAGAGAGAGTCGCCGGCGATGAGTTGAAGGCACTGTGCTGTGAGCAAACCTGCTGCAACTCTCATCACCGGTTATTATCATTCTAGCCTCTTTTTTTTTTGTCTATTATTTTTCTGTTGCATAATTTACTATCTAACAATTGTGAAGCACTATCTTGCTGTTACTTTTACTGTTCAAATGGGATATTTTAGTTATCATTTTGTAAACGTGCGGGTCGTGTGTGGGTTTATATAATCTAACTCTCTCTCTCTCTCGACCACACAGCTCATTATCCCCGATCATCACTGTGTCATCATCTTGCTCTCATCTCTTTCACTGCGATCTGACCGAAAAAAATGAAGAAGCTTATAATCATAGCAAGTCTCTTTATCTCTTCTTTCATATCTCTGACCATTTCTCTAGATCCTATCATTAGTGAGTTTTTTTTTAATAAGCGGTGATTTTGGTGATTTTGAGTCTGGGTTTATCTCTACCTTTTGAATATGTGGCTAGGTGAGAATCGATTGCAACCGTGCAGGAGGCCATGGACGTCGTGCCTCTCTGCAACACGTGGAGCTGTTGAGTACCCATCTCCAATCTCTTCTCACCTTTTCTAACCTCCATTGAAGGCTGATTTCTCTGGGTCTTCAATCACTTCAAGGATTTCGACCTCGCTGGTGCACTCTAATTTGTTTTCTCTGTTTTCTGGGTCGATTCGACGTTTGTGGTCGGTTTCATCGAGTGAGGTTAGTTTTCTACTGTTCGATGAACTGTTTGATCAGCTTGGTTTTTGGGTTTCTGTTGCTTTGTTTGATGGTGGGTTATTTTTTGGTTTTTCAATTTGGTGCAGCGGTTATTCATCTGAGAGCTACTGGTGATGCCCCTATACTAAAGCAAGCGAAGTTCAAGGTTTGATTTTACTCATGTTACGATTTTGATACAAACTTTTGGATTCTTGTGCTAAACGATATTAGATAGAAATATGTGCTGTCGAGTTTTGAGATTTTGGGTCAACCTGAAATGTTTCTTTTGATAGGAATAGCTTGATTGACTCATGTCTATGTAGGTGTCGTGTTTGATCGAGTAGAAACTTATATATGCCTCAAGTTTATCTCTTTCTTACTATAAAGAAGCTAGGTATAGCTCCTCCAACTAATTTATGCGTGTATGAATCAAATGGTCATGTTTACAATGTGTATATCATTCACTTCTAGTGCACTAAGTCATATGGGTTTTCAACTATTGAATTTAGGTTGTATATTACACATTGATCATATTGGGATAATGTGACGACCCGGAACAGAATCAGTAGTGTAATCGGCTTAATTCGTGAGTTAGCATGTAATCGCAGTCCTCCGATAATTGATTGAATCGCCAGACTTGATTACGACTTAATTATTTACCGAGAATTTGAGTTGAGTCTCTTCTCGAGAGTCGTTGTACGCGTGATTTCGAGTTCCTGGGCGGTTCCGGATTATTATTTCGACGATCGAGGAATATAATATGAATATTTGAAATTTCGGAATATTGTCGAGTTTATCCGTTCGTGTTCGAGTCTATCCGAATCGTGATTGTGATCCATTTTGGACCGTCAATCGACCCGAACCGTAAATGGAATGATTATCGACTTGATTTG
Source organism: Geum urbanum (assembly GCA_946800695.1). Lineage (NCBI taxonomy): Eukaryota > Viridiplantae > Streptophyta > Magnoliopsida > Rosales > Rosaceae > Geum > Geum urbanum. The sequence goes on along the minus strand of OX327002.1, from coordinate 48,731,111 downwards.
CGAGTTTCGCGATTTGTTGTGATTTCGACATAATCTGTTAATATGGCGGCTTCGTTAGAGACTAAATTATCAGGAGAGAATTTGATTTGGGATCCTTCGTGGAAGTTGTAGAGAAATTAATTTCGAACTCGTGGGAACTTCCGGAGAATTTTTCCGAGTTACGAGGAATAAGTTGTGAATATTTTCGTCCATCGAATATTGTCGTATTTATCCGTTTGGGGTTCGATACGCGTACGGTATAAATACGGAAATGATACATGCCATTTTTGGAAACTTTCCAAAAAGAGAAACTTGGGTGTTGACTGGGTTGACCACGGGTGGGTCGACCCGTTTTGGAGGCCGAGTTGGTTCGCCGGAATTAAGGCAGATTCCGGCCATATTTGGGCAAGGTTCCTTCACGGATTTTGTTGGGCTTGTGTTTCTCTTCAACTTGGTAGTTGGTTCCCCTCCTATGGTGGCCGGAGGAGGAAGAATTGCGGCGGCGAACTTTGACGATTTCCGGCGAGATTTTGTTGAATTCGGAGGTGACTTTTCCGGCGGTTTTGGAGCTTGGGGTTTGGGGTTTGGGGGCTTTTGTTAGCCTCGAGCTAAGGAAGCTATTCCAAGTGGTCTTGAGGGTTGCCATGGCCGGAGGAAGGAGATCGTCCGATTTGAAATTCTGGTAAGGGTTTGGAACTTTGAGTTGATTTTTGGAGGTTTTCCGATCAAAATTAGCCTTAACTTATAACTGGAAATTTTTTGGAATCGTCGAAATATTCAAAACCATATGTAGCATGAAATTTTCTGGGCAGGTCTGAAATTCCGACGGCGCCGCCGTCCGCGGCGGCAACTTTTCGCCCGACGTGTTTTTCGACGAGTTATATGTCGTTTCACTCGGAATCGCGCCCCGACCGCAATGGTGAGGTTTGTTTTTCGAATCGAGCATCGAAAATTATAGCGAGGCTTTGTGGTGTGATTATCGGATTTTCACGATTTCGTTGTTATTGGATTATATGTTTCCGGGAACGGTTGTTTCTCGTGATATGATTTGAGGTGTCGAGTTACGAATTTGAGCAGTGGATTTTATGATTATCCAGGGGTTCGTGATCGTTTGTTTGGCGAGGGATTTTCCGCCGGATCACGGAATTAACGCGTATTGCGTTACGCTCACCTGTGAGTGGACCTTTCTTTTCACTGATCGATTGTGAGTCTTTACATTATATTTTACGAGCATGAGCATACGTTTTTAATTATGACTTATACGAGCATGTGCTTTACGATTGTGCATTTACATTATGCTTTATACGTATGCATGAAACTATTTATGATTTGATTTACACAGAGTACAGTCACAGTTTATGTTGTTGTATCGATACACTTGCATCCCGGCTGATACCCGAGGATGTCTACCAGGGGGGAACTGTACCTTGTGCCGATGTATTTCCGGGTGGGTACAGATTTCTGTTCCTTATGTCGATGTATTTCCGGGTGGGAACAGATACCCTGACCTGAAGCTTTTCTGGCTAGAATCACGTGTAGGTCTGGGATCCCGTGATTCGGACTGTACTAGCACGGATGTGTCCATGAGCGACCCCGTGAGATTTTTACATGCATGCTCTGTACGCTGGAGGAGTTTGGGTTCACCTCGTGTACTGTATTATATTCTTTCATTTTGACTCGCATATGTTTTTATAACATATATTATTCGGCGAAAGACATTTATTTTCGTCCATTCACTCTAACGGTTTATATGTCTTTCCCCTGGGCTTTTCGGTTTCCGTGCCCAGTTTGCAGTTCGAACTCTGGTGTCGCACGTCGTGGTCGGAGGCATAGTGTTCGAGCTACCTTGTTTCTTCCAGTAGGTTTCTTGTTCTACCTGCTGTGGTATATTTATATAATTATACACTAGAGGTCGCTCTGAGCATTCTGATGTATACTTTTATACAATTTTTCCCTGGATTTCTGTAAAGTATAGTTTTATTGATTACTTTACATTACTGTTATGATATTGAGAAATCCAGATGGGATTGGTGCCCACGGTTTGATTTTTGTGGCATAGGATGAAGTGTATTTTCCGGGTGCAGGTAAAGGCAATTCCGCGTTAGTAGCGTTACTCTGCCGAAATTTTGATGGTTTTTGTTGGTTCGTGTTTTCAGAAGGGGGTTGATTCCGGTTTAGGAAACTAAATCGGGGTTGGGTCTTTTCAGATAATGACCCAAAACGTGTGATGATATCCATTGGAGATACATGTTGATCATAGTAAATGCGATTTAAATCAAGCTTATATGTCACACAAAAACAATTTTGGTGACGATTGTTATCCCTTTATGAAGGTTTATATCAAGCTTATATGATAAAAATATAAGTGGCCTACAATACAACTTATGAACAATTATGCAAATACACATGTAATTTTTTTCTTCCCAATGGATGATTATAGTTATTTCAGGTTTATATCAAGCTTATATATATCCTCATTTGCTGTTTTGTTAGGGTCCTATTCAATCGTCTTTCTTTTTATTGGATTAAACGTGTATTTGCATAATTTGGATATCAGTCATGGTTATTTGCAGAATATAAGTAATGCATGATTCCCCCTTTGACTTCTGAATGCAGGAAGGATAACATCAATTTGAGCTTTTGTTTCGGTAGGCACCAATGCCGTTCCATTCACATGAGAATAAGGTAATGCTTAGATCAATTTGAACCCTACCTAGATCATTTGGCTTTTGGAAATGAGTAGTAGATGCCAATTTTCATTTGAATTCATAAGAAATGATTGAAATGCATAAGTGTTGGTGTTGATTCTGTAAACTCATTGCGTTTTTTAATATTGTTGCAAATGTAGAATTAGGGCCCGTTTATTTTGGTATAAGATATACTCCTTTAGTTAAGGATAGTTAAATGACTGGGTTATATTTGGTGGACACCGGTATAAAGAATAAATGGTATTTCCCAATTTTACTTTCTCAAAATTGGTATGGGTTATTTAGTACTCTGCTTTGTTGTCTGTCTATACATGTTGGTTATCGACAGGATGAGATTTTTTTTCCCAAATAGTATTTACATTTCTACTATTTTTGGTTTTCAATTGATGCCCTCTTGGTTTTCCACTGCTCTCTTGGTTCAATTGGCATCTACATCATGTTTAGGAAGGAGCAGGTGTGTGGCATCAACCATTCAAACTGTTTTTGTATTTGTGTGATGGTGTCAATAGGAAGCTTTAACTTTTTTCATCATGATTTCTACCATCAATACCTTACTTATGTCTTTGTGTTCTATTTTTCGCTGCAGGAATTAGCCGAGTGTTCAGACTGCCGCCTTCAAAAAAGTAGATGCCAAAGTTCATCTAGTGAAGGGTAGCAAGTACAGGTATATATATTTCTTAGTTCTCTGTATAATTATAGCATATCTAAAAGAATGCATCATGCCTTTAATATGATAGTAAGGAAGTATCTGAATTTTTTTATGTGGATTTGGAGGGTTTATCATGTCAAAGATGAACATGTTGAATTTGAAAATAGGAATAACATTGGGCTGTGTATGTTCAGACCTGAGAACTAAAGTTGAGATCTTCTTTGCCTGATATGAAGATGATAAAGCTTACTTATGAGCTTTGGCCGATGATTTTTTAGCACCCTTTTGCTTATGGTTCGATTTCTGTGTCAATCTTTGTTGTGAAGTTTTTTTTTTTAAGTTCATTTGCTTATGTGTTTTTCTATATGTGTTCATTTGCTTGAGGTGTAGATAACGTTTGTATATATTTATTGCATGAAGTTGCACTTCATTTGATTTTTATGTCAATCTTTTTGCTGTGTTTTTGTAGTCAAGTTTTGATATGGGTAGTTCTCGGTAGTTGAATCATTCAATCTGCTTAGGTTTGATCTCCACATCTCCTCTCTCTCAATCGATCTAAAATTTCCTTATTCCCTTCACAGAATCGTGGTATAATATTCGCTCATATATCCCCATATTTTGGTATTTGGAAGGACTCCTTTGAGAATCAAAGCTTTTCATTTTGGCTCAGGTAAGTACTCTTTGATTTGGTGCTTAATTACAGTTGTGATATTCTGAGCTTTCTCAAGAATTAGTTCATTCGCTTGACATTAGAGTTTGTCAAGATAGATGATTTGACATAAGCATACGCATATATTTAGCATATGCTATGAAAGCATAATTGAATGGGTAAATTTCTTTTGTTTATATGCTGCATGGAGAGAAGAGGGGCATGAGATTTTCGTGAAGTCGTCAGCCTCATTCAAATTATGGTGAGTTTCTTCCTTTTGATAATTCTCCGTCTCTTTAGGGTTTGTGTTTTGAAATTCTGATTCTTTCTATTCCTGTGATTATGTGATGGGTTCAAATTTTGAACTAATCAGTGTTCACATTAGGGTTAGGGTCCAATGAGATTGGGATTCGAGATCTTATTTGTGGTCTAATAGAATTGGGTCTCCTTCGTGAATTTGAAATTGAGACTCGAATCTGGTTTCTGAAATATAGGTGAGTAACCATGATTGCCTCTTTGTTAATTTTACTCTCCTCTTTGTTCCTTTCAGTTTCGTAAGGAGTGAAAATTTAGGAATGAAATACCATATGTACCAACAACTTGGGCCTTAAAAAATTGCATATAGGCAATAGTGTATTCCGATTCCCAGATTGAATTGCAACGTTTGTTTGGTCTTTTGCTTTGTTTGGTCTTTTGCATTCATGTCTCGGTCTAAATGCCTACTTACAACTGGCTATGTCATTTTGAACAACTGGCTATGTCATTTTCTTCGATCAAGATTTTATGGTTGTCTCTCTGATGTGTGCTAATTTTGATTGATTTAAGTCATGATATTTTGTAGCTAAGTTTTGATTGATTAATTAATTTTGATTTGATGCTCTTTCCCCTTTCGTTTCAATGACAGATTTTTTCTAGAGGTTTTGATCTCTAAGTTTGAGAAATTCAGTTTCACTTCTGGTGAGAAACGTTATGGCTTGCTTCTTAATTTGTCAGTATATGGGCTTTGAGTTTGGAGTTTCTCAAATCAATATTTGATCTATGCATGTGACGCTTTAGGATATTTAGATAATTAAGTTGCTCATCCTTTCAATTTTGGAGTGTTGATTTTGGGGTGTTCTTGAATTTAACATAATCTCAAGTGCTGCATTTCAATGTTTCATGCTCTGTTTCGAGTTCGAATGGGTATTGATCTCCTTTTGTTTTTAATTGGAGGTTTTTGGTGAAGTTTTAAAATTTGGATTAAACCGTAAAAAAGTGGTTGGGTGAGAGTTATTTGACTATTGAATAGAAGCAAGAGGCCGAAATCATCTTCTTAACTTTCCCATTTTTAAATTGAAACTATGTTTGAGTCTCCACGACTTTAAGATTCTAACTATGTCACATTAGATTAAATTTCTCCATTTCTGCTTTTTTTCTTTTTCGTTTAGGATCTCACATCTTTCAGTCTCTCACATCTCTCCTGCTTTGATGGCATTTTCATAGCTGCGTCAAACCATCTATTTGGTCTCCATCTCTCGGCTGCCGCTACAATGTTTTCGTTTAGTTCTAATGTTTGTATCATCTGTTTAATGTCTACATGTCTAATTTAAGATTTTACACATTCATGCTTGCATTGCTTTGTCTGGTGTCGTCATGTCTAATTCATGATTTTGCACATTTGTGCTTCGATTGGTTTCTCTGTAGGTGGTTACATAACTACATGTGGTTTCTCCAATGAGTGTCATTTCCAATTTCGGTTGTTATGATTTCTGATTTGCTTATATTGTTGCTTTTGTAGCATAATGAATTTCTATTTGTTAGATTGGGTGAATGCTATTGTTGTGTTAGGAAGCAAACTTGGAAAACCATAAAGCGTAATCTTGACGTGTCCACATAGTCGGTTTACGATAATAATAGAGTTAAAAGCATGAGTGCGGTGTCTTCGCTGGATTTGATTGTATTGTTGTTACTTAATTTGATATTTTAAATGTGAAAATTATTGATGTTGTTCAGTTTTAAGATTTAGTTAGTCCAAAGTACATTTTGATACACTACAAGAAAAATGCACCTAGACCACGGAAGATTTCCGTCGTCTAGGTGCCATTTTCCGTCGTCTAAGTACTTAGACGACGGAATCTCCGTCGTCCAAGCTCCGTGCTTCAAGTACTGTCGTCCAAGCACTTGGACGACGGAGATGGAGAATTCCGTCGTCTAAGTGAGACTTAGACCGCGGACATTCTCCGGGGTCTAAGTGTTCACGCGGTCTAAGTGTTCACTTGGACGACGGAGATGACAATCTCCGTCGTCTAAGTGAATTTTTAAATTTTTTATCACAAAAAAAATTTATTTTTAAAAAAAATGTAAAAATTCACTTGGACGACGGAGATTGTCATCTCCGTCGTCTAAGTGAGTATTTAAATTTTAATTTTTAAAAAAATAAAATAAAATTATTTTTTTTTAAAAAATGTAAAAATTCACTTGGACGACGGAGATGACAATCTCCGTCGTCTAAGTGGTGATTTTGTAAAAAAAATTAAATTAAAAATTCATGAAATGCTAATTAATAATTTAATAATTAGCATTTAATGAATTTTTTATTTAATTTTTTGTATATCAATATTCATAATATTGCAAAATTTATTGAATATTAATTATTAATAATATATAATACGTACAAAATTCATAATGAATAAATAATTTAAATTATTATGGATTTAAATACAATGAATACAAAATTCATAATATAATAAAGTAAATTAATCTAGCCTAAATAAACAAAATTAAGCTAAAACTAAACTAATTATAGGCGGCGGTGGTGGTGGCGGCGCCGGTGGTGTTGGCCGGAATGTGGAGGCCGGTGGTGGAGGTGACAATGTAGGTGGTAGCTAGTGGTGTGTGGTGGTGGTGGAGGCGACGTTCTAGGTGGTGGTGGTGTGTGGTGGTGGCAGCGACGGTGGTGATGCCGGTGATGGCGGCAACGGTGGTGATGTCGGTGGTGGTGGTGATGATGATAGTGGATGGTGATGGTGATGATATATGGTGGGTGGTTTGATTGGGGGGGGGAGAGATGGAGAGGGAGAGAGGGAGAGGGAGAGTGGATTGAGGGAGAGGAAAAAATGAAGAGAGATTGAGAAAATGATGAATTTATAGAGTTTTAAAACACTTAGACGACGGAAAATCAGTATTTTCGTCGTCTAAGTGCTTTAAATTTTCAAATAATACCGCCAATTTTTCACTTAGACGACGGAAAATCAATATTTCCGTCGTCCAAGTGATTTAAATTTTTGCCAAAATTTTAGCGGTAAAAGAATACCGCCAATTATTTTGACTTAGACGACGGAAATTTGGCAAATAGAGGCCAAAATACTGACATGAACTAATATTAGGGAAAAAGTTTACATTCCAAGAATTGTTCTGACTGTAAATGAAACTAAATGGTCATTCACATTCAGGAGACGACAGTTTCCAGTTAGAGCATGTTATGCAATGAAAATTAATAAAAGTCAAGGTCAATCGTTAAACCAAGTTGGAATATATTTGACTGAACTAGCTTTTAGTCACGGACAATTATATGTTGCATTATCAGGAGTTACATCAAGAAAATATCTAAAGTTTATGATAAATAACAGTAATGATATACCAAATACTTATACAAAAAATATAGTTTACAAGGATGTTTTGCAAAATATATAATATATACATCATATTGTTTCAATTAATTTTGTAAGTATTTTAAAGAGAAAGAATGTAAATAATTATACACAATTTTTTCTTTGTTTTTGGAAACGGGGAAAATCCCCATGTATTCACAATTCTTTGTAAAGAGTACAAATACATTGTTATATACATTTCATTGTTTACAAATAGGCTTTTTGATCTTAGGGGAGATATCATATAAATCAATGGGAATTGGTTTCCAAGGAAACTGCTCCCAAGATTTATCTTGCTCTTAACAATTTGAAAGGGTAATCATTTTGGTATAGTTTAATTTTTGATATGTGAAATGTTGTATTAAAAATTAAAAGAATACCGCCAATTATTTAGCAGTAAAAGAATACCGCCAATTATTTTGACTTAGACGACGGAGATGACAAATTTCCGTCGTCTAAGTGGATTTAAATTTTTGCCAAATTTTTAGTTGGAAAAATACCGCCAGAAATTAAAATTTTAAAATTTCACTTAGACGACGGAAATGTCTTTTTCCGTCGTCTAAGTGAAATTTTTTAATTAAAATATTTTTTTATTTTTTAAAAAAAAAATTTAAAAATTTAAAAATTCACTTAGACCACGGAGATGGTCATCTCCGTGGTCTAAGTGAATTTTTAAATTTTTTTTTAAAATTTTTTTAATTTTTTTTTAATTTTTTTTAAAAAAAATTAAAATTTAAAAATTCACTTAGACCACGGAGATGACCATCTCCGTGGTCTAAGTGAAAATTCCGTAAAATTATTTTTTAAAAATAATTTGTAATGAATTTTTGGACCTGTAATTTGAATGGAATTGTCGTAAAATATCGATTAAAGAATCGTATATATAAAAAGTGGGATTTAAGACGATGAATTAATTTACGTATTCAAACTTGTTAAGTATCTACTACTATGTATAACTTAAGTGTCGGTACATATAGGTTCATTGCACATTGATATTAACGAAATTGAATTTGGAAAAAACGACCGTTGGATATACTCACCATAACACCATATATAAGTAGAATAATTTCCACTAAATACTGAGTTCGTTCAGGGTTTCATCGGCATAGTTAACCGCAAATCCAAAATTTTTACAAACCGGAAACCTGGATACACGAAAATCCGTAAGTCCTATTTTAAAACCGTCGACGCTCACACTCTAAGCATTGTTTACTCTATGGTCTCGACGAAAAGAATATGCATTGGGACATGGTTTAGATGGTCGTTGTCTTAGGTGAAATTACGAAATTTTTACTTAAACGACGGAAATGCACATTTCCGTCGTCTAAGTTCTTACTTGGACGACGGAAATGCACATTTCCGTCGTCTAAGTAAAAACATGGTTTAGGGGATAGGGCCTTAGGGTTTAGGGTTACAGTACTTAGACGACGGAGATGAGTATTTCCGTCGTCTAAGTGAAATTTTCGTATTTAAAATAATTTTTTTTTAAAAAAAATAAAAAATAAAAATTCACTTAGACCACGGAGATGACCATCTCCGTGGTCTAAGTGAATTTTTAATTTTTTTTTATTTTTTTATTTTTTTTTAAAAAAATAAAAATTTAAAAATTCACTTAGACCACGGAGATGACCATCTCCGTGGTCTAAGTGAATTTTTAATTTTTATTTTTAATTGTTTTTTCGCGGTCTAATTTTCACTTAGACGACGGAAAAAGACTTCTCCGTCGTCTAAGTGTTCACTTAGACCGCGGAGAAGTTTCCGTGGTCTAAGTGTGACTTAGACGACGGAACCTTTAAGGTTCCGTGGTCTAAGTGCATTTTTCTTGTAGTGATATGTCATGCCAAACATGCATTTACCATTGGAATAGGTCTATGCTCTTATTCACTTAGATGTAGTGGAATCCACACTTAAATTGGTTTGTTTGCATTTGTCTGTGTTTTCATGTGTCGTATGCAGTATAATATTTTACTGGATCTTGCAATATTATATCTAACATTTGTACAATATGACTGATCAAAGTTCGAATTTACTTTTTACACACTTTCACTCAATTTGTTTAATACAATGTTCGTTCAGTTGTAAATTCTTTCATTGAGGTTGATAGTTTGTTCGGGTTCAATATATAAGGAGAACAGTGGTGAAGTTATTTGTGGTAAGACTCATATTTTGTGGCAGTTCATTTTATTTGTGTTTTCTATATCTTCCTCACTATTTTTTTTTCTTTGATGTTTGTTGCTCTTCTAATTCCACTTTTGTTTTGTAGGTGTTGGGATCTCTAAAGTGTTGAGTTTCAAGTGTAAGTCACAACACAAGTCATCTGATTTGCTCATAATTGGAATAATTCGGTTCGTATTTTTCATCTTTTTTTGTATTTAAATTTATGGGTATCCTGTTATTTATGACCTATAATAAGTTGAGTACAGTTTAATTAAGATGTTCATAGTCCATTTGAAAACCTACAAAACTTGGAATTGAGATTTGGTTATTCGAACCTTTTTGTTTATGATATGCTTATGTTATAGTTCTAGGTTTACGATTACATTCAGATTAATGTAAAACTACTTATATGGTGTCGACTACCAAGTTTTAGGTACTTATATAGCTCATTCCCATTTTCATGTTTGTGTAAAATAGTCATTTTCATGTTATAGTTATCATGAAGTTTTAGGATTTCTTTTTTTTAGAAGATTTTTTGTGATACAAAATGTGAGTTTTATTATTATTAGTCATTTAAAAGGTATTTACCTAAATTGCTCACGATAATACAAGGCATTGTAAAATCATTCTCCCCTTTTCAATTTGTTATTAGAAATAGAAATAGTCGAGATATTGCTAGGTTATTAGCTCTTTCTTATAGTCAAATAACTGTCAAATGTTGCATGTTTTAAATTTTTCTTACAAAAATTTGTCATTAGTTGTTTCAACTGGTTTTTCAGTCATGCCGCTCAAAAGATATTTAAACTCTATTATGAAGAGGAAATTACCCAATCTTGAGATAATTTGTGAACAAGCATTGGCTTGCCACAAGACAACATCATCCTGGAGTTATTTTCGAAATGAAGAACACAACGGATCTAATTCTAGAAATTTGAGTAAGAAACATCGTATGTTTCAAAATTAACAAACTTCCCATGTTGCAATAGACGAAGACTACGATGATTCCAGCCATAATGTAAATATATCAGGTAATTATAAACATAAGTGGCTTTTAGGGTATGAATAATAGTTTGTGAACAAGCATTGGCTTGCCACAAGACAACATCATCCTGGAGTTATTTTCGAAATGAAGAACACAGCGGATCTAATTCTAGAAATTTGAGTAAGAAACATCGTATGTTTCAAAATTAACAAACTTCCCATGTTGAAATAGACGAAGACTACGATGATTCCAGCCATAATGTAAATATATCAGGTAATTATAAACATAAGTGGCTTTTAGGGTATGAATAATAGTTTATCAAAAGTAATTAAGATAATAATTTTGTTACACATGATTGCAGCTCCCCATGCAATAATCGCAGCTGCTAGTGCAAGTATATTGGGTCAAGCATTGTATCAGAGAAGTCACCAAGGTGGATTGTATACTGCCTTATCTATTTTTTATCAATAAAAAATCAACATTTTGTCTAACAATATTTCTCAATTGTGATTACAGGTATGATTGTAAATTATGAGGATTCGGGCGACGACTCATACACGTGTAGCCATTGTAATGCTTCCTTTTGAGCAAATGAGGCTTTAAAGAGGAGAATCAAAAATCATTTGATTTTTACAAATTTTGCGAAAAAGGTCAAATCAAACTTCCACTATCAAATCCAACTCCTGAAATTTTTGAACAGTTATTGAATCCAATCAATGGTTGTGAAAGTACAACTTTACGTGAAAATATTCGAGTTTATAACTCCACGTTTGCTTTTACTTCTATGGGTGCAAAAATTGATTACAAGATAAACAGTGGCACAACTTCTTATGTATTCAAAATTTGTGGACAAGTGCATCATTTAATGAGATCTGTGTTACCTTTTGCAAATGAATGTCCTAAGTTTACACAGCTATATGTTTGTGACACAGCTAACGAGATTTCTAATCATCTTAGTGTCATTGATCCAAATAATACAAATCAAAATATAGATGCTGGCATCGTTGAGAATTTATCGAATATGCTTGATGGCATTAATGAATTGGCCAAAAATTTTCGATCAGTCAAGGATGAATTTGAAAAATTTTCGTTGGCTAATTATAATATGACTCTACTTGATCGACAACTTACTAACGGCAAGCAATACAAATTACCGAGTGCCTCTGAAATTGCCGGTTTAATTGTTGGTGACATTAAGAAATTAACTCTAACAGAGATATCGTTATTCGGTCGGTTGATGGACGTTTGAAACGAATATCTAAAATACATCCAAAGTTAATGTCATTGCAATATCCACTGCTTTTCCTGTATAGTGATGATGGATTCAGAATAGATATGTTATTAGAGCCTGTTGCACGAAAGCTTGCGAGAAAAAGAACAAAATTAACGATGATGAAATTTGTTTGTTACCAAATTCATGATAGAACTAATGATTTAGGTACTTTACTAAAATGCGGAAGATTGTTTCGGTAATATTTGGTTGATGCATATACGACTGTTGAGGCAAATCGTTTGGAATATATAAGGAATAATCAACCAAAATTAAAGTGTGAAAATGGAATAAGTTGTCTACTTTTGTTTCAAATGGTGTTACTCAATATTCCGATGTGGAAAAGTCAATTTTTCTTCCAAGTACTCATACTAGCAGTCCTAGAGATATGTTGAATAATAATCAAGATGCTATGGCAATTTGTGGATATTATGACAATCCTGATTTGTTTATAACTTTTACTTGCAATGTTAAATAGCCGGAAATTGTGAGATATTTTGAAAAGAAACTGGGAGATAAAGCAGAAGATAGACCAGATATTGTTTCTCGAATTTTTTAAATTAAACTGGATAATATGATTGGATTCATTAAATCCGGATAACCTTTTCGAGGGATTGATGCATATGTTTGTACAATTGAATTTCAAAAACGAGGGTTGCCTCATGCTCATTTACTATTTTGGCTTCAAAAACCATACAAATGTTATACATCGACAGATATTGATTATATTATTTCAGCTGAATTACTAGATAGAAACAATAGTCCAGAACTTTATGAAATAGTCAGCCAATTTATGATACATGGTCCATGTGTTCAATTAAATTCAAAATGTCCATGCATGAGAGATGAAAAATGTACAAAATGTTTTCCAAAACCATATACTTCCAACACTGTATTTCATTCAATAAAGCTCCTCAATATAGAAGACGTGATGATGATTCAAAGTTTGTAATTAAAAACGGAATTCAAGTTGGTAATAATTTTGTTGTTTCATAAAATCCCATTTTGTTGTTGAGGTATAATGCTCATATAAATGTTGAATCATGTTCTCAGTCTATGTTAATAAAATACTTATTTAAATATATAAATGAAGGTTCAGATAGAGTTCGAGTGATAGTTCGTGACAATGTAATGATGAAATACAGAATAATTTGAACTGTCAATATTTAACTCCCCACGAATCTGTGTGGCGATTGTTTGAATTCTCCATTCATTCTAGATATTCTGCGGTGCAATACTTAAAAATTCATTTGCCAAACGAACAAATTAAGTGTTTTCTTTTATGAAGGTCAATCTCTTGTGGAAAATCTAAGTAGGGAACGTACCATGCTGACTGCTTAGTTTGATGCAAACACTGTTTATAAAGACGCACCTAAATTAACTTATACTCAATTTTCTTCTTACTTTGTTTGGGACAATGATAGAAAAATATGGTATCCAAGAAAGAAACGGTATGTCGTTATTGGTAGAATTGCGCACATACCACCAATTATAGGTGAATTGTTTTACCTATGAATGCTGCTGAATATTCAAAAAGGATGTCACAATTTTGATTGGATCAGAACAATTAACGGAGTTACTCACGCCACTTTTCAGGAATCATGTCAGACAGTAGGATTGTTAGATGATGATAAAGAATGGAAAGATGCAATAGTTGAATCTGCATTTACTGCGACCTCTTCTCATATTAGACAATTATTTGTTACCATTATTCTTTTTTGTAATGTCTCGAATCCGCGAGCTCTGCTTGATGCACATTGGATGAGAATGTCTGATGATATATTGTACAAAATAGGTGCTGAATTCAAGATGCTTGATTTAACCATGCCTAATGCTAATTTGAAAAACAATGTATTACATGAACTTGAAACATTATTCAATATGGCATCCACGTCACTAAAAGACCATCATTTTCCGACTCCAATTGTTGGATAGATAAATGAATTGAAGAATAAATTGATGAGAGAGGAATTAGAATTTGATTGCGAGACACTTAAACGTGAACTGGTTACTAAATTGAATCCATGTCAGAAAATTATATACAATGAAGTGATTGAAGCTGTGGAACAGAATACTGAAAAATCATTTTTTGTATATGGTAGTGGCGGAACAGGAAAAACGTTTTTGTGGAATACTATAATTTCTAAACTGAGATCTAAAGGAAAAATTGTTTAGGTGGTTGCTTCGTCAAGAATTGCTTCTTTGTTACTTCTAAAAGGCAGAACGACGCATTTGTGTTTTAAAATAAGGCCAATTATAGATAAATATTTGAAATATTCGATAAATAAACAAACATATCTTGCAGAATTAATTGATAAGGCAGATCTGATAATTTGGGATGAAACTCTTATGTGCAATAAATGTTTTATTGAATCATTGGATAAAACTCTTCAGGATATTTTGTCAGCAAACTCTGATGATTGAAAGATACAAATACCATTTGGAGGCAAATCAAATTTGTTTGGCGAAAATTTTAGACAAACGTTATCGGTTGTAGAAGGAGGAAGCAAAGAAGATATTATTGATGCTTCATTAAATAATTAATATCTGTGGCATTCACTTAAAGTATTCTGTTTAAGTGAAAACATAAGATGATGCTCTACCGAATTAACAACTACTAAAAAAGATGAGTTTTAAAATTTTGGAGATTGGATTCTACATATAGGAGAGGGTCGATTACAATCAAAATTTTCAACAAATGACCATGATACATCTTGGATTCATATTCTTGAAGATTTACTCACTGATTCAACTTTAGATCTTATCAAGTCAATTTTTACGGCTACTTATCCAAACTTTGATTTTAAATACAATAATACATGTTATTTGAGAGAGCGTGCTATCGTCACGCCCAGAAATGCAACTGCTTATGAAATAAATAGATATGCAATTAAATTTTTATCACCTAAATATATTGTAGTTCTGACTCAATTTCGTTTAATACAGGAATGTATAGTGATAACAGCTTTTTATATCCTACAGAATTTTTGAATAAACTTGAATTTAGCAGTTTACCATCACACGAACTTATACTGAAGGTTGGAATGCCAATCATGTTATTAAAAAATTTAAATCAAACACAAGGTTTGTGCAACGGAACACGGTTAATTGTAACAAAGTTGTTTGAAAGACTAATAGAGACCAAAATACTGACATGAACTAATATTAGGGAAAAAGTTTACATTCCAAGAATTGTTCTGACTGTAAATGAAACTAAATGGTCATTCACATTCAGGAGACGACAGTTTCCAGTTAGAGCATGTTATGCAATGAAAATTAATAAAAGTCAAGGTCAATCGTTAAACCAAGTTGGAATATATTTGACTGAACTAGTTTTTAGTCACGGACAATTATATGTTGCATTATCAGGAGTTACATCAAGAAAATATCTAAAGTTTATGATAAATAACAGTAATGATATACCAAATACTTATACAAAAAATATAGTTTACAAGGATGTTTTTCAAAATATATAATATATACATCATATTGTTTCAATTAATTTTGTAAGTATTTTAAAGAGAAAGAATGTAAATAATTATACACAATTTTTTCTTTGTTTTTGGAAACGGGGAAAATCCCCATGTATTCACAATTCTTTGTAAAGAGTACAAATACATTGTTATATACATTTCATTGTTTACAAATAGGCTTTTTGATCTTAGGGGAGATATCATATAAATCAATGGGAATTGGTTTCCAAGGAAACTGCTCCCAAGATTTATCTTGCTCTTAACAATTTGAAAGGGTAATCATTTTGGTATAGTTTAATTTTTGATATGTGAAATGTTGTATTAAAAATTAATGTATAGTTTAATTTTATTTAATTTTATTTTTTGGGATTGATTTTGTGATATTAAATCGTTAATATAGTTGTTTTTTATGCTGGTTTTGATGAAACTGTGCAGGCGACTATGACGGAGAAGAAGTTGACCAAGGCTCATGAGAAAGACTGCCTATTTAAGCTTTGGTAACTCATGTTGTTTGTGGCCCTGATTTTTTTGGAATCTTCAACAGATAATTTGATGTTAAGGTATGTGTTATTTGGTATTGATATGTGTAAAAATTTTAAGTTTTATATTGATTTATTATGGGCTTTGAGTTAATAGTTAATTGTTTGTAGGTATTTCTTAGCTTTAATATCTCTGAAGGACATTTGATCCGAATCCGCTGACCCAAAGCTCACAGGCATAGGTATGATCAAGCTGGGCTTCAAATTTCTTCCCTCCTTCAATTGCTTTGACTCTAGGTGTCCGATTGAGATCTCTAGAAATCTCAGAAGCACCGGCCAAGAGCTGGTGACTACGAGCAAACTGAAGCTAGCAATTGAGGACAAATTTGATCAAAGGGACGAGGCGCCGATTGAAATCCCCAAAAGCTCCGATGGCAAAGTTGAAAGCCAACATCCAGGAGCTCTGACGAGCCTGCGAGGAGCTCCGGCGATAGAAATTAAAGGCACGAAGTAGACTGTGATCATGTCTCATCAGAGTAAATTTCTCCATTTCTTCTCTTTTTATTTTTAGTTTGGAATTTCTCACATCTTTTGGTCTCTCACATCTCTCCTGCTTCGATTGCATTTTTGTAGATGCGTCAAACCGTCTATTTTCTTCTCTCTGTCTCTCGGCCGCCGCTACACGAAATCTTAGATTCTTCTAAGGTACCACTATTAAACTTTCAATTCTTTTAATGCTTCTCAAAGTTTGGATATGGTCTTTGCTATTGTGCTTTCTTCTTAGGAGATTTCGATTTGAATTGGATTTAGGAGTGATGAATGCTGCATTGTAGGGGTAACATATCATTGATGTTTAGGGTTTGATTTTTATAGTCGTTATTTCCCGTTGTCTATGCCGATTTGATTCTACTCCGATACGTTTTTGATGCTCCATATTCAGCTTATTATAATTTTTTCTGTAACTACAGGGTTCAAGCAATAAGTTAATTTAGAGGAGAATTAGTTTTGGGGTATATTAGATTATGTTTCTTTGGGATGTTCATCAATCTCTATCTTCAAACTTAGGTTCATAATTTATTATGACCATTGTAAGAATACCACACATTCATCTTAACTACATGTAAATAAATAAAATATTTTCAATCCCGAGAGTAGTTTGTGTTGAGTGGTGGTGGTTTCTTGAAGAAATGATAGTGAGTAATCTTGGGGAATGAAGGCAGAGGCTTAAACAATAGGTGCTTGAAAAACGGGTTTGACTTAAGCTTAATTTTAGTTCATGAATGTAATCAAATTGTAATGAAGATGATACACCATATGAGAGAGAGATATTTTTTTCTTTTCTTCTCAAGTAAACAAGTGTTACTTAAAAAAATTCTACCTAAAGGTTCTCTCTTATTTTGCAGTGGTGGTTTTGCTTCCTTTGCAGTTAGTTAGTAGAATCTTTGTTGAACAAAAGAAAAAGCTATTTTGGGGCAACAAAATAGAATAATTACAGAAGAAGAAGTACACTGAAGATCAAATAACCACTATAAAAGCCACAGTCATGGCTAGGCCTAGGGTTCTCGCTCTCTCCAGTACACAGTCATCTTCCTCATTAATTCTTATTCGATTACAGAAGTTGAATTCGAAAATGAAATTGTAATGATTTTGAGGTGTAATTTAAACTGACCTGAACTTAGTTTTGATTTACGTAGTCACAATGTGACTGAATCAATTGCTACGTCGAAGCTTTGGGATCAACATGTTGATATTGCATTGTTCAGAAACTAAGTTAAATTTCTCTACAGAATTCTAAGAATTTTAGCTACGTACGTGTATTAAGTGTGTAGCTAGAACTAGATTGTCTGTTATGAATAGGGAACATGATTGTTTGTTCGTTGCTGCTAATTTAGGAATTGTATTGAAACCTTGGTTTCTAGAATTTCTCTGATGCCCGCGTGTCAATCTTTGGTGCTGTACATGACAGAAACTATAAAAAGGGCCAAGAGCTTTCATTTTTTTGAAGAGGTTGTACATTTGCACCAATTTATATACTTGTTTTTGTAGATCTATTACTGCATGCTTGACTTGTATTAATCGAACGGTGGTACTCTAGACTTATGTTTATGCTTTCAAATTGGAAATGTACAGAAATTTTGTATATGGTTAGTTCAACTATTGATGGCTCTTGATTACTTACATGCCAATCATATTCTGCATCGCGATGTCATGGTGAGTGTGCTATGCAAAGATTAGTTGAAGTACATGTTTAAAATTTATGATTTACATTCCTAGGGGAACATCCAATATTTCCTCTGACTGTGTTCCTTTGCTTCAGTGCTCAAATACATTTTTGACAAAAGATCAAGACATACATCTAGGTAAGTCTTACTATCCAGTACTTTCTTTTCTTTGACTAAAATTACTCTTACTATGTTATCTATATTCTTAATATTATTGAATGTTGGTCTTTGTACAACACATGTTATTTGTACAATTTGTTGTAGGTATGTAAGAGGGTGTTTTCATGTTTATTTTTATTTAATATTGTTGAAGAGCCACTTGATTTGTCATGTTACTTTGTTCTTTTGATGGCATAGGTTTGAATATGATTATGCAAGTGCCAAGTGGATATGTTGATGATAGGCTCATGGTCGTTATGCTGGTTGTGCATCTTATACCGTATAGAAAAACAATACTTTTTATTCATCTTTATTCTTGGCACATATACTTCTCCAACGTGCTTACTCAATGTGATTGTAAATTGGCAAGGAGAACTCACTCTCTCATAACTATAATTTTCTTCTGGTGCTTGAAAGCAGGTTCTTATGATGCATTCGTGCATATGTTATCCGCTCCATTAGTGCCCTTGCTTCCTAGGTTATATTTCCGACGATGGAAACTCTTAAAGAACTTAAATAGCAAACGGTATATATCTTTATCTTTTGTGATTCATTATTTATTGCATTCCACGTACCTATTAATTTGTGTTCATATAGTATGCTTTGTCCCTCCAAATTAATTTATTTTCATATCACTGAATTTGTAGGTACGTGGCCACGATGGCTAACTGCATCATTAGGGACAAACACCAGTGGCAGAGCTTACTCGTTGGCATAATTATTCTTAGTAAGTGAAATGCTAAACTTCCTTTTATTCTTCTCAGTTAGTTACTCAAAATATCATTCATATATGTTAAATTACTTAATCTTCTTATTATTCTGTGGTTTATTTCTCATAGTTAGACCTTGCAGAAAGGGCCACCACATTCGCTTCGATTGCAAATGGTTGATTGCAGATGGTTGTGAGGAATGGGGCTTCTTCCAGGTACCATTTAAGTTTATGCATAGCTTGTAACTATATATATTATATGTGGCCAAGAGTATTGCTATAGATCGATTGTAATCTTTTGTGTTTGTCACCGTACAATTAGTGAACCATGGCATCTCAGGGAGATACTAGAGAGGGTGAAGAATGTGAGCAATAAGTTCTTCAAGAACAAAAGAGGAGAAATTCCAGATGCCATTATCCTTCTTGATGACAATGAATGCCCTTCAAAAACCTCTGGATTCAAATAAGTCATGATTCATTTAGTATTGAACTATTAATAGAATGGACTTTCATTAACGAATCTAACAATGTTAGTTTGTGTTAATTATGAGAAAACCATGGCAGAGTACAAAGTAGAACTGAAGAAACTAGCTGAGAGGTCATGGAAGTGATAGGTGAGAACTTGGGCTTACCAAAGGGATAGATGAAGAAAGCCTTCAACGGCGTAGATGAAAACAATGTCGCCTTTTTCAGCACCAATGTAAGTCATTACCCACATGCGGTTTATGCTCATAATGTTATTATATTAACTTACTGTTTTGCATCAACGTGTAACTTACCACCTATTACATATTGTATGTAGTATATGTTTGAGGATTCCATACAATACTATATCAGAGCACTCAGCATGTTCAAAGGCAGATAACGGCAGGTGTCTTGGCAATATTAGAGATTTTCTTTAAGCTAATTGGACATGAAGATTTGTTGATTGTACTTGAAAAATCAAATATGCATCTAACATGTAAGAGTTTATTGCAGTTGTCCTTCTAGGATTGACATGTTGGAAGCATGTGATTCACAGAATATAGGGGAGGCCTCCAAATCCTCAAAGATAGGGATAGAGGTGCAGTCATTGGTCTTAGTTATTCTCCCTCTCCCTAAGATAATACACTTCTTAGTTCTTAGGCAGAACTTCTATGTTTGTATAAGTTTTATAATGTAAAGTATTTATAATGTAAAGTAAGACTTTTATGATCTGTGTAAATAAGGAACTGCCATTTTTATCTTTTCTAAATTTTAAATACTATGTTCGATAGTAGTAAGTGTGTAAATTGTATATGTCATTTACATGTTCAAATCAACCGAATTTCAAAAATATTGTTCTTTTGTATGCTTTTATTGTTACTTTAACAACAACCGGGCCTCTGCAAGATATGAGTCATATAACAATGATTCTACTCCATTCTTTCAATTCCTTAAATTCAGACTTGGTACAAGAAACAGAATTTCAAACACTTCATTCAACCTCGCTCATGATTGGCGAATAGCTTTTCTACGAATTAAAAATGTGAATTTGTTGTTTTTTATATTAATAAATTGTTTAACATATTAATTTTCTTCTTCTTAATAATTATATATGCAAATAAGTAAACTTCCAAAAAAGTTATAACACTGTCGAAAAACCGCGCCAAAACGCGGGCTCTCGCCTAAACAGAATTCTCATATATTCCTTCAACTAGGTAACAAAAAATTAGTGAAGAACACCATTTGGAGAACAAGAATAAGAGTATAATCCACTACACAAAGTTATTTTGTTTATAAAAAAAATAAGAACTGGATAGTTGCAACGGGTAATTTTTTTTTTCAAATGGCCTACAAAGAGGGCACTGGTCTTATGTTCTCATGGTCATATCACTTCAATGCATCTTAGATCACTTGCATTCATACTATAAATAGATCATTATTTTTCATATATCCAAACCTATTTCATCTCATCTATTGTTTTCATTCAAGATCTATTACATGTTGAAAGAATCGTGGTAACACCGCCCCAAGGGCGGGCAGCCACCTAGTTTCTTAGATTACTGATCCCTGAAAGAAAGAAAAAGTGAGTATAATTCAGAATAAATCGAATGCACGGTAATCAATTATTATTAAATCTACATCTAACTTAATTTATTAAGCTGTATTTTAACTAAATTGTAACTGATTTATAACTATATTCGATTCAAATTTAACGATCCGAGCACAAACTGTGGGTCCCCACCGGTGGTAATAGATTTTGTGCGGGCAGTGAGCACGCAGTGGTGTCATCATTTCGACCTTGCTAACTAAACTGAATGACAACTTGGAAGTTGAAATTAGACAGAAAGTGTCTTTGAGGGAAAAGTGTACAATACTTAGTTACTGTATACTAATAGTTTAATAAGAAAAAAAGAGAGCACACTGCCTAGGGTTTCATGTCGGAACGTGCATCACCTTCTTCAATGGAGATTTTGGCCTGGAATTGTCGAGACTTAAAAAACGACGCGGCTAGGCAGGCTCTTCTTTGTGTCCTCCACCAGAAGCGTCCGAATTTCGTCTTTCTCAGCGAGACCAAAATTGAGGATATGGGGTTGATGAATTCCATCGGATTAGAAATTGGTTAACTTAACTACGAAGTTGTGTCGAGTATTGGTAACTCTGGGGGTTTGGCTATGTTTTGGAGTGAGGGATTGAAGGTCAAATTCCGGGATAAATCGGTTCACCACATTGATTTGGAAGTAAGCAGCACAGATCGCTATGGTGTGCGTTAGAGACTTATCGGCTTCTATGACCATCCTGTCAGGGCAGAACACTATCACACCAAAAACCTGATCAAGGAACTCAATGATGCTTGCACTCTTCCTTGTGTTTTTTTGGGTGACCTGAAAGAACTCTTGCACTCCATCGAACAGGATGGAGGTGGGACTCATAGGGAATCAGAGATACAAGGTTTCCGGAATGCATTTGTGACAACCCGAACCAGAAATGGTAGTTAATCGGTTTGATTTGCAAGTTTCGCGATTAGTCTCGGTTTTGTCGCAATTGGTCGATATGGCGGGTTTGTTAACGAATAAATTATTGGGCAAGAATTTGATTTGAGTTCCTTCATGAAAGTTGTAGAGAATTTAATTTTGAGCTCGTGGGAATTTCTGGAGGATGATTTCGAGTTACGTGGAATAAGTTATGAATATTTTCGGCAGTTGGATTTTGTCGTGTTTATCCGTTTAGTTTCGATACGATTTGGACAGTACGTGTACGGTATAAATACGGTATGAATACATGACGATTATGGAAACTTTCCATTTTGAGAAACTGGGTTGTTGACCCGTGGGTCGAATTGACCCGTTTTGGGCCGAGATTTCTTCGCCGTCGTTGGGCCATTTTCCAGCCATGGTTGGCCGTGGTGTCTTCATGAAACTTGTTGGGCTCGTGCTCCTCTTCGATTTGGTAGGTGGATCGTCATGTTTGGTGGCCGGAGGAGGGAGATTCGACGGAAAGAAAATCGAGATTTTCGGTGGTATTCCAGCGAGATTCGGCGGCGGCAGAGGCGGCCGAGTTGGGGGTCGACCCTATAGGGGTTTTGAAGCCCTTGGGATGGTGAGTTGATCCCAAGTGGTCTTGCACCTTGCCGTGGCCGGTGGTGGCCAATCGGAGTTGATGAATTCCGGCGAGGGCTTTTGACTTCAAGGTGAGTTTTGGGTATTTTTCAGTCAAAATTGGGCTTAGCATTGAACTACACAGTTTTTGGAAATATCGAGATCTTCAAATCCATGTGTAGGTTGCAATTTTTTGGGCCGATGAATTTTTCGGCAGCCGGCGGCGGCGGAATTCTGTCCGAGGTGATTTTCGACGAGTTTTATGTCGTTTTGCTCGGAATCGCGCACCAATCGTAGTTGTGAGGTTTATATTTTGAATTGAGCATCAAAATTTGTGGCGAGGTTTTATAGTGTGTTTATTAGCTTTTTGACGATTTCGTCGATATTTGAGTTATATGTTTTTAGGAATGGTTGGTTCTCAAGATGTAGTTCAGGGTTTGAATTGTTATTTTGAAAAGTGGTATTTATGATTATTCAAGAGATCGTGATCGTTCGTTTGGCGAGGGATTTTCCACCGAATCACAGGATTAACGCGTTTTGCAATGTGCAAGTCTGTGAATGGACATTTCTTTTCACTGATTGGTTGCGAGTCTTTATTATACGTTTTACGAGTATGAGCATGCATATGCGATTACGATTTATACGAGCATGTGTTTCACGTTTATGCATTTACGAATAAGCATTTATGAATATGCTTTTATAATTATGCAATACGAATCTGCATTTACATTATACTTTATACATTTGCATAGAAACTATTTATAATTTGGTTTACACAGAGTACAGTCTTAGTATGTATAGTTGTATCGATACACTTAGCATCCCGGCTGATCCCCGAGGATATTTACCGGGGGGGGGACTGTTACCCTGTGCCGAGGACTTTGCCGGGTGGGAACAGATACCCTGACTTGAGGCCTTTCTGGCTGGAATCAAGTGAGAGTCTGGGATCTCGTGATTCAGACTGTACTAGCGCGGATGTGTCCATGAGTGACCCGCGGGATTTTCGTTGCATGCTCTGTACGCGTGAGGAGTTAAAGTCTCCCTCGTGTACCATATGAATTTTTATGCATCTAGACTCGCATATGTTTTATAAACATATATATTCATTCGTCGAAAGACATTTATTTTCGTCCACTCACTCTAACAGTTTATATGTCTTTCCCTGGGCTCTTCGTTTTCTTTGCCCAGTTTGCAGTTTGAATTCGGGTGTCGCACGTCGCAGTTGGAGGCTTAGTATTCGAGCTACATTTCTTTTATGGTAGGATCCTAGTTTGGCCTACTATTTGTATATATGTATATACTAGAGGTCGCTCTGAATACTGGATATATTTATATTTTCAAATGATTTTTTCCGGATTTCTGTAAAGCTACAGTTGTGTTTATTGCTTTACATTATGATATGTTTTTGAGAAATCCGGATGGGATTGGTGCCCACGGTTTGGCTTTTGAGGCATAGGATGAAGTGTATTTTCCGCTGCAGGTTAATGGCAACCACGCGTTATAGAAGAAACTCTGTCGAAATTTTTAGTTTTTGAAAGTTTACGTTTTTTTTAGAAAGGGTTTGATTCCGGTTTAGGAAACTAAATCGGTGTTGGGTCCTTTCAGCATTGAACTATGCAGATCTTGTTGACTTAGGTTACACAGGAACCAATTTCACTTGGCAGAGAGGTCTGATCCACTCTCGCCTAGACAGAGCCGTGGCTACACAGACATGGAGTGACCTGTTCGGGGCTACCTTGGTAGAACACTTGCAACCTATTCATGGGGATCACATTCCCATGTTGCTGCATGCAGCTCAAATTACAATTCCTAGTCAAGCTAGGAGATCGAAGAGGTTTAGATTTGAGAATTTCTGGATAGAACATAGTGAATGTTTACCTACAGTACAGGAGGGCTAGGGAGTTGAAGCCTTAAGAACCCCAACTTTCCGGGCAGTTGCAAAAAATAAATCAACAAGACTGGCACTCGATGCTTGGCAGAGGCGCACATTCGGTCACATGCAAAGGGAGATCGATCAGATTAGATCCCGGTTGGCAGCTTTGTTGGAATTTCCTTTGACTCCAGATTCTCAACAGGAGAATAGCATTCTCCACGAAAAACTCGATGCTCTCCTTACGGCCGAACGCCTCTACTAGGAACAGCATGCCAAAGTACACTGGTTGAGAGACAGAGAAGAGAACACGAAGTATTTTCATCGGAAGGCATCAAATAGGCGACGTAAAAATCAACTTACTGGCTTGTTTGAGATTGAGATGGAGATGGAAATTTTCAGGATTCTACAGAGCGGATGGAGAAGGTGATTAATGAGTATTTTGAGAATATGTTTGCCTCAACCAATGTCGATTACGCGAGAAGACAAGCTGCAATTGATCTTCTTCAACCTAAGATTTTTTAGGAAACAAATAGTATGTTGTGTGCTCCTTACACTGCATAGGAGATAAAAGCAGCGTTGTGCCAGATGCATCTGGATAAAGCACTAGGACCAGATGGTATGTCACCTCTATTTTTCCAAAAATACTGGGATACAATTAGTCCTCATATCGTGGGAGCGGCACAAAACTTCCTACACACAGGTCAGTTGTTGGGAGTCCTGAATTTTACTCACATATGTTTAATACCTAAGGTTGAGAAGCCTACAAGAGTAGCTGAGCTGAGACCTATAGCCCTCTGCAATGTACTATACAAAATATGTTCCAAAGCGATCACTAACAGATTGAAGAAGGTGCTGGATTCCCTGATCTCACCTTTCTAGAGCACCTCATCCCATGGCGACTGATCACAGACAATGCCCTGATAGCTGTCAATCAAGTTCTATTAGTGTGTTCTCACTGAAACTTGATATGAGTAAAGCCTATGACCGTATAGAATGAAGCTTTCTCAAAGTTGTCTTTCTCCAACTTGGTTTCGCTGTGCAATGGGTTCACATTATTATGCAGTGTGTATCTACTGTCAAATACGCTTTCTTGATTAATGGTCATCTGAAAGGACATTTTCTCCAGTCCAGGGGTCTCAAACAAGGTGACCATTTATCCCCCTACTTATTTTTGTTATGTACTGAAGTTTTCACAGCGTTGCTAGATCACAAAGCTAGCTCAGAGGATTTACAAGGGATCATGGTCTGTACCAGAGCTCCAACCATTCGGCACCTGCTGTTTGCCGATGATAGTCTCTTATTTGGTAGGGCCTTAGTCAGAGAATGTGTTCATATTTGGGACGTACTTATGGAATACGAAGCTGTTTTAGGCTAAAAGATCAACTTTGAGAAGAGCGGCATAGTCTTTAGTAAGAAGGTTCTGGAAGATTTGAAACAGGGGATAGCTACACTTCTTGGTGTGTCGAGTGAGAACAAACATGAGAAATATCTTGGCTTACCAACATAAGTGGGCAAGAGTCGAAACTTTCTCTTATATATGGGAGAAACTGAGTAAAAAATTAGAAGATTGGCAAGGAAAACTACTCAGAGGAGAAGGGAAAGATATTCTGATCCGAGTTGTAGCGCAATCTCTACCAATGTACTCTATGGATTGTTTTCTTCTTCCTCAATCATTGTGTGATACATTACACTAAATGTGTGCTAGATTTTGGTGGGATAGTTTACCGGACAACTGAAAAATATATTAGCTTGGTTGGGAGAAGCTTTGTCAACCCAAGGAGGCGGGTGGTATGGGTTTCAGGGACCTGCATGCACATAACATGGCTCCACTTGCCAAACAGGGCTTGCGGCTTCTTAAGCACCCAGAATCTATCATTACGCAATTGTATAAAGCCAGGTATTACCCTAACTCGAATTTTCTGGATGTGGATTCTCATGGTTCTATGTCTGCGTGTTGGAGAGCTATCAGCTCGGCGAGAATAGTCCTTAAAAGGGGCTTAAGAAGACAAATTGGCACTGGTTCTACAGTCCGCATTCACAATGATCCCTGGATCCCTAGGCCGTTTACCTTTAAACTGCTCCAGTGCACCACCCTGAGAGATGCTACTGTATCTGACTTGATCACGCCGTCTAGGAGATGGGACATGCCTAAGTTAAATCAATGGATTTCACAGGAAGACAGAGAACTTATTCTAAGCATACCCCTTAGCTCAAGGGAAGGTCCAGATTGCTGAACATGGCACCACGACAAAAAAGGAGTCTTCACAACAAAATATGCATACTTGTTGGCAGTAGGGGATGTCAGCGCTGCATCAAGCAGTTCCCTGACTCCTCCTGAGGATAGTTGGAAAGATATTTGGAGGGTCATGGTGCCAAGAAAGATGCGTCTACACATGTGGAGGACTTGCAGAGGGATCTTACCTACAGTCTCGAATTTAACTCAACGCCGAGTCTAAATAACAAATGGTTGTTTGCTGTGCCAAGTGAGTACGAAGACGCTCTACATTTTTACTGCTTGTGCCCTTACACAAAGGAAGTATTGGAACAGTTTCCTAGTCTTCTTAGAAAACTTCCCTTACGGCTTACCATGTCACTTCGGGAATGGGTTTTCTTATGCAGCAAGAAGTTGAATGCTGATGACATTACATTGTTCTTTATACTAGCATGGTCATTATGGAAGGAGCGGAATACTAGACTTTGGTCGGGGAAGTGTAACATTCCTTCTCAGACTAGTTTTGTGATTAAGGGTCAATATGCTGCTATTAGGTATGCCTACGAGCAGAAGTCACGCATCAGGAACCTGCGAGCTTCTTGTGTTTGGAAAGCTCCAATGACAGGCTTGTTCAAAATGAACATCGATGGGTCTTTTTATCCAGAATCAGCGTGTGGTGGCATTGGTGTCGTGTTGCGGGATTGTAAAGGCAGTGTGACAGGCGGCCTAGCTTGTCATCTGTCCCATGTTCTATCGCCGAAGATGGTGGAGGCTTTAGGTGTTCGAGAGGCCTGTACTTTCATACAATTACGAGGTTGACCGGGGTGTCCTTTGAATCTGACTTCTTGACAGTTGTCAATGCTATCAAGCAGAGGCCAGACAATTTTTCAGAGCTTGGTAGAGTTCTTTAAGACGTGATGGAGATCCTTCCCAAAATACCAGGTAGCTCAATTTCTCACATCTAAAGAGAAGCCAAAACCTTGGCTCACAACCTAACTAAGCTCTCCTTTGTAAACAAATGTAGTATAGTTTGGTTTGGCTCTTTGCCCCTGCCCCCGGAAGCCGTTGTGGCTACTAGTTGTACTCTGTGATTGTTGAAATAAAAGGCCTCTCGCTTGCCCTAAAAAAAACGATCAGAGCACAAATATCTTCAATCAAAGAATACGAAGATGTCATAAACATAACTGGAAAGAAAAAAAAAAGGACTACACTCCAGATTAATGGTATTTACGCTGCAGCCTTATCAAAAACCTATCTAAAAATAGCAGGTTCAAGGACCGGTAAGTTCTGTACGTGTTCAGTGTTGTGCAATCTACATCTCTCAAGAATGGTTGAAAGCTAGGTTATTTTTTTTTACGAGGGATGGTTGAAACTTGAAAGGTTCTTTGCTTTAAAAAGATGTGAAAGATAAGTCCACTAAATAGAGGTCCATATGTATAATGCATATCCCAAAGTGTTCCGAGCACCTATTTCCTTCCCGTTTGGAATATGAACCTTGTTCTGTCATTGACCCAAGTCAAGCCTGGAGACACAAGTTACAAAGTGGGTACACTTCGTTTTTGAATCTACCTGACACTATTTATTGGCCAAGAGCTTAAAAATGAAGGACAAAACAGAAACATCATTTTCTATTTTAACTTTTAGCTAAGTTTTAAACTAATAGAAACTTGACACATATGACAGTGCATTACAGTGCAAATGCATTGCTATATATAGAATAATTTTCCTTCGTTTCTATACCATATGCATGTCTGAAAAAGGGTACATCGGAAATGGTTCAAGACTTCATTATCAAGTCAACATGGAGAATATTGACACTTGAAATATGTTCCTGCTACTTATTCTTCTGCTTAGAATATATTCCACTATAGCTGTTTCGCTCAAGAGACTAAAGGAAAAACTGCAAAATTAAAGAGAAATCTCCGGACGTGAATGTTCTTCCTTGGATAACTCCTCGAGTCTGCTCACAACTTTCTGAGCCACCTCCACATACGCTTTGGAGACATCAGAATCAGGTGCCGACATTACTATTGGGACACCGTCATCAGAGCCTTGTCTGATCTGCACTTCCAATGGTATCTGAAGACATTGTGCAGCTTTAATTAGAAAAAGATTAGTGAACATATATGTGCAAACGAGTAGATCACACCTAAGTGGGAATGGTCAGATTGAACCAAAAGTCTGAAAACCAAATATATACCCCAGTTCTGTTGTATTATTAAATAATGTGATCAACAGCAGATTGAAAAATGAAGCACATATGACCGACAATGCTTTTCAGATTTACTTGTCAGCAAAAACTAACATGAGATGTATATTAGTCAGATCAGCTTTCAAGCCAGGATGGTATGTGAGTCTAAGAATAAAAATCATGTTTGCAGTAAAAAGGACTTCATGATTAAATTCAAGACAGGAAAGTCAGAAGACCCATAACAGCAGATTTTGTACTCCGTAAGTTCACTATTAGCTAATATTATTGTGGTGAGGGGCACTTGTTATAGGTATTGAGAAATTATCTCACAAACTATTTGTCCTTCATACTCTAAATAATATAACTAAGTCTCCCCAGAACAAAAAAGAAGAAGGAAGTTTGTGGACTTCCCATCACGAAGGAAATAGAAAGAGATGGAGAGATAAGAGAAGCATCTGGACTCAAAAGAAATTGACACCAACTAAACCAATTCTAAATTTCTAACAGTAAGTATGGAAGCTAATTACAGCAAAGAGTAAGTAGCAATGAAACCGATATAAGCAATAACCTACCTCACCAGCAACTTCTATTCCCATCTCTGCTGCTGTCTTACGGGAACCTCCTTCCCCAAAGATGAACCATCGTTCAGCACAGTTTGGACACTTAAAACAGCTCATGTTCTCTACAATACCCAATATCTGCAAACATAAATCAAATATAAACTAGCTTAGCAAAATGTTTGTTGATGACATCAACCAAACTTAAAGATATAGAAATGCAAACATATCAAAAATATGTTCTGAAGAATAATCATACCGGAACACCGACTTTTGAAAACATATTGATTCCTCTACGAGCATCCATTAATGCAACATCTTGAGGGGTTGAAACAATCAATGCACCTATCAACAAACCATAAGTTGCCATGAAAAACACAAAATATAGTTGCTGAAAGGTCCAAATGAATTTTTGATTGGGTGCTTCAGGATAAGAGGTAAGGTGGGACGTATATGAAGAATGAAGTTTATCCTTTAAGTAGTTTTAAGCTTAAATCCTTCTAGTACCTGATAATTGCAGCCTTTGAGAAACCGTTATATGAGCATCACCAGTGCCAGGAGGCATGTCTACCACAAGGATATCAAGAGTTCCCCAGTCAACCCCCCTCGTCATTTTTTCAAGAGCACTTGATACCTGCAAGAATTAACTCAAACCAATAAGAAGTGATGGACAGTGAAATATATCAAGGTCAGATGACGAATGATGTCATTTAGAGTCAGATCACATGAAGTTTATAATTTTCAAAAATCAACTTAATAGCCAGGCACCAACAGTTGATACTTTTTTTTTATTACTTACTTAAAGTAACTAATTTAAGAAAAGAAAAATACTCCGAGACTAGTTACCACTTATACCATAGGACCTCTCCAAACCAACGGGGCATCCTTGTCCACAAGAAGTCCGATCGACATACACTTGACTCCATAGCTCTCTATTGGAATCATCTTTTTATCTGGTAAGAAGAAGTTCATGATGTTAATATCCTCCAGCACAAAGCAGGTGTACGATAAGTAGGTAATGAAAGGAGTAAAGCTAAGAAATGCATGTCTTGTGCTCCTGTAAATAGCAATTTAGAACAGATCCAAAACTGAGCAGATCAATGTTTCACCTCTTAATTGAGCTGAAGAAAAATGTATCAATACCTTTGGTCACTTCTGGCTTTCCCTGGAGCTTCATCATGATAGGAACATTTGGTCCATAGACATCAGCATCAAGCAAGCCAACCTTCATCCCACACTTGTTCGCAAGTGCAACCGCCAGATTAACTGCACGTAACCGTCATCACATTAGAGTTCACTAGCAACACTGCAATGGATGTCAAATTACAAACTGACATTGAGCAAAAATGACTTCACAAACTCAGAATCTAATAACAACCCGTCAACCCCTGATATCTAGTATACTTAAGACTAATTTAACTGCAGAAAGCATTGATCTTTACACAATTGAACCATGAGCCAGAAAGTTAAACTTGTCAAAATCCTCAACAAAGTCGAAACCCATTTCATTTCAGTACAGAACCAATTTAGACGTAGTAAACGGCCAAATGTTACCTGCAGTGGTGGACTTGCCCACACCGCCTTTACCAGAAGCAACAGCTATGGCATGTTTAACACCCTCAATCCGTAGGTCCTTCCTCACTGCGCTATAACCCCTAACACCTCCGACCCTCTGCGCATTTCATCGAATCAAAGAAACCTCCTTTATTCAAACTTGAAACAGAAAAAGAGAATATACCACACAACAAAAACTTACGGTGAAGGACTTGAGTAATCCCCTCATTTGATTTCAACCAGCTTTTCCAATCAGACGTTTCAACTGTTGTTGTATGGGGTTTCTTCGTTTCTGTAGTTGGTTCACTCGGTTGTGGCCACAGTGAAAGGTCTTTTTTCTTTTTCTTTTTTGGTCTGAAACTCTGAAAGTAGATATCTTTTTACTACTACACGGTAAAACTAATAATAAACTGTATAGAACTTGTTGTTCTTACAAAAACAGCCTGGCATTTGGGGTTTTAGGGATTTGGCCTGAGAATGTGCAAGAAGCCCAGAATGGTGGATGAGCGAAAAAGGAGCTGAGCGGATTTGGACTCAGACTGCTTGAGCAATGTGTTCGCCTATGTCGGAATGGAGTCTCTGATTCTGGACGTCCCTTTTGTCTGCAAATCATAGTACAAAGCTACACTCAGTCCTATTTGCTGGAGGTATCTTATATTTCCCGAGTACTTACCTTTGCGTTTGCTCATTGGAAATGATGGGGATGATAATGGGCCTCAGAGTTTCGGTCCCTTTTACGATAGGTTTGTTAATGAAAATGGGATTGATAAAGCTCGCTTCAATATAACTGCTTTTGTGAAGTTGGTAGTGGATAGGTGTAATGGGATGACTGATCACCTGAAGCTGCCTGAGTTTTGTACGGAGGAAGCTTTGAGATATGTGTCGGATAAGTGCCCTCTGCTTGTGTTTGCTCGGTTGCCTGATGATTTGGTGCTTTTCAAACATTCTCAGATTATTCCTGAGGTGATTGTGAAATGGAAATTGTTGCAGAGGTTGATATTGGGGAGCTGTAAAATCAAAATTGTGGAGCAATTTGGAGTAGGGCGTGCAACTAGAGTGAGTAAACATTTCGAGGTGTTATTGACGCCTAGTAATCCGACTACTGTATTGGATAGGGTCCTTGAGCAGGTTGGCACTCACTGCAAGTTTCTCAGTGACTTGATGATTTTTGATGCTGGTATTAATGAGGTTGAGACATCGATGATTGTGAACTTGCTGCCGATGCTTCGGAAGCTGTGGGTGAGAGGTTGTCATGTGGAACAGGATAATGTTGTTGCATTACTGCACGGATGCAAAGAGCTGATGCTTTTTGATGCCGATGGCTGTGAAGGGTTTGAGATGAGTGCTAAAGAGATATCAAAGCTTGCTTGCCGTATTCGCAATTTTTCTTGCAACAACTGTGCAGGAGAGTTGGCTGTTGTTAAAGTGTTTGGTAAAGTGAGGATGCTTATTTTTATGATTCTGGGTTTTCAAAATGAGGGATGAGAAAGGGGTAGTTTTCATTTTGATCTACGGTTAAGGTGCTATTGTCATGTGGTTTCCAGTCCAACTAACTCGGCCAATATCCTGATAGATCTATTTACTAAATTACAAATGTTAATGATGTCTGTGTTTTATGTCATATCTATGTAGACCTTATTACTTAAATCAGGATGTTGCGTTTGTTTTTTTCCATCTTAAATCGAAGTATGCAGGTACGTGCTGGTGTGCATGTCATGTAGCTTTAGATATATCTGTGTAAATTTGTTGAAGTGATGCATTCAGTACTCGGAGGATGGTGGAATGACTTCATAGCTTCCAAGGTTGATGCTTTGCCAGAGAGTCTGTTGTCCTCTTGATGCACTCGGGGGGTCTGGTTGTGGAACTTGTCTCAGTTGTCCAATCTATCTCCTACCAAATTCGGTTTCTGTTTTACCAAATGTTGTCTCAGAGTTACCAAACTTATTTCCTGCAGTTCAATTTGTATAACTGGGTTGTAACTTGTAAATAGAGATTATACTTTATGTGATCACAATTGTAGACTTGGTGGTCATTTCTTAGGCTTCGCAACTATTTCCCATTATCAAGATGGAGCCATGGAGCAACAAGCTCCTCAGGCTATGCCTGGTTTTACCCGCTGATTGGACTGATTTGTTGTTTTCTATTTATCATATTTGTAGACCAGATAATCACACCCTTACAGTTGTTTGGATGGAGGGAATATTGAGAAAATTTAAATGAATTTTAGCAATTCACAATTCTTACTCTTAAATTTCTCTATTTGGATAAGGTTTTTGATGTTGAAGGAGAATATGCGATAGACTGAAAACTGTAACTCTTTCACTGATAGAATGTCTTATATATAGGCTGATACAATCGGTTACAATAATTGTTCCTATGAAACAGGGATTCTCTGTGTCTCTATCTAGACTAAATCATATTTGACTAGAACAAGATACACAATGGAAGTTACGGAGAATAAATCTCCTTAAACATCCTCCCTTGTGTCGATGGCCGAAAGAATGATGCATGACTTGTTGCCTCACTAAAAATCTTGCTAAGCAAACAAAAACCTCACGGGTAAAACAAAAGTTTGGTCGAAGGGAAAAAGAGTACAATGCATCAACTACAAATGTTAATACATGTGACATAGACTCCCACTGATGTCTATAGAAATGTAACTCCCCCTGACTGTAAACTCAGTAATGGAGTTCAGATAACCTGCGCATACCAATGTATTTCACAGATGTAAGATTTGGGTAATGACTTGGTAAACAAGTCTGCATCATTATCCGCTGAACCAACCTGGCTCACACGAAAATTCAACAGCTGTTGTTGTTGTTGATTGAAAAATAATTTCAGCATGCTTCGTATTGTCACCTTTAATGTAACCCAACTTCATAGGTTTAATGCATGCCTAATTCTCCTCAAAGATGCAGTGTGAACTGTCATAGTAGATGATAATCCGCTAGACCCTCGAATGTGATGAATGACTGACCTAAGCCAAGCACATTCTCTAACCGCTTTATGCAAAGCAAGGATTTTTGAATGATTCGAGGAAGTAGCAACAAGGGTTTGCTTAGTTGATCTCCAAGAAATCATCGTGTTTCCCATGGTGAAAATATAACCAGTATGTAAGCGACATTTGTGTGGGTCAGAGAGGTACCCAACATCAACAAATCTGACCAACACATCAACTGGTGTTTCCGAATTGGGGACTGCAGTAAAACTGCTCACAACAGGGGAGGAATTCGATAGGTTGAAGTTCTCACTCGACGGGTCGAACGAATGGTTCTGTTCGATCTAAGGTACTGGTTTCAATGGGTTGAAACCATTCTTCTATAGGTCGAAGGACACCTCGGGTTATCACTGTTCACTGCCTTTGATGGGTCGAGAGATCTACTCAAGGGGCGAAGAGTCCAGAACTTGCATGCTGAGATTCAACCATCCATTTTTCCGGGAATTTCAAGCTTTACTTTGTATTATTTGTAAGGGAAGAATAAGCCTAAGTCAATGGAACCCTTTAAGTACTTGAAGATTTTTTTTATTCCATTCTAATGATGTAGCGTAGGTGCAGAGCTAAATCTAGCCAACAAGTTCACTGAGAAGACAATATCTGGATGCGTGCACTGAGCTAGATACAACAAAGCTTCAATAGCACCAAGATATGAAATTTTAGCTCCCAAGATCTCCTCATCGTTATCTAATGGATGAAATGGACCCTTATTAGGGTCCAAACTACAAACAACCATTGACGTGCTAACAATGTGTGCTTTGTCTATATTAAATTGCTTGAGCATCTTTTGGACACAAGCAAACCGGTGAATAAGAATTCTACCAACGCGATGTTTCAACTCTAATCCGAGACAAAATCAAGTCCTACCAAGGTCTTTCATCTCAAATTCAGATTTCAAGTAGCCAACCGTCTCGTTGATCTCATTAAGAGTCTCGATGATGTTCATATCATCTACATAGACTGCTACTATGGAAAATCTTGAACTTGTTCTTTTAATGAACATGCAAGGGCATAAGTCATCATTCTTGTATCTCTTCCCAATAAAGTAGTCACTAAGACGTGTATACCACATCCTACCAGATTGTTTCAATCCATATAGTGATGGTCTCAATCTGATTACATGAACACTCCGTGGTTTAGAGTTACTTGATTTGGGTATAGCAATGTCATCCGGCACTTTTATATATATATATCTTTAAATCAAGATCCCCATAGAGATATGCAATAACCACATCCATAAGCTGCATGATTAGTTTCTCAGACGCTACCAAACTTATCAGGTAGCAAAAGGTGATAATGTCCATGATTGGAGAATACGTCTTCTCATAATCAATTCCAGGGCTTTGATAGATACCTTACGCCACTAGTCTAGCTTTATAATGCAAGACCTCATTCTTCTCATTACGCTTCATAACAAAGACCCATTTATGTCCTACCAGCTTAACATTCGGTCGGCATAGCACTACTGGATCGGAAACTTGCCTTTTATTCAGAGAGTCTAGTTCGGCCTAGATTGTTACCTTCCAATTCGGCCAATATGCTCTTCATTTATAATCCGCAACAGGGCGATCTTCCACTTCATTATCGTCTATAATCTCTTGAGAGATGGAATAAGCAAATGCATCATCAACTAACATGGAAGATTTATTCATACGAATGAGCACATCATTTGTTCTAAGCGAGATTTCTTTGTTCTCTGACATCACAAAAGGTTCTGAGGTGTCCCCCAGACATGCCAATTGTGATTCAAGGGCATAACTATAGACGAAGACAATCTCATGCGAAAGATTCATAATGTTGATGGTGAATGGATCTTTTTATGCCTCGATGACTTGCCTTTTAACTTCCAGCTCATCAGTGAATTTTCTTGGTCTCCCCCTTTTTCTGGTGGGAGCCGAGGCCCACGCAATACCTTCCACATGGGTAGGAGGGACGCTTCCTTGCTTGGTGTTGGTACTGACAAATCTCTTTTTTGGGATTTCTAACCTTGTAGGAACACATGCAGCATGTATATCTGATCTTGTCACTTTAGCCATATGAGTAAATGAGTTAGGCATAAAATCTGCTACTTTCTGAAAATAAAGTATTCTTTGCACTTCAATCTCACTTTGATATGTGTGGGAATCACGATGAGACATAGTGGGATTAGACCACGTCAATTCCTAACATTGAACTGGAATAGATACATTCCTTCCTCTCCCTAAAGGCGGGAAGTATGTCTCATCGAAATGACAATCTGCAAATCTTGCAATAAAGAGATGTATTGTTGAAGGTTCAAGATAGCAGACTATTGTTGGAGCTTCTTATCCAACATAAATGCATAATCTTCGTTGATGACCCATTTTAGTGCTCTGTGGAGGTGCAATTGGCACATAAACCGCACAACAACAAATGTGTAAATGTGAAATGTTAGGCTCATATCCAATTACTAATTGGTGTACACTAAATAGTTGGAGGCATACGGGTCGAAAATAAAAAAACATAGCTGCGTGTAACACTGCATATCTCCATGCAGAGACCGGTAAGTTTGTATGCATTACCAAAGCTCGAGACACAAGCTGTAACTGCTTGATATGAGTCTCTGCTAAACCATTCTAATAATGAAAATGAGGAACGGGATGTTCACCTTTAATTCCAACTGACAAGCAGTAATGATCAAAAAAATTTGATGTAACTCTCCCGCGTTGTCTAATATGATAGACCTAATTGGGCGATCCAAGTGGTGAGCCCGAAGCTTAATAATTTGTGCCAAGAATTTTGCAAACGCAATATTCCTTGTGGATAGCAAAACAACGTGAGACCATCGCATTGATGCATCTACCAAAACTATGAAATATTTAAATGGTCCGCATTCTAGTTTGATAGGTCCACAAATATCATATTTGATCCTTTGTAAGAATGGAATATTATCGGTGTTGTCAACAGCAAAAGAAGGACGTTCCTGTAACTTCGCTAATGAACGAGCTTTCTAAAATGAGCGATGTGCATCAGAGATTTCAACATATGAATTTGGTGGGATAAGCACGACGCCACAACGGTACTTTACGGGGATTGTGCTGCACTCTTCCTGGAGACTGAGCCAGGAATGAAAGGAGTAGTCTCATCCTCCCCATCTAAATCGATGGATTTAGATATTCTCACATGCTTATTCGCTCTGAAGAATGGATAACCATGAGAACTTTTCAATATTTTGATCATCATGTCCCGACTTGGGTGTCCCAATCGAGCTCGTATGAGTCTGAATCACAGGAAGTCGTATGAGTAATGGCATTAGATTCAATGATTTGAACTGTAGTTTGATATAGACCACTACGAATAGCCGAAAACTTCTCTTGAATGCGCTTGCAGCCACATTCAACAGAGGTAATACACAATAATTCTTTTCAATTCTCACAATATACTTTCAAGTGGAAACCGTTGGCACGAATATCCTTGAAACTTAGCAAGGTTTGATTGGCCTTTGGCGCGTATAAGGCATCAGTGATAAATAATCTTGTACCATAAGGCAGCAGAAACTCTGCTAAACCACGCCCTTGAATAACTGGTGTTGCATTAATCATGGTAGGCACTGAGGATTTGTATGAAAACAGACCTACAAACAGTTGCATATTTCGTAGAATGGTGTGAGTACTGTTCGAAAAAATGGGCTAGGAGGCCGCCTAGTCAAAAAAAATGAAGGAAAATGTCTAAAAAAAGGG
The DNA here is from genome assembly GCA_946800695.1 of Geum urbanum. Classification (NCBI taxonomy): domain Eukaryota; kingdom Viridiplantae; phylum Streptophyta; class Magnoliopsida; order Rosales; family Rosaceae; genus Geum; species Geum urbanum. Next base: position 48,693,406 of record OX327002.1, on the reverse strand, counting down.
GTTAGGCGCCCTAGTCAATAGTGGCCACATAGGCGGGTCCGCCTAGCGATTAATCAGACAAAAACGTCCATTTAGGCGTTCTCTTGTTGTCATCTCCTCGCGCCCGACGCTTCTGGTCCGTCGCTCACTGTCCACCGCCTCTCGCCAACCTTGCTTGGTAATTTTCTCTTTCTCTCTCTCTCTGTTAGATTCATTCGCATGCCCGCATCGAATGAGTTTTGAATTTTACAACACCAATTTTAATCTCCAAGACCGATGGAAAAGAACTGTAAGATCGAACCTAGCGTAGTACTCGATCTTTGAATTATGAACATTGTAATAAGGTCGTCTCTTTGGTTTTTGATCATCAAAGTTGAACAGATGCTAGACTATATAGACATCAAGATATAACTTTTGATCCAATGAAAGTATGTAACTGTTCTTGGATATCTCTTTGACATACTCTATTATTCATTATTCATATTATGATATATTATATAAATATTATATAGTTAATTAAAAATATAAAAATAATAATCCGTCTAATTATCGCCTAAAATTCGATTAATCTCTACTTAGGCTGCTAGACACTAGGCAGTAGCTCAACTGCCTAATTCCACCTAGCGTCTTTTAGAACCTTGGGTGTGGGTAGTACTACTATATGCCAGACACTCAATCTCGCCTTCAGACATCTACAAAATCAATGTAAATAAGTGAGTCTTTGAACTAAAGACCAGACGAACACTTAAGTAAACACTTAAAGATTTGAATAGGGATGTTACCTTTGTTGAGTGGTGATATGGAATTCTAACAATGGTCTGAACCATTATCTTTCAATAAAAATCGATGTAGAACACATCTGAAAAATACCACATCCGGGTACATCCTTCGACATATCGAGTAAATTCCTCGACGGGTCGAGAAAACCCAAAATAGAATTTGATTTTCCAATACTGAGTTTCGACGGGTCGAAGAAAACCTAAAAATGATATTGATTTTCTGATATCTATTCTCAACGGGTCGAGAAGTCTTCTCGACAGGTCGAAGATGGACAAGAACGAAGACAAAAGCGTTCTTTCAGGGAGTCAAAAATAATCCCGATAGGTCGAAGGTGCAAACATAGATAACCGAGGATCACCTTCGATGGATCGCAAGGTGCAAAAACCAATTCTCGACGGGTCGAAGAATACCTGAGATCAAAACTTCCTCTTTTTCGTGCCTCATTTTTACTGTATCATTGTGTCATTATGCCATATTTAATTGTAAACATCGAACCATACACTGAATGAGTATTGAAATAACATTCTCAATACTTTCATATACCAAAAAATAGAGAAAATTTCATTATTTGCCAACTAGAAAATTACATCATAGATGTTCTTATCCAAAATCTAAGACAAAAGCCTAATAAAAATGACTGAAAAATAAGTCAAAAACTTGAATGTATTACGGAGACAATCACCTTTTAAATAGGCTATTCAAAATCTAGAGTAACTAGGTCATTCTCCTTGTACTCTGCAATAACGAGATTGGTGTCAACATCCATCTCAAAATTTCTAACAAAGTTGGACTCTAGGGCCAAGTACTGCTTGTGTCTCTTGTAGATATTCTGAATTTCTTTGCTAGCATGACATTGCTTATGCATATTGTAATGACTCAAACCTAAATTACTGACTTAATCTTTGTTAGACGAGTTATTTATCGAATTAATCACTTTTTGTTATGTTTATCGAGATACGTCGCCACTAAAATCGACTTTTTATAAATTTTATTTTTGGACTAATATTTTTTTTCCGGACATTGTAAAGGAAATTATTTTCAAGCTCTTCGAGCTGAGTACATGGATATGTTAAATGTTACATTTGGAGTTACGACAAGAAAGTTCTGGTCAATTAGAGTTTGTCGGGAATTTTTATGTTTCGATAAGTTTTGAGGTATAAATGCCCACTTTCCGATTTTGAAAAGTCAAAAACTTTCCTTTTTGGTCATGGCGATCAACACTTGGTCAATCCCGTTTTCTTTCTCTCTCTTCGACCCATTTCTCCCCGTGAAGTTTGTTGTCGGCGACGCACCACTGCCGGCCACCAAACTAGTTGGCTTTGGTATCAAAACATTCACCTCGACCTCCTCTTCCTTTCTCCAAACATATTAACCTCCGATTCCCCGTTGATTGAAACTAAAAATCGAGGTAAAAATCAAGTGTTTCAACTTATTTTCATCGACGGTAGCGGCAGAGCTATGGCCGGATTTGGGTTGCACAAGGCTAGGGGGTTTTTTAGCCCACACTGCCATGAGTTGAACACGACTAGGCTCAGGTCACGCCATGACTTGATGATGCCGGCCGGCCGATCGAATTAATTTTTTGGCAAGGGCTTTCGAGGTGAATTTCGATATTTTTCGGTTAGATTTTGACTTAATGTTGTACATGAATGTTGTTGGGATTGGAATGAGCTTTCATTTGATGTATCATTTGCAGGAATCTGTGATGGTCGGATTGGCATGCACGGCGGAGCTCCTGTGACCCCGTAGAGCAATTTTTCACGGGAAGTTTCGCTAGTCGATTCGTATTAATTTTTAAGTAGTTTCATAGATTTTGGAGAACTTGGGTAATATTTCTATGTATGTTTAGCATTCAAATGCAACTCGACACCTTCGATGTGATCTTCCATCGTGTGTTGAGTCGATGCCTACCTTTCTATGGAGCTTGGGATTATAGCATGATGAATAGTTTTGATATCGTGATGTGGCGGAGTGGTCACGCTTAGTGATCGAAAATGGAATGTGAGTATTTGAAATACAAATCGTATCAGATTCCTTATATGTTCTAGTTGTACTCGATTAGAATACTATATTAATTAAACTAGACCTTTGATTTGCTTAAGAACACTATGTACGAATTACAAGTTAGTGAATCAACTATTGAATTTCTTATGGTCCAGGTGAGTGCACACTTTATTTTCATTGTTGTTTTGCGAGTCTACAGTTATGCATTTACAATTATGTGTTTTACAGTTATGCATTTTCAGTTATGCATTATTATAGTTGAGCATTAGCTTGGAGGCATACAACATATTTTTTTACACAAAGTATGGTCACAATTATGGCATCGATGCACTGGCTTCTCAGCTGATCCTCGAGATGCTCCGGGAGGACCAGGGACCTTACCCGTGATTTACTTAGCACCCAGGAGGGTTAGGACAAACACCTTACCTGGAGCTTGAGGACGATTGACTCAAGTCATTGCCTCCACATATCACACTGTATCTAGGAGGGTTATGACAAACACCTGAGCTGAGTGTGTACATTTTTAGACTCTCATCATTTTAGGTATATCTAAAGTAAAAGACATAATAGTTATATTTTATTTAAATACGATCATTTACTTTTCATCCACTCACTCTAACGGTTTTTATTTTTTGTATGCCTTCCCTGGGCCTTTCATTTTTAACTACCCAGGTTATAGAGTTTCAGCTGAGGTTGGGCATGCACGCAGTTCATGGCATAGCAGTATCCACCGTAGGATTCAAGGTTGATCCTGCGAGTTAGTATTTTAGTTTGCATAGTCAGTTAGATTGTCTAGCAGCCCTGATGTTGAAAACAGTTGTCTATCTTTTATGTTTTAGTAGTGAACCCTTATGTGGATTTTTTATTTATTTTGTGACAGTTGAGTTATGGACCTCCACTTCGGTTTTCAATTTGTGAGTGAAAACTAAGGTTAGTAGAGTCGTTAGGGCCTAATTTCAGTTTATGCAGCTAAATCGGGGTCGGGTCCTTTTATATATGCTTTGTTGAACCACTTTGGTAATAGGTGAATTTTTCAGAATTGGAATGCCTTTGTCCATCATTTGTCGAACCAAATTGGTTCTTATTGGAGTTGACGTTTTGATCTCTATGCCAAGTCAGATTTTGGTTGTGGCCTTGGCCACACCTACGCCCTTCTTTCCCCCTACATGGAGCTTGTCCACCATGATTATAAGGTTCCGAACGAGTGTTCTTTTTGTCATTTCGGGCATTTCCTCCAATTTGGTAACTCTCAAACTTTTTAGTACCAGCCGATTTTGAGTTATTATTAAGAATGATCTCGTGATGCCTTTCCTTTTTAGCTAGACTATTGATGAGATCACTAAAGGTAAGAATCCTCCCCTGTTCGTACTCAAGCCGATATTGATGAGCAAGAATGCTCATGGATGTTGGGAAGATATTTAACGACTTTTCAATCATGTTGTTCTTGGACTTTTCCACCCCACAGAATCTCAACTTATACTGCATATCCAATATTGCTTGATTGTAATCTTGGATCTTTGGAAAATTCAGAATCCTAAGGGCTTCCCATCTTGCAGTCAACTCAGAAAGCTGTGCATTATGCACATTGTTGAAGCGTTGCTTCAGAGCATCCCGCAAAACCATGGGGTCGGTTTTCTTTAAATACTGCTTCTTGAGAGTTGGATGAATATGGCGCCTCAAAAATATGAGGGCTTGAGCTTTCGCTTCATCTGATGATGGAATAATATTTGGCCCAGTGGGTTGGATGGTACTGTTGAGTCTCTTTCCGATGAATGTGTTAACCACATCGGAGACTCAACGATGGTATTCCTTTCCTTGAAGATCAAGGATGTCAAATTTTGGCATAACCGGCTCATTCAAACTCATCTACAAAATACAAAGAGATTAATTAGTATCGATCGAAGAACCACGATCACTAATATCAAGTTTTAATGAATAAGAACGTGATCCATTATATATGGTCACAAAATTGATCATCAATACATGGTGGCACAAAAATCACACCCAGAAACCGTGATTAACCATCACATAGATCGATTTCCATTTCTTTCATTTCTTTTTCTAAACTGTGACTCCCCTAGGATCATCACTTATACTCTATGAATATAGGACTATAGGAACTAGGGCATAGATATACAATAATCACAAATCACAATATCAAAATCCTAAGATCTAACTACTACATTTTTTAGTATTGCCGGCGAAACGGAAAACTAAGGCCGGCGATTTTTTTTCCGCCAGCAATAGTTTTCATCATTACCGGCGACTTGGAGGAAAAATCGCCGGCAATAATGCGCTGGAAATAGCCAAAAAAAAAACTATTGCTGGCGACTTAGGGGAAAGTCGCCGGCAATAGTTTTTTTTTTTTTTTTTTAAAAGTATTGCCGGCGACTTTCCCCCAAGTCGCCGACAATAGTTTTTTTTTGTGTGGCTATTTCCGGCGCATTATTGCCGGCGATTTGGGGAAAAAATCGCCAGCAATAGTAAAAAAAAAAAAAAAAGTATTGCCGGCGATTTTTGGAGGAAAAATCGCCGGAAATACTAAAAAATGTTGTAGTATAAGGTTTTGTAGGGAGTAAGTTTTATTCCTAGATATAGGGATTTACGGTTTAGAAAATTTACTTCGATTAGTATTATGCTCGATACGACCGGTACAAAGTTTGGACGACGTTGAGGAAGAGCTCGTCTGAAGCGGTTCTTGGAAGTTGAGCAATCTTGTCAAAATTGAGAGATTTGTTGGAGCGTGTGCTTCACAATGAGGATCACCGGAAGAAGGAAGAGGGACCGACGGTGGAGATCGGCGGTGGGAGATGGCTGTCGATGGTGGAGAGTATTTTAGGGTTAGGGTTTTTGTGTGGTGATGGTTGTCTATCATTCAGGGTGTGCTTAATAACGTGTTGAAGGAGAATATGTGATAGACTGAAAACTGTAACTCTTTCATTGATAGAATGTCTTATATATAGGCTGATACAACTATTACAATAACTGTTCATATAAAACAGAGATTCTATGTATCTCTATCTAGACTAAATCGTATTTGACTAGGACAAGACATATACCGAAGTTATGAAAAATTAAATCTCCTTAAACACTTGAGTATTTTGCAAATTCTGTTTTTTTTTTAAATTTGGGGGAATTGGAGCTCTCAATTCCCTTATTCAATTCCTTTAAAATTAGGTGTCATTTTACAATTTCCTTGAATTACATATAAAAGTTTGAATTCTTTTATCATTTTAAATCTTTTTATGAGTAAATCTAAACGTTAAAATTCGTAAATAATGACATTTAAAATCCTAAAATTATAATTTCTATCATTTGTGAATTTCGATAATAATAAAAAATACTTCATTCAAATACACCGTTAAAAATTATCTCATCAAATCACACTACCTTATATAATTTTCTTTTGTTTAAGGTTTCTCCTCAAAATTGAGAATAAATTCATTAACAACTCTCATTTCTACGTAATATGTATGATATATACAGGGACGGAGCCAGGATTCTCGGTTAGGGGGGGCATAAATGAAAAGTTTAAAAAATAGTCTTAGTTAGGGTAGTCAGTTGGATCTTGATCTATATATTTTGACAAAACAATCTCAATGTGTTGTTTTTGGTTTGATAAAGCATCACAATTACTCGCAGCATGATTATGAGTAATATTTTATCCTCCAAAATGTGATATTAGTGTTTGCTTCTTCTTCCAATTACTGAATCTATGACCAACACCAACAAAAGTTTCACTACCGCCTTGTTCTCCAATAGCTGGTTTGAAAAGATAACAACATAAACAAAATGCAGTATCCTCTTTAATACTGTACTCTAACCAATATGAAAATTCAATAAACCAATCACGAATAAACCTTATTTTCTTCTTTTTTCCCCCAAATTCCGTGAAAGGAAAAATATGATTTTTAGGTCGACAATGGCCTTGTTGTAGATAATATCTTCGAACTTCTTCTTGAATGTTAGGATGATAACTTGAAATTGACGGATGTTTAGCGAGATCCGATGGATACTTTTCTGTAATATCTCCAGCACGAGACTTTTTCATATTGTTACTATTATTCTTTTGAATTTTCGTAGGTGGTTGCTCATCTGATGTTAGAGTAGAAGAAGAGGATATTTTTTTGAAGTATCTCTCCATATCTAATAAACTTAATAAAATGATTGATTAATCTTAGGAACGGTAGAGCTTTTATAAAGAAAAAAAGACCATAAAATCCTAAATCTGGTAAGAGATCGAATCCTAATTGACCTAATATTTGAACTTCATTATTGAAATAAAATATAATAATATTCTTACAAAGTCATCAAATTTGAATTAATTATGTACTCATACGCGTCATTAAAGTTTAGATATATTTCAAATAAATTATAATATTTATATTATATAATAATAATAATATACTAATTTTTTTTCCACATAAACTGAGCGGGGCCCGGGCCCACCCTGGCCCCCACATCCCTCCGTCACTGGATATATATATGTCAGTTTTGTGTTATCTTTTCATTTTTATGCCACTAGTTTTATAAGAGAAAATCGCTGAAGATGTCACTTATATTTGATTAGATAAGACAGATTGGTCATTTATGTTCGACAAATATCGATTTATTCATTCATGTTTTAACCCAACATTCAAATTTTTTTATTTCGTCTGTTTTGAACGTTGCAAAAAAGCATATCTTGTTATTTGTAAGGGAGTGCACTTATAGTGTGTGGGATACTTGTTATAATCTTACTCGCGTTAGACTTGGATGAATATTACTTGAGAAAAACTAGACTGTAGATTACTTACTTGCACATTTGTATTCTACACATTGTAGAATTATTCATTTGTAAAGTACATATAAAACAGTTTATTAGCTTAACAATGATAAAATATTCAGTTAAATAAAACGATTAACCTGAAATTCTCAATAACAAAGTAAAATATAAATCGACTAAAACGTCTCGGTGTAATCTCTCTAACAAATTTTTTATTTTATAAATCCGATAAAATTGTTTATAAAAATAATAACTGAGGTTTGTATAATAAAAAACAAATTTTATGAAACGTGTCAGTTCGAGAGCTAAAAAGTCAGATATCAGAGGCTTCTAGCTTGGGTGTCCAAACAAACTCCAATCTTGAATCCCAGGGACAATACAGTCGCTTTCCCTCACGCTGAGGACCTCCTCGTAATTCCGCGTTCTACCTTTTATTTTTATTTTCTTGTAATTAATATCCATACTTGCATTCCTTCCTTCCTCTTCTCGCTTTTTGGTTCCTCCATCAACATTAATCATCAAACTCCACAAGAACACCAGGTGCACACATTCTCTCCTTTCATTTTTCAATCCCCTCTCTTTTTTGTTATCTCTCTCCTCCGACATTGTGTTGTCATCATTATCTGCACCGGAAAAACGAATCAAAGCTATAAAGTTTCATTCTTTGATGATTTTATCTGGAATTGCCATGTGCATTGCATTGTGTTTCATCATTGATGTTAAACATTTTATTAAATTCGTGAAGGAGCTATTGTTGGGCACCAATTTTAGAGCTTTGTTGATGAATCAAAGGTAAATTGGGTGTTGTGGAACTGAATCTGCTAATCTGGGTTTGGTCTCTGGCATTGATTAGGTTAGCTTTGTGTTAAAGTTTATTTATGATAGTTGTTTGTTGGCATTATTTCGAATTAGTTGGGATGGTTGGAGTTTAGTAGCTTCTATTGTTGTTGATGATGAATGATTAAGTAGTATGACTACTCTGCATTGAGTTTGTGTTTTGAATTTCTTATGGTATTATGTCTTGTCTAGCAAAACGGCAATGCTTTTGATTTATTTTGGTATTGGGACAATCCTAATAGCTCTTTTGTTGATTTTTTGGGGTCCGGGTTAAAGATGGAATGCTTGACTTTGAGTTGGGGGGATAGGCTTGAGTTTCGGAACTGGAAGGTCTTGAGATTGTAGAGCGGTTGCAAGGGAGATGGAAGCAAAGGGGAAGCCATCAGCACAAGTGCAGCGGAACTTAGCCGGGTTTATAGCCATTCTAACATCTGCTGCATGTGAATGGTGTTTGATATTTCTTCTGTTTGTTGATGCACTGTTATCCTATCTGCTGACAAAGTTTGCGGATTATTGTGATTTGGAAAAGCCCTGTATCTTGTGCTCGAGGCTTGAACATATTACAGGAAATGAAAGCCCTCAGCTGTATGAGGATCTACTTTGCAGCAACCACATATCGAAGCTTACATCTTGGATAGCTAAGCAAATTTACGGTAAGCATGATGGCATAGGAATGCATGAGGATTTCCACTTTCCCTTCAATACGAAGGACAGTTGCAACCGAGAAATGCACACGTTTTCAGTTTGTAATTCGGGATCAGATATTGAAAGTTATGGTTCCCGGAGGCCTGTGCTAAGCAGAAGTTGTGTTCACAGTCCTGTTCACAGTCCCATTCACAGTCCAATTCACAGTCCTATTTACAGTCCTACTCGTAGTCCTGTGGGTCTAGGGCCATGGTCTTGTTGCAGCAGTCCTTGGAGACATAAAGGAAAACTTAAAGGAGTAAAGCTCAAATCATCTGGAACAAAACATGCCAAACCTAATATTCCTTTGCCTCGTTTGCCACACCATAGCCGTTTAAATCGAAATCGGGATAGTTCAAAGAAGATCAGGGATAAGTCTCCAGCATCCGTAGCCAGTCGTCGTTCTGGAAAAGGTGGAGTTGATCCCTTGTCTCATGTAGGATACAATGAGTTGAAATTTGGTTCTGAAAATGACTCCGAGTTTCTGTTATCTGATGATGATTATGGTAGCCGTTTAACCAGACTAAATCATGAGTCTAAAATGAAGGGTTCATCACGTGTTTCAAAGAATCAGCCTAAAGCAACACCAAATGGTTCGAGGTCAGGAAGGCACGGCAAGCGTTCCTCCAAACCCAAGCGGTCACTTTCAGAACCGTGGCCTGTTTTTAGCAAGGCATCTGATGTACAGTTCTTGGGTTTTGATCACAATTTTGAGAATGCACACGGTGAACTTAACCATCAGAAATCCAATCCGAGGTCAAACCCTTCTACATTACCTGAGCTCATTTCACTAGGTGACATCCTTCCCTCGCCTAATGTTCTAGAGAAGAGTAAGCTCAGTTTCTCTCATTTTTAATTAATCTGAGTTGCATTATTTTTCTAGATGGCACTCATTACTCATGAGTTAGAGTATTATCAGAAGTTTTATTTTCTCTGAATGCCTGCAAGCTACAAACTATTGCACTTATGCATCTAATTGATTAGCATTATATTGCTTCTTTTCTGAAATGCTGCAGATACTTGTGCAATTGTGCATGTCACTGTTAATTATTTTACCGCTTCTATTCTGAATTGCTGCCGATACTTATGCAGTTATGCATCTCATTGATAATTATTTATTGCTTCTTTTCTGAAATGCTTCAGATATTGCTGGGACAAGCGACTTTGGAGATGCATCTATAAATAAGAACTTTGAATTTCTGCAGTCTATATGTGCAAAAGACAGAGCATCTGTTAAAAATGATCTGGTTATGAGTGATTTAGCTCTTCTCAAATCCAATCATAGGAACGTTACTGCTGAGACCGAGTCAGTGGGAAGTGTTACAGAAAGAGATTATTCTGGAGTTTCTACAGAAGCTCTGTTTACACCAACTAGTAACTTAAAGGCTGTGTCTGAATCAGAGGGAAGTGTTAAGGAAAGAGATTCATCCGGTATTTGTACAGAAGCTCTTTCAACACCAAGCCATAGTAACACAAATACTGTGCCTGGGTCAGATCACTCAAATGGAAATATTAAGGAAAAAGATTCATCTGATACTACTAAAGTTATTATAGAACCAAACCATAGTAATGTAAATGCTGTGCCTGAGCGACAGAGAATAATTGTGCAAAGAGATTCATCCAGTACTAGTGCAGGCTGTGCAGAACAGCCTAAAGTGCAGGAAATTACTAGAGTTGATGAGGAAATGAAACCCTTGGATTCACAAGGTTCTTCTGCTCAGCAGAATAATGTGTCTCATGAGAATACAAGCTTGACGGTCAACAGTTGTGATGATGAAAAACAGACAATTTATGGTTTTAGTGCTAATTCAAAGCTGACGATTCACACGTCAGCATCTGTAGAGTCTGGTCTTGAATCTCTGGATGGAGGCTATGTCACTGAAATTGAAGGTGAAAATATAGTCGATCAGTTAAAACGACAGATCGAGTATGACAGGAAATGCATAAAAGAGTTGTATAGGGAATTGGAAGAAGAACGGAATGCATCTGCAATTGCTGCAAATCAGGCAATGGCCATGATCACGAAGCTGCAGGAAGAGAAAGCTGCATTCCATATGGAAGCTCTTCATTACTTAAGAATGATGGAAGAGCAAGCTGAGTTTGATGTGGATGCACTGGAGAAAGCCAACGATCTCCTGGCCGAAAGGGAGAAAGAGATACAGGACTTGGAAGCGGAGCTAGAGTTTTCTAAGTATGATCTCCAAGATGAGTCAATGATGGAGAATTCACATGACAACATTTTTGATGTGAAGGATGGGATTGCCCCTGCAGAGAGTACTGTTATGTCTGCTGCAAAACACGATCTCAGTGTCACTTCTGATTCAGTGACTGCTGAGGTACCCAAAGGCAGCAATGAACCACCTTTCTCTGAAACTACTCTTTTAGAGTTTGAAGATGAAAAATTGTACATTACAAATTGTTTGAAGACCTTGGAGAGAAAGCTTTCTGAAATTTCTTGTAAGGGGGTTTCCTCCAAGACGCTTAATCGTGGGCACTCCCAAAAACATATGGTTGATGGGCATAGTCAAGGAGGGACTCCTAGAAAAGAGAGGACTCGATTTAATGGTCAACTTGAAGGGGATGATCTACATGAGCAAAAAGATCTGCATATGTCTAACGGAAGCTCCGCTACTCAAGAGGGGCCAACCAATTGTGATGGTGATGGTTTAGAATGTGAAGATAACGAGTCTGATTCCCGTGGGGAGCAAGATATCATGGATCCTAGCAAAATGGATTTGGAAATTCTGGAAAATGAAATCTCAGACCTTAATGATAGGTTGGAGGCGCTTGAGACTGATCATGACTTTCTTGAGCACATGCTTTACTCTCTTCAAAATGGAGCAGAAGGTCTAAAATTTGTTCTAGAGATAGCCCAGCAGCTGCAAGAGTTGCGCAAAATAGGGACGGGTTTCAGATGATATAGTCCGATTCGTTCCTTCAAATGCACCATCGCATGGTAAGCATGTTTGTAAAGAACTACCATGAACTTTCTTGTTGCTACATTTTCCTTCATTTGGGTGACCATATATCAATTGTTTGTCTCGGTTGAATCTGAAATTAAGAATAGACAATCGGAACACATACCCCAAGTTTCGATCACCACTAGTTGTGTGCAAAAGAGTTCATATCATCTGCATTCCTTCAGTCACCTACGGTCGTGAAAAATCAAGAAGATTATGTACAGGTACCAGCCAGAACTGTTGGAAGGAAAAAATGGTCTATACTAGAGCGGTGTTATTATCTTGGGAGTAAAATTTTCTATCAATTTTTCCACTTGTGGGTCTATTCTTTCGTTCATGTTTGTTTGAATTTAGAGCTGTTAGGTTTTTTTGAGTTCGATTATAATGATGATCTGATCCATATTGTAAAGTTGGCATTGTAGCTCAAATTTCTTTTCTTCAGAGGTCTGCTTCTTATTACAACAAAACCACATCGATTGCAAATTCAGACATTTTTATCATAGCAAGTGTATAGAGTTTTCTCCCTCCTTTTTGCAGATGGTCGCGGTTCTTAATTTCTCATGCTGTCTCCTATGATTTGTAAGACTTTCCGCTACATTATTCATCAGAACATTCTCAGCATGATCGTTTCAAAGGTGATCAATGTGTCCATGTTTTGTGCAACTACTGTTAAACGGTTGAAAGCTCAGCAGACAGCACCAGAATGCTTTTAGCCGTTGAAAGAAAGCACTAGCTTGAGTTGCTTCATCGCTACGGCAAAACACATTAAGCTGACCTGGTTTGAGTACGTATCTGTGATCTTACTTGTTCATGAAGGTCCAGACGAGGAATGACGTTTGCAGTGAGATGCACGATGGATGATAAATGTTGATTCGTAGCTGCTTCTCAACTCACAGAAAAAAGGAACTGTGCACAACTCAGCAACCTTTCACAGTTTCACTGAAAATGACCAACATTAACTTTTGGTGACGGCTTTGCTTACGTAGTTATATGGCTAATGGACCCTATTTTTGTATTGACCATGGGAAAAGGAGATCAACTATTAGTCTTGCAAAAGAAACAATCAGAAACAATCAGAAACAAATGCCAAATTTGCTGTTGCTCCCAAATGATAATGTTAATTAGGTTGTCAATTTGTGTTTGCTTTTAACTAAGAAAGAAAACTACTTCCAAACAACATCTAAACCTTAAGCCATTAAAAGGAGGAGTCAATTACGTTTATTTTGACAATTATATATCATTAGAGCAACTCTAGCAGATTCCCTATAAATTATTTTTAGCTAAAATATAAAGATTTTCTCTTAAAATTCATTCCAGCAGCTCCTCTAACTTATTAGCGAATTTAGAGATTTCCTATATTTCATGTTTTCATCCCCTATTCCTATACCGAAAACATAAATTATAGGTAACGAAACATTAATATTGTAATTAATACTTTCTTTCTAGATTGTAAATGTAATTAATAATTATATTAATAAATAAATATTTTATTATCAACCAATCAAAACTAAGCTTATGTTTAAATCTAACTATATTTTAAGTGATATTGTTGGAGTAAATTTAAAGATTAGCTAAAATAGGTTTCGGCTTCATTTTTGAACAAAATAATTAAACTTTCTATGATATTGTTGGAGTTGCTGTTAGGTTGTTATCATGATCGTTACTTAAAGAAGGTTGTTATCATGATCATTACTTAAAGAAATGAGAATCGTTTACCATTTCAAGTTTGTTTTTGAGAAATTTCTGAGGATATTTAGGGGTGTTAAATATCTCACAATTAATAATTAATGGTCAGTGAGACTATAGAACCAAATCTCACCCTATAAATTATTAAAAAAAAACATATCTAGCATCATCATATATCACCGAGTCAAAAATCGAGTAGCCATGTCTGTCGAGCTGTTAGTATTGGCCCTTGCTCTCTTCTTCCTCCCTCTACTTTTCCTCATCCACAGATTCTCCGGTGGGAACTCGAACAACACCAACAATGGCAATAAGCTCCCAAAATCATACCCCATCATCGGCTCCTTCTTCGCAATCCGCAACAACTATTCCAACAGACTCCAATGGTTCACTTCCCTCCTCCGCAACTCCCCAACTTCAACTATCTCCATGCACCACTCCCCCGGCCGCCACTTCATCATGACCGCCAACCCCGCCGTCGTCCAGCACATTCTCAAGACCAACTTCTCCACCTACCAAAAAGGCCCTTCCTTCCGCACCACCCTCCAGGACTTCCTCGGCGACGGCATTTTCAACGCCGACGGCGACACCTGGAAGTTCCAGCGCCAAGTCTCCAGCCACCAATTCAACACCAAATCCCTCAAAAAGTTCGTCGCTGATGTCGTCGACACCGAGCTCTACGAACGGTTAATCCCGATCTTAACCGCCTCCGCTGAAAAGTCAACCGTCTTAGATTTCCAGGATATTCTCCAAAGATTCGCGTTTGATAATATCTGCCGGATCGGGTTCGGGTACGACCCGGAGTATTTACTCCCGTCTCTTCCGCAGGCGAAATTCGCGGTGGCTTTCGACGACGCGGTCCAGATCAGCAGCGAGAGATTCGGCAGCTTAAACGCCGTGTGGAGATTGAAGCGCGCTTTCGGGATCGGATCGGAGAAGCGTCTCCGGCGAGTCATCGCCGACGTGCGCGAGTTCGCCGAGACTATTGTGAGGCAGAAGAAGGAGATGAAGGTTACGGCGGAGTCGCAGCAGGATCTGCTGTCAAGGTTCTTGAGCTCCGGCCACTCCGACGAGAAATTCGTCACCGACATCGTCATCAGCTTCACACTCGCCGGAAGGGACACGACCTCTGCGGCGCTGACGTGGTTCTTCTGGCTCGTCGCGAACCACCCGGAGGTAGAGGACGAGATTTTGAAAGAGATCTCGAAATCGAAGTCGTCGCCGGAGAACGATGGAGCGAGTTTCGAGGAGGCGAAGGAGATGGTGTACACGCACGCGGCGCTGTGCGAGAGCATGAGGCTTTACCCGCCGGTGCCGACGGACAGTAAAGAGGCCGTAAACGACGACGTTTTACCCGACGGGACAATAGTGAAAAAAGGAATGAGAGTGTCGTACCACGTGTATGCTATGGGGCGGATGGAGCGGATCTGGGGGAAGGACTGGGCCGAGTTCAAACCCGAGAGGTGGTTGGAGGTGGAGGAGGGAGAGGAGGACAGGTGGAGATTTGTGGGGAAAGACTCGTATAGCTACCCGGTGTTTCAGGCGGGGCCCAGGATCTGTTTGGGGAAGGAGATGGCTTTCTTGCAGATGAAGAGAGTGGTGGCGGGGGTTTTGAAGAGGTTTAAGGTCGTGCCGGAGAAGAAAAAGGAATCTGAGTTTCTTCCTTATCTCACCGGAAAAATGAAAGACGGGTTACCGGTCACCGTCGTCGAGAGGACTAGCTGAAGTATCCTATTAGTGACTTATCAGTGTATCAGCATGACAGTATGTATAGCTGTTTCCCGCAAAATTTGGTTTTTAACGTACGTGGGTTCCCTACGTACGTACGTTGTTGTATTCGCATGGTGTTTGTATCTCAATCATTTTTTAGTTTTTTTTTAAAGGGGTACGATAGGCTTCTAATTCAAACAATCAAAGAGTACAGCTGGTGGCAATAATTGCCTCAAGGTTCTGGGGCGGAGTACCGAACCAGACCGTATTACATCGGTGGAGTAATGCAAACTTAGCTAAATTATGAGCCATGCTATTGGCTTCTCTATAAACATGGGATATAGTGCAACCCAGATTCATAGCAAGTAGTGTCCCGATATCATCAAGGACCCGTCCTGTCTCTGATATATTCTCCTGCCCTTTGTTAATCGCATCCATTAAGACTAGGCAATCAGACTCAATTGAAACATCCTTCAGGCCCTAGATTGGATAAAAACACAGGCTTCCCGGAGAGCTAGTGCCTCAGCCATCTCCGGGTTCGGAACATGGGATAGGACACACCAGGCCACCAAGAACATCACCCTTACAGTCGCGGAGGACAGCGCAGATGCTCCCAGTCAACGATGACATATCAAAGGCTCCATCGACATTGAGTTTAAAGTGCCCTTGTAATGGCGCTTTCCATGAACAAGGAGTTCTCGGCTTCCTGAGCCGCTGTTTCTTCTCATGGGCACTCCATGAACAAGGAGTTCTCGGCTTCCTGAGCGGCTGCCTTCCACAGTACCTTCCAACCATCCTTAGTTGAAGCCGTATTACTACTCGAAGCCTCCATATCTCTTCCTGTAGCCAAAGTATAGGTTGACTTCGTCGTGAAGAAGCTACGCCGGTCATAGTGCCATATCCACCTGTCTTCCCCTTCCCGAGAGCTAAGTGGAAGGCTCAATATAAGTTCAGAATCTTCTTAAGTAAACCACTGTTCTAGTAATGAGACATTCCAAGTTCTTGTTAGTGTAATCAGGTCCGACATGAGGGCATCCCTTGGAGCTCTGCATTGAACTGGTTTGAACGCGAATGGTCTAGGGATCCAGGGATCGCTATGTATACACATAGTTATACTCGACCCTATCTGTCTTCTCAAACCTTTCTGTCATACCTCCCTAGCTGAGCTAATCGCTCGCCAACAGGCCGACATAGAGCCCCTAGTCTCCATCTCTAGAAAACTTGAAGAGGGATAGTACCGAGCTTTGTAAAGTTTAGCAGTAGTGGAATCTGGGAACTTGAGTAATCTCCAGCCTTGTTTGGCTAAAAGAGCTAGATTGTGCGCTTGAAGATCTCGGAAACCCATACCGCCAGCCTCCTTCGACTCACAAAGTTTCTCCCAACCTAATTAACCAATGATTTTTTTGGTTGTCAGCCAGACTTCCCCACCAAAATCGTGCGCACATCTGATGTAGAGTATTGCACAGCAATTGGGGAAGCAGGAAACAGCTCATCGAATACGTAGGAAGCGATTGCACTACTACTCTGATAAGTATGTCTTTGCCGCCCCCACTCAACATCTTGCCTTGCCAGCCTTCAAGCTTTTTGCTCAGTTTTTTCCGGATATAAGAAAAGGTCTCCACTCTCTTCCTTCCTATATAGGTAGGGAGACTGAAGTATTTTCATGCTTGCTTTCCACAGTAACCCCGAGCAGGGCAGCAAAACCTTGTTTCAAGTTCTCTGCTACCTTTTTACTGAAGACAATACTACTTTTGTCAAAATTGACTTGTTGGGCCTGATACGACCTTGTATTCCTTTAACACCTCTCGGATATGGACACACTCATTGACTAAGGCACTGCCAAATAAGAGACTGTCATCGTCAAATAGCAAGTGCCGTATAGTTGGCGCCCTCAAACACACTGTGATCCCCTGGAGGTCTCTTGATGTGGCTTTGCGATCCAACAATGCAGTGAACACTTCGGTACATAAGAGAAACAAATAAAGAGATAGCGGGTCACCTTGTATTAAGCCTCATGTAGGGATAATGTGCCCTTTCAGATGATCATTCAATAAGAAGGAATATTTGACTGAAGAAACACATTGCATGATAATATGTACCCAATGTTCTTCAAACCAAGTCGGATGAAAACAGCTTCTAGAAACCCCCATTTCATATGGTCATATGCCTTATTCATATCCAACATTAGGGAGAAAACCCCCTCTGTACTCGACTGACAATTATGGATATAGTGAGAGACTTCATTGGCAATCGGGACATTGTCTGTTATCAGTCGCCCAGGGATGAAGAGACTTTGGAAAGGTGAGATTAGAGAATCCAACACTCTCTTTAACCTGTTGGCAATAGCTTTGGAACAAATTTTATAAAGGACATTACATAGAGAAATATGGCGTAGCTCGGCTACCTTAGTGGGTTTCTCCACCTTAGGGATCAAGCAAATATGAGTGAAGTTTAGGGCTCCCAACAACTTATCTGTATGCAGGAAGTTCTATGAAGCTACTACTATATCCTGGCAGGCAGTATCCCAATACTTTTAAAAGAATAGTGGGGGTATGCCATCCGGCCCCGGTACCTTATCCGGGTGCATCTTCCATAGCGCGACTTTGATCTCTTCCGCAGTGTATGAAGCACATAGCATGTTGTTAGTTTCCACACACTTTTGGTTGGAGAAGATCGTGAATTACCTTCTCCATTCCTTCCGAAGATTCCTGAAGGACGTCTTCCTTGTCAAACAGGCAGACAAGTTGAATTTTCCTGCGCTTGTGAAGCTTTACGGTGAAAGTTTTTTGTATTCTCCTCCCCGTCCTTGAGCCAGTGAGCCTTGGCTCGCTATTCCCAGCATAAATGCTCCGCTGTGAGTAAGGCATCCAGTTTCTCATGTAGGACACTGTTTTTCTGCTGCGATTCCTCAGTCAAGGGAGCCTCTAACAATAACGCCAGTCTAGTTCGTATCAGATCAATTTCCCTCTGTCTATTCCCAAAAGTGCACCTCTGCCATTTATTAAGAGTCATTCTGGTCGACTTGATTTTTTGAGACCGGACAATAAGTTGGGGGTCCTGAGGCCGGAACGTTCCAACCTTCTTGAACTGCAGGTAAACAACCACTATCTTCTGCCCAAAAACTCTCGAACTTAAACCGTCTCGGCCTCCTGATACGACTAGGAGAGACACGTTCACTAGCATGCAGCAGAATGGGGGTGTGATCCCCATGAATAGGTTGGAGGTGCTCCAGGTTGGTGTACCCACAGCCCTGTCTAACGGGAGCGGATCAGACCCTCTCCTCTAGGTATAATCAGCCCCGAAATAACCTAAATCTACAAGGTCGGCGTAGTGCAAAGCATCCTTGAAACCTTGCATCTTTGTCTCTCTACGAACTTCCCCTCCATCCTGTTCTGAAGCGTGCAACACTTTGTTGAGATCTCCGATCAGTATGCAAGGGATGGTGCACTTGTCGCTAAGATCTCTTATCAAATTCCTCGTTCGATATCTCTCTGCCCTAACCAGATGTCCGTAAAAACCGATTAATATCCACCTTACACCGTAATTATCCGAGCTCCATACCTCTAGGTCAACATGATGAATCGATTTGTCACGAAATTTTACCTGCAAACCGTCTCCCCAGAACACAGCCAGTCCTTTAGAGTTCCCATTGCTTGAGACAGCCTCACAATTTAAATATCCAATTTCGAGTCGAATGGAGTTCATAACATCCATGTTGTCACTCTTCGTCTCACTAAGGAAGACAAAATGTGGACGTTTCTGGTGGAGGAAACAGAGTAGAGCCTGTCTAACCACGTTGTTGTTCAAGCCTCGACAATTCCAGGCCAAGATCTCTATCGGAGAAAGTGCTACGCGATCTGTCCGAAACCTAAGTCAAAACCCTAGCTTCAGGCGGCGTGCTCTTGGTTGATCGATTAGTGAAGGCTATTTTTAATCATTTTATAGTTTATACTGATAGAGAATCTCTATTAATTAAAGCAAGGTGGCTTAAGGAAGTTGTGGAGCAGTTTACGGTAGTTCTGGGAAAGTTGGATGGTAGAACATTCATAATACCTAAAAATGTCCTTATCTTTCTATAACTCTACGGAAACAAAAAATGTAAAGGAGGGATAACTGTGTAAATTGCGAGCAATTTATGCTGAAGGAGACGAGCAATTTCCCACAGAAAAACGGACAATTTGCAGTTATCATCTCCCACACCCTTTTATATCTGAAAAAATTGACCGGTCTCCCATTTTTCCTTCCAATAGATACACTCCCTCTTCAGAATCATGGTATACCGGTATGAAAGTCTTGAAATCAATACAAGCTCCGTCAAGCATCCAACTCTCTCTTCCTCACCGCCGCAGGTATTCGAGACTTACAATAATGACTTTATTTTTTGTTAGATGATTTGGTATACCAACTGTAATTAACTAAAAAGAGATAAAATCTCTTCCCTCTCTTTTTACACACAGAGAATGAGACATACTCACAAACAAAGCCATTACCCAAAATCTCTTCTTTCTCCATTGATGCGCTCACTGTTCTCCCCAATCAAAACCCTAACAACACCTTCTCTCCTCCTCCTCCGACCCTCCTCCCAAGTCCGTCGTGAGTCCGCCGTGGACAACGAGGCCGGACTCCTTGCCCGCCGCTTCTGGATCAAGTTCCAGCGAGAATCGACCTTCGCTATGTTCCATCCTTTCTGTATTTTCTTGGCTTCCGGTGACCTCAAAATCGAGTCTTTCAGAAGCTACATCGCTCAAGACGCTTACTTTCTCAAAGCTTTTGCTCATGCGTGACTCTCTCTCTCTCTCTCTCTCTTTCTGGATTCAAATTCAATATCTGGGTTTTAGTTAGTGAAAATAATTGTGGAATATTCAGTTAAAATTTGGTTAAAGTTGGAATCCTTGAAGTTTTTACTGCTCTGTTAAATATATGTGAGCTTGAAGTCAACTAAATCAAACATACGGCGCTGAGCCATTTTAAATTACTGTTAAGATGGTTTATGCTTTAACTTTGTGATTAGAATAATGAATGTCTACAGAGGCAAGGACTATGTTAGTTTTAGTTTGAAGCCTCGGCTGTGCTTTATGTCATTAAATTGGTGATGATGAAGCTTTTGTTTATGTTGGTTGTCTTTTAAGGGATTATGACTAGAAGGCCGTTGGTGTTGCAGCTGCATAAGTTGGAAAAGGGGATGGAGGACTATGCGGAGTTCCTCCACTTGGATAAGAAAAGATTTACTGATTTTGGTATGTTACTTACTTTAGACTACTGAATTGTTATTTTTGATGAATTAACAACATTAGCATTAGTATGTTCTCGAGTTTGACCATGCATTTTGGATTATAGTTTTAATAGTGTGCCCAGAATCTTCTCTTGATAGTGTCATGAATAGTTTGAAGTTGTGATTAGTGTGTATGATGATAGTTTATGTGATGGAAAGCTGGGAGACACACCTTAGTGATTTGTGTGTTTTATTTTGGTAAATGGCTGCAGTTCGGAATGAAATTCAGGTTGAAACAGACAGAGTGACGAGGAAATCAAACCGGATTTCTAATGTACCTATTCATCTCAATATCTACTCCCCACATGGTAACCCCTCTCTCTCTCTCTCTCTCTCTCTCTCCCTAAATTAAGTGAACAACTTACTTTCCCCTTGCTAAATTAAGTGTTTTAGTATTGCTATGGAGTCCATTCTGATTTCTGTTTCTGACAATCATGGTTTGTCTTTTGCAGTTGTTAATCTAACATTGATAGATTTGCCAGGCGTAACGAAGGTTGTCGTAGGTATACTTCATTTACTGTTCCCTTCATGATAAAGTGGAGTATGATTCAATTTTCTGTTCTTGATTACTATAATTATAGATCTTTTTTATGGCAGAGGGACAGCCAGAGAGTATTGTTCAAGACATAGAAAACATGGTTCGCTCTTATATATCAAAGGTAAAATGAAAGTTCTTTCCACTCCACTGTGTAGATAATGCTCAATCTAATAGTGAATATTTAGTATTCATGCCCCTTGCATGTTCACATTTAAGGAAAACCTCATGCTATATTCAATAAATATTATAGTTTGCTAATTACTTAAACTTTGTAGTATGTTTTTGCCTAGAAGTCATTTGCAAGAAAATACTTGATGATTGTGTGCTTCTGTTGTGTAGCCTAACTGCATCATTCTGGCAATAACTCCTGCTAATCAAGATGTAGCAAAATCTGATGCTATCAAGATTGCTAGAGAAGTTGATCCTACAGGTTTCCTTTCTGTAAATTGCTCTTACTCTATATCCGAATATAAGACCTCCCCTGGTCCATGACTTACATTACCTCCTATTCTTTTTGTTTTGAACCTATACATTTTTTTTAGGTGACAGGACATTTGGTGTGCTGACAAAGCTCGATTTAATGGATAGGGGAACTAATGCTTTAGATGTAAGACTTCTCACCTTTATATTTGGGTATTACATTTCAGTATTTCGTTCCAAATTGATTATCAAGAATATCAATTTAGCTGGAAGAGCTATGTAACATTTGTAATGTGTGTGGAGACGAGTGAATGAATGCTAAATGAGAGTTTGGAATTTTTTGTATATTAATGCACTGGATTACCCTGCAGTTTGTGTTACTAATGCAGGGTATTAAGCTTTTCCACAAAAAGCCTCCATTTTTCGTACGTGCGGAAGGGACGTGCGTCGCGCCCGCGCATGCAAATTGTCAGTATCTCTATTAAAAGTGTGGACTTAATATGAAGTAGCCTACTATTATTTTACGCAACAAATAATAATCAATCATTGGCAATTCTTCACACATAATCACTTAGATTATGTCTTAGATCAATGCTCAAATTTCTTATATAGTTCTGAAAAAGCACGATAGAGAGTGGCAGCTGCAGGTTGCTTAGGCAATGATACACTAACAATATAATTGCACACTCTTGAGTATTACATCAATAATTCGTACACGCGAGCGCGACGCCTTTCGCACGCGCATATGCGCATGCTGGAAGGCTAGTTAATATTAATTTTAGTTTTCCCTCACAAATCATGTTAGTCTCAATCGGCCAAAGACGATGGAGTTGGCAGGTTTGTTACTATACGCTGTAAACTTATGATTTTTGGAACGAAATACTGAAATGTAATACCCAAATATAAAGGCGAGAAGTCTTACATCTAAAGCATTAGTTCCCCTATCCATTAAATCGAGCTTTGTTAGCACACCAAATGTCCTGTCACCTAAAAAAATGTATACGTTCAAAACAAAAAGAATAGGAGGTAATGTAAGTCATGGACCAGGGGAGGTCTTATATTCGGATATAAAGTAAGAGCAATTTACAGAAAAGAAACCTGTAGGATCAACTTCTCTAGCAATCTTGATAGCATCAGATGTTGCTACATCTTGATTAGCAGGAGTTATTGCCAGAATGACGCAGTTAGGCTACACAACAGAAGCACACAATCATCAAGTATTTGCTTGCAAATGACTTCTAGGAAAAAACATACTACAAAGTTTAAGTAATTAGCAAACTATAATATTTATTGAATATAGCATGAGGTTTTCCTTAAACTTGAACGTGCAAGGGGCATGAATACTAAATATTCATTATTAGATTGAGCATTATCTACACAGTGAAGTGGAAAAAACTTTCATTTTACCTTTGATATATAAGAGCGAACCATGTTTTCAATGTCTTGAACAATACTCTCTGGCTGTCCCTCTGCCATAAAAAAGATCTATAATTATAGTAATCAAGAACAGAAAATTGAATCATACTCCACTTTACCATGAAGGGAACAGTAAATGAAGTATACCTACGACAACCTTCGTTAGGCCTGGTAAATCTATCAATGTTAGATTAACAACTGCAAAAGACAAACCATGATTGTCAGAAACAGAAATCAGAATGGACTCCAGAGCAATACTAAAACACTTAATTTAGCAAGGGGAAAGTAAGTTGTTCACTTAATTTAGGGAGGGAGAGAGAGAGAGAGAGAGAGAGAGAGAGAGAGAGAGAGAGAGAGAGAGAGAGAGAGAGAGGGAGAGGGAGAGAGAGGTTACCATGTGGGGAGTAGATACTGAGATGAATAGGTATATTAGAAATCCGGTTTGATTTCCCCGTCACACTGTCTGTTTCAACCTAAATTTCATTCCGAACTGCAGCTGTTTACCAAAATAAAACACACAAATCACTAAGGTGTGTCTCCCAGCTTTCCATCACATAAACTATCATCATACACACTAATCACAACTTCAAACTATTCATGACACTATCAAGAGAAGATTCTGGGCACACTATTAAAACTATAATCCAAAATGCATGGTCAAACTCGAGAACATACTGATGCTAATGTTGTTAATTCATCAAAAATAACAATTCAGTAGTCTAAAGTAAGTAACATACCAAAATCAGTAAATCTTTTCTTATCCAAGTGGAGGAACTCCGCATAGTCCTCCATCCCCTTTTCCAACTTATGCAGCTGCAACACCAACGGCCTTCTAGTCATAATCCCTTAAAAGACAACCAACATAAACAAAAGCTTCATCATCACCAATTTAATGACATAAAGCACAGCCGAGGCTTCAAACTAAAACTAACATAGTCCTTGCCTCTGTAGACATTCATTATTCTAATCACAAAGTTAAAGCATAAACCATCTTAACAGTAATTTAAAATGGCTCAGCGCCGTATGTTTGACTTAGTTGACTTCAAGCTCACATATATTTAACAGAGCAGTAAAAACTTCAAAGATTCCAACTTTAACCAAATTTTAACCGAATATTCCACAATTATTTTCACTAACTAAAACCTAGATATTGAATTTTAATCCAGAAAGAGAGAGAGAGAGAGAGAGAGAGAGAGAGAGAGAGAGTCACGCGTGAGCAAAAGCTTTGAGAAAGTGAGCGTCTTGAGCGATGTAGCTTCTGAAAGACTCGATTTTGAGGTCGCCGGAAGCCAAGCAAATAGAGAAAGGATGGAACATAGCGAAGGTCGATTCTCGCCGGAACTTGATCCAGAAGCGGCGGGCGAGGAGTCCGGCCTCGTTATCCATGGCGGACTCATGGCAGACTTGGGAGGAGGGTCGGAGGAGGAGAAGAGAAGGTGCCGTTATGGTTTTGATTAGGGAGAAGAGTGAGCGCATCAATTGCATCAATGGAGAAAGAAGAAGAACAGAGAAAGAGAAAGAAGAGATTTTGGGTAATGGCTTTGTTTGTGAGTATGTCTCTTTCTCTCTTTGTGTAAAAAGAGAGGAAAGAGATTTTATCTCTTTTTAGTTAATTACAGTTGGTATACCAAATCATCGAACAAAAAATAAAGTCATTATTGTAAGTCTCGAGTACCTGCGGCGGCGAGGAAGAGAGAGTTGGAGGCTTGACGGAACTTGTATTGATTTCAAGACTTTCATACCAGCATACCATGATTTTGAAGAGGGAGCATATCTATTGGAAAGAAAAATGGGAGACCGGTCAATTTTTCAGATATAAAAGGGTGTGGGAGATGATAACAGCAAATTGTCCGTTTTTCTGTGGGAAACTGTTCGTCTCCTTCAGCATAAATTGCTCGGAATTTACACAGTTATCCCTCCTTTATATTTTTTGTTTCCGTAGAGTTATAGAAAGATAAGAACATTTTTAAGTATTATGAATGTTCTACCATCCAACTCTCCCAGAACTACCGTAAACTGCTCCACAACTTCCTTCAGTCACCTTGCTTTAATTAATAGAGATACTTACTGAAAAATACGATTTGCAGTTTGCCATATATATCCCACTTTTTCCAATCGGAACCTGTCTCTTATATACTATCTCATATACTGCAAGTCTTCAATTCAATCATGGCATCGCCAGGGTACCCAACTGCTACAATCTCATGCTTGGTGCTTGAATCAAGAGACATGTGGAGATTAGTGGTGCCAGGTTGCACCAAATCATCGTAATCCCGGTGACGATGTGGTCTTTAGTACGTTTCATATTGCCTTTATGTGATCATGTTTGCCCATAGCTTCAGCTTCAACTTGGAACCAAGATAAAATCAATACAAAATCAATTTATCTTGAGCAGATAGCAAATCAAAATGTGCTTGTAAAGGATTAAAGGAGAACATGATAGAGCAGAGCAGTAACAAAGATTATAGAGGGGCGAAATTGTATTCAAAATAATTATAAGAGGTCAACTGAGCAAATTTTGAGGTCTCAATAAACAAAAGAACTAGAAATATATATAGATATGAAAACAGCAAGCACCCCTTGATTGATCTTGGCATAATCTTAATCTTGTCGTGGTGGCATTGCATATCAGCACAGAAGGCAGAAGTTGTTGATCTCCAAGCACTGAACAATGTAGGGTATATGAAAATAATGTCGGCAAGACAACCCAATAATGGGTTCTTGTTGATGTTGATATAAGAGATCGTAATCCTCCAAGCAAATAACACAGGTGGGTGAGCGTTTGATAATATCAGTATCGAGTGTCATTGGCTCCAAAGCATAGATTTCTGATGTGCTGACAGGACTGAAATGAGGCCTATCTGGATCAAATCTGATGCGGTAAGTAATGTCCCACACTCCGACAACGGTGTCCACAGGGGAAACGGCTGCCTCAATCGTCTTTGAGAACATCTTAATAGAGGCAGGATGCTCAACTTCTGTCTCACCCATACTCGTTATATGCTTGGACATGGAGAATGCATACTCCATATTAATGTCGCGCTAGTACGGAACCCAAAAATCTTGTTCAGCTAGTAGAATACTGTATTCAACAACAACTGGATCGCTTCTCACACGGTGATCAGGACTATAGCCAATGAAGGTGCATGGCTAACTGCGTGATTCGAACTTGTGACTGGTGTAAGGCCGAAGCCAAGGGTAGCAGAGGCAGCCAAAAGTCCCGAGGAAGTGGAAGTTCGGCGCAGTATGGAATAAGTGCTCATATAGAGAGACAAACGCGGCTGTAGGTTGTCGACTAATGACGAAGACAGCGATGTGGCATGCATGAAGCCAATACTGGCTGGAAAGGGAGTTGAGATTGAGCAAGCATGGTGCGTGCCATCTCAATAACATCCATTATCACTGCTGGTATGCAAGAAACTGCTTGAATACAAGACTAGTAAATTCACATCCATTATCACTTCGAAGTACACGAATAGGCACAAAGAGAGATTTCTCAACATGGAGTTTGATAATTACAAAAGATTGAAATACATCTGACTTCTTATACATTCGGAGAATCCAAATGTATTTAGAGAAATCATCGACTAAACTGAGAGAGTATCTATAATCCATAGTGGAGAAAAAACGAGACGGTCCCACACGTCAGCAAGAATGAGTTGAAGTGGGGCAATTCTTGTGGTAGAGGAAGAAGGAAAAAGAAGTACGTGAGCCTTTCCTTGCATACAAGCCACACAATCAAGGCTTGAAGTGGAGGACGGAAGGAGAGGCACGTGGATACTTCTGAGCACTTTATTCACCGTACTTGTATGAGCATGTCCTAGCTGAGAGGGCGAAAGAGAATTAGGTAGCAAAGCAGCAGAACAGGCCCGAGGAGATGAATTGGATGCATTCATTGGAGTATTGAAAACTGGAGATGTGCTATTAAGCATTGCTCCCTTCGAAAAAGTCCTTCGAAGCCCCAAGTCTTTTATCATAGAACCAGAGGGAGTGAGAACAAAAGCATAGTTGTTGTCGGTGACAAACCAATTGATAGACGACAGAATGTGAGTGATGTTAGGGACGCATAAAGCATTATTCAGTCGAAAATTTGCAATAGGAGTATGCACCAATTCAGAACCAACTTGTGGAATATCTAGAGAACTGCCATTTCCAGCCAAGAGTTTAGACGTACTAGAGTATGGTTGAGCAGAAGTGAGTTGTGCGAGGTCAGGAGTGACATGTTGAGTAGCTCCGGAGGCATCGAGCCATGTGGAGGAGCTCGTGGATGGAGAGGAGGTGGAGAAACCGGGATGAGATGGAGAGTATGGTTCATGGCTGTTCTGAGTGTGGTAAAAGTCATTAGAGCTCTCCTTGTGGGCCGGGGGAAGTAGGAAGCATGCATGACCGAGAAGGCATAATACGGTGGAGAATAGGCTGAAAGGCTGACCGGAGAAAAAGATGGAGCAATGTCAGAGGTTGTAGATGCAACCAAGGCAGACAGCATCATCGGAGGAATGCGACCGACATAGAAATGATTCACACGGTTGTAGCAATCAATCGTTGAGTGGCCTAGTTTCTCACAAATCTGACATTGGACACGTGGATGCATGGCATTGGTGAAGAAGCGCGATCCGGAGTTTGCGCCATTGGTGGAGTGAGATGTTAGATGTTATGGACTCGTCACTAAGCTGTCTGTAGATTCATTAACAACAACAATGTATTTGAGTACTGATAGGAAGTATAGAGGTTCTGCAGCTTCTTGTAATCTGGTAAGTGTACATTCCTTATCTGTTTAGGAATCCAATAGATAGCTATCAGAATTATCGTAAGTGAAAAAGTATTCTCGATTAGGTAGTAGTATATTGGTGCAATTGTGACTCTGTGATGGACAAGGCACTACAAGCAGTACATATACATGTGAGCATAAGTCCCTGCAATCACCACGAAGATATCACATTGTGTCTTTCCCCATCCAGGAGTGTAAGTGCAGTGATTTGCAGAAGACTTATTCCCTCAAGGAGTGTTTTTGAGTTCAAGATAGATGGCTTTCAACAATGATACAGCAGGTACATCTTCAATCCCTATTAGATTAGTTCTTGATTGTTCTTGAAGCGTTGTTTGGTGTACAGTGTGTGTTTATGTGTTTGTACATGATCTAGTGGCTTTAGCATCAGTCTGCAGTTCAATTTAACAATTGGTATCAGAGCTTTCATGTTTACAGACCTTAAATCGTTGAATAATGACGAACAATCTGTGCTATAAGCTTCAAAAATATCATATGGGCTTTGCAAATAAGCGTGACCCGGCCCAGCCTTATCTCAGATCAAACACATCGTGCCTTTTATTTACATCAGCCATGTGCTTCAGTTTCTGAGATAGTCCCTGGAATTTTGGGGGAAACGCTCGAGCTTAACAAGCTTGTACGGGATACGAAACCCATATTTGCAAACTTATGTTAGTAAAATTGTGTGTATAACTGCTGTGTGAAATTTTGCTTCCGCTAACTCTTATGCAGCGCTGTAGGCAAAACAAGGTATGTTCTTAATGAATCTGATTTGTTTTTGATTCGATCATAAAGCATGTATTGAGTGATTTGTGTGTTTTGATTGATGGATAAATAGCCTTGTCTCGATCAAATACGCATGCCTTGATTGCAATTGGTTGATTATGGCTGAGAGCAGTTTGTGTGCTTTTTATGATGAATATGTGAATAAGCTAATCATGGTTGTTTGAGTCTTTGAACTACTGTTTACACACTAAACAATGATGCTAATCTGTTTGATTGTACAAGAATTGGTTTTCTCCCAAAACTGAGTCACGTTTTGTATACAACATCAACAGGTGTGAAATTTAAGTTTCAATTCAAGACTAAAAGAACTTGTATGTAGGAAACATTAAGTAAAATTTCATTGTCTTGATTCGTGATTTCTTGTGATTTTAGACTGATATATTGCACAAAGCAAAATCCTTTTAAACTTATAAAGCATCAGTTAAGTAACAAATGAAGAAACATGTGAACTGAGATTTAAATTGTGTATCTTGTGTCTTCCAAAGAAGTATCTATGGATGATTTAGTTTTCGGAACAACACCAAATGTGAATTTTGGGTTCATTTTCAGATATTTAGGAACTTTTTTTCTGTCACAAAGATGTGGACTCTTTCTATCTATAATGTGAATTCAGTTTTCATAGTTTGGTATTTGGAACTTCAGAATGACTTGTCTACTGCCACAAAGGTGTAGCTGGACATTGATTACATTTGGGGTTACATGTTAAATATTTTGTTTGTGTTTTCTGATTTGCTTATGTTTTGGTTCATTTTTTCTAAGAACAGTACATAATTTACAGAAAACGAAAATAAAACCTTACTTTTAACAATCTACATAACAAGAACTCATTATTTTCTCTTTTGTTTTTGCTCTTTAGGTCTTCCTTGTGTGAACTCAGGAACCATTCAGCTTCTTACTGGTTCTAACTATAAGAAATGGAGGAGACAAGTGGAGTTTTATCTATCCATGAAAAATGAACTTGATTTTTGTTTGAATGAGGAGGTTCCTGATGGGTTAGATTCTCACAGTACTGAGGATGAGAAGAAACACTATAGGAAGTGGTACCATAAGAATGTAATGGCTAAAAATATTATTAGAACTAACATCTCTGACACCACTAGCTGGGAGTATAGTGAGACTGGGAACGCGAGATAACATATTTTGAGGATCATTGATATTTCCAGGAGACTTAAGGAACTAGACATGCCTCTGACTGATGAATATGTGGTGCATACTACACTGCATTCACTGCCTAATACCTTTAGCCAATTTAAGACCTCATATAATGCTATGAAGGAGAGATGGACCCTGAATGAACTTATCAGCATCTGTGTGGATGAAGAAACTAGGATTAAGAAAGAAAGAGAACCCTCTAGTGCTACTGTTAATTTGGTCAAAAAAGGAAAGAACTGGAAAAGGAACCTGAAACCTAAGAAAAACTTAGCAAAGGCATCTACAGTTTCTGCAAGAGATGCATCTGGAGTTAAGAAGCCTTTTAAGTTCAAGTGCTACTTTGTAAGAAAGTGGGACACATGAAGAAGGACTGTACTGCCTTCAAGGATAGGTTGGTTAAAAAGGGGATTCATAAGGGAGAGGATCCAAGGAAAAATGAGGATCATCTTCGAGTAGGAAATGGCATGAAGGTTTCAGTCAAGGCCATAAGATCTTTGAAGTTAGACTTAGGTTTAGGAAATTTTTTATTTTTGGAAAGTGTTTATCTAGTTCCTGCAATGACAAGGAACTTAATTTTTGTTGCTCTTTTGATTAAAACTGGTATACGAGTTGTTCTTGACTTGGATGAAATAAAGTTATTTTCTGGTTTATCTTATATTGGTTCTGGTGTTTATGAGAATGATTACTTAAAACTGAATTGCTCTCTGCCTTAACAAGAGATCTATCTTGTTGAAAATAAAAACACATTCGGTAATAACACTATAACTAGTGTTAAAAGAACCAGATTTCATGAAAACTCTGCAAGTCTATGGCATATGAAACTAGGCCATGTTTCAATGGAAAGATTACCGATTTTAGTAAAGAGTAAAATATTTCCAGAACTTGATTTCACTAAACTGAACGAATGTGTTGAATGTTATAAAGGAAAGATGACTAACATGATAAAGAAAACTGCTTACAGAAAACAACAGTTATTAGAGTTAATTCATACAGACATATGTGGTCCATTTAAACATCAAACAATCTGCAGAAATATTTATATCATCACATTCATTGATGGTTTTTCTAGATACGGCTACATTTATTTGCTATCAGAAAAGTCACAGTCCATTAGGGCATTCAAAATCTTTAAAACTGAAGTTGAACTTCATTTAGGAAAAAGGATAAAGGCTGTGAGGTCTGATAGGGGAGGGGAGTTTTATGGAAAAACTACAGACAGTGGCCAAGTCAAATGGCCATTTGCCTTGTTTTTACAAGACTGTGGAATCAAAGCACAGTACACAACTCCATATAACCCTCAACAAAATGGGGTAGCAGAAAGAAAAAATCAAACTCCTTTAAACATGGTAAGAAGCAAGATGAGTACGTCTGGTCTGCCTAAGTTTCTGTGGGGGGAGGCCCTTAAGACTACAAATTATCTTTGCAACAGGACTCCTAGCAAATCAGTAGCTAAAACACCATATGAAATGTGGTGTGGTAAGCAGCCCAGTCTCCATCATTGTCATGTCTGGGGCTATAAAGCAGAAGCCAGAATTTCCAAACCAGACTTTTCAAAATTAGATTCCAAGTCAGTTAGCTGTAATTTTATAGGGTATTGTGAAAAATCCAAGGGTTTCAAACTCTATTTAGCTACACATTCACCTAAATTTTGAAACACACCAAGTAATTTTTTTTGGAGAATCACACTGCAATACAGAATTAGAAGATTTATCTTCTGATTTTGAGGAAATAGTAGAAAATGTGGATTTGATAGCCATTTTACCTTTAGCTCAAAACTTGAATTTAGAACCTAATCAAGATATAGTAGAGTCAAATGGTGAAAATACTGGAATGGAACAAATTTTAGAAAACCAAAATGTGGAAATACAAGAACCAGGCCCTGTCCTTGATCAACCTGAACCTATCCTTAGAAGATCACAGAGAGTGAGAAAACCAAAATTTGGGGGAGGAAGTGATGATTATGTGGTTTATTTGCAAGCTAAGAGGTTGAAGAAACACTTATAGATGAGACTGATCCCACTAAATTTAGTTTAGCTTTTGAATCTGAACAATCTGTAGAATAGATCTCAGCTATGAATGCCGAGATTAACTTCATGAAGCAGAATAAAGTTTGGGAATTAGTCAAACCAGATAAACATAAAAAACTAATAGGTTGTAAATTGGTGTATAAAACCATGAGAGATGCTGAGGGAAAGATAGAAAGATTTAAAGCCAGATTAGTTGCAAAGGGTTTCACAGAAAAAGAAGGAATAGATTATACTGAGACATTCTCACCAGTATCCAGTAAGGATTCCTTTGGGATATCATGACCCTTGTTGCTCATTACAACATGGAATTACATCAAATGGATGTAAAAACTGCATTCTTAAATGGAGAACTTGAGGAAGTGATATATATGAAACAACCAGAGGGTTATACTGAACCAGGGAAGGAGAGAATAGTTTGTAAACTTAGGAAATCCATTTATGGATTGAAACAAGCCTCTAGATAATGGTATAAGAAATTTGACTCAGTAATTTCATCATTTGGTTTTACTGAAAACAATGTAGATGAATGTGTCTACCTTAAGACAGTGAAAAATGAATTTATCTTCCTGATCCTATATGTTGATGACATCCTCTTAGCTAGCAGCAATGTTAAGGTACTTAAGGACACTAAAATCTTTTAGTCAAAACATTTTGACATGAAAGATTTGGGGGAAGCATCGAATGTACTAGATATAGAGATCAACAGGGATAGAGCACAAGGTTTTCTGGGATTATCTCAGAGAAACTACATTTCAAAAATTCTTAAGAGATTTGGAGTGCAGTCTTGTGCATCTGGAGAGGTCCCTATGTCTAAGGGAGACAAACTGAGTAAAAGTACAGATCCTAAGACTAAAGCAGAAAAGGCAGACATGGAGACTAAGCCATATGCAAGGCTAATTGGTAGTCTCATGTATGCTCAAGTCTGCACTAGGCCAAACCTGGCTTTTGCAGTTGGTATGCTTTCACGTTTCCAATCAAATCATTCACCTGAACATTGGATTGCTAGGAAAAAGGTCTTAAGATACTTACAAAGAACGAAACATCACATGCTTGTTTACAGAAAATTAAAGGACTTAGAACTTTTAGGATATACAGACTCTGATTTTGCAGGAAACTATCCAGCTTCAGTAAAGTCAACATGTGGATATGTTTTCGCTGTGGCTTGGAAAACTATGAAAAAAATACTGATTGCCGCCTCCACAATGCAGGTTGAGTTAATAGCTATTTATGAAGGTGTGTGTGAGGGCCTTTGGATTAAAAACTTTCTAAATGAAACCAAAGTATTAAGTGATATTGTCTTAAAGAAAATTACAGTTTACTGTGATAATGAGGCAGCGGTGTTTTTTAGTAAAAACAGCAAGAGATCAATGAATTCCAAGCATATAGACCTGAAGTTCTATAGTGTGAGAAAGAGAGTTAAAAATGAAGAGGTTGAGATTGTTCACATTGATACAGGAAACCAGTTGGCAGATCCCATCACAAAAGCTCTACCTGTAGCATTGTTCAAGAAGCATTGTTCAAGTCTAGAAGTTTTAGTAGATTTCAATTCGTAGATTTTGTGGGAGCAAAGTTTGTTATGAAAAATTTGAGATATGAGTTCTTGACTTCAGTTTAAAAGTTTACTTTTGAAATTTCCTATTTCCTTGTAAGCTTGACAGTTTAAATGAAATACATTGATTCATTTCAGAAATTCTATTTTGTCTTATACTGCTGTACTTGGTTTCTGGAAATCTTTTCTTTACATTTTGTCGATTTTTATTTGTTCAGATGGAAACTTGATATACAGATTTTGTTTTGTATATGCATGCCTTAAGTTACAAACACAGAGCCATCAATGTTTAAGCAATGTGTTTGATTTTGAGCTATGCATGGCCATGGCATTTTGGTTGGACATGAACATGTGTACTACAGTTATAAAAGTACATTTTCACATTGTTCTGATTTCTTTTTACTAGTTCATGTGTTGTATAAGTTCTGATATTGTGATCTATAACTGGCATGTTTTGTTAAAACGTGTTTAGGTTCTTGGTTTTATTATGCAAATCTATACTTTAGTGAACACTTTAGCTATTGTATGAGAATGCATTATTCTATTGTTATAAACAGTAAGTGACAGTCCAATGGGAGATTGTTAGATGTTATGGACTCGTCACTAAGCTATATGTAGATTCATTAACAACAGCAATGTATTCGAGTACTGATAGGAAGTATAGAGGTTTTGCAGCTTCTTGTAATCTGGTAAGTGTACATTCCTTATCAATTTAGGAATCCAATAGATAGCTATCAGAGTTATCGTAAGTGAAGAAGTATTCTCGATTAGGTAGTAGTATACTGGTGCAATTGTGACTCTATGATGGACAAGGTACTGCAAGAAGTATATATACATGTGAGCATAAGTCCTTGCAATCACCACGAAGATATCACATTGTATTCTACCCCATCTAGGAGTGCAGTGATTTGCAGAAGACGTATTCCCTCAAGGAGTGTTTTTGAGTTCAGGAGAGATGGCTTTCAACAATGATACAGCAAGTACATCTTCAATCCCTATTAGGTTAGTTCTTGATTGTTCTTGAAGTGTTGTTTGGTGTATAGTGTGTGTTTATGTGTTTGTACATGATCCAATGGCTTTAGCATCAGTCTGCAGTTCAATCAAACATGAGAACGACCAGAACCACCACTAAGAAAGGTAGAGTAACGTCCTCGTCCATGAGAGTTATTATTGTTGCGAGGACCAGAAGAGCAAGAATCAGTGGCCACAAAGGCAGATACAGAAGCATAAGATTTAAGGAGTTGCTACTTGCGGTCCTCAATCACCAACTCTTCAGAGAGAAGCAGGCTGTGAAGTTCAGTGGAACTAACTGGAAGTACATGCATACGAGAACAGAGAGTCCTGGCAAAGGCCTTATACTCGTTAGGAAGACCTTGAAGAGTTTAAGCAATAAGATCATTGTCAGCAACAGGAGCTCCAAGAGCAGCAAGACCGTCGGCAAAGCTCTTAATGAGCTGGACATATGCAATCATGGACAAAGATGTTTTCTTCACAGACTGAAGACGAGATTTGAGTTGTAACAGATGCGTCTGAGATTGATAAGAAAACGAGCCTCTAGGTTGAGCCAGAGCTCACGAGCATGGGGAAAATCGATGGCATAGGGAAAAATAACGTCAATTAATAGAGTGGAGTTGATCCAAATAAGAAGTTGATGATTGTTTGAATCCAAAATAAAAAATCTTTATTTTCCAGAGTTTTATATTATAAATGAGCAGATACTGGCGACCCACATGTAAAATAGCTTTAGTATAAATGGTCCGACACAAGCGAGATTCGTGAGAGATAAACAGCCTTTCCTAAGGGTTGAAGGATTCCTTAGTGATCTTGTCATCAAGTCTTAGATTTTTATTGAAAGACCCAAGAAGTAAGAATTCGGACAATTAGAGTCATCAAGTGAGTCTAAGTATAAGGAATCTTAGGGCTACTACGACAAGGTACCATATTTTTCTATATATTGAAAAAATTTCGACATAATCAGGATCCACGATCATACAACCTTTGCTCTAGTCAAAATAACCTTCTCGTTTCGAGAAACCCTAGCAATCGGCTATCAAAAGATCTTCACCAGAAAGAGCGTGAGTGTCTGGAGATTCAAGGGCGCACCCCTATACTCTCAAAACTCGTCAAGAAGATTGCTCTGTTTCACATCGAAGGAGTTGTGGAGTATAGATTTCCGTGGCTCATCTAGAGACACGAAGAAACCAAGTCCTAGGCCTACTAAGCAAAAAGGATTCACCAGACGAGGTGGGTGCTCTCCATATCTATAACATCGCTTTTTAGAAGTCAGGTAGCGGCCTACGCTATGCTCAGGAATCTTAGGGCTACTACGACAAGGCACCATATTTTCCTATATATTGAGGAAATTTTGACGTAATCAGGATCCATAATCATACAACATTTGCTCTCAGCAAAACAACCTTCTCGTCTTGAGGAACCCTAGTAACCGGCGATCAAAAGATCTTTACCCAAAAGAGCGTGAGTGTCTGAAGATTCAAAGGCGCACCTATATGCTCTAAAAAATTATCAAGGAGATTGCTCTGATTCATAGTGAAGGAGCTGTGGAGTATCAATTTCCATGGCTTGTCTACAGACACGAAGAAATCAAGTCCTAGGCCTACTAGGTAAAAAGGATCTACCGGACGTGGTTGATGCTCTCCCCATCCATAACATCGCTTCTTAGAAGTCAGGTAGCGGCTCACGTTATGCTCAGCATTCTTCTGCCTTAGGAAAGTGGCAAGCCGATGCACATATACAAGACAGTCGAGTAAAAGAGACAATATGCGAACTTTTCAGCACCCTGGGAATTTTTGAGCCAAACATTTTAGCACGTCCAGTGGGACCAACTTTGTGTCTCTAAGCGATAATAGGGGACCCTTACTGAAGGATCTACCCTCAGTGTCGCAGACATCCTCAACCGACTTACCGAGAGCATATGTCTAATGAGTGCCGTGAACTCTCCGTGAATGCAGTAGACTTAATATTTGAGACTGAATAACTCCAACCAATAGAGTCTGCATTCCTATCTTAAGAGGAGATCAGGGCCTTGACATATGAGAATTATTGCCTGTACGCTGCCAAGCGTAATCAGTATTATGTGGCCCAGCTTGATCTCAACAATCAAAGCCTAGTCGATCAAGCGACTTTGCTCGTCGACAATGGCGAGAAGACAGGGGCTACCAACGCTAAAATAGTCGCCCTAAGGGTCGAGTTCGCCAAGGGCTTGGAAGAGCAAGCAACCCAAAATGCTCAACTTGCAACCCTACTAGAAGGGCAAGATAGATTGCAGGCCGAGCTTTTTAGTGTTGTCAAGGTCACATTGACGCGATAGAAGAAGGACATGCTAGACATGTTCAAAAGGGATGATAATGACATCGGGCAACTCGGCAAGTCTGTGTCCGACCTCATGAGGAGTCAACGGCAGGCTGAGAATTTCCCAACCGACTGGCAGGAAAAGTTCAAAGACCCAAACCGTGCTTGCATTTTTCATTGCACACCAAAACAAAAGCATCGCTGGAAATAAAAAAAATCTCTTGAATTAAAAGAACGAAAAAAAGGGAGATCCGAAGTTTTTCGAGAAAAGGTCGCATCCTTCAATATCATGATTAGGTCGACCAGGCCAGATCATGAGTGAAACGTCCTCCACTCCATTTCTCCACCTTGGTTCGCCCCTCTTCCCTTAGGGCTCGACTGAGACTTTCTTCTCCTCCGGATCGCTCCCCGGCCTTGACGAGTGATTTTTTCTCATTTTTATTATGTCCGTACCATTACCATCTAATCTATCAAATTTTTTGAAATAATAGCTTCGACCTTGTCAACTGATAATGAGAAAATGAAATCGGGATAAATACTAATACCTATGACAGGTAAAAGGATAGAAATAGAAACAAATAACTCTCGCGGTCCAGAATCATAAAAATAAGATTTTTTTGCATATAAAAGTTTGTATCCATAGAACATCTGGCCTAACATAGATAATGAATAAATAGGAGTTAATATCATTCCAATTGCCATTACAAAAGTAATTAATCCCCGCACATCCTTTTGAATCCATTTAACTTGAATTGGCATTTTCTCCACCATAATTATAATCATAATTATTGTGAGGAAACATCTACAATAATTAGTCTTGGGCAGTTTATTTGTGAAACTCTATGTATAGCCAAAAAGGGACCACCCCTAAAATCAAAAATCATGTATTGGTCCGGGCAAATCTATTATATTAAAATAAGAGATAAATAAATCGAAATATTTTTCATGACCTTATTGAGACCTGACCAGAAGTTTTTTTGCTAAATTACTAATTAAATCCTAAGGGATATGACTCGGCAAGAATCTCATTTTTTGGTAGTACGAAGAGGGAATTGGCCCAAAAATTGGATAGGGGAAAAGCGAAGATCATAAGTGGCTTCCTTCTTGTAACTGATGAAGCTCATCCCAGTGCCAAGCATCGGATTAGGATTATTCCCGACGAGCACAATCAGTGGGACAAATAGCAGATGAGAGAGCCCGAATTCATCGCCGTATGGCTAACCGGCGATTACTAGCCTAGGTATCCACCGTAAGCCTTTCCCCGTTTGAACCTTGCCCTTTTACCGCATTAAGCACTAATATATTTTTAACGTCTAATTAGATGGGGTAATCTTTCAAAAATTAAGAAACACTCCCCTACCGATGCATTTTTACATCCCACAGCTTCGACAGATCGCTTAGCCCTATTCATCTTCGGTGCAAGAGCGCTCGATCAGTGAGATATTACGCACTCTTTCAAGGGTGGCTGCTTCTAGGCAAACCTCCTGGCTATCTCTGCACCCCTACCTCCTTTATCACTGAGCGGTCATTTAGGGGCCTTAGCTGGTGATCCGGGCTATTTCCCTCTCGACGATGAAGCTTATCCCCTACCGTCTCACTAACCGACCTTGACCCCTGTGCCTCCTGTCTACCTGTGTGGATGCTTGCTTTCGAGTTCCTTAGAGAGAGTTGTCTCGCGCCCCTAGGTATTCTCTACCTACCCAAGAGGAGGCGGGCACCCTCTAAGTTTACTACCCTACTACCCACTAATGGACTATGGGGGGCAGGCAGGCGAACGACAACCAACCGAGAACCCGATCGCCTGGAAGGGACAAAAGAAGCATCTTGTTCTTTCTTCAACAACAAAGATGTGAATTAGGAAGGATTGGTCAACAAAATATGTTTCATATTTGATTCAAGCAGGGCGATAGAAACTCCATTTAACTTACGTTGATCTAGGCCAGAAGCAGACCTACGTCAAGATAACCCTTCTTTGAAACACTTTGGTAGTGCTTGGATTGAATCCACATAAGGAATTAGAGCACATGGAGCCATATTTTCAAGTCCAAACCATTAGGACCCCTTAGAGGTTATAACCAGAGGCACACTAAAAATAGTTAAAATAGAATTTTTTAACTGTTAAAATAGAATTTTTTTAACTAAAACTTTTTGAAATCATGTTGTCCTCTCTGATTAGGATCTGGTGGGGTTTCGGTCTCTATCCCCAAAAAGACATGCTTGTCTCCCTAATTCTTTATTCATTTTGTTAGGATTTTCGATACCCTCGAATGACCCCTTCTCATAATTAGAATGTATATAACCCTATTCTGGTCTAGTCCGGAATCCTTTCTATGATCATACCCGATCGTGTCGTATATGATATGAATCAGCTCCGTAAGATCCAGTAGAATAAGTGATTGGCATAATCCAGATCTATTTTTAGTTTTGGATCTTCCAAATCATTCTTGCAGGAGGTCCGGACCCAAGAGCTCACATCGACGGGAAGGTTTGGCACCTCGATGTCGGCTCTTCGCCACCTAGGGCTGTAGTATGTTCCAAGGGTTGGGCTGGGATCTCCAGAGGAACGCTTGCTGTCAGGAACATTCAATGATATTTTTGATACAATCCCAGACAAATTCATGATTTATTCGAAAAAAATAAAATTTAATTGAGTTCAAATAATACACATATTAAATAAGAAGTTGAATTCAATTTCTTTGTGATTCGTTTCTTTTCATCTGAACCTTGGCACAGATCTAACCTTTATAACGATACAATGAAAAAGAAAGATTCAACAAATGAATTTTTTTTTTGAACAGTTTTTGCATTCATGAACCAGTGTCACTTATAAGTCGCCAAGCCTCACCAGCCCTATGTGACCTCGTACTCGCTGCTGGGGGATATCAATGCCAGTTGGAAGTGGCCCTGAGACTATAAGCTAATCAACTTCCAGACTTTCAGCGGGAGTGCATCCACTCACTTGGCTACTTTCACATTGTAGCTTGGATCATAGGGAGAGGACCCACAATTGAAATTGAGGATTTTCGGCTCCTCCTTGACCGGGTTCAGCCCATGATCTGGTATATGGGCCTAGACCCGCAATCCATAAAGGAGTGGGCTGGCATGGAGAAGTTGTTCGTCGACCATTTCGGCATGACTTTTCTAGAGACCAGCATCAACAAATTGGTAGCCATGAGTCATGCGCCTTCTGAGAGCCCGATGACATTCTTGCATCGCTTCAGGTCGGAGTATACTTTTTGCAAGACCACTCTTACAAAGGATACCATTATTGACATGGAAATCAATGGTCTAGAGGACCAATACCATTGTTTGTTTCTTAGCATTAAGCATCCTTCACTGAACAAGTTCATCATTGCAGTCACAAAGGCTTATAATGCCATGCAGGAGATGGATAACAGGTGGAAGTCTTCGAAAGGAATGTATGCACCCAGGTCGTCCTAATCGAAGAGAAACAAGCTAGCAACTGTGGCTTATATCGAAGACTCTGCTGATGAGGAATACGAGTCTGAAGGCGAGCACATTTACACTGTCGAGCTGACCTCTAAGTCGATGCTCAGGCCGAGGAAGCTCCAGCAGAGCAAAGGTCCAGTTAAGAACTCGACAGTGGCTTTTACCAAGTTAGAGATCGAGACATATACATACGATGCCACCTTGGCTCACGAGATCCTAGACGAGTTGATCAGCTCGCAAATGGGAAGACAAACTTCAGACCTCTCCCCAACGCTGAGCAACTCAAAGGAAAAAAGTACTGTAAGTTCCATGGTATGTGAAATCACTCAACCAAGGATTGCGTCAAACTCAAAGACCAATTCCAGAAGTGGATCAATAAAGGCAAGCTTGCTATAGAGTCATCACCCAAAACGGTCTCACTAGTTGATTCTCACCCATTCCCTGACCCACAGGTCAACATGGTAGAAATACGGAGATTTCCAGCTTGGCAAGGGGCAGGGAAAAATGAGA
Organism: Geum urbanum; assembly: GCA_946800695.1. Taxonomy (NCBI): domain Eukaryota; kingdom Viridiplantae; phylum Streptophyta; class Magnoliopsida; order Rosales; family Rosaceae; genus Geum; species Geum urbanum. Next base: position 48,652,810 of record OX327002.1, on the reverse strand, counting down.
AAAGGTCAAACGAGCTCAGGCGAGTTCAACTAGCAAAAACGCCCAAGATCATATAAACGAAGTCCTTGATGAACTAATCATAGAGGATCTGATCAACTACAAGCCTGCGAGGAGACTAGAAGACCTAGCCTATATGGGGCCATGTGACTATTTTTGCAAGTACCACAACCAGTTTAGACATACAACCTCGTCGTGCTTCAGTTTGAAGAATATTGTCCAAAGCCTGTTGGACTCCCGGGTGATTGGCTTCGGCCAAGGAGGAGGATCAAGCAGTGATCCTGGACCATTCCACAAGAAGCTTAAGCATGTGGTACCAACAACAAAGATGGAACCCACTAAGAGGCTTGTGCCCATGAAGAAACTGAAGCAGCGGTTCATCTATGATGTTTCGCGAGTGTTAGAAATCCTAGATTACCTGATTCAAGCGAAAATGCTGAAGTACCTAGTGAACCCTCGCCAGACCCTGCAAGTGTGGAGGAGCTCTGATATTTCTGTTTCCACCATGCTTGGACCTATACAACTGAGGAATGCACGAGCCTGAGATTCAGGATTCAACGGTGGATAGACAAGGGCGAGATAGCCATCAAGCTGCAGAGCAAGGACCTGGCTCAAGACACCGATACTGGCAAAGGCCTCATGTTGGGCATGGTAGAGGTGCAGAGGTCTAATCCTAACAAAAGGAAACAGACTCTAGACCTTCAAACTGAGGGCGATGTTACTAAGGTGATAAAGCCAACACCTTTCTCGAAGGCAGAATCCCTTGTAACACTGTGTTCTCGCTGCAAGGTCCATTGTGGGCTAAAGATATCTTATAGGAACTGATGGAGGCAATCAAGGTATGCCCAGAATTGGTCTCTTCGCCTGAACATTACTAGCCTAGCAGCCCTCAAGAGTTGAACACCAGGGACTCACAAGCCTACAAGTGTATGTGAGAAGCATAATATTTCCTGAAACCAGCGGCAACAACATAGTTCAAGGGAAAATAGGACCTTACCAAGCCTTACATACCACCAGCATCAAGGAACATCACCAAGGAGAATGTTTGGTATGTTAGGTGTTGAGAACACACAATCAAAGTTCTAAATGCAAACTGTTGAGAGAATGTTCTTCAACTAAGTCAAAGCAACTGTTGGCATATATATATATATATATATATTCCTTTACAAAGGAATGGAAACGAGCATAAGCAACCCACGTATTGCATGACCTAGAAAGTGGTAACACTAAACAGGAATTAGTCAAAAACCTATCTACTTAGTCCCAAAGGATTCATACTTATTAACAAACTAAAAGACTAACAAAATTAATCTAACATTCCCTCCCTTAAACTGAATTGTCTATTCAGTTTATACTTGGAACTTCACACAACCCCAGTAAGCTTTGAAGCTTCAAAAATAACTCTAAAACTTAAGTGGCTTTGTCATTATGTCTGCTATCTGTTCTTCAGTACTGCGGTGAACCAACTCCACAACTCAATATTTTATCAGTTCACGTAGAAAGTGAAGCCGTATGTCAATGTGCTTGCTTCGACCATGTAAAACTGGATTTTTGGAGAGTTTAATGGTAGAATTGTTATCACAAAGAACATTGATGCATTTGTTCTACACATAACCAAGCTTCTTTAGAACCCTTCTTAGCCCTATACCTTGACAATTACAGGACGCAACAACAATATACTCAGCTTCTGTGGTAGAAAGAGTGACTACAGGATGTTTCTTGGAAGACCATAACACTGCTCCAGAACTAAGCAAGAATACGCACCCTGAAGTACTCTTTCGATCATTCAAATTACCAATAAAGTCATTATCTATATAAGTTATAAGCTTCTTATTGCCTCCCTTCTTGTAACAGATTCCCAAACCAGTTGTTCCCTTCAAGTATCAAAGTATTCTCTTTGCTACTAACCAGTGGTTCTCTATAGGGCTTCCCATAAACCTGCTAATAAGACTCACTCCATACATCATATCGGGTCTAACTGCTGTGAGGTACATTAGGTTGCCAACCACCTGCTTAAACAAAGTTGCATCAACCTTAACTCCGTTCTCATCTTTTGACAATTTAAAGCCATGAACCATAGGGTTCTTCATTGAATTAGTTTTTCTTATTCCAAATCTCTTCAACATGTCACCAGCATATTTCTTTTGACTCAAATAAATTCCATCCTCATTCTGCAGAACTTCTACACCCAGAAAATACCTCATTTCCCCAAGATCAGACATTTCAAACTCTAACATCATTGATTTCTTAAACTCATCACACATGCTCTTGTCATTACCAGTAAAGATCAAATCATCAACATATAAACTGATAATCAAGAGCTTACTTCCTTCCTTTGATTTTGTAAACAAAGTATGTTTACAGTAGCATTTGTCAAATCCTTCCTTGGCAAAGTAAACCTCAATCTTCATGTACCAAGCTCGTGGAGCTTGCTTGAGCCCATATAATGCCTTTTTCAGCTTATACACCTTCTGTTCTTCTCCCTCTTCTCGTATCCTCGGGGTTGTTGCACAAAAATATCTTCATTGAGTTCACCATGTAGGAAGACACTTTTTACATCAAGCTGAATTATGCTCCAGTCTTGTTGGGCTGCCAGAGCAACAATCATTCTGATGGTGTCAAGCCTTGCAACCAGAGCAAAAACTTCATTGTAATCAACTCCATATTGTTATGCATACCCCTTAGCCACAAGTCTGGCTTTGCATTTGTCTATCTCACCATTCTCGTTCAATTTTGTCTTGAAAATCCATTTTACTTTAATACTTTTCACCCCATTTGGAAGAATAGTTATCTCCCAAGTATTATTCTTTTCAATCAATTCAATTTTGGCATCCATTGCATCCCTCCACTTCTTACTTTTAGTAGCTTCCTCAAATGTGACTGGATCAGCCTCTGTGAGCATCATCATTGCATTCACTTCCTCTTCTTCTGATAGGTCTTCACTTGTAACATAGTCTTGCATCCAAAATGGAGCTCTTCTTTCCCTCCTCTCACCTGACCTTGGTGAATTCTCCTCATGTGACTCACTGGAAGGTGAGTTTGTACTACCTAAGTTAGAATTAGCACCATTTGAGTCAGCTCCATATTCTCCATCTTCATTTACTTCTGCCTCAAGTTCCTCTTCGTTTTCTCCTCCACTCCACTCTAAAACATCAAGACTTACTTCTTCTTTTCTCTTGCCCCAGTTCCACCCTTCATTCTCCTCGAAAACCACATCTCTGCTAACTATTATCTTCTTTTAAACTGGATTATACAATCTGTAAGCCTTCAACTCATCGTTTACTCCCAACATAACACATGCCACGCTCTTATCATCCAGCTTAGTTCTCTTCTGGTCTAGGATGTGAACATGTGTTTTACACCCGAAAACTCGAAAGTAATCGACTGTAGGCTTCAAATCACTCCAAGCTTCCTTTGGAGTTTTATCTTGCACAGCTAAAGTAGGGCATATGTTAAGGATATGCACACACCATTTCACATCTTCAGGCCAAAAAGTTTTAAGAACCTGCTTCTCTGAAAGCATCGAATGCACCATATTCATCACTATCATGTTCTTCCTCTCAGCCACTCCGTTTTGTTGAGGGGTATAAGCTGCAGTTAATTGTCTACTTATACCATGATCCTTGCAGAACTCCCTAAACTCATTTGATGTGAACTCACCACTCCTATAAGTTCTCAAAAATGTAATATATGCGCCAACTTCCTTCTTAACATAGGCTTTCTAATTCTTAAACATAGAGAAAGCCTCTGATTTTTCATGCAAGAAGTAAATCCAAGTTTTACGACTGAAATCATCGATAAAACTTAACAAATACCTCTTGTTGCTATTGGAAGTAGGCTTGATTGGACCACATATGTCTGCATACACGAGCTGCAGCCTATTCGATGCTCTCCATAAGCTTTTCTTTGGCATGGAATCCCTGTGTTGCTTGCCAGTCAAACAAACTGTGCATAGCTTTGTTAGAGTTATGGGTGAAGGTAGACCGTTGACCATTTTCTTATACCAAAGTGTCCTCAAGCCTTTAAAGCTCAAATTGCCAAATCAGCAATGCCATATGTAGGATTCATTCTCTGAGATAGCTTGAAAAAATGAAAGAGTCTTTAGTGCCATGACAACTAACAAAACAAACATCCTGTTTGCACTCATGTTTGTTTGCTTGATTAATCCCTTTTGAGGATGACAGACTTTACACTCCCCATCCTTGATTAAAATGGCTAGCCTCTTTTCCTGAAGTTTTCCTATGCTCAATAAGTTATTCCTAAGCTCAGGATTATAGCAGACTTCTGTGATTACCTGAGTGTAGCCATTGACTTGCAAACGAACGTTGCCTTTTCCCATGACTGTCATTCTGGAATTGTTGCCAAGCTTTATAGTCTGTCTAAAGCTTTCATTAAAATTCGAGAACTACTCCTTGTTCCTACTCATGTGGTTACTGCATCCCGAATCAAGAAACCACACCTCTTCCCTCGTGGCATGATTGAGTTCCACATATGACATCAACAATAACTCATCTTCTTCTTCGAGCTCGGCATAATTAGCTCCCTTCTCCCAACTAGGACACTCAGATTGATAGTGCCCTAGCTTGTGACATTTGAAGCACTCTATTAATGATTTGTTATAGGACTGCCTGCCTCTGCCTCTTCTACGTCTTCTAAAACCTCCTTGAGTCCTTCCTCGTCCATCAGATCTCTGCCCCTCTCTTCAACCATATCTCTCCTCGTTGGAAATCTTGAGGGCTTGTTCTTCTTCCTTCTGACCTTGCATTCTTTGTTCATAAACCAAAAGGCTGCTTTGAAGTTCATCGATACTCATGATGTCAAGATCGTTGGATTCCTTAATCGAGCACACTACATAGTTGAACTTTGGTGTCATGGATCTAAGAATCTTATCCACGATCACATTCTGCCCTATTTTCTCACCATGAGCCTTCATCTTGTTTGCTACAGTTAGGGTTCTAGCAAAGTAATCATCTAATTTGTCACCTTCCTTCATGACAAGAATTTCAAACTCTCTGCGCAAGGCTTATAACTGAGCTCCCTTCACTTTGGTGGAACCCTGATATTTCTGCATTATGGAATCCCAGATAGTCTTTGCAGTATCTTTGTTCAAGATTGTCTCCATTATTGTCTGCTCTATGGCCTGGAACAAATCATTCTTGAACTTGAGATCGTTTAACTTCATCCCCTCGATCCTTTGACGCTGCTCCTCACCGTGCTTATGTTATGCTTCAGTCTACTGTCCCCCCATTTTCCACCACCGTAGAGAAAGTGACTGGTAGTTGAGATTCTTGCGACTGTTGGGATCCCATTCTCTATAAGACCCCAGAGTGTCTTGGATTGTAGAAAATTCTTCAATAGCATTGACCAGTGTTCATAATGTCCGTCTAATCTAGGAATCGACATGGGCACAAAACTTCCTTCTACTGCCATTCTCCTCATTGTGTTTCATTCAAACACTCTTACTCTCTTCACTGTGTTTCACTCAAACACTCTACTTCCTCAATCAGGCCCTTTCGTAGGGCTCTGATACCGATTATTGAGAACACACAATCAAAGTTGTAAATGCAAACTGTTGAGAGAATGTTCTTCAATTAATTCAAAGCAACTATTGGCATATATATATATATGCCTTTACAAAGGAATGGAAACAAGCATAAGCAACCCACATATTGCATGACCTAGAACATGGTAACACTAAACAGGAATTAGTCAAAAACCTATCTACTTAGTCCTAAAGGATTCAGACTTATTAACAAACTAAAAGACTAACACAATTAATCTAACATTAAGGAGAAGGAAAAGACAAAAGAGGTCACTCCCAGCAGGCGAAGGAACCTACAACATCGTTTTGGCCAGGCCAAGAGGGCACTGGAAGCCTTAGACATGGGCCTCGTCCAACCAGAGGACTTGGCCTATACACTTAGGGAGTTGGAGCAAAGGCTCCATACGTTGGTCGCTAACCCCATAGTGGTCTTTGGTAAAAATCTTATGAGCCTAAGGTACAAACAGCAAGACCCAACGTCTTCTCTCGTAACCCTGAGTTACTTTCCAAGGCTCAGATTCAAGAACCTATCCCTAAGGTTCAGCGGGTCCATAGGAGATCCAGAAGCAGCAAGCTGAGTCTAGCGAAGCACAGGTCATTGCAAGTGAAACAAAAGGTCTGAGGTAGAGGCCCAAGCCACTGGTAGAAGAATAAAGTAAGAAGGCCTTGGCTCAAACTGTGACGACCCAGACTAGAATCACCAGTATGATCAGCTATATACGTGAGTTACTGCGTAATCGCAGAGTTCCGACAGTATTTGAATCGCCAGATTTGATAACGACTTAATTATTGGCCGAGAATTGGAGCTGAGTCTCTTCTCGAGAGTCGTTGTACATGTGACATGTGATTTCAAGTTCGTGGGCAGTTCCGGATTGTTATTTGGACGACCGAGGAATAAGTTATGAATATTTGAAGTTTCGACGGAATCGGATTATATTGGCGATCTTCTTAACGACTAAATTACCGGACGAGAATTTGGTTTCGGTTCCTTCATGGAAGTTGTTGAGAATTTAATTTCGAGCTCGTGGGAACTTCCGGAGCATTATTCTGAGTTACGAAGATTAAGTTGTGATTATTTCCGTTTGTTGATTGTTTAGTCGATTAAATATGTGTTGGGCTGAATGGTTGACTTTTTATCAGTTTGGTCGATGTGTTTGAATTCGGGTTATTATTGAAGAACATGTCGAGTCGATTTTGTTGCCGCGAGAATTATCGGAATCTGAGTTACGACGCGAGAGTTACGGGTGTTTAAAGTTCGTCGAATGGATAATTATGAAGTTTCCGTTTTGGAAAAGTATTTAATGAAGTATAAATATTGGAGTTGCCTAAAAGGGAAAGTCAAACCTGGTATTAAGTAGCTTTGACCCGGTCAACTCGGTTTGACCGAGTGGTGGTGCGACGCCGTACGGCTCGCCGGCGACGATATTTTTCCGGCCACCCCACGGCCTAAACCATACACCATTCAACTCGCCTAACTCCCCTCATCTCAATTCCGGCCACCAATCACGGCATAGCTCACTGTGGAGAGAGAAATATTGAACCAAAGTTTGTGAATTTTGGGGTTAATGGTGTTTTTCGATTCGGGCCGAGTTGAGCTCAAACAAGGACCGAGTTTTGTAGCTCTCCTCTCCATGATTCTAACCATGTAAGTATAGAGTTCTAATTTTGATTGTGCTTGGAGAATTTTGGATTTGAAATTTTGGGAACAATTCGGTTTTGCTTGAAATTGGATGAGTTAGAGTGGGAATTGGCCTTTGTTGTAGTTGACAAAGTTGCTCAGTGGGTGATTTTGCATGGAATAAGGGTTGCTCCGCCGAGAAATCTCACGTTTGGTGGCGGCGCCGCCGTGGGCGGTGGTCAACGGCGGTCAACGTTGACTTTTTGGGATTTTCGACAAGTTGCATGTCATTTCACTCGAAATCGCGCCCCGATCGCAGTGGGGAGGTTCGTTTTTCGAGTTGAGCGACCAAAAGTATAGCGAGGTATTGTGATGTACATATCGGATTTTCGACGATTCGTCGTATTCGGATTATATGTTTCCGAGAACGGTGGTTTCTCGTGATTTGTTTTGAATTGTTGAATGATGATTTTGAGGAATGGTTATTGTGATTATTCAGGGGTTCGTGATCGTTCTTTTGGCGAGGGACTTTCCGCCGGATCACGGGTTAACGCATATCGCGTTACGCTAGTCTGTGAGTGGACAATTTATTTTCACGGATTGTTTGCGAGTCTTTTATATACGTTTTACGAACTTGAGCATGCAGTATGATTATGGTTTTACGAGCATGAGATTTCATACGAGATTATGTTTTATTACGAGCATGTGTTATACGATTATACATATACGGATATACGTATACGAATATACATACACTTATATGCTGTTTCATGCATTTGCATCGAACTGTTTATGATTTGATTTACACAGAGTACAGTCTCAGTTACGTTGTTGTATCGATACACTTGCCTCTCGGTTGATCCCCGATGGTAGGCCACCAGGAGGGGCAGTACCCCTACCTGACCGGCGAGGGGCAGTACCCCGGAACCGAGGCCTTTCTGGCTATGGATTACGTGGAAGTCAGAGACTCCGTGATTTCGACTGTACTAGCACGGACGTGTCCATGAGTGACCCCGTGAGATTTTCCATGCATGCTCTATTTACGAGTTGGAGTCAGCGTCTCCTCGTATATTATTTGATTTATTTATATTTCGACTCGCATATGTTTTTATAACATATATTACTTGGAGAAAGACATTTATTTTCGTCCACTCACTCTAACAGTTTTCATGTCTTTCCCCTGGGCTTTTCGGTTTCCGTGCCCAGTTTGCAGTTCAGGCTCTAGTATCGCACGTCGTGGTCGGAGGCATAGTGCTCGAGCTACCTTATTTCTTCCAGTAGGTTTATTGTTCTACCTATTGTGGTATACTTATATGTTATACATTAGAGGTCGCTCTGAGTAATCTGTTGATTATGTTATACGATTTTACTCCGGATTTCAGTAAAGTATAGATATATGTACTACTTTACATTATTGTTGATATATTGAGAAATCCGGATGGGATTGGTGCCCACGGTTTGCTTTTTGTGGCATAGGATGAAGTGTATTTTCCGCGTGCAGGTAATGGTAATTCCACGTTAGTAACGAAACTCTGCCAAAATTTCTACGGTTTTTGTTGGTTCGTGTTTTCGAAGGGGTTCGATTCCGGTTTAGGGAGCTAAATCGGGGTTGAGTCCTTTCACAAACTCAAACCCAGACCATCTCTGCTTCTGCAAGTCAGAGCAGTGGATTATTTTCTCCTGCTAGTGTTTAACCTACATCTAAGGTTCCTTTTGAGGACTGTCTTGTAGCAGCTCTAGGAGCCACAAAGCCTGTCGACCAAGACATGGCAGAAGCTAAACCCCAAGGTTTGACTATAGGTGGAGACAAAGAAGCTGTTGGTGGCGAGGAGTTAGTCGACTACGGCTAAGATGAGAAACCAGAAAACCAAGTTTATGGTGAGGAATACGATGTGAATATGGTCTTCATCTTACCTTCCAAGTTTGTAGGTTCTGCAGTGTGACTACCAAGCTCCACACTTTCTCTTGCCAGGGAGGTAGTTTTGGATAAACCGATTACAGTGAGCAACCTGGCGACGACCACCCAAGAAGGGGAAAAAGGAGAGCAACAGCTACTTTCGATGCAACCTAAGATCAATATATCACTAAGGAAGGCATACATGTTGTTTAACAAGCCAACCTTGAACATGACCATGCACATGCGATCCTTTTACGTCACCGCCAAGGTCCAATGAATATCCCTTAACAAAATGTTGGTAGATTCAGGAGTAGCTATGAACATCGTCACTATGAAGGCAATTGAACTTTTGGACATCCCTAAGTCCGCCATTCAAGAAACGGCTCTTAATGTCTGGAATTTCCAAGGTAACGTATCTAAAACCCTGGGCATTGTCTTTTTTCATGTGCAGCTTGGACCAACAGCTTGGACACATACCTTCTTTGTGGCAGAATGCACGATACCATACAACGTTATACTCGGATGAGACTAGATTCATAGAAGTTATTGTGTGCCACCGTCCCTTCACCAACAAATGGTTTTGTGGAACATGGAATCAGGCAAAGCAGAAGTCATTGATGCAGACCCTCATCCATATTTGGTACCAGCCAACAACATAGATGCCAGCTACTAAAATGGAGACATAAGGCCATTGGAAGTGTGTGGCATCGACCATAATGGCTGCCTCATAGGGGTGACAGCCTCTTAATTAGCTCAATGGGGCATCATTCAGGCGAGTGAAGACGAACGCCAACCTTACACTATTGAGCTACCACAAAAGGTGTCTCAATGTTAGAGCCTCTATCAGACATAGAGACATAGGCTTGTTATTTTCTCCACGATTGTCTATATGAATACTTGATGGAGAAACAAACCTAGGAGCATGTTCCAATGGTTGTAGCCTTAGAATATGTGGATGATGATGTACTGCAAGAATCGGAAGAGGAGGAGACAATCCAACTAGCTCCAACAACCTTGGATGATACTCTACCTAGAGTTAAGGATCCTATAGAGAAAATCAATTTGGGAAGTACAGAAGAGCCAATGACAGTGGCTATTAGTACCTTCTTGAAGCCTGAAGAGTGGAAAATGCTCATTGAATTGCTACATGAGTATGATGACTGCATTGTAGAGAAATATGAGGATATGTCAGGACTATCGCCAGACCTAGTATGCCACAACCTTCCAATCATTTAAGGCAAGAAACTAGTGAAGCAAGAGATGTGTAGAATGAATACCGAGACAACAATTCTAGTCAAAGAAGAAATTCAAAAAATGCTCTTGTCAAGCATTATTAGAGTAGCCAAGTATAACGAATGGTTATCGAACGTCGTTCCGGTCAGAAAGAAGAATAGGAAGATGAGAGTTTGTGTTGACTACCACGATCTTAAGAATGCTACTCCAAAGGATGCATATCCCCTGCAAGTAGCAGACTTGCTGGTAGACTCCGTACCTCGCTATGAGATGTTGTCCTTCATGGATGGCACAACTGGATATCATCAGATCCCAATAGCTGAGGCTGATAGGCACAAGATGACATCTAGATGCCTTGGTTTTTTTTTTTTGTGTTCTTGAGTATGTGGACATGCCATTTGGACTCAAGAACGCAGGCGCCACTTACCAACGAGCCATGAAGTTAATCTTCCATGACCGCATAGGTAAAATCATGGAGGTTTAAATTGATGATGTAGTGGTCAAAACCAAACACCGGACAAATCACATAAACGACTTGAGGAAAGTGTTCGATCGTATGAAGCTTCACCATGTGAAGATGAACCCCGCCAAGTGCGTTTTTGTGGTCCAAGTAGAGGACTTTTGGGTTTCCTGGTACACTAGCGAGGGATTGAAGTGCCTGATGACAAAAAGGAGGCGATGCTCAATAACAGCCCACCAAAGAGCAAGGAGCTTCAACGCTTGCTGGGGAAAATTATTTTTCTGAGGAGGTTCATTGCAAATGCAGCACAGAAGGTTCAACTATTCTCAAACTCCAGAACCAGAAATATTTTTTATGGGAGCCTGTTCATTAAGAGACTTTTGACACCATAAAGGCGTATCTCGCTAACCCGCTAGTCTTGGTACCGCCAAGGCCTGGAGTACCTCTCAAGCTCTATATATCTGTTATTGAGCATTCAATTGGGTGTTTTTTGGTACAAGACGATATAACCAATACAGAATGGGCCATCTTTTACCTTAGTCGCACACTCACTGATTGTGAGACAAGGAGAAATTGTACCTGGCCTTGTATTTTTTGGGATGCAAATTGAGGCATTACATGTTATCATTTACCACATGTGTCATTTCTTAAATAGATTTGGTAAAGTATATGCTCTCACGGCCTATACTCCGAGGCTGTATTAGGAAGTGGATCTTGGCCATTTCCGAGTTCTCATTGCATTTTGTTCCAGAAAAGGCAATCAAAGGCCAAGTAGTGGCCGACTTTCTAGTTTATCACCCAATGCTAGACGCTCGCGAAGGCAAGGAATTAGAGCTGTTACGTATTGCACTCACCCTGGCTCTTATACTTCAATGGTTCCAGCACCAGTATGATGGCTGGCAGGAATAATCTTGGTTAATCCAGACAGGGGCACTTTTTCCTACTCTTTCAGGCTGGACTTTCATTGTACCAATAATCAGGCTGAATACGAGGCACTCATCATTGGTCTGGAGATGCTGGTAGATATGGATGCCACTCACGTCTATGTCTGAGGGGACTCCTTACTCATCATACGAAAAATTGGAGACCAAATATAAAGCAGGCGCTATACTCGAGCTGTATATAAGAAGGGCGGCTAAACTATTGGGGTTATTCACTGAAGTAATGCTGGAACATATCCCTCGTGACCAGAACTAGGAAGCTAATGAATTAGCTCAACTTGCTACGGGTGTCAGTCTCCAAGACAGAGTTCGTGAACGAATTTTGAAGGTAAAGCAACGTACGTTACCATCCTTCAGATCCAAACACGAAGATAACAAGGATTTGTATGTGGACACACTTGATCACATTGATAGAGATTGGCTGTCTTATCATCTCTTATCTTAAAGACCCAAATGTCCCTGTCAACAAATGAGTCTATTTTTTAGCTAATAATTATGTACTAAGGAACGATGAGTTGTACTGGTGAGGGGAAGAAGGGATCCTCCTCCGATGTATGTGCGACCGAGATGCTAAGCGACTGATGAGACAAGTGCACCTAGGGGCAGCGAGCATATTAGACAGACCCCATGATATACTGGTTATTGCAGTGTCATGTATATTATTGGCCTTCCATCCTCAAAGACTGTATCACTTTCGCCAAAGGGTTCACAGACTGTCAGGCTCATGGACCGGTCAGTCACATACTTAATATCCCTATGCAGCCCATCATAAAGCCTTGGCCTGCTCGAGGTTGGGCATTGGATTTGATCGGAATGATTCACCCCTATTCGTCTGAGGGGAATAAGTTCATCATGGTGGCTACATATTTCTTCATCAAATGGGTGGAGGCCAAGCACTTAAAAGTAGCTTCGATAGGTACCATTCGAAGGTTCTTATTCGAATATATTATTTGCATGTTTGGTATCCCAAAATCCTTTGTTTCAGACAGAGGAGCATCTTTCATGTCTAGCAAGGTCGATGCCTTGATGCAAGATCTCGGTATTCATTTCCTCCATTATACTCTTTATTATGCTCAGTCCAACAGTCAAGCCGAGGCAAGCAATAAGATCATCTTACACATCCTCATATGTATGCTAGTGGACAACCCTCGCATGTGGCATGCAGACCTATTCAACATACTATGGGCATATCATAGAAACAAGCGTGACCCCACGGGGATCACTTCCTATGCCTTAATGTTCGACACGATGCAATTTTGCCCTTGGAACTCAACGTCCAGTCACTAAGAGTAATGAAGTAGCATGACTTGATTGGCGAGGACTATGTTCAAGATATGTGACAAGAGTTAGAAGACTTAGATGAGCATTGTTTAGAAGCTTACAAACATCTTTGCACTGTGAAGAGAAGGGGTGCTCGGTCTTATGACAACTGTACAAGGGGCATGAGTTTCATGGAAGGAGAGTTAGTCTGGAAGGAAGTCCTACCCCTTGGCGAGAAACTAGACGGCCACGGCAAGTGGTCTTGCAAGTGGGAATGTCTACATGTTATCGAGATTGTGACGGTACAATCCATGTGCCTATCAACGGTCATTTCCTGAAGAAGTACATCATGCCAGCGTGGGAACATGATGATCCGCCTGCAATGACTTAATTGAGTTTGCCCATTCTCACTTTCTTTTGCTCGTATGATCAAACTCAAGGGGCAACCCATATAGTACAATGATAAAGCCAATCTCTGTGGCTAGATTTTTGAATTTTTGACATTTGTAATTTCCAACTATTTACTTAAAAGTTTAAAATAAACTCATCGCCAATTCCTGTGGCCAAATATCATGAAATTACAGATCTATGTGAATTTCATTTCATAAAACCAACATTTGTGGCTAAAGTTGTTAAGTAATACGATGTTGTTCTAATTTATTTGTCAAGGTGTTCAATGCTCTACAAGTCTAAGGAAGAATTAGTAAAAGTATTACAAAAATAAACACAATAAGTATATGGAATCAAGTTTTTTATTGAAGTACAAATTATTATAAAGGTTTTGCGGCCTCAAGCTCTGATACCATGGAAAAGAACAAGTGGTAGGCAAGCCCAAACCAGAAGGTCAACTAAAAGAAGGACACAAATGACAAAAAAAAACTAGGATTGGAACACCAGGCCAAAGACCACCAAAAGGGATGCATCCTTTCGATCAATTATCGTTGGCGCTTATGAGGCAGTCTCGACCTCAGCATCTCCCGAGAGTGGGCCGGTTGTCGTCAACTTCTCGATTCCCACTTACTATCTCCGAGACCCATGTAAATGGGGAGTGGTAGCACAACACTCCTTGTTCTTCCCCCAAGATCAACACTGATACATAATGTATCCAGCTCCCTTGAGAGACGAAGTGTAGAGATGCTACTAGTGAGTTTCACTGGCGAGGACCCTTGTAACAACCCGAACCAAAAATTATGCACGAATTGGATTTATTGCTAATTAATCGTATCGTGTAATTTGTTAACAACTTTTTCACTGAGCGAGAGTTAGACTTTGTTTTCTTTATGAAAGTCATAGACAATTTTATTTCGAGCTCATAGGAATTTATGGGAAATTTTTCGGTTTAGCGAGCTATTTTTTTATGGTTATTGGAAGTTTGCGTGAAGAAAATATGAAGAAGTAATTTATTTGTGGCGGTTTTATTTGGACCGTTGGATTTTGATCAGATCAAACTTCAGCCGTTGATCTGATCAGGTATTGTGGTTGTGTATATTTACAATATGTATTTTTGAAAATAAGGGAGAAAATCAAAAAATACGCTTGACCCGTATAGACCCGTATCACCGACCGACCAATTTCGAACCCGCCGGAAAATGCCATCGTTGTTGGTGTTCTTAGTATGGTTTTAAAGCTCTCTCTCCCCTATTTTAATTGATATATGTATTGTAGATTTTTGGGATATTTTTGGTGTCGAATTTAGTCGGTTTTCCCGTGAGTTTTCGGGTGTGTTTGTTGGTGGTGCTCCGACCACTTTCCGGCGACGGGGTGGGGTGGAAACGGTTGGGTGATGAATGAAACCCCTTTGATTTAGGGGACCGTGGAGCGGCGACGATATTAAAATTGACCGGAAACATTTTCTGGCAAATTTCGAGCCATAGGCTTTCGAGCCGAATTCCGGCCAAACGGCGACAATTCAAGTGTTGTGCTAGTTAGAAATGTTGCTGGATCTTTAATTTGGTGGATCGAATGCTCCAAACGGAGTTGTTCAGTCGAGGGGCGTGTGTGGCTTACGCGCTGCCGCGTGTGGAGGCACGTGACGACCATTCGCCACTGTCGACAACGGGGCTCCAACGAGGAAAAAAATTCAAAATTTATCGGGAGGTTTCCGGGATAGTTTTTGAGTTGATTTTCGCACGTTTTATCGAAATCTAGTATTAAATAAATTTGTTATTTATTCAGGAGATCGTGATCTTGATTTTGGCGAGGGAACTTCCGCCGGACCACGGAGCTAGCTTTGTACTGTGAATGGACACTTTATTTGCACTGTTGGTTTGCGAGTCTATGATGCATTTTACGATTATGCATATTACGATTATGTATTTTATGAGTATGCATTTACGATTATACATTTACATGGAGGCACATATGATTTGTTTTTTACAGAGTATAGTCACAGTCATTGCATCGATGCACTGCCTCTCGCTTGATCCACGAGATTCTCTGGGCGGGCCAGAGACCTGACCAGAGGATTTATTGAGCACCCAGGAGGGTCAAAAAACCTGACCTGGGCAGTATTAGAACTTGAGGTTAGATGACCCAAGTCGTAGCCTCCACATATTTTATAGTACCAAGGAGTACCTAGATGATCATCTTTTTAGACTCACATCATTTTTATAAACATTTATAGTGAAAGACATATTATTTATAGTTTTCAGTTTAAAGTGAAAGGATGATTACTGCCATTTATTCCCGGAAGGTTAAAGGGGGAAGGCATGTCCCTTGGAAGTTTGAGAGCGATGTGATTGATTTGATAGCACATTTCCATTCAAATTCAAGATATCGATAAGGTTAACCGATTAGGTGGGCTAAGTCTGCCAGTTCATTTAGCCCAAAATCAAATTGGAAACTCCTAAATGAGGCCTGTCATTGAGGCATTATGGGTATGTTAAAAGTTATTCATGGGCTTCACAGCAGTTTAACTAAGAAATTAGTATTAAAGTGCGAATCTGGGCTTGATACTAGTTAAGGCCCATAAACATAAATAAATATATATTTACAGAAAATCCATGCTCTACATACAGATAATAGTCTGTTTGACCTCTACTTTGGCATGCCTGTAATTGGCCCATGTGTCAAAGAATGTGTCAAAGGATGAGGAAAAGTCTCTCTCAGCATCTGTGATGGAATTGACCCGAGCAACATTTGCCCGTAGTAGCTGCTCGCATGTAACACGTGTAGAGCCAAAAGTGGCTCGCAGGGCAGCCACTTCTACTTGAAGTCTGGCTAGCTCTTCTTCTTTTCTACCAAGACTTTTTCGTGATCCTCGATATCCTTAAGGAAATCCTGGAGTTGGTGGTGCTTAAATTCTACAAGCTATGCATGCTCCCGCCTAGTCTCAACATGTTGGTGTAGCAGTCAAAATTGTTCATCCTTTTCAAGATGTAACCCCTAAAGACTTTGTAGGCTCTGATGATATCGGCTCATCAGAGGAATGTGCTCATGAGGAGTAATGGGCAACAACTCTACAACCGCATCCATAATTACCTTGAGGACTTCAGGGTCGATCTTGAGAAGGGTGCGTATACTACCTTTGGCGAGAGCGATCTCTGTAGGGCTAGGAAATGTGGTCATAACTTTGTCAAACAATGCCTTGAGCTCACGAACCTAGGCAAAGAAAGCTGCGACATCTACAATAGGGCCAGATGAGCTTGAGGTATGGGAAAACTCCACCCTAGGATCGTAAAAATCCTCTTGGTTAGGGGCAGGTACTCTAAAAGCATCTTGGATAGCGGCTAGAAGATTGTCCTCCTCCACAGGCGTGAGATCTAAGGTGATGATGGGCAAGGTGTTGGAAGGTGAAAGAGGCTTGGTGACTGTCGCTTCCTCAGGGAGTTGTTCTGGAAAAATCTCTAGAACGCCTTTGAACAGATCCATGGAATTAGAAGGCCCAAGTTCCTGGAGAGCTAAAGGTCAACCAAGAAAGAATAAGCAGTAAAAATTTCTTAGTGCGTTAATTACTTGCCTCGGTATCACCAAGGGCATTGTGAACGAGCGTGGTTAAAGCTTTTGGTGGACAGTATGCCAGAGGCCCAGTTGGCTCGTCAATAACATCTTCTTGAGGCCCAGCGCCGAGGATTTCGTCTCATTCCTCTTGGCGGGGATAAAAAAATGGCACCATCACTAGGGTGACTTCTGTTTGCAGCTCAGGAGGGGGGGGGGGGGGTAGAACCGTACGTGCTAGCTGAATTTTTCTTTGGCAAAATCAAAAGGTCATTCATTCTCACAGTCGCGGCCATTCATGTGGAAATGAGCAGCGATATCGTTCACAGAAGAAGTTATCTCCTCGTTGTCAATGACATCTGTGCCAACAGTCTCCTCAGGAGGTGTATTGACAGAGTGACTAGCCTCAGGTTGAGTCTCCTCCTGGTCTGCGGATGCAAAATCAAATGGAGGTCAAATCAGATGAAAGTAGAGCGTCTTTATTCTAAGTACGTATAAAAAAGGAAAAGTGTTACCTCGCGAAGGTACTCGGCAGAAGGCTCTAGTAGAAATAACTGTTGTTGTCGACTCAAGAGACAGGTTTGTAAGTAACCGAGAGGGCCCTAAGAATTCCCAAATTGGATGGATTTCCCCTTCCATCGATTCGCCCAGTGCGGTTGGTCTTGTTGATCACATTGAGAATCAATGTCATCAGACCTCCCAAACCAAGTTAAGCCACGGGGGGAGAGGTGGAGCAAGGGCAAAAGCGACGGTTGTCCTGACCTCATTGGAGGTCGCGGACATTCCCTTCAGGAGGATCGCGTCGAGCCTTCTTGCGATGAACCTGAGTCAGAAAGTTTAGCTTTAATATGGAAAGGTTTCACATGGCATGGGTTTAATCCAAGATGTGATATGAATAGAGACTTACGGGTTGAGCAAGGGGAGCTTCTTCGTTCTCTCTGTCGCCTGCTTCGTGATCTGAGTTGGAAGAAACAGTTTGGTTGGCACGGCGATATTGTTTCTTCTTCTTCTTCGAAGGGCCTGCATCAGAACTAACTATGGGGTCATGCCTCATTTCTCTCTGCAGGGCCTACGAGTCATTAGAATTTCCAATACTTGTGGGAAGGTCAGAGAACTAAGAGATTTGGGATACTTACCATGGGCCATGGTGTCGGTGTGTCAAGATCGTCTGACATGTTGTATCACAGAGCTTCTTTATCATAAGGAGAGGTGAAAAGAGATTCAAAGTCCTTGAAAATCTTGACAAAAAGAGTCATGGGTTGCATGGTATGAATCTGATTCCAGAATTAAGCTTGCCAAGATCGGAAATGTTGTGTTACACCAAACGATGGTGTAAGAGGGACAACAAAGGCCTCATCTGGTAACATCACAATAGGGAAACCAACATGAGGATCCTCTATGTCGGTGACGAGGGGATTTGTGTGTGCTCTCCAAATGCTGTAACGGTTGACAGAATTGACTAGGGGCATTTGGGCATCCTGGGTCAGCCAGAGCTAGCGAGAGAAATGGTTGGGAACGTACAGCTCGTATTAAAACTTGGTGGTGTCAGGAACTTTCATATCCCCACAGGTGAGGCTCCGGATAAAAATGATCCTCATCGGGTTATTTTGTTCAGGAGAAAGCAGAAAGCCAGTCTCAAAATCCTCAGGGAAGCGGCGCTGGATGATTAGTTTAGCTATGTCCGCTGGGAAACCACCAAGTGAACAAAAGGTGATGAAGTTATTCTGGTAAGTCTGCGGGTTGTCATGCTGAAGCTTCACAAGTGTCTTTCCTATGAGCGCTTTATCATTAAACGGTCTTACATCTGGGTGGTGGAAGACAACAAAGTAGACCTGCAACCAGAGGTCAATCATCCAAAGTGGACCAGGAACGTCAAACTTTATTGGGTCTAGGGAAATCCATCTCAAACTACGGTAATGGTAGGTCAGGATGGATTGAGCAAGGTCTGACTTGGTGCCTTCAAAGAGAGCCTCGACAAGGGTTATCCAGCTCTTGTTGACCTTGCTGGAGGAAGTGCAGAAAATGTACTTTGACAACCAATATTTGAGAAACGCAATACCTCCCTGGGAGGTGTCATTTTTCCTGAAGCTTTTAAGCCAGGCCAGGTAGGAACCAGGTCGAAAAGAGCTGGCTATATCCTTAGCAAAGTAAGGATCCCCTTGCTTCCATGCTGGTTCAGCAACAGGAATACCACAGATGGCTACCAAGTCGAGCAGGGTGATGCTCATGTCCCCATAGGGGAAGTGAAAGTGGTTGCAACTTGTGTCCTAGAAGCACATCGGGGTCATGAATGGTGCCTAGTTACCCTCTTTGGTTAGTGAGAAGCAGAGATCAAGGAAGTGAGAAATACCGGCCATTTTCCAGTGTTGATGATCAAATTTCTTGTGAGCCTAGTACCAAGACCTCTTGTCCGGGGAGGTTGCTGGCCATTTACCCAATTGGCAGAGGACATCTTTATGGTTCCATCCCGTCGGCGTCGCTGAGGTTCCCCGAAAAATCAGCCGGATTAGCAGTGGTCGGAGTGGAAAGTTTGGAAGAAGGCGGGGTTGAACGGCGTCTGGATGAAGGGACCCAATCGGCTAGTCGCGGTGTCAAATCGCTTCAAGGTAAGGGTGGAGTCGAGATTTTTCCTCTCCGTGGTGGACCGCACTGCAGTCGCAAGAACCTTAGTGACTTCCTGCTAAATGTAAAGCTATGTTTTTGCTTGGCAATGAGGTGGCATGGTGTTGATTGGAATAATCGGTTGAGACAAAAAAGTTAAAGGCTTTGAAAGGAAGTTTAGTCAATCTGGGAGACTGAAGGCAGAATAGTGTTTTGGGATATGAGATTCTGACAAATCAATTGCTCTTAAATAGCGTTGCATCATTAAGGGCGCGACTTTTCATAAATGAAATGAGTTGAAGTGGCGTCGCGAACATGAATTGTCGTTTGACCCCAGCCGACGTGTCTAAGGTACAAACCTTTTTTACTGCATCTGGGCCTTATCTTGAGGCTTGAAGGGCAATATTTGGACCCAAAATAAATAGTCTTTATTTTTCAAGGGTTTAATATTATAAATGGGCCGATACCGGTAACCCATATGAAAAATAGCTTTAATATAAATGGACCGACACTAGCGGGTTTCACGACAGATAAACAGCCTTTCCTAAGGATGGAAGGATTCCTTAGTGATCTTGTTATCAAGTCTTAGATTTTGATTGAAAGACCTAAGAAGTAAGAATCCGGGCAATTAGAGTCATTAATTGAGTCTAAGTGCAAGGAATCTTAGGGCTACTATGACAAGGCATCATATTTTCCTATATATTGAGGAAATTTCGACGTAATCAGGATCCATGATCATACAACCTTTGCTCTCAGAAAAATAACCTTCTCATCTTGAGAAACCCTAGCAACCACCGATCAAAATATCTTCGTCAGAAGGAGCGTGAGTGTCTAGAGATTCAAGGGCGCATCCTTGTGCTCCCAAAATTAGTTAAGGAGATTGCTCTGCTTTACACTGAAGGAGCTGTGGAGTATCAATTTTTGTGGCTCGTTTAGAGACACGAAGAAACTAATTCCTATGCCTACTAGGCAAAAAGGATCCACCATACAGGGTTGGTGCTCTCCCCGTCCATAACATAGCTTCTTAGAAGTCAGGTAGCGGCCCACGCTACGCTCAGCATTCTTCTGCCTCAAGGCAGTGGCACACCTACACACACATACATTATTGTCGAGTAAAAGAGACAGTCTGTGGACTTCTTAGCACCCTGGAAATTTCTGAGCCAAACACTGATCACACTTAAAACATGACATGTAGGCATCATTAAGAGTGCGCTCTCTAGAGGCTGACAAAACATACTCTCGTGGACACGGCTCGGTGCCATCAATGATAGAGATGAGCCTATACTTGTGTAACACATGAAGAAACATAGACTTCCAGAGCAAGTAGTCTATCCCTGTAAAAGGGATTAGACAGAGCCGAGGTTTTGAATAGCCATGGACTAAGAATTGGATTGAATAAGAGGAAAGATCTGAGAGAGGGCATGGGTGGTGGAAGAGGAGGGAGGTTTGGGAGAGGAAGCCATGGAAGAGAGTTAGGGTTTAGAATGAAGAAATTTGGGAATTCGAAAAGAAGACCGTGAGGCTTAGGCTCTTGATACCATGAACAAAATAAGAGAGAGACAGAATAAAAGTGTTGTAGAATCTCTACTTCTATTTCATTGAATTGAAATAATGTGTTACAAAGGGGTTCTATTTATAGGCTAAGGTAGCATGCTCTCTCCGCTTACATCTTAATAAAATATACTAACTAAATGAATCAGTAATCTTTTAAGATGCTTCACAATTGTACAAGAACAGTTAATGCTACTGCTAGGGTAGAACTAGGGCAAGATCACACATAGTTGGTATGCATTGAGGAATTATTTGGTGTAGCAGCAGTGTGATGCTTTAACACAAAGACCTTGTCAACATGTCGTCCATCGTTGTTTACACGCCATATGGTAGTAATAACACTGATATTCCATAATCGATTTTGAATATGTATTTTCCCAGATTGAGATCAATTGAGGCTTCTTAACTTTTGACGGCTATATATATATTTGGGGAAATGGAAATTCGAATCCGTCTAGAAAAATTATGCTTAAACATAAAGACCCTATCAACGTGTCGTCCATCGTTGTTTGACACGCCATATGGTAATAATAACACTGATATTCCATAATCGATTTTGAATCTGTATTTTCCCAGAGAGAGGTCAATCGAGGCTTCTTGACTTTTGGCTATATATATATATATATATTTATATTTGGGGCAATAGAAATTATAATCCGCCTAGAAAAAGGATTTGGAAAGAAAACTGAAATTAATTGAAATTCGATAAGGATTAGGTGGATACTCTCAGAAATTAGTTTTATGAGGAATTGAACCCTTGATCTCTCAGCCTATGAACGTAATATTAGGATGGCCAACCAATGCACTTATAAGAGCAACTCTAACAGATCCCCTAAATGTAAATTTCACTAATAATATAAGAATTTATGGCAAAAGTTAGCTCCAACATATCCTCTATATCATTCACTATAATAGGGAATTCCCAAATTTTATGTTTTCATCCCCCATTCTTATACCGAAAAGTGAAAATATAAGTGATGAAAATAAACTTAAGTGTCATTAATATTTTTCCATTATGTTGTATTTGTAATTAATAATTATATATATTTAATAATTTATTAGAAGTTCACCAATCAAAATCAAACATTTGTTGAAGTATAACTAAAATATGTGTAATGTTTTTGGAGCAAATTATCAAATTAAATTAGTCAAAATAGTTTTGAGCTCTATTTTTGAACAAAATAAATATGTTTTTAATAATGTTGTTGGGGATGCTCTAACTTATATGTTTGTGAACTTTTGATTTTTGAAACACAAGCATATTCTACACATCCATTAAATTTTCGATTAATACAAAGGCTAATAAGTATATATGTTTATTCCCAACCTTTGATACCAATACTTTAGTGCAAAATTAAGCTAAAACAATAAAATATGGAATAAACCTTCATCGATCAAACTAGGATCACGTACATGTTTGAAGACGAAAGAAGAACCCTACTTTGCTGAACACACCTCACGCACATGAATTTTTTTTCTCTCTCGATAGTTTCATCTCGTTCGGCGGCTCTCCCTCTGGCACTGGCCTTGGCCTCACCGACGAGTATGGATGCTATCAGACGGGGCTGGGTGGCCTTGTGTCCGGTGGCACTGCATGTTGGATGTGGTGGTTACATCGTACTCCGGTATGGAGATATAAGGTATTGGGCTCATGAACACTGGTCGACTTCTTATTTCGGTCTCAACTTTGGAGGATGGCTTCTATGGTTTGTGGCTAGTCGTGTGGTGACATGAAAGGCGGAGAGGAGGTCGATCAGTGGAGCATCGTGGGTGGTGGGGCTAGTTTGGGCTAATGCAGCGATGTGAGTTACAGGTGGATTCAGATCAGTTGTGGCATAGTTGCGGCTAGTTTGACCACCTTGCATATGATAAACATGCTTCCTCCATTCCGGTAGCACAAAGGTTTTGGATGGTGGCAGGTACCTTGCTTGTGGCGGTGGCAGTGTTGCACTGACGACAGAGATTGGAATCCAGACTTGGCTTGGAATTTGGGCCGGCTTTGTTTTTATGTTGCCCTAATAAAGAACTGGATTTTGGCTCAAGTATTGGGCCTGAACTAGATCCTAAACAATTTTTTTAAGTTTAGTTATGTTTATTTTCAGTTTTTACTTGTTTTTCCGAAAATAAGCCAATATTCGTGTAAGATTGGTGAATATGGGCTCTATAACGGATTGTGCACCTTTGGCACCTTGTCTGCTCTAGGTAAGGGGGTTCGTTGGTTCGTCGATCGCATGGGCAAACCCCGCGGTGGCAGGATAATATGTAGGGCCTGTTTGAGATTGTTTTTGGATTGCCTAAAAGCACTTTTGAATTTCAAAGAAAAATTAATTATAAATAGAAAAAAATAAAAAAAAAAGTGATTTGGTTGAATTTTGGAAGCACTTTGAAGTATGTGAGAAGTACATGATATGTGCTTCCTGATTTTCAAAACACTTTAAAAAAAAATTCAAAAGCGTTTCTAGAGGTCTAGGAAGCAGTCCCAAACATGCCTGTAGTGCTGAAAGTTTTTGTCATGTTAAACAGTGACAAGCGTGACATGTGGACCCCACATATAACTAATATTGTACTAACTTAAAACACATTGAAGGTGTTGGGTTTTATACAAAATACCTCGGTTAGTATTGGGTTTAATCCAACTACTTATAAGTTATATTTAACTTGTCCCTTTATAAATGTGAGATCTTTTCCTCTCCAACATGTCAGCAACATAGTTGAAAAGCTGGTCAGAGCTTTAGTTACGTTATCTTTCTGATACTGTGTCGCCTTACTTATAAAAGCAAATGGAGTAGTCAATGTTTCACTCTTTGCTAATTGGTGCAGTTTAGAATACAATGTATTAGTCGAGTCACCTGATAGTATTTAAGGTGTTTATCTTCTTATGGGGTTTAGGCTTTATGTCGTCCCTTTGTATTCTACCATTTCATTAATCGAGACCTAAGGGTAGCCGCAAGCCCTATTTAAAAAAAAACTAGGATCACGTACAAAGAGATGCAATGTGTCAACAGTTTAGGGTAAGTGAGCACTTTAAAAAATAAAAACTAATCATAATTAATAAATGGAATGTTGTAGAGGAATATTTGATAGACTGAAAACTGTAATTTTTTCATTGATAGAATGCCTTATATATAGACTAATATAATCTGTTACAAACACTGTCCCTATAAAACAAAGATTCTCTCTATCTCTTTCTAGACTAAATCTTATCTGACTAGGACAAGACACACCGAAAGTTACGGAGAAAAATCTCCTTAAACACTCCCCCTTCTGTTGATGACCTCAAGAATGATGCATGACCTATTGCCTCACTAAAAACCTTGCCAAGCAAACAAAAACTTCATGGTTAAAACAAATTTTTTGTTTAAGGGATAAAGATTACAACACATCAACTACAAATGCTACTACATGTGACGTAGACTCCCCCTGATGTTTACAAAAATGTAACTCCCCTTGACCGTAAACTTAGTCATAGAGTTCAGATAACCTGCGCATACCAATGTGTCTCACATATTTCACAAATGTAGATTTGGGTAATGACTTGGTAAACAAGTCTGCAACATTATTTGCCGAGCCCTCGTGGCTCACATGGATATTCAATAGTTGTTGTTGTTGCTGATTGAAGAAGAATTTTGGTGTTATATGCTTCTTATTGTTACCCTTAATGTAACCTAACTTCATATGTTCAATGCATGCTGCATTATCCTCAAAGATGCAAGTGGGTGTTGCCGTAATAGATGGTAATTCATTAGACCCTTGAATGTGATGAATGACTGACCTAAGCTAGACACATTCTCTAACCACTTCATGCAAAGCAATGATTTTTGAATGATTCGAGGAAGTAGCAACAAGGGTTTGCTTAGTTGATTTCCAAGAAATCGCCGTGTTTTCTATAGTGAAAACATAACCTGTCTGTGAATGACCTTTGTATGGGTAAGAGAGATACCCAACATCAGCAAATCCAACCAACACATCAACCGGTATTTCAGAATAGGGGACAACAATAAAACTACTCAGAGCAGGTTCAACGTTCGATGGATCGAAGGCATGATTTTGGTCCATCCAGGGAGCAACCTTCGATGGATCGAAGGCTCTGAAATATGCATGCTGCAATTCAACCATCCATTTTTCAGGAATTTCAAGCTTCTCTCTATACTCTTTGTAAGGGAAGAATAAGACAAAGTCAATGAAATTCTTCAAGTATCTAAAGATTTGTTTTACTCCATTCCAATGGCGTTGCGTAGGTGCAGAGATAAATCTTGCCTACAAGTTCATTGAGAAGACAATATCTAGATGTGTGCACTGAGCTAGATACAACAAAGCTCCAATAGTAGTAAGATATGGAATTTCAGCTCCCAAGATCTCCTCATCGTCATCTAGTGGATGAAATGGATCCTTCTGGTGAATAAGGATTCCACCAACTTGATGTTCCATCTGTAATCCAAGATAAAATCGAGTCCTACCAAGGTCTTTCATCTCAAATTCATATTTCAAGTAGCAAACCGTCTCATTGATCTCGTTAAGAGTCCCAATGATGTTCATATCATCTACATAGACTGCTACTATAGCATATCTTGAACTTGTTCTTTTAATGAACACTCAAGGGCATAAGTCATCATTCTTGTATCCCTTCCAAATAAAGTAGTCATTAAGATGTGTATACCACATCCTACTGGATTGTTTCAATCGATATAGTGAACGTTTCAATCTCATTACATGAGCACTCCGTGGTTTAGAGTTACTTGATTTGGGTATAGCAATGCCATCTGGCACTTTCATGTATATCTCTAAATTAAGATCCCCATAGAGATATGCAGTAACCGCATCCATAAGTTGTATGTTTAGTTTCTCGGACACTATCAAACTTATCAAGTAGCGGAATGTGATGATGTCCATAACCGGACAATACATCCCCTCATAATCAATCTGAGGGCGTTGAGAGAAACCTTGTGCCACATGTGATGATTGCTACCTTCTGATTCGGCCAATTTGCTCTTCGTTGAAAAATCTACTACAGAGCGAGGTTCTACTTTATCGTCATCTATAATCTTCTGAGCGACGGAATAAGATAATGCATCATCAACTAATATGGATCATCTATCTATAAGAACGCGCACATCATTTATTCTCAACGAGATTTTTTTGTTCTCTGACATCAAAAGAGGTTCTGAGGCGTCCCATAGACATGTAAATTTTTATTCAATGACATAATTGTAGTCAGAGACAATCTCATGTGAATGATTCACAATGTTGATGATGAATGGATCATTTTATTCTTCGATGATATGATTTGCCTTTTAACTGGTGCCTCATTAGTAGATTTTCTTAGTCTCCCCCTTTTGTTAGTGGGAGCCAAGGCCGATGCAACACCTCCACATGGGCAGGAGGAACATTTCCTTGCCCGGTGTTAGCACTAACAATCCTTTTTTTGGGATTTCCAACCTTGCATGAACATTTGCAGCAAATATATCTAATCTTGTCACTTTAGCGATATCAGTAAAGGAGTTAGGCATAAAGTCTGCTACCTTATGAAGATCAAGTATTCTTTACACTTCTATCTCACTTTGAGATGTGCGAGGATCATGATGAGACATAGTTGGATTATACCATGTTAATTCTTGAAGTTGAACCGAAATAGATATATTCCTTCCTCCCCTAATGTCGATAAGTATGTCTCATCAAAGTGACAATCTGCAAATCTTGCAGTAAAGAGATCTCTTGTCAAAGGTTCAAGATAGCCGACTATCGTTGGAGCTTCATAGCCAACATAAATGCCTAATCTTTGTTGATGACCCTTTTTAGTGTGCTATGGAGGTGCAATATGCACATATACCATGTAACCAAAAATGCGTAGATGTGAAATGTTAGGCTTATACCTAGTTATCAACTGGTGTGCACTGAATGATTGGCGGACTATGGGTTGAAAACAAAGAAGCATAGTTGCATGTAACACTGCATCACCCCACACGAATATCGGTAAGTTTGTATGCATTACCAAGGTATGAGACACAAGCTGTAACTACTTGATGTGAGCCTTTGCTAAACCGTTATGAGAATGAACATGGAGAACGAGATGTTCAACTTCAATCCCAACAGACATGCAGTAATCATCAAAAAATTTCAATGTAAACTCTCATGCATTGTCCAATCTAATAGACTTGATTGGATGATCGGGGTGGTGAGCCCGGAGCTTAATAATTTATGCCAAAAGTTTTGCAAATGCAGCATTCCTTGTGGATAACAAAGTAATGTGTGACCATCGTGTTGATGCATCTACCAAAACCATGAAATATTTAAATGGTCCGCGTTCTGGTTTGATAGGTCGATAAATATAACCTTGGATCCTTTATAAGAATGGAATATTGTCGGTGTTATCAACAACTAAAGAAGGATGTGCTTGTAACTTTATTAAAAAAATAAGCTTTACAAAATGAGTGATGTGCATCCGATATTGCAACATATGAATGTGGTGGGATAACGCACGGCGCCATAGTAGTACTTTGTCGGGATTGTACTGCACTCATCTTGGAGACTGAGCCAGGAATGAGAGGAGTAGTCTCATCCTCTCCATCTAAACCGATGGATTTAGGTATTCCCACATGCTTCTTCGCTCTGAAGAATGGATGACCATGAGAGTTTTTCAATATTTTGATCAATATGTCACAACCTAGGTGTCCTATTTGAAAATGTCAAAGCTTATATGAGTCTGAATCACACGAAGTCGTGTGAGTCATGGCATTGGATTCAATGATCCTAACCGTAGTTAGATATAAACCACTACGAATAGTCAAAAACTTCTCTAACATGCGCTTGCGGCCATATTCAACAGAGGTGATACACAATAGTTCTTCTTCATTCTCACAATATGTTTCCAAGTGAAAACTGTTAGCATGCATATCGTTCAAACTTAGCAAGGTTTGATTGGCTTCTGATGCATATAAGACATCAGTGATAAACAATCTTATACCATGAGACAACAAAAATTCTGCTGAAACATGCCCTTAAATAACCGGCGTTGCACCTATCATAATAGTTATAGAGGATTTGTATGGAAAAAGATCTACAAACAATTGCCTATTCCGCAGAATGGTGTGGATAGTACCACTATCTACAAGACATTCAATCTCGCCTTGAGATGTCTACAAAAGCAATATAAATAAATGAGTTTTTGAACTAAAGACCAGGCAGACACTTTAAGTAAACATTTAAAGATTTGAATAGGGATGTGACCCTTGTTGAGTACTGACATGGCATAACATAAATTGATGTAAAACCAAGTCTGGTGCAGAATTCCAGGTTGGTCATTTTAGACCGATGTAAGAAACATCAAAAACACCACAATTTGGATAAAAGCTTCGATGGATCGAAGTACAAAATTTTCGATGGATCAAAAATCTCACAAACCTACCCATGGGATACCTTTGATGGATCGAAGAACAATTCCTCGATGAATCGAAGAAACCCAAAATAAAATTTGATTTTTTGATACTGATTTTCGATAGATGAAGAAAATCTTCGATGTATCGAAGAACTTGACCCGAGACATTCCTTCGATGGATCAAAAAATGAAAAAATGGGGACCCAAGGATCATCTTCAATGGATCGAAGGTGTTTTGTGTACAAAATTTTGGTCGATCGAAAATCACGGAAACCGACCCGTGGGATACCTTTGATAGATCGAAGAACAATTCCTCTATGATCGAAGGCCCCCCGAGATCAAAACAACATCATCTCCTTTATGTCTTATTTTTACTGTATTGTTGTGTCATTATGCCATATGTTAATGTAAACATCAAACCATACACTGAATTTGTATAAAAATAACATTCTCAACACTTTTATATACCGAAAAATAGAGAAAATTTTATTACTTGCCAACTAGAAAAATCACATCATAGATGTTCTGATCCAAAAATCAAATCAAAACCAAGACAATATTCTAAAGAAATGGTGGAAAAACAAGCCAAAAACAAACCAAAAACTTGAATCTATTGCAGATATAACGTTTTTTACATAGGATATTCAAAATCCAGAGTAACTAGGTTCGTCGCCTTGTCCTCTGCAATCACGAGATTGGTGTCAACCTCCAATTCAAAATCTTAAGAAAAGTTGGACTCTTGAAAGAAGTACTGCTTGTGCCTTTTGTAGATGTTCTAGATTTCTTTGCTAGCACGGGATTGCTTGTGCATATGTTTTGTTGAACTAAACCGGTAATAGGTGAAATTTCCAAAATTGGAATGTCTTTGCCCATCATTACCCGAACCAAATTGGTTATTGTTGGAGTTGGAATTCTGATCTCCATGCCAAGTCAGAGTTTGGCTGCGGTCTTGGCCATGCCCACGTCCTCCTCTCCCGCCACATGGAGCTTGTCCTCCACGATTATAAGGTTCCGAACTAACGTTCTTTTTGTCCTTACATGCCTTTCCTCTAGTTTGGTAACTCTCAGTGTTTTTAGTACCAGCCGATCTTGAGTTATTATTAAGAATGATCTTATGATGCATTTCCTTTTTGGCTAAGCTATTGATGAGATCACTGAAGGTAAGGATCTTCCCCTGTTCGTACTCGATCCGGTACTAATGATCAAGAGTGCTAATAGAGATTGAGAAGGTATTTAACGAGTTTTCAATCATGTCGTTCTCAAAATTTTCCACAGCACATAAGCTCAATTCAGATTGTTCCAACATCGTTTGATTGTAATCTTGGATCTTTGGACAATCTAGAAGCCGAAGGGCTTCCCATCTAGCAGTCAACTTAGGAATCTGTGCATCATGCACATGATCGAAGCGTTGCTTCAAAGCATCCCACAGATCCAGAGGGTTAAATTTCTTTAAAGATTGCTTCTTGAGAGTTGGATGAATATGATGCCTCAAAAATATGAGGGCTTGAGCTTTTGATTCCACTGATGATGGAATAATGTTTGGCCCAACGGGTTGAACGGTGATTCTGAGTCTCTTTATGATGAATGTATTAATCACATCAGATACCCAACGATGGTATTCCTTTCCTTGAAGATCAATGATGTCAAGCTCTAGCCTGACCATCTCATCAAACTCATCTACAAAATGCAAAGAGATTTCATTAGTATCGATCGAAAATCACGATCACTAACATCAAGTTTTAATTAATAAGAACGTGATCCATGATGTATGGTCACAAAATCGATCATCAATAAACAGTGGCTCAAAAATCACATTCAGAAACCATTATTAACCATCACATATTATCGATTTTCCTTTCTTTATTTTCTTTTCTCAACTGTGAGTCCCCCAGGATTGTCACTCATACTCTATGGATATAAGTCCATAGAAACTAGGGCATAGATATGCAATAAGGACAAATCACAATATCACAATACTAAGATCTAAGGTTTTGTAGGAAGAAAGTTTTATTCCTAGATCTAAAGATTGACTGTTTAGAAAACTTACCATAATTGGTGTTATGCTCGGTATGACCAGTACAACAGTTGGACGACGTTGAGGAGGAGCACGTCTGAAGCGGGCTTCAGAGGTCGAGCAATTTTGGAGAATTGAGAGGTTTGTTGGAGCGCGTGCTTCATAAGGAGGATCGCTGGAATCAAGGAGGAGGAGCCAATAGTAGAGATCAATGGTGAATGATGACTGCCAGTAGTGGAAACAAGGGCTACCGATAGTGGAAGTTAAGGCTGCTTAGGGCTGTCAGCATTAGAAGGCTTAGTTTTAGGGTTAGGATTTTTTTTTTCTTTCTTTTCTGTGGTGATGGCTAGCTATCAACTTAGAACAGTGCTGATAACGTGTTGTAGAGGAATATTTGATAGACTGAAAACTGTAACTCTTTCATTGATAAAATGCATTATACATAGGCTGATACAATATATTACAATCAGTGTCCCTATAAAACAGAAATTCTCTCTATCTCGATCTATACTAAATCTTATCTGATTAGGACAAGACACACACCGAAAGTTACGGAGAATAAATCTCTTTAAACACGGAAAACTTTGTTGCAAATGAATCTCTTGAGATGGGAACACAATAAACTTAAGTTATCATCTCAACCGTTTATTTATTCGTGCAAAATTGTTCCTCGTGCAAGTTCCCTATGGTACTAATAATGAACCAAAAATTATTTATTTTGTTACCGAATGTGTATACACCTTTATCTATTCTCAATGTTATCGAACTTGCAAATGTACTAATAAGGACGTCTATGTTGTTTACTTAGAGTAGACTGCAAATAAGAAACAAGAGGCAAATGAAAAAAAATTATTCTATACATGGCGGTGCAAGTGCACTGAACATAAAAGTAAGGGTAAAAGAGGAATTTAATCTTTTCTTTCTTACTTTTTTATCTAATTTTTTTAAAATTTAGTTAATTTTGAGTAAATAAAAACTTGACCCACGTAAACAGTGCAAGTAGACTGTTGTGTATGAAATATCTTCCTGACAAATTGAACATTTTGCATTGCATATGGCTAAAGTGTAATGAGCTCCACCAATTTTTTATTCGATCAATTAGAATTGAAGGCAAAATATGCCGTTGATTTGATCGACTTGGGTTTTGTTAATTACATTTCTTTAGTGTCAAGCTTCATATCGAAACAGTAAACACTACTGACTACTTCAGAAAACAAATCTTAACACCAAACATCTGATATGTGGTTTTGCACATTTGCATCTTCGTAGTAGTGGTCCTGGACTCTTGGAAGGCTTGAGATGGGCCGATTTGATAGTCCGACCAGCCCATCATATCTCTGTTATTCGGATAACGGACACCTGGCTGCTGCTACAATTATGGAAAGATGAATTGTACAAAAAATATTAAAAAGAAAGAAAAAATGCTCTCACACTCAGATCTGGCAAAAATTAGCAACCCTCACCCGGTCTAGGCTGAGGTAAACAAACGAAGGATCAATATTGAAGCTTTAAGTGCATCCGTACAGACCCATATCAATGCAAACCTGAATCATAAAGCTTTAATTTTAGCCTGGAATTGGGTGCTTTTGTCCCGTTGGTGCTACCCAAATGCTTCAAAGCTCTGAGCTTTGAAGTGAGAGTCTTTGTTTATAAAGGGTTCTCAGTGATCTACTAACTGGGTAAGTCTAAATTTTCCAAATTTATTGAATTTCAATGTAGTATATGTAATTTTAAGAGATTAATATAGGTTTGTATGATGTTCTTATATTTCGTTGTTGTAAAATTTTGTAAAAGATCTGATTTTATTTATTTTAAGAGTGGAATATCTCAGATATGTTGGGCTTCAGAATCATAATTTGTTATTCGAGCTCGCTTGATTTGCAAAAGGGGTTATGAACTTCGGAACTGGGTGGAGTTATATTATTTAGTTGTGTTTTGTTGTAGTTTTAGTGGTTTTATGTTTGTGTGGATTGTGGAAGAGGAGTTGAGATGGGTGAGAAGCTTTGGGTGAGTGAAGAAGAAAAGGTTGTAGTGGAGTCAGTACTTGGAACTGAAGCGTCCCAGTTCTTAATCTCATTGGCTTCTGAGAATGTCGTGTCTGACTTGGTTAGGCCTCCGGGACAATTGGGAGTTCAGCAGGGGCTATCCCAGCTTGTCCAAGGTTCCAGTTGGAACTACGCCATTTTCTGGCAGATTGCGGGACTGAAATCTGGTGGAGCTGCATTGATTTGGGGAGGCGGACATTGCCGAGACACAAAGGGCGGTGCTGGTGTTGGAGAGGAGAGTTCTAGCACCTTGGAGAGAGTGTCAAAGAACGAGGAAGTGAAGAAGTGGGTGTTGGGGAAGTTACACTCGTGTTTTGGTGGTTCGGGTGAGGATAACTACGTGAGGAGGTTAGATGGGCTGTCCGACGTGGAAATGTTTTACCTCACTTCAATGTACTATAAGTTTCAATTGGATGCATCATGTGGTCCTGGGGAGTCATACAAGTCTGGTAAATCAATTTGGAGTTCAAATGTTGCTAGTTGTTTGCATCATTACGAGTCTAGATCGTTTTTAGCAAGATTGGCAGGATTCCAAATGGTGGTGTTTGTACCTATGAGATCAGGAGTTGTAGAGTTGGGTTCAGTTAAATCAATTCCAGAGGAACATAATGTGGTGGATATGGCCAGAAGTGTATTTGGGGAGTCCAGCTCTGTTCAGGCTAAGGTTTATCCAAAGATTTTTGGACATGAACTAAGTCTTGGTGGCCCAAAATCACAGTCAATTAATATCGCCTTTTGCCCAAAGGTAGAAACTGTCTCCTCATTTCCTTCCGAATCTTTTGACGTACAAGCAATAGGCACTTCAAATGGAAGTCGAATTGAGGATAGTGAAGTGAAAATGTTTCCTCATTTGAGCCAAATAATGGGTGGGAATTTCAGTTCTACAGCTGGAGTTTCAAGCTCAGAGCTGCCTAAAGACGAGTCATCGACACAAATTGATGAAAGAAAACCTAGGAAGAGAGGGAGAAAGCCTGCTAATGGAAGAGAAGAACCATTGAATCATGTGGAAGCTGAACGGCAGAGGCGTGAGAAGCTTAACCAGCGTTTCTACGCGCTTAGAGCTGTTGTTCCTAACATATCAAAGATGGATAAAGCATCTCTCCTTGGCGATGCCATCACATATATCAACGATCTGCAGATGAAGATCAGGGTCATGGAAACTGAGAAGCAGATGGGTAGCAGCCAAATGCAGTTTCCCATTCCAGAAATTGATTTCCAGGAACGGCAAGAGGATGCTGTCGTAAGGATGAACTGCCCTCTGGATTCCCACCCGGTTTCAGACATCATCAGAACACTGAGGGAACATAACATTGTGGCTCAGGACACTAATGTTTCCATAACAGATGATGGCACAGTTATTCATACATTCTCCATCCCGACTCAAGCTGGTGATACCGAGCAGTTAAAGGAGAAGCTGGTGGCCTCTCTGTCAAAATGATCAACTTGTAAGTTGTGTTTACTAACCTGTTTATGTTCATGAATACATCTGTTATATAACTTCAGGTTATTAAATGAAGTTCAAGGTGTAAAAGCTGTAAAATTAGTTTTACTAGCAAGATACATAATTCGGTATTTATTTTGGCATCGATCTTTGAGCAGAGACGGAGCTACTAAGGGACCAGCAAGGTCCCAGGCCCCCCCCCCCTCACTTTCTAATAAATATTTACAGTGTCATATATCAGTATAAATGTTTGAGTGGTTCAGTGGTGGAGCAAATCAATTGTTCACATCAGGGAGTGGGTTCGACTTCCCGTCATGTCAAGTATTAAATTTGTAGTTTTTTTTAATTCTTTTCAGTTTATTGACTAAAAGTTGCATATGCTTTTCAATTTTTTTTACCATAATTGACATGTTTTTTTTCTAAATATTTTTTTTCTTATTTTTTTCTTCCGTTATTTTGTTTATTTCAATTTTTCACCAACAAGAATATATAGCATGTTTTTTTCTCTGTTTTTTGTTGTTATTATTTTTCAAATTTCCTATAAAAAATATTTAGGTCCCCCTTAATATTACATCTTGGCTCCGCCCATGTCTTTGAGTATCCTCTTGCTTTTCTTTCCTACCCATTATAATGAATAAACAGTTTATTTGGGGAATTGCCTTGGCCATGGGGAAAGAAAAATGGATTGAAAAAATGATATGGGAAAATGACTCAAATGATCACTAAATTTTGTCAGAATCGACAATTTGATCATTGAAATTTAGAAAATATCAGAAATGTTACTGAACTTTAACTTTGTCTATTAAATTGATCATTTTGTCCATCTTGAATATCAATTTTTTTTTATTTCATTGTGGTTTTTATATTTCTCCCACTTATGTTATATGCATTTCTTTCGTAATTTTATTTATATAAGTAAAATATTTGACAAATTAGAATGTTTAAAATAGACAAAGTTAAAGTTCAGTAATCAAATTGTCGATTGTGACAAACTTGAGTGATCATTATAAATATTTTCCCAAATGATATTATAGGCTTCACGTCTTCTTCTCCTTAACTCACAAAGTCAAGGATTTCATTTAGAACTATTTTCTGCATAGAAATTAAAGTTTGAATTTGAACTCTCCTGCTATATTTTCTTCTCTAGTTCATATATAATGAAAAGGCTTGAAGTGAATGGTTCTACAGGGGTTGGTCACAATCCACTAGCATTTGTATATGTTTTGGTTTTATTCTTCTCCTGTGTGGATCGTGATTCAAATTTTGACCCAGAATTGCAACTGATCTGAACCAATGTCATAAACAACAGTGTTTGGCGCCAAGCTATTATATAGCGTGTATTGATTAGTTCCAAACTGGGTTCAACCTTCAAACCCCACAACTCGGTCAACGTCAAACTCCCATTTAAGCGCAACAAGTCAGACACATATCCGTCTATTAGGACTATATATATAAGTCGCTCGCTCTCCACCAAACTCACATATCTGCATCTCCTAGTTCATTTCCTTACAAAGCAAAACTGAGTGATTACTGTCAGAGACTCGGAAACACACTGAAAACAAAACTTTAAACTACCTGCATTACATTTTCGAACCCGAAAACAAAGATGATGATGATGAGGTCGACTTCGATGAGAGGCTTGTTTGCGGTTCTTTTGATTCTGATGGTGTTGTTTTCTTGTGTGCAACTCGGAGAAATGAGGCAGTTGAAAGCAGAGCAATGGGCTAAGAACAATAGTCTTCGGCTCGTGTTCGAGGTGCTCAAGAGTGCAGTTCCATCAGGAGGCAATCCCTGCTCCAACATCCCCGGTCGAAGCACGGGTCACTGCTAAAATTCGGACCCCTCTACCATGCATGCGCGCGTCCCTGGAGTAACACTTCATATTTTTGACTATTTTGATGCCCTAAAGAGTATGGTAACTTTGTATACCCGTAGAATACAGTTCATCATGAATCACTTTTTTTTTGGCTGCGGAACGCCATCACCAAAATCAGGCTTCGTTCTTCAGCCCTTCAGTCGCTGTAACTTGTAACTATTTTAACGATTATTTTATTTACTTTCATGAAACTCAATCGATTTATTTCTCATGTACATATATATATATATATATATATAGCGTGCGATGTGCATGTTGAGATACATAAAATGCATGCAAGGTTAACCATACGTACTATTTTAATTATATCTGTAGCCGGGATGCTAAGATCCTTTAGAAATCACGAATCACAAGAGGAAGCGTGCGTATAAATATTAAAATAGAAAGTGTGAATAAATACATTGTAATCAACTTTCACCGGTAGTAATATAAATATCTTTAAGATGTATATTAAATCTTTTATGAAGATATCAAACTCAAATAACCAACCATTTGATAGAGTTTTTAGTTAAAAGAAAACTAGTCAAAAACTCATAAATGCTGACTTACAGTATGCAGACCTTACCTTTGAAAAATCATATCTTAACCTACAGCAATCCTTTTTAAGAGATTTCAATTCAAGTTAACTGCGACACTATCATAAAAGGGAAGATATACACTACCGAACATCAACACCCAAGAGCCAAAGACAAATGAAGACAGGAAAATAATAACCCTCCTATACTTACAACACATTTTGCTTCACTGAAATTGAAAATTTAAAATAAAAAAAACAAAGAGAGGACAAAGATAGCTCACCAGAGTACAAGAAGATGAGTTGACTTATTTTTATTTTTGGCGTTGTTTGTTATTTTTCGTTTATTGATATTGAGAAAGGTATATATATTTTTAGGATCGGATAATTTGTAGTTTTATAATGTATATAAGGATATTTTGGGTAAAAAAAGCTTAGTAGGGGAGAGTTGATTCCTAAACCCATCTCCCCCCTAAGGGATCCAATTCAGGGTTTAGTAAGGAATCATTCCTGATATGAAGGTGTGTCCTGCCTTCATTCCGATTCCCAAATATACAAGTAAACGCCAAAACTTTTTCATCCCAGAATCATTCCCAAAAATTTGATTCTCATTCCCGATTAATAAACGTGCCCTTAAGACATAACACACCGGTAAACACAAGTCTTGCCAAAGAAAACATAATGAATCTTATGGCCAATTTGCATGGGTTTGCTTCTCCTAAAGTTTTTAAGTTGTTAACCGTCATTTTGATCCAAGTATTAAGTATATGTGTTAACAGTGTTAAAAAAAACGGTAATCGGACACGAATCGTTATGGTACTGATTATTTTGTAGCCGATTACTCGGTGATTAATCGGGATTAATCAGAATCGGTATTTTTTTTATCTATTAAATAATATTATAATTAGTAATATATTAAAAAAAATATCTCAAAGATCATTAGCATCTCCAACGATACCCTATTTCACAAATAAAGTCAAATTTTAACTTTTCTTACGTAAAATATCACTCCAACGGGTACCCTAAAGCAAAGTTAAATGTAACTTTGAGTTAAATTTTGAAATTATATTTAACAAAAGTGGAGAGAGAAAATGACTTGAAGTCATATTCTCCATCTTTCAGTTTTTATTGTTTTAACGTTCAATTTAGTCTAGTTTAACTTTTAAGTAATTTTTTTACTATCTCACAAGTTATATATCGTCTAGCTATATTTAACTTTTAGACAATTTTAACTTTAAAATTTAAAACTCTATCATTGGAGAAGGTAAAATGATTAAGTAAAAAAAAAATGTTAGGAAAGTGATCAAAATTGAACACATAGTTTAATATTAAAATAATAAACATAAGAGAAAGCATTTCAAATAAGAAAATCGCTCCATGTCAAATCTTCCTTGAAAAAAAAATTGGGTTTTGGGTTGTTATTTTTAAATTTTGATTTCTCATTAAAAAAAAAATTTGGCTGTGTAGACAGTGTAACACACCGATTAATCGGTGAATCGGCCGATTAATCGGTCTCTATACAGTTCACTGTGTAAGAGGCCGTTCAGGCCTTAATCTACACAGTTTCTTACCGATTACCGATTACACACCGATTAATCGGCCGTGTAGACTGTATTTTCGAACACTGTGTGTTAACCGTCTTGATTTTTTTTATAATCCTTTCATAAAACATGCACAAGTATTAAGTATATGTGTAATTCACCGGAAAAGAGAACGTATAAATTGGATGGAGATTTTACGTACAAATGTAGAACACAAATCTTAACAGCAGAACAGTTGGCAGCTAGCAGATTTTAGAATCCCCTCGTAGTTATGATACCAAGTCAAACGAATTGTTTTAAGTGACGGCTGCAGGTTTGATTAGACAGAACTAGAAGAGTAGAAGTCATAACAAGAAACGGTCCTGATCGCTTGCTGGTCAATCTGTCAAGTCAAATGAGACTCCATATTTTATTTGTTTTGATGAAAGGAACTTTTATTAACACAACAAAAAAGAGCTTACACAGTTACACCCATATCAGAACATAGAATATTAGTTAAATGAGACTCCATATTTGAGTCATCACTATCACCTCATATACATACATGTAATTCATATCTGTTTGTTTTGTCAAATTTGTATGCTTAATTTGGTCTTGTCGTGTAAATGGTTAACATGCACCAAATACTTCAAATTGACATTCAACATCAAGAGCCTCTTACTATATATATACACGCTTAATTTAATCTAGCCACCAACACCGTATAGCTGCTAACTCATTCCATGCAGAACTACTCAACAAGCAGAGATATGGTAAATACAATTCATTGTTATACGCTCTGTAGATTGCAGTAGAAACAAAGACAAAAAACGGAGTACCCACTGTCCACGTTTCTTAGGAAGTATAGTTAAGGACGGAGTTAAAATTTTATAATGAGATGGGCTAATTTTTTTCGTTTACTCATGGTGTACGAATTAAATGTATAAATTTAATGAAGACTAATGTTTAAAATTTAGAATTTTACACTAAAAATTAAGTTACAAATAAAATTACAAATGCTCGTGTATAACTATGTCTTTGACCATTGTTACAAATTACTGAAATTAAAATTCCAAAATAGATCGAGAATTCGGTCGGTCTAAATAGATCATCTTTGTATTATCACTCGATGAATGACCCTAGCTGTAAGTCCCTGACGTGTTCACTTCCATCAGTTCCACGTAGTTTACTATAAGCAGCTGGAACTCATATCCTACGCAAGAGACTTGAGGAAAAAGAAACTACAGGATATGATGAAAATGAAACTCATGCAAGAACGGCGTCGTATGTACTACGTGACCTTCAAGCTCAAGATACGTTTTGAATTGAAGTAGTCCCAAGCTTCTTGCGGTTTGACCAATTCAATTTTTTTGACCTTTTATAAATAACAAAATCGTCAAGGGTCAATACAACGAATAGCTACAGTTACATTTATTTGAAAATTTCAAGCCAATTTCATCGATCATACGTACCACTCCGACTCGATGCCTGCTATAAAACCCCATCTCCCTCACCAATCTCATATCCATTCCAATTCTTTCAATCTTTCATCTTCTCTTGCATATATACACAGGAGCACAAAACCAAAACCAAAGTAGCTAGAAAACTAGAATACAAACAAACTGACATATACTCTCTCCCCAATAGTCAGTACGTAGAAGCAGAAATGAATCTCTTCATGAGAATGGTCTTGGTGGCAGCGGTGGCAGTTGTTCTTATGAACATGGATTCAAATGAGGCGTGCAGGGTCTTAAACACTGACGTCGCTCTGCAAACGGGGACTACTGTCAATCCTCCTCAACTCCCTACGTTCATCAAGCAAGTAGTGCAAATGGGACTAGATAACGAGGGGATGACAACAACAATCCCTTCAAGGTCGACCAATCGAGGCCTGGACAATCTTTCTAAACGGGGATTCTACATTCCTTTGGTTATCCGGCAAAGATTGCAGAAGGGTCCTGTGCCCTCTGGCGGCAATCCTTCAACTAATATTCCATGAAGATCATGCATGGTTCCTCCTTATGCTTTATACGTACTCCAGACGCGCGGCTTCCAACATGTTGACGTTTTACTACGTCTCTATTTTTTTCTCATAAATTGTAAAGAATTGTTTATGAGCCTTACAGATTAGTATGCATTTGACAGTTGACACAGAAATTCATTATTTTTTTTAAAGCATGTTAATTAGCATGCATAAATTGTATCAAAATGATATATGTACGTAAATTGATTATACTACTCAAATACTCAATTATACTTTCTTTTTTGCACAGCTCTCTTGTACGTATAAAGATTTCCTAGTTCAAATATACTATGGCCGGATTCCTTGTTGCAAACCTATAGCTAGCTAGAGTGATCGAGCTATATCAATTTACCGATTTACGTCTTCTAAAATTGGTCTCGAAGTTGTAAAAAAGTTGTCAAATTAATGTAAAAGGGTCGTTGATTGAATCGACTACAATTACAAAAAGAATTACTCATTTACAACTATGAATACGAAGATATAGAGAGAGAATAGCATTGTGGCCGGCAAGAGATGAAGATCCGTAAATAAAGTCTTCTGTGCTCGATGTATAGCATGTTTTTAAACAAGCTAGAGTTTTTCGTTCTTAAATTTCTGATGGATGTCATGGAAATACTATAAGATACATGGCCAAAAGCACAACAAACATTTATACGCTCACATTTTCGTTGTTAATTTCACTTCGATAATCATAAATGCAGAACGGCAGTATAGTACCAACCACCTGCAGACACTAGGCAACATATATAGGCCACAACACTAAGAGCAATCACGAGCTGGCCGCTTCCCTGAGGGTTCTGATGGCTTGCTTCCTCTCCTCTGCCATGATGCATTGGCCATCGGATAATGCAGTCTCTGTACTGAAAATGCTTGCGAGAAAAGCAAGTAATCACTGGTATCACACAAATCAACACGATGAGATGCTTTTTAATCCCCTGACCAATTACAATTGCAGTCTGCAATTGACATTATTGAAGATATTAAGTTTGTCCTACTCTGTTGTTGTGATAGTTGACTTCTATAGCTTCTGCACAAATGGAGGCAGCACCAAGTGCTGCTGCACCTGCTGCTACTGTTCTTGCTACTAGTCACACTCTAGTTTGCTTTTAGTTCACATGCTCATATTACGGTTGCTTACCGTTTTCTTATCTCTTTGTGCATATATATTTGTTCCTTTCACTTGTAAAACTTAATCAGTCAATACAAAAGAAAATTGCTCCACTTTATTTCTGGATTCTCTCTTTTTTGGTTCATATTTTCTACATGGTATCCGAGCAGAACTAGTTCCTGTTTCTGCTGTGTTTTTTCTGCATTAATGCTTCTTCTTTAAAAGACTTTCTCTGTTTAATCTTGTTTCCTCAATATGCCTGAGGTTGCTTCTTCTACTTTTGAGATTGAAAACCCATTTGGGAGTTCTATCACTTCTAGTACAATTAAGGTTGATGTAAACACCAACCAGAGACTTTGTTCTATGTTTCTTAACGAGTTAAACTATCTTGGTTGGGCTCGTGCAGTGACTCTTGCTCTTGGAGGAAGGGCCAAGTTAGGCTCTGTCAATGGAGTCATCAAGACACCACCTTCTTCCTCTTCTGAAGCTTATGAGGCATGGCTGTGCAAGGACCAATTGGTCAGGTCTTGGCTTCTTAATTGCATGGAGCCTAATGTGGTTGACATCGTTAGTTATTCTGATTTTGTTTTGTATCTCTGAAAAGTGTAAAAGAGATGTATGAGAATCAAAATAATGCAGCTAGAGTGTTCCAACTGGAGAAAGACATCTCAGAGTTGGAGCGAAAAATTGAAGGATTTGTAAAGCATCTGGGATCCCTGAAGTGCATGTGGAATGAGATCGATGTCTACATACCACTTATCACTGATGCCTCTATACTTTGAAAGCGTGCCGAGGAAGATAAGATCTTCCAACTCCTCTCCAGCCTTAACTCTGAGTTTGAAGACTTAAGAAGCCATGTTTTGATGAATCATGAGCTACCTTCTTTCTCGAGTGCGTATGCCACTATTCAGAGTGAAGAACTAGGAAAGAAGGTGATGTATGTGGAAACCAAGGTCTCTCTGACTAAAGCCAGGGCTTATGCTTCCAAATCTGTTGAGCACAGACCTTATAGAGGAAAAATGCCAAACTTGAAGTGTAACTACTGCAATGGTGTTGGTCACATTCGGGATACTTGCTGGGTTCTCTATCCTGAATTGAAACAGAAGTTTGCTCAAGAGAGACAAGCAAGAGCTACTGCCAAGACATGGTCTCACAAGGCCAACTTATTGTCTTCTGTACTAGAGAATGCAATAACAACAGCTAGCTTCACTGCCAATCCAATCACTCTCATCAATGAGTTTGCTGCCTAATGACAACAAAAATAACATAATGGTTATGAGGGTACTAGTAGGATTGGAGGTGAAGGCCACACAACTTTGCTAGGACAATTTGCTGGGTTCTTGGGTGATAAAACTCGTGTTGTGCAATCTGATATTCCAGGTATCATTCAATCTTTTTCTACAGCTTTAAATTTGAGTGTTGGACATAATTAGTGGATAATAGACTCAGGTGCTACTGATCACATGACTAATCACAGGTCTAGTCTTAGTAAATTTAAGGAAATGAATTCTAGTGTATCTGTTGCTAATGGAAATGGAGCATCTGTTTGTGGAATAGAAAAATTCAAAGTCTTGTTTGATCATATCCAATCTGATGCCTTGTTTGTACCCTCATTTCCATGTCAATTACTATCCGCAGCAAAAATCACAAATCTTCTTAAATGTCTTGTCATTTTTTCTCCTGACATGGTGTTCTTTTAGGATCTGATCACCAAGAAGATGATCGGTGAATTAGTCTTTCTAAATGGACTTTACTATTTACCAGTAAAATCAAAGGCCCTGCAAGTCATTTCCAATTCATCTATACCTACTCAAGATCATCGACTTTGTCATCAAAGACTAGCTCATCCATCTGACAAAGTTTTGTCATTTTTGTTTCCAAAAGTGTGTAAAGGCAACATCTCCTGTGATGCTTGCCATTTCTTAAAGTCCACTAGATTACCTTTTGCTCTATCTCATTCTATCGTTAGTAATCCATTTCAAATCATCTATTCTGATATATGAGGACCTGTTCTAAAGTCTTTTGATAAATTCATATATTTTGTAACTTTTGTTGATGATTTTACAAGGATTACTTGTGTTTATTTACTAAAACTTAAGAGTGATCTTTTTGAAATTTTTAAAGACTTTCATCAACTTGTCATGACTCAATATTCTACAAAAATTCAAATTCTAAGATCTGATAATGGCTCTGGGTAGATGTCCAATAATATGTCTCAATATCTTAGTTGTCATGGAATTGTGCATCAAACGAGTTGTGTTGGAACTTCTCAGCAAAGTAGAATTACTGAGAGAATAAAATAAGGATCTT
The DNA here is from genome assembly GCA_946800695.1 of Geum urbanum. Taxonomy (NCBI): domain Eukaryota; kingdom Viridiplantae; phylum Streptophyta; class Magnoliopsida; order Rosales; family Rosaceae; genus Geum; species Geum urbanum. The sequence goes on along the minus strand of OX327002.1, from coordinate 48,609,551 downwards.
CTGAAAAAAAAAAAAAACTAGAGCTCTCATGTTTTACATGAACATCGCTAAGAAATTTTGGTCCCAAGGTGTGCTCACTACTACTTACCTCATAAACAGACTTCCTAGGAGAGTTTTAGAGTTCAAATCTCCTCTTGAAGTTCTAAAACATAGACAGATTGATTTGTCTCATTTGAGAATATTTGGATGTATTTGTTTTGTGCATTTACAAGAAAAACATCGAGATAAACTGGATCCAAGGGTTGTTAGATGCTTGTTTTTAGGATATTCATCTTCTTAGAAATGATACAAATGTTATGACCCATCCTCCAGAAAAATCGTGGTGTCCAGGGATGTGAGATTTGAAAAAATACACCATTCTTCACCAAAAAATATAGAAAGCGGTAAGAGGGAGTACTACTCTGATATGTTTCACATTCCTCCTAATTTTGGTCCTAACTTGGCTGACGAAGATTATTATAACAGTAATCAGTGCCCTGAACCTATAAAGACTCCTGATAACAGTGAAGTGGCCATATAGCATAATGTTCTTGAGGTTATAAAAGAGGTTGCTGAACCTATTATTCTTGGTCTAGTTAGGAGAAATCCTACTATGGAAAGGAACAAACCTGTGAAGTTGAAGGATTATGTAACTTATGTCTCAAAACACTATATGATTGATTTCATTAGTTATGACAAGCTATCTGATTAGTATAAGATATTTTTGGGAGCTATTGACAATTGTCATGACCCTCAAAATTTTGAGGAGGCATTATTACATGAAAAGTGGAGAGCTACCATTGATGAAGAATTGAACGCTCTTGATGAAAAACAAACATGGAGTGTGGTAAACTTCCCTAGAGGAAAAAAAGTTGTGGGGTGCAGATGGATATACAAGACTAAACTTCGGTCTAATGGTAGCATTGATAGACACAAATCAAGGTCGGTAGCTTGTGGGTTCACTCAGACTTATGTGGTTGATTACAAGGAAACCTTTGCACTAGTAGCAAAGATGAATATTGTTAGAGTATTGTTGTCTGTTGTAGTCGATCAAGACTGGTCTCTTCACCAAATGGATGTAAAGAAAGATTTCTTACATGGTGAACTTGAATTGAGAAGGAAATGTATATGAAGCTACCTTCTGGTCATCGCCAAGCTAGTGATCCTGAGAAAGTTTGCAGAATTCATAAGGCCATGTATGGACTAAAACAATCATCTAGGGCCTGGTATACTAAGCTTAGCTCAGTCCATGAAGGTGTTGGTTTTCTAAGAAGCAATGCTGACTCCTCCATGTTTGTGAGACATAAGGATGGCAGTAAGCTTGTTGTCCTCATTTATGTGGATGATCTAATCATCATTGCAGATAGTGCAGATGAGATTAAGGCCTTGAAGATAGCTCTACAAGGTACATTTGCCATCAAAGACCTTGGAGCTCTTAAATATGTTCTTGCATTGGCATTGAAATGGCATCTTCTTGTAAAGAGTTATTCTTGAATCAGAAAAAATACACACTTGATTAGAGTTTCTTTCTCTCCTCTGCCTTTAACCTTATGAAACAGATTGATTAGAGTTACTGCAAAATCCTTCTCCACAACTATTAACCATCCTAAAGACGAGCCACAAAATCTCATATTCGGCACACTTAGTAGCAAATCTAGGACCTTGTCATCGACAATGCTGTATACATTCCATGTATGACTTTTCTGAGCACGGATCAAGAGCATTGGAGCTGTCTTTTAAGAGAGTTGGACTTGATTGTCTTTGGCTACAAAGAACCATGACTTACAAACAATGTTGAATTGCAAGTAGTCTAATGGTGACACTAATCTCTCTAGAATTATTCCCAAGAGGTCTTTATCTAAATCTGCCCAATCTAGCTAGAGAAATCCTAAAAGAAACCAATTAGCTGGACTATCAATCATTCATTCGCATCTAAATCAAAACAACGGGAAGAAACATAAATTAATGCTCCCCTTTATATTTTTCTATCAAATAGTTCTATTTTGTTTATCAATTTTTTAATTTTTTTTTATATCAAAGATGCAAACACCATACTCTTATCAGTATAGTGAATCTGCGTATATAGGCGATAATGAGAGTAATCGATTAGGTGATTATGTAATTTAGGCGTATTAATTAATGTGTTATTCTCTACATTTTGATTATGTTATTTACTTAGCATTATTAGTTTTTACTTATTTTGTTATTTTTAGGTGTTAAAGAAAAGAGACGGAGTAGAGAATGTTACAACCATGAAAGAAGTTTTAATGATGGAGGTGAATGAGAACAAAGTTTCCAGAAGAACCTTGGAAAAAGAACAAAGCAAAATGAGCCAAATTAATTAGAAGACCATTTAAGAAGCCCAAGATTAAAGACAAAGTCAGCCAAAAACGTGGTGGAGGAAATATGGCAAGAAAATGATTCCCAAGTTGAAAAGAAGAAAGAAATCTATCAAAATAAGGAAAGAAGAATATGCCTGTGCAGAATTGTCAACTTCAATGGACGATTGAAAATAGATCAAGAGGAGTTAGATGACGATTGACCTATTGTTGGAAAGATCTTCGAGTCTTCTTTCCAACGAGAAAAAAGTCATAATTTTGGAGGTCTACAACTCCGAGAAAGTACGATTCTTTGAAAACTTCTAAGTTTATCCAGGTAGAGAAGGAAAACCTATTTTGGAGAGGAAAACCAATTTGTAATACCTATATAAGAAGAGACTCAACCCTTATTGTATCTATCTCTCATTATCCAAAGTTAGGCTGCCAAATTTACTCCTTATACTCTCCCGAAATACTTGAGCACCACCACCAAAGAGCTACCCGCCTCCACCAAAATTCTCCATACTTGAACCCCTCCGACTCTCAAGTATTAGCCTCCATCCAAATCTTTCAAGGCGATCTAGGGATTCATACACCAAAGAAGTCGTTGCTCTCTTGCTTTTAGGGCAATCTAGAAGAACCAAAAGTATAACAATGACATCTTTACTCCGTATTTCCTTTGTAGTTTTGTTTTTGTGTTTTTGTGTTTTTGTATTGAATTTGGAGTGAACCTTGGTTTTATGAATTATATGACTTTCAATAATCTTCCATGTGTTCTTTATTTTTATTTTCAATGCATGTGTTTATGTGACTTTAATGCTTTGAGTCTAGGATCTTCGGTGTGTCCAATCTTCAATGATTAGAGTATTAGGGTGATCCTGAGTATTTAGGAAAAATAATATGCATACGCGTCTTAGATTTAAACAATGGAATTTCGTTGGTCATTGTTATATATTTAATTTCTAATTAGTCTAAAAGAAGAGAAGAGATGATCACATGTAAATCGTAGTTAGGTTTATTTTTATCATAACATGAATTAGAGTTTTTAGGGGTCTTGCATTGCTTGTTTATGAATTTATGCATGTTAGAGTCCTAAAAATTTTGGTTTGTGCTTGTAACATTTTTAGGTAGAATTAATAAGTTAGAAAAATACAATTTGATTCCCCTTTCACTATACACAATAATTGCATGCACCATTCAATCCCTGATTTAAAACGATACCCTACTTATCAATGCTACATCTACACAAAACGAGTTTAAATTGAATGCATTATATTAAGTATTAAGTTGTTAATTTGGTGTTTAATTTTAATGTTATCATTAACTCGGTGGTTAACATATCTGGCTCCATTTGAAATCTAGAAGAGTACTCGACGCAGAAAGTTGTACTCGAGTACTTCTTGTTTCCGATCCCATCCCTTCGGCTTTGACTTCGACTTCATCTTCGCCTTTCGCCTTCTGTACGCTCTATGTAAGTTTAACTCAGTTTGGTACTTGGTTGCCGACTTGATCTTACCAACCATTTATACGTTGGAGAGACTGTACCGTTTCTATTTGGTTATGTTTCATTTTGGGTTGGGCCATTGTATTTTTTCCTCTATTTGGTCTTTAGAGGTTTTGGGCCAATGTTGTGTCGAGAACTTGAGATGGATAGAAGAATGTGTGTAATAGTAGTATCCATATTTCAAAGGTGAAAACATGATTGTTAATTATGTGCATTTTATTGATGTGTTTTGACTTTTGAGTCCCTTTATGCGTACATAGAGAATCCTACTGATTAAGATACAGAAATACGGAATCCTATTACATAATGGATGTAATATATATATATATATACACATATATATTTACTATATAACAAGGATGAACTACTGTTCCAAAGAACAGTTGTACTGTTCATGGGGCATTTTCGTCCCTATTTTGTGATCGTGCTGTGCGTGCAGATCTCAATCGACTTAATTCTCTCTTCCGACCTAATTCTCTCTTTCGATATCGGCCTCTTATTCTATCTACGATCATTCTATTCTAATCACAGCCTCTCTCTCCTCCCCTCTCTCTCTCACACAATGAGACTTGACTACCCTGAATCGACCCAGCCCCGACCCCGTCTCTCTCTCTCTCTCTTCCGTCTAAAGTTTGCAATCTAGCATTTGTTCAGCATTCATTGTTGAATCATTTTGGTATGTAAGGTTTGGAATTGGGTTTTTCTATTGTCTCTCCAATTTGAGGTTTTCTTTGTTGCTCTAATTTGATGTTCCTTCAGTTCCTTTGTGGTTTCAGATATCTTGGGTTCCTTTATCGCTTTGTTCTTTGTTCAAGGGTTATTTCGATCTACGATAATCATTGAGTCCAAGGCGTCTTCCATCCTCATCTACGTTCCTCATCTGGGTAATGTAATCTTAGCTGAGGTGTGGGTTTTTTTGTGGTCTATTGAAATTTTGTTACTCCTTGATTTGATAGATGTTTCCAGGATCATGAACGGGTCAATCTGGGCTTTTAGTTTAAGCTGTTACGTTTGTTTCTATTATGACAACTTTTGGAACATTTGTGTTTGCCTTTGCTGATTTGTGTTTTTGTCTCCGAAGGAGATCGAAGTGGATTCAACTAAAATGAGTTCGAAGGTATGCATATCAAATTATCAATATGGCCTTTTGGTTTGGAACATTATGTGTTTTCCTTTACTGATTTGTGTATTTGTTTCTAAAGGAGATTGAAGTGGATTCAACAATAAGGAAATTGAAGGTATGCTACCTTGAAAAGTTTGTTGTGTGTTGTTGTGGTGTATTGAAATTTTGTTACTCCTTGATTTGATGGATGTTTCCAGGATCATGAATGGGTCAATTTGGGATTTTAGTTTAAGTTGTTATTTTGTTTCTATTACGACGACTTTTGGAACATTTTGTGTTTGCCTTTGCTGATTTTTGTTTTTGTCTTTGAAGGAGATCGAGGTGGATTCAACGGGAAGGAAATGGAAGGTTTGCATATCAAATTATCAATATGGCCTTTTTATTTTAAGATGTTGTGTTTGCTTCTACTTATTCTAGGTTTGAAACATTATGTGTTTTCCTTTACTAATTTGTGTGTTTGTTTATGAAGGAGATTGAAGTGGATTCAACAATAAGGAAATTGAAGATATGCTACCTTGAAAAGTTTGCTGTGTGTATATATTTTAAGGTTTTGTGTATGCTAACTTGAACTATTTTTTTTAATATTGTTTGTGGCTAATGTTTCTCTCATTTCTCTGATGTTGCAGCTTATTGGGCAGTCTCCTCACATTCATCGTCAACAGGTCATCTACTTGAACTTCTTGGACTTATGCTTTCTTGGATTGAGTTTGTTTGATTTTCTTAATGCTTTGTTGTATTGAGTTTGTTTTGTCCAAGATTTTTTTTTCTCTTTTCTTTGTTTATTCGATTTTTGCAAAAATAAAAGGATTGATGGAATCTTGCTATGCTTATGGGTTAAAACATTTCATAGATTCTTGTGGCTTCATTGGGAGTTTTGGTACCCTGTCCAAGTATGGGGGTCCTCTAATCATTTTTGATATAAAAAAGGGTTCATTGTCGTGTTTTTGATCATTTTGTACATAATTAATATGCTTCAGTAGTTCAGTCAAAGTTTATAATATGTTTTATAATTAACCACGGGATGAACTGAATTATGTGGATTATATTGGCCTACCTATGAACTGTGATTTTGGATTATGTGGATGTGTAAAATCTATGAAAAATATTGTTGCATGCTCATCATGAACAGGATGTGGATGTGGGTGCTTCATTGGTTTCTCTTTTTCTATATAAATTTCAATGGATCTAATTAGGTTATTTGTTGGGTACACATGAGTGATTAGCAATTAGGTTTTCCTCTTTCTCCCAATTATCTGGAATCGCCGCCCCCGCCGCCATCACGATCCTCATCCTCCTATAGAACCCACTTCTGAGTCAATCTACTATTCTTTCCATTACATCTCTCTCAAATCAAATCATCTTGTACGTAAACAACAATTCTAGACCCTATTACCGAGACACCAAAACCTTAACTTTGGTTGTTCTCACCTTTTCCTCAAATCGTTTTTCCCAATTTTCAAATCATAATCTATATTCAACAAATGGCATCTCAAGTACCGGTCGAGATCGACATTTTATATGGTGTTGAGGATAAAGATCATGATGTCTCCTTCGCGGTCATTCAGATCTTTGGTCCTAATAAGTTATCTGTTGAAGGTTTAAAGTCTCTCAAGCATTGGCTACTCAGACTCTGGTGTGGAGCGTCTAACACTGGTTCAATAAGTACCACCTACCATTCCCCTGACCATATAGTGGGGCGATTCAGAAGCAACGAAGTGTTTCGGCGAGCACTATCACGAAGCTTGTGGTATTATGGGTCTTTGACTATTGTTGTAGAGTAATATGATGGTTTTTCTCCTATACATTCAGCGGTGGTTGCTGTGACCAAGGCATGGGCAGGCACATGCATGTTGTCGACAACGATCTGTTGGGGCCTATTACTATCCCGCAATGATGGGTTACCCTAGGCAACTTCTTAGGTAGGTATGTCGATTATGATCAGTATAGTCTGCATAATATTGGCGATATTCGATTGTTTGTAAAGGTTGACCTCAAAGGTGAGCTTGCGACTTGTCCTGCAAGCTTGGATTGACTGCGATATTGAATATCTGACCTTGAAAGGCTACTGTAAGGGATGTGGTAGTTTTGAATATTCTGTTAAGGATTATTTGGTGTACTGCAAGCATGCGGATATACAGGTGTTCGTGGGCTGTGATACCCAAAGGGTACTAGACCCCTGGGGCATCAATCAAGAGGATCATATTCTAGCTAGATTGGGAGGCGGAGCGGTTTCCCAGAGGGAGGAAGGGGTGGACAAGGCTGATATATGGGTAGCCACCCCAGGGGTTCCTCAAGTATTTCCAAGGGAAGCCGTTGAGGAGGAAATCTAGAATATTTTTCTTTTGATAGAGGTGAACACTCATCCGGGACAGATTTCAGAGGTCGACTACGAGGTGGTGCAAGATCGTAGGAAGAGAAGAAAGTTAGGGGCCCGTATCACTGTTTAGGGGTCGAGACCTGAGGCCCCAAAGGTGTTGGGAGGATATTCAGTGCCTACTGTGGCTCGGCAACAGCTCGGTGCATGGAGCTTACCTGAGGAGCACACTTTGATGGCTCTTCTGGTTGAGATAAGAACCATTATCTCATCATCATCACCAGTTGTACCGTAATAGATATGGTACTCAGTCAGCTAAGGAGTGGCATAAATGAAAAAAAGAGTCTTTGCTGCTCTGGTTTGTTCGTTTGGCTTATTTTGGACTTAACTAACGTTATTATTGTAGTACATTAGAGTTTCAATTTATAGAGCCGGGTATTCTGGTGGAACTTTGTACTACAGTCACTATTATATATTTTCGCCATATCAAAACAAAAAAAATTAGGTTATTTTTTTTGGCAGTGAACTAACTACGAAAGAGGAATGACTTTATTTATGCTGATGGTATGTTTCTTCCTTTCTTATTAATTCATCCATTTTATGTTTGAGTGGTTGTATATATTCGTCTTCCACCCTTCTCATGAATTCTTTAAAGGGAACTTTGGAAATTCATGCTAAGGGTGCTGATTTTGTGCTATAATTTTTTCATTCTTTGATATTGGGCTTTTTTTATATTACTGTCCTGTTTGAGTATTTGCTTAGTGACAGTGAAATTAGAGCTCTTTAATTGGTTATCCGTTTGAACTTTGTGACATCTATTTTTATTTGTGTGTTTGAACTTTGTTGCATATGTTATGTTATATCCTTAATTCTTTCTTCGGCATTTATTATTCTCATTGTTTCATTGCTGAATATTCTTTAATTGCGGTATTTGGGAATGAAATGTGACTTTAAACAAATGAATTGTTGTTTTGAGTATAACATTAAATTGTTGTTTTAATTGCGGTATTTGGGAATGAAATGTGACTTTAAACAAATGAATTGTTTTTTTGAGTATAACATTAAATTGTTGTCGATTATGATAACAAATTGTTTGAGATGATCTGTTCTTGTTATTTTGTTGTTTTGTGTTCTATTTTGGTTTATTCCATCGAATACAATGTATTCCATTCTTCCTGAGTGTGTAATTTAATTTCTTATTCATTTATGCTTTCTAGTTTTTTGGGTTTTTTTGTTATTATAATAAATCCCATGTTTTTTTTACCTTGATTTGAAAACTAATTTATTTTCAGCTCTTTTTCTTTATTGTTGGTCTAGAATTGACACTTACTGTGATGAAAGAGTTGTTCCGTATGCGCGAGTCTGTTCATGGGGTCAGTTGTCCTCATCACTCGTAGTGTATTCAATTCTTCCTGAGTGTATAACCATGGTCTACCATGTGTTTCTACGAAACTCCGCGAGGATTTCTAGTAGAAGTGCGGGTCGGGCTATTTTGGGTAATCTGAGTTATCGTGCGTATATCGTCATTTACCTGCTATTAAGAGTAATACACCAAACGGACGTTAGAAGTCTTGATGAGGTGTTCCCGCCTTCGACTCTCTGACGCTCTAGTTAGTGTATGAAGTGTAACAATAGTATTGGTAGAGTAACGGCTGTACCTTTTATCTGTTTGTAGATGTGTTGCTTATATTGCTGGTTGAGTATGGAGTCTTTTGTTGCTCTTTGATGTGGGATCTGTTAGTATTGTATCATTAGTTATACGATTAACATACTTATCCGCTTAAAGAAGATTAGCAACACCTACCACACCACACACAAGACCACCAAGGAGGCTCCAACTTCACTCACCAGACCCACCCCCTCCGGACGCGCACGCGCCCGTGGGGGGCGCGCCCGAATAAGCAGAACACACACCAGCAGAGTGCAGGTTGTCCCACATCGAAGAACACCACCAGGCTCCAAACTCAACCACCTATATATATCAGGTATTTATTACAGGTAAGATCATCCCATCGAGAGCCAGCTGACTCACTCGATTCATATCACACTACTCGCACATTCGCTTGACTGTTATATCCAATACATCATCTGACTTAGGCATCGGAGCGTTGAAGGCGGGTCACCCCGTCTCAACCCCTGACCGCCTGTCTCGTTGTTGTATTCTTCTAACAGCTGCACCCGAACGCCCGAGAGGAAGAGGAAGCGCCCGACAGGAGGATCCATCGCCCGAAGGAAGGAGCCTGCACGCACGAAGGAGGAGAGAGAGCGCCCGCCCATCCGAACAGCCCCAGCGTTCGGACGCACCAGAGGAAGGAGAGGGAGGAAGTGTATTCGTGTTGCTTCTGCCCCGTTACGCCCCCGCGCGTAATTCGGTAGAAACATCTGGCGCCGTCTGTGGGAAACTTACAAATTGCAAAACTCGTATAAACACCACTAAAATCAAAGGTCCACATGCTCAACCCGGTGACTAACGGCAGCAACACGCCCGATGGGGAGACGCCGCCAGACTCGCAGGGGCGGAATGTATTAGCGGCCGACAGGAACGGCGACGAGGGACGCATCAGTAGCCTGGTCCAGGAGCTACGGGAAGCGGCGCTTGAAAGAGCAGAGGAGCGCCAAATCTGTCAGAGGTTGGAGGAGCGACTGGACGCGCTCATTAGCCAGCAGATGGAGCAGCACGAGGAAACCCAGGAGATCGCCAGTGAGGAGCAACACCCGTTTGGCCGGACCGACGCCCGGGCGGTCCGAGCGCCCTCGCCGGTAGAAACGTCGGCACCACCAACAAACGATGCTTTGATCCCTCGGATGGAGGAGCTGGCGGAAGAGGTCTCGCGCTTACGCAAGAACAAGTCGGCCGGTCAGGGCGGGACGTTCGCCCCCCGGGTCAGTCCGTTCTCGGCACACATACTGGAGCAGGGAAGGGATCCCCACGCGAAAATAACGAAGATCGCTCGGTTCGACGGGAGCGGAGATCCACGCGCGCACATGGACGAGTTTCGATCCACCACGGATGGAACCCGGTACTCAGACCCAACCTTGTGTTTCCTGTTTCAGGAGACACTGGCGGAGGAGGCACGGAGCTGGTTTTACGAGATCCCGCTAGGATCCATCCACTCATTCCTCGAACTGGCGGAAAGCTTTCAGAAGCGCTACAGGCTCCAAGGCAAGTACAACACCGTGGGCATCCTCCTCAAAGTCCGCTAGGGGATGGACGAGAGCCTGTCGAGCTACATCAACCGATGGAGGACGCTCGCAAGCACGTGTAGGGACCTTGATAAGCGAGTGGCCAAGGTCGCCCTGATGGATAATCTGCTCGCCACCCCTTTCGTAGAGAAACTTGTGAGGAAGGAGCATCTCGACTACGACAAGATCATGGACCTGGTTGTACAGAAGGCGTTAGTGGAGACGCGAGTGTACGGGTCCACCTCCGAACCCAGTTCCAGCAGACCAGAAGCGACAGGCGGCCAACCACGACAGCCGGCGGACGACGAGAGACCAACCGGGGGCTTCAAGAGGAGCCGGGACACACGCAGACAGAACTACCAGAGACATTTCTTCCGCGACCATCAGGGTAACAGCTACAACCAGGCACGGGGGCAAGCACAGCAGGGTGCCCACTTTCCGCCGGCACCACGCTACCGACTGGCGGGACAGGAGATCTTTACGATCGACGGGCGGTCGCCCAAGCAGCTTCTCCGCCTGCATCGACACCGAATACCGCCACCAAACAACATGACGAGAGCGATGACTCCGACCGGCCAACTCCCGGACGTATGGTGCGAATTCCACAATGCCACCACCCACCGTACCAACAGCTGCATCATGCTGAAGAAGGCCCTTGAAGACTTGAAAGACGAACGAGCAGCATCTCCGAGGGCGGAAGGACGACAGCGCCAGGCGGGCGCCAGGACCCGTGGGACTATCAACACGATATCCGGGGGCAAGCGCAAAGAGAGGACATCATCGCCCGATCGCGCGAGCAAGGCAGTGCTGGCGATCGGGGCAGGAAGAGCGCCCAAGGCAGGGAGGAAGGAGGCGCCCACCATCAGCTTCACAGCAAGAGACGAGGAGGAGAACCCGAGGGACAGCACCCTACCGTTCGTAATCGACGCGATCATCGACCAATTCCTTGTGAAGAGGGTGCTAGTAGACAGTGGGGCGTCCGTGAACGTGATCTACTTCGACGCGTACACGGCGCTCGGACGGCCCGCCAGCGAAATGACGCAGGACCATGAGTGCATCGCCAGCTTCACGGGCGAGACGTCGTATCCAATCGGGAGCGACAACCTACGGGTCGAGATTGGCGCACCCGACTCCCCGCACGGCGAGATCCGGACGGACTTCATCGTCATGGACACCCCCTCCCCCTACAACGCCATACTCGGGAGGCCAGGGATCTGCAAACTAAAATTGATCATCGCAGGGCACCTGCTCTTGGGAAGATTCCCAACCGAGTGTGGAATCGGGCGCGTTCGGGGATATAATCACGACGAAACCACGGAGCCTCGGGGCAGGCAGGAGGTTCTCACCTTGGAACCCACGGACCGGAGGGCGCGATCCACGCACGAACGTCGAGGGACCACACCTCAAGTAATCTATTGAACGGGCAAGGAAACGGGCCGCCCGATCGTCCAGACAGGCGCATCCACAAACCAACCAATCCAACCAGGGGACTGGGAAGCAATCCAACGGAAGAGGGACCCCCCGCCCATGGAACGTCCAACATTTGGGGAAGTACTTTTGTTAAAGACTTATCATATCGATATTGTACTTCTATTGTGCTCTTTCCATTTGCCTATATTTTCGCGCCCGCTCGTCCTTGACCCGCCCGCCCGTGTACTCGGGGGACTCGGGACTGGGGATAGGCTACTCGCGTAAATATAACATTTGGTTGAAGACCATGGCCATTCAAAGCAAGGGAATTGGCGCGCGTTGGCGCGAGTTATTCAAAAGATGCCAAAAAAAAAATCATCAAGGCACACAAACGGAAAGAAAAGAAGTTTCATTCATTCGCCCGACTACAAAAACCTACTCTATTACAAAACACAGGAAAGGAAAAGCTACTCTACTCCACCCCCGTATCAACATCCAGCTCTTCACCCTCCTCCGACGACGCCACCTCAGCTTCCACCTGCTCGCCCGGATCCACTCGCATGACCACTGGGTCCAGCTCCGCCTCAGCAGGTCCCCTGGAAGGCCCCGCCACTCTCTCATATGCAGGAACCTCGGCACCCGCCAGCTTCTCAACCTCAGACTCCAGGAACGCCTCCCGAGCGGCTGCTTCAGCACGAACGCGCTTCAGCTCGGCGCGCAACCGCTCCACCTTAACCAGAGCCCTATCCCGATCAATCTTGGCCAGGGCTTCACAGGCAGCAACTTCTTCCGCCTGGGTATTCGCCTCGTCCGCACGAGCGACGTACCGCCGCGCCAGGTAGTTGGCCTTGTCCTGACTGGCCACCAACCGATCCACCACCTTCCGGTGCTCCAGCGCGTCAGCCCTGAGGCGTGCAAGTTCCGCAATCTCCCGCGAGCGATAGCGGAAGACCTGCTGCATCAGGCGGGTGCACGAGCCAAAAACCGCATCTAGCCCATCCAAAGGGGCATCCTCCACCGGAGGCAGCAGGGACACAAGCACGGCAGCATCATCCGCCAGCGAACGGCGCAGCCCATCCACAACATCATCGCCCGACCCTGGAGCGGGGCCGGGAGGGGAGTCTTCCGCCCGCGCCCGCTTCCGCGTCCGTTTCCCGCCAATTCCTTGCGGGGGAGACTTTGGCGCACCCAAGGACAGGAGCGAGGGATTTGGAGAGTAAGAGCATTGTGGAGGACTTGAAAGTCGACTTGGAGCCGGAGGCGCCACAGGCGCACAACTTGACGACGAAAGCGCCAGAACAACCTCCCGCCTGCGCCCGACATCATCTCGCTCGGCCTGCACTTTGGACCCCGCTGCATCCCCTCGTAGCGGGCATGGGGAGTCCGCTCGCACCTCTTGGACGAGCGGGGCAGGAACAGCCACATTCGCAACAGGAATCTTGGTTGGGGTACTATCCACCGGGACAGAAGAGCCACCACCACTACCCGCCACCCCGTGGACCTTCGCGACAGCACTCCGCATTCTGAGCAAACAACGCTTGACCGCTTCATCCATATTCTTCACTGCAAAGCGCACGAAAGGTTAGCAAACAGACAACACTTCGTTAAATTACTCTATTCCTTGCTAGATACTACAACACACCCGGGCGGCCTGGTGGCATGCCAGCGCCCGTCAGGCATCCGCCCGTACCGAGCGTACGAGAGGACTGGGGGACTTCCGCCAGTATGGGGTGCGCCAGGGTACGTTGGCGCACGGGCGAAAGGGACAACACTTGGCAGCAAATAGCAAAACACCAGAAACACCAAAACCCACCAAGTACCACCCAAAACAGATCAAACCCACCCCCCCTCGAGAACAAGCCCTGTTCTTGAGAGAAACAAACAGAAGCACCCAAAACAAACCCACAAATCCAAAAACACACAAAAACCAAAGAAGAGGCACCAAACAAACACCAGGGACGAGGGCCTCACCAACGGCCCAAGGGAAGCATTCGTATTTAATGCTGGTGTGGGCCCTCGTCCCCTCATCACAAATGCTGGCCGTCGTACTCCGGCAACAGAGGACACAAACACAGAAAGCTCAGGGAGGCAGACAGCAAATGATTTCGACAGAGTTTTTGTAAGTCATGAGAGTGAGGAACAAGACAAACCACACCCCTATTTATACTAATCGACCGACGTCAGCCAGCGAACGCCAGCCGTCCATCTTTCGCGTGCCCACCGTTGGATCGTGACGCGTGGCCCGATCGGTCCACTCCCCCCCCTCAATAACCATGCCAACCCTTCATCTTCCCGCCTTGAATACAAACCCTAGCACGATCCCCCCAGTTCAACACGTGGCACCCATGCACCACTCCCATGCGCCCACGCGCGTGACGCCTGCACTTCAGACGGTCGTGACGACAGCAGCATTTGATGCCTGGCCCACGCCAGCATTAAATACGACGACCAGCATTCATCACAACGGTTCCCAAGGGAAGATCAAAAGGAATGTCATCTCAACCGTTTCATCATCAGCACACCACCAAAATCCAAGGCAAACTACCCGCACGACCAGTGAACACAGATCACTCGCGCACGTCCAAACAAAGTAAACACCACCGCGCACGATGGGAACTCCCCTCCATGCGCACACCAGTAAGAACTGACGCTGCGGTTTAGGCGGCAACAGGCATGGCGCGCTAAACTAGACGGGCGCCACTGGCGTAGGGTTCTCCCCGTATGTGCAAAACATTAGCGATCGACGCACTGGTTCAGCCCTGGCAGGTTGCAGGCGCTGAAAGCAACGGGTAGGGGGTACGTCCCCTCCGTACGCACAAAGCATACAGGTTGCCTATCGTGAAAAGGCAAGGAGCCCGTCCTCCCCTTGCAGACCCTAAAACAGTAGGCGGCAACAGGCATGGGGTCTGTCCCCTCTCTTGCGCGCTAGGGGTCCCACGGGCGTGGGGTTCTTCCCCTCCGTGCGCCGCCTCATTCCAAAAGCAGAGGCATGGGGCTCGTCCCCTCTCTGGGCATTCCAAGAATCGATGGGTGCCACGGGCGTGGGGTTCTTCCCCTCCGTGCGGCAGCTCATTCCTAGCAGAGGCATGGGATACGTCCCCTCTCCTGACGAACTAAAATCGGTTTACACGGCAACAGGCATGGGGTCCGTCCCCTCTTTGCGCGCGCTAAACACTATTGGCGACCACCGGCGTGGGATTCTTCCCCTCCGTACGCCAACTAAGTCCTAATAGGGACGTGAGGTCCGTCCCCCCCTATAGGCCACGGACACGACGCGGGTGTTGGGTGCGCCCCTCCTCGACGATCGCAAAGGTACAAGCCGAATTAGCGGGGCTAAGCTAGATGGGCGGCACGGACGTGGGGTTCTTCCCCTCCGTGGGTGTAACGTTAACGATCGATTCGTCGACTCGGATTCTCGTAGGGGTATGGGGTCCGTCCCCTCCTTCAAAGGCCCGAGACCGATGAGCATAGTCCGGGTATGGGGTCCGTCCCCTCCAGGCGCGAAATTTCCCCGGGTTAGGCGGCAGAGGCCTCTGTGCGCGCTAAAGCCAAGGGCGGCACGAGTACGTGATCGTGGGCGCCACAACACTTATAGGTCGCGGTCCTGATCGACCTGCTGACGCTACAGCGTACGCGACGGCATCCCCGTCGACGTGCGGCGTACGCAGTATACCCCATCACTGGCGTACAGACAACATTTGCATACACTTACACATCACACCACATATTCATGCATCATACCATACACACCATACATATATATATATATCTATCTACCTCTATATCTATATGCTTGTGTCTATATCTGTTAAACTTATATATGTTTACAAAACCGAACCCACGGGCGCGCGGGTTCAAACTAGCAAGATCAGTTTGGACGCCGGGCCCAGAATACAGGAACAGGTACACGAGTGAACAAACAGGTACACGCTCGGACGCCCAGGTCCCACTCCGTCAGGCGAGCCCTTTCTTGACCGGAGAGTTTGGGGACTTGGGGGTTACAGGATCATACACCATTGCTCAAATCGGATAAGTATTCCTGTTAATCGCACACCCTTTTTCAACTCCCCAGTCAAGAAAGTTCTCTTTGACTCGGGGACTTGGGGGACTTGTTAGTATTGTATCATTAGTTGTACGATTAACATACTTATCCGCTTAAAGCAGATTAGCAACACCTACCACACCACACACAAGACCACCAAGGAGGCTCCAACTTCACTCACCAGACCCACCCCCTCCGGGCGCGCACGCGCCCGTGGGGGGCGCGCCCGAATAAGCAGAACACACACCAGCAGAGTGCAGGTTGTCCCACATCGAAGAACACCACCAGGCTCCAAACTCAACCACCTATATATATCAGGTATTTATTACAGGTAAGATCATCCCATCGAGAGCCAGCTGACTTACTCGATTCATATCACACTACTCGCACGTTCGCTTGACTGTTATATCTAATACATCATCTGACTTAGGCATCGGAGCGTTGAAGGCGGGCCACCCCGTCTCAACCCCTGACCGCCTGTCTCGTTGTTGTATTCTTCTAACAGCTGCACCCGAACGCCCGAGAGGAAGAGGAAGCGCCCGACAGGAGGATCCATCGCCCGAAGGAAGGAGCCCGCACGCACGAAGGAGGAGAGAGAGCGCCCGCCCATCCGAACAGCCCCAGCGTTCGGACGCACCAGAGGAAGGAGAGGGAGGAAGTGTATTCGTGTTGCTTTTGCCCCGTTACGCCCCCGCACGTAATTCGGTAGAAACAGGATCCTGTCTTTTGTACATGGCCAATCCTGGTATCTTTCGTTTGCCGTACCGAATGCGTGGACGTTCGGATGGTGTAGTTTTCTTGTTTAAAGTTGGAGCCTGTATTGTTGTCATGTGTTGGTCTGAGCTGAGTTGACCCATTTGTTAAGGACTAAGTATGCGATAATTGTGTGTTACATGATCACACACTAACAAGTCCCCCAAGTCTCCAAGTCAAGAGAATCAGCTCTTGATTGGGGAGTTGCAAAGCTTTTTCCGGTTTGCACACGTGGTCACTCGAGGAGGGGTCCGCACCCTAGAAACCCTTAGTCCCCCAACTCTCCAATGAAGAGATGGTTGAGGTCGAATGTCGAATGTTCGTGTTGTGGGGCTATTTGTTTTTGTCACTCGTCCCGCGATAGTGTGAACGTTTGTTGTCGTTCCGCTATCGGGGTGGACTCCGAAACTTAATGTTGCTGTTTGGATCCGCTTATGTGGCGGCAAGTGATGTCGCTACTCGTCCTACGATAGTACAAGCATAATTGCCACTTGCCTATCAGTATTGCTCTATCAGGATGATGCATAACGGGAGGTCCCAGACCTCAGTCCGTTAGCCCCGATCAATGGCGCAGGTCATGATGGTATCAACCGTTCCCATGATAGCGCAAGCATAATTACCACTTGCCTATCGGTATTGCTCTATCGGGATGATGCATAACGGGAGGTCCCAGACCTCAGTCCGTTAGCTCCGATTAATGGCGCAGGTCATGATGATATCAACCGTGCCCATGATAGCGCAAGCATAATTGCCACTTACCTATCGGTATTGCTCTATCGGGTGGACTCCGAAACGATGTTGTTGTTTTCGAAGTGGGCCCCTCTTGTATTTTCGTATTCCAACCTTTTTGACTTCGTAACGGTTATTTGTCGCTTGACATGCTCGTGTGTGATCTACGCATTTTATGCTTGATTCTTAACGTCTTTCTCTTTACATTTAGCTTTGTTTTGACCTTAGTACTATCATTTCTTACTTACTTTATGCTTTTAGGTAGAAATAAAGGAGAAAATAATAAAGGAGGCGTTTTGGAGCTAAAAGCGGGCTAAGGAGAAAAGTTCTCAATTCCGGAGAAGAAATGGTCCGAGGAATGGTCTTCAAATGGTTACTAAAATGCTTTCCCACATGGTGTCAAGAATTGAAGACCAAATGCCAAAAGAAATGGATACCAAAATGGTGGACAAAAAGATGAAGACATTTCTCCTGCGCAACCCAGGAAAGAGCAAATATGGCGGAATATATGGAGCATATAATGGACGAATTTTGGAGGATATTCCATGAAGATAAATACCTGATTTGAGGGCCAAAATATGTTAAAATATATGGTATATTCGGCCAAGGAAGCTTAGAGGAAAAGGAATGCAAAATTTGAAGATATCAAGATTTCCTACTCCTTGTAGAAGAAGAAAATCTGGGCTGCCAGGTCACCCAACTTCAAAGGATCACCGAATATTCAAATCAACTCCGAATTTAATGATCAGATATGATATTTTATAGCCCTTGAAGTCTTCTTTCCAACGAATCAAGAATCGTAATTTTCAGATCTCTACAGCTCCGGGAAAACGCGTTTGAAGTTATACTGTCAGATTTGCCCGGGTACATAAGGAAAGTCTTGTTTTGGTAGGAAAAACCCTACTCTTCTCCTATATAAAGGGGAGCTCGAATCTTTCATTGGGATCACTTATTCTAGATGCCAAAGCTCTGCCTCTAAACACCTCCACACGTCCAAAATCTCTCCAAGAAATACCAAGAAGCCGTTCACACCAAAATCCATCATCTACCTTCCTCCATCGAGACTTTCATGGCAATCCTAACTGTCTCCTCCATTCATTGAAGGCGTGGCTTACATCAAGTAGACTAGGGCAATCCCGACATCAAAAAGTGTAACCATGACTTCTACTCTTTACTTCTTGTATTATTTCTTGGTTTGTATGGACAAATTTGTGGAAGTGTTTTTGGTTTGTAATTTTATCAAGTTCACGTGAACCTTCCACGTTTTAGTCTTTGGTTTTCATGCTATATTTTGTGCTTAACGCTTTGATTTATTGCATGGCAATCCTACCTTAAATCAATGGAAGTGTCAGGGCAATCCCTACACTTTACTTTTGAGAGATATGCATGAAATTAGTCGCTAAAGACTTAGAACTAATAGGTTGCATGTAATTTGGTAGGTTCTAAAGAGTTAGGTGAAAGATGAGTTGATCATTGTATATACGTATATAAACCTTTTATTTTCGGTCTAGTGAGCATGTTTAGGATTTTATGTTCTTTAATTGTTTCTACTTGTCTATGAGTGAAACATGTTTGAACTTAGGATTTCTATGTGTGTTTACTTGCCATCTTTTGTCTTTTAATTTCGTAGATTAGATAAACAAACTTTCAAACCCCCCATACATTTACTTTTCTGTTTACAAACGTTGTCATGCATTAGTACCCTCAATCCCCGGTTAAGAATGATCCCTACTTATCAATGCTACATCTACAAAGAAGGGTTTTAAATTGCATACGTGTGAGATATGTGTTGAGTGTCTACTTTGTGTTAATATTTGATGCATGTTTTACGCGTTATCAGTGTGTCAGACGGTTTTTTTTCAGTTGTTAGCTGCATGCATGACGCGTGGCGCGCCGAATTCGAAGTGGTAGGGTAATTCATTTTGGCGGGAACGTGTGGGGCGCATGAGACACATGTCGCAATCCTACGGTTGGAAGTGCTGAAAATAAACGGTAGGCGTTCGCCTAGGGTTAGTTTCGTTGCCTATAAATAGCCTTGCTTTCACTTGCTCACTTTTTACACTTTCGCTTTTCAACTGAAACTCTGTCAAAATGCCATCCCGAAGCTTTTCTTGTGATCGATTTGGAGTTTTAGTCTTGTAAATCTTCCTTTTGTCTTTAAAGGTAGTTTCTTGTTCTTGTTTGCTTCAAAAAGTGTGGTTTGTGTTACTTTTGTGCGTTGTACTCATTTTTGTTACTGTTTGAGGTAAATTTCTGGATTTTGTGGTTTTGCTATTGTGGAGTACGTTTGGCTGGGTAAGGTATTGCATTCCTTTGTGATGGTGCTTAAAAGAATTTCTGGGCTTTTCTCGGTGCGTTGCGAAGAACAGCCTCTTGTTCTTGAGGTTTTTGTTTTTTTTTTGGGGTTTTTGATCAGTTTTTGGCTGTTGCGAAAAGTGGGTGCCTGTTTTTGCTGGGGGATTGGTGGCACTTTACGCGTTCACCGTGTGGCTTATGCCTCGTTTGCTTTTCTCTTAGGACCATGGAATTGGTAGTTGTATCCAGCAATGAGTCCCGTCCGCAAACCCCTAGGTTCCGTATAGGGTCTCGCGGTTCATCCTATAGTGTTTTGGATTCTTCGTCCGATAGCGTACTGAGCATCTCCCCACTATCCGTTAACGCTAGTGGTGTTTTGCGTAGGTCGTCAGTGCCTAATATGGAGCGACGTGGATTGATGGTTGGGCG
Organism: Geum urbanum; assembly: GCA_946800695.1. Taxonomy (NCBI): domain Eukaryota; kingdom Viridiplantae; phylum Streptophyta; class Magnoliopsida; order Rosales; family Rosaceae; genus Geum; species Geum urbanum. The sequence goes on along the minus strand of OX327002.1, from coordinate 48,589,472 downwards.
GTCCGAGCGGCCAGGTGCCTCAATGGTGCCGAGTGGTAAGGCGTCCTCTTCTTCCGGGGGGTCGGAAGGTTACGTTGTCCTCCCGCGCGGTGAACGGGCGTCTGCGGCTACTCTTCCCTTGCTTCCCTAGGGCGGGCCCGTGCTGTGGCAACTTGCGGATGACCAAGTTGTGCAGGAACCGGAGGGGTCCCTGTCAGTGCGCGAGATCGAGCGATGGTATCGTGACTACCATATCCCCCGGATGGTGAGGCTAAGAGCCCTTTGTCAAGGTGAGTCATTCACATGCCCTCCGCGCCGCTATGTGTGTGTGAGCGAGTTTCAGCTAAAGGCAGGGTTGAGCTTCTCATCCACCCGTTCTTTCAGTATGCGCTCGCCCTCTTCAATATCACTTTAGGCTAATGCCGGCCTACGTTAACGCGCGTGCTGATCGCCTTCCAAACATCTAGAAGCTCAGTGGGCTGCAGTTCCCCACACGTGCGGATATCAGGCATTTCTTCCGTTTGAAGTATTCTCCGCGCATAAAGGACAAGGGTATGATAACGGTGGAGCCCCGAACGAAGTGGTGGTTAACGGAGCCCCATTCCTCTTCCACAGCCTGGCGCAGGTATCATTGTCTTGTCGGAGGCGAGTGGGAGTTTGACAAGCCGGATGGTGCTCTATTGCGTGGGCGCGATCAGATACATCAAGTCCCCGAGTCTTTTCAACCGCTAGGTGTGGTATTAGTGTCGGCTAATGGCGTTTGCTTTCTTTGAAGTTTTGTATTTGTGCTTGCTAATGCATTTGTATTTTTGTAGACCAAAGTCCGTACCCTCTCACCCGTTTGGAGGAAAGAGGTTGGTGCGGATTAAATTTGCCTTCGACCCCCATCCGGACGGGCGAAATTTCTGGGCGGCCAATCACTGGGAGATTGTCGAGCGTTGTGGTCTCTCACGCCCCCGGTATGTTTCTTTCCTGTTTACTGCATTTGTTCATTCCGTTTGTGTGGGTTGTCGGGCTTACCCTTGTATTTTTCTTATTGCAGCCAAGATGAAAAAGTCCAGATCCTCCGCCAAGCAAGATGCCGCCCACCAAAGTATGTTGGTGCTTATGGAGAGGGCCCGGCAGGCGCGCATGGTCGTCGAAGATGCAAGCGACCTTCTTGTGCAGGGCGATACTCCCCAGTGTGTGCTGCAATCAGTACCTCGATTCGGTACCGGAGGTGGATGAGGAGGTTCAAGCCATGGGCGCAGCTGTCGGGGTCTCTGCCGCTACTCCCGAGGGGCGGGGTGAAGAGCTGGACCTCGACACTCGAATGGGGGAGGAGGGTGAGCAGGCCCGAAAGGATCGCCTCCGCCGGGAGAAGGAGACGTGTAGTAAGGAGCGCTACGAGCATCATGTTAAACGCGGGGATAGGCGCACAAGCCAAGGCTGTCCCTTCTCCGGATCTCGGAGCAAGTCCCCCAACGCCAACAAGAGCTCCTCCAAGAGTTCGTTCGAGCTCTCCCCCATCCGCCAACCTGGAGAAGCGGATGTGCGCCGGTCTGCGTCCTCGGCGAGGAGGCCGGATGGTTAAGGTGTCTCCAGCCGTCCACTGAAGCGCTCCTGCGGTCCGACCACCGAGGCCTCCCTAGGCGTCACTGTTGCGGTGGCGGGAAAAATGACGCTCTCCTCGGAGTTCATTGCCCGTATCCAGAGCTCCATAGGTGCGGGTATCGAGTCACTCCAGAAGTTATGTCAACTCGGCGCCGATCCGAGTGAGTCCCTCAACGCAACGTTTGACACCTGCACGCAGCTCCAGCACCAGCTCTTTCTCATCAAAGGGCTCGAAGGGTCGATGCTACAGACCACGATGCTATCCATGGCGAAGGCCGAGAACAGGCGTCTGCAGGTCGACATTGGTAAGCTGCAACAGGCCCTGACGAAGTCCACCGACATAGCTAATAGAAAGATCGCCCGAGTGAACGAGCTTGCTCGCGAGGCGGATGAGCTGAGGAAGGACCTGGGGGAGGCGCAGTCCAGGGTCGCAATCCTGGAGACTGACCTTGCCATCCTCCGGTCGTCTAGCGGTGCACGCATTGCGGAGCTGGAGCGTGAGCTTGCCGAGGTCCGGGCGCATGAGGTAACGAAGAAGGTTCGCATAAGGATTGTGGAGGGGGCGGTGGCCGAGTTCAAGGCGTCTTCCGAGTTCAAGAAGGTCAGGGCCGATGCGGTCCAGGCTTTCAAGGATTCGGACGAATTCGAGGACTTGGTTCCTGTGGAGGCCAACGTCCAATGTGAGGACTTCTCCTCGCTCGGGCTTCCGTTCGTAAAGGTGGACGAGTTAGAGGCGTGGTAAGCCGCTGAGGCTGAAAAGCTGAAGCGTTCGCTCGAAGAGCCTGAGGTCGATACGCATGCTGATGGGGTGACAGAGCAAGATGGTAGGGCTGATGCAGTGGATGGGGCCAACTGATTATGTACTTTTGCTTTCTTGCTTTGTAGTTTTTTTCTTGCTCTTGTGCCTACATGCATTTTGCTGGACATGTATAATTTTTGGAATATATCTAAGTACCTTTGTTTTGTTTATATTGTCTGAATGCATTTGATGTATACCTATCTTTATTATTATCGGCACAAAACAAAACGTGTGATCGTGCACATACAAAAGGTTACACAATCACTAGATGTACGCGCGTTAGGGCCACTCAAACGCAGGCAGATGAACACTTAGTGGAAATATTTCCTCAAGTGCTGTGTGTTCCAGGGATTGCCTATCCTCCTTCCGAACATGTCCTTAATGTAAAACGTACCCGGGCTTACGACTGCGTCGATGACGTAAGGACCTTCCCATGACGGGCGTAAGCCTTTTGGCTTTGTTTGAATTTCCTTCATGACCCAGTCCCCTAGTTGAAGCGGGCGCCCCTTTACGCGTTGGTTGAATAGTCGAGCGACTAGCTGCTTGTTTGCGGTGTTGTGAAGATGTGCCGTGTCTCGTCTTTCCTCTAGGAGATTCTTGTCGAGTCTAAGTCCTTCGCCATTGGTGGTGGGGTCCTAGCTTTCAATTCTTGGGCTCCTGTATGTGAGCTCGAGTGGTAGTACGGCCTCCGTTCTGAATGTGAGGCTGAACGAGGTTTCTCCTGTTGCGGTCGTTCGGATTGACCATAGTATCTCGGGGAGTAGTGTGAGCCATCGTCCGTACCAAACGTCTCCTTTTTCGATGAGTTCGATCTTCTTTGATTCCCTCCTTGATGATTTTAGTTGCCGCTTCTACCTGCTCGTTTGTCTGGGGGTCTGCTGGCGATGCAAATATTAGATTGGTGCCTTTCCTTTTGCAGAATGCCTTGAGCTCGTCGTTGTGGAATTATGGCCCATTATCGGTGATGATGTTGAGTGGGGTGCCATAGCGACAGTAGAGAAAATGCCACAGGAATCTCTTCACATTTTCGGTCGTGATTTTGACCATCGGTTCCGCCTCGATAAACTTGGTGTGGTAGTCAATGATCACGATGATGTATCGATATTGGCCCTTGGATTTCGGGAGTTCTCCGATGAGATCGAGTCCCCATTGTGCAAACGGAACAGGAGAAGTAAGGATCGATAGGGGAACCGCGGGCGCGTGATTTTTGTATGCATATAGTTGGCACTGGTGGCAGGTCATAGTGATCGCGGTTTCATCCGCATGGATGGTGGGCAACCAGAATCCACTTCGGAGTGCCTTTTGTGCGATGGATCGTGCTCCCGCGTGGTGGCCACATATGCCCGAATGGATTTCCCTGAGTATCTTGTCGCCTTGTTCCGGTATGACGCATTTATGGTTGGCCCACGTCTTCCCTTGTCTATACAGGCTGTCGTGTCGGATGCTGAAGTTGACTGCTCTGGCTATGATGTTTCGCGCTTGTGCCCAGTCTGTTGGTAGTTCGCCCTGTGTTTTGTATTTGCTGATGGGGTCCATCTAGCTGGCTACGTGTGGCTCGACCGTGAAGATTTCTTCTAGCGTTTTCATGATGCTTGGTCTCTTTAGAACTTCCACTACTCGTTGCCCTGGCTCTGTTTGTACCGGCGATGTTGCTAAACAGGCAAGTGCGTCTGCCTTGGTGTTTCTTCCCCTTGGGATGTGGTTGATGTTGAAGAATTTGAGCTTGCTTAACATTGTGCGTACGTGGTCAAGGTATTCTGTCATCGTATCACCATTCGTCTTGAAGTCGCCCCGGATTTGGTTGACGACTAGTGGTGAATTGCTGAAGATGTTGATGCTTGGGGCCTCTGATTTTCCGGCCAATTTTAGACCGGCGATAAGAGTTTTGTATTCGGCCTCGTTGTTTGTTGCTTTGAATTCAAACCTTAGCGCGTATTCTGCTCGTATGCCCCCTGGCCCGGTGAGGATGATCATTGCCTCACTGGTATTCTTGGTGCACGATCCGTCCACGTAAAGGTTCCATGGTGATTCGGGTTTTGGGGGTTCTTCCTTTCGAGTCTCCGTGCTAATGGGTGGCGTGTCAAGGACAGGCCGTGTCGCCCCTTCGGCCTCTGTGTACTTGGCTATAAAGTCCGCGATAGCTTGGCCCTTTATTGTTGTTTGGGGTGCATAATGGATGTCGTATTCGCTTAGCTCGACGGCCCATCTCGCCAAACGTCCACTGTGGTTGGGCGATTGCAATACCTGTCATAATGGGACATTGGTAAGAACATGGATGTTGTGGACCTGGAAGTATGGCCTGAGTCGCCTTGCTGCTGTAACGAGTGTGAGTGTCACCTTCTCGATCGTTGGGTAACGGGTCTCGGGAGGTGTCATGCCCTTTCCGGCAAAGAAAACTGGCAGTTCGAAATTTGTTTCTCTTCGAACCAGGGCTGAACCGACGACCGTTAGAGAAGCGAACATATATAGATATAGGGTTTCTCCCTTTACGGGTCTGGAAAAGAGAGGGATTGAGGTGAGGTATTGCTTAATGGATGCGAATGCGGCTTCATATTCGGTTGTCTAAAGGATGCTTTGCTTGTTTGTTGTTCGGAGGGCCTTGAAGAATGGAGCGCACTTGTCGAAGTAGCGAGAGATGAAGCGATTGAGGGATGCTAGTTTTCCCGTTAGGCTTTGGAGTTCGGCCTTAGTTGTAGGGGGTTGTATGTCTAGTATGACTTTGACCTTCATCGTTGAGGCCTCGATTCCCCCCTTGCTGATGATGTATCCGAGAAACATGCTTGTTGTTACGCCGAACATGCATTTGGTGGGGTTTAATCGCATGCCATTCTTGATCAGGAGTTCGAGTACGGTTCGTAGGTATTCGGGATGATCCGTTGTCTTGGTGCTTTTCACCAGTATGTCATCAATGTAGACTTCTACAATTTTGCCCGTTAGCCCGTCAAATATGATGTTCATTAATCTTTGGTAGGTAGAGCCTGCGTTCATGAGGCCAAACGGCATGACTATATAATAGTAGAGCCCCTTGTCCGTAGTGAAGCACGTGGCCTCCTGGTCTTAAGGGTTCATGAGGATTTGGTTGTACTCCGAGTATGCATCCATCATGGATAGTAGTTCATGCCCGGCAGTGGCGTCTACGAGCTGATCGATCCAGGGCAACGGGAAACTGTCTTTCAGACAGGCCTTGTTCAAATTACTATAATCTATGCACATGCGCCAAGATCTATTGTGCTTTTTGACCATGACGGCGTTGGAGATCTATTTCGGGTAGTCGACTTTTCGGATGAAACCGATTTTCTGCATTCTATCTACCTCCGCATGCATAGCCATATATCGTTCCTGGTCATACGCCCGCCGTTTCTGCTTTATCAGCTTTGCAAGTGAGCTGATGCTGAGTTATTGGGAGATAATGCTTAGGGTAATTCCGGGCATGTCTGCGTAAGACCATGCAAATACCTACTGGCAGTCCGTTAGGACCTGGATTAGTCGAGCCGCTATGTCGGGTTCTAACTGTGCGCCGATGCGAATCGTGCGCTCCTGGTGTTCGCGGGACAGTTGTATCGTGCATTGCCCTTCTCGCTCCATGGCGGGCAGGATAGTGTTCAGTCCGTCACGCGGGTCATCAGGTTGCTGCTCTTCGGGAGAGCACTCCGCCTCTGCAAGTACTTTCAATCGCGTGTTGTCTTCGTCCGGTCGAACAATTTTTTCCACGAAATCGTACCCCTGACCGTGCCGATTCCATAGTCTATCGGGAACTTCGCCAGGAGCATATGGCCTGCGATGATCAACTTTAGGTTTGAGATACCCGGCCGCCCAAGGATCATGTTGTAAGACGTGCGGAGGTCTATGATAACGAAGTCTGTTCTGATCTCACTCTGGGGGGTTCCTAGTGCTTCGATGCCGAATCACATGTAGTCGCTACCAAGGGGGTAAGTGGTTTCACCTGAGAAGCTGGCAATGCTCTCATGGTCCTGCGTCATCTTGCATTTCGAGAGCTTAAGGCCTTCGTATGCCTCCCCAAAGATGATGTTGACGGAGGCTCCGTTATCGATGAGGATGCGCTTGACTAAGTATTGGTCCACCACTTCGTCGATGACGAATGGGAGCGTGCTGTTTCGGTTGCCTTCTTCCTCGTAGATGAAGGTGATTAGAGGTCAATCCTTCCTGCCTGCCTTCGGCGGATTTCTGGGATGTACCGTAAATACGTCCCTAGATCGGGGTTCTTCCCGTTCTTGTGTGTATTCGGCCTTCAGCTTCCCTCCTGAGATGTTGTTGATGGTACCTTTAGTTTGTATATCTGTGGCTGGGCGTTCAGCGTTCGTCGCTCGGAAGATCAGCGTTCCCTCTGTGTGCAGTCGTTCGATTTCTCTGGCTAGGATTTCGCAGTCATTGGTGTTGTGGGTATTCGAATCATGATACATGCACCACGTTCCCCTGTTGTTCTGCATAGGGGCGATGCCGGGTGCCCTAGGCATGGGTGGGCGGATTTGTCATTTATTCTGTTTGAGCACTTCCTTGTTTGTGTCCTGGGTAATGGAGAAGATTGTGTGTCACTGGTGGGGATCTCTGAGTGGTGGGTTTCGCGGTGGTGAACGTTCGAGATGCGCTTGCTGATACTGTTAGTTGTTTTTGTACTCGCAATAGTGATCTTCGCGCTTGTGGGATATGGTGGGATGTGCTTTTGGCGGTGGGTTTTTGGCTATATGTGGGGATGGCGGGTGATCTTGTGTGTAGCCGTGTGTTTTCGAGGTCGGTGTTGCGCTTGGGCCTTGCGCCCCGTACACATAGGTTTCCACTAGTGCCTTTTGGACGATTAGGTCGATGATCTCGTCATACCTGAGGTGGTCCTTTCTAACCATCTTCTCCACGAACGGGGTTCCCGTCAGGTTTTCTAATAGCGCTGTTTTTGCCACGTTCTTGTCGAGGTTCCTGCACGTGTTCGCAAGGGCCATCCACCAATTGATGAAGTCGGATAGGTTTTCATTGTCCCCCTGATGGATCTTTAGAAGCATGCTGGCAGTGTTATACTTGCCCTGTAGCCGGTATCACTTGAAGAAACACTCCGTGAGCTCTCTGAACAAGCAAATGGATCCCGTGGGCACCTCGTAAAACCATTTTCATGCTTCTTCTGTCAGTGTCTCTTAGAACAGGAAATATAGGGTTGCGTCCGAAGAATGGGTACCTGCGGTGGTGGATTGATACTCGTCGATGTGTGTTCGCGGGTCTCCCTTCCCGTTGAACCTCCTGATCTTGACGATTTTGGAATACGGATCCCTACCCTGTGCCAGGATATTGTCCGACAAGGGGTGCACACGGGGAGTGTACATTTCTTTTGGACTGGTGTGCGTGCTTTTCTCGAGTGATGTGATTTCGGCCTCCATCTCTGCCATTCGCTGGAGCATGGAGTTATCAATTGTCGCGGTAGGTTCCTCGTCATCGTACTCCCGTATTCTTTCGGGCGGTGGTGGAGGTCCCAGGAATCGGTTGTTTCGCAGTCCCCATGGTGGGTCGATTCTGATGACTTGCCTGCCCGCCCCTGGTTCCTCTGTTAGTCCTGATTCCTCTCGTTGGGTCTCCTGGCTCTAGATGAAAGCGTCAAGTTGATCCTCCAAGCGCTATCGGGCTTGGCGTTCCTGGTCTCTTTCGGTTCGGGCCGTTTGGAGTTCCTTCGCGAGGTGGGCTGCTGCTTCGTCCCCCATCAGGTCGTCGATGCTGCTGATCGCGTCTACGGGCGCGTTTCTTGTCTTCCAGCTTTCGGGTGTAATGTGGTATGTCGCCATCTTTGCTGCTATAGTTTCGGGTGGTTTACGATTGCTCGTTTACCACAGACGACGCCAATTGTTTCTACCAAACTTCGTGAGGATTTCTAGTAGAAGTGCGAGTGGGGCTATTTCGGGTGATCTGAGATATCGCGCGTATATCATCATTTACCTGCTGTTAAGATTAATACACCAAATGGACGTTAGGAGTCTTGACGGGGTGTTCCCGCCTTCGACTCTCTGACGCTCTAGTTAGTGTATGAAGTGTAACAGTAGTATTGGTACAGTAACGGGCGTACCTTTTATCTGTTTGTAGATGTGTTGCTTATATTGCTGGTTGAGTATGGGGTATTTTGTTACTCTTCGATGTGGGATCCTGTTTTTTGTACATGGCCAGTCCTGGTATTTTCCGTTTGCCGTACCGAACGCGTAGACATTCGGATGGTGTAGTTTTCTTGTTTAAAGTTGGAGCATGTATTGTTGTCATGCGTTTGGTTTGGGCTATGTTGACCTGTTTGTTAGTGACTAAGTGTACGATAATCTTGTGTTACGGGATCACACACTAACACCATGAATGATGATTATTAGGTGTTGTCAATGCGATTTTATTATTTATTTCATTACACGGTGTTGTTGTTGGTCAGCAGTTAGTTCTTGCTTTTGATTAAATATTGCTTTCAACTATAATTGATTTTTTTATAGGCTTTTGTTTGGTTTGGTTTTGTTTTCTTAGCAAATACAAATGTTAAGAAGATTAATCTTCTTATTTATGTTTGCATATTGAGAAAAAGGTTTAAGATTTTTTCTATTACATTCCACTAATCTCATTAGATGCAATGTATCCCACTTTTCTTGAGTGTAAATTAATTTAATGTTCAGTCATGTGATGAATTTTTTTATTTTAGTTGTTGAGTTTCACTTCGTGCTATAGGTTACATTGTTTTTTGTATGTGCATTTATGTTAGTATTCAAATTTTTGTTGTATGGTTGTTTGGATTGCTGCGATGGGATAGGGTTTTTATTTCTATGATGTTGTTGCTGATATGCGATTTCTTTTTTTGGTTAGATATTAGTTGAATATATCTACCAGATAATGTACTTGTGGTGGGTGATTTCTTTGTTTTCATGTGATTTCTGTGATGTTATTGCTGATATGTGATATGCCGATTAAATTCCAAGTTCTCCCAATAAGATTATAATTATCTCTCATAAGTAATCTTTGTAGTAATTGGTTTAAGTAATTGGTTCTTAGTTGTTTGCAAATAATTAGTTTTTAGTTGCTTTTGTGGCTAGTCTTGCAAATAATTGATTTTGTAATTGGTTTTGTAGTTGAGCTAAAGGATTCCAAATTTGCACCATGCTATTTTTGATTTGTATGTCAGTTTTTTTGGGCCCTTTTGTTATTAGAATAGAGCCCAAAAAAATTGCATCTATGATTGTTCCTGATAGTTGGTATACAACAGACACTGTAATCACTGTGATGAAAGCGTTTTCATTTAAGTACGAGCGTGTTGAGAACAACTGATGCAACAGGAGCTCTGAGATTTTTAGGGTAGGGATTTGCAGAACTTCTGTTGAGTCAAATATTCCCATCGAATGCAGTCTATTTAACTTATCCTGAGTGTGTATGCATATTTTGTTATATATGTTGATTGTGTTTAAAAACCTATGCATGTTAATGAATTAATTGGAAGTGATAAATGTATATCTCTCTTTTGTTATTGTGTTGATTGTTGATTTCAGTATGTTGTTATTTAGGCACGATGATGTGGTGGTCTATGTATGGGTACATGCTGCATTTGATCATTGAAATCAAGCATTGACTACAATTAGAAAAGCTAAAGCACCTCGGTGACCAAAATTGGTTAGCATGCTAAGTGATATAAGCTCATCATCTGACTTTTTCCTGAGTGCATTAGGTTATGTAAATGTATTTTCGAGCATATGTGTAGGTTATTTTGGGGTTGTTTGTTTTCTGAGTGTATAATTTTGAGTAAACTTGGTTATAATATATACGTGAGTATTATGTTTGTATAGTTTAAGTCTGTTTTTGTTGTATGTCTTCGTAGATTTTGACTCTTAAATTTCTGTTAATTACAAGGCGATTTCCGCTTTAAAGAGTTGCGAAGTTTGGCAGAGTAGTGTCATTTTATGTAGTATCTTTATGTTAATTGATTAGGGTTTTGTATGCATATCAATATGGCAAGATTCCATCAATCCTTGCTTCTACTTAATTTGGGTTTAGAACATTTGTGTTGCCTTTACTTATTTGCTTGTTTGTTTCTGAAGGAGATCGAAGTGGATTCAATGATAAGAAGATTGAAGGTATGCTATTTTGGAAAAGTTTTCTGTGTGTATATATTTTAAGGTTTTTTGTTTGCTCCACTGATTTTCGAATTTTTCTGTGTGGAAACGGAGTGGGATTTTGCTTGGTCAACCTTTCCAGCTTTGGTTTCATGCAGACGATGAGCTTGGACTTTTGCTTCGGTGGGTTATGTGATTTTGTTGTTAATTAAATGAGTTTTGTTGCTAAGATTTCGTATGCATATTAGTATGGTCTTTTAGTTCAAGATGTTGTGTTTGCTTTTACTTAATTTAGGTTTGGAATATTTGTGTTGCCTTTACTAATTCGTATGTTTGTTTCTGAAGGAGATCGAAGTGGTTTCAACAATAAGGACATTGAAGGTATGCTACCTTGAAAAGTTTGCTGTGCGTATATATTTTAAGATTTTGTGTTTGCTTTCGTTGATTTTTGAATTTTTATGTGTGGAAATGGTCTAAAATTTTGTTTGATCAAGGTTATTTCAGCTTTGGTTTCATACGCAAGGTGAGCTTCAACTTTGGATTCGGTGGGTTAAGTGATTTTATTGTTAATTAAATGAGTTTTGTTGCTAAAATTTGAAATCCAAAGGAATCAAAATCATTAATGGTATAATCATAAAGTCTGTCAAAACCCTTCAACAAAAAAACAATAACGGCATAATCATGAAGCTAATTATATATGACTTCTTTTGAAACCATGGAGGCCATATGAAACCCATGGGCAGTTTGTTTCGGATATTGCAAATTTTGAAGCTTATTTGGCTATGTATGTCTATGTGTCCATTTCAGCCCTTTTTTGCATCTTAGAGAAAAAGAGAGGCATATGTTACCTAGAAGTTGTTGCTATTGTTGTAGGATAATCATCATGTTCCTATAAAAAAAGAAAAGAGGTAACTAATCAATTTAGTTTCACGTTTTGTTGTCGTTGTGTATTTTATTTCAGTTGCAAGATGTTTCTTTTGGTTTAATAGCCTTAGGTCTGTATCCATTTGATTTTCGTATTTGTCGATTAGAAGGATACCCCCTACTGGGATGTTTCGAAAACGGTCATTTTTATTTCGAGCTTTGATGAATACTATGTTTACTTTTAAGCTCATTCGGCTCGTCACTTTAGATGTCCTCATTGGTGAGACATTATAACATTTTTATCTGTAATATAGAATTGTGTGCGTTTGATCTTTGGCTGCACCTAATTTGTTGCATTTGTAATATTTTTGAGGTCATTTTTGTAAAAAGCCATCCAAAGATTTGTTTCATCAATCTTTTTTTCTGATTTTTTTGGTATGTAAATTGTGACAAGATAAATTTATTTTCTTTTTATATTAATTCAAGTATGGTGTCCCTCAATTATATTTCTGAATGTGATGGAGAGTAACACTAGCTGAATACAATTGTAGCATCAATATTTTGTTCTATTGTTTGGTATGTATACTTTACAAAGAAATTTACTTTTCAATCAATATGGTCTTCCTATACTATAAAGGAAAAGAAAAATTGTGATACCTGAACTTATTCGGCTTTATCACTTTAATACCTGAACTTTGTAAAGTATCAATTGCATACCTAAACTTTCAAAACTTTATCTAAGTGATACCTGGAGCAGATTTTTCGTCCATCTCCGTCACTTTTGATAATGTGGCAAACGAAAATTTTAAATTTGACATTAAAATATCAATTTGCCCTTATATCTGTGACAACCCGAACCGGAAATGGTATTTGCGAGTTCGCGATTTTGTCGTAATTGATTGATATGGCGGGTTTGTTAACAACTAAATTATCGGGCAAGAATTTGATTTGAGTTCCTTCACGAAAGTTGTAGAAAATTTAATTTCGAGTTACGAGGAATAAGTTATGAATATTTTCGGCCGTTGGATTTAGTCGTGTTTATCCGTTTGGTTTCGATACGATTTGGACGATACGTGTACGGTATAAATACGGGGTGAATTCGTGACGATTTTAGAAAGTTTCCCAAAATGGAAATCTGGCCCGTTGACCACTTTGACCCGTGGGTCAAAACTGACCCATTTCAGGCCGTAACTTTCTCGCCTTTGATGTGCCTTATTCCGGCGTCTTTTGGTCGTGGTGTCTTCATGAAAGTTGTTGGTGTTGAGCTTCTCTTTCTTTTGATAGGTCATTCACTCAATTTGGTTGCCGGATGAAGAAGTTATGACGTTTTGAAGTTTGTGGTTTTCCGGCGAGATTCGGCGGCGACGGAGGCGGCGGTAGAGGCCGAGTTGGAGGTTGACCTTATAGGGGTTTTGAAGCCCATGGAGAGGTGAGTTGAACCCAAGTGGTCTTGCACTTCGCCGTGGCCGGTGGTGGCCGATCGGAGTTAATGAATTCCGGCGAGGGTTTTCGACTTCAAGGTGAGTTTTGGAGGTTTTCCGGTCAAAATTGGGCTTAGCTTTGAACTACAAAGTTGTTGGAAATGTCGATATCTTCAGATCCATGTGTAGGTTATAATTTTCTGGGCCGATAAAATTTTCCGGCGGCAGTGGCAGCAGCGGCTGCCCGGCGCGCCGCCGTGCGCGGCGGTTTTCTGGCCGAGATGATTTTCGACAAGTTTTATGTCGTTTTGCTCGGAATCGCGCACCGATCACAGTGGTGATGTTTATATTTTGAATTGAGCATCAAAATTTGTGGCGAGGTTTTATAATGTGTTTATTGGATTTTCGACGATTTCGTCAATATTTGAGTTATATGTTTTCGGGAATGGTTGGTTCTCGAGATGTGGTTCAGGGTTTTGAATTGTGATTTTGAACAGTGGTATTTATGATTATTTAGGAGATCGTGATCATTCGTTTGGAGAGGGATTTTTCGCCGGATCATAGGATTAACACGTTTTGCGTTGTGTTAGTCTGTGAGTGGACACATTTCTTTTCACTGATTGGTTGCTAGTCTTTATTATACATTTTACGAGCATGAGCATACATACACGGTTATGATTTATATGAGCATGTGTTTTACGATTATGCATTTATGAATATGCATCGACAAATTTTTTTATATATTTATGTATTACGAATATACAGTTACATTATGCTATATACATTTGCATAGAAACTATTTATGATTTGGTTTACACAGAGTACAATCTTAGTAGATATTGTTGTATCGATACACCTAGCATCTCGGCTGATCCCCGAGGATATTTACCAGGGGGACTGTTACCCTGTGCCGAGGTATTTTCCGGGTGGGAACAAATACCCTGACCTGAGGCCTTTCTGGCTAGAATCACGTGTGGGTTTGGGATCCCGTGATTCGGACTGTACTAGCGCGGATGTGTCCATGAGTGACCCCGCAGAATTTTCGATGCATGCTCTATACGTGTGAGGAGTTAGAGTCTCCCTCGTGTACCATATTGTTTTCATGCATTTAGACTCACATATGTTTTTATAATATATATTATTCGGCGAAAGACATTTATTTTCATCCACTCACTCTAACGGTTTATATGTCTTTCCTTGGGCTCTTCGTTTTCTATGCCCAGTTTGCAGTTTGGATTCAGGTGTCGCACGTCGAGGTTGGAGACATAGTATACGAGCCACTCTTCATTTTTCAGTAGGTTTCGTGTTTGTCCTACTGTTATGTATATATGTATATACTAGAGTTCGCTCTGAATACTATTATGTTTATATTTTCACATGATTTTCCCAGATTTCTGTAAAGTTACAGTTTTGTTTATTGCTTTATATTATGATATGTTTTTGAGAAATCCGGATGGGATTGGTGCCCACGGTTTGGCTTTTGTGGCATAGGATGAAGTGTATTTTCGGGTGCAGGTGAATGGTAATTTCGCGCTATAGTGAAACTCTGCCGAAATTTCTATGGTTTTCGAAAGTTTGTGTTTCAGAAGGGGTTTAATTTCGATTTAGGCAACTAAATCGGGGTCGGGTCCTTTCAATATCACCATTTTAATTCATTTTTATTTTATTTCTTTTATTTTTAATGTTGGATCAACCCGACCCGGTTCCAAGATTTTTTTTGTTTTAGTTTTTTCAAAATCGATTGAAAACCCACTGCCGTCGTACACCATGCCATACGAGAAGTATATGTTTTGCAAGTGACTCTTTGACAACTACCCAATGTAGTAGTACTGGTTGTGGTCGTACTTTTGCAAAACCCGTTTTGAACAGTGGCTTAGTTTTGAACTTTTGATATTTTGATCATAACTTATGACTGCATAAGTGCCACACTAAAGGTGAGATCTGCATATGGTGTTGGGGTGGTAGTTGATGTGGGATTGGGTAAGGTATTGTTAATTTCTTGTTTAGCTAGCTGATGGCGTCATTTTCGATCGGGTCAGACATCGTGGCGAGCTCATTGTAGATCCGAGTTTCCTCTACGTCGTTGATCGGCGGTGTTGTGAACTGGCAGGATTTGGCGACGAGAGAGACAATGATGAGGTAGCAAATGAGGAAAACGAATGGCGAAGTGAAGATGACGGGGGAGAAGATCTAGAAAAATGGCGACGGCGACAATGTCCTTGGTTGTTCATGTATCAGGAAGTGTCACCAGAGATCGATCTTGATCGGCAGTAGACTCTCGCCGGTCCGGTTCGCCACGACCCGATCTAGCCACACCACACCGCGCATGGACTCCGGCTTGTACTAGAGTTTGATGTGGCTCTTCCGCTGTGACCATAGCTTCGCCGACACCGCGAATGTTTTTACCAATTAGAGTTTAAGAAACAAATATTATAAGTATATTTATGTATAATATGTTAACAAGATCACTTGGTAGTCAGGTGGTAAGGTGTTATGTATATTTATGCAAAAAAACTACTATTTGAAACGATAAAAAATTACCATTTAAAAAAGTTAAAAAAATAATAAAGAAAAAGAAATAAAACATATAAAATTCTTTAAAAAATAAATAATAAACTAAAAATCAAATTACATATGACATTACTTATTTACCCTTTAAATTTAATATCTATGTTTGTCACGTCAGCAATGCAGACGGAGATTGACGGAAAATTTTCTCTAAGTATCACGTTGATAAGGTTTTGAAAATTCAGGTATACAATTGATATTTTATAAAGTTTAGATATGAAAGTAATAAGACCGGGTATGTTTAGATATCACAGAAAAATTGTTTCCTTGATTCAGGTATGGTCTTCCAGTCTGATAGATGGTTCATCTAGATGTGAATTCTTGGTATATCTAATGTAATATTTTTTTTATGTATTTGTCGTTTCAAGATAAGTGAAATGTAATTCTTTTTAATTCTTTGATTTAGGTATTTTTGTTTTGGTGAATGTGTTTCGCAAATTTCTGTGGCTTCATAGGAATCTTTGCTAAAGTGAGGTATTGACTTTTCTATTTGATTCTTTAATATATTTACACTTCATGTCGGCCATGGGTGTGAATAATTCAGTTATTCTGTTAATGGATTTGGTGATGGAACTATTACTTTTTGCTTTCATGAGTATCGTGTGTTATGTAATCTCTTTGTACCTTGGTTGTTCATATGTTGATGGTTAGTTGGGTTAGATTGATTTATAGATTTGCAATGATTAATACTTCTCTGTTGAAATTGGCTGGATTTTTGTTGTGTTGCTTTGTTTAAGTAATTTATATCTTGTTCGTCTGTCATTTGTTTTTTTTCATTTATATTTACATATATTATTAAAAAAAATTGAATTGAAGTAAGTAAAAATATTAGGTTGTCAATGATTTGTACTTGGTTCAAAATAGTAATAGGTTTGTCTTTGATTATATGTTAATACAATGTGTTTTGATTGCTGTAACGGGGATATTCGCATATTTATTCAATTTAACTTTTTATTCAATTGATCAAATTATGGCGGTCTTCTATTCATATTCTATTGTGTTTTGTAGGTTTATTTGTTGCATGCATATAATTCTCTATTGTTTCACGGTGTTGTTGTTTCTCTGGCATTTGTGTCAGCCGATTTCAGTTTGTCATCAACTTTATGGTCAGTGTTTATATCATATGTGTTTGTTTACATGATGGATGTAATTGTTGTTTATATTGATAGGTGAGATTGGTTTTTATTATTTATATTGCTTTGTAATGTATGCCACCTAAAAGGATTTTTTGACCCCTTAACTAAAGGGAAAGCTTCATGAGGAGTGTCGGATTATCCTACGGTGAGCACACTAGACAAACAATGTTCAACAACTAAGAAACCACGCCGTTTTTGATCTGTTGAATATTCGACGTGCGCGCTTTGAGACAATAGAACCGTTGATTAGTATAGCTGTGAGTGAGGACATGAATACCGATGGAGTCATATCAGGTGATGTTTATAATTTTGGTTATTGTGTCTTTTCTATTGTTTTTGATGATTGGAGGAATTAGTTTTGATTATATAAATTCTTCAGGACCAGTGTTCGACCATTCTATATTAGTCATGTCTGACGATCTGGGTTTGCATAAGAGACAACGCTGTTTTAGATTTAGGGTTGTATCAAGTGAAGAATGGATATAATAGTTTGTTACATGGATTAGTTTGGATCTTTCATTGTTCAATATATTGATTCGTGGAATTAGTTTTGATTCCTTAAATTGTATTGTTGTGAACCAGTGTGTTATATAGGCAATGATGTGACACGAAGAGAGGGAAATAGTACATGTGTAGATTGAAAGCTGTAGAAATTATATATATGCATTTATTGTTTCCTGGTCTAATACATGAATGAATTTATACCAGGTTTTGCTGTGTTGTTAGCTTACTTTGCTTATGTCAACTGCCATGTTAAGAATATATTAACATTGTGGTGCTTATAAATATATTTTATTTCGGCATGGTATGTTTTGATACCAGAATTGTGGTTTTACCAGAATTGTAGTTTGTATCAACATTCTAAAGCTTACTAATATTCGTTTATTTCATGATATTTAAGAAGTAAGGAAGAGTACTATTAATTATCATGTGTTATGATACATGTACCAGATCTTATATATTTATGACAAGTGAGAGAAAACACATATGTGATTTCATAATTCAGTCAGCGTACATATTGATAACGAGAGAGAAAACTGATGTACTCGTTGTAAATTTATAAAATTCCTATTATTTTATTTTCATGGATGGATTCCTACATGGAATAGAGTATGATAATGATAGACTTTTTTTTTTACTGCAATGGACATATTCTGTCCTGCATACTTTGTTTTTTTTCTTTAAATAATGTCAAAATGTATGAAGATTTTTTTAAATTTATTCTATTGTACGTGATATTTGTTATAAGACTTGAGAGACCATCTGCATCAAAGAGAGTTCGCCGTTTTTGTTCAGATGTGTCGATGAATGAGGAGACCGAAGATAGTAGCGATGATGAAGATGTTGAAAAAGTTATGTCAGATAGTTTCCTGTGTACTATTTTTTGTTTTATAGTTTTTTGTGTTCTATAACTTTTTTGATGTTTACTTCAATGAGTTGACATTGCATTTGTTTGACGTTCTATGTAGTTGGCGGAGCATCTTTCATTGGCAAGGCGGTCTATCAAAAAACGTGTGAAGGTGAAGGGGAGCATATCATATTACCTATTATCAATCAATCAAATACTAACATAATTTTGACAGATTTTTTTTATTGTTATTGTAGGCGTTGTCGTAGAATATGTTGACTGTGGTGATGATTCTTACGTTTGTGCTGTAGTGCTCGCTTTTGGTGGGATGGGGCATTGAAGAAAAAAAATCAAGAATCAATTGATATATACAAATTGTTGTCAAAAATGACAAATTCAACTACCAATATCGAATCCAACTCCTGGTTATCTTGATCAATTATTAAACCCAGACAATAGTCGAACAAGTATATTATTTCGCGAAACTATTAGGGCTTATAATTCGATGTTTGGTTTTAATTCTATGGGTGCCAAAATTGATGACAATATAGACAATGGAACATCGTTTTATATTTTTAAAATATGTGGACAAGTGCATCAATTAATGGGTTTTGTACTCCATTCTCAAGGTGATTCTCCTAAATATGCTCAGTTATATATTTATGGTACTGTTAATGAAATTTCAAACCATATAAATGCTATTGATCCGAACAATGCCAATCAAACAATTAGAGATGATATTGTGGAGGGCTTGATGCAGATGCTTGATGGGTGTAATGAATTAGTGCAAAAAATTTGAACAGTTAGGGATAATTTTGATATAATAGTTCATTGAATAATTTTGATATGACTATACTTGATCGACGGCCAAATGACAGCAAACAATATGAATTATCTTCTACTCTGAAATTAGTGGTTTAATCATAAGTGATATTGGAGAATTTGATTCTAATAGAGATATTATCATTCGATCAATTGACGAAAAAATGAAAAATTAAAACATATTTCTAAAATACACCCAAAATTAATGTCATTACAATATCCACTATTGTTTCCACATGGAGAAGATGGATTTAAAATAAATATGTTATTGTGTCCAATTGAAGGTAAAACTAATGATAAAGATAGAAAATTAACAATGATAAAATTTATTTGTTACCAACTCCATGATAGAATAAATCAATCTAGCACTCTACTAAAATGTATGAGGTTATTTCAACAATATTTAGTTGATTCTTATGCCATTGTAAAAAAAATGTTTGAAATATATAAGAAATAATCAACCAAAACTGACAGTTGACAATAGAATCAAATTTTGAATTTTATTTCTGTGGGGACTCGACCCCGATTTAGATACATAAACCGAGATTAGGCCTTAATGACCCTTAATGCCTACAAATTCTAAACTAAAGATCAATAATCAAAAGAACATAACTTCAAGAAACTATTTCCCAATACTGAATACATACTCTTTTAGAAATCAGACCAACTAGACACACTAACTAGCTATGCAGACTAAACTACTAGCGCGTAAGATCATCATCAGATCTGACAACGGATACTGCTATGTCTTGATCTGCGTGCACGCCCGACCTCCACGGAAAAACTGACAAATTTGGGCATTTGAAACCGAAGGGCCTAGGGAAAGGCATATAAAAACAAGAAAATCATGAGAGTGAGTAGAGGAAAATAATAATCAAGTATACGTGAAAAAAAAAAGATAGTGTATGCCTTTCCATGAAACAACTGAAAATAAAATGCTATGCGAGTCGAGAGTAAACTCTTAATGTGCAAGTGGTGTAGAGGCATCGTCTAGAGACCTCTAATCCGAGACGATACTGTATGTGCAAGGTGGTGCCAGGTCAGGGCCTCTAACTCATCCTGGGCCCCTCAGAAATCGAGTGCCTATGCATCGATGCAATGAAAGAAAACATGCACATAAGCCTCAACTCCAGAACTAAAACTGAACACAAAACTGAAACGGAAACACTTGCACATAAATTATTAAAAATAATGACAACTCGCTACAATAGTAAAAATGAAATGTCCACTCACCTGGATCATCGGAAACATCAATAGCCGATTAACAAACTTGTAAGTCGTACTCGACGTCCCTAAGCCAAATCGAAATCTACATTAACTAATAATAGTTTGATCGTGTCACTAAAATAGATAGAGGAATCCGAGACAAATGTCAATCGGACACTTACGCTTATTTTTTAATAACCGTGAATCACTACCATGACTCATCCCCGTAATTGATGAGTCGCCCCTCAATCCTAAACGTCGTGCTCCATAATTACATCTTGACCCGACACGCCACGAAAGATCGAATCGACGTGACAAGTCGCCCCAATTCCTGCGCATAGTCAAAAACATTACAAAACCTTTTGAAGGATACAAAACTAAACAAAAACGATTATGAAAGAGCTTAGGAAACTTCCCATGATGAAAAAGGTGTTCAGGTCACCGGAGCTCCGCTGTGCAAGGCGGCGCGTGGGCCACCACCAACGGTGCCCGGAATCTGACTTGTTCAAATTACTTCCACTTGCATACCAAAATGTATATCACAGAAAACCCAAAAACTTTCATGAACAACATAAGGTCAAATTCGGAAAAGATAAGCCGAAAATTACGTCACAAGTCAGAACCCTCGCCGAAAATTGAATTCGACCGACTAGCGACGTCAGATCACGGCGTGACCCGAGTCCGATCATGTTCGACTCGTGGAATGGTGGCCTTCAAAACCACCATGGAAGAGCCACCCATCACCGGCTGTAAGGTCGTCGTCGTCGATGATCGAACTAGCAAACCAGCAAACCTCGCTCTCTCTCACATCGGTTCACTCTGATTTAGGGATGCATGGCCGATATCAAGGTATTTAGAGGACGAAGAGAGAGAGAGAGAGAGAGAGAGAGAGAGAGAGAGAGAGAGAGAAAGAGAGAGAAAGAGAGAGAAGAACATTTTGGGACCGGAACGACTGCCGGAGGTGGCTTGCCAGCGACAAACTCGCCGAAAAAGCCCATGGGGCGAAGAGAGGAAGAGAGAGAGAAAGAGAGAGAAACAGGCCAAAAAAAATGTTGGGCTTTTCCCAACCTTGGTAAACTATCTAGAAGTTACCCAAAAGGATGAATGGCTCATATTGGCTTGATGAAAATCCAACGGTCTACAAGTTGTCGGGTGGTAAATTCACATTTTTATTACTAAAAATAACACAAACTTTTGAAATTCGTAACAATTCACATGAAACTCCGAAAAAATCTAATAAAAGTAAGCAAGAACTTGAAATAAAATCATCTACAACTTTCGTGAAGAAAACTAGTCCAGAATCATAATTCACAAAAAGTTGATTTTTAATCGGGATGAACCTCGATAAACGTGGCATATGAAGATTAACTTGCTAATTAAGCACGACTATCGATAATTAACTCAGAAATATAGGTTCGGGTTGTTACAGTTTCGGATGGAATTACTCAAGATTCTGATGTAAGAAAAAAAGGTATTTCAGAAAATGGAATGTGACTTTAAACAAATGAATTGTTGTTTTGAATATAACATTAAATTGTTGTCGACTATGATAACAAATTAATTGAGATGATATGTCCTTGCTATTTTGTTGTTTTGTGTTGTATTTTGGTTTATCCCATCGAATACAGTGTGTTCCATTCTTCATGAATTTGTAATTTAATTTTTTGTTCATTTATGTGTTTCAACTTTTTAGGTCTTATTTCAATAATCCAACAATACTCATGTACATTTTTCATATAATCTATAAATATGTGCAGACCAAATGCTACTGTGTAATCAATATCAATCAGCTTACAAAAATAGTATTGTTCTAAAGTATTTGTTGGTAGATGGCTTTATTGCACTATTTTGAGTACAATCCTCTTGATGTGAAACATAATTCATGGCAGATACATCCTTTACAAATACTCAATATGTTATACTTTAATCTTAATGTTCTCGATATTTTATACATATATTCTATATTAACTAGGTTCAAATTACAAATATGAACATGAAAATCCAAACCAATGCATATATCACCATCAGTAATAGCATGTTATATTCTATCTACACTTATGTTATCACTAAACTGAAATTTACTAATCAATTCAGTTAATCAATATTCGTCTTCTATTAATCTATATTTTTTTTGTTAACTATTAATAAATATGTTCAAATTGTATAAAAGTTGTAATAAATTGTTTAATTGTATGGAACCTGATGCAATAATCTAAACAATTTAGAACTATGCGAACTGATTTGGTTTGACAAATAATAATATATGTAATTAGCTATGGACAATGTATAAGTAATTGAATGTCATGAATGACAGCACGATATGTCTCATAAATTGCACATTCGTAATTTGTATAAAACAAAGTTATTGACATTCTACTTATTGTTCTAAATCCGCCCAACAAAGCGGGCGGCAAATACATAAGATGAAACCGGCCAATACATCCATTTGCTACAATTTTAAATCATCATTACCATATCACTAACCTACATCCTTATGCCCATGATTCAGACTATAAATAGATGTGATCATTGTTCCTATATATTAAGAGCCCTATCTTAGCTTTCATCTCATCTATTATTCGCATTGAAATTCCGATTTCTTAAAACAATACTGGTGACACCGCTCCAATGGGGTGCACAACCACCTAAGCTGTGTCTAATATTGTCCATTTACATTTATTTTTCTGCAAAGGGATATTTCTCAAATGAGAATAGTGAGCAATGACATTTTGTCATCTAAATATTATGTCACTTCAAGAAATTAAAAGGACATAAATTAACATTATCATTGATCATTTTACACGAAAAATATCGATGAAACTTTTACACTATTAAGACACGAATTATTAATTTTCTTTCTTATGAATGATTTATTTCTATTCGATTGATTTCACTTAAATATTACTGTATGTCACCACGAGGCGCCGGCATCAACCCTAGTACTAGATATACACGAGGAAATCGTATCCTATACTCGGGCCTTGCTGATTCTTGCCGTAAACGTACCATTAGGGTATGCACGTGGTGGAGGTGACATAGTGCTCTCGCCTGCAAAGTTTCTTTGGCTAATAGTTGTAGCAGCAAGGCGATTAGTAGGAGTTGCAGCTGGACTAGTGAGGTTGGTGCGCCCATTAGGTCCGGCCGGAGGAGTAGAACCTTTCTTCGACTCCATTAAAGCAAGAAGTTTGTTCGTCATCATCGTCGAGTTTTCTTCCTCATCAAGCAACACCCTGCCAGCCTCAGACAGGGGCATACTCATGAATACGTACGTTGCTAATTAAGTTGGTACGTGCAATGAGCGAGGTAAATATTTAACGGATCAAATGAATTAATCAGTCACCCAACATATATATGCATGCATATTTATTTTTCAACCTAGCTTGTTTCATACGTCAAAATTACATGATCGATATGCGTACTTCTACTACTTTGTAGTCAAGTACTAAGTTTAGCAGTGGTGTAAACGTTTAGGGCTTGTTTTTTACAAAGCATTGGATTGGATTGCTTGTACTGTATTAGAGAATAGTCCTTAGCTTGTGTTTGGTAACCAATATCAACAATAGGGACTATTTTAATTTTCTTATGCAATCTTGTTTTTCTTGTTTTGAGCCCATCATCCTCCTTACACAAGGAGTTCAAAATCGGCGTTCATACACAAGCCGTCCATAGAGAGCGAAAAGATGAGCTTGCAGAAGAGAATAGATGATGATATTTTAATCGTTCTGTCTTATCATCTCTGCGACTCGCGATTCTCAGTCTTGCTCGAGCTCTTCATCGGATGCACAACTCAGGTTCTTCTTCTCTTCTTTTATGTTCTATCTGAGATTTCGATGATATGTAGATATCTCTTTGAATTAGGTATGTGGTATTTAATTTTGAGTTTGCTGAAACGAATCTGAGCTAGATATCTCTCGGATTCGAATATATGAATGGAATATATTTAGTATGGAGATTGGGTAATTTGATCTATGTGTAAAAGAATTAAACATGGTTAATTTGTTATGTTTTTCTCCAAATTCAAGTTTTATAAATCTTTTTTCTCAAACAAATTATATAAGCAGGACTTGATCCTTAGTATTAATCGAGAACTCTTGATATATATATATATATCATTAGTTTGCGGACTTTTTACTTAGATTGCCTCTAAAATGATTTAGTTTGATATCATCAGTGCATTGATATGTATACTAATCTAGCTAGTTTACGTTGTTATACCCTAGACATGATGTGAGCATAAGCAACGTGTATATTGACTAGTGTTAGTGCAAGGATTTGTGAATATGATTTGAGCATAAGCCATGAGATGCACCTTCCTTCATAGGATAGTGATATATGGTATATAGATCACACTGTAAGTTGTATAAAAAGATAGAACGATTAAAATACTTAGTTATTACGCATAAGTATCTCGTTAACGTATTCTGCCTATATTGTTTTCCATTTGTATCACACTGACTTGTATTTTTTGTTAAAAAGCAAAGAAGTTGCATATGCAGATGCTTTGTTACTCATCTCTTTTATCAAAGATTCAAAGACAAATGCAAATATAGTTCAGGCAAATGATCGATCATTTGGTAGTTTTGGTTTGGTCTTTTGGACATTGGACCTTCGGTTGCTGTCTTGCAGCACGGTCAATCATTTAGGAATTAGAACTGATCTAATTCTTTTTACAATTTCTTTCTCTAGTCTTATATATAAATATTGATGTCTCAAGTGTTTCGTGTAATCTGATATCTGGTTGCATTAAGGTCAAGAATTGTATGTAATTTGATCAAGTAGAATATATAAAACCAGTAGGGATTGTATGTAATTCTATGTGCGTTGTTATCATTCAAGTTATCCAAATAACTCAAACCATCAGTTTCAGACTTAATTCCTTTTCAAGTTAGCTATCATTCATAAAACATTTAAATTGAGTTTCTAACTCAACAATGTGTTACACGACTTGTAATTATTCTGAGTGTGCATTGTATAAAAACACCCAACTGCAGAATTTGGAAAGCCTCCATCTTTTATTAGTTTCTTCTTCTACTCAATCTCTATCTCATCTTTTATTAGTTTCTTCTTCTACTCAATCTCTATCTTTGTTTTGTTTTCCTCTTTTTTCTGCGTTAAACTCTGTGTGTGTGTGTGTGTGCACGCGCGCGCTCAGTTTGACTTCTAGTTTATTTGCTGAGTTGTTTGAGGTAGCTGGATGTTGAAAGTTTTTTCTTTTCTTTTTTCACCTTGGTGTTCATGATCTGAGGCAGGGTTTCATGATGCTTTAAGCTTCTTGCATGGGATGAGTCAGAGAGGTTTGGTTCCAGATGCTTACTGTTATAATGTGGTTCTCAAAAGGTTCTGTGATTTAGGTCTTTTGGATGAAGCTCGATCTCTTTATCTTGAGAAATCGAAGCAAGATTGGTTCCTTAATGCCTGCACTTACACCATTCTCATTTGTGGTATGTGCAGGAACAGGCTAGTAAGGGAGGTAGTACAGTTATTTAATGAAATGGAGAAGCTTGGATGTGTTCCTTTTGTTGTGACCTTCAATACTCTTATTGATGGGCTTTGCAAGGCTTCTAAGATCGAGGATGCTCAGTTGCTGTTTTACAAGATGGAGATAGGAAGAAAGCCATCAATGTTTCTTTGTCTTTTTTCTCAAGGCTGTGATCAGGCCACTGATAAGGCAAGTCTTCAAAAGAAGGTGGAGCAATTGTGCGAGTCAAGATTGCTTCTTCAGGCCTATAAACTTTTGATACAGTTGGCTAATAGTGGGTTGTCCTGGACATTATCACTTACAACACTTTAATTAATGGATTTTGTATAGATGAGATCATAGATGGTGCTTTTAAACTCTTCAAGGATATGCAGTTGAAAGGGATTGCCCCAGATTCTGTTACATATGCAACGCTTATAGAAGGACTTCTAAAGCTTGACAGAGAGAAAGATGCATTTTTGGTTTTTAATCAAATGGAGAAGAATGGATGCACGCCTGGAGAAGATTTTCATGTTGATGCTCGATATATGCAATAAGCTTCTCAAGTGTCTTCTTCGTTCCCGAGACAAAAAGGACCGTGCCCTTGATCTGGTTCGTAGGATAAGAACTTTTGGGTATGATCTTGATGCACACATCCACCAGACTACAAAGTTACTTCTACAATCTCTCTACATCACAAGAGAAATGTGCACATCGTGTCAATACAATTTGTTCCTACCGACACTAAGAGGGAGCTTCTTTGATTTTGACCTCGGACATGGCATTAAAATTTGCGACTGTGTCAGCAGTGCAGTCTGAGACTATCTTCAAGAGATTTCTCTATTAATAGAGAGTTTGTTACAATTTTTGACGACCCTTTCATCAAACCTTCAAAATTATATACAGCAAGATCTTAGCTTCTCTCTGCCAGACTGGAGAGGTGTAAAAGGACCGCCTATTTTTTGAGTTTTCTGTTGAGAGAGGGTTTATTCCTGATGTCATTGACTACACTATAATGATAAATAGCTACTGTAGGGTCAATTCTTTGTGTAAAGCCCATGATCTCTTCCAAGATATGAAAAAGATAGGGATTCAACCAGATATCATCACTTACACAGTTTTGCTTGATGGTTATTCGAAAAGAAACATAATGAGGTTTCGCTCGCCTCTAGATGAAAGAGGAAATATTGAAGAAATGGAAGATGTATCTACTATACTTTGGACTGAGATGAAGGAATCAAGAGTAAAACCTGATGCCATTTGCTATACTGTTTTGCTAGACATGCATTGTAAGATAGACATCCTTCATGATGCTATTGCACTCTTTGATGTAATGGTTGACAAAGGATTACAACCAGATACAATGACATACACAGTTCTTCTGTCTGGTTGTTGCAATGATCAATTACAGCACTCTTGTATGCATAAAACTTAATAGTCAGAATCTCTCTCTCTCTCTGAGTATTGATGTGTCAATCTTTGGCTAAGTGTGTCGATCTTCAGCTAATCAAAGAGCATCACCTTTCACACATCAAACATAGGATTAGACTATTTAGTAATAATAGTCCTTAGTCCAAATTATGAAACTAACACAAAATTAGTATTAGGATTAGATAAGCATAGCTTATGTAATACCTCCTAATATTAAGATTATAAGCAATCTAATCCAATGTTGTGTAACAAACAAGCCCTTGAATTCAAGAATACAACTACCAATTCAAGGAAATGTGGTCCAAATTTTCAGAGAGTTTGAACAATTAAAATTAGCTATTCGTAATACGAATATGTATGCAAGCACTGTTGTACAGTATTGGCAATTTCCCACATACACAATCGTATGCTTTTGGAGCAGGATCGGAGCTAGAAACCAAACTCAATGATATATATGCAAGGTGATCGATGAGTTTGTCTCGATGTTAGTTACTTCTAGCAATGCCTCCGGCTCGCTACTAATCGATAGCTAGCTACATCGATCACCTACATGCATTAGTTAATTTTCTTTGTTTGATTAATTTTTACTTGAATATACAAGTATACTAATTTGGAATTTGACCTTATATATCTAGTCTCTTTGATCGACTTATTGTTGGACTAGCTAGCTTTTGATTAAGCAAAATACCTTGGGTTTCATGCATGTTATGATCGTGCTGCCTCCCAAAATTGATTTATATAATCGATCACCTAGCAAATAGTTTGAGTAAATCATATAGTTAATTCCACACTGATCATCCTCAGGAGTCACGAGTCTTGCCGGTATTTAGGGTTAAGGGTAAAAGCAGGGAATCGAAGTGATTAGTGTAATAACTCAATTCATTTGTCAAGTCAAATGGGACTCTAGAGATCGGTCATCTCTCTCTCTCTCTCTCTCTCTCTCTCTCTCTCTCTCTCTCTCTCTCTCTCTCTCTCTCTATCTATATATATATATATATATATATATATATGGTCTTGTCGTGTAAAAGGTTAGCACACACCAAACCGTTCAAAACATGCATTTAGCTAGCCACCATACCAAAGCTCCAAGTCCAAACTTATCCATGCTGCAAACAAATCGCATGAAAGAAGAAGGAAAAAAAAACAGCAAGCAGGATCTGAAATTCGTTAAGTCCATCTCATGCATAATTCTATGCAAGAAAAGGAAATAGATGAAAACGGCGACGTATGTGATGAACTTTAAGCTCAATATATATATATATATATGAAACAATCCCAGTTTCTTGCGGTAAATCTGACCGATTCAACTTTTGAACCTTTTTATTGACAATATCGATCATATAGTCAAAACAGCGAGAAACAGCGAGAAACTGATATAAGTTTGAAACTTTCCAAGTCATAGCCATAGCATAGTATAAACGAACACCAGTACGGCCATGCTTGATGCATATAAAACCCCCTCAATCTCATATACCTTATTCATTCATTCATTCCATCTTCTCACTTTTTTGCATACAAAGAAACATAAAAGCAGATCAAGTAAAAACAAAGAGCGAAGTTCTTGTTCACGTACTCGATCTACACCGAAATGAAGCTGTTCATGAAAATGGTGCTGGTGGCTACAATGGTGGTTGTTCTTATGAACATGGGCACAAATGAGGCATGCAGAGTCTTAAACACAGATGTCGTGCATAAGGGTGCTACAGTTAATCCACCCCAATTCCCTTTGGTCATCAAGCAAATAGTGCAGAGGACTATAGTCCGGCCACCCAGTAGTGGTCCTAATTATCAAGGAGTGCACTATGTTTCTGACCAGGACATATACACTCCTCCGATTATCCGGCAAAGATTGCAGAAAGGTCCTGTGCCCTCTGGCGGCAATCCAATCACTAACAAACCCTGAAGCTTCATCGTGGCGGCAATTCTCTCAGCATTGGTCAAGGCTCCTACCAGCTTTTTTTGTTTAAAAAGTTAATTAAGGATATTTTATGAGTTCGTAAATTAATTGGTTAATTCGTATACAAAATTGAAAGCATATTGTAACATCAAATACATATTGTATTAATATTTTCTTTAAAAAGTTCTTTTAGGGCACATTTGTATAACATTTCTTTAATGACACAAACAGAATTTACAATTAGTTACCTTGTGTCAATGAATCCAATTTATCTGGAGATTTTACGAATGAAATAACCAGTGTTACGATATAAAGCAATATATGAAAACCAATGGACAACTATTGGTGGAATGGCCGAATCCTTATAAGTTCATTACCAAGAGCAAACTCTTCGTATTAAAACTTCAGGGCGAAGTACGTTCATTTTTAAATTC
This sequence comes from Geum urbanum, assembly GCA_946800695.1. NCBI lineage: Eukaryota > Viridiplantae > Streptophyta > Magnoliopsida > Rosales > Rosaceae > Geum > Geum urbanum. Next base: position 48,560,453 of record OX327002.1, on the reverse strand, counting down.
AAGCGTGGTGTTTGAAATTTTTTAACTCAATTAGAAATAATTTGATCATCTATTTGTTGTGTTGCATTGTTTAACGCTACATACTTCATCTCATTTAGTTTATAGTTTGAATGCGGTGATCAAATATCTAAATGATCTCTGATTAGATTGAAATTTTACAAGCTAAGTACGATGCTCAGATATAAATCTAAATGATTAGTGATTTTAGTGACCAAAGTATTGGTAACACTATATTGTATATTGTTCTACGACATGTAGTTTTATAGCTAGTATAAATAGTTGCTAATACATTACTGTAAGCAGAATTCACTAGCCTCTTTCACAATAACACATATACAGTGAAACAACTCAACCCCGATTCAGTTGCCTAAACCGAAATTAGATCCTAATAACACTACAACCTTTTAAAAAAATTCGCCAGAGTTTACTTTATAAAATGAGTAAACCAAAAACCTGCAATAAAAACACACTTCCAAATAATCCACAAAAGCCAAACCGTGGGACTCTAATTCCCAACCGGATTTCTCAAATTCATAAACATACTACTGAACAATAGTAAAAGTATTTCTTTACACTTATTATTCAAAATTCAGTAAGTACTCGAAATGCATCACAAAGGAAAGTAAACTAACATAGTACTCAGAGCGACTTCCAATTTACAAATATAAAAAGTTAGTAGGTTAAACGAAGAACCTACTAGAAAAGAACGGTGACTTGAACTCTAGTCCTCCTCCGACGACCCGCAACCACAGGATAGGAACTGCAAACTAAGTAAGAAGGAAACCGAAAGCCCAGGGAAAGGCATATAAAATAATAAAAACTGTTAGAGTGAGTGGACAAACATAAACTTTCAATTTTAACTAAAATATAAATATGTCATGCCTTTCACATTGTATGCATTTAAAACATAATGCGAGTCTAAAACTGCGGGTCCCACTCTCGAACATCTCTGCCTCAGTACAATCTAAATCACGGGATTCCAGACCCACGCGTGATTAAATAGTCAGAAAGACCTCGGGTTAGGACTCTGTCCCCCCCTGGAGCATCTCGGGGATCAGCCGAGCATGCCAGTGCATCGATGCTTCTACCCATCATATTTGTTTCCATGCTCATGCATACTCGTAAAATGCATAATCACAAATGCATAATCATAACATGCATAAATCAAGACTCACAGGTCAACGGTGAAAATAAAATGTCCACTCACAATATACAGCTAGCTCAAAGGTCCGGTGGAAGTTCCCTCACCAATATCTCTCTCGCGGTTTCCTGAATAAATAACAGGTTCGTTTAATTTTAGAATTCAATAAAATGCACGAGAAACAACTCCCCCACTGGAAAATAGGATTTTTGACTCATCGCAGCTCCGCCGCCGGCCACGCGCCACCATCGGCGGTGGTGCGTTAACCACGCGCGCCTCCTATGCAAACTACTCCGATGGGAGCGTTGGACCACTTGTTGGAAAGATCTCAACGAGCCCAACACTTTTCCCAACTGGATCGAGGTCCAATTCGATGGCGATTGGCCGGAATTGGACGAAACCGATCGAAAAACCACTTTCTGGTGGTCGGAACCAACGGTGGCGAAAGACCCCTCAAATTTTTTCTCACACCAAGCCCAATCAAAGCCCTAAACTCACACATCACAACACTCCCTCACATGGCCGAAATTTCAATCGAAAATCACGGCCCAAAACTTGGCCGGAATTTCACCATCGCCGAAGTTCCACCATAGGGCTTCAATGGACCAAAAAATACAACCCAAAAGGACTAGGGGGAGGAGAGGATCCTTTCCCCCCCAACCCACACCCCCGGAAACCACCGGAGCACCGCTCCCCGTCGGCGGCGAAAACCGGGTATTAAACCCGATTCGGGTTAGCCCAAAACATCATCAAAATCTACCATTCTACACATGAATCAATAGACGGAAGAAAGAGCTTCAAAACCTTACCCAAAACGCCGGCAACGCTGGCCAGAATCGGCGGGTCGGATTCGGAAAATCAAAACGGGTCGTGGGTTATATGGGTCGCGTACGTATCCCTCATATACCAGACTCGTACCGTATTCTACCATAATTCTCGTATAAATACAAAAGGTATTTGATCAGATCAACGGCCAATGATTGATCTGATCAAGATCCAATGGTCCAAAGTAAACCGCCAAGAAAAATATTTTAAAATACATATTTTCACAAACGAACTTTCAAAAATCGAAAGAAATAGCTCGATAACCTGAAAAATTTGCCTAAAATTCTTACGTGCATAAAATTAAATACTCTACGACTTCCGCGAAGATAGTCGGATCAAATTCTCACCTGAAAAAAAAGTCGTTAACAAAATTTCATGAGGTGCATAATTCGTGAAAAACCTAAATCGTAAAAGTTAGTGTAACTTTTGGTTTGGATCGTTACATACAGTTATTATACAGCTTCATCTTCCTCCTATTTTCTCTCTAGTCTCTCAAGTTCTCTGAAAAGCTAACAAATATTATGTTTTGTTTGGCTCCAGAATTCTCAGGGTCCTGAGAAGTCCCAAACTATCTATTTTCCTCTCACGCGTGTGCATGTGTGTCAGGCGTGCCACTTCCGTGGGGTAGAAAGTTGAGCGTCGGTTGGCTGCTATAGACTTCTAAGAAGCTATTAAGATGGAGAGAGCACCAACTCCGCATGCTGGATTCTTTCTGCCTAAGTGACTTAGGACTTGGGTTTTTGTGTCTCTTTGCTGAGCCATTGGAATCGATACTCCACTCACCCTATTTGTTGCAGAGCAGAACAATCTCCGTGGTAGAGTGTTGAGAACATAGTTGTTGCATCCTTAGACGCTTTATCTGGTGCAAATTACATGAAGATTTTCTCTATTTAAAGGAATTATACAATAACTTGTCTTGCATCCTTAACTCCTTCAATTAATCTAAGATCCATTGAGATCATTAAGGACTCCTTCCCTGAAAGAACCCGACCCAGATTTAGTTTATAAAACATATGTGAGTCTAAATGCATGAAAATCATATGGTACACGAGGGAGACTTTAACTCCTCACGCGTACAGAGTATGCATCGGAAATCCCGCGGGATCACTCATGGACACATCCGCGTTAGTACAGTCTGAATCACGGGATCCCTGATTCTCACGTGATTCCAGCCAGAAAGGCTTCAGGTCAGGGTATCCGCTCCCCCCCCCCTCCCGGTAAAGACCTCGATTCAGGATAAAAGTCCCCCCGGTAAACATCCTGGGGGATCAGCCGAGATGCTAAGTGTATCGATAAAACTACTACTGAGACTATACTCTGTGTAAACCAAATCATAAAGGTTTCCATGCAAATGCATAAAGCGTAATGTAAAAGCATACTCGTAATGCATAATTATAAAAGCATATTCGTAAATGCATAATCATAAAACACATGCTCGTATAATTCATAATCATAACTGCATGTTCATGCTCGTAAAACGTATATAAAAGACTCGCAACCAACAGTGAAAAGAAATGTCCACTCACAGACAAGAACAACGCAAAAACGTGTTAATCCCGTGATCCAGCGGAAGATCCCTCGCTAAGCGTACAATCCTGATCTCCTGAATAATCACAAATACCACTGATCAAAATCACAATTCAAAACTCTGAACCACACCTCGGAAACCAACTATTTCCAGAAACATATAACTCGAATATCAACGAAATCGTCAAAAATCCCATAAATACTCTACTTATCCCTCGACACAAAATCCACCACCCAAATCAACTTAATAACCTCACGACTACGATCGGAGCGCGATTATGAGTAAAACGGTATAAAACTTCCCAAAATTTCAAAAAGTCAACTCGCTGGAGTTCCGTCGTTGACCGCCACCGCCGGCGGCGGGGTGGCGACAACGGTGGCCAAATCCGGTGAAAATTTCCAGATCACATCTACTCCTCAAGACCAACAAATTTTCCTTCTACACCAACCTCCAATTCGAAACCCACGGGCTGGAATCAAGCTCGAAAATTCAAACCTCTATTAATTCCGGTGACCTATTCCGGCGAGGTTCTAACGGCCTCCAATTAAAAAATTCTTTCACCCAATAGCATCTATGGGTTGAGGGGAGCAAAACCCCCAACCCCATCAACTCCAAAAGTGCCCGGAAAAGCTCACCCGATTCCGGCAAAAATTTAAAACTTTAACAAGTCGGTTCTCCCTCAAAACTCAACCAAATTAACTCAAACCAAGTTCAAAACAATAGGAAATCACGAGAGGAAGCTAACCATACCAATCTTGAGGTCTGAAGTGGTTGGAATCAAAAAGTCAATCGGTGGTCAACGGCGGTGCCAAAATCCTTCGGTCAACACGGGTCAAACTTGGTCAACGGTCCAATTTTGGTCAACTCGGCCCAAATGTGACTTTTCAAAAAATTTATGACTATTTCGATATTTATACTCACGACTAAAATGATCAACGGTCGAAAACAGATCGAATCCAAACGGATAAACACGATTAAATCCAACGGTCGGAAATATTCATAACATATTTATCGGACACCGGAAAAATCCTCGGAAAACTCCTACGAGCTCGAAATCATAAACTCTACAATGCTCGTGAAGGAACCCATATCAAATTCTCGCCCGATAATTTAGTTGCAAACAAGATCGCCAAATCGATTAATTACGACAAACTACGATTATACGTGAAACTCGCGAATTAAGCCGATTAACTATCATTTCCGGTTCGGGTTGTCACATTCCCTCTCTAGGAAAGCTTTCTTACACAGGCCACATGCATCGACCTAATCCTGGGAAACCCTAATCTAAAGAATATTTATTTTGGGCTCAAACATTACCCTTCAAGCCTCGAAATAAGGCACAGACGTAGTTGAAGAGGTTTGTAACCATGACACGTCATTTGGGCTCAAACAGTAACTTTCCTTTCGCGACACCACTTCATTGGACTTCCTTTGAAATGTAATACCCTATGAAAGGACGTCTACTTAAACCCGCACGAATGTCAATAGTGCACAGTTACCCAAACACTTTCTCCGTCGCTCAATCTCAGATTTCGAATCGACTGCAACTTCTCTGCGAAGCTTTATCAGTTTCGATTTACTTTTTTCGATTAACCTGCTCCAAACCATGCCTCCCTACCAGGTCAAGTCTAACCCCCTCCTATGTGAGGAAGTCGTTGAAGCCTTTGCTACCACCATTCGCTCTGTCACCTCCTACAAGAAACTCGGCCACTGTCTCAACCTTCGATTGGCTGAGAACGACACAACGCGTCTTGGCCCTTTTATCAAATCGCTATTGAGCCTAGCATTCCACCAAGCCCTTCATTTCCCAATCTGTCTTCAAGCACTCATTTTCTGGGATGAACAAGCTTCTCCGCAGTAATAAGATCAGAAAAACGTCAAGTGCAAACTGGGTAAGTGGCCCTCCTTCACTAACGACGATAGGAGTTAGTACAAGGCTCGAGCTAAGACTGATTCCATACTCTAGGAGATGACTGGTATTTCTCACTTCCTGCAGTTATGCTTCACTCTACTTCTAAGGGGGTAATTGAGCACCGTTTGCTGCTGCCATGTGCTTCTGGGATCCTAGTTGTAACATTTTTCGGCTTCCGTGCGGTGACATGAGCATCACTTTGCTTGAAATGGTGGCCATTTTCGGAGTTCCAATTTTTGAGGAACCATATACCCATGGTTGCTTAAACCACTACAATCCCAAGAACACAGCATGCACTGGTCGTGGAGGCTTCACCAAAACCTATGCCACTTGGTGGTACTATTACAAGGATGTACCCGGCATTCGGGGAGGTATTGCATTTCTTGAATATTGGCTTTGCAAATTCTTTTTCTGTACTTCCTCCAGTAAAATCATAAGGAGCTGAACTCGAATTGTCGAGGCATTGTATAACGGCCGCAAAGTTGGACTTGCCCAACCTATTCTTGCCTATCCCTGCAGGTTTCTGCCTCTCCGCTTTAACCTGCTGACAGATCAAACATCAGCTCACATACGTGGCAATCTCTCGCTTCATGTTACGCCACCAGTAATACGCTCGAAGTGCCTATCGCAGCTTAGGATGGATTTCATTGAATCCCTTAAAGTTTGACTTCGCTGGGCCACTGTAGATGTTAGATCTCCGGCTCCAGGTCTATTTTCCAATCTTTCATCATCTGAACACGAGACCGTTCAGGGAAGACACGTTGCTGGGCTTTAACCTCTTGCGACCTCTTCATGATGATCCTCTCACCTATCTCAACAGCTTTACTTACTTCTTCTCGCTGAACAAGTTTCCCGAAGAGACAACACTACTTGTCCTGGGCCGGTGTTGTTCTGAAGACTTAAGCACCGGGTTCTATCCCTCACCTAACCAAGCTGCTCTTTGATTGGCAGAAAACCACCTATCAAAGATAGTCCCTACCAACTATCTAAATATGCTCAAAATATGTCAATGTAGTGCAATAGAAGTAGGGGTCATTCCCGCAGAGGAATGATGAGACCTAAATGCTTAAACACTATTCAAACACAAATATCAGCAAAGCTGACAGATTCGACCATTAGACACTAATATAATTACGAACTATACCGATACTACTCTAAATGGCACGAATTAAATCAAAATGAACTAGACTCAGTGGTGGACTACCAAAAAAACTTTGGTTGGTGAATTATAACTAAATACAGAAAAATAAATACTAAAAAGTAAAGGTTAATCAAAAATAGAAAAGAAAAACTATAGTACTTCTCTCCACCCTAGACAACCTACGATCTACCCAAAATTTAACTTCAATGACAATGAATGAATGTTTCCCACATATGAGCTATGATTAAGACATCCTACGTATTATGTACACTCTCTTACTTAATATGTTATCTGGATTGATTACCTAGTTTAACGTGATCTTAACGTAGGACACTTGGTAGTGTGATGAGTTCAAATCTACCTAACCTAAGTCATTAAGATTCGTAGAGTGTCTGAGAAATAACAAGACTTCTCGAGCTACTATAATGGGTGCTCTTGCATCACCCAGGAATTACTTCACACAAGAGCTTGTTTTATCTCTATAGAATATGCAATGATATGATGGTCATGTACACATTCAAGACAATAGATCCTACCACATGTATCTATGTGTCGACCCAAAAAACAACATAACAGAAATCATCACTGATATTATAGTAAAGTAAAACTCATCCAAATAGTTATTAAAATCACAAAGGCTTCAAAATCATAAGCATGTCTACGGCTTCAATCAGCCCCTAACTAAGTAACTAGTCCCTCATAGACAGGGAAGCTAAACTACAAAAGTTCACAAGAAAAGAAAGCAATAAAAGATAGAGAAAAAGAGAATCTGGCGTCTGGCTTTGACAGGTTGAAGTCATCGTCTGAACCTCCTTGTAGCGGCTTCCTTGCTCTCCTATCAAATTCTAGCTGATTACCTTTTCCAAAACCCCAAAAAGAGTATTTATAGAGGCTTGATTAGGTATCTCCTTGCTCACTTAGGTTTTGGGCTCTTTCCTTTGACAAGTCAAATTTCTTTAATCATTTTAGCTCTTGATTTATTTTCCATAAGCCACATCAGTAATTAATTAGATTTTAGAGCATAAAATCGTCCTTGGGCTTCTTGGTGTGATTTGGGATTCCAAACACAACTTTCTCATCAAAGTTAGATTTTTGAGCAGACTGACATCCGTGAACTAAAATGACCATAACTTCCTCTAGACACATGATAATCACGTTTTAGAAGAATCTATGGAAACTAGATATCTGGAGTTTTCCATGCATATAAAGATCATTCTCTGTCTCATTCTGAGCTTCTCTCAATTCTCTAATTAAGTTGACTGACATGTACAGACAGATTTTCCAAATTAAGATTTAAACACATTTTTTACTTCTTTTCTCTTTGTCGACTCAAAATACCTATAAAATAATAAAGTAAATTAATATTGCTGAATAAATAACAAAAATAAGTAAATGAGCATCAATAAATAGCATAGAAGTGCATATTTATGCACCTATCACTCATGTGCAACTCATTTTAATTCAGAGTAACACCTGTGTAGACTTGCGGATCCTTGAGAAGAGTATATTCCATGAGCTCTACGCTCTCAACCACTTCACCAGGAAACTTGACATGACCCAAGGAGCATCGCTTCCGCTTGTCAGCTTTGTCAACCGTTATACATCTTGGAAGTCTCCATTCCGACCTAGCATGGAAGTAGTTGAGGATCCCAACTTTGGTTTCCCACTCTGACTGTTGATGCCTTCCGTACTCGCACTTTATGTCCGACTTTTGGGACGATGCCTAACTACCTTCTCTGGCGAGCTCGTCACTGTGACAACATCCACCACTTTAAACCTGTTGCTCTCTTCGCGAGGATCTTGAAAGACTTCTGTCATTTATTCACTCCTCCAACTGAGAGAGAAGTTCTTCAATACGAAGAGTCGAAGCTCATGACTCACCTCCGTACTAGTTAGAGGTAAAGACCTCTCCTCCCTCGTGAATCAATATTTCCACATTAACTAGCTGCATTTATCTTATCCACTGATGTATTCCAGGAACCTTTTCCACCAGTGAGCAACACTGCTCAAAGCCCCAATTCTGGCCCCTCCAACATTAGTCACGGACCTCGCTCTGCCAAGCAAACTCCCTAACAGGTTTTGACCTGACGGTTGAGGATGAGAATGAAGAAGAAGATGAAGCTAACTCAGTAAGCCATTTTCCACTTAGCTATTGATTAAATCAACTGTTATACATTAATTCTAACTTTTGTTCTTTCTAGCCACCCACCCGACAAACGGTGACGGACCATCATTCCCGAGGAAGATGATAATAACCCAATTAGCCAGTGACATATAGAAGGTCATTTTAGCCCTTGTACTATAGCAGGCCCTTCTTGCCAAGCTTCTTGCCTTCTAATGGATGTCAGTGAAGAAGAAGAAGATGAATCGCTTCTAGTCCGGCAGAGGAAACATTGAGCTGACCATTTCCAGTGGTCTGTTCTTTTTGGGGACAGCCCGCCTTTCACCTCTCACTCCATCGTGTCAGCGAGGAGCCTGAGGATCTGGTTAAATGCGGAGTTCCTGGCCTTATCTGCCAACACCGCTACCGACATATTCCACCTTGGATAGCAAGCTTGAGGTAACCTCTAACCCGTTGTGAGAACCCAATTGATGCTTGATAACTATGTAATTTCTCCCCTTAGATAAACTCTTTTGTTTGCAGTCCAACATTCCCGAAGAGTCTCGACCTGAGGCAGACCCAACAACCAACGTGCCTCGTGAAGGTACCGGTGGTACACATGAGGAACTTGCTGCCATGGATTCTCTCCCGTTGACAAAAGATGTTTATGCCTCTGGTGATTGAGCTGAAGAGATTGAAGAGAATCTATAACTTGCTGCTCAATCCGGGAATGACCGTGCCAGCGCGCTTTAAGCCGAGGAAGCTTTGGCGAGTAGTTTCCTGGCGAGAGATGATCTAGAGTCGCTATAACCTAACGCTACCTCAACGAGAAACCTTTTTCCTGAGGTAATTGCCCTTCTCTCCTCTTTCCTCGACCTTTCTTGTATCAGAACTAAATTCTTTTCATTTTAACTAGCTTTCAGCCAATTCCAATCCTGAGGAGGAGATCGATGATAGGCTTGTTGTTGAGGAAGGCCAAGCGAGCACAATTCTTGTCTAGAACATTAAGGCGAATACAGATGACGAGCAACAAGAATCTCCAATGGACGATATACAAGATGGCCGTGCTCAGGCGAGCGAAGCAGCCCTTGTTGACGATAAGGTCTATATCTTTACTGCTAGAGTTCGATATCCATGTATTGACTCCCTCATCTAACCACTTATCTTTCTGTACGTAAACATCTCCTTGACCCAAGAAACTGAACTTCCAGAGTCTTTGGGCCATGTCGAAGTTACTCCAGCCGCCACTTTTGAAAAGTCATCTGCTACGGGAGTTGACCCCGAGCCTGATAACTTTCCCTCAACCATCGAATGTGACACTACTGCGACTTCTGTCCAGGAAGCAATCGGTAAGTTCAACCATGGTGCCGTATAAACCCTCTTGCTTAGGTCCCCGAGTTCAGCAGCTTATACTTTAGCCAAACCCAGCTCAGCCAGGCCTAGTTGTTTAACCACTGCTGACCCTCCCAGGCTTGCCGACTTAAAGGCTTAATTCAAAAAATTTGCCTCAGCCGCGCCTGAACCTCGGAAGATTGTTCTCACCAAACCCTCCATTCGAGCTCTGTACAAAGTAAACCCTCCTTTCAACATAGCAGTAGCCCTGAGGGAAATGGAAGACATGCATCAACGTGCCCTATAGGCGCTTGTTCCTGATCTCTATCTATTCACAGAAATTCTGGCCAATCTTAAGGAACTGTAGGCATAGAAAGATTGCTTGCTCAAACAGCTTCAATGGCGCTAAAGCCAGAAACGAGAACAGGCCAAAAATGTGCAAACTAACCATAGCGATCTCATGGCTTTCTTCAAAAAAGTCACTGAGCAGAGTAATGTCTTGGCCAAGAAAGAAGCTAAACTCGCCAGACTCTAAGTTGAGGTAATGAGCATGCGCGAAGAATTCAGGCCCTCCCGGGACACGGCCGTAGCTCTGCTGAACAAAGGTGTATCCCGGGCCGATGATCTCTGAGCCATAGAATAGGAAGTACCCAGTTCCAGACGGCGTCTGCCGAAGCCTGGGCCCAGTATGAACATGCCAAAATTGAAATCCAACAGAGGACCCGTCATTTTTAACTCTAGTCATAAATCGTAATTTGACATGTATTTAGTTTCAAATTATGTGAAGACTTCGTGAAGCAATCCACAACTACCCAAATACCTGTATGACCATTGGATGTATAAGGTAGCTTGTAGAAAAATCCATAGTAACATGCTCCCATTTCCAAACTGGAATCTCAAGACGTTGCATCAAGCCAGAAGGTTTCTATCGCTCCGCCTTTACTTGTTGACAAATGGGACACTGACTTACATATGTCGTCATTTCCCTCTTCATATTAGGCCACCAGTAATACTATTTAAGAGTTCAATACATTTTCGTACTACTGTGATGCATTGCATATACTGAACAATGAGTTTCATCAAGTATTTCTCGTTTAAACTCTTCATTGTTCGGAACACAAAGTATACCTTTGATCACAAGCAAACCATCTCTCCATAATGTAAAGTCTGGTTGTCCACCGCTACGTATTGCTTCCTTTAGTTTCAGCAATGAGGCATCAGAATCTTGTAAGTCATGAACTCTGTCAATAAGAACAGGTCAAACCTGAAAGTTGGCAAGTAAAACTCTTGGTTCATCATCACCTGTGTACAGAAATGCATCAGTGGCTCGCAACTCAGAAAGTAGTGGCATCCAAGTCATTTGTATATGTGATACAGCCGCTCCTGATTTTCGACTAAGAGCATCAGCCACTACCTTTGCCTTTCCAGGATGGTACTGTGACGACCCAGAACAGAATCAGCAGTGAAATCAGCTTAATTCGCGAGTTAGCGTATCATCGTAGATTTCCGATAATGGATTTACTCGCCAGGTTTGATAACGACTAAATCATTGGCCAAGAATTGGAGCTGAGTCTCTTCTTGAGAGTCGTTGTACGTGTGATTTTGAGTTCGTGGGCGGTTTCGGATCGTTATTTGGACGACCGAGGAATAAATTATGAATATTTGAAGTTTTGATATAATCGGGTTAAATTTGTGGCTCTCTTAACGACTTAATTACCAGACGAGAATTTGGTTTCGGCTTCTTCACAGAAGTTGTTGAGAATTTAATTTTTAGCTCGTGGAAACTTCCGGAGCATTATTTCGAGTTACGAGGATTAAGTTGTGAATATTTTCGATTGTTGATTATTTAGTCGGTTAAAGTATGTGTTTGGGTTGAACCGTTGACTTTTTATCGGTTTGGTCGATGTGTTTGACTTTGGGTGATAATTGAAAAATACGTCGAGTCGAGTTTGTTGCCGTGAGAATTATCGGAATTGGAATTACGACGCGGAAGTTACGTGCATTTGAAGTTTATTGAAAAGTGAATTTTGGAGGTTTCCATTTTGGGAAGGTATAAATAGTGGGGTTGCCATTTAGGGAAAGTCAAAGTTTGGTCATTTATTGGGTTGACTCGGTCAAACGCAGAGGAGAAGATGAGCTCGATGGTGGCCACGGCTTCGCCGGCGGCGAGCCCCGTCCGGCCACCTCCGGCCTTGGCTCCGGTCCCATTCGCCTCGCCTCGGCTTCCCGAGCCTATTCCCGGCCTCCTTTCACGGCAAGAGACGCCGGAAGTGGAGGAATTTCCGGCCAAAAGTGATGGAATTTTGGGGTTAATGGGTGAACCGATTCAGGCCGATTCGAGCTAAACCAAGTACTGGGTTTTGAAGCCTTCATCTCCATGATTCTAACCATATAGGTATGGAGTTCCAATTTGATTTGTGTGCTTGGAGAATTTAGGATTTGAAATTTGTGAGGCAATTCGGTTTTACATGAAATTGACATGGTTAGAGTGAGAATTAGCCTTTGATGCAGTTGTGAAAGTTGCTCAGTGGGTAATTTGGAGTGGAATAGTGGTTTCTCCGCCGGGAAATTTCCCGTTTGGGTGGCGCCGCCGCTGCCAGCGGCGGTTAACGGTGGTCAATTTTGACTTTTAGGGGTTTTCAACAAGTTGCATGTCATTTCACTCGAAATAGTGCCCCGATCGCAGTGGGGAGGTTCGTTTTTCGAATTGAGCGTCCGAAAGAACAGCGAGGTATTGAGGTGTGAATATCGGATTTTCGACGATTCGTCGTATTCGGATTATGTGTTTCCGAGAACGGTTGTTTCTCGTGATTTGATTTGAATTGTCGAGTTATGACTTTGAGTAATGGACTTTGTGATTATTCAGGGATTCGTGATTGTTCGTTTGGCGAGGGACTTTCCGCCAGATCACGGGTTAACGCAAACTGCGTTACGCTAGTCTGTGAGTGGACATTTCTTTTCACGGATTGATTGCGAGTCTTTATACACGTTTTACGAACTTGAGCATGCATACGCGATTTCGATTTACATGAGCATGTGTTATATGATTATGCCTATACTAGAATATAAATTCCGAATATGCATTTATATATTGTTTTATGCATTTGCATCGAACTGTTTATGATTTGATTTACACAGAGTACAGTCTCAGTTACGTTGTTGTATCGATACACTTGCCTCTCGGCTGATCCCCGATGGAGGCCTACCAGGAGGGGCAGTACCCCGACATGATCGGTGAGGGGCAGTACCCCGGAACCGAGGCCTTTCTGGCTAGAATCACGTGTGGGCTAGGGATCCCGTGATTCTGACTGTACTAGCACGGATGTGTCTACGAGCGACCCCGTGAGATTTTTATGCATGCTCTGTATGCGTGAGGAGTTAGAGTCTCCCTCGTGTACCATTTCTTTATTTATGCATTTAGACTCGCATATATATATATATATATATATTTATAACTTATATATTATTCGGTGAAAGACATTTATTTTCGTCCACTCACTCTAACGGTTTTTATGTCTTTCCCCTGGGCTTTTCTGTTTCCGTGCCCAGTTTGCAGTTCGGACTCAGGTGTCGCACGTCGTGGTCGGAGGCATAGTGCTCGAGCTACCTTGTTTCTTCCAGTAGGTTTATTGTTCTACCTACTGTAGTATAATTATATGATTATACGTTAGAGGTCGCTCTGAGTATTCTGTTGTATATTTTATACGATTTTACTCCGGATTTCACTAAAGTACAGATATATTTATTACTTTACATTATTGTTGATATATTGAGAAATCCGGATGGGATTGGTGCCCACGGTTTGATTTTTGTGGCATAGGATGAAGTGTATTTTCCGCGTGCAGGTAATGGTAATTTCACGTTAGTAACGAAACTCTGCCAAAAAATTTTACGGTTTTTGTTGGTTCGTGTTTTCGAAGGGGTTTGATTCCGGTTTAGGGAACTAAATCGGGGTTGGGTCCTTTCAGGTACTCAGAAGTGCACTTATAATCACTCAACAATTCCATCCACCTCCTCTACCTCAAATTCAGTTCTGGTTGTGTGAAGAAGTATGTAAGACTTTTATGGTCGGTGGAAATCTGACACTTGAAACCATACAAGTAGTGTCTCCAAACCTTCAACACGAAAATAATCGTTGCTAACTCTAAGTCATAGGTAGGGTAATTCACTTCATGATGCTTTAATTGTCGGGAACCGCAAGCGACAACTTTTCCTTGCTGCATCAACACACATCCTAAGCCTAACTTGGATGCATAACTGAAAACCGTAAACTCCTCACTATTATCAAGTAAGGTTAACACTGGAGCAATGGCCAGCCTTATCTTTAACGTCTGGAAACTTTCTTAACAAGCCTCTAACCAATAAATCTAACTCCTTTCCTCGTAAGTAGGGTAAGAGGTGCAGCAATACATAAAAATTCTTGCACAAACCGACGGTAGTAACCGGCTAAGATCAGAAAACTCCTGATACCGGCTACACTGGAAGGTCTGCTCTAATTTAACACTGCTTCCACCTTGTCAAGGTCAACACTAACTCCATCTGCCAAAATCACATGGCCAAGAAATTTATCTCTGTCCAACCAGAACTCACATTTACTAAACTTGGCATATAACTAAGATTCTCTCAAAGCCCTCAAAACAATATGCAAATGTCTTGCATGTTGCCACTCATCCGAAGAGTAAATCAGGATATCATCAATAAATACAATGATGAATTTATCAAGATATGCCTGAAATACTCGATTCATCAAATCCATAAAGGTAGTAGGTGCATTTGTCAGGCAGAACGGCATAGCTAGGAACTCATAATGCCAATTTCGAGATTGGAACGCGGTCTTAGAGACATCTGTCTCTCTAATATACTACTGATGGTATCCCGATCGTAAATTGATCTTAGAGAACACCATAGCTCCCTTATGCTGATCAAACAAATCATTAATCTGTGGTAGTGGATACTTGTTCTTCACCCTGATTCAGCTCCTAATAGTTGATGCATAATCTCATAGATGCATCCTTCTTTTTCACAAATAAAATTGGAGCTTCCCATGGTGATATGCTAGGGTGGATGAAACCCTTATCAATTAGTTCCTGAAGCTGAGCTTGCAACTCTCTCAACTCAGTTGGAGCCATCCTATATAGAGCTTGAGCTATGGGGCCTATATCCGGAAGTACCTCAATCGTAAAATCTATTTCTCTTACTGGAGGAAGACCTGATAATTCCTCAGGAAATACATCAGGATATTTCCTAACCAGCTTAATCTGCTAAACGTTAGGGGTGGAAATGTTGGTATTCACTACATGTGCCAAATATGCGGTACACCGTTTTCGCAATATCTTCTCAGCCTTCATAGCTGAATTAAGGCACGATGAAAGAACATTTCTTTCCCCACAAAATAATATCTCAGGAAACCCCGGACTTCTAAATACTACATCTTTTCTATGGCAATCAACCAAAGCCTAATGATTGCTCAGAAAATTCATGCCCAGAATTAAATCAAAACCTGTGATCTCAAGAGATATTAGATCAGCAAAAAATCCAAAACCTCCTACCATCATGCTACAGTCTTGATACATTAACCCAACTAAATCACCTCGCCAGAGAGATAAATCACTCGCCACATTTCTGATAAGGGAGTGGCAGGTACATTAGTTATTGATGTTAATCTTACGTAAATAAATGTGTCGCCCTTGGATCTATTAAATTATAAACAGCATAACCAAAAATATGCAACGTACCAATGATCACCTTTGGAGATGCTCTGCCCTCCTGTAGAGTCGTCCGATGAAGTTGGGCCTGTCCAGTCTGTCCAGCTGGTTTCCCTCTATAGCTCCGATCTTGATAAGCTGGTTGTCTGGGTGGTGGTTCGGTTCTAACCCCTGAAGTGGCCTCCTTGACTACCACCAGAACTCTACACCAAAAATCTACCTGAGGTGTCCCTCTGCATACACTCCCTCATAAAGTGGCCCATCTGGCCACATCGATAGCAAGCTAAAGTCCCAAACTGACACTGTCCGAGATGGCACTTGGTACATCTACTGCATAGAGCAAAATCTTTGTGTGTCGATTGAGTAAATCGAGACCCACTAGCTCCACTAGAACTGGCCCCAGACCTCTGCGTCTGTGATTGACTATGCCTCCATCTCAAAAAACAACTCGGATGACGTGCACTAAACGTCTGAAATCCCTCACCAGAAGATGATGTGGAACCAGATGCGCTGGAGCCTCCCCTTTTTGAAGGACCATAGCTGGGTCCACCTTCCTTGAATTGTTAAGTCTGGCTTCACTCAGATCGA
Source organism: Geum urbanum (assembly GCA_946800695.1). Classification (NCBI taxonomy): domain Eukaryota; kingdom Viridiplantae; phylum Streptophyta; class Magnoliopsida; order Rosales; family Rosaceae; genus Geum; species Geum urbanum. The sequence goes on along the minus strand of OX327002.1, from coordinate 48,544,180 downwards.
AGCCTATCTTCACATCTTACAGCTACACTGACAAACTCATTAAAATCAGTGCGTGGTACGCCTAACATGTATGGGGAAATCTCATGTCTCAAACCTTGCTCAAACCTCCAACTGACAAAATTTGGTGCAAATCGGGATAAGCGAGTGAAACAATCTCAATACTCTATCAAAGACAAGTCTCCTTGTCAAAGATTCATAAACTCTTCATATTTCCTCTGCTCTGTAGCTTCACTGAAGAAGGAACTCGTGAACAAGTCCCTGAACTCTACCCACGAGGTGGTGATTTCATTTTTCTTAGTACTCTCCCACCAAAAGTAAGCATGATTCTGCAACAGACCCATAGCTATCTTTTTTCGCTGCTCTGGAGTCAACTGGGGACACAGGCGGTCACATACTCGGCCAATCTCTATAAGCCAGTTCTCACAAGTTTCAGGGTCATGGGATCCTGCAAAGGAAACTGCTCCTGCCGATTGAGCTTCAGCAACTAAATTGTCATGACCCCCATGTGGTGCTGGCATCATGCGTGTAATTAATTCACGCATCTGTTGTGCCAAAGACTACGCTTCTTCCTGTTGAGCTGGTTGTCGAGGAATAATGACCTAAGAGTCCACAAAACATATTTAGCTCACTCAAAGAGACCAAGAAAATGGTCAACTATGGCACTCTAGATAGTTAACAATGTACAACACTTGGAGCTGTGAGACTCTATGGAGTGTTGTACACTATCAAATGTTTGTACTGACATGACCAAGAGTCTACAGAATATGTAACCTAATGCTTTGATACCAAACTGAAAGTACCCAACCCTAGTTCAGTTAGTAAACTAGCACTACAACATTTCTTCCCATTGCCGGCGACTTTTATGTCGCCGACAATGTTTTTGGACATTACCGGCGATTTTTGCCGGAAAAATCGCCGGTAATGTCTTTTTTTTTTTTTTTTTTTTAGACATTGCCGGCGACATACAATGTATGTCGCCGGTAATGTCTCGATTGTAATGACATTGCCGGCGACATAAATGTATGTCGCCGGTAATGTAAAAAAAAAAAAAAAAAAAAAGACATTACCGGCGACATAAAAGTCGCCGGTAATGTCTTTTTTTTTTTTTTTTTACATTACCATCGAGAGATTGCCGGCGACGGACATTACCGGCGAAAAAAATCGCCGGTAATGTAAAAAAAAAAAAAAAAAGACATTACCGGCGATTTTTCCGGCAAAAATCGCCGGTAATGTCCAAAACATTGCCGGCGACATAAAAGTCGCCGGCAATGGGTCAATTTCTTGTAGTGTAGATATAAATCCTAACGATTAACTAACCTCTGATAAATTCTACGAAAATTTTGACATAATGCCCCTTGAAAACTGAACAACCTAAAAATCTGCAAGAGAACACTGCTAAACCAAATTCCCACAAACAAACCGTGGACCATCGATTGTCCATCCGGATTTCTCAACGAATGATAAATACAAGAACTAAGAATTTAGCTCAGGAATTTAAAAACATATTTACAACATGCTGGTTCTGAATATAAAGAAAAGAAAACTCGACTATTACTCGAGTAACTAAAAAACACATTTACAACTAGAATTTAGAGTGACTTCTATAACCATAAGATACATATGAACAGGTCTGACAGTGGACTGTGGCCTACTGAATGAGGAGCTTATATGTGGACTCAAAGTATTCGACGACACCACGCAAACAGAGGATTTATACTGCAACTTGGATGACGAAAACCGAAAATCCTAGGGAAAGGCATTTAAAATATAAAACGTTAGAGTGAGTGGACAAAAATAACGTAAGCTACGTAAATCGATTAAATTGTACTAACATGCCTTTCCACTAATTTCTGTGAAATAAAGCGAATTCAAATATCATAAACTGAAATATAATGCAGGTGGTTGTTCACAGTGTTTGTCCTAACCCTGAACGACTGTATGTATGAAAATTTAGGTGATGAGATCATCTAGGGTATTTATCTTAACCCGAGACAATCTGGGTCAAGCACGATGTTTGTCCTAACCCGGTCCGACCTGTTATCTGGTGATCAACCGAATAACTAAGGCATTGATGCTACTAAATAAATCATCACATAATAAACCTCCATATAAACGCTCTGAAAATATACCATAAAGCGTAATGCATAAAATGTGAACACGCTATCAACTGTGAAAATAAATGTCCACTCACAAGTTTGTGACTACTGCTAGGGTCCAGCGAAATTTTTTTCATTGCTAGGGTTGCGATCTCGATGTCCTGTAAATACGGATCATATGATATCAGAATATACATAAAACTATCGAACGGTGCTCGACCCATTTTTGCTCCCCATGACCCATCAACCCGACCCGGCCAAAATTTCTGTTTTTCGGCCATCTCCGCCATCAAAACTAGGTAGGATTGAAGCCCATGGTTTCCTTGATTATTTTTTGTGATTGTTTTTGGGAATTTTGCAGGATTTTAGGCTACCCGAGTCGGGTTTAGTTTGATGGAGTCGCCGCCGTCGGTGGCGGTAATCTGACGTGTTGTGGAGGTCGGGAGTTGAGGAGAATTGATCCTCTCCTCTCCCTGCATCATTTGGGTTAGGTTTTGTGGTCCGTCAACGCTCCACATCGTACCTTTGTCGAATTGGATTTTGTGGGTTAGATTTCGGACAATGAGGTTTGAGCGCCGATTCTAACGACTAGGTAGTGAGTTGGGGCGCGTAGGTGTGGGGGATTGGTTGGGCTTGTTGAGAGGAGTGTTTGGAGGGCCGGTTCGCCGTCGTTGGTAGCAGTTGCCGGAATTAGGATTCCGTCATGTTTTTTCTATTTTCGGCCAAACGCTGGTGAATTGAACCTCGCTCTAGTTATGAAAGTGGAAGGGCTTGCCGAGAGATTTCCAACGAGTGGTCAACTTCCCCCATCGGACCACTTTCAACGGAGGCGCATGAGGGCCACGTGCCGTAGTCCACAGCAGAGCTCTGGCGATGCAGTTTATGGAATTATCGGTAGGACTTCTGGGTTTATTTTTAGGGCCAATTTTTATAGTTTTACGTATATTCTGATGTCATATGGTCTGTATTTTTAGAAAATCTAGATTGCGACTTTAGCAGCGAAGAAAATTCTGCTGGATCCCAGCAGTAGTCGCAGACATGTGAGTGGACTTTTATTTTCACAGTCGATAGCGAGTTCACATTTTATGCATTACGCTTTACGGTATGTGATGATTTGGAGTTTGGTTATGTGATGATTTTATTTAGTAGCATCGATGCCTTAGCTATTTGGCTGATCACCGAATAGTCGGTCAGACCGGGTTAGGACAAACATCCTAGACGTTCCCATCACCTAGATTTTTATATATACAGGTGTTCCGGGCTAAGAAAAACACCATGAACGACCACCTCCATTGCATTTTATTTTATGATGTTTGAACCTGCTTTATTTTATAGAAATGAGTGGAAAGGTATATTAGTACAGTTTTATCGATTCGTGTAACTTACGTTATTTTATCCACTCACTCTAACGTTTTATATTTTAAATGTCTTTCCCTGGGATTTCGGTTCGTCGTCCAGGCTGCAGTTTAGATCTTGAGTTTTTGCGGTGTCGTTGAAGGCTTTGAGTTCACCTATCAGCTCCTCATTCAGTAGGTTCCAGTCTACTGTCAAACCTGTTTATATATATCTTATGTTCATAGAAGTCGCTTTGAAGTTCGGTTGTTTATGTTATTTTCAGTTACTCGAATAGTAGTCGAGTGTGTTCTCTTTATATTCAGAACCAATATGTTGTAAATACATTTTAAATTCCTGAGTAAAATTCTTGATTCTTGTTTTTGTTATTTGTTGAGAAATCCAGATGGACAATCGGTGGTCCAAGGTTTGTTTGTGGGAATCTAGTTAGAAGTGTTCTCTTTTTGTAGATTTTTGGGTTGTTTAGTTATTAGGGAAAATTATGTCAAAAATTTCGTAAAATTTCTCAGAGTCAATTAATCGTTAGAATTTAATTCTCGTTTACTAACTAAACTATCTAATTTACTAACTAAAATGAGTTGAGTCCTTTCAGCTTGGTATCATAATTTTGAAACCAAGCCTAGGTTGGTGGAAACGTGAATTGAAATTCTTGCACCCCAAGAATTGCAAGGAAAAACATTTTTCAAGCTGAGACTTCACTTCACACTGAAGAAAGACCAGAATTTCTCTGTCAGCCGATTTTTGAAAATACAATACCCAACGCAACTGTCGTCGCCTCCTGTTATACGTCTTTCTTCTCAGTTTTTCTTCTTCGTACATAGCGCGGAGAGTAATACGTGTTTAAAGGTCTGTCTGGCCACATTTTCAGTTTCCCAACGAACTAGTCATGAAAGTGAATGATGCTACTAATCTTTTCATAGTGATAGTTCGTTTTATGATATATTCACTTCAGACTTCAGAATGAGGTGCAAATAGGAAGTCATTTCTTAAAAATCGGTATTGAAGTATGGAACTTACATTTATATGTTCAAATTTATATGTTCCAATTAACTTTAGATATACTTACTGCACACTAAGAACTACATATATGCCAATACTAAATACCAAATATACACAATGGCTTGGCACATCAATGGCTATCGTCATTCACATTCGAAAAATACAATTATGTACAAACAATTAGATCTGAAGTTCATAGGCGAATGGTGCTTAAAACTGCTGCATCCAAATCCACGTGATAATGGAAAGGCGACTTGGTTATGAGGAATCTCCATGTCTTCTGCTCAGGATGATAGATTTGGACGTAAAGCCTTTTTGCCTTCTTACGCAAACGCTCAACTGTTTTCCAGAGGGTTATGACATACAACTCCCCATCCAACACAACAATCGCAAATGATGAGTAGATAGGAGGCTTTCTTGGTATATGTGACTCCATAGTCCAGCGATTTGAAACAAAGTCGTACCTGCAGTGCAAAGATAATCCGAAACCTTTAATATGATGTTTAAGCCACATAAGCAACAATGCCAATGAAATTTTGATTCATTGACCGAACCAAATGATTCTGTTTGAAAAATTCATTCGAGGATCAATGAAGAGCAACAATTGTTAAGGTGACTATATGGCAATCAGGTCCTAAAGTTTCCACATCCTACGTATGTTCTTCCATTATCGAATAGCACAGTACACACATTAGGGCAAGAAATTCAAGACCAAGGACAAGATAAACGAAGTTTAGGCCTTATAACCACAGTATCAGTAAGCATAGATAAAGCAAAGTCATGATTCATGAGCTGCCAAGGATAAGCCGGTACAAATATTCCCACTGTGCCTCCTTCACCTCCTCGTTATTTCAGAAGAAACAACAACAAACAAGATTCTCCAGGCAAGCTACTTCAGCCTAGAAAAAAGCAAGCTAGAGCACCATATACATGATTGCCACATATAATCAATTCTCACAAACTTCAAATTGGCAGGACTATCAATTACCAAGTTTAAATCCTATTCTCCATGGCGAAGTGATGATAAATCAAAATATTTGTCCACAGTAATTAACTAACAAAGGCGTTAGCATAATATCAGCAACCAATGCAGCATTTGAGCTCCATCTTCTAGATTACCCCTAGAGTAAAATATAATAATGAGCACAAGAAAATCATGGAGTTGCATTAACTTCTCCATCTCCAACTCTCCCTGGTAAATATACTCGACAAGCTTGTACATATAGCATCTTGATGTTTTCACTTCAAGCCTCTGTCTTTCATGCACATTCTTTACATTCTGTAGTACTTAATTCAATGAGGAGTGCAATAGAGAAAGAAGTCAGTCAAACAAAGTTCCAACATACTAATTTCCCCAATCTTATATCCAGTTTCTAATCCTGAATTCCTTTAAGTCACTGCCATGACAAGCATATATTCACAGTAACAATTCAAACCCCAATTTATGAAACAAAAACCAACAAATTCAACACCAGAGACAGTAATGTTAGCATAAATCCAAGCCAGAATGCACATTAATCAACAGATACATGGCACAGACAATCTTCGCCTAACAGCTATCTATCAAATCACACATTACAACCAAAACTCCACACACTAAACCCAACTTCATCAACATCTAATTCCGAAAACCATAACAATAGTAAAACTTGAGCCAAGAGTTTCCATAACTAACTAACCTGAATATATCATTTCCATCAAGCATGAACACACCAGGCAGCGAAGGATCAACCTCATTTTCGACAACAACAATCTTCCCCAGCCTCATTCTCTCCCCTCCTTCGCACATATCACCAGTCTCCCTCCACCTCCCTCCACTCAATTCCATCACCACGGCGTTTCGGCAATACTCATCCACCGGCACCACCTCCGATATGGTCCTGGTCCTCCCATACCCTCCCATCACCCAGAACTCCCTCTCCTCCACGTCACCGGCAAAGAACCCGACGCACCCGGCCCGAAAGCTCGGCAGCCCTTCCATGGCGGCCCACTTGTCCCGCACGACGTCATACCTCTCCACCGAGCTCATCCTGCTCCCGGCGGCGCTGAACACGGTGTGCCTGGACCCCCCGCCGGCGACGAATATCTGATCGGAGTCGGGGACGGCGGCGCAGGCGAAACTCCCTCGAGGGGAGAGCATCGGAGACAGGCGGTGCCACGTGGCGGTAGCGAAGTCGAATCGGAAGACGGCGGAGGAAGGGGTAGGGCGGTCGATGGGGAAAGAGCGGGTGTCGAAGAGAGAGCCGCCGATGACGTAGAGGTGGGGCCCGATGGCGAGGGCGGAGAAGTTGCAGAGGCCGTACACGTGGGGGTTGATAGGCATGGGAGGGAGTGGGCACCAGGCGAGGTGGTGAGGGTCGAAGAGGAAAGGAGAGGAGACGGCGGGGTCTTTGGCGAAGAAGCAGATGAGGCCGGAGAGGCTGCGGTGGTGGATTTGGCGGGAAGAGAATAAGGTTTTGGAGGAGAGGAAGGCGCGCCATGATTTGCAGGTGGGTTTGACGCGGGATTGGTGGGAGAAGGGGATTAAGGAGAGGATTAGTGATGCGACGTCGTTTGGGAGACCGGGGATTAAGGTCGATAAGGAAGAAGAAGAAGAGGCAGGAGGGGGTTGGGGCATGGCTTCTGTGCGTGTGTGTGTGGGCGCAAGGCAAGGCAAGGCAAGGCAAGGGGAGTCGATCGATCTTCTCCTCCTCCTTCTTCTCTCTCTAGTCTCGCTCGACTCACTCCCTCATTTCTGTGGATATACAGGAGTCGTTGACCTTTCACAAAAAAATGGAGTCGTTCAGTTCTTTCGTTTACTTGAAAAGCTACAGTTTTCTGACACGTGGAGGCGGTTGATTATTACTTTTTAACCTCCTGTCCGAAGGGGTTGTAGAAGTTAATATGATTCACACTTTTAGATATGCTAAAGAGCAAACCAAATCCATATATAATAAGAACAAATCAAATTTTCAATGTAGCAATATCAAAGTATCTAAAGAGCAGTTATTATTTATTATATAGTAAAATATTAATAAATTATTTATCGAATAGATTTTCGATCAATAACAATATGGTACGTGTTATTGTCACGTGTCGTTCTCGACTAAATAAATATATAAGATTTTCGATAAAATTTTTGACTAATAAAAATGTGACACGTGTCATTACCACGTTTCGTTATTGGCAAAATAAGTGGACTAGATTTTTAGTAAAATTTTGGACTAATGACGATGCAACACGTGTCACTTCCAAATAGCGTTATCGACAAAATAATTTGACCAGATTTTCAGTAAGATTTTCGACCAATGATGATGCGACACGTGTGTTCATCTTCAAACATCAGATTATCTACAATTGGCTATAAAACTTTCATCCATCACTCATTCTATACTCACACCATGTACAAGTCTCTTCCAATTCGAGCAGATGACATATCTCTCTAAATATTTCTCAAGATTTCCTGCATCACTCTGATGAATCCTTTCAGTTTTCATAATTTTTTTAGGCGGAGGCAACAACGACACCAAAAGGATGATGACATGGAGAAATCCTTTGTCAATCAGGTAGTAATGGGGGAGGCACAAGTTGACAATGAACTACACGATCGCGGTCCACGTCCTAGTCGCAAAATGATCGACCAAGGGAATCAAGGGGACAAAATCTCATAGAAGATTACTTCATCGAGCACCCTATCTTCAAAGTGCAAGAATTTCATCGAGGGTACCAAATGAGCCGAGACATGTTCAACACTATCATGACAAATCTTTGCAAATACGACTAATATTGGCATCAAAGAGCAGATGCCACTGCAGTACTAGGGTTTCTACCCCTACAAAAGATGACCGGTGCTCTACGAATGATTGCGTACAGCACAGCTGCAGATCAGTGAACTGAAATTACAAGAATGGGGGAATCAACTACACTATAATGTATGAAGGAATTTTGCCGCCAAGTGGTTGATCTTTATGGTCCAAAATACCCCAACGCTCCAACACCGAAGGACCTCACTTGGCTCCTAATTAAAGGCCAACATCGAGGGTTTCCAGTATCGACTGCATGCACTGAGAATGGAAGAACTGCCCAACCACACATTAAGGGGCATACTCGGGGTGAAATGGTCGCCCCACTATTACCGTAAAGGCGGTGGCCTCGTATGATACATGGATATGGCATAGTTTCTTCGTGGTACCTGGAGCTCAAACTGACATTAACGTGTTCCACCATTCTGATTTCTTTAACCGAGTTCTTGCTAGAAGAAGCTCAACTGTCGTCTATGAAGCACACACAGAGAGGTACTCCAACGCTTATTATCTAGATGACTGAATAAATCTGAGGTACTCTACCTTTGTCAAAATAATTTCTAATCCCCAATCACCACAAGATAAGCTCTTCACAAAGAAACAAGAGGTATACCGGAAAAAGATGTAGAGAGGGCATTTGGCATCTTGCAATCTTGTTGGGCAATTATTCGTCATAGTTGCATAGCACAAGAAATCAGTAATCACATCCATCATGTTAGCTTGCATCATATTGCATAATATGATTGTTGAGAATGAGTTCATGAAGGAAGAGTTTGAGGAGAATGAAGAAGAAGATATGCAAAACTCATCAAGAGATTTTCAAATTTATGATGGCCCAGTGGATGCACAAAAGAATCGAATTCATTTTGAGCCAATGAGAAGAGATGTACATAATATACAACAATTTCACGACCGTATTACCGATCTCAAATCTGTTTATATCCATACAGAGCTTCAAAAGGACTTGGTGAATCACAACTGGAGGATTGAAACCGGTGAAGTACTCTAAATGTGTGTCTACATATATGTGTCTCAATTTTATTATGCGTTTTTATTTAATGTGTGTGTGTGTGTGTGTTTCAATTTTAGTATGTGTTTTACTTTGATGTGTGTAACAAATATGATTTTCAATTTCATCTTAATAAATAAATTGTATTTTTATTTCTTGAAAATTTAAATTACATAATGACAAACCAAGCCTAGATTTATTCTTAAGACAATACTACAACTACTATGGAAAGAGCATGCGTGAGTGATAACAATCCGAAAATGTTTCATCGGTAGCTTCTCCCTAGCATCTCCTTCATTAAGGATTTCTAGTTTCCTCTTGGTAAAATACATCTTTCAGATTGGGGTCATAGCCTCCAAATCCATTGTCATGATCTTTGTTTCTTCCGCTTGTTTCTTTAGCTGAAACTCATAAGCCGCCCTTGCTTCCTTCAATTTTTGTATTTCTATGTACTCTTTGTAATAATTAAGCTCACTTTTATTATGCATCTTCCTCGATGTATATCACGATGCTTGATCACTTGTAATGGTTTGTAAAACCTCAACTCGTTGCTCAATAGAAGTCTTACCTTTTTTTTTTACTGCCTTGCTTCCTTTGTCACCTTGCATCTTATTGGTCTAACCGGACTTGAGGGAGTGGCCATGTTGCTTTGTGGTGTCTTAGTCACTTTCTCGTCACCCAAATTGATTATTGGAGATGATTCGGTAACAGAAGGAGTAGCTTCGAAATTGCTTGCATACGGAGACGGGGTAGTTGGTAGCACCATAACGTAAGTTGGATGGTCCTTAATCGCTTTGTAACATGCAAAGTGTGTAAACGGTTTTTTCTTGGCCGCATAGTAAAAGAATTGAGCTTTCTTGATCTAAAATATAATAATTATTAAGTATTTCAAAATACTACATATTTAAACAAATTAGATATATCAATTACATAATTTATTTTATATAATCAAATAAAATTTATAATCAGATATAATAAAAGAATAGAAACTTACATCATCCATATGTGAAGTGCCACTAGCTATACGCATCCGTGCATCGAGTAAACATTTGCCTCATTTTTGCAAGAATAACTTGAACTTATTGTAGTGAGACGAAAGCACGACTTGGGTCCTAGGCTCCTTTCGAGTTAATTCACCTTGTGTTGGCTCCCAAATTAGCAAATAATCGGCATAAATTATATCTCACAATTTAGTCCATATTTTGTTTGTTGCCGTTGTATTCATCGACTCTATCGCGTACGAAAGAGATGCACATTTGTAAATTTTTGGAAGGAAGCCAATGGGTGGCCATTTTTTGGAAAAAAAATACTCAAAGAAATGAGAGAAGAGATGTAGATAGATGTAAAATTTGTTGTGCACAAAATTGTGTGATTTGTGAATAAAATGTAGTAGTATTTATAAAAAAAAAATAATAGGGAGTGTTATGCAATTTTTAAGGATTTTTTTACAATTATTTAAGGTTTTATTTACAAATATTATGCAATTTGCCCGTTACTGAAAAAATGGCCATTTCATTTGAATGTCAATTGCCGGATCAAAAGTTTCATTTGAAATCAATGACCTAGATTAGAGGTCTGTTACAACTTAAAAAGACTAAAAGCTGGGCCACGAGTTCTGTCTCTATTGGTCTGTAACTTGTTGTAATTTTTTTTCACTTTTCTCTGGCGTGTACGGTAAGAAAAAAAATAACAATGTGCCTGATGTCACCCACGGGGCATGGGCTCCACCAGGCGATGGATAAAAGAGGCGAGCAAGTTTTGCTCGAGCTGTTGCTCGTGCGCGAAGTCCATGAGCAGTCAGCTGACCAAAATCGACCTATGCATCACCGAATTCATTTTGCTCTTGCTCCCTCCGGTCGGACCCACGTTCTGCTCAAGCACCACCACCTCTAGTGCAGAATGCTCTAAGGGGATGGATAAGTTAGCCCTTCGTATGGACGCTGAAGTGTGTCGAGTTGGTCTTAATCTGTATTCACTAAAGTTGGTAGGAGAATTATTCGGAGGTTGGTCGGATTCTTGAAGATTGTAAAGCTTTATTAAAGCCGTTTTAGTATGCCATAGTTTGTCGCATCTACAGTGAAGCAAAGGTGTAGCCAATAAGCTTACTCACCTTGTTAAAAGTGGTTCTTTTGATAAGGTATAGTCATAGAAGACTCCGGTTATTATTCAGAATGTACTTTAGTCCGACTCATTGCCGATCTCTAGTCTCAAGTTCCTACATTATGTCCCCCTGCTAGAGTGAGATGATGAACCTCTTAGCATAATATTTGACTACGTTTCAAACTCCTTCGTCTCTTTTTCAGAAAAAGAAAAAGAAAAAAAGATAACATGGTAAATAAAGTTCCACCGTTAATTGGCATAATATACAGACCAACCAACATGGTAAATAAAATTTACTATATAACAAGCATGGTTTCCTATTCATAACCCTGTTCATATTTTGGTGAGATTGTTCATCGGCATGCGAGGCATGTGGAGACCTAATCCATCTTCATCGTCTTCATCTCAGTCATCTCTCTCTCTCTCTCTCACCTACCATCCTCTCTCTCGATTTGAGACTGAGTCACCTGAATTGGAGTCATGCTTCGATCATGTCATGATTGGAAGTACATGAAGTACACATCAACGAAGTCATCAAGCAGCTCTAATAGGCAACTGATGCCAAGATCCGATCAAAGGACATGACCATAGATTAACTAGTAATCTAGAATCAAGCCCTAACAACTTACCCTAATCTACGAGTTTCTGTGAAAATTTTGACATAACTTCCTTTATGAAAGAGACATCCAAAAACCTGCAAGGAAAACTGACACTCTGTAGATAAACCCACAAACAATACCGTGGACCACCGATGTCCATCTGGATTTCTCAACATAATACTGGAATTAAACCATACTTCCAGTAAATACACTGATTCATCAACAAAGAAACTCAATTCGACTACTATACGAGTGACGACCTATTCACAAGAGTCTCGCTAAGCCAATACTACTGAACCAATATCCAGAGTGACTTCAATAACATAAGAGACATACTGACAATGAGGTGGGACCTACTGCTTAAGGAATTGATTGGTGGACTCAACGCCCTCGACGACATCCAGCACCCTTATAATACATACTACAATCTGGGCAAATAAAACAGAAAAGTCCAGGAAAAAGGCACATAAAATAATAAAAACTGTTAGAGTGAGTGGCCAAAAATAATCCAAAATATATATAAAATCTATAACATGCCTTTCCTAAATAGAATTTCTAAATCTGGTAGTGAGTCTAAAATATTAAAAATACAATATAAAAGATACGACGAGGGAGAACTCTGACCTTTCTCGAGTATCGTGCACAAGTGGAGGCAATGGCTGGGGTCCTCTGACCTCGGGCCACTAAAGTTGTCCGGTGATTCCTGACACAAAGACGACGTGAATGCCAGGGGGTAAGTGCTGCTACTTCCTTGGAGCCACTCGGGGATCAGCCGAGTAACCAATGCATCGATGCACAACTAACTGAAACAAGCCTCCAAAAATATATATACTGAACGTACAAACTGAACTGGAATTGAAAGCTGAACTGAATATAATAATAAATAGGCTCGCTAATCAACTGTAAAAATAAAGTATCCACTCACAGCATTTTGCTGGGATAATTACAAAGCTGGAACCTGCCAAACGGTGTAATTATTCATCTGATACGCCCGCTAACTCAAGATCCTGAAATCACGATTAAAATTAATATATGATCATCGGGGCTCATACAGAATAGCTAAAATCGTAATCTGGTGAGTAATAATATCGAGAGTCTCGTATGCTCGTATTTTCTGTTTAATTACTGACTCAACCAAATTCTAAATTCAATTCTCTATAATCCCTCACTTTTAAGAGTCACAAAAAAATCTCGAATATCACTTGACTCGCAATTAAACTGATAGTCAAAGCGTACTTTAATATTATCGTGAATTAAATTGATTATTGTCCGATTAAATACTCACCTAAATTTTATCAAGATCATAACTGATTATGGACCTCACCATTGCATTCGACACGCAAAAACGAGCGAAACGACATAAAACTTTGTCAAAAATTCCACATTGCCGGAACTCCATCGCGCACGATGGCGCGTGGGGCCGCAGACCGCCGTCGCTGGCAGCCGGAATCCCATCGGCATCAAAACCGGAAATTCTCTTCCTCTGTTTGCCGGAATTCGGCCATGGCAAAGGCCAAGACTACACGGGTTCGACTCACCATCCCAAGGGCTTCAAAACTCCTATAACTTCAACCCTCATCGCCGCCGATTTGAGCCACCACCAACATCGCAGAAAACCGCTAGTTTCGGCCAGTTTTCGCCGCTTCCCATCGTCGTCCTCCGACCACTAATACCGGCGATGTACCCACCAAAATAAAGAGGAACTCGAGCCCAAAATTTTCCACCAAGGAACACGGCTAGAGGTGGTCGAAATAGAGCTCACTGCCGGAGAAAAGATTCACGGTCAAAACAGGTCGAAATGATATACGGGTCGATCCGTACATACATATTTCTTCCCCAACATTTCCAATGATATCTTATATAAATACCGTACACATACCAGCCCAAATCAACGGTTCAAATCAAATTTGATCAAAATCAGACGGTCACGATTAAATCAGCAATTAAATTAACACTTTTAAATACTTTCACCTACTGACTTCAAAATTCATTAAAACATAGTTTGCTTATCCGAAAAATTCCCCGAAATTCACATGAGCTCGGAATTAGATACTCTACAATTTTCGTGAAGGAAATCAACACAAATTCTCGCCTAATGAAAAAGTCGTTAAAAACCCACGCAATATCACTAATTCACGATAATTCTATTTCGTGCTGATTTATACGTAGATTTTGGTTTGGGTTGTTACAATCCACCTCCCTTACAAAAATCTCATCCTCGAAATTTATATACCTGCTAGGAGAACGAAGCCATTGCTCACACAAACTATTCTGGCTGCTACATGGCTACATTTACTGCATGATTTTTGTGTAACATTGACACTAACAGAATATTCTTGTTCCAGATAATCTACTCTCGATGGTTAAGAACATCCATTGGTTCAACAACATGAACTGAAACTGTCTGCAATGGAAATTTTCTGAGGTAGACAATATCAGAGGATTAGGAATATACGTCCATATCCACAATATGTAAAATACATTATATACATATGTCAGCCCTGATAATATTTCTCAAACGGTAAACCATAACGCCCATATCCATACTAATCTCACATGGTTCCATGAACCGCGACAACAACTTGCCGCATCAACAAATGTGCATAACTCCTTTCCATGGCGATAACTAGAGGGATACTCAATTACTATTGTATACTCTGACTGACATTAGCGCAATCTTTTCTGATAATCCAACAACTTTAATCTGTTTAAGAACAAACTGCATGTTATCTGTCATCTCTGTCACACTAACTAGATTGATAACACTTCCTTACTAACTTTATATCAGCATAGCCGAATACTACATGGCTTACCATAAAATGCTTTATAAAGCGGTATCTTGATATTCAAGTGAAAACTGTAATCGTAGGCGAATTCCGCTCAAATGCTAACACTTTATAAGAAACTATAATACACATAATCTTAGCCTACCATAACAATCTGAGTAGATTCTCGCGAACGAATACGCCACCAGAGATGAAAACTATGTTCTGCATCAGATATACAACGCTGCTATTTATTTACTTCTGCATAATTAACTAAATGTTGGTATGCTCTTGACTATATGTGAACTTTATGGACAACAATAACAACCTGCTTCCACCTCTCACACACTACTACAAGTCTGAAAATTCCTAACGTTCTGCATTAACTTGTTGACAAATGGTACATTGACTTACATATATAGTAGTTTTTGGTTGTAAGTTTGGCTACCCATAAGACTACTTCAAGGTTCAATACATTTTATATACTTTAGAATATCCAACCGAAATCAAGCAACAAGCCTCACTAGGAATCTTCTATTTTCGACTAATCTTTAATTGATACACATAATATGCCTTTATATAACAACATCTCACCTTTTATCTACAACAAATCGAGCGATCCACCAACATACAATTTACTAAAGAAAGATCATAATTCTAGAGTTCACGAGCTCGATAAAAAGAAACTGGTCAAATCAGGAATTAACAACAAAACATCTGGCTCAAAAACTGCGATATAAAATAAAACACTTCTAACACGCATCTCCGACTGAAGTAGTATTCGCGATTCCAGAATACGCAATAATGTAACACCAGATTTCTAGCTAAATACATCGGCTATAAATTAACCTTCCCGCTAACCACAACAAGGTCAGCACTGAAGCTAAAATTAACTTGTTCTTCGAACTGTCTTGTTAAAACCAAACCATATAAATCGAATTTTTTTCTCAACGATGAGGTCAGGAGAGCCGTAATATGTGAAAATTCTAACACAAATCGACGATAAAAACAAACTAATCACAGAAAGCTTCGAATAACTGCCACGTTAATAAGTTTACTCCAGATCAACACATTTTCAACCTTATCTGGGTCCATATTAACATACCCTGTTGATAACACATGGCCCACGAGTTTAACACTGTTAACTTGAAAGCTTGTGCTCACAGAACCTGATATACAACTAAAAAATTTCCCAGCTTCTGATCAATTAAACTTAACTCTCTTCCATGGAAGCTTACGTGAAAATCATGTATCAATCGGCAGTTGCAACCGGCTTAAACCCATAAAGCTTTTAATATTTATTATGCTCACTGATTTGCTTTGGTTCAATACCACTTCAATCTTATCTGGGTCAACACTAACATGCGTACTAATAACACATGATCGAGAAATCCAACACCACAAACCAGAACCTCTACTTTGCTAAATCGGATATGCAACTAGAGTTCTCACAAGGCCATCGATAATGAATATGATAACTCACCTGTTGTTGTACATCCCTGGAAATAAACAAAAATAACGGCAATGCAGTCGATAATGAATTCACCTGAATATACTCGGTACACACGATTCATTATACACATATAGCAACAGATGCGTTCGGTAAAACAAACTGCATCACCCGAAATTTACATTGACCGAAACACGATTGAAAATCAATTTTAAGCAATACTGAAGCTCCTTTCAAATTATCTAACTAACTATCACAACGAACGGTGGATAATTTGTAACAATCCGAACCAAAAGTAACGCTAAACTTTACGATTTAGGTTTTCCATGAATTATACACCTCGTAAAATTTTGTTAACAACTTTTCTTTCGGGCGAGAATTTGATCCAAATTTCTTCGCGGAAGTTGTAGAGTATTCAATTTCATACATGTGAGAATTTTCGTGGAATTTTTCTGGTTATCAAGCTATTTCTTTCGATATTTGGAAGTTCGTTTGTGAATTTGGATAGGTTTTGTGGCCGAAAAATGACCGGGAACCTGCCGAAATCCGGGTGGATTCGCTGGCGGCGTTCCGATAGTTTTCCGGCAAAGTTTTTTGGTGGGCTTGGTTGGGTTTTGTCCAAGGATCAAAACCCCCTTGGTTTTGGGGGGCGAGGTGCATCACCGGTGATGAAATCGACCGGAGAAGTTTTCCAGCAATTTCTGTCACTGTGGGCTTTTGAGCTCAATTCCGGCCAATCACCGTGGAATTGAGTCTTGGTCCAGTTAAAAAAATTGTTGGGCTCGTTGAGATCTTTCGAAGAAGTGGTCAAACACCCCCATCAGAGTTGTTTGCGCCTAAGGCGCGTGTGGTTCACGCACCACCGCCGGTGGTGGCGCGTGACGACCACCCGCGACGAAGCTTCGGCGAGTCGAAAATTCTATTTTTCCCGTGGGGTTTCCGGGATGATTTTTGAGTTATTTTTCGCGCGTTTTATCGAATTCTGAAATTAAATGAATTGTTATTTATTCAGGAAACCGCGAGAAAGATTTTGGCGAGGGAACTTCCGCTGAGCCTCAGGGCTAGCTGTTTACTGTGAGTGGACACTTTTATTTTTACGGTTGATTTGCGAGTCCATGATTATACTTTTACAATTAAGCATTTATGAGCATGCATTTATGATTACGTATTTTATGAGCATATATTTTTTCGGAGGCACGCATGATTTTTTTTTTACACAGAGTATGATTATTATAGATGCATCGATGCTATGGCCTCTTGGCTGATCCTCGAGATGGTCCGGGAGGGTTATGACAAACTCATGACCCGTGATTTCACAGCACCCAACAGAGTTAGGACAAGCACCTGACCTGGGCATGATTGTAACTTGAGGGAAATGTACTCAAGTTATTGCCTCCAAACATTACACAGTACCCAGGAGGGTTAGGACAAACACCTTACCTGGGCTTGATTATTTTGACTCGCATGATTTTGATGTGCATTTATTGTGAAAAGCATGTTGGATTTATATTTCCGATCTATGTGATATATTATTATTTTCGTCCACTCACTCTAACGGTTTTATTATTTATATGCTTTTCTCTGGGTTTTTCGGTTTCCTTCTTACCCAATTTGCAGTTTCTATCATGTGGTTGCGCGTCGTCGTTGGAGGCCTAGAGTTCAAGTCACCGTTCTTTTCTAGTAGGTTCTTGGTTTAACCTACTAGCTTTGTATATTTGTAAATTAGAAGTCGCTTTGAGTACTATGTTAGTTACTTTCTTTTTTTATGCTTTTCGAGTACTTGCTGAATTTTGAATAATATGTATAAAGAAATATTTTTACTGTTATTCAGTAGTTTTTGAATTTGAGAAATCCGGATGGGAATTGGCGTCCCACAATTTGGCTTTTGTGAATTATTTGGAAGTGTGTTTTCATTGCAGACTTTTGGTTTACTCATTTTATAAAGTAAACTCAGGCAAAAAAATTTAAAAGGTTGTAGTGTTGTTAGGATCTAATTCCGGTTTAGACAACTGAATCGGGATTGGGTTCTTTCTTAATTTCTCTTCACAATAATTCATTTCAGCTACCAACAGACATCATACAATTATATGAAATCATCTAGTACAGCACCTACACAATGAGACATATACCTGGAAAAAAGCTCATACATGACAACAATTGCCCGTAATGGAGGAAGACCTAATAATTCCTCAAAAAAAACATCAGGATATTCCCTGCCTACAACAATCTCTTCAAGATTAGGAGGGGAACACAGGTATTTACACCATTCGCTAAATAGGAAGTACATCATTACACAGTTTTTCCGCAGCTTCACAGTGACGATCACTGATAGAAATATTTCACCCTTCCAAAAGCTATATAATGCTATCAACTCGACTAGTATGTCCAATCTTCACAATCTCTGATCCTACTAAATTGACTGCCTGGGTGGCGGTACAGTTCTAACCTCTGAAGTGACTCCCTGAATCACCACATATGCTATGCACCAAAACTCCACCTGAGGGGTCCCAGTATGGACACACCCTCCCAAAGTGACCCAACTGACCACAACGAAAATAACTTAAATTACAAATGGATATTGTCCGCGAAAATACTTGTGGCATCTGCCACAAAAGAGAAATCTCTGTGTACAGAAGAGGTAATCTAATAATTGCTAATTTCACTAATACTAGCTTCTGACCCTCACCATCATAGTCAACTCTTCCCAATTATGAAAATGAGACGAACAACATACACGGGGGAGTAGGAATGTGAGCTTCCATGACTGAAGAAATATTGCAAACTGAAATGCTCAAATTTCCCACACCGAGAACTCTGACGCAGTACACTACAATCAAATCATTAAGTTTCTCCATACACAAATTGGCATCTAACCTTGCATCAAACTGCAATACTGACTACTATTTAAATCAACGCATATTACATCTGATAGATACAGAGCAACATCGGACCGCAAATTCTGCTCAAAACCTCAACACTTCACTTTCACTGTCCTGCTGGAATTTGGTGTCAACTCGGGCCAAGCAGGTGAAATGATCCTAATACTCTAACCACAAAGCGAAAACTTTATTCTTCGTAATACCCTGCCACTGGCAAACTGTATAGTCCAACAACATCCCAGCAACTACTACAATTTTCTGCTCTGAAATCAACTGAGATTGCAAACGATCAAACTCGACCAATTCCACTAGCCAAAATTCGCTAGCCACAGGGTTATGGAAGTATGTAAAAGAAAACAGTTCCTAGTATAGTAACTTTACTAATTAATTCTCGCCATCCACTCACAATACTGGCATCATGCGTACAATCAAATTACACATAAGCAAATAAGGGTTTATGTATCATGCAGACAAGCTGGGTGTCAAAGCGCACCGACTAACTGACTACCGAGTCCAAAACTGACAGCTCACAGAAAGAAGTCACAAACTGAGTCAACTATGAGACTCTACACATCTGACAAAGCACAACACTTGGAATAATGAGCATCCGCTAGTCGGTCAGGCTATCCTTTCAGAAGTATCGTACGTTCTCAAACGCCTATACTGACCTGACCAAAAGAGTCTACAGAATTTTTAACCTAGTACTCTGATACCAAACTGAAAGAACTCGACCCTAGATTAACTAGAAATTTAGAATCAATCCCTAATGACTGACCCTAATCTACGAGTTTCTGTGAAAATTTTGGCATAACTTCCCTTATGAAAGAGACATCTAAAAACCAGCAAGAAAACTGACACTTCGCAGATAAACCCACAAACAATATCATGGACTACCGATGTCCATCCGAATTTCTCAACATAAGACTGGAATTAAACCTGATACATAATTCAAAATTAAAAAACATACTTCCAGTAAATACATTGATTCATAAACAAAGAAACTCAACTCGACTACTATACGAGTGACGACTTATTCACAAGAGTATCGCTAAGACAATACTACTGAACCAATATCCAGAGTGACTTCAATAACACAAGAGACATATTGATAGTGAGATGGGACCTACTGCTGAAGAAATTGACTGGTGGACTCAACTCCATCGACGACATCCAGCACCCTCATGATACACACTGCAATCTGGGCAAATAAAACCGAAAATCCCAGGAAAAAGGCACATAAAATAATAAAAACTGTTAGAGTGAGTAGACAAAAATAATTCAAAATATATATAAAATCTAAAACAAGCCTTTCCGTAAGTAGAATTTCTAAATCTGGTAGCGAGTCTAAAATACTGAAAATACAATATAAAAGATACGTCAAGGGGGAACTCGTGACCCTTCTCGAGTATCATGCTCAAATGGAGGCAGTGGCTGGGGTCCTCTGACCTCAGGCCACTAAAGTCGTCCGGTGATTCCTAACACAAAGACGACGTGAATGCTAGGGGGTAAGTGCTGCTACTTCCCTGGAGCCACTTGGAGATCAGCCGAGTAACCAATGTATGATGCACAACTAACTGAAACAAGCCTCCAAAAATATATATACTAAAAGTGCAAACTGAACTGGAACTGAAAGCTAAACTGAATATAATAATAAATAGGCTCGTTAATCAACTATAAAAATAAAGTGTCCACTCACAGCATTTTGCTGGGATAATACAAAGCTGAAACCTGCCAAACAGCGAATTATTCATCTGATACGCCCGCTAACTCAAGATCCTAAAATCACGATTAAAATTAATATCCGATCATCGGGGCTCATACTGAATAGCTAAAATTGTAATCTGGCGAGTAATAACATCGAGAGTCTCGTATACTCGTATTTTCTATTAAGTTACTTACTTAACCAAATTCTGAATTCAATTCTCTGTAATCCCTCACTTTTAGGAGTCGCAAACAAATCTCGAATATCACACGACTCATAATTAAACTTATAGTCAAAGCATCCTTTAATATTATCATGAATTAAACTGATTATTGTCTGATTAAATACTAGCCCAAATTTTATCAAGCTCATAACTGAATATGGACCTCACCATTGCGTTCGGCACACGAAAACGAACGAAACGACATAAAACTTTGTCGAAAATTCCACATTGTCGGAGCTCTGCCGCGTACGGCGGCGCTTGGGGCCGCAGACCGCCTCTAGCCAGAATCCTATCAGCATCAAAACCTGAAAATGATACATCATTGGAAAGCTCAACATAAGCCTAACAACTTTCACAACTGAGACAAACCCAAAAACTAACCGGAACACCTCCAATTTACTGGAAAACCGAAATACCCACTGGAAATTCTCTTCCTCAGTTTGCCGGAATCCAGCCATGGAAAAGGCGAAGATCATACAGGTTTGACTCACCATCCCAAAGGCTTCAAAACCCCCATAACTTCAACCCTCATCGCCACCGATTTGAGCCGCCACCAATACCACCTGTTTCAGCTTGTTTTTGCCGCTTCCCACCGTTCTTCATTTGGCAACCAATACCGGCGATGTACCCACCAAAAGAAAGAGGAACTTGAGTCCAACATTTCCCACCAAGGAACATGGCCAGAGGTGGCCGGAATAGAGCTCACCATCGGCGAAAAGATTCACGGTCAAAACGAGTCGAAATGGTATACGGATTGATCCCTACATACTTATTTCTTCCCCAAAATGAAAATTTTCCAATAATAGCTTGTATAAATACCGTACACATACCAGCCCAAATCAACGGTTCAGATCAAATCTGATCAAGATCGGACTGTCACGATTAAATCAGTAATTAAATTAACACTTTTAAATATTTTCACCTACCGACTTCAAAATTCGTTAAAACATAGCTCCCTTATCCGAAAATTCCTTGAAAATTCACATGATCTTGGAATTAAATACTCTACAATTCTCATGAAGGAAATCAACACAAATTCTCTCATGATGAAAAAGTCGTTAGTAACCCACACGATACCATTAAATCGGGATAATTCTATTTTGTGCTGATTTATACGTAGATTTTGGTTTGGGTTATTATATCCAAATTTAGGAGCCACCCCAATCCGACAAGCCCGGCCGTGTCTTCGTCGATCCGGAAGCACTTCTCAAAGTGTTTGAGAGAGTATTCTGGAAGTGGCGGAACTATCAAAGTCAAAGTTGGTGAAGTGCTTGTGTAGGTGAGTATCCCTGGTACTACAAAACTTTCAGTTTTAAACTTCTGTAAACTTCGATATTCTCTTTAAATAGTGAGATTTATGTCTCTCCGTCTCTCTGCAACAATTATTGGTTTTTCATTCCAATTTTGGGCTTTGTTAATCTACAAATTGTGTGTGGAGATTGGCCACTACCTGATCCCTCACTACCTGATTGATGACAAGAGAATAAGTATATGAGTAGGTATACTAAGATTTATTTCTCATCTCTATTAAACAGTAAATTGCATTCATGGTCTTTATGCCAAACTGTTCTGGGCATTTTCAGTTTTTAACTGCTGAGTTTTAGGTAGTTTGGTTTTTCATTTTTGAAGCTCAGCATTTTCTTTTGTGGAATCGGAGGGCACATCTCTCTTTCCAATCCTTTGTAGATTTTTACTTTCATTATATGTTTACTTATTGCCACAGGAAGAACGTCGTGTACGTTTCATGGAAAGAGGCTTGACTGAATTGGTTTAGCATATATTGATTGAGTTGGATATAGCTCCTTTATTATTCTTGCAACACCTCTACTGATTTTTTTAACTTCATATATTTTTCCCCCTTTTCCTAGGTATCTGTGTGCCTCTTTCACAGAACTCTCTGGAGAAATGGAAGTTTACTGCTCCCAATCCAAGGTATCAGCACTCTGAACATTCAATTTAATCAAAGTTGATTCCTCTATTTCTCTGATTTTCAGATTTTGCAAGCTATATTTGTTGCAACCGATATTTGCAACTGCTGCCAGTGAATCGTTAAGCTAAATTATCATAGCAGTTTAGTGGTACAAATTTAGCTGCTATATATAATGAGTGACAGACTGTTTATATATCTATTATATAGTGTCTATGCATGCCTTATTGTATTGATTTATCTTTGGGTAATCTTTTCCTCTCTCTATCTCTATGTCTCTATTTGCTCCTCTTTGCTCCTCTTTGCTCTTTATTTTAACTATTTCTCTCTTTAGTCTAGGTAAAGCTTCAAGATTCTTTGAGCTATAGGACATATACCTTCTTATATTTGAAGCTTGGTTATGTTTAGAAATTGGACTCTAATTTTGTTTATTATGTTTTTGTCGCTGTGTTTCAGATTTCCGAGTCATTCAAACATTGTTCGACCTTCACTTTGGAGTACCAGAAAAATTCACACTCCACGAAATTGTGAGTTAACATTTTTTTTTTAACTGTATAACTCAATTTATGTGTAGAAAAGTAGGTTGTATCTATATATGAGTCATATGTTTGGTGTTTGCTGAATGAGATTCTCTTTTGATAGAGTTTGAGGATCATGTCTTAAGGTCGGGGTTTTTATAAGAGAATTGTTTCTTGATTATGAGAAAATTGGTTTTTATGAGCGAATTGTTTCTTGATTAAGGTTGGGGTTTTTATGAGAGTTTTATGCATCAGTTTATTGCATGCTTTGTAAGACTAATTGGTTTGATCCTCTTATTTTCTTTTCAAATGTAGAATGTTTATGTCTCCATGATCAAAGAACTTAGTGTATAGGTGATTACAAAGGTACAAATATGTTACAATTTAAATTTTAAAAAACAACAACGTAGTCCTTAAACCGGCCAAGGAAAGCTAGAATAAGATAATGGAGACATATATCATAATGAACAGGTAGAGAGTAGAAAAAGGAAAAAAAAAATCTGATTTAAAAAAAAAAGGTTTTTTTTCCTCTCTGTTGCGATAGACTGCTGCTCTTGATATAAAGTTACTTTCTATGGTAGTTGAAGATTCAAATTGCCCTCCCTTGGCTTCTTGCATCGTTTTTTTATCTATACGTACAT
Source organism: Geum urbanum (assembly GCA_946800695.1). Classification (NCBI taxonomy): domain Eukaryota; kingdom Viridiplantae; phylum Streptophyta; class Magnoliopsida; order Rosales; family Rosaceae; genus Geum; species Geum urbanum. Next base: position 48,520,137 of record OX327002.1, on the reverse strand, counting down.
TTCCATGTGAATCTGAAGCCTAGGTGTTACTTTCACAAAACCCTCTGGCCGTTGAGAGTTCAGCTATTGGAATGCTTCGTAGGCAGTGCTTTCTCTTAGTTTGAAGTCTCTAGAGTAAGAAAAGAGGTATGCAAGCATATCTGATCTTTAAAGGGCATTTTTCAAGTGCTTAGATTCCTCCTTTATTTCGGCAATGAATGAAGTAAGAAAGAAAATGATAGTCTCTCTTTACTTTGATTAGCCCCTACTGGCGTAGTATGAGTTCTACATTGTGTGATAGTAGTTAATGTAGGTTGTTGATTCTTTTAGTGTTGTGTGGTCACAGTATTGTTGCTTTTGTGAATTGATGTAGGTCATATACGAGAGTGTGATTCACGAGTTTGTTCCTTATTTTATTACAGAGTTCTCTCTCCTTCAGTAAATTCTCATTTAAATATGGACTTTTAGGATGACTGAGTGCCACCGATTGCACAAACCCAAGATCATAGTTTATTTGAATGAGTATATTTAAGATGAGTATATTTAAGTTGACTCTGTTTCATTTCAACGCTTTCGATCCAGTTTTAGTTTTGGAGAATTAAAAGGAACCTCTATTATTGTAGTTTCATATGATTTAGTCTCAAGTCAGGTAATGTATATGGTTTCTCTATTTTTGTAATTAATATGGTTTCTCTGTTTTTGTCAAGAATGTATCTTTTTAGTGATGAATTGTACTATGTCGGTGGTCTACCAATAGCAAAGAACGTAAGCCCTTATGGAAAGAAGGGTTCAACACTATCCTATGTTTTTTTTTGTTGCCTAAAGTTTAGTTCTTGATAAACTTGAAAGCTTTACTATCCTATGTTTAAGTCAGAAACTCAAACACTACACTTTGGAAGATTTAGTTTAAGATTTTTTGTTTGATTGTACTGGTTATGGGTTTGATAGATTTTGTGTTTGCTTTTACTGGTTCTGTGTTTGGTTTTTGAAGGAGATTGAGGTGGATTCAACAACAAGGAGGTTGAAGGTATGCATTTATCGACAATTTATGTGCTATTGATTTGTTACTATGAATATCAGACCTGCTATGAATTTGAGGCTTCCTCCGGGTAGCTGATCAATTAGGTTCACTCAGGAAGCATCACATACTAATAACCATATTAGGAGGTACCTACTAGTGAAAATTTGAATATAATAGTACCTAATTTGTATATAATAGTACATACTGTTAGGTTTGTGCTTTATTCTTTTGCAGAAAAAAGAAGGGAATTGTTTTTTATCGGAAGATGTGGAAGTGCGCCACTACTAGAAAAATGCACATAGACATCGATCCTGGACTGATGTCTAAATTTTTTCCGACCGATGTTACAGTGGGTGGTGTCCAATGTACCTAACAAATAGACATCACTCGTCTGACCGATGTCTATATTACCTTAAGACATCAGTGATGTCTAAATGTTGCTTGCTTGTATTGATGTTTTGGTGTGTTTATCACATGTACAATCTCTTTGAAACAAAATTTTAGTTATATATTATTATCCTGACTGATGTAAATGTTGAGTTAAACATCACTTCCTTTAAAGGAAACGATGTCTATTTAACTCTTAAACTTTAGTTTGTTCTAATTGTCCGATGTATATGGCTGTATTTTACATCGATCATTATTAACGATGTCTATGTATCTCTTAGATATCGGTATTCACCAGATCGATGTCCAGCTGTAACCTAGACATCGGTTTTCATAGGTCTAATTTTACCAGATTGATGTCTATTAGTTTCATTGTGGCCAATTAATATCAAACAAACTGAAAAATGTAACAAAAGTTATACAACCAAACATTGGTCTTCTGATTACCTTCAGCTAAACAACACATGTCCAAAATACAAACTACAACATACATGTTCAAATACAAACTACTACAGCCCACTGATCAAATTGATACAGCCACTCAACACCTCCTGGTTGTTTAGGTGTGCCCTGTATATTCACAATATTGATTCAGAAACACATAACTTCATCCATTATTCAAACTCATCAACCACATAATACTTACCATACTTACCGCTAGCCTTTTCACTTTCGGCTTTTTACTAACCGTTCCTGTTTCAGCATTGAAAGTTTTGATTGCCCTACATGTAGACACCAGCCATCAAACCATGTCATTTGTATTTCAGTACGACATGGATCCATAAAGCCAAATGTATCCGAGCCATCTTTCTCTTTCAGTAAGCACTTCATGCAAGTGCCTGTGTCAAAAGCATTAGGATCATATTTCTTTGTCCTTCTCCCATGAGTCTACATACTTGAGACTCCGGTTGGTCTTTTGACATAGCTCATGAAGCTCTGTGTTTGGATGAATCTGCATTGTCTCCGAAGTAATTATCGGCTCAAGCAAACCCTTGAACACCTTTAGAGAAAAAAAGAAGATACATTATCAGAATCCATTCATTAGACACTGACATGAAACAAGCCAAGATACATTAGCTGTATGTGACAATTAACAAACTGTTTAACTCCCAAACCTTGTCCAACAAGTTGCAGTCCATAAACACAGCCCCAATTGTGGATTCAACAAGATCTGCAATTGCTTTTGGTGCGTCTAAGAGACTGTTGGAGTGCAATGGATAATCCAGAACCGCGCGAGCAAACTCGTGGATCTGTTTTCACCAGTGTCAGCATATAAGATATCTAAATACAATCTATTTGTGAGAATTGGACTAAATTAAAAGATAATATCATTCCTATTATTATGATTACAGACAGCATATGGGAAACTTAATAAACATACATATCAAAAGTATCATATTGATACGCTAGGAATACATTACATGAGTATTAGGGATACATTATGGGAAAGATCACAATCAATCCTCTATATAAAGCCTAGGTCCATGCTTTCTCTAGACGTACACAAGTTCTTAAGCATTCAGCCACATTGAGAGAAGAAGCAAAACTAATAAACTTAAGTAGTACTAGATTAAAGTATGCAGGCAATGATACGGAGGCAACCCAAGTAAGATAGATATGTAGCTTAGATGTAGTTTAATCTGTATTATGTAGCTTAGATGTTGTCTATATGTAGACCAATTCTAACCAATAATAATCAAAACCAGAGTCTGTGTAGTGAGTTCTGATACTAGATTAAACATATATCAAAAGTTCTAAACCGATGAGGTTTAATTTATGTCAAAAACAAACTTACTTGATCTTCAAGCAATCGCTTGTTGTGGCGGAGATACTAGTAAGGATGAAATACTTACCATTCAACAATGCTCTTCATTCCAAGATTGATGTCTCAAACACCGAACGAGTCAAAATTGTACACCACTTGAGTAAAAGGATTGATCACAGCCAACAACCAATGATCCCTGCACATGAACCAAAAGAAAAATGAGTACTACATGTATTGATTATGCTTTAAAGAGGACATATATACTTGACAGTTATACTGAGACACATTATGGAGACTCAGTACTCTAGTAGATTCCTATTGAAATTTCATTCAAGTCAAAATGTACACGAACAAACTCTAGAATTAATGCCTCATATAAAGCACAAGAAACAGACACAAAATTGTAATACAAATGAATGTCATGATGAGATTTTGCAGAGACAGTTCCTAGGATTCATAGTTTAAATCAGAGTTGGGTTGCATGAGAATGATCTGGAGAACGTTATCCGCAATTGATATTCTCATATGGAACCTTTTAGTAATGGAGAGCATGACAAAATCAATGATTAATCATACGAAGTTGAAGGCTCTACATAATAGAACTGTTGGTTCCAGTTAATCAGACAGAGTTTGAGTCTGCCTTTCTTGATATCCATGAAACTGAACACTTCTAAACCATGATTCCACACAGTTATGTCTTAACAATTCCCTGAACAGTGTCTATCTCATCAATCTGATTCATCATCAAGTCTTATATCTTAACTCAACAATTTGACTGATTCAGTCGAATTCAACACTGCGCTCTAAGAAAGGTAAAATCTGAATTGACATGTAAGAATGAACTGAACTCACCAACAGTCATGAGTGTGCCTCCACTTCTTTCCAGCTCCTACAGAAATTCCAAAAGATAATACCATCATTACACCAAATTCACACTAATTGGAAGTAAGAACATTCGGAAAATGAAAAATAATACAAAACTGATATGAACCATCAATTAACGAGTCCACAGAAGGCTCTCCGTGATGCTTTCCGCAGCAGATGACATTCCAGCTTTTGTCCTGGAAACAGTGATAAAAATTACAAGCTCAATCTCAAAGTCACGTAGAAGCAAAGGTTAACTGCATTCACATGTTCATAATATCCAGTACATACTGTAAACTGCATTGACAAGCTGTACTCTTTTCCACCACCATAAAGAAGTTACCTCTGCTAAATCCAAAACCACATTAATTACAACCACAACACTCACTATACAAGTTTCTATCACTAAGAACATTAATCTCTGAAGCTTATTGCAGCACCGGAGACGATAAACAAGCTCAAATTAGTTCAAAAACGTCAACTCATATACCTGTTTGTGAGCAGGTTTCCTAATATTCTCGTTTGCTTGCAAACCGGCCTGTCTAAAACCAACAATATTTGAACATTTCATATATTACTGAAGCGTTGATACACAGGTCTGAACTAATATTACGAGCTCAATATAACTAACTCTAAGAGAATTTACACGCACAGAGTACAGAAACTGAAAACTGATGAGTAAACAACAAAAATTCAAATTAATATGCAGATCTACAACCGAATTACTCAAACGAGCAAGGGATTTTGAATTTAAAGGCGAAACGTTTCGAATCGTCACCTGGAAATGGTCTCTTCGTTCTTCTTTTGGTCGTCCTTGTGCGCCTTCTCTCGAATCTGAGATCGTTCGAGCAAAGACGAGCGCCGTGAGGAGCTGTGAAGCCGAAGCGGCGTGCGCGACCAGAAGGACGGCGAAGCTGAAGCGGCCAAGGTGCAGCGAACCGAGGCTGAGGCGTGTGAAGCAAACGGCGAAGAATTGAGGCGAGGATGGCGCGAGGCTCGGTCACCGTCGAAGAATGAGCGAACGACAGAGAGAGATGGCTGAGTTTTCTGTTGAGGCAGAGAGAGAATGAGTTGCTTTCAGTTGTGAGGCTGAGTATAGTCATGGCATGATGCAATTTTTTTGAAATTTGAGGATGTTTTGACCGTGTTTTTTCTGTTCGGAAGGGTTTGCCAAACACGTTTTTGTTGAATGGATTTTGTAAAGAGTCATTAAATTGGGAGTATCCTTGTAGGTGATTAAAGACACATAATTAATTATGTATCCTTATAACTATAAAATGGTGTTCTTATATGTATTTTTTCTAGCAGTAGTGATGTGCCACAGGTATTTCTCAAAATGATTATATATTCGCGCTTTTATTTTCCCAGCAAATTTTAGTTCTCGCACTTCTAAAATTTTAACTTAGCCATTTTTTCCTCTTTTTTTTTCAATTCTAAAAAAAAGTTATAGATATGTGTCGACAAAGAAAATCGATGTCTATATATCACAAAGACATCGATTTTTCTTGGACCGATGTCAGAACATAATTACAATATCGAACGTTTTCTTAACCGATGTTTATGAGGCGTTGTCTATAAACCTAATTCTAGTAGTGTGCTTTCGAGGCAATATGGTAATGGAAGTGCTTAAGATGTGGCTGTACCCTAAAGTTTGTTATTGACTTGTTGTATCATCTTAGCATAAACATCTGTATATAAGTTTATAATTGGAGATATGAAGATGTATGTAACTAATTGACTAAATCTCCAGTATAGATAAAACAATATCCTTTTGAAAGCGAAGATGAATACTAGAAGGATTATAAAGCCTAAACTGAACTACAACAACGCCCCAAGGGGTTGATTTATTAAATCCAAATTGAACCGCAATTTCTCTCGAATCAAATCGAAACTTGACCCCTATCTACTTGGTAAGCAAAACCTTGTATAGGTGTAACCAAAATGCTACACTATTTTCTTACTAAGCTCTTTCGCTATAGGTTGGACGTGAGAGACACTCAGCTTACTGTATGATGCAGAAGTTTGTTGACGTACGAGCAATGGGCACAAAGCTGCAGATAACATCAAGGGTTGTATTTCCATTGAAGTTGAGTTAAGTTTCGTTCTGGAGGTGAGTTATGCCTCAATTTTTCTGTGTATTAATTTGCTTCTCCTTTACTCTTGGTACTGATTTTCTGGGCTTGTTTTAGAATTGTTGATTTTTCTATAGTTCATTTTCTGGTTGCTAATGGAATGAAGGGAAGGAGATGAGAAATCCACATTTTTGTTTTAGGTTTTAGTTGACCTCAAGCTATTCTGGGCTAGTTGAACATAAAGAATAGAAAAAAAAAATAGAACAACAATAGTTTCAATGACTATATTGGCAGTACTAATCCAATCTGAGGGGCCGGATTAATATACAAAGATTTCTATATATGTTTACATGTTTATTTTTTCAGGGATTGAACGTGACTTCGGCTTTGGTCTGGAGTTCATTTGAAATCTATGAAGAGGTTTTGGGTACAAAACAGGGCATAATCTAAAGGGTACATGCATTTGTGTTCTGTGTTGTGTAAGTGTCTCCCTTTGCTGGCGCCAGTGCTGAGGAAGAGTACGTGCATGTGTTGGTGATGAATGAAGGAGTACTTATGATGGTTTACTCTATAGCTGTATCAATTATAAAAATTATGTCAACTGTTACAGGAGCATGTGACGACCCGAACCAGAATCAGTAGAGTAATCAGTACGATTCACGAGATTAAGCTTAATCGCGATTAGTCGTTAATTGTGTGAATTGCTGATTTAGTTTGCGACTTAATTTTTCGCCCGAGAATTTGAATTGAGTTTCTTCACGGAAGTTGTAGAGCACGTGATTCCGAGCTCGTGCGCGGTTCCGGATGATTTTTCCGATAACCGAGGAATATAATATGATTATTTGATGTTTCGGTTTATCGACGAGTTTATCCGTTCGTTTCGTATTTATTCGAATCATTTTGGTTATTCGTTTTGGACCGTCGATCGACCCGAGGCGCGAGTATAAATATCGGAAATAGTCGTAAAATCGTCGAAAAACACTGTTTGATGTTGACCAGCATTGACTTTCCAATTTTGGAAGTTTGACCCCTTGACCGAAGAGGAAACTTTCCCGTTTGGTTATCGCCGGCCGACTTGCTTTTTTCCGGCCACCTCCGTCCACGTGAAGGGTATGGTTCTCTTCCCCTAGTTTTTCTAAGTTGATATGTGCTTGAAATTGTGAGATTTGGTGATGAATCGAGTTAGAACGAACCAGGTCGGTTTCGTCGATTTCGCCGGTGACGGTTGGGGTTTTCCGGCGAGCCACGGTGGCGGGGAGGTGGGGGTTTCGCTTCCCCTTGGCCTAGTGAAGCTTTCCCTATGCTTGAATTGGGCTGAAATGGAGTTTTCCGATGAACCCGAATGGGTTGCCGGAGTTTGTTTTCCGTTCGGTTTTGTGTTGAATTGGAAGGGTTCCGGAGCACCGCCGTTGAGCGCCGCCGCCAGCGAGAGGGTTGACTTTTCAGATTTCGATGTTTTTAATGTCATTTTTCTCGTAATCGCGCCCCGATTATCGCCTTGAGGTTTTCGTATTGATTTGGGTATCGGATTTTCAGTCGAAGGTTTCGGATGGAGATTTCGGAAATTCAGTCGATTATTTTGTACAATTTAATATGTTTTCGGGAACGGTTGGTTTCTGTGGTTAAGTACAGTGTTGTGGACTATGGTTTTGATCATATGTGTTTATGATTATTCAAGGGATCATGATCGTGCTTCAGGTGAGGGATCTTCCGCTGGACCACGAGATTAACGCGAGTGCGCGCTTGCTGATCTGTGAGTGGACACGTTTATATTTTCACAGTTGTTTGTGAGTTCGTGATTTATTGTGATTTTTCGTATTTACTTTATACGATGTTGAGATATATGTTATTTTCGGAGGTATTATTTTATATTTATTGGTGATGGCATTACTGCATCGATGCTTCGGCTACTCGACTGATCACCGGTAGTCCGTCAGAGTTGAGAGATTCCTCTGGACCAGAGTTGAGAGATTCCTCTGGGCAGGGTTGAGAGATTCCCCTGTATGCCGCCGGGGTTGAGAGATTCCCCTGGCCTATCATTGTTGGGTTTGAGCGATTCACCTGACGTCGGGCTTGAGAGATTCGCCTAACAACCTCCATATATATGTTTTCCGAACTCACACTGTTTTACATTGATTATGTATATATAACTGGTGAAAGGCATATGTTTATTTTCGTCCACTCACTCTAACGTTTTTATTTGCCTTTCCCCTGGGCTTTTCGGTTTCCGTGCCCAGTTTGTAGTTCGGATTCTGGTGTCTCACGTCGCGGTTGGAGGCTAGTGATTCGAGCTACCTGTGTTTTCCAATAGGTTCTTGTTTCGCCTACTGATGTGTATATTGTATATATTTACACTAGAGGTCGCTCTGATACATTCTGATACATGTTTTATACAGATTTTCTCGGATATATTATATATTACCGAATGTTTACTGTTTATTGATTATATTATGATATTTGAGAAATCCGGATGGGATTGGTGCCGACGGTTTGGATTTTGTGGCATAGGATGAAGTGTTATTTTTAGGGTGCAGGTTAATGCAATTCCGCGTTAGTAGCGTTACTCTGCCAATATTTTGAATGATTTTTGTTGGTTGACGTTTTCAGAAGGGATTCGATTCCGATTTAGGTAACTGAATCGGAGTTGGGTCCTTTCAAGCATTAGAAATTGATGCAGGAGAATTTAAATAGCTGACAATGTAATTCATTATTACAAGTCTCGTTATTTTGTGTTAATGATTATACTTATACAAGATCAATTATATAGATATAAACTTTGCATTTGGTAAATATTACTTTTTTGTATGACTTAGAGTGATACATCTATGGATGGAAATTAACTGATTATAGGGAATGCGTTCAGATTGTTTCTAATAAAAAAGTTGAAGTTGTTAGATTCTTAAAACTGAGCTTTTATTTTTTTCACAGTAATTGTGTTGAGGTGTTGTTTCATTTGATCGTTACAATTGAATTGATTCTCAAGCCTCAAAGCTTTTTCTTATTTGTAATATTTTCTAATATGCACTGTTTATAATCTGAATTTTGAATGGTGTATGGATTATAAATTTATTGCTACAAGTGTACAAAATATATTTTACTTCACACTTCATGACAATCTAATTTGTTGATTGAAAACCTTTTGTTCTCTCAATTATTTAGACACTACTAAGTTTAGATAAATGTTTCTATGGCATTAACATTAACCTAGCTAAGTATTGTAGTTGAAGAAAATAATGTTCATGGCATTGATTATATCTCTTATACACATAAGAGTCTTTGTAAATGTGAAGAGAAGTTGTCCTTTTGCTAAAGACCACTACTCTCTGCTAAAGACCATTGTAATGTAGTGTCTTCATGCAGAAACTTCTGTCTGTAATATATAATCGGCAAATTTCTACTTTGTAATAACACTATTGAATTTCTATTAGCTTGATGACCAAGTACTTTGTTAATTTAAATATGTTATCAGATTGTTGAATTTCTATTGTATAATCATACTACTGTATGCATGTAGGTACTTTCTACCGTTGAATTTCAACTTATGCACTATCTTATCTATGTCTTACCTTTATACGATGAACTTTAAATTTGGACTTTCGATCTCGATAAACACTTAGAACAAATACATATGCCATAATCGATAAACAATTCATGTCATTTTCACAGATGCTAGTTGGTATATATATATTTTTTTAAAGGGACCTAGTTGGTATTATATTTTAGAGGAAGGAAGGGGAGTGAGGGAGTAAGGCGCGAATTAGGGGTCATCATTTGGCCCGTGGGCCTTGTGGGCTGGCGGAGGCCCGCAAGCCCGTGGGCTAAAAGTCCAGCCCGGCCCGGCCCGAAAAAAAGCCCGCATAGGTGGATGGTGGGCCGGGTTTGGTTTAGAGGTCTAAAACCCGGCCCGGCCCGCCAAAAGCCCGTCAAGGCCCGTTAGACCCGGCCCGTCAAAACCCATTAAGCCCTGCCCGTCAAACCCCACAATTTTTTATATATATAAGATAGTAGTACATATATCATTATACCTACACTTATATATATATGATATAGTGACTAGTACTTTGTAGATATATATTTTATATTTGTGTATGTCTTATATTAATATATTACATATACATATATTGATCAAATATTAGAATTCCATATATAGTTATATTCGTGTATCTATTTTACTATTAAATCATTTTTTAGAGTTTATGATAAGTTAGGGTTTAGGTTTAGGGTAAGTTAGGGTTTAGGGGATTGAGATTTAGGGTAAGTTAAGGTTTAGAAATTTTGAGGTTTAGAGTAAGTTAGGGTTTAGGGTTTAGGGTTTTATTGGTTTTTTTTTTATCGATTTACCTTACACAGTAAATCAGTAAATATAATAGATGGTTCAGATTAGATCTTGTAATTTTTCAATGGTGAGAGTTTAATTGAGATTGTGTGAAATGACATCAATACCCTTCTCTTATATATTGCTTATTTTTCCATGGAGAAACTAGGTAATTCAAATTTTTATGTCAATTTTTTTGACACTATGAGATAGATATGTAATTTACAAGAATGTGTGTTAAAATTTTGATCTTAAAAAATCCCTTTAGGGATGGGTAATTTACGTTTTAGTTGTAAGGGTACTACGGTCACATTTAGCGAAACTCATAGTATATGTCTAAATCAAGTCCAAAATTTATAAAATTTTAACGGCATGCTTAGAATATTATGAATAACCAATCTGACAGTCAGTTTTGTAAAATGATGATACATGATCGATTACGTTTCACAAAGGTCTTTCAACCTATATAATCAAGGAATAAAGGTAAGAACATTAGTGTGCATATAGAAAATTCAAGCAATATAAGAATTAAAAATGTTTTAACAATAAAGAAAGCCATATATAATAGTTCACCTTGTAATAAAAGACACCGTACGTAAAAATTAGCCTAATCGAAGTGCGTTTGGATTCCAGTCAATACAGTTAAACAAAATTTGTGAAAAGACTAAAATACACTCATCTTATTTTCCTTATTTTCCTATGGGGGAGTAAATAAATCAATTTTTTATGTCAATTTTTTTGATACTATGAGATAGATATGTATTCCATAAGAATATGTGTCCAAAATTTGATGTTAAAAAATTATTTTCGGGAGGGGTAATTTCTGTTTTAGTTGTAAGAGTACTACGGTCACATTTGGCGAAATGCATGGATTGATGTCTAAATCAAGTCCAAAATTTATAAAATTTTAAAGGTATGGTTATAATATTCTAACCAATCAATCCGACGGTCAATTTTATAAAATAATTAAACATGTCCGATTAAGTTTCACAAATGTATTTCATTCCATATAACAAAGGAACAAACGTAAGAACATTAATATACATATGGAGAATTCAAGCAATATGAGAATTAAATATGTTTTAATGATAAACGAGGACATGTAGCACTACCACATAACTTCTCATAGCCAACGACTTAGAGAAACAAATGCCGACGATTTTTGAAGTCGTCGGCTATAGTGTACTATAGCCGACGACAACACCAAAAATCGTCGGCTATACTCATTGCCCATGCTTTATAGCCTGCAGACTATAGCCGACGATTTTTACGAAGTCGTCGGCTATAGTATAAAATCGTCGGCTATAGTCTGCATGCTATAAAGCGTGAGCAATGAGTATAGCCGACGATTTTTGGTGTTGTCGTCGGTTATAGTACACTATAGACGACGACTTCAAAAATCGTCGGCCATTGTTTCTCTAAGTCGTCGGTCATGAGAAGTTATGTGGTAGTGTAGAAGGGTCCATCTTTTAGTGATAAACACCATACGTAAAATTTAGATTCGTCGGAGTACGTTTAAACCCCAGTGCATGGATGAAGGTTACGTTTATGTTGAAATGTATTAATTTTTCAATAATTAAAGCCCGATAGGTCCGGCCCATAAAAGCCTACAAAGGCCCGGCCCATAAAAACTCGCAAAGGCCCGCAAAACCCGCTTGAATTGGCCGGGCTTGGATCCTTATATAAAAGATAAAACCCGACTCGCCCCGGCCCGCAAAATATTTAAACGTTGTTGAGGCCCGGCCCAACCCGTGCCGGCTATACATGGGCCGGGCCGGACTTTTTGCCGACCCTAGCGCGAATAGAGTGATCGAGAGAACCACAGGAATGGCGAAATTCCGGGACTTTCACTTCCACAAACCAAACGACACCAACAACGCCCCATTTTCAATTTCTGCACCAAACAAGAAGAAGAAAATCAAAACGAAACTCATCATTTTCAATTCCTTTTCCTCTCTAATATCGCCATTGTCGATGGCTAGACGTTGCCGGAACCCTTGCAGCTACACGGAAATGCGATTCGTTTTGGGTTTCAATCGATCACAATGGTACGCCATTTTCTTAACTCCATTTCACACCCTCTCCTCTACGTAGTTGAATTTTATGAGGGTGTAGTCCATTCAAGAAAGAATTGAATTGAAAATGTCGGTGCTTTTTAGGATGATCAGAGCAATTGAAATCGTAAATTACAGTACTTGTTGATGATTGATTGTATTCCAGAGTGGTCTTCACGTTGAAAACTTAAGGGATATATAATTACCTTGTGAACATATGAATGTCATAACATAAAGACCAATATATGCGTTAAATTGTTCTAATGTATTGAAACAAATCAATTGATGCAGAGCAAGCAAGTGAGCATCGTTGTTGGTTCTCACGTTTGGGTTGAGAACCCGGAGTTGATTTGGATTGATGGAGAAGTAGTTAAGATTAACAGAGACGAAGCTGAGATTAAAACTAGCGATGAGAATACGGTAATGTACTCATCATTACCTCAGTTTTTGGTTCATTGTTTGGGTTCAAATCCAGCTAATCTATTGTTAGATTTCATGTTACAAAGATTTTCGGTGTGATCTCTGTTCGCATTTTTATTGCTTATTACATATTTGGTTTGTTTTGGGTTAAATTTCATGGTATTTCTTGTGATCCAAAAGAAACAGAATTGAGAAGGTCAAATTCAATTATCAAAAGTGCTCCTCAATAATTTTAGAGAAATGTAAAGAGTTACATAGAAAGCCAGCTTTGAAGGGTGAATAAACAGATCTTATAAACATCCAAGCAACACATTCAGAGTTTATATAACTTTAGTTTGAATACTTCACTGGCAAACAGAATTTCAAATGGATAAACATTCACACAGAAAACCAGCTTTGAAAGGAGTTGTCTCCATCCTTTTGTATTGCAAAACTAAACTAAGCTGCCACTTCTTTTTCGTTTGATCGAGATCTTCTGCATGGTTCGTATGTGTAATTGAGGTGTGGAACTATTTACACCACATTCACAGAAATATTTCCACTTTCTTTTCTAAAAAGGTTTCATCATAACTAGCAATGGACCAGCTTAACTTATGTGCCACATATAAAGTTGATAAGCAGCTATTTCAGATACATGTTGACGTCATGTTTTTGCTTGTTTACGAAAACGACTCACTTTTCGTGTTGGCCAGGTCTCTGCGAAGGTGTCAAAATTACATCCAAGGGACACGGAAACTCCTGCTGGTGGAGTTGATGACATGACTAAGTTAACATATTTGCATGAACCTGGAGTGCTGTACAATTTGGCAGCTAGATATGAGACGGATGAAACTTACGTAAGGTTACTCTCCTCTTGAGTTGTAGTCAATCTATGTGTTTGTGAGGAAATGGTGTCTCTGTTATAATACTTTGACATCTTTGCAGACTTACACTGGAAACATTCTCATTGCGGTCAATCCATTCCAAACTCTCTCACACCTGTATGATGATTATATGATGGAAAAGTACAAAGGTGTGTCATTCGGAGAACTAAGCCCGCATGTTTTTGCAATTGTAGATACTGCTTACAGGTGATTTGTGTTTTATTTGCATCCCACTTTTTCCCGTCTCCTTGAAGATGATTTAGGTACTCTACTGACTTTATCAAATATGATCAGGGAAATGGTTAATGAGGGAAAAAGCAACTCTATTCTGGTTAGTGGTGAAAGCGGAGCTGGTAAGACTGAAACAACTAAAATGCTAATGCGCTACCTTGCCTTCTTGGGAGGAAATGCTGCAGCTGAAGGACGGACTGTCGAACAACAAGTCTTAGAAGTAAGATGACTGCTTTCACTATCTCTGGGTAGCTATTGGTTCATAGTAAAACTACGAAGAGACCTGCACTATTGCCTTTTCATCATCTTACATCACTAAAGAAAATGCTGTTTATTTTACATTCTGCATTTTACTTTCCTTGGTTTAACTTTTACTTTGTACCATTCTAATACCTTTGTTGTGGTATTTACTTTACCCGTTGCAGTCAAATCCAGTACTTGAAGCATTTGGTAATGCCAAGACTGTTAGAAATAATAATTCCAGGTGAGACATGCTTAAGTTTTTGGAGAAGTCCCGTATCCGTGGTTCTTCCTTGTTTCCTAACTGTTCTGATTTGCAAATTACAATGTGTTTGTATAACATGAGTTGTCCGATTAATATACTTATCCGCTTAAACAGATTATCAACACCTACCCAATCACCCGCAAGACCACCAAGGAGGCTCCAACTTCACTCACAAGACCGACCCCACCCGAACGCGCACGCGCCCGTGGGGCGCATGCCCGAATGCACGGATCAACACAACAGCAAGTGCATCAGTCCCACATCGAAGAACACAAGTGAGCACCAATCTCAACCACCTATATATGTAAGGTATTTATTACAGGTAAGACCACGAATTCACTCCAACTAAACATTACTTACACGCATATTCGGTTGACTGTTATATCCAATACACCATCTGACTTAGGCATCGGAGCGTTGAAGACAGACCACCCCCGTCTCGACCCCTGACCGCCCGTTTGTTGTTGTATTCTTCTAACAGCCGCACGCGAACACGCATATCCGCCCATCTGAGAGGAGCCCGTACGCCCGAAGAAAGAGAGCTAGCGCCCGCCCATCCGAACAGCCCGAGCGTTCGGACGAAGAGAAGGAAGAGGGAAGTCTGTTCGTACTGTTCCGCCAGATTACGCCCCCGCGCGTAATTCGGTAGAAACACAATGCATGCTCACTCTAGATTTACGGGTTTGCATGCTTCATTTCTACCTAATTCATTTTTCTAATTATTATTTCCTTTTGGAAGGGAATAAATTAAAAGAAAGAAAAACACTCTCTTTCCAACTCCTTTTCTACCAGAGAGTGAATGCATATGCACTGATGTTATCTTGAATACGTTACTGCAGCCGCTTTGGTAAATTTGTCAAGATTCAATTTGATAATCGTGGTAGAATATCAGGAGCAGCCATCAGAACTTATCTCTTAGAGAGATCTCGTGTTTGCCAAATATCTGACTTTGAGCGTAACTATCACTGTTTTTATCTCATATGTGCTGCTCCAGAGAAGGTTAGTAACTTTTTTTCTTGTTTTCCTGTTTTTTAATATGAGTATAGTTCAGATTTCTTACAGAACGTATTAGGCCAAGTCATTTGAGTTAGCAAATTTTGAGTTTTATTAGGAGAGAGAAAGATACAAGTTGGCGGCTTCCCAAAAGTATCACTATCTTAATCAATCAAATTGCTATGAACTGGTCGATATAGATGATGCTCAGTTCTATCTATCCACTAGGAGAGCCATGACTGTTATTGGAATATGCGAAATAGAACAGGTATGCTCTTTTGACCTGCATCGAAACATTTGCTTACTGATAAGCTGTGCATTATACAGAATACCTTGGATAACCTCTTTTATTTCTCTGTTTCTTATTCAGGAAGCTATATTCAGAGTTGTGGCTGCAATTCTTCATCTTGGTAATATTAATTTTGGCAATGGAGAAGACAATGATACATCTGTTATAAAAGATGACCAGTCCCTTTTTCATCTTCAAATGGCAGCAGAACTTCTCATGTAGACTCCAAGCTTTGCTTTCTACAGATTTTGTTTCTCAAATATAAAGACTTGGAGAGTGAATTGTTCATCCTCTTATTCATGATTTAGGTGTAATCCTCGCGCACTGGAAGACGCACTCTTGAGGCGTGTAATGGTTACCCCAGAAGAAATTATTTAAAGAAGTCTTGATCCACTTGGTGCAGCAGTCAGCAGAGATGGTTTGGCCAAGACAATATATTCCCTATTGTTTAACTGGTTAGATCCTTATGAATCAATTATTGCTAATTGCTTGAAGCATTTAGACCACTGTTCTTTCTTTCTTTAATGTAATATTTGGTTGTTAATTTTTTAAGTGGTCTCTTTTGAGTTCAGGTCGGTGGATAAAATCAACGTCTCAATTGGACAAGACTCTAGCTCAAAGTGTTTGATTGGCGTCCTTGATATATATGGTTTTGAAAGCTTCAAAACTAATAGGTAATAACTAATGCATAAATTGTGGGATACATATACATCCTCGGGGTTGAATATACATGATTTCATTTGATGTATGTGACATAATTGAAAGCATATATATAATATTATCTAATTGGGGTTTGCTGTTAGCTAAATAACATGTAAGACTACCTGTCATATTTATTTAACTTCAAACCTGCACCAAGGTACTTGGGAAATAACTCCCTGTCATATGCATTTAGGTACTTGGGAAATTTCTCCAAAGGTTTCCTAAATAAATTCTGTTAGAATGCCAATTTGGATTCTGATTCTGATTTGTACTTCAGAAATGCAGTTTTGAGCAGTTCTGTATTAATTACACTAATGAAAAGCTGCAAGAACATTTCAACAAGGTATGAGGTTAGTCATACTGAAAACTTGAGTTTTAAGTCATTCTTTTCAATTTACAAACTAAAGTGCTATAGCATCATTCAACATGTCTTCAAGGCACAACAAGAGGAATATACAAAAGAAGAAATTGATTGGAGCTACATAGAATTTGTTGATAATAAGGATGTCCTAGATCTCATTGAACAGGTCTCTCTTTCTCTCATCATATTTTCTTGTGTATTACACTGAACCATTACTGGTCTATTTATGTAGAATTAAAACATACAAGAAATTATTGTGCTGAAATAACTGTCATGCACACATCGCTAACTGTTACCATGTATGCAGAAAAAAGGTGGGATCATTGCTCTGCTTGATGAAGCCTGGTATGATGACTGTTTTTAATTAATCAAACAAACTTGTACTCACACACACATGCAATAGTCAGACTATCCTGTCACATACATCATCACCATTTTTCATTTATTTGGCTAATATTTCTCTTTACCGTATGTTCCCGAAATCAACTCATGAGACATTTTCAACAAAGCTTTATCAGACATTTAAAGATAACAAATGCTTCATCAAGGCAAAGCTTACTCGGTCAGATTTCACCACTGCTCATTATGCAGGAGAAGTGAGCTCGGTTCCTGTACTTTAATCTTAAATCCACTATCTGTATATGGTTGGAATTGAAGGATTATTGCTTCTTTTTTGCTTGTGGTTCAGGTACAATATCAATCTGATCAATTTTTAGACAAAAATAAAGATTATGTTGTTCCTGAACATCGAGATCTGTTGAGTGCTTCAAAATGCTCCTTTGTAGCGGGTCTTTTCCCTCCAGTTACTGAGGAGGCAGCCAAATCTTCTAAGTTCTCATCCATAAGTTCTCGTTTTAGGGTACTTTCTCTTTTGGTCCTCTTTCTATAATTGTGTCATCAATGAGAATATTGTTACATTTATGTTTGATTCACCTCAAGGTTAGGACATACTGGCGATGTCTTGTCTGCGGTTTGCTGATGTCATTTGATATATGATATATCTACCTGGTGTTTAATGTTGTGTATCTCAAAAGTCATATCCACTTTGACTGTATCGTTTGTAAGGTAAAACCTGTGTAACCTGTTGGATTTACTTAGAATGCATTGGATTTTACTAATTGACATGAGACGATTTACTGCTGAATGAACCTAATTTTCTGACCTTATTGATGCAGCAACAACTACAACAATTGATGGAAACTATAAATTCTACAGAGCCCCACTACATAAGATGTATAAAGCCAAATAATCTCTTAAAACCTGCAGTATTTGAGACGATGTCATCCAGCAACTACGCTCTGGTGTAAGTACAATGAGGACTGTCCTTAATCCTAATACTCATTTGATATTGGAGGAGTTCATACTATGTTATTTCTGTAGGGTGTTTTAGAGGCAGTCAGAATAAAATGTGCTGGATTCCCTACTTACAAGACATTTTCAGAATTTTTAACTCGTTTCCGTATCCTGGCACCGGAGGTTTTGAAAATGAAGTAAGCATCACCTATGCTTTCCTTTTATTGAGTATCATTTCTGCTGCTTGTTGGAATCATGGTTTTTATTTTTTTGGCTCTTTCCCCAAATGCATATATTATTTCAGGTGTCCTGAAAATGAAGCATACGTAAAGCTTTTGGAGAAGATGGGAATTAAAGGTTATCAGGTGATAATAACCAATTCATGTATGTGCCAATTGATATAAGTTTAAATTCACGTTAAGTTATGGAACTCCAGATATAATTCAATTCAACTCCATGTAGACTGCAATTATAGTATCTTAGAGATATGGGTATGTCAGTTACATAGACTTCAGTAGGTACACTGTAGAGCTCAATGGAAATAAAATTAAATAACGGAAGACAAGAGGGAATACAGAAGGAAGCATAACTAAAAAATTAGATATGAAATTCTTCTCAAACTCAAGAGCTGAGCTTAATTCATAGACTAGTATGTCTCTCATTTGCAAGACGTTATCTGGGTGTGTAGATATACTATATTCGATTCAGGTATAATCGATCTCTTTTCTTGCTCATTTCAGATTGGGAAAACAGAGGTCTTTTTAAGGGTTGGTCAGATGGCTATACTCGATGCACAGAGAATACTGATGCATGGAAACTCGGCAAAAGTAATTCAAACACGTGGCAGAACTCTTATTAATCGTAAAAGTTTTGTTGCAGCACAGAAGGCTTGCATTTGCATACAGTCATTCTGTAGAGGTGAGTCCATCAGAAGTAGAGTATCTCAATGAAGTTGTACCTCTTTTCTAGATCCTGAAAATTTGCAGCCGTTTCTATGACTTTGATCCTTTGATCTATTTGTTAATGCATTCTCCGGATCCATTTATATATGTACTTTTAGTTACTCTAGTAGTCAGTGATTATATTGGCTATATATGCTAGATGCCTCTACGTTTGGCTACAGGCCTAGACAGATATCATAATGTGGGGTAGAAACTAAAAAGTAAACCCAGCGGAAGCAAGCCAGAAAAATGGAGAAACTTACTGTAGATTAAACCAAGTAATGGAATACTTGAGTTCTTGGGTCCCAGGAAAATTCTTCGTAAATTGATTTTACTTGAAATATGAATTGCCTACATAATACCCAACTATGGGTATTTATACTAAACTAATGCATCCCTAATAATGACAACAATTAAAATAAAACCAGCAAGAAATCAGAAAGACACCACAGAATACCAAACAGCTTAAAACTCCTAATTAAATTAAAACTCTTGGATGCTCCTGCATCAATCCACCGGGTGGGAAGAACTCGACTCTGGCGAGAAAGCCTTTAGAACTTCAGCATATTTCTCTGGATCAAGCTTCTTCAGCTCTTCCTCTGCAATCCAAGTACTTCCACTAGCATGCTTGCCCAACCACTTCACTAAGAACCGCCTGTACTGATTGCCTCTCCTAGATCTTGCCTCCTTAACATCCAACACATTTTTAGGGAACCTATGCATCCCCAAGTGCATTAAAACCATATCCCCTTCAAACTTCTTCACTGTTAGATGCTTATTGGCTGCTGATGCATAAGACTCATTGCTAATTTTGATAGCCAAATTGCTAATCTTGGCAGATTTTGTGGTGTTGTTCAACTCTTCTTTAAGTGGCTGCAAAGTCATCTTCTTCCCATCTTTATAAAAGGAATAGGTATTAGCTCGAGTAAGATGAACCATGTCTCTGTCATATAACCATGCTCTTCCAAGTAATATATGATAAGCGTCCATAGGAACGATATCACACAAAACTTCATCATCAACATTATTGCCCATAATGAATTTAACTAAACATCGTGAAGTGATTGGTACCTCGTTCCCCTTATGAAACCATTTAACCTCGTAAGGTTCAGAATGCTTCTCCTTTGGCAGCTTCAGTTTCTCGACTGCTTCATTTGAAATCATATTTTCAGCACTTCCCCCATCAAGAATTAAATTGCAGACCTTCCCCTCACATAAAACACGTGTACGGAATATACTACGCTTCCTCCAATCTTCTTCTTCTCCTTCTTCTGCTTTTGGTGCTGTCATTACTCGCCTTAGCACCAAAGCTTCCCCTTCTATTGGTAAGAGATCAATGACTTCTTCATCACCATACTCGTCATAGACTGGTTCAAGGATGTTGGATTCATCACCTTCGAACTCTGCAAAGTTCACCCTTCTATTTGGACATGCATAAGAAGTATGTCCCATCTCCTTACAACTGAAACACTGAACATGGGAAGAATTTCTAGTTTTTGAAGTCCCAACAGTAATGTTTGGAGACCAAAATCTTGCTATTTCCTTCCCTTTTCATTCTTTTCGACTTCCACAACATTCTTACCACTTGGGCGAGTATCTGGGCCAGCTCCTTGGGCATTGGGAACCTCATGAGCTGCAGGTGAACTCTTATGCCAATCGTCATCAGATCTGGCTATAGTAAGCCTCCTAACTCCGCAACGATGCCGCTTTTTTTCTAAATTGTACAACCGAACAACTCTTATTTCATCTCTAATGGATGGATGCAATCCACTGAGAAACCCCAATGTCAACTGCTCATTACTCTCATTCAATCCAACCCGAATTGAAAGGTTGTCAACTGCTGAGGAGTACTCTTCAACGAATGAACTCAATTGCTTCAGGGTATAAAACTTCTCATATAACTCCATTGCATAATAAGCAGACAAGAAATGCTTTCGCAACTATGATTTCATTTGCGCCAATGTGTTGATTTTCTGCTTTCCTTGCCTGACACGCTGCTCTTCAACTGCTCTTAAACTCTTTTCCACCATTGAAGTGCAGTGCTCTTCCATTTAAGCTTCACAAACAATACCTTCCTCTCCTCTGCCATGGGCTTCCATTCAAAATAATTTTTCAGACTAACCTCTCAGTCCAAATAGTCTTCTGCGTGCATCTGTCCAAAAAAAATCAGAGACTTCAATTTTGACTCTTCCACCACTCAAATTCAAGGCACGCACCAACCGCTCTTCCAATTTGCCGCGATTTGGACGTTCTTCCACTCAATTTTTACTCTTCCACCATCATGTAAAGTGTTGTCAACGTCTTGTTCACCCTCGGTATGACCTTTCTATCCATCTTCCGAGGTGTTGGGGCTGCCTTCTGGACTCTCCATACGGGCTCCCCTACGTCTCCAACCTTGAAGAGCTTGTACTGCTCTTGTCAGGTCCTCAATCATACGGTGCATCTCAGCCATTTCTGTTTGTTGATCCTCCGAGGCTCCTCTTCCACGTCCTCTACCGCGTCCTGCTATCCTTGTAAGCCCAGAGCGCTGCTCTGATACCAGAATTATGTGGGGTAGAAACTAAAGAGTATAAAACCCAGCGGAAACAAGCCAGAAAAATGGAGAAATTTGCTGTAGATTAAACTAAGGAACGGAATACTTGAGTTCTTGGGCTAGACATCCCAGGAAAACTCTTCATAAACTGATTTTACTTAAAATATGAACTGCCTACATAATACCCAACTATGGGTATTTATACAAAGCTAATGCGTCCCTAATAATGACACCAATTAAAATAAAACCAGCAAGAAATCAGAAAGACACCACAGAATACCAAACAACTTAAAACTCCTAATTAAATTAAAACTCTTGGATGTTCCTGCATCATATCATTAGTAATATTAATATTCATCTATTTTATTGATAAACTAGATAAGTTTATATATACATTTCAAATCTTTTTTTATTGCAATTATTCCAGGAGAACTGGGTCGCAAGTTATATAAGCTCGAGAAAAAGGAGGTTGCCGCTGTTAAAATTCAGAAGACTTCACGTAAACGCTTGGCACAAAAAGATTATCTCAGAGTAGTCTTCTCTTCAGTTGTTTTACAAGCACATCTAAGGGAAGTGATTGCTTGTGATGGATTTAAATCCAAGCGTGAGGCGGCAGTTACAATTCAGGTGATAACCGCTTCCTGCTTCATGTCTTAACTTTTTCATTCTTGAAGAACTTATGTAAATGCCTGGGAATAAAGGACTCAAAACCAAGTTCTCTTAATTGTCTTACAAGATACAAGACAGCTTTGCCTAGTTTGTTTCTGTTCATGTTCTCAAAATATAAAAAACAGACCATTTTGACCAACTTCTTTTCGATCATCTAACAGACAGGTTTAAGGGCAATGGCTGCTCGTGATGCCCTTAGAATTAGAGTACAATCCAATGCAGCATTTATTATTCAGGTAATTGCTTATTTTCCTGTTGCCCTTTCACATTCGAACAGAATGACTATAATAGCTTGACGGCATAATACTCTTGCAAGAAGCATCGACCATAGGGCCATAAGGGGGCACCAAAAATGCATTCTTGATATAATCATATAATCTACAACTTTGCATAAAAAAAAACAATAAAAATATTAGGTACAATCTTCCACACTTGTGTGCATGTGAAGTCTTGTGCACTAGAAGAAGAGTTCTAGTGAACTCCAATCACTTTCTTTTTCAATTAAATTTGTCTTAAGAAACACAACATTCGTGTAGAGAAAGAGCCATCATTCTTCCTTCTTTTTCTCACTTTTTTTTTTGTGAAAAGAAATGTAAAAAACGTAAAATTCGTGTTTAATTTGACCGGGTTAAAAAAATCGCGTTTTTTTTCTGAATGTTTACATTGTGAACGAAAAATAGACGTTCTATTCAAAAATTCGTCAATTCGCAAATTTACTAACTAGGTCATGACTATATCACCAAGATCCATGCCCTTTCGAATTTCTTGAACTATTATATATTGCCCTCATATCACCAAGGTTATGATTCATGAATTCCTTGGATTCTGTTGTATTCTTGTAGGCTGGGCAAATATTAATTCATAAGAAACCAATTAAAAACTTACTAACCAATAACTAGGCAATGTATTGCAAGATTATAAACATAGCCAAAATAACGATTTTGAATAGTTTGGACTTTAGAGGGTTCTGCTATTTCTCAACATTTCTTTTTGTCGGTAGATATTTGAAATTGACGGCAGTAGAAGGCACTGCGATACAGGTCATGTACCTCTCTCTACTGTAGGTTATTAATTGGATAAGTAAATATAAAAGGGAAGGGGAAAAACTAAGTAGTGGCATCAGTGACCAGCTGTCGTTCGAGGTGGTTATCACAAAAATAGGTGGATGAAGAAAGAAAATAAAATTATGGGTAAAATAAGAGATTTGTGTACAAATATATTAGCGGACGTATAAAAAATAAAAATGGAGGTGTGAATAAATATATCCACTTTTAAATAGAAAAATTTGTTTTTTGAATTCCGAGTATACAAAAAATGTGGGTGATTTTATTCACATACACCTAAATACTAAATATACATTCTATTATTAATACGCATGCGATTACATTTATTATTTTAATACACTACCAAAAAAAATGCACTTAGGCGACAAAGAAATTTTGTCGCCCAAGTACTTAGGTGACGAAATTTTCCTCGCCTAAGGTTCATCGTCTAAGTATTTAGACGACACAAAAAAAATTCGTCGTATAAGTGACATCTTAGACGACGAAATTTTTTATAAAAGACAACAAAATTTTCGTCGTGTACAATAATTTAGATGACGAAACCGTTTTTCGTCTAAGGTATCACACTTAGACGACAACGGTTTCATTGTCTACATGTTGTAACTTAGACGATGAAATCATTTTCTTCGTCTAAATATTCTTGCTAGACGATGAAATACTGAATATTTCGTCGTCTAACATTAAATATTTCGTTGTCTAAGTTGTAATATTTTTATTTTTATTTTTAATTATTTCAAATATAAATTGAATTAAAAATTAAATAATAAATTAAAAAAAATACTCGTTGAATATATTAAATACAAAAAGTGTACGTGCATCGATCAATATATATATAAAACTACGAAACTAAACCGGGAGTATGGATCCCGTCGATTCCCCCGTTGTCGCTTGGATCATCGTTGTCATCGTGTCCAGGATCCCGAGGCGTGGCATCTGGCTGACATATGAGCGGAGGTTGCATGCCCATCGACTTAAGAAACTTGATCACGAAGCTCATCTAAGTCTGGTCGATCAAATCTGCTCCTGGGCTGATCGAGCCTCCTTCCGGGCCGATCGAGCCTCCTCTTGGGCCGCTCAGACCCTCTCCTCGGCAGCTGCTACACTCGAATGCCTACTTGCCGAAGCGGATGACTGGATCAAATCTCACTTGACCGCCCGCCCAAACCCACGAACCTCCTTCCCAAGTAGGCGACCAAAAATTGCATCGGCAATATTGATCTACGTATTTTATGTTTGATTCTTAATGTGTTTTTCTCTACATTTAGCTTAGTTATGACCTTATTATTATTATTTCTAAATTATTTTGTTATTTTTAGGTCCTAAATAAAGAAGATGGAGTAAATGATGCATAAATGAGCTAAAAACGTGCTAAGGAGGAAGTTCCTAAAATGAGAAGGAAAAATGGTGAATAATGGGCCATGTTTTATAAAGATTGGATCAATACTCATTAAGATGGGTCAAACCATGTTCATGAGTCCAAGAAGGTCCAACATCATGTCAATATTGGCCACAAAGAAGCCCAAAAGAAGAAGATGGATTAAAAGCTAAAAATCATAAAATCTGCATGTGCAGATCAACCCACTTCGACAGACCACTAATAATGACTCAAGACAAATTATGATACGAATATATGTCTCTGGAAAGCTCTAGACGTCAAGTTTCCAGCGCCTCAAGAATCTCTCAATTCGAACGTATATCTATAACTCCGGGAATTGCTGATTTCGTGAGTAAGGGTCAATCTACCTGGATGGAGTTCATTTGTATCCTATCATGAGTTGAACTATAAAGGAAGTTTCGGCCAGAACAAATATCATTTCTCATTCTTGAAGCCAAAACTTAGCCTAAACACTTACTCTCTTCCAAAATACCAAAATTCTCAAGAAGCCGCCACCCTCCAAGCACCATCAACACCATCCTCCACCGAGACTTTCATGGGAATCCCAACTATCTCCTTCATTCATTGAAGAATCATCTACACCAAGTATTTTAGGGCAATCCCGAAACCAAAAAGTGTATTCTTGACTTCTTCTTGTATGAATTTCTTGTTATTATGGATTGATTTGAAGAAGTATTTCAGTTTTATAACTTGCATAGATTTCAATAACCTTCCATGTGTTCTAGTATTTTAGTTTTTAATATGCATGTGTATTTGTGCTTAATGCTTGATTTAGATGCAGAGCTGATTCTCGGTTTATATCATTGATGTGTTAGATGCAGAGCTGATTCTCGGTTTAGCACTTAATTGTAAAAATATGCATGTGTTTTGTAGAACTATACTGTTAGAATTTCGTTGGTATTGTTTGATAGGCATGTTATTAACAAGGTGAAAAGAATGAGATGATCATGTTAGCTTAGGTTTATTTTCTGTCCGTAGCATGTTTTAAGCATTCTAGGTTTTCTGTTTGTGTTTCCTTGTCTATGAGTGATACATATAGAATATCTAGGCTATTTGATACATGTTACACGCTTTTCATACTTAGGATGTTAGAATCACTTTTCAAACCCCCCATACCTTTAATATTCTGTTTGTAAATGTTGTCATGCTTAGTACCATCAATCCCTGGTTAAGAACGATTCCTACTTATGAATGCTACATCTACAAAGAATGGTTTTAAATTTCATATGTGTGAGTTATGTGTTAAATGTCTACTTTGTGTTAATATTTTATGCATATTTTACTAGTATCAAATATTAATCTGAGTCTCCTTCGATAGAGGAGACAGCTCTTCAGGCGTTATCTCCGGGTTTTACAAATGTGCACGTGCCAACTCCTCCTGGGTCATTTGTATTAACCTCTCTTGAAATTAATCATGTGAACAATATATGAATATTTAGTTTCCCCTAAAAATGGAGAAAATTAAAAATCTACACGAAAGAAAACACTTCGAATAACCAATTCCAACATAAAAAATTAACTGTGGGTACCGATTCCCATCCGGATTTCTCAAGTTCAGAATAATGTTTAATTTAAACTACTAAACCAAATTCCAATAACACAACCTAATAAATGTCCTAATCATGATTCATTTTTTTTTAAATCAATGGTAAGATTAAACTCAATCAAGATCAGAAAATGGGGGGTCGATCACTTCTGCCACATTCACTCGTTGTATCGGCTTACCCGGGTTTGACGTAAGTAAATATGATAGCATCAAGAAAACAATGCTTCGAACGCGCATTTATGTGAGCCTTTTCAATGTTGGTCACCTTTCTGGAGCCCGAAATATGGTGGTCGGTCTTCTTCTCGCGATTAGTCTTGTTGGCCTCCGACCTTATCTGTTTAAGAACAAAGAATATTAAATAATAAATAAATATTTAAAAGTAAGAAATTATTTATTTTAATTACATTAAAGAAAAAGAAGACGAACCTTAAACTTCTCGGGCTCAAAGTGCTCGATTAACCATTCCCAATCGTCTTCCCTTTCCGTCTGCAATTCTTTTGGGACATGCGAGGCGCCGTGTTCCTTGTAGTGCTTGTGCAGTTTGTACTTCTAATCCTTGTAAATGCGGATATTTGTCTCCCCTACGAATTCTCACATCTACAGTTTAGCTTCATAATCATAATGTACCTAGGAAAAAATAAATAAAAAGTTAAATTTCTAGACCCTATGCCTCTATGCTCTGTAATTAATTATGAAATTAAATAAAATTAAATAGACCTTATTACCGAGAGTTCTCAGTACACCCTGAACTTTTCAGCTTGTTCCGTGTGATAGATCTAATGTTGTGCGAACACAAACTGCTCAACTCCAGCGTCGGAGGGCCTCTAGTGAACTCGTCAAACGACACCTCGATCTTCTTCCCCATGGACTTTACTATATTCTTGACTTTAGCTCCCTTCACAAGTTCCCGAGTGCGTTTAGGGCCCGGAGCTGAGGGGTCCATCCTATTCACTTTGCGTCAGGCACTATAGCAAACATAATTGTCGACGGATTCTTAGGGACCTTGTGACGCCGCTGAAGCAAAAATCTCTGGCTCGACTGTATAGGCTATGGCTGTTTTATTTTGAGCATTTGGTATCGTCTGAGAACCCATAGGAGCCATAACGGTCTCTTCTGAGGTTTGACCACAACCCAACTATCGTTCTATGGATTGAAATTCGGCAGCCTTGTTTTATGTAGTGCGCCTCTTCCTACCGCCAGACATCTTAATTAAGGCCTACGACATCAAAAAATAACAACATTTACTCAGCAAAATCATATTCATCAAAACACATCCATACCAAAAAACAAAATTTTTATCTAATTCAGTACATATTCAACTAAGCCTCATTATATGCTCATCCTTATTCATTCATGCCTTATCCATTTTCATTCAACAAAGTACATAATTAAAGGATCATCAACAACAATTATACATAAACTCCATAATCGAAACATAATCACCATAATCTCAATAATGTCCATAATCGGAAACAACTCTACATAATCTCCTTAATCAACAATAATTCTACATAATGTCTCCATCAACAAGAAGTCCACATAATCTCCATCAACAACAATGCATACTCCTAAATTCATCAATTTGTAATCTCCATCAACATTCCAACAAATAAATTCAATCTAACAAATTCATTCAATACAACTAATTTTATAATATATAACTAATATATATAACTAATTTCAATATAACTAATATATATACACACATATGTACAGCAGAGAGAGAGAGAGAGAGAGAGAGAGAGAGAGAGAGAGAGAGAGAGAGAGAGAGAGATGACGGCGTCGATGGGTTGAAAGTAGCAGTGGAGTAGAAGAGCCGGTGACGGTTGAAGCCAGCGTCGGTGGCAGTGGAGTAACTACGAGGACCGACAACGGTTCAAGGTGGCGTGGAGTTGGCGGTGGTTGAAGGTGGGCACGGCGATGGTGGATCGTTGTGTGGAGGTGGCAACGATTTCCAGCGAGAGGAGAGAGAGAGATGAGATCGATCGAGCAAATTAGGGATTTGTCCCAAATTTTTATGATTTAATTTATCGACTTAGAGGACGAAAAGTAGGATTTCATCGCCTAAGTCGACTTAGACGATGAACTCTAGGTATTTCGTCATCTAAGTCATTTTTAAAAATTCTCAAATTAAAATATTTGGCGCAAAAAAACCCCGCCAAATATTTGGGATTAGATGACGAAATAATATGATTTTTTCGTCTAAGAAGGAACCTAGACAACGAAACCTAGACATTTCGTCGTCTAAGTGATAGTTTATTTAATTTTTCTGAGATATTTGAAAAAACAATATTTGGCTACCTGCCTAAAAATATGAAGAAATTAGCCGTCAAATGTAATCATTACGTTTATATAATATTTTAGACAAAAATTGATGCCAATTCGATAGATTTTGGTATTCAATTAATACCATTTTGTGAATATCGACAAAAGTTTAAAAGACGGAGACAATCGTAAATATTATTAATCGTAAACCATTTCCGACGTTACAAGCATTTTCATCTTACGTCAAAATTTTATATATCAATTAGATATAAATTAATTAAAATTTGACATAAAAACTAGATTGACGAGTTAATACTAGTTATACATATACTAATGTTGTATAACTTAGGTGTTCGTATATCTGTATTTACTCTATATCTATATTAACGAATTTAATTTGGACAAAACAACAGTTAGATATATTCATCACCACTTAATATATAAGTAGACAAATTTTCATTCAATACGACGTTCGTTAAGGAGTTGATCAACTTAGTCAACCATAAAACCGAAATTTCAACGAAACGGAAACGTTGATATATGAATCTTTGTAACTTCGATTTTTGAACGGTCGACACCCCAATCCAATAATTGTTTATTCTATGTCGTCGATGAATATAATCTAAAATTTAATATAGTACACATGATCGTGCTCATAGAGGTTAGATTGTGAAACTGTACTTAGACGACAATATATGTTGAATTTTGTCGTCTAAATTCGACTTAGACGACAAAATGTACTTCTTTCGTCGTTTAACCCTTTCAAGGTTTAGGGTCGAGGTTAGGGTATAGGTTTATACATGTACTCAGAAGATGAACATTAATTCATTTTGTCATCTAAGAACGACTTAGACGACAAAAATTAAATCATTTCGTCGTTTAAATACTTCTTAGACGGCTAAAATTAATTCATTTCGCCGTGTAAGTGCACCTAAAATTTCGTCAACTAAGATGTCCTCTTTACCAGAAAAGCATCTTGATTGTATTCATTTACTCTAAAATCATTTCTGTAAGACATAATAAGTATTACAAACACTCTAAATAAACTTCTTTTTTAGTGCGCTTTAGTTAATTAATTAATAATTATGCATGTGCGCGCATATATATTCACATTCAATTGTGCGCGTACATACAAATTAAGTTTGAAATTCGATCGAATTATCTATATTAATTAATTAATTAATTATTATTGTTAAGTATTATATATCTTTATAGATCAACCACTTTCATCATCATAATCATCATCCTTTGAATTATCCTCCTCACTCTCAAATGAATGATCCTCATCATTATAATCTCCATTGTCTGAATTGTGTACGATGTCATCGTCGTCATCATCCTCCAGCTTCTCTTCAGATGCATTCTTCTCTCGCTCGTTGATCTCCTCTTGGATAAGATCCGTGGTGCCATCATGTATGAGTAAGTGTTCGTTAGACCAATTCAGTTTCCTTATATCGGGGATGATAAAAGTATTAGGCTCTTGATATGCATTGTCATTATGTGCTTCAGTGTCAGTCATCAACGTCCATTCAAGTGTTGTGGTACTCTACATTTCTTGGTGAGACATGGTTTACTTCTAACTTTCATCAGTTTTCAGATTATCTTGATAAAACACCTGCCTAACTAAGGTGGTAAGAGCGAAAAACTCATTATCGTACCAGTTTGAGTTTGTATCGACTGATAAAAGGCCCAGATCTTCTTTCGTATGCTTGAACCATTTACACTTGAATTGAAAAATGTTGATATCATTCCCGTAAAGTAGCTGAACGATATTAGCAAGAACCTCGTAATATACATCAGCGCCTTCCCCAACCATGATCCCACTGTTTTATGTTCTTCTTCCTTCATCTTGGTTCAATGAATGAAACTTTATATCGTTAACAAAACATCTGAAGGTAAATATAGTGTTGAACCAGCTTATGGGCCAATAAGTGCTTTTCCAATGACCACCACCCCTCGTGGTTGCCGGATTTTTCTAGGTTGATCATCTGTAAAATTATGAAGAAGATATATGAATGTGTTTTTAATTTCTACCAAAAATTTAACATAGTTTCCCCTAAAACAAAAGGAAACCAAAAATCCACATGCACAAATTAAGGAAAAATACTTCGAAAAAGCAAACACCAAATTGAGTTTGAAGATACTGTGGGCACCTATTCCCATTCGAATTTCTCAATTTAAAAATAAAGAAATCACAAATGTATATAGTTTAAATATACCCATTGAAGGAAATAATCAGAGAATTTCTTCTTAAGCACTTTTTCAACCCAATTATGACTTTTGTCCTGTTTGGCTGTTTGAATTTTCTCCTTGTAAGCTTGCATGTACGGGTCGACCTCACCATAGTCTCGCAATACTACCCAATGCGCTTCAATAAGTTTTTCTTGAGTTAATCTTTCATTTAATACTCCTTTAAACGGTCGTACAATATCTATGATGACTGAAAGATTGTTGCGAGCATATGGATTGGAGGCAGTGGTTTGGACTAGATTCTTGAGGTACCTGTTGCAGTAGGTAACACGCTCATGCATTATGTATATTTCTTCTATAGTCATTCGGGAAAGATTAATTTTTGATGAATCATTTATACTGTCTGAGTTCTCTACAGAATGATATAATTAATTATTTGAAAATTAGTTGAAAAAAAAATATATATATAAATGATGAAAAACTGTGTTATAATTAATTGTACTCTTCCTGAGAATACATCCAAATATATTAGACTGGACCAGAGAACGGCACTTGTTCGGGAAGATAGATCATGAGATGAATCATGATGTCAAAGAAAGCAGGGAGAAAATCCTCTCTAATTCGCAAAGGATGTGGACAATTTCGTATTGTAGTTCGACTATATCTGACTTCTTCAACTCTCTAGCGCATAACTTTTGCCACCATCTACACAATACTACTATTGGTTCGACGATGTCACGAGGCAAATATGGTCGAATTACCACTGGAATCAGATGTTACAGCATAACATGACAGTCTTGAGTCCTTTTTTATAAAAGGGATAGTCATAAGTCTTTAAACCAATGAACTTGTGTTGCTCAATCTTGACACATCCAAATATATTCGCCGCATAATTAGACGAATAACGAACACTTTTAAACCAGTTGAATACAAAATCACCCAGTGTCAGCTTCATTAATTATATAAGGTTCATCTGACATTTTGTTGTACACTCCTCTTTTATCTCTCTTTAACCACAAGGGATAGCATAAATTCATAAATTTCAGATTTTTTTCGCGCTTTGGGAGTATCCGTAGTCTTCAATTAATACCGAGAATTGTTTCCACATGCTGTCACACACATTATTTTCTATGAGGTTGTTCCTGAGTTTCAACTTCGACCAGTAAGGCAGTTCAAAGAATGCTCATGTGATACCAACAACTAAGATCATGTGGAAGGTGTGGATTGAGTTTTTTCACATCGTCGTCATTGGTCAACACACCAAAATAAAAGTTGTTCAACCTCTCAAAAATATCTTCGTCATACCACTGTCGGGGTTTAGGATTATTCTCTACTGTCCCGTCGAAATGATCTTTATCCTGTCGTCACTGGTGATCATGAGGAAGCCATCTACGGTGATCCATGTAACACATATTCCCCGCGTGACAACTAGAGTTGACGTCGTCCAAGCAGACAGGATAAACATTGTATCTTTTGGTTGTGCAAGACGTCAACACCCCATATACAGGAAAATCGTTGATGGTCCACATTACTGCTGCTCTCATTATGAACATTGTGTCAATGAACTTGTTATAATTTGAGACTTTATTTTTCCACAATAGTTTCAGCTCGTCAATCAATGGTCCGAGGTACATATCTAAACACTTTCCAGGAGATTTAGGACATGGAATTAGCAGAGTAAGGAAATTGAATTTCTTGTTCATACACATTCATGGAAGCAGGTTATACGACATGACAATAACTGACCAAGTGCTGATAGAAGCGTTATTATTACTCCAAAGGTTGAATTCATGTGTAGAAAGTCCGAGTCTAACATTTCGAACCTCTGCTGCAAAGTCTAGAAATTCCCTGTCAAAATCTTTTAAAGCCTTCCTATCTGCCACGTGTCTGAGCACATCGTCATCTATTCTCTGTTCCACGTACAATTTCATCGCCTCTGTTATGTATAAAGACATGTACAAAGGCTGCAATCTAGGAATCAACGGAAAATAGCGAAGCACCTTCACAAGAATTTCTTCTTCGAACTCCTCTTATTCCCCCGACGCAAATATCTGCACTTGTTGCATATAGGATAGTAGTCCAAATATGCATACTTTTTGTAAAACAACATACAATCATTTATGCAGGCGTGGATTTGCTTGTACTTTAGGTCGAGTCTGCTTAAGATCATTCTAACCTTATAAGGGGTTCGTGAAGTTTGTAATGATCAGGAAACAACTTACATATATGCTCCTGCATTTCGTCAAAACCATGATATGAAATTTTGTTCATCACTTTTATATGAATTTCCTCCATTACAAATCGCAACACATTTTCTGGACATCCAGGGTGCACCGGGGTCTGGGTTCATGTTGTGCTTATCCATCTCAGTAGTGTCAATGGCCAAGGCTGTAGGGACTGTGTCATAATGAGTATCATAACCTAGCTCTTCGTTTTGGTGTCTACCATGATTAAATTTCAGGGAAGTATCATGGACCAAATCAACAGTGGGGTTCCAAGAAGGGGAGCCACTGCCACTGGATGAGCCACCCTAGTAAGTGTACCCTGAGCTGAAGTCTGGTCCTAAGTTGAAGTGACAAGACTTGCCCCAGATTACCTTAGTAATCTAGGGTAAGCCTTGCAGGACCCGTATTAGAGTATCTAGCATAGCTTATTCGGTACCAACTACTTTAACACGAGCAACTTTGAACTTCAATTGAAAACCTATAGAGAAAACATAAGTTATGAATTGTCATGCCTCGTACTCTGGACGGTCATGACATCAGCTGGCAAACCTGAAAACTAGGCAATTTAAAATATAGGGCCCAAGGAAAGACATAAACACATAAAACGTTAGAGTGAGTGGACAAAAATCATAAACTTTGAAAATCTGTAAATAACTGTATGCCTTTCTGCTTCTTTCTGTGAAATAATGCGAGTTCAAGTTTTCTAAACTGAACTGCAAATAGAGGTAGTCGCTCAAGAGTTTTTCATAACCTGAGTCGCCTAATTGTATAATAAAAAAAGTGATAGGCCAAACGAGGTATTCTAACCTCCTCTGACGGGCCAGACGAGGCAATCGATGCAGCTAACGAACGCCATCATAAAGAAAAACCTCCAAATTTAAAATACTTGAAACATATTGTAAAATCTACTGAAAATAAATGAACTCGCTATCGACTGTGAAAATAAAAAAGTTCACTCACAGTACTATGTTGTGATATCCATAAAGCCAAAGCCTTTATGTTGGCACAACTATTCATCTGTCACAGCTCGCTAACTCACCATCCTGAAACATCGATTATTAATAATACTCAATTGTCGATATTCGTAATGAATAGCTAAACTCATTTTCCAAAGACCAAAAATGTTGAGAACCTTGCAATCTTGAATAACGTGTTTTAGGAACTTTTGTCTATAGAATGCTAGCTAGCTTAAACAAAGTTCTAATTGTAATTCTTGAATCCTTTGTAAAATCGCAACATATTCCTCAAACGTTACGCTACTTGAAGTCGAATCGACAATCGATTCAACTGTTTAATAATATCGTAAATTTATTTAAATAATATTCGATTAATCGCACGTCTTAATTTAAACTGGTAATTCAATTCAATTCAATACTTCTTCGTTACATTCGTTACTTAACTACGAGCGAAACGGTATAAAAATTTTGTTCAAATTCCTCTTCGCCAGATCGCCGCCGTGAACCACCGACAGCGTGGCGGTGCTAGTGACTTTTCTCGGCGACCCGAACACCAAACCGTACCTCTCAACAAGCCCAAAAACTGTTCCACTACAGTCATAGCCAATTCGGCCAATAACCGGTTCGAAATCAAATTTGCCGGAAAAAACAAATCCTGATTCAGGCGCCGTCGAGCCACATCGGAGCTCGAGACCAGTTGGATTAGACTCCCACGAGGGTGGGCTACAAAACCCCTAACCACTCATCCCCAATTGACATAGTCGACCACCGTCCACAACGGCGGCGATTCGGCTGCGATTTCCGAACGGAAATCGTGTCGATTTGACCACCATTCAACCTGCAAGTTTCAAATTCAACAAGCCATATCATCCCACACATCACAAGGATTAGAAATATACCTCAATCGTTGCCAGAGGTGTCGCCGGCGACAGTGACCGATTCACCCAAAAACCTAAAATTTCATCCCTCAAATTCTCCCAACTCGGCCTCCAATCGCCATAAAGGATGCCATCAATCAAAAAAGGGTGTCGAGACCTTTCATTTCCGACCAATTTCATGGCCGGAGGTGGCCGGATTCCACTGCACCGTCTTCGTCAAAAAAAAAAATTGTTCTTGACTTGTATATGTGTATCATTTTTTTGAATTTCCTTTTTTCATTTGTGAGTTTCTTTTCTTTTTCTATTTAAGATGAAACAAACTTTTTCCATATTTCCAATTTCCCAGATATCTGTCCTGTTTCCTACCAACTGATGAGTAGTGATCTCACGAACTATCCTGGAGCTATAAGCCTATGTCATCATCACAGTAACATAGTCATCATAGTCATCTTGTAATACTAGGTTTGAAGCGCAAGGCACAGTTGCTAGCTAGATTACCCCTTCCTCATTAGCTTGAATTGGCAAAATAAATACACACTAGCTTTTCACGATCCATGGCCAAGTCATTTCCAGATATAGTAGCACATTTTGCAGATCTCTAATCACCTATAACCGGTGCTACAGTACTACACACATATATAATCAGATTAATTAGACTTCCATTTGGATCCATATATCTTTCTTTTTCTCTCTCACTCTCCTCGCACTTTGATGTTACAGTACTACACACATATATAATCAGATTAATTAGACTTCCATTTGGATCCATATATCTTCCTATTCTCTCTCACTCTCCTCGCACTTTGATGTTAGAACTAGCTAGCTAGAAAAGCTACGTACCTTTCCTCTCTTTATCGAATCTTAGATCAGTGAGTATGTCTCTCTTTTTCTCTCGAGATCGATCCCTCCACTCTCTTTCAAGTTAATATTTTCTTAGTTTAATTGGTGTTTGATTGATCATTGTAGTTAGATCTAGCTGGAATTGATTGATCGATGATGAACTGTATCAAGTCGAGGTTGGAGAGAGAAGAAGATTTAAGCGACATATCTCCATGGAGTGCAAGGAACTTCACATGTAGCTTCTGCAGGAGAGAGTTCAGGTCTGCTCAAGCTCTCGGGGGACATATGAATGTCCACAGGAGAGACAGAGCTAGGCTGAGACTCTTAACGCCTAACACAATCCTCTCTTCTTCCTCCTCGGAATATTCTCCTTACCCTAACCCTAACTTGCTCTCTTCTTCTCTGAGCACCTATATGTCCACGCCTTCCTCAGGTTCTTCGGATAAGAAAGCCATGAATACAAAGAGAGGCAGTAGTACTGCTCGTGATTATGACATGATTAGGGGCTTTTCTTACAAGCATCATCGTGGTGATGATTTCAATAAGGTTGTGAAGAAAGAAGAGAAGCATGTGAGCATGCTTGGGGTGGATCATGTGGACATGAGCTTGCAGCTTGTTGAATACCCTAATAAGGAGGATGTGGATTTGGAACTTCGTCTCGGCCATCTCTAGCTAGCTAAGTGCATAATAATCTTTTCACTCCTGGATTTTCATAGCCAGTTAATTAGTCGGATCGATTTCAAATGTAGCTTCTTTATATATTCATAATCTACTCTTTAATTAATGTTCAAAGTAGAAGAAAAAAATGCGATATGTACGTGTTAGCTAAGCATATCTGCAGAACTTCCTTGATAATTTCTGCTCCCTTTCTTGCTATGTCGATGAGAGATGCATTAGTTAAACGATAATATATATGTATCTTATCGGATTACTAAGCTTATGGATCGGATATATCAAAACCTATTTTCCTTAATTAGTCACTAATTTCTCGATCTCTATCTGCTTCATATATACTTTATTGTTCTAGTAATTACTCATATTCATCTGGACCTGTAGTCAATATTGAAACTGTGGGGCGTATTGGTTAGTTTCGGTTGAGCCTGTGCTGAACATCTGCAGCTGTCTAGCTCATACAAACATATTGAATTGATAACTACCGCTGTTTGACATATATATATCGACCGATCACCACCATCTTGAGTGTTAAATATTAGCCATTAGGTTTTCAAAGAGAACTTATATCTTATGAGGATGTTTTGTGCAGAACATTAATAGCTATCTAGGTAGCTGATGCTCTCTCTTGTGATTGTTCTCTGGGATATACAACTCATGTTCTTGGGACTTCAATCCCTTTTCTCTGACCCATCTTGCTTTTCTTTTTCCTTCTTGGAAATGAGGTGCTGCTGGAAAACAAAGATGCATGATACTGACAGGAAAAGCATTATTGCAGAATCGACTTTATATACACATGTGTTCAAATCCTGAATAAGGGATATTCAAGATATGAGCAAACGTTGATGTTTAGTATCCGCGGTATGGATATCGGGTATTGGGCGGGATTAGGAAGGGATGGGATTCGGGATGGTTAAGGTTGGGCGGTAGCGATACATGATTGATGTCGGGCGATGTCGATATAGGACCGATGTCGGGCGATGTCGATGTATGATTGATGTCGGGCGATGTCGATGTATAATTGATGTCGGGCGATGTCGATGTATAATTGATGTCGGGCGATGTCGATCTCGGACCTTGATACTGCTAAGACCCACAGCGGTTAAGGAGAAACGGTGTAACCCGCCTTCAACCCTCCGATGCCTAAGTTAGAAACGATATAAAGATTGGACAGGATAACGGTGTAGTAAGTTAGGAGCGCTTACCATTTAATGTTCAGTTGACCGGCATATATTGGTGGTTGGAGGTTGGCGTGTCCTCTTGTTTTCGATGTGGGACTTGGTGTGTGTGTTCTTCTGCTGGGTGTTGTCTAACCGGTATCGGTAGCGGCGCGTGAGCGTTATCCTGATCGGATATCGGGCGGGTTTGGTCATCGAAGTTGGAGCCTTCCTGGTGGTGGGTCCTGTCATGGTGGCGGTGAGACATATTATAACATATAATTTGAAGTCGCCTAAGCACGTGTGTAGGTGATTAAGCCGGGTATATGTACAAGTCCCCCAACTTGCTCAGCCAAGGGGATCAACCTTGGTTGGCGAGTTGAAAAAGAAGTGATACCGGCGAGATCACCATAACGTGCTTCGGCGGCGATGTGTACCTTTGTTTAGGAGCCGGGTATCATGCCATACAGTCCCCCAACTTGGCGACCTAGGTTGTGCGCCTTGGCTGTGGGTGTCCTCGTACCTGCACATATCATTTAGATCGGTTTGGGGCGAGATCGGTGAGTAGCTAGTTCACCGTTCTGCCGTGGTACTTCGTAAAAAATGGTGTTTATGTATCTTTGTTGTTTGAGCGCTCTTCCGTTTGTATCGACCAGGGGGTTTTTGTTTGTGGGCGCTATGGTAGGGGGAGCTTGTTTGAATTGGTAACCCTTAAGTCCCCGAGTCCGTTCCTCCTAGTGGCCAGTGATGAAGAGTGATGCCGCATAATGGAGAGTGAAGCCGCATAATGAAGAGTGATGGTTTGTCTGCTTGTGGGCGCTATGGTAGGGGGAGCTCGTTTGAATTGGTAACCCTTAAGTCCCCGAGTCCGTTCCTTCTAGTGGCCAGTGATGAAGAGTGATGCCGCATAATGGAGAGTGAAGCCGCATAATGAAGAGTGATGGTTTGTCTGCTTGTGGGCGCTATGGTAGGGGGAGCTCGTTTGAATTGGTAACCCTTAAGTCCCCGAGTCCGTTCCTCCTAGTGGCCAGTAATGAAGAGTGATGCCGCATAATGAAGAGTGAAGCCGTATAATGAAGAGTGATGCCGAGTGTGGAGCGATATCGGTGACGAAGAGTGAAGGGCGATACGGGGGATGGGGAATGACGGGTGATATCGCCCGTATTCTGGTTATGCGCTCTTGGTCATCGATTTGGTGCGGTTGGTGTGCCTGTTCTGCCTATCATTAAATGTTGGCTGGTGTCGTGATGCCACGTGGCCGAGTAGGGTGTGTTGGGGTTCCCAAACGTCCCGTCGTAGCCATAAAGCGTGATGATGGTTTTTTCGAAAGTTGCGTCCCCCCTCGAAACGGTGCGTACCGGCTCTCGTTCCAGACCTTTCTAATTCTGGTTGACACGTGCCGGGATCCCCTTGACAGACGTGTCTGTTCCAACGGTTGCGATCTCGCCGTTTTGTCTATATATGCTCGTTCACTATTTGGTATGTTTTTCTTTTCTGCATTTCTTGCTTCTGCACTTCTTTGTTTTTCTCTGCCGTCGGATTCTCCTGTTCTCCTTCTGTCTCCGTCGTGTTTGTCGCTGCGCCGTCGTAGGTTTCTCAGTCTTCCTCAACTTCCGGTAAGGATTCGCTGCTTAGTGCCTTCTGTGGTTTTTGTTGT
Organism: Geum urbanum; assembly: GCA_946800695.1. Classification (NCBI taxonomy): domain Eukaryota; kingdom Viridiplantae; phylum Streptophyta; class Magnoliopsida; order Rosales; family Rosaceae; genus Geum; species Geum urbanum. Next base: position 48,481,034 of record OX327002.1, on the reverse strand, counting down.
TTCATGCCTTGCTTTTCCTTTGGGTTTTGGGTTGTCTGTGTTTCTTCTTCTTCTTCTCGTGTTTGTATGTTTTTTTTTTTTGTTTGTTGTTGTTTTTTTTTTTGTTTGCCGGGATGGTATGTCGCCTAGGAAACTAGTTGCGGGCTGGCGAACCGTTTAGGTTTTGACATTGTCCGTGGCTGTTTCGTAGGTGCCATGTCATCTTCTCGTCAAGACGCCGACACCGGCTCTGGATCTCGCCGTTATGGGCTCGACGGGCCTCTTTTGTGGACCCTTAGTGATGGTCAGGAGGTTGATGAGCCTGTCAAGGCGTTGTCCATGGCGGAGTTGGACAAGGTGAGGTCTGAATTTCAGATCGGTGCCGGTGTTATCCTGAAGTCCCCGGCTCCCGGTGAGCAGTTCTCTAGATCGCCTAGGGGTTTTATCGCCGTAGATCGCGCTCAGCTTCGGTACGGCCTTCGCCTGCCTCTTCACCCCTTCCACGAGTACATATTCGGCGAGCTATGTTGTGCCGTGGGTCAGGTATCGCCCCTGATGCTTCAAGTGTTGAGCGCGATGTTCACATTGTGGAAGCTAGCCGGTCTCGACTACCCTACTCGGAACGAGGTGCTTTACTATTTTGACGTGGCGTATTCCACGAAGAAGGGTTGTGGTGGGACGCTCTCGCTTCGCCAACGACGTAAGAGTTCGCTGGGTTTCACCGACTTCACGAGTTCGTGCCCTGACTGGCGGAGTGAGCACTTCTTTGCGAGTGGGTGGTCATCACTCTCCCGAAGCCGTGTTCCTGCTCGGTTTCGTTCCCGAGGTGACGCTTCTATGCCGACGTGATCCTCGTTAGTGTGTCGTTTGCGTGCTTGTCTTACTTGTTTTTATTTTTGTAGTTACGCGTCAGTACTCTCTGACCGCTATGGAAAAGCGGCGTTGTCATAGGATTGAGAGCGGTTTCAGTGAGAAGTTTAAGAGTGTGTACTTGCTTGCTGATTACCGGATCATGGAGATGACCGGTCTCGCCAAGGCGCCCAGTATGCTGTCCTTGCTTGCATGTTTGCCTGTTTGTGTTGTTTGCTTTTTGGTTTTGTGCTTTTGTTGTGTCTTGGTGTCTTATCTTTCTTCTTTTATTTTTCAGTCGGGTACAAAAATCAGAAGCGGGACCGTAAAATGTCGAGTTCCTATGGCGATATTGACGAGATTCTCGCCGAGTTGGCGGCGGAGGCCGCTAACGCCAAAGTGATCGATCTTGACGTGCGCTCTGGGAAGAATATTATTCTCTCGGAGCAGACGGACCTGCCCCCTCCCCCGGAGTCTCAGACCGATATGGTGGGGAGTTCTGTTCCTGTCCGGGTTGTTGATGGTCAACCCGAGAGGTCTCCTCGCTCTCCTGCTCGTCCGAAGAGGAGGTCGGAAGGCGAGGTTGCTCCTCTTAAGCGTTTGAAGAAGATGGGCGCGGTTCCTGAAGTTCCCATCCCCGTTCACGATGATGAGGAGGCCGCTCGTGTTACCGTTGCAGTCCCCGGTTCCGGAGCAGGTGCTGTTGACACGGGCGATGCCGCTGAAATAGGTGATGCCGATAATCTTTGGTACTTCGATAAGGAGGATACTTGCCTTCCGGTTGATGATTCTGACATTGGTCCTTATTGTCTATTAGGCGGTGTTCCCCGGGGTGATCCCAACCTTGCCGTTGACGGGCGCGTCGTCATTGCTCGGTCGAGCAGCTGGGAAGGACCGCCACCGTACTCGACCGAGATACTCGCTCTCCTGCCCCCGGACGTGGCTACCGTGGCCAATGTCGAGAGTGGGGCCGAGCAGTGTCTGCGGTCCTTTGCCGCCTCTCTTCAGTTGATGTGTCATCAACGCCGCACCTTGGTGGCGTCATCTGAGGAGCTGGCTCGCGTCAACGGCCTTCTGTCGGAGAGGGACGAGCAACTTGTGAAGGCGAGCGAGGAGTGGCAGTCCTTGCAGCAGAAGCATGAGCTTTTGGAGGGCGAGAAGAAGCTCGCTGACGAGTGCCTGAATGCCTCCTACATCCGCGGTCGTCAGCTCGAGTTAGAAGTTAAGGAGGAGCGGCAGCGGTCTGAGGAATTAAAGGCTCGTCTGGCCGCTGCCGAGGGCCAGGTTACTGCTCTGCGCGGCCAGGTGAAGGAGTTGGAGGATCGGCGTGAGCAGGAGCTGATCGATGCCGTGGACGATTTCAAAGCCAGCCCTGAATTTAACGCTGCTGTTAAGAAGGCTTTTACTGACGGCCTGCAGCAGACTCAAAAACGCTTCTTCGACAACGGCTGGGTGAACGAGAAGTATGACGCTGACCTGAAGCGTATTTCCGAAGAGCGCCATCTGAAGCGTGAAGCCCTTATCAAGGTCAAGGAGGAGCAGGCCGAGGAGGAAGAGCGGCAGCGGTTGAATGTTTCCCAAGGTATGACCCCTGACGGTTTTCACCCCTTAACGCCTAGTGCGTCTCCTTCGACCCCTCTAACCCGTCATATTCGTGATGTTGAACTTTTTTCTCAGGCCCGGAGTGAGAGGTTGGCTGGCTTGTATCGGGAGCGGTTTCTTGAAGATGGCGCTGCAGATCTGCTGTGAAGCTCGGGTCATCATTTACCTTATAGTTGTATCGCTTTACTTTTGTTTAGTGTAGGCCTACTTGATCTTTTGTACTCCTGCCGTGATGGCTTATGAAATGAAATTTTTCCAAGTGTCGCCCGGTATTGCCAACGATGAAAGGTCTGAAAAAAATTCGTTTGTCTGTTTGTGGGATCAAAGTGTTTAGGGTGACCGGTGTCCCTAATAATGTCTAAGAATGATACAGCGTTTTGCGTTTTTATCGAGATAACCAAAGTGTCCTAGCAACTCGTATGTAAGTGAGACAAGTGTTTTTATAGTGGTTCGCCAATTTGGCTACTCCACTTGTGCCTCGCTGGGCTTTTATCATGCTCTTTTTTTTGCTTTACAAGTATCGGCGTCTGGGAACGCGATATAGTCAAACGACAAAGGTCTGAAGAATTTTTGTTTCATCGGTGGTGGTGCCGGATGACTGAGCTAGATGAGTCCCTGGTCTGATCGATTGGATGCCCCGACCGTGTTGCTGCGTGGAAATCGTCCTACTGGTGACAATATCGGAGGTGTTCTGTATTCCACGTGCGTGGTATCCTGAGGCCGTTCTTGTCCTGGAGGATGAACGTGGTTGGCGTGACGCTCTCGGTGATTTTAAAAGGGCCTTCCCATGTTGGCGTTAAGCCCTTAGGTTTGGGGATGACCTTTCTCCAGACCATATCGCCCACGTGGAGCTTCCGTGCCCTTACCCGTCGGTTGTAGTGTCGGGCTACTAGTTGTTTGTTCGTCGAGAGTGCGATAACGGTATCGTCCTGCCGTTCCTCTCGGAGTATGTTGGCCATGTTTAGTCCGTGCTCGTTGGTGTCCTGGTCGTAGCCTTCGAGCCTTGGGCTTCGGTGTGTGATTTCTAATGGTAGGACGGCCTCGGCGCCGTATACTAGTGAGAACGGCGAGTCCCCAGTTGCTTCTGTTGGCGTTGTCCGTATCGCCCAGAGAACCTCGTAAAGGCTTTCTGCCCATTTGTGGCTGTAGTCCTCCATTCTTCTTTTCAGGCCGTTCTTTATTTTTTTGTTTGCCGCTTCTACTTGGCCGTTTGTCTGAGGGTAGTACACCGATGCGAATACCAGGCGAGTTCCTAGGTTGCCGGTGAACCTCTTCATCTCATCGTTGTTGAATTGTTTCCCGTTGTCGGTGACTATCGTTAGCGGGGCTCCGTATCGGCAATATATGTCTTTCCAGAGGAAATTGATGACCTTCTTTGTGGTGATGAGGACAAGCGACCTGGCTTCGATGTATTTTGTGTGGTAGTCTATGCAGACGATGATGTACTTGAATTGGCCTGAAGACGCCTTCAGTGGTCCGATTAGGTCGAGTCCCCATTGTGCGAATGGTATAGGGCTAACGATGATGGACATTGGTGCTGCCGGGGCGTGTATCCGGTGTGCGTGCTGGGCGCAGGCCTGGCACTGGTCGACGATATTTCTGGCGTCCTGCCGCATACCTCTGTAGTAGAACCCATATCGGAGTAGTTTGTGTATGATGTTATTTGGTCCGCCGTGGTTGCCGTACTCGCAGTCGTGGAGGTTTTTTAGTATGCCCCTGCCTTCCGTTTGCGTGACACACTTGAGCATTGGGAATCCCCTTTTGTTCATGTATAGTTGGCCGTTTTGCATGCTGTAGTACGCCGCTCTCTGGGCGAGTTGTCTTGCTTCTGTTCGATCGGTTGGCGTTGTTCCATCAGTGAGGTATTTGGTTAAGCTTGTTCGCCAATCTTCCTCTGGCGTTGCTGGTGGCGCTGCTGTGGTTATTGTGAATATTTCCTGAAAGCTTTTGGATATGCTTGGTCGTTCTAGTGTTTCCACCATTGTGTGTCCCCTTGCCGCGATTTCTGGGGCGGTTGCTAGTCTTGCTAGGGCGTCGGCCCTCTTGTTCTGCTCTCTTGGGATGTGCGTTATGTTGTAGAAGGAGAATTTGCCTAGTAGCGCCTTTACGTATCCCAGGTATGCCGACATCTGTGTCCCGCGTGCCTCGAATTCCCCGGTTACGTGATTGACCGTCAGTTGGGAGTCGCTGAATATATTAACATCCCTGGCACCCGTATCCAGAGCGAGTTGTAGACCGGCAATTAGGGCTTCGTACTCGGCCTCGTTGTTGGATGCCGGGAATGCAAACCGCAGAGCGTATTCGGCGTATGTTTTGCCGGGACCGGTTAGGATTGCCCCCGCTCCTGCCGCTATGGCTGTTTTGGATCCGTCAACGTACAAGTTCCAGTATGATGGTGTAGTTACCTGGGCTGTGGGCGATGTGTTGGACGTTGGTTGCTGTTGGTCGGTGATTGTCGGTGTCAGTTCTGCAATGAAATCCGATATTGCCTGTCCCTTTATTGCTCCTCGTGGTTTGTACTCGATGTCGAACTCGCTGAGTTCTATCGCCCACCTGGTTAATCTTCCGGAGTGGTCGGGGCTAGCCAGTACTTGGCGTAGTGGTTGGTCCGTTAGGACGTGTATAGTGTGAGACTGGAAGTATGGTCGCAAGCGTCTCGCCGATGTTATTAGCGCTAGGGCCAATTGTTCGAGCGCCGGGTATTTTGCCTCTGCGCTTTCCAATCCTTTTCCGGTGAAGAATACTGGTAACTCGGTGTCGGAATCCCGTCTGACTAGTGCTGAGCTTACGGCGGTGAGCGAGGTGGCGAGGTAGATGTATAAGATCTCACCCGGAACTGGTGCGTAGAGGAAAGGGATGTGGGCGAGATATTGTTTGATGGCGGTTAGTGCCGATTCGCACTCGTCGGTCCAGTCTACTGCCTTCTTTTTGGTGAGTCTGATTGCTTTGAAGAATGGGCCGCATTTGTCTGTGTATCGTGCTATGAACCGGGCCAGTGATGCTAGCTTCCCCGTTAGCGCTTGAAGTTCCTTTTTGGTTATCGGGCGAGTTGTGTCGAGGACAGCCTGTACTTTTCCCGGGTTAGCCTCGATCCCACGCTGGCTCACCATGTATCCCAGGAATTTCGTTGTTGTTACCCCGAAGATGCATTTTGCCGGGTTGAGTCTCATGCCGCTGCTGATGAGTGTGTCGAGTACCGCCTTGAGGTTTCTTACGTGGTCTTCCCGGTGTCGGCTTTTGACAATTAGGTCGTCCACGTAGACTGCGACGGTGTCGTTGTCTAGTGGCGCGAGCAGCTCCGTCATGAATCTTTGGTACGTTGCTCCGGCGTTTTTCATTCCAAAGGGCATGACGTTGTAGCAGTATAGCCCTCGGTCGGTGATGAAACATGTTGCTTCGCTGTCGGCCGGGTTCATCTTGATTTGGTTGTATCCGGAGTAGCAGTCCATTGTTGACAGGAGTTCATGGCTGCTGGTGGCGTCTGCGAGTTGGTGAATCTGTGGTAATGGGAAGGAATCTTTCGGACATGCCTTGTTGACGTCGGTGTAGTCTACGCACATTCTCCACTTGTTGTTACTTTTTTTGACCATTACGACGTTTGAGACCCACTCCGGGTAGTGGATCTTTCTGATGAACCCTATGTCGAGTAGCCGGGTTACCTCCTCCCTCATGGCGCTGTACTGCTCTTCGTTGTATGCTCGCCGCTTTTGTTTCTTTGGGATGGCGTCGGGCGAGATGTTTAGTTTGTGGGAGACGATGTCCGTTGCTATTCCTGGCATGTCGGCGTATGACCATGCGAATACGGAGCCGCATTCCCTGAGTATGCTGACAAGAGCGGTCTCAATTGCTGGGTCCAGGTTGACCCCGATCTTGATGGTTCGCTCCGGGTGTTCGTCCGAGATGGAGATCGGCTTTGTGGCTGTCTCGGCCGATGGGCGGGCCGTTAGTGATCCCGCCCGTGGATCTTGGGGAGCCTCGTGCAGTCTGTTTCCCTTTAGTGCGCATACCTCCCTCGCCGGGTAGCTGGCGTGTTCTGGGGATCCTGGTAGGGTGGGCGTTGTTCCTCTGACGGTGCACACTCCCCCGGTCGTTGGAAATTTCATTATTAGCATTCGTTGCGATACGATGGCGTTTATTCTGTTTAGGGTGTTGCATCCGATGATGGCGTTGTAGAATGATGGGGCGTCGACCACTAGGAACTCGATGTGTGTTTCGGCGCTGCAGCCCTCTTGTCCCAGAGCGATTCTGAGGTAGTCGCTTCCCAGTGGTTGTATTTGGTCGCCGTTGAAGCTTACTAGTGGGTGGTGGTCCTTCTTTAGTTTAGATGGAAGTCGTTCAAGTGCCTCGTATGCCGGCCGGAATATGACGTTGACTGAAGAGCCTGTGTCCACGAGGCATCGCCCGACGCTGCATAGGTCGATCACGGCGTCCACTAGGAAGGGGTAGTCTTCCGACACCGGCGGTCTTTCCTGCTCCTCTGACTCGTGGAATGTTATGGATCCCCAGTCGGTCCTGGCGGCCTTCGCCGGTCCCTGTCGTAGGTTGCATATCGCCCGTTCGTTTCTTCGTTCCGTTTTGGACCTGCCGCCCGTGATTGCGTTGATTCTTCTCACACTATTGATGTTCGTTGTTGGGCGCTCCGGTTGAGCGTTGTGTCCCGTCCTGAACGCTGATAGGTTTCCTTTCTCCAGTTGTGCTTGTACTGCCTTTTTTACTTCGTGACACCTTTCTGTGTCGTGGGATTCGTTTTGGTGGAAGTCGCACCACCTCCCCGTGTTCCTGTAATCTGTTGCTCGGTATGACTTTTTGGGTAGTGTGAATAGTTCTGGGTGAGCCGTGAGGATGTCGGCGTACTTGGCGTTCAGTACGCTGAATACCGGTTGTGGTAGCGGGGTGGTGTAGTTTGCTTTTTCTTCTCGTTGTCTTTTCCCGCTGCTGGTGTAACCTTTGCCGTTGTTGGCGTAATTGTACCTTCCGGTGTTGTGTCGTTGTCCGCCTTGGCGCCATCGCTGTTGGTCCTGGTCCTGTGATCTTCCCTTATTCCTGGGTGGGGTTACCCGTGATCGATCGTTGGCGGGGAGCGCTTCTTGTATGTTTGGGGTGAATGTGTTTACCTGTTGCGATATCGTGGGATTGGAGCCGAAAGTTTGCAGTTCTAGTTGGGCATGAGATGTCACGCGGTCTAGTAGGTCGGCGTATGTGGTGGCTAGGTTCTCGTTGAGCTTCCAGGTTAGTGATCCTGGTTGTAGGGCGTTTCTGAGTACGCAGAAGGCCGAGTCGCTTGATATGCCGCGGCAGTTGGCGATAGCGGTGTTCCAGCGAGAAATGAACGTGGTTAGTCCCTCCGTGGGTTCCTGTTTTATAGCCTGCAATTGATTGTAAGTTAGTGAGCAACTCGCCGATGTAATGTATCTCTTTAAAAAAGCTTTAATGAGTTCTGGGAAAGATTTTATGGATTTTGGCGGGATGCTGAAGAGCCAGCTGAGCGCCTCGCCCGTTAGGCTCTCCATGAATAGGTAACAGCTTGTGGCGTTGTCGTAGCCCCTGCCGGTTGTTGCTGATGTGAAAACGTCGATGTGGAGGGATGGGTCTGTTTTTCCTCTGTATCGCTCTATTTTGATTTTTGCCAACGGATGTCGCCCGCGGCGCATGATGTCGCTTGAGAACGGTTCCTTGCGCACTGCCGGGAGTGTTCGGTCAAGGTAGCTGGGTTCTGGTTGTGATAACCGTCGTATCATCATTTCGAGGTCGGTCACTCGTGCCGCCATCTGTTCACTGAGTGGGTCGTCTGCATTCGCTCTGTTGTTGACGCGTGGGGGGGGGGGTGATACCGGTGAACGGGTGAAGTCATATGGCTCTGGCCCGTCAACGTCTTGCAGTCCCCGGTCTCCTTCCGGCGATCCTGGCTCTTGGTTGTCGGGTTGGGGTGCTTCTGATGATGGGCCTGGGTTGGCCCCCATGTTCTCCGTGGTTCTTATCCCCGTGGATGCCCCGATGTATCGCTGGTGCTCGAAGTCCCTGGCCTTTTCGAGCTCTACGCACCTTTCCATGGCTGCCTCATATCGACGTTGCATGTCGGCGATATGGTTACGCGTCATGCCTACGTGGTGTTTACCTGGCCGCTGGAACGTTTGATCGTTATGTTCGCTGTCGTGATGGGTTTCCCGCTGTCCGGTACCGGGTGATATTCCCAGTGTCAGGCTGGTGTCCATGCTCGTCGCTTGCTGAGAGTTTCGTGGTTTGAAAAAAAAATTTCTTGTGTGCGATTCCCACAGACGGCGCCAATGTTCAAATCCTGAATAAGGGATATTCAAGATATGAGCAAACGTTGATGTTTAGTATCCGCGGTATGGATATCGGGTATTGGGCGGGATTAGGAAGGGATGGGATTCGGGATGGTTAAGGTTGGGCGGTAGCGATACATGATTGATGTCGGGCGATGTCGATATAGGACCGATGTCGGGCGATGTCAATGTATGATTGATGTCGGGCGATGTCGATGTATAATTGATGTCGGGCGATGTCGATGTATAATTGATGTCGGGCGATGTCGATCTCGGACCTTGATACTGCTAAGACCCACAGCGGTTAAGGAGAGACGGTGTAACCCGCCTTCAACCCTCCGATGCCTAAATTAGAAACGATATAAAGATTGGACAGGATAACGGTGTAGTAAGTTAGGAGCGCTTACCATTTAATGTTCAGTTGACCGGCATATATTGGTGGTTGGAGGTTGGCGTGTCCTCTTGTTTTCGATGTGGGACTTGGTGTGTGTGTTCTTCTGCTGGGTGTTGTCTAACCGGTATCGGTAGCGGCGCGTGAGCGTTATCCTGATCGGATATCGGGCGGGTTTGGTCATCGAAGTTGGAGCCTTCCTGGTGGTGGGTCCTGTCATGGTGGCGGTGAGACATATTATAACATATAATTTGAAGTCGCCTAAGCACGTGTGTATGTGATTAAGCCGGGTATATGTACAACATGAATATTCGATCTGAAGACCAATGCAAGTTTTCACGTACTGCATATGTAGCTAACTAATAACAGAATACTTTTCTTTGGTTTTATGAGAAGAACTGCTTCATTTAGCTAGAGCATACTTTATATGTGTTGATAGACTAATTAATAAGCATCATTAGGCACTGTATGATGATGTTTTCTGATAAGAAACATTTAGACTCCCAAAGTGGAAAAGACCATGCTGTTTGGAATATATATATATATATAAATATACATATTATGTTGGATATATGAGTTCTGCTACAAATTCCTTAATTTTCTGGAATTTTGCTTGTAATGATCAACTAGATAAAAACCAAATTCACAAGCTAAAGGATACCAATTATTTTGCAAGGACGACCCTACGCACATCGTTTACAAATCTAGTCAATTCAACCAAATACTGATAGATTACATCTCATGCATCAATCTGGTCTCTTTTATATGAGAGCTGCACTCATATACATATCAGAATATAGATTACGAAAAGAAAGAACATAGAATTGTTATTATTATACATATATACAAGATTGATAGATGTCATTGGGAACATCTATCAATCACTGTGTATCATGCATGATGATGATTTGATGTGCTGTGTATTCAAAGGAAATCTGGGATTTAATATGACATTGGAATCATTGAATGAATATGACTATGATCGAGTAACAGTAGCTAGTCACTACTCACTACTGATTACTCAGTCATATATGCATATGTGTGGCCTTGTCAAGTGATGCAAAGTTGTGTTTGGTCTCTCTTGCAGCAGCTACTGGTGCAGAGAGATGAATTACCTAGCTAAGAAATTGAATTGAATTGGGTTGGGCTGGGGGAGAGACTCAGAGCGAGATAGAGTCAGATGAATAATCATACATGCATCGATCAGATGGTATTACGTACTATACTTTAAATCTTTGCATGTTCCCTAGAATCTGTAGCGCGCAGTAAAACTTATGGACACTTATATTCTCTCTCTCTCTCTCTCTCTCTCAGACACACACAAACCATGAGGAGTATGAAGGGCTTTCCATATTAGGAAACACTACATGATGTGGTCGATCATTGCATTCCAAAACAATACATATATGTGACACCCACACCCACACACCATGCCAGCTTCTTCTTAGACTTGCTGGCTAGGTCAGTCAACTCATACTAGTACTGTAGCTCTCTCTCTCTCTCTCTCTCTCTCTCTCTGTGAATTGAATGATAGAGTGAATAAACGAATAGATACAGTAAACGAATGGGAGTGCAAAAACTGAAAGGCAGTGAATTTTTGTGGCGTTTTGGGAAAGGAAAAATGACATCTGGGAGTCCAAAGCAGAACCTGCCAAAGTTGTGTATTTTTGCGAAAGAAAGTTGCAATGAGGGCATGGGATAAAGTTAACCTAGCTGAGCTAGTCTAAGTCGACGCATATATATCTGTCAACACCCCCCACCCCATTTCCTCCCACTCTTCTCGATCTCTTTTCCATTCTACCGTCCACCTAAAGGATATCCACTTAATTTGGTCCTTTCTTTTTCAATTTTTAACCCAAAATATATTTTTTTAAATGAAGAAATTAACTCGAGGAAGAAGACCATGCCAAGAAGTATATATGCATGTGTAATATTTTCATATGCATGTAAATCATGTAATATGGATAAGATAGTGTCCAATTAATGCTTAAAGTGTCTTTGTTTTCTTTTGTAATATGTTTTTCACAAGGAATTACTGATCATATGCTAAGCTAGAGATATATCACGTACATATAAACGCAATACATGGTGATCGATCACATGCATCATGCATGCATAATTAAATTAATTTATAATCTTCTTGTTCTAGCTTTAGGCTATGTATATAACCTGATCGACATTGTGTTGTCACACGTACAAAACTCATAATAATTAACCTAGCCCTGATCACATTCATTATTTTCAATAAATTAAACATCAGCTGTGGACGGGTACGGTTACCTTTCTTGTTCCTGGTTTCGCCAAGAAAATTCGATATCTTCTCTCATGCAAGATTCATTTTGAAGTTTGAGGATATTGTAATATGAAATCTGGACTGTTTGACCCCCTATATAGAATATCCCAAACTACAAACGCCAATAGTTCAACTAGTTAATTTGGTCCTACGTACGCTCCTACCACTAATTAATTAACTTGGTGGAGAAACTAGCTTTCTTTGTAATTGATGATTTCTTCATCAGAAATATCCATCCAGTTATAGATTGTTTCCGGTCACAAATAGTTTTGACCATTGACTTGCACGCTGGCCGGCCGTCGGCTTTGATTTGTTTTTGTTTTGTTTTTCTCTTTTTCCTCATACGTATACACGAAGAAAGATTGCAACCCATGCCATCCAAACTCATCGATCGAAATGAAAGGCGCGGCGGACATCATATTGAGAGGAAGAGAGTTGAATCCTCCCCAGCCCCAAGAGGAAACTTGGGATTGAAACGTACTGCTGCCTGCTGGCTTTGGTTTTTAGTTTTTACAGTCTCTGTACGTTTTTTTAGGGTCTTCATTATTTTAACATTTTTAACGGTTGTGAGAACACTCTGATAAGCCCTAAAAATGTCTAAAAGCGTGCTTGATTAGGATCTACCAAATGATAAGAATGTCTCTGAGATTCAATCATAAACCACTTTGCCTCGGTTGTATATAAACACACCCACCCCCTAAAGTGATAAAGAAGGGCTTCTAATTCTTTTTCTATCTGACAGGACAAACAAATAGGAAGGGATGGTTCTTTCATTGCATTGATCTCTCTATTACTTTTACTTTAAGAAGAGAATCGCTGGTTTGACCGACGAACTACCTGCAAAAATGGACCCTCTTTCTTTTATTTTCAACAAGCTTTTTTGGAAAGTCACAATTCTATTCAGTTTTGTTTCGGAAAACTTGCTGGTCGTGGATTAGTGCGTTCTGCGCCGGCGGCGGTGGCCTAAAATCAAAGGCGCAAGCAGGTTGATCTCTCTGGTTGAGGCTGCATTCATTTTGACAGGGGGGAAGGGCTTACTCTCTTAGTGGCTCGGTCTCGCTCCCTTCCCTCACCATTCCTCCCCACTAAAAAGAGCGATTGAGAATCTCGATAACCTTTCTGAATGTCTGTCTTCGCGGGGGGATTTGAAATGAAAATGGGTATTGATAGTTGCATATTTATGCAACGTTTATGTGCTTAACCGAACCTTATATTTAGTTCTTTTGTCTTGTTTTTAAGTAATTTAACATTATTATTTATTCTTAGGTATTTTGGAGATAAATGAAGAATAAGGGATTAAATATTTAATGCAGTCCTGGCGAGGAGTCCGTGGCGAGGAGGTTTTGTCTTTGGCGAGCGAGGAGAGAAGAAGACTTGAACTTGGATTAAAAGAAAGGAAACAAGGAATTCTATTGAATTTGGTCTGTGGCACGTGAACAACTTGGTTAATTAACTTAGTTAATTGACTTATATATATATATGCACCTAGCTAGCTAAAGAAGGTGTGGAGAAACGTACGGAAGTGGCTGCATGCATTCTCTTATATTTATATATATATATATATATATATCAAGTTGGTTGAAAGGAAGAGTGATGCACGTGATGCATGCTTGCCAGTGATTCAACTTTGACATGTTTATATGACTAGCGAAGTTCGATGGGCTATCGAAGTTCGATGGGCTGGCAAGTGGCAAGCAAAGGAAAAGAAGAGAAGAGTCCTATTATAATAATGAGATTAAGAAGAGATGGGCTGGAATTGGTGTCTTGCACGTGGGTTGCTAGCTAGGTTAATTAACCTAGTTAGTTTGGAACATATAAAAGAGCTAAGAAGAGAACGTAAGCCGGGGGGGGGGGGGGGGGGGGGGGACGGACATAACGAAGAGCAAGGAACCTGCAAGTTTCTCCTTCATCCGTTTGTATCAATTTCTTTCATGGATTATTTTAGTTTATTTTCTGATTCCATGAGGAGCTAAACTCCATTGTTAAGGGGCTGTTTTGAAGCCCCGTTCATGATATCTAGACTGCTTATGCACGTTAATTAAATTTTGTTTTTGTTATTTGAATGAGGTTTCTTTGTTATTTATACGGTGATGATTCTTGATTATGTATGCTTTGAGTGCACGCTTAGTATGCATGTTTAGAAATCTAATTCTAAGAAAATTGATGGCTGTTGGTGATTATTACCTTCCTCAAGTTTCAATAGTAGAACTCATACATGCTTGGTATAAGAAACCCTAGGTCTAGTAAGACACGACCGTGGTGTACTTATGAAGCCTTGTAGATTCTCAAACCCTTTCTAAATCTTAATGCTTTTCTCTTAGTAAATTCGAGTCCGTGACTTCGGGTTCTTTGAGGGATAGACAATATTGATAAGCAGACCTTCAATGTTGTAAACATAAGGATCGGGTAATAGGTTGTGTTCACAACTCGGGGCCTTCCTGGGAATCTTTCATTCATAAAAATTACATTATTTAGTTAAGCATTTATTGTCTAGATGGAGTGACGGTGGTGGATAACACTTCCCTTAACCCATTTTATCATTGATTCTCGTTTTACTTATACTCTGTTTTTCAGTTTCAGTTTCGTAGTCTGTTTTGCACAATTTTGTTCACCAACCAAACAAATTCCGATTGCATCGAAATTTCGTATCGAAGTTCGATAGGGTGTCTTTAGTGTCCAGTGTTAATTTCATAATTTTAGGTTGAGTCTAGCTATTTTAATTAATTACGTTAGTGTCCCGTGGTCGAGTCTGTCAGATTTCTGATTTTCGCGTCTGTTTGTAGTTTAGAGTATTGAGTCGCATCTTTCCCTGTGGATTGACCCCTATACTATTGTACTGCATTGACAAGCATATTAAGTTCATTATAGGGTAATTTTGAGGGTGGTTAAACACCCTATCGAACTTCGATACGAAATTGTGTAATATAAGTGAACAAAATTGTGTAATATAAGTGAATTTATCCAGTTGAGGCATGAATGATTGAAAAAAAAAATTCCCTCCAGAAAGGCAAGTTCTTCTTACCTTACCATACGAGTAGTGAAATAAGGTTGGGTTTTTCCCAACGGAAAGCATGGGAAACAATACGACGGAGACATTAGCTTTGTTTGAAAAGTCCAAAGAGCGTGCGCGGCTTCTATTTTCATTTTTTATATATGCTTTGCAATTTCTTTTATTTCTATACGACATTTCAATCCAGGAAATATGCGATGCAATTTTCTAGCTGCGTCCGGGGTGGAGCAATTCTTAGGCAAGAAGTGGCTTCTCGCTTTGATCAGAAACATTTCTTTTTTTATATACCCAATTTAAATAATTCATTCAAAAATGAAGAGAATCTCAACACAGAGCTCCTCATCGCTTCCATGAAGTCCTGACGAAAGACCTGAGCTGCGCTACAAAGGTAAACGTGAGCTACGACAAGTAAACTACTTCTCTTCGCACGAATCAACACGCTTCTTGCAAGAAAGTGGCACTTCCTAATGGAATGTTACCCCCTAAATGAGATAAGACAACAACTTTCATAATAATTTCATAAACACCTAGCGGGCAACTTTATCTAGTGTACCGCCCTGCCATAGTCGCGAGAGAGCAGAGGGGAGCTGTTTGTACTTCAATAAGAACTATCTTTTGCCCACTCATTATTTTAAACCATGTCACTACAGGCCTTTCGGTCTCCCACATCGGAAAACAAATTAAGGAAAACAAATTATACAAATCAACAATTAATTATAGAACATGCATGCACATAATATAAATATACGTTACTTTTTTTCATGGAAATTAAATTATGTTGATTTGAACCATATATAGTAAAGCGTGGTATGATTATGATGCTTTAATTTGTCCACAGTGTCCCCAATCACATGTTTTACGATTTTGAGGATTCTGAGCGCGCAGTATACTAGGGAAAGTTTACACATACCATATCTGAGGCCATGTATTTGAGTGTCTGCCGGCCATCTGATTTGGTTGCATTGAATCAAATCAAAGCAGTTGTGATGTAGTTTTTGTAATCCATCTATCACAAAATAATCCACCTTGTATAAACTTTTATGTACATGTATCTAATTGACAATGAAATTCATTAAATGAATTTAAAATGATTTAGATATAATATTTAAAGCCGTACGTAGGTGTATGTGTTTTGTATTTAATTAATTGATTATATATGATACTAAAATCTAGGTTAACGTTTACTTACGTACAACTACAAGCTCCCAAAAAATGTTTTCTTGCCCTTATTATATATATGCAAAATAGCATAAATGGTCATTAATTTTTGTCCAAAACGACAGTTTGGTCATTATCGTATGACATATGTCAAAATGGTCACTCCCTCTAACGTTTAATTATCAAATTGGTCACTCCCGTTAACCTTTTAGGGGTAAAAATGTTTTTTTATCATTAAATTGTATTTATTTACAAAAATGGCGTTACTAAAAGTTTTAAATGGTCATTGATCTTTGCCCAAAACGACACTTTAGTCACTATCGTATGATATATGTCAAAATGGTCACTCATCTTCGTTGTCCGTCTATCAATTTAGTCACTCTATCTATTTTAGACGTTAAATACTTGATATGTAA
Source organism: Geum urbanum (assembly GCA_946800695.1). NCBI lineage: Eukaryota > Viridiplantae > Streptophyta > Magnoliopsida > Rosales > Rosaceae > Geum > Geum urbanum. The sequence goes on along the minus strand of OX327002.1, from coordinate 48,465,052 downwards.
GAGGTGCAAATGTCTTTTTATCATTTAATTTAATTTAATTTACAATAATGTCATTATTACAAGTTTTAAAAAATTATTAACTCTCTCTCTCTCTCCACCCCACAATCGCTGGCTGATGGAGATTGAACCCAAGCCTGAGAACAACATGAAGGAGCCGTAAACCCTAAACTCTAAACGATGAGGACCTACAAACCTCTCTCTTCCCTCACCCTTGCCGTCGCCGCCCTTAGATTCTCCACAATCGCAGTCACCTCATGGCATCCTATGCCTCCTCGCGGTTAGCCAAATGAAGGAACCCAAGCGTCGCGCCATCTCTCCCCTCAGCGTTGCGCCATATCTCCCCCGAGCTCGACGTAGCCACGGCCAGCTCCTCTCGACCTTCCCAACTTCTGCCTTCGCCTTTGTCTCACTCTCGTAGGTTTCTCACTCTACCTCGGAGCATGTGGCTTGAGGTGCTAACAAGCCTGGTCGAGGTAGATCGAGATCGATTTATCGGCAATGGATTTCGGTTGCGGTGCTACTACAAATGTCGATCGACAAGCCGTCGCTGGTGGTGGCGAGCCTCGGGGGAGGAGAGATAGAAAGGATAATTTTTTTATATTTTTTAGATTATTTTTTGTCAAATGAGGATAAAAAGACAAAATTACCCCTGAACATAAATGAAATATTCTTTTTTTAACGGACGTTTGAGCTCGAATGACCAATTTGAAAATGAAACCTTAGCGGGAGTGACCATTTTGACATATGCCATACGATAGTGATTAAAGTGTCGTTTTAGCAAAAATTAATGACTATTCATGCAATTTTGCCAAGATAAAAAGATAAAAATACCCTTAAAAAAATAGTTTTTTTTTTAACGGACGAATGACCATTTTGATATACTTTCGAAAAAGACGAGTGACCATTTTGACATATACTATACGATAGTTACTAAACTGTCGTTTTGGACAGAGATGAATGACCATTCATGATATTTTACCTTATATATATCATATCGGAAAGTTCTTACACCTCTTCTCCGAATATGCACGATAAGCTAGTTAGCAAATTTTTCAAAAAAAAAAAAAAAAGCTAAATAACAAGACTGTGAATTAATTAAGAAATGTTCATGTCGATCTACATGATAAAACATGAAAAGGGAGTAAATGTTTTTGTGGAATGTCATCATTTGTGGCATTGTGAAACTGGACATGTCTTTAATTGGTCGCTGATTTATGCTACTTAAATAGGCCGGCATTGAAGAGTTCCAAATCGAAACAGATCGATTGATTATATTTTCTATGAATCAGTTACTTTTTATGAATTAGAAAATTCATATTCGTACTTAGATCTTAATCAAGTGAAGTATATATCTATCATAAGAACAACTTTAAGACTTCAAGTCAAGCTGTAGGTAGATGCACATATATATATATATATTCATCTTAAACTTAATCAGACTAGCTTGTATTTCAATTCGCCATTAGCGAACCGTATCATTCTGTTTTTGATTACTTATATAGAGTACGTACTCTGCGTATATATCTAAGTAATCAATCTAACGTTTTGAAGTAAAAGTAGCTAGGTAAAAAGTAAATTCAGTGTATAGGTTTCACGTTGACGTGACACACGACTGTTGGTGGTTAATTAATTTGAATAATCGATTGAGATAACTGTTATGAAATTATGCATCTGTATATACATTCATTGATGCATACCATATAGTATACGGTACGTGTATATATAGTATATAACTATATATGGTCAAGTTAAAGTGCAGTACGTAATGACAACGGGAAGACCTAGCTAGCTCTATAATAATGAGATAATTAAAAGAATAGCGTGTTGTTTGCTGCTAAACAAGAAGATGGAATCAAGTTTCAGCCGGCTGACAGAATAAGCACTCTTAGCAAACTGCTAAGACTTGTCTTCCCCGCACCTCCTTCCCCACTGAAACCCTCGATCACATAGTGTCTTCATAGACAATACCTATGTCCTCTCTTTGTCTCTGGTCCCCTTCCTCTCTATAATACACCACTACTCTCTTTTTCATACCACAAAACGCACAGATGGAATCTCATTCCGACCATCGTCTCGAAGAAGGACAAGAAGATGTCACGAAGAGCTCTAGCGATGAAGAGACCGAAGGTTTCAACGATGACTTGGGGACGGGGAGGTCATACGAGTGTGTGTTTTGCAAGAGGGGATTCACAACAGCGCAGGCCTTGGGTGGACACATGAATATTCACCGCAAGGAGAGAGGAGCCAAGGCAAGGCCTACTTCTGCTCCTACATCTGTTGAAAGTAAACCAGCCGATGCGAGTGATCTCGTGAGAACCTACCGCTCTTTGCAAAGCTACACTGGCGGCCCGCATTTTGCGATAGCTCCGGAGGTGGAAGGGAATTACAGGACGTATGTTCCGGCACCGACGTGGGTTATTGCGCCGGTTAACAGTGATCACGAGGAGTTCTGTTCGAGAAACTATCCCCTACGGCGTCATCCAAGCTTGTTCGCAACAGATGATCATGATGATGATGGTCAGAATTGGAGATCAGGGAGTGGTTTGAGCTTGGGAATTGGGACATCTGCTCAAGGTAGTGATGATGATGAACATCTAGGTCATGATCATCAGAGAAAGGCAATGGATGGAGTTCATGGTGGCTGCAGTAGTGAAGGGGATAGATTGGATTTGGAGCTTCGACTTGGTCATGATCCATAATATTTTTGATTTAGTTTTTTTACCCGATATATATTTGAGAGTTCATCACATATATTTTGTTAATTCATATAATACTTCTTTCCTTTTTTGCATGTACAGCTCTTTTGAAATTCAATTCAAGTGCGTAAATTTTATTGCACATGTTTCTGGCCGGTTTAATTTTGTAGGAAAGGAGAGAATTAATTTAGCAGATAATCTCATATATGTATACTGTACTCTGTGTTTTCAAGCTAGCTAGCTAGCCGGCCGGCCTTTTCTCCTGGCAATTGTACCGGCCAAATCTGGAGGCGTGCAGTGAGTTGAGGAAGGACCAAAATATCAATTAGCAGATCGATCATCCAGTAAATGTATGTGCAAGCTTTCACTCAAGTGAGAGATTCCACAAATCGAGAAGGTACCTATACTCCATATATCCATGTACATAGCCCTAAACTTTCCCTAATTAAGGTCTGGTTCTACATGTACATGTGCATTTCTACACGTACATTTGTGAGATATTAATTATAATCAAAAACTCATCTCTCACGTTTTTCATTCCTTTTTCTTTTCTAATTTCTAATTTGATCAATTTTATTGGACATATGTATCCGTACTCTTTTTTTTTTATGACTTTACAATTAAGTAGGGGGGTGAAATAGGCCGGCACTCGAACCTTCAATTCTTATAAATCACACATCCCCTTCTAATCAAATTTCATGTATACGGATTTGGAATACGGATTTTCATGTATCAATACACATCTTATATTCACATTTTTTTTCCCACGACGTACCTGTGTTCTCTCTCTCCCTTATAGTCTCTTTTTCTCTAGCAAACCCTAACCGCCGCCGGTACTCCTCCATATCACCGGCAACCCCAACCTCCATTCGAACACCACCACATTATTCCTCTCAATATCCTCTACCCACATATACCATTGCATGTAGATTTCCTCTCCTTCTTCTTCTTACCCGATTCAACTAATCCCATCCCCTCTTTCTTTCTCTTTCTCGGCCTCCATCCAACTTCTATCCCATGCTTCTTTCTTTCTTCCTCAATCCAAACTTTGCAGGCCCATTTCGATGGAGAACGAAGGTTTGGATGCTAACTTTATGCTTAAAACTTGTTTTCTTGGAATAAAACATCATTTTTTTTACTTGTTATGTTAAGAAATTGAGAGTTTGTGAGAAAACAAGATAAAAGATGAAGATTAATCACTTTTTGAAGAAGTCAAGCAAGTTTCCTAAGCATTTTGAGAAGAATGAGCAAAATCGAGAAAATGATGAAAAGTCAACCGCCAGTCAATGGTCAACTCCAGCTGGTCAACGGTCAACTCCGACTAGTACTTGCCGAAATGTGTCGAGGCCCAAGACTTCAAGTCCAAGCCCACAAGTCCAATTGGAGAAGATATTTTGAAGAATCATGTGTCACTCACATGTTGGTGGTGAGTCATCTTTGGACCACTAACATGTCCATAAAATTGTGGATCATGTCTTGACTTATTTTTGAATTATTTCAAAACTAAAATATCTCTCAAAAAGCCTTAGGGTCGAGCTCCCCCTTGGACCATAACACAACTCACTTCAATTTTCAGGTTTTCATAGTTTTTGTCTCTCTCTTAGGCCTCCATCCATACCCAACCCAAATAGCCATCTCCTCCACCTCTTAAACACCCATAACCACCATCTAAAGCCTAGAAATATCTATCACCACCATCATAATTCCATTTGCATCACTATCCCTCTAGCTTTAGGTGGGTGACTCAACTCTTGGAGCTTTGGAGCAAGAAGGAGAGAAGAGTTAGAAGACCTTAGAGCTTTTGGGGACTCTTAGCTTTAGGTGGGTGACTCAACTCTTGGAGCTTTGGAGCAAGGTTGGAGCAAGAAGGAGAAAAGAGTTAGAAGACCTTAGAGCTTTTGGGGACTCTTGGTTATTTCTCATCCTATATTGTATTTCAATCATGTATCTAGACTCTATGCTTGTTATGAGTAGTGAGTAGACAATTTTGTATTTCAATCATGTGATGTGGTGAACATGTCTTGGATTATATATGTTTCATGGTTTTAGTGTATGTTATGAAGACTTGTGTTGTGAATGATTTCATTGTGTGATTGTGGTATGTTTATATGTTTGAGCTTGTTATGTAATTCTCATATGCATGTGTTGACTCTAGCTAGGTTGATGTATGTGTTAAAGGACTTAAAAAAGACCCTTGAATGAATTAGTTATTCACTTAAGGATAGATAAGCATGCAAAACATGATTAGGGTATTATCGATCTATGAGATTTATTTTAAGATTTGGTTCCCTAGCACTTACCATGGACTAGAGATTCTTTAAGTCTCCATAGACTGGAAAGACTCTAGTCAAGCACACATTAAATTCAAAAGGTTATTGTGGTAAATAGTAGACTCACTTGACTCGTAACTCACTAGGTGCGAGTTTAGCGATTCAACTAGACGTCCTCTCGGATTCTCCAAAAGAGATTCGAGAGATAAACCTTTCCACATATATCACACGATATGCTTGTTGACTTCACAACGTGACATACAATCGAGATGCAAGCCCTAAAATGGCTTGGGTCTTGGTTCTGATTCATGAAATACTTCAATATTGGGTTCAAGTCATTTAGAGTTTAAAACGACCTAGGAACTTGGGTTCAAAACCAAACTTGACCCAAAAGATCACAATTTGGACATTAATTTGTGTGAACGGACTTTAATCTATTACATAAACCGAGACATTGTTTGATACATCATATGGTTAGCGGGACTTCCCTAGCCGACCTACTTTCCTTATCTTTAATTTGTGTTATTTAGTTTCCGCATTCTAGTGTAACAACCAACCAATCAAACTTCGTTAATCACTTGTCTTAATCTCACCATCCCTCATAATGCTAAGTCTCCAAAGGACTAAGTAGTGTGAGATTCACTTTCACATTTTATTTCCTTTTAGTGTCAAGTATTATCTAGTGAGTCGTAGTCTTTGTGCTTTTCACTCCGAGCTAAAGAATCTAAGTGCTTAATCCTCGTAGGTTCGACACTCAATTTTCTTTTCTTTACTATTACTTATCCCCATATACTTGCGGGTAAAGATCGTTCTTGCACTTATGAGTTAGCCAATAGCTTACTAAGTGTGGGGGTATAAATCTTTCAACACTAACCCATATCCTTTTCCCTGAATCCACCGCTGCCTCAGGCTAATGGGTTGTCTGCACCTCAGTTTCTTGCGGCAGCTCTTGGCGAGGTGAATCTTGCAGCTGTGGAGGACGAGGCGTAGGAACAAGATTGGGTTTTTGCTGTAGCCCGCATTTTTTTTTGGATCCTATTGTTAATAAGCGGGTCCAGGCTTTTAAGATGTGGATGATTTCTCTGTGGCATCATGCAACTGGATCGGGTAGCATTGGTTCACTACAACAAAAAATTTAATTTGCTACACCTTTTTGCGACGGCAAATTCACCGTCGCGAATGTGAAGACCTTTTGCGATGGCAAACCGACACCGTCGCAAAAGATTTCATCAATTGTGATGGCACTTTTATGCCGTTGCAAAAGGTTTCATCAATTGCGATGGCACTTTTGGCCGTCGTAAAAGGTTTCATCAATTGCGACGGAAAAGAATCGCCATCGCAAAATCAAATTTTTTGACGAATAAATTTTTACGCGAAAATGACCATTGGATGGAACGATTAGAATATTCTAAGTATGCTATGTGACTTGAATTTTACCTCGATCGGTTTAATTTGTTGAAACGTTGTCACCCTATGGTGCTTTAGACGAAAACTCTATTTGCCACGACGTAAAAAATTAATTTGAAACCAAGTTTCGCATAGGCATTCTCGCGAAGTTCATATCTCGCTTTCCATGTCAAAAAAATTTGATAAAATTAGTCTACATAACTAGTCTGAAAGGACCCAACCCCGATTCAGTTACCTAAATCGGAATCGAACCCCTTCTGAAAATACGAACCAACAAAAACTTTTCGAAATTTCGGCAGAGTTTCGTTACTAACGTAGAATTGCATAAACCTGCACCCTGAAAATAACACTTCGTCCTATGCCACAAAAAGCAAACCGTGGGCACCAATCCCATCCGGATTTCTCAACATCATAATATAAGCAATAACAGTAAACATACTGTACTATGTATATATATATCCGTGAGAATCCGTATAACATGTATCAGAATGTATCAGAGCGACCTCTAGTGTAAATATATACAACATATATACATCAGTAGGCGAAACAAGAACCTACTGGAAAACACAGGTGGCTCAGATCACTAGCCTCCAAATCGCGACGTGAAACACCAAACCTGAACTACAACTGGGCACGGAAACCGAAAAGCCCAGGGGAAAGACATGAAAATCGTTAGAGTGAGTGGACGAAAATAAATGTCTTTCACCAAGTAATATATATACGTATAAAATCATATGCGAGTCAAATGCATGAAAATCAAATGGTACGTGAGGAGACGCTGACTACCACTCACGTACAGAGCATGCAACGTAAAATGTATCGCGGAATCTCTCATGGACTACCACGCGATAGCACAGTCTGAATCACGGGATCCCAGACCCACACGTGATTCCTATCCAGAAAGGCCTCGGGTCAGGATATCTGTCCCTCCCGGAGCGTACTCGGGGATCAGCCGAGAAGCCAATGTGTATCGATACCACAACATATACTGAGACTGTACTCTGTGTAAACCAAATCATAAATCCTTTCTATGCACATGCATAAAACATAATATATAAAACATAATATGTACGTATGTATATATTCGTATACGTATATTTGTATATGCATAATTGTAAAACACATGCTCGTAAAATCATAATCAATCTGCATGCTCAAGTTCGTAAAACGTATATAAAAAAATCGCAATCAATCCGTGAAAAGAAATGTCCACTCACAGACTCGCGTAACGCGCACTCGCGCTAAACTCGTGGTCCGACGGAAAATCCCTCGCCTGAAGCACGATCACGATCCAGATCTCGATCTCGATCTCCTGAATATTCACAAAACATAACTGATCAAAATCATAGTCCACAACCCTGTACTGAATCACGGAAACCAATCGTTCCTGGAAATAAACAATGCAGTGCAAAACAATTAACGAAATTCCCGAAATTTCCACTCGAAACCCTCGACTGAAAATTGGCTACCCAAATCAATCCGAAAACCTCTGGACGATAATCATGGCGCGATTTCGAGAAAAACGACATTAAGAACGTCGAAAACTGAAAAAGTCAACCCTCCGCAGTTGACCGCCGCCGCGCGCCGTCAACGGTGGAATTTCACGGCCAAAATCTCCAGAACTCAAGACCTCAACAATCCCAACAGCTCCTTCAACTGACCCAAAGTCCAATTCCAAGCCTAACCCTTCCAAAAATGGCTCGAACCGAACGGAAACAACCTCCGGCAACCACCACGGGTTCGCCGGAAAACACCCTCTCGTTCCAAATTACTCACACCACAAGCATCTATAAGGTTAGGAGAGTTAAAGCCCCAACCTCATCACCTCCACATCTCGCCGGAGCACAGCTCCCCGTCACCGGCGAAAAACTCAATTCGGCCTCCAATGGTTCTTTCCCAAAACACAACCAATTTTCCCAAACTCAAGCATCAATCAACTCGAAATTAAGAGGAGAAGCTAACTATACCTTTCACGTGGCCGGAGGTGGCCGGAAAGTAGGTCATCGGGCAGCAAGCCGAAACGGGAAACCTTTCCTCTTTTGGTCAACGAGTCAAACTGCCATTTTTGGAAAGTCAACGATAGTCAACGCCAAATAGTGATTTTCGACGATTTTACGACTATTCCCGATATTTATACTTGCGGCTCGGGTCAATCGACGGTCCGAAATGAATATTCGAAATGATTCGGATAATCTCGAAACAATCGGATAAACTCAAAATAGAACTGAAACTTCAAATATTCGGATAAGCTCGAAACAATCGGATAAACAATCAAAAACTGAAACTTCAAATAATCATAAAATATTCCTCGATAATCAGAAAAATCTTCCAGGACCGCCCACGAGCTCGAAATCACGTACTCTACAACTTTCGTGAAGACACTCAACACAAATTCTTGATCGAAAACATAGTCGCGAAAAGAATCGGCAAACCACATATATAACGAAAAATCGCGACTAAACTCAATCTCGAGAATCGTGCCGAATACGCATCTGATTCTGGTTTGGGTCGTCACAAATCTACCCCCTTTAAAGAAATTTCTACCTTGAAATTTACGTACCTGTCAAGTGAACAGATGAGGATACTGCTCCCGCATACGCTGCTCAGTCTCCCAGGTGGCCTCCTCAACCGAATGGTTCTGCCACAAGACCTTCACTAGCGGGATCACACGGTGCCTCAACTCCTGCTCACGATGATCAAGAATCTGCACAGGCTCCTCAATGTACGTCAAATCCTCTCTGATCGGCAACTGCGGTGGGGCTAACACATGTGAAGGATCTGAGATGTACTTCCGCAACATCGAAACATGGAAGACATCATGAACACGAGCCATCTTAGGTGGTAACTCAAGTCTGTATGCAACAGCTCCAATCCTCTCTGTAATCTCATACAGACCAATATACCGTGGTCGAAGCTTGCAACGCCACCCGAAACGCACAACTCCCCTCCACGGAGATAGTTTCAGGAAGATCCAATCACCAACCTCGAACTCTAAGCTCTTCCTCCTCACGTCCGCATAACTCTTCTGCCGATCCTGGGCGATCTTCAACCGATCCCGGATAACCTGTATGTCCTCCATCGTGGTTTTCACCAAATCAGGACCAATAAGCCAACGCTCGCCCACCTCACTCCAACACAATGGAGTGCGACACTGCTTCCCGTACAGAGCCTCGTACGGTGCCATCTCAATACTGGCCTGATAGCTGTTGTTGTAGGTGAACTCTATCAAATGTAACTGCTGATCCCAGTTTCTGCGAAACTGCAACACACATGATCTCAGCATATCCTCAAGAGTCTGAATGGTCCGCTTGGACTGCCCGTCAGTCTGAGGATGAAAAACTGTACTAAATCGCAACCTCGTGCCCAAAGCTCGCTGCAACGCCTACCAAAACTCAGAAGTAAACTGACTATCTCGGTCAGAAACAATGGACACAGGCACACCATGCAAGCGAACAATCTCTGATAAGTACAACTTGGCCAATCTACCCACTGATACCTTCCCTGGAAGTGCAAGAAAGTGTGCGGATTTCGTCAGTCGATCAACAATAACCCAAATGCCAGTGTTGCCCGCCGAAGTACGCGGTAACTGATAGACGAAATCCATCGTGATATGCTCCCACTTCCAAATCGGAATCTCAAGTGGCTGTAGTTTCCCTGCAGGTTTCTGCCTCTCCGCCTTCACCTGCTGACAAATCAAACATCGACTCACGTACGCGGCAATCTCCCGCTTCATGTTGCGCCACCAATAGTACGCTCGAAGTGTATGAAACATCTTCGTACCTCCGGGATGCATCGCATACGCTGAACTGTGGGCCTCGTCCAGAATCTCCTTCTTCAAGCCCTCGTCTCTGGGCACACATAGCCTGCCTCTGAATAACAACGTACCGTCGTCGCTCAATCGGAACTCTGTAGGCATACCATTCCGTATCATGGTCTTCTTGCCCAACAGGTAAGAATCCGAATCCTGAGCCTCTCGTACCTGATCAACCAACACTGGTCGAACCTGAAAACTGGCCAACAAAGCTCCCTCATCATCATACTCGAATACAGCACCCGTAGCTCGAAGTTCGGCTAACATCGATACTCTGGCCATACACATGTGAAACAACGAGGCTCCAGATTTCCGGCTAAGTGCATCTGCTACAACATTGGCCTTCCCCGGATGGTACTCGAAAGTGCAATCGTAATCGTTGATCAACTCCATCCATCGGCGCTGCCTCATGTTCAGATCCGGCTGCGTTCGCAAGTAAGTGAGACTCTTGTGATCAGTGTAAATCTTACACTGAGCACCATACAAATAATGCCTCTAACTCTTCAACGCTAACACGATAGCGGCTAACTCCAAATCATGCGTCGGATAGTTGGCCTCATGTGGTTTCAGCTGCCTAGAACCATAGGCCACAACTCTACCATGTTGCATCAACACACAGCCAAGCCCCAACTTCGACGCATCGCTGTACACAACAAACTCACCACTATCGTCTGGCAATGTCAGAACCGGTGCGGTAGTCAATCTCTCTTTCAGGAGCAAATAACTCTCCTCGCACGCATCAGACCACTCAAACTTGACGCCTTTCTTCGTCAATCTGGTCAGTGGTGTAGCAATCCGGGAGAAATTCTGTATAAACCGTCGATAATAGCCTGCTAACCCCAAGAAACTCCGAATCTCCGGCACAGTAGTGGGTCTACTCCAGTTCAGCACGGCCTCGATCTTGTCAGGATCAACACTGACTCCCTCAGCCGAAATCACGTGGCCCAAAAACTTCACACTATCCAACCAGAACTCACACTTGCTAAACTCCGCGAACAACTGATGGTCCCGCAAAGTCCGCAACACTGCTCGCAAGTGCTTCTTGTGCTGACCCACACTCCTAGAATAGATCAAGATATCGTCAATGAATACAATCACGAACTTGTCCAGGAATCGTCGAAACACCCGATTCATCAAGTCCATGAAAGCTGCGGGGGCATTGGTTAACCCAAACGGCATAACCAAAAACTCATAGTGCCCATACCGCGTCCTGAACGCCGTCCTGGCTACGTCAGAGTCACAGATCCTCAACTAGTGATATCCGGATCGAAGGTCAATCTTCGAAAAGACTGCCGCTCTCTTTAGCTGATCGAACAAGTCATCAATCCGCGGCAACGGATACTTGTTCCTCACTGTAATCTGATTCAGCTTCCGATAGTCGATACACAAACGCATGGACCCATCCTTCTTCCGCACAAACAACACCGGAGCACCCCACGGAGAAACACTCGGTCGAATGAAACCCTTCTCTAGCAACTCCTGGAGCTGAATCTGCAACTCCTTCAACTCCGCAGGCGCCATACGATACGGTGTCTGGGAAATCGGTCCTGTACCTGGCAACAACTCAATGGCAAAATCAATCTCCCGTACAGGGGGTATACCAGGTAACTCCACCGGAAACACGTCCGGAAACTCAGACACAACCTCAATACTACCAAGATCCGGAACTGTAGCTGTAGTGTCCACAACATGGGCTAAGTAAGTGACACAACCCTTATTCATCCACCGATCCACCCTCATCGCGGAAATCAAACACGGTAGTGAAGTGTTCTTCTCGCCACAGAACAGTATCTCAGGTAACCCTGGTCGTCGAAATGCGACCTCCCTCCTGTGGAAGTCAAACATGGCCCAGTGCGACTCCAAGAAGTCCATACCCAAAATCAGATCAAAATCCACAATATCAAGCAGTAACAGATCTGCGGCTAATCCATGGCCATCAATAAACACCTCACAATCCCTGTACACCCAACCGATGCTCACAACCTCACTTGACAGATACAACACTCTCCACAACCCCGGAAGTGGAGATGCAAGTACCGTAGCTAATGATGACAGTCTAAATGATATAAATGAATGTGTGGCACCTGGATCTAACAATGCAACTACTGGAATACCAAACACATGTAACGTACCGATAACGACCTCTGGTGATGCTCTGCCCTCACGTAGAGTCATATCATGAACCCTCGCCTGTCCGGCTGGTCGTCCTCGCTGGGGCTGTCCCTGCTGCCTACCCTGGCCTGCAAACTGTGCTGGTCGAGCTCCTGAGGTGGCATCTCGCTCTCCTCCGGAACTCTGAGCTGCCTGATCTCCAGCACCAACCAACTGGAGGGTGCCTCGCTGACACGAACCAAAATGATACCTATTGCACAAGTTGCACAACGGATACTCCCTCGGTGTAGCAAAAGTGCCAAAAGGTCGTCGAGGATGACTGGAACCGCTGGAATCCCCACTAGCCTGTGGTCGTCGCGGTCGATCTCTCCTCCATAACGATCTCTGCCTCGGTACACTAACTGGTGGGGGATAAGATCCGCCGCCTGAAGATGAAGCTGAACCAGAAGTATCAGAACTCAGCCTCTTTGAAGGCCCCTGACTCGGTCCACCTTCCTCAAACCGTCTCGGCTGGTACCTTTGCTGTCTCTCCTGCTCAATATCCTCGCCTCGGAGTGCAGCACTGACAAACTCATCAAAGTTGTTCTGAGGCATCGTAGTCAGAGTAGCCTTGATATTCAAATTCAATCCCATCTCAAACCTGCGACACTTGGATTCCTCAGTAGCCACCATATCCCGCGCAAAACGAGACAAACTGGTAAACCGATCCCGATACTCAAGTACAGACAAACTGCCCTGCCTCAAGTTCGTAAACTCCTCGTACTTGCGCTGCTGGGTAGCCTGATTAAAATACCTCCGCATAAACAGATCACGGAACAATGTCCACGGAGTGTCAGCTGGAACTTTGTCGGTGCTAACCCACCAAAAGTATGCATCACCCTCAAGTAAACCAACTGCGGCTACTGTCATCTGCTCAGGAGTAAACTGCAGACGCTCACAAACACGTTCAATCTGAACCAACCATGCCTCGCATATCTCTGGATCAACTGCACCCGAAAACACAGTATCACCCGCAATACGAGCCTTGACCACAGGGTCAAAACGCTCTTCCAAACGCAACACTCGCATCAGCAAGTCGTGCGTTCGGCGATCCTCATCAGGATCTTCATCCCGATCAACACGGGGACCACATCGAGGAGGCATCCTACTGGTACAAGACAAGCATTAGGTACAAGCAGAAAGAACGTAATCATGAAACCGTAGATATTTGAGAACACACAACACCCGAAGTATTGATGAGTACCGCTGGCCAGTCGGGTCATCACTCCAGTCATGCTGTACCAACTCAAATATCCTAAGCGTCACGACTACAAGAGTCTACAGAATCTGACAACCTAATGCTCTGATACCAAGCTGAAAGGATCCAACCCCGATTCAGTTACCTAAATTGAAATCGAACCCCTTCTGAAAATACGAACCAACAAAAACTTTTCGAAATTTCGGCAGAGTTTCGTTACTAACGTAGAATTGCATAAACCTGCACCCTGAAAATAACACTTCGTCCTATGCCACAAAAAGCAAACCGTGGGCACCAATCCCATCCGGATTTCTCAACATCATAATATAAGCAATAACAGTAAACATAATGTACTATGTATATATATCCGTGAAAATCCGTATAACATGTATCAGAATGTATCAGAGCGACCTCTAGTGTAAATATATACAACATATATACATCAGTAGGCGAAACAAGAACCTACTGGAAAACACAGGTGGCTCAGATCACTAGCCTCCAAACCGCGACGTGAAACACCAAACCTGAACTACAACTGGGCATGGAAACCAAAAAGTCCAGGGGAAAGACATGAAAATCGTTAGAGTGAGTGGACGAAAATAAATGTTTTTCACCAAGTAATATATATACGTATAAAATCATATGCGAGTCAAATGCATGAAAATCAAATGGTACGTGAGGAGACGCTGACTACCACTCACGTACAGAGCATGCAACGTAAAATGTATCGCGGAATCTCTCATGGACTACCACGCGATAGCACAGTCTGAATCACGGGATCCCAGACCCACACGTGATTCCTAGCCAGAAAGGCCTCGGGTCAGGATATCTGTCCCCCCCGGAGCGTACTCGGGGATCAGCCGAGAAGCCAATGTGTATCGATACCACAACATATACTGAGGCTGTACTCTGTGTAAACCAAATCATAAATCCTTTCTATGCACATGCATAAAACATAATATATAAAACATAATATGTACGTATGTATATATTCGTATACGTATATTCGTATATGCATAATCGTAAAACACATGCTCGTAAAATCATAATCAATCTGCATGCTCAAGTTCGTAAAACGTATATAAAAGACTCGCAATCAATCCGTGAAAAGAAATGTCCACTCACAGACTCGCGTAACGCGCACTCGCGCTAAACTCGTAGTCCGGCGGAAGATCCCTCGCCTGAAGCATGATCACGATCCAGATCTCGATCTCGATCTCCTGAATATTCACAAAATATAACTGATCAAAACCATTGTCCACAACCCTGTACTGAATCACGGAAACCAATCGTTCCCGGAAATAAACAATGAAGTGCAAAACAATTAACGAAATTCCCGAAATCTCCACTCGAAACCTTCGACTGAAAATCGGCTACCCAAATCAATCCGAAAACCTCTGGACGATAATCAGGGCGCGATTTCGAGAAAAACGACATTAAGAACGTCGAAAACTGAAAAAGTCAACCCTCCGCCGTTGACCGCCGCCGGCGGCGGCGGCGCGCCATCAACGGTGGAATTTCACGGCCAAAATCTCCAGAACTCAAGACCTCAACAAGCCCAACAGTTCCTTCAACTGACCCAAAGTCCAATTCCAAGCCTAACCCTTCCAAAAACGGCTCGAACCGAACGGAAACAACCTCCGGCAACCACCACGGGTTCGCCGGAAAACACACTCTCGTTCCAAATTACTCACACCACAAGCATCTATAAGGTTAGGAGAGTTAAAGCCCCAACCTCATCACCTCCACATCTCGCCGGAGCACAGCTCCCCGTCATCGGCGAGAAACTCAATTCGGCCTCCAATGGTTCTTTCCCAAAACACAACCAATTTTCCCAAACTCAAGCATCAATCAACTCGAAATCAAGAGGAGAAGCTAACTATACCTTTCACGTGGCCGGAGGTGGCCGGAAAGTAGATCGTCGGACGGCAAGCCGAAACGGGGAACCTTTCCTCTTTTGGTCAACGGGTCAAACTGCCATTTTTGGAAAGTCAACGATAGTCAACGCCAAATAGTGATTTTTGACGATTTTACGACTATTCCCGATATTTATACTCGCGCATCGGGTCAATCGACAGTCCGAAATGAATATTCGAAATGATTCGGATAAGCTCGAAACAATCGGATAAACTCGTGAAAAACTGAAACTTTAAATAATCATAAAATATTCCTCGGTAATCGGAAAAATCTTCCGGGACCGCCCACGAGCTCGAAATCACGTACTCTACAACTTCAGTGAAGACACTCAACTCAAATTCTCAACCGAAAATATAGTCGCGAAAAGAATCGACAAACCACATATATAACGAAAAATCGCGACTAAACTCAATCTCGAGAATCGTGCCGAATATGCATCTGATTCTGGTTCGGGTCGTCACATAGTCCCTCATAGAAGAATGAGTAAAATTTTTTTAAAAAGTTATTTTAGTCTTTTGGTCATATTCGACCTCATTGACCATGGTCTAAACGAAGTCCGACAAGGCTAATTTTTTCGCAAGGTCCATTTTATTATGAATCTAATGTATGTGTATGGACAAATTTCTTATTAGACCACTGTTACTTATATTTTTAATTAGTTATATGAAAAAAATAAGCTTTTATGACACTAAATCACTAACAAGTAATCATTATACAAATGTGATCGTTAGATAAGACGATCAGACTGATCTAAGCATGTTGTAAAAAAATTAGGACTATTTAATTTTAATTTGACCTCGATCCGTGTGTCAAACATTGTGACCATATTGTTCTTAAGAGTAAATCGCGATTTGCTGCTCCATCAAAACAAAGTTGAAACCAAGTACCTCACATATATTATCGTGAAGTTCATATCTATCTTACCATGGAAAAAAAACACCAAAACCCTAAACACTACATTCTAAACCCTAATCCTTAAACCCTAAAAAAAACAATAAAAATAAAAGAAAGGCATATTAACCCTAATCTTATTAAATTTTTGTGTGTCTTTCTCTAAATGAAGACATAACTATGATAGCCTACAAAACAAGCTTCTCTCTCTCTCTCTGTCTTCCTCAACTGAGGATAAGAGATGTAGTAATAGTGGATTCCTCCGCCGCACCTCTGCTCTGATCCCTAGCAGTCGTCTCTCTGCCGTGAGCCAGAGTGGTGATGTACATCGCCGACTCTCCTCGCTATACTACCGCTCTATGACGTCGCTTGGATCTAAGCTCACTGCCACAACTTGTGGCCTACCTCTAGCACTTCCGCGATGTCTCTCCATCTCAGGCGCTCGTCCTCTCAAAACCTTGCACCGACGCTCTCCGATTCCTTCATCGTGCCTCGATTGTCTGCCGCTCCCGCGAGCATTGTAGCCTCGAAATTTCCTCGGCACATCACAGCGTCGTTGTACTCGACCTTACGAGACTCCCTCAGTCATGATAATGGTGCTCCCACCTCGTCTCCAAGGCCCGCTCGCCTCGGCTGGAGCTCCGCCGTCTTGCGTCTTCAAATCTGGTACTTTTCTCTATCCCCTCCATTTTGTCACTCTTTAATTTCTCCTCTTCATCAAAATTAGGGTTTCGAATTTAGTGATGGGGCTTTGATTCTCAAGGTAATGGTGAAGGTGCTGACTTTCTTGTTGTTTCGATCAGTGGTGTTGTCTGACTTTAGCTTATGTTTTTGCTCACCAGGTCTAATTTCAGTTATACTTTTTTGTGATCATCCCCATTATCTAATTTGAAACAATTGTCAATAGAGGAGGCTGAGTGAGAGGAAGTTCCTGAAGAAGAAGAGATAGTTAAATCTGATATTGTGCTCGAAGGAGATGTTGTAGAGCCTGACAATGAACCTCCTTAAAAGGTTAGTTTTCAATTGTGTTTGGTGTAGCTTACTCTACGTGTTAGTATGTGGAACATTTTATAGAAATTTATGTGTGGTGTGATGAATTTGTTTATTTTTTGCAGATAGGAGACACATCGGTTAAGGTTACTGATGAGACCTATTATGCCTCACAAACTGCCAAGAGAAAAGCTATGGATGTTATTTCGGAAGGTATGATGAGTTAGCACATTTATGATTGATTTACGTTAATCGCTACTACATTTTTAACTATTGCCGGCGATTTTAAATTGCCGGCAATAGTTTTTAATCATTGTCGGCGATTTTTCCCCCAAAAAACGCCGGCAATATTTTTTTTTTTAATCATTGCCGGCGATTTGCCAGAAAAATCGCCGGCAATGATTAAAAAAAAAAAGTATTGCCGGCGATTTAAAATCACCGGCAATAGTTAAAAATGTAGTAGTGGTTATGTCAATATTGTATATTAATGATATATTTTCCGTTATTTGTTATCTTTGTATATTAATGATACGTTTCTGGTGCCTCTTAGACTTCTACCTTTTGCTATAGGTTTGGCCATATTACCATTTGCTAGTGACCTTATGGTTGCTTATCTTGTTTTGAACAAACTAATACCGTATGTTATTAAATTTCCTTCTTTTTGCAGCTGATCCATACAGCCATATAGACTCGAAATTCCTGAAGTCTGAAAATAATCAGAATAGAGATGCTGGGTCAACTGCTTCAATTGCTATTCTAGTCGGTGATCGTTTTCTTGTTGCAAATGTTGGGGATTCCAAAGCAGTGATATGCAGGGGTGGTAATGGTAAGGATTTGAAGACCCTTCAGTTCTGACATTAAGATAGTGATTCTAATCTCAAGTTAGTGTTTGATGAGATGGGCTTAAGGCTAGTGACCATGGGAGTAGCCACTACATTGGGGGAAGGGTCAAGTGATCTAAGTTATTAATATTAATTGAAATAATTGGATTATCTGACCTAATATTTGGAAGAAGGATCAAGTGAAACTTTCTGGCCCACCATTTTAACTGTATTTTGAACCATGACATAGTCTCACACCTTCATTTCCTTGCATAGCTGCACATCCACAATAATCTTTTTTACTGTCTTAAATTCCACTTCGTAGAACCACTCTTTAAATTCGACTTTCTTCATTTCCTTCATTGATTGACCACTGCTAGAGAATATGGATGAAAGACCACTGTCAGACTTAAAAGAGGACATGGATTACAACTATTTTAATTTTGTTGATTGATTGTCCATTTCTCTAGTATTCATGTATCGTGGCTAAATAATTTGATTCTATCTGATCCTGCAGCTATAGATGTTTCAAGATATCACAAGTCCGACCAAACTGATGAGCGACAACGGATTGAGGATATGGGAGGATTTGTAATGTGAGCAGGTAAGGTTTCATTGATTGCTACGAAGTTTCACATGATTTATAGTTTTGTACTCTTGATTGTTGAGATCATAATGATAGGAACTTGGAGAGTTGGAGGCGTTCTTGCTGTCTCTCATGCATTTGGGGATAGGCTATTGAAGCAGTATGCTGTTGTTATTTGTACTGATCTCATTCGTACAAATGAGTAGGAAACTTAACTCAATATTAGGTCTTTTTTTATTTATGATTAGAGGTTTGGGTGGGGAAATGTCTGGATCGATGCCCCTGTGTGATAACTGCAGAATTAGACAAATTCAGGTTTATGTGAGAAGCTCTATAACTTTCTTGGGGTTGCTTGTTCTTTCCCATGAGAAAGCATATATTACCAAATTTTATTATATAAGTCCCCCTGTTAACTAAAAACTTTTGTGGAACAAGGGTTGCACCAGAAACTGAAAAAGTTTTCTTTTCGATTTCCTTGTACTTTTCTTTCATTACTGTATGTATAGTTGAAATGTTGACATGCCACTAACTTTCACAAGTGGGGAAAGATAGTCTCAATAGGATAAATTAATGAAGAAAAGAATAATAACAGTGAACTGCTTATGATGTAATTACTTTTGTTTACTAATCACACATGCATGATTGCTTTCAAGGATGAATATCGTTACTTGACCATGAGATGTCAAAACCTCTAAATAATCCTTTCATGAGATTGGAAGATAATCTTGCTGGTTTACTATCGATTAGAGTTGCACACATCCAAAAATTGGATGATATGTATGCTTTATAATTCCTGCTGGGGTGCTTCTATTTTCAGCTTTTCGAATATTTATGAGTTTTATACTTATTTGGCAGGAGGAAAAGATTGACAACACTCTCGAGTTCCAGATCCTCTTGCCTCTTGTTTCGACCCGATGGGCTGAAGTTTCAATTAATGATATATATAACTGATGTTTGTGATTATTTTAGATTTTGCAGGGTAATCAGAAGTCACTCAGCTTAACGGAAATTCATGATACTTCTCCTCTATTTTAGCAGTGGAGTTCAAATGCTGTTGTATTTCCTTGGGTATGGCTGCTATTTCTCACTAACACTTTATGCAATTCATACCTCTATGGCAGTCTATATCTCCACATAAGATCAGTCTATGGATCATTCCATACTTGATGACAATTATAGCAGTCTATACCTCCTTGCAAAATCTTCGAGGTAACATATATGCAGAATCATAGCCCAGTTTTTTTTCTGCGACTTTTGTTTCCTCTTTTCTGAATGCCTAGTAGAGACTTTTCAATAATTTGCTTCATCAAACTTTGCTACTGATGTAGAACAGATGGCGTGGAAGATTGAAGAAGAGCTTGCTCGTCGGAAAGGTAAAACCGGTAAACTGCAGGTCTGGCAAACGGTGTCCGATTTGGGCGCATAATACCTTTCCGGAAAGGGAACGATGAAATAAAGTGGGGACTATGCTCCGTTTTTCGATCTGAGGTCGTTTAGGCCTCGAAAAACGTGTTTTTGTGTTTTTGGGCTTTTTTAGGATTTTATTTATTTTTGGATTTATTTTTATTTCGCCCGTGGGCCCGCTTGTTATCGCCCTAGGGTTTGTTTCAATATTTAAGCGCCTTTTTGTGGCTGCTAGACGAATCTTTCAGATTATTAATAAAAAACGAGAACTTTTCTCAAACTCTGGTGGATTCCAGTTTATCTTGGTTCTTTCTAGGTTAATCGCTTGATAACCTATACATTCCGCTGCGTCAGCTACATAGTTCCTGCATGCATATACTTGTTAAGTTAACTCAAATGGTTACACATATGACATATCTTGTCTGCAATAACCAATAGTATTAATGGTAAATTATGCAAATGATGTATACGTAAGAACTCGCCTATAATTATGCAAATGAAGAAGTAAAAGAAGAGCCAAATCAGATGAACAAGTGGGTAACCTGCGAGAAACAAATTACTCCAACATGAAACCACCATTTCTCTCACAAAGTAGAGCGGTCTCCCTCATGCCCAATTGGTTTATAAGCTCGCACCGAATACAATTACTCGCAAGTATCAAAAATCATGAACGACGGAGAATGACCATCTCCGTCGTCCAGGTTCAAAAATCATGGCGGTTCAAATTTTTTTTTGTTTATTTTTTTCATGTAATTTTCACTTGGACGACGGAAACTGACCATCTCCGTCGTCCAAGTCCAATTTTTATGGCGGTTCAATTTACCGCTTCTGTTTTGGGACCGCTTGAATTTTCATTTAGACGACGGAGAATTCATTCTGCGTCTCCGTCGTCTAAGTCAAAAATCATGGCGGTTCAGAACGTCCCGCTGATTAATTGGCGCCGATTGAAATTTTTTGAAACCGCCACCTAGACGACGGAAAACACTATTTCCGTCGTCCAGGTGGACTTAGACGACGGAGAATAGTGCTCCGTCGTCTAGGTGCAACTCTATAAATAGAGTTGCACCCCCCTCATTTTCTCATCATTCCATCTCCTCCTCTCCCTCTCCTCTCCTCTCTTCTCCTCTCCTCTCCTCCGGCGATTCTCCTCCGACGACATTTTTTCCGGCGTGGTTCCTTCTCTCCGACGACTCAACTCTTCCGATATTCCGGCGACATTCCGACGAGGTAATAATTCTATTTTTTTACCTCTTTTACATTTTTGTTAATTATTTAATTAATAAATAGTTTTAATTTATTAATTAGTTTAAAATAATTAATAGTTATAATTATAATCATTAATGAGTTGTTATTATTAATATTGGGATAATTATTATTAGTTGTTAATTATTTGGTAATAATTTTATATTTGTTAGTTAAAATTAAATAATAGCAATAATTATTATTGTTAATAATAATTAATTATATTGGTAAATGAATAATTATTATTATATGCATGATAAATAATAATTCATTATTGTAATTATTTATTGTTTTAATTAATTGATAATTAATTACGTGTATTTTCGAGTAAATTGCATGGTAGTACGTGTTCGATTTAAATTTAGTACATAGGCTTTGTTTATTAAGTCGCACTCTTTGGAATAGATGACGCCTCTTTTCCTAGCTTATCTCCTTAACCCCTCGTGATGTGTGGATTTCATCACCGCACACCATAACCTAAGTGAAGTTATGGACACGAGGTTGAGGGCGGAGTTTGCAAAGGACTTGAGGGAGTGTAAATTTTCGAAAAATTGGCCGAATGTCGGACATGGTGTCTAGAAACGGGTTATGACTGGTGACAGGATTTGGACTAAGAAAGACTTTTTTCGAAATTAGTCCTGCCTCTCGCGTTATCTCTATCCCTAACTGGCCATGTTTTTCGATTTAACCAAGGCTAATTAATTGAAAATTTACACTTTATCGCGCGGGTCGCACGTCCATTGAATGACCGAAAATGCCAAGCTAGTGTACTCTATTTAAATCTTAAACGTACTTAATTAATTAGCGTAAATTTTTAAGTTGTAATTATTATGGTAAGTAGGTATTTTAACACCGTACTCTTAGGTTTAAATGGCTCCGCCAAAGACCACATCCGGCAAGAAGAAAGCCCAACAGGAGGCAGAAGATGAGATGCTCCGAATGTTGGCGGCCCAAGTCGGTTGGGTTCAACAGGAGGGCAACGACGCTCTCAATCCGGACGGATCATCTGGTCCGTCCGTAGCGCCCTCTGGGGAAATTCCCGCTCCCCCATTCATCTCGAGCGGTGATGACGTCGACCCCTTCCAATCTCCGACGCCCGGTACCCATTCAACGGGAAGTACTCAGGCATCCTCGACCGCCGAATCAATCATGTACAGCGCCCGCCGTAGGCAAAGGAGGGCCCCCACTGACCCGGAACCGAAAAGGACTCGGGGTCTCGTTAAAGGGGGCAAAGCGGAGCGTATTTGCAAGGCGACCGGTAAAAAGATCGACTTGCCGTACGACGAATTCATCGGTGGCCCTCCCATAGCTCAGCTAGCAAGTCTCTCGGCGCATGGGATAGGGTCAATCATCCGTAACCGGGTTCGTATCACTGCCCCTACTTGGAAGGAGGCGCCGGATCATGAGAAGGCGAAAGTCTTCAAAGATCTTTCGGTACGTAATACGTCTAATTTAGTTATTATATAATATTGTTAATATTAGTTAAAATTTCATAATATATACAATTATAATTTTTTATTTATTTTTGATAGGAACAATTTGACGTGAATCCGACACCGGCTATGTTGAGGCATATCAACCAAACCGCCAACTCCATCTACAAAGATTGGAAGTACAAGCTCCATAAGTACTTCCAAGATGTCGGTCCCGTGCCTCCCCCGGTAGAGCTGCAAGGGGAGAGAGAAGATGAGTGGGAGTGGTTGTGTAACCACTTTGCCGATGAACAATTTAAGGTATTAATTTTTTTTTTATTTCAATTAAGATAACTGAATTATTTAAATTGTAGTTATTCATTTTTTAATGATTTAATTATGTTGTGTAACAGAAATTCTCCGGTGTCAACAAAGCCAACCGGGGGAAGAAGGAGAAACACCATACTACCGGCGCCAAGCAGTTCATTCAAATAGCCAAGGAGCACAAGGATAAGGGCTCCAAACACCCTTATCTTGATGCAAGCGTAAGCGCGTACGTGACGCCAGGGCTCGATAATGAAGCGAGTCAATGCGGCGTAAGTGATATATATATATATGTGCTTTTAATTATAGTAATTATTATTTAAATATGATTTCATTATAATAAATTAATTATTCTTTTGTAGGCAAGGGCGATAGAGCGTGCGCATGAAGAGTTGGCTAACACTCAGCTTGCGTTCCCAGATGTGCCGCCGGAAGACCTGCCTCCTCTATCCTTAGAGAGCCAAATTGCAATCGCGGATGAGGTCTACGGTCGTAGAGATGGCAAGGAGGTTAGGCACTTTGGGCCTAGGGTGGTACGAGATTTGTCGACGACCTCCGGCTCATCATCTACGGGAGGTTCGGGGCAGCGGAGAAGGAGTCAGGCTGCGGCCGTCGAAGCAGCCATTCAAGAGGCTCGACTGGCACGAGAGGAGAATGAGTCAATGCGGCAAATACTTGACGAACAACAAGCACAAATAGCCCAACTCATCGCCCTCATGCAACAAAATCGAGAAGTATGTCAACCTCCTCCGAACCCACACCCCGACGACAACGACCCGGCTGGAGGCGGAGGACTCAGCGGCGCATCTGCTCCTCCAGTGTATTAGCTAGCTAGTAGTTTATTATCTCGTTTCTTTCCGCATTCCGAACAATATTTTAATTTTTAATTTATGGGTTTTTTCGATTATTCATGTATGTACAAATTAATTTAATTTAATTATTTAATAATTAAGTAATATTCAAATTTTAGTTTATTTAATTAATTTTAGCATTTTTCATTATTTAAATTAAATTAATAATAAATTAAATTAATAATATTTAATTTCAATTTTTTTTTTAAATTAAATATTCACCTGGACGACGGAGATTATGTTCTCCATCGTCCAGGTGAAAAACCCTAAACCTAACCCTAAACCCCTAACCCCTAAACACTAAACCCTGTCGTTCTCCGTGGCCCAGGTGTTCACCTGGACGACGGAGAATTAGTTATCCGTCGTCCATGTGAACACCTGGGCCACGGAGAAGCTAGCATTATCAGTGGCCCAGGTTCACCTGGACGACGGAGAATTAGTTCTCCGTCGTCCAGGTGAACACCTGGGCCACGGAGAAACGAGCAATGTTCATGGCCCAGGTAGACACCTGGACGACGGAGAATAAGATTTTCCATCGTCCAGGTGTCTACCTGGGCCACGGATAATGTCCGCGGTCCAAGTGAACTTGGACGACGGATCACTAAATCTCCGTTGTGCAGGTGCTTGGACGACAGCACTTGGAGCACGGACCTTGGACGACGGAGATTCCGTCGTCTAAGTACTTAGACGACGGAAAACTGCACCTAAACGACGGAAATGGTCCGTGGTCTAGGTGCAATTTTCTTGTAGTGTTCATTGATGAAAGTCTTGCCTGAATAATACATACATAACCATATAGCGCCCAGTGAAAGCTAAGTTATACACTACGACAACTACAGAAACAAATACTACACTTTAGATCTATTGCCCTAGACTTCTGTCAATCTCATATTCCTAGAAAAAATTAGACAAAATTCAAAGTACTCGATTTATATTAACACCCTGAGCACTCTATTGTGGTATGTTAAAATAACTCCTCGAAGATCATCTAAAAATATGCTAGAGAAAATGAGATTGAAACCTTAAAACACAAGGCCTAGACGCATAACCTTGTACCTGGATTGGCCAACAACATTCCAATTGAAGGAGACACAACCCAAGTTTCTACCAAATCTAACCCAATAAGGAGATCTGATACCACCACACACCGTACATACACTGCTCCACCACCGCACCCGCCTCCATGACAATGACCAGAATCACTCATCCACGACAAAACACCCAGCCATAGACCTCGACTAGATCTGTCGTCGTGACCCAAAATTGCTCAATCCAATCTCTCTATCTCTCTTCTTATATGATAAGACTAGCATAGCTAGCTTATGTACAACTATATCAACACTGATCTTTAATTACAACCTGTATACAGACTTTAATCACATCCATACAAGTGGCATCCTATCTTAACAGACTTAGGACAAGATGAGCTACACTACAGCTGGACCATGGTAAATATTCTACACTCACTAACATTCTCTCTCAATCTGAGCCAGGACTGGAAGAGAGGTTCAGATTGGAGCAATGTTGTATAAACTAAACATAATTTATCCCTTTAGTAAGTATGTCTGCAATTTGCTCTATAGTATAGACAAACTGTAAAGAGAGTTCCTTATGTTGAACCTTTTCTCTGACAAAATGATAGTCAATATCCAAGTGTTTGATTCCGGAATAAAACACTACATTTGAACCTAAGGAAATGGCAAAAAGATTGTCACAGCACAGCAGTGGTGGATGATATAACCTGACTTGAAGAGCACACAAAACTTGCCTAATCCAGTATGTTTCAGTAGCTGTATTAGCTAAAGCTCGATATTAAGCTTCAGTGGAACTTTTAGAAACAGAAGGTTGTTTCTTAGATTTCCATGAAATAACATTATGACCAAGAAAAACCACGAAACCAATAGTTGAACCTCCTGTACCAAGATCCCTACCACAATCACCATCATTATAGGCAATGAGATGCATAGGACCAGAGGAGTAATAAAGCCCTTTGTGTAAAGTACCTTGCTGATAACAAATTATTCTTTTGACAACACTCATATGAAGGTCAGTGGGAGCTTGCATGAATTGAGAGGCTTAGGACAAGATGAGCTACACACAGCATAGGCCAAGTCAGGTCTTGTAAATGTGAGATACTGTAGACCTCTAACAAGGCTTCTGTATTGAGTAGGATCATATAACAATTCCTCATCAGTAGGCAAAAGATGAGAATGGGGAAGGCAAGGAGTAGAGCATGGCTTACAATTGGTCATACATGCCTTGGCAATTAGGTCCTTAACATATTTAGACTGAGTAACAAACAATCCATTATGAGCATACAGTAGTTGCAACCCCATAAAAAATGTCGACTTGCCCATATCCTTAAGATCAAAGACTTCACTGAGTTCCTGGATAACAAATTGAATAGCTACATCACTAGTACCAGTCAAGATTATATCATCCACATAGAGTAATAATATCATTGTACTATTGTCATGGCATCTAACAAATAAACTAGGATTATAGTGACTAGCATTAAATTTCAGACCCAGTAGAAATTCAATAAATTTCTCATTCCAAGCTCTAGGGGCCTGTTTGAGGCCATAAAGAGACTTGTGTACTCTACACACATGTGAGGGATACAGAGAATCAAAAAATCCCTTAGGCCATTGCATATATACTTTCTCTTTTAAATCTCCATGCAAAAATGCATTTTTGATATCCAACTGTCTTAACCTCCATTTGTTAGAAGCAACCAATGCCAACACCAACCTAACAACTGTATGTCTATCCACAGGACTAAAGATCTCCTCAAAATCAAGTTCTTGTTGTTGACTAAAACTTTGTGCTACTAGTCATGCTTTGACTCTAGAAATAGAACCATCATAAATTTTCTTTACCTTGTACACCCATTTGCATCCAACGATGTTTCTGTTACTAGGATTTGGAACAAGGGACCAGGTTCCTTAAGTGTGAAGAGCATCAATTTCTTATTTCAAAGGTATTTCCCATTGTGGTGTTCCATAGGATGCCAGAGGTATCAGTAATTTCATGTACACCAGTAAAACCAAAATAAAAGGCATATTGCTCAAATGAGTGAGTTGCAATCATAGAAGAATAACACTAAAAATCACCAAAAGGTTTTCTTTTGGATATCCCATACTTAGGCCTTATCACCATATTGTGTTCATTTTCTCGTTGAGGTACTACAACATCTTGCTCCTCATTAGTTGCATTCATGTTGGCAGCATTGACCATATTTGCAAATTCTTCTTCATTAATTACATCTATATTTGTTATGGCGGGTGGAGAATTGGGTAAAATAACCTCCAACTGAACTGGACTGAGGACATGCAACTGAGTAATGTGATCATGGATAGGAGCAGTGGCTTGATTACCCTCAAAGTGCCTAGGAGACTCTAACCCAATGGAGACAGTACAATGAGAGCTAACACTACCCAGTTGTGTCCTAAAATCTACTGCTCCATGAGATCTGGTTGGAATAAGGACAGATAAAACTTCATAAGGATGAGCACGAGATTTGCTAAAATTGTCTGAACATTTGGTACTGGCACAATTTTGAAATGAAAAGGTTTTCTCATCGTGAATCTCATCTCTAGAAATTAGAATTCTGTCATTGGAAAGATTATAATATCACTCATTTATACCCTGTGGCATATCCTAAAAAAGCACACTCAGTTGGTCGAGGTTGAAGCTTATTAGAATTATAGGGTCTTAGATATGGAAAACAACTTGTGCCAAAGATTTTAAATGGAGAAAAAATGGGTTCAATTCCATGAAGCTTAGAAAAAGGTGAGTGCATATCAAGCACAGGGGTTGGCATTCTGTTTATTAAGAAAGCAGCATGTGCACAAGCAAAGAACCAAAATTGAAAGGGAAAGTGAGCAGTATGAAGAAGAGATATGGCAGTTTCAATAATGTGTCTATTTGTCCTCTCTACTATGCTATTTTGTTGAGGTGTATATGGGCATAAAAAAAATGTTGAATTCCTTTAGATAACAAAAACCGGTTTAGAACATTGCTGGAATATTCTGCCCTTCCATCAGTTTGAAGGATCTTAATGAATTAAGCAAACTGAGTTTGAATAAAAGCGTGAAACTGAACAAATATTGAGGTAACATCTGATTTATTATTCATAGGGAAAACCCAAAGATATATGGCACAGTCATCTGTGAAAGTTACAAAATACATATGACCTTGAATAGACACATATGGTGATGGTCCTCAAACATCACTATGGACTTTAGAAAATGGGACATCAGACCTATGTAAGCTCTCAGAATATGGTAATCTTGACATTTTTTCATACATACATCCTCTACAAATAGATTGTTCATCATCTTTTATAAAATCTATGTTGGAAGAAGAGAGCATTCTATGAAGAATATCATTAGTAGGGTGGCCTAACCTCATATGTCAAACAGATGACTTCACTCTTTGTCCTGAGTAAGCTACAGAAACAGGTGACACTTTAGTAATGGATATGGTATTAGTTATTTTATACAAGCCTTTACTATTGATCATGCCTTGGTAGATAACCACCTAAGTTGCCTTGTCCTGCAAACAAAATTCATTCTCATCGGCTATGATTCTACACTTATTATCTTTGCATAATTTGCTAAAGGCAAGCAAATTAACACCTAAATGAGGAACATGTAACACATTCTGAAGCTGTAATACATGAGCAACATGTAAAAGAGTTGTTGATCCTATGTGTTTAATTGACAAACATGTACCATTCCCAATAGTAATTATGTCATTGGTATTGTAAGGTTGAGCTTGAGTAAGATTTTGAACATTTGCATTCATGTGGTGTGTTGCTCCACTGTCTAAGATCCAAGAATCAAGACTAGTGTAGTGAGGAACATTATGAGCAGTCAAAGCTTGAATAGGCTATGGGGGAGGTGAACCTTGATATGCATAGTTGTTTCTGTGATGGAAATTCAATGCAATGTGTCATTTCTTCCCACAAATCTAACATTCAACAATAGAAGATGAAGCTGAATTCTGTGAACCATTCCCATTCCCATTCCTATAGTGACATGTTGCAGTACTGTGTCCTCTTTTAAAACAAATCTGACACTGGATAATTCCTCCTCCATTTCTAGCAAATCCATAGTTATCAGAATTGAAATTTCCACCTGAATTATTGTAGTTGTCTCCATAGTTGTTGTAGTGGCCACTTGAATTATTGTACCTACCTCCAGAGTTATTGTAATTGCCACTTGAGATGTTATTTCTGTTGTTATTCCAATGATTCCCTTGAAATCTTCCTCCATTATTACTCCACCTAACATTTCTTCCATTATTTCATCTGCCTCCATTACCATTATCATCCCATCTTCCTCTTCCATTTCCTTGATTACCAGAGTTATTACCATTGCCATGTTGAGCAACATAAGCCTCTTGTGAATTGTCACCATCAGTGTTTTAAGAAGCAATAGGTTGTGAGTTGGTTTGAGCCACCATAGTTGATATAGTACTAGAGACAGACACCATGTTTCTTCTTTCAATATTACTTTCGGCCGCTAACAATTGAGTCTTGAGCTCCTTCAAAGAAATAGCAGACTCTCTAGCACAAAATATAGACCTTATTATGTCATATTCAGAAGGTAAACCATTCAAAGTAACCACAACAATGTCTTCATCTGAAACTTTAGCACCAAGGGCAGCAAGCTGATCCATAGCCCTCTTTATCTTAAGCAGAAACTTATCAATACTATTAGCTCCTTTTTGAATGGTTTGCAAGTCTGTTTTCAATTAAAGAGTGCTAGCTCTTGATGCACTTGCGTATTTTTCATTCAATGTACTCCAAGCTTCAATAGATGTCATAGATCCAAGTATGTATTCAATAGTTTCAATAGCAAGAGTAGCAGTAATCAAACTCAATAAAGCCTTGTCAATTTTCACCCATTTCTTATAGTCAGGATTCAAATCAAGATGTTCTTCACCATTACTATTACTAACAAACACAAATTTTGGAGGACATGATAATGAACCATCAACATATTCAAGAAAATCATTCCCTTCAAGCAAAGATTCCAATTGAAAACTCCAAGTAGCAAAATTTCCATCATCTAATTGAACAGTGACCATATGCAAGAGACTGTTGATATAACTTTGGTTTCATTGTGACGTCATTAAGAATTACTCTTCAAGATTCTCAATATCACATAGAATTGTAGTAAAACTTTCCAAGAACAAACTGAAGAGACGAACGAAATTACTAAAATTTCTGAAAATCAAACAACTGAAGATTTTGAAGATGACCGCAGAAACCCTTGACGATCAAACAAGTATAACTATGCATTGAACATAAAAAATCCAAATCTTCAAAGCCTTAATATATTTGTGGAAGCACCATAATCGAAAACGTGAGCTTAACGCTTCGATACCATGATCAAAATCATGGTTCAGTTCATGAAGAACACAAAATGAGCTGAGAACTCTCAAACTTTCATTGATCAAACTTTACAGTTCTATAATCTTTGTTTACAATCATGGATCTCTCAAGCTTTGATTCCCAATACTCTCGCCTCTACTCTCTATCATCCGATCTCTATATCTTTCTTCTTATCTGATAAGATTAACATAACTAGCTTATGTACAACTATATTAACATTGATATTAACAATTTGTATACAGACTTTAATCACAGACACACACGTGATAGCCTATCTTAACAAACATAGAACAATATGAGCTACACTATAGCTGGACAATGGTAAGTATTCTACACTCGCTAACAAATACCACGATATACCAAATTGAACCAAACCCGTAAAAACTAAGGCAGACCACAACCCTTAGACTACTCCAGTAACTCGAGACTTGTTCGACAGCAAAGCCAACAGCACCAACCAACCAAAAGTCCGATGAGGCCGGGCTGCCGTCAGACGAGCAAAAGTGAAAATTGAGAAGTCGGCCGCTTGGTTTTCTAGAGATAAAAGTAGAAAAGTCGAATACAATCATAGTGATATCAATGAATGATAGATAGTGCTCAAATATTTACTTATAGCTATATTGATTATGTGAATTATCACATAAGAGACTTGAATATGAGGCTCAACATATTATGTTCTCAACCAATCAAATAATGAAATAATACCATCAATTTATAAGATGGTTCCCTTATTTCTTACAAATTATTCTTAATAGGCCTTCTTAACTTTTCTCGAATTATTATATCCCCTTCCTTAA
Organism: Geum urbanum; assembly: GCA_946800695.1. Classification (NCBI taxonomy): domain Eukaryota; kingdom Viridiplantae; phylum Streptophyta; class Magnoliopsida; order Rosales; family Rosaceae; genus Geum; species Geum urbanum. The sequence continues at coordinate 48,433,881 of OX327002.1, read as the reverse complement.
TTTTTCTCAACCAATGAAATAATGCCCCATAATTTATAATTTGGTCCCTCCATTTCTTACAAATTATTTTAATTGTAACTTTTAATTATTTAGATGCCCCTTAGTTATTATATTATTCTCTTTATTTCTTAGTACCTTAACTAACTTTATTTTTTTTAGCAAAAAATCCTAATAATATGTTTAATCTCTATATAAAGGGTTATATTAGTTGAAAATTATGAATTATTAATCATTAAACATGTATTTTTCTTCCTAATTGATTTAGTTTATGGGTACAAATTAAGTGCAAATGGAACATTAGGTAAATATTGGCAAACTGAATACAGACTATAATGACAAATTAGGTAAATCAAGTTGATATCTATCACACACCGAGTTGAAAGTGATAAGCAACACACCTTGTGGTTTCTCCTGCACCCTGAAATTGCCATCAAGAAGCCAAACCCTACGAAATTGTTGCTGAAAGTCGATCAAATCCATCGACTTTCCAATAACCTTACCGACGATGAAAACTTGAGAATCCCTAGAGGAAGGCACACTCAGACGGCTACTAACGTCCACCATTCCAACGTTAAGTGCCAAGGCGGAAGAGAACGCCGCAGCCACTTGATCGATGGTATCCGACATTTTGTCGAAGGGATGAAGAGCAGCAAACGAAGCAGCGGCTCTGGTTTTTCTCGAAGAGGAGAAACTAGGGTCAAAATTCAATAGTGTTTAATTATTAGTATCTATATCTTGTAACAAATTTTTTATATAACAAGCATGGGTTACTATTCAGAATAGAGTATTTTAGTCTTTATGCCCTTTTTTACAGTTTTTGTTTTACTTTTTTACTTTATTTTTTACGGTTTCAATTTGTTATTTTTTTACCTTTTAACGTCACACTTCTTTTAACAGCATTTTTTACTTTTTAAAATTCACTCGTCTTTTTTTACCAGTAACCATTTTTACTTTTTACATTATACTTCTTTTGAACTTTTTACCGTGGCTCGGCGCGGGGGCTTGTTTCCTAGTTAAAGATTCAAGATAAGAAATAATGAACAGAGATACAATGACCTGTATGCAGACCCCGATCGATTCAGACTTACAAGACAAACAACATTTGGAAAACGGCACATTGAAAAGAAGTTAACTAAAGAACCAAACAGATGATTGGTAGAATGGGGAGTATTTTGTAATTCACCAAAAAATTTGGTCGTGTGCTACACATTTTTAAGAACCCAACTGATCGAAGCCTTGCAAATAAGAACACAAAGGAACAATATTGGGTGGGGCCAACGGAGCTTCGCCACTGCACTGTACGTCCCTCAAGTGGCGGATCCAGAATTTTTTTTACGGTGGGTAAGAACTAAAGTAGACATATCCTGAAAGATTTTGGGCTTTCCTACATCAAAATCCATGCATGCAGATACGATTGTATTCTCTTCTGGGGAAAAGATCTTGAAGACCTTGAAGTCTGCTCGGTATGTTTTACAGAAAGGTATAAGTTGACTCCTGCAGGCAACAAGAAAGCTGTGAAGATACTTCGATATTTCCCGCTTATATATGTACGATCGTTTCTTTTTTTTAAACTTTAGTAGATATTCACAAAGTTGTATCAATCGCATACCAAATTTTACCAAATTGGCGTAAATTTTTTTTTCTAAAATATTATATAATTATAATGATTATATCTGATGGCTGATATCTTCATATTTTTAGGGAGGTAGGGTGAATTTTTTTTCCAGATACTTTATACATTTTTTTATAAATTATCACTTGGACGATGAAACCTAGGTATTTCGTCGTCTAGGTTCATTCTTAGACGAAAAAATCATGTTATCTTGTCGTCTAACCCCAATTATTTGGCAGTTTTTTTTGGCGCCAAATATTTTTGAAATTTTTTAAAAAAGACTTAGACGACGAAATACCTTATAAAAAAATTACTAAAACTAAAACTTACAGTATAAATCAATCAATGAAAGTCTCAATAAATCGTTCTTTATTTATTGATTTAGGTTGCATCCTATAATACGTCACCCACTTAAGTTTAATACATCTCCTACTTAAGTTTAAGACTAAGATTTTCGTAAAGTTTAAATCAACAACACTAAAAATCTAATTTCTCTGCAAAACAAATGCTTACTTGTTGATCAGAAATGAATAATAATCTAATACTTGGATTCAATCAAGGAAATAAAATATCAATTTCTGGATCAGTTTCTATAATCTATATATACATTCCAAAACGCGATAACCAATAGAAAAATTTCTACTGCTTCACCTTGGGAGAGATCAATGCAAATTGGATTATCATATTTCTTACTCTTCGGTGATTTCCCTTTTTATGTTTATTTTTAGCCAATCAATATATGGGCACTTACTTCTGTATCATCATTAGCATGAGACTATTCTCTAAAGCACCCGTGCTCTAGAAGATCACGTCATCAGAAATGAAGCAAGCCCACGGCGTCGTATTAAGTTGTATATATCAAAACAAACTCAGCATCGATCATGTCTTCGCCACTGCATCGTCTTTCTCCTCTTTATTTTGTTCTTTTCTGCCATTTTTACACAGCTTAGCTACACCAAACCTCTATACTCTCAAATCAACTTTCAAATTTCAGGTTGGCCAAGTGCCAAGGCCGACCGTACATGGATCCGCCCCTGCATCCCTCCATACATGCACTATAATGCAGCAGCAAAACAAAACGAAAACGGTGTGTGTGCAGGCAGGTAGTGTGAGAGAGAAATTAATAGTTGTTGTGAGAAAAAAAAGTTGAGAGCTTGAGAGAAATGGATCGAGGAAATCAATGTTCCAGGCTATGCGGTGCTTGAAGAGATGGGAGAAGGGAGATATGACAAGGTCTACGGGGCACGCGGAAACGCCTCCGGCGAGGTCTTCGCTTTGAAGCTGATCCGGCCAGAGGTTCTTCGCTTTTCCGGCAGTGACCTAGACGTCGCACCTGGAATAGCCGATGAGTTGGAGGCGCAGTTGTTGGTTGAGCTTCCGAGTGTGGTTAAGCTTGTCGAAACCATTGTTTTCGGCGACCAACAAAGTCGAAACATGGTGTTGGCTTTTGAGTTCTATGACGTGAACCTCCGGCTGGTTGTTCCGATGGACATGTTGGAAGTCAAGAAGACGATGTATAATCTGTTTCACACTGTGGCGAACATCCATTCCCGTGGCATTTACCATGGAGATCTCAAGGCCGAGAATTTACTCTTTAAGACCACCAAAGGTTCAAGGTCTTCCACTGTTGCAATCTCAGACCTCGGGATGAGGCACATCTTTGCGATTCCAGTCTCCGGCGTCGTCCCCGCGGTGACCGAGAACCCACGCCCTTCGGCTTATAAAGCGCCGGAGGTGCTTTCGGGCAGGACTGGGCTGGCCTCTGCTGAACAGGATATATGGGCTTTGGGTTGTCTATTGGGTATGGGCTTGCTGACCCACAACTCTTCTTTCTTTTCTCGTGTTTTTTTTTCTTCTTTTCTTTTTCCTCTTACCTATGACCTAATCGATATGAATGTTTTGATTATTCCAGTTGAGATGTTTGTCCGAGACCCGCCATTCCTGGCACCCACGGCAGAAAGGGTCTTGGAACGGGTTTTCAGTGTTCTGGGTAGTGGCTTGTACATTGCTATTATGGAGCCCTCTGCCAAAGACCCTTTCAATGTATTAACCTAGACCTAATTTTTCTTTTTCAAATTACCAGCAAGTTTGGTTCTCATGTGTTTGAATTCAATTTGATTCTGTAACTGTTCTTTTTCAAATGGTGGACTGTGAATCTAGTTTTGAATTAGAGATTTAGAGTTGACAATTTATTTGTATAAAAATACAGAAGATGCTCAGGATTGAACCCGGGAAGCGTGTGACTGCATAGGTGGCTCTTCAGCACCCTCACTTTGATGCCATCAAAGAGCCAGTCGAGGAGGCTTAGGTGCCACTCCAAGTTTTCTAAGACTGACAATCTCATGTTCTGTTTAAGCGATACTCCGTTAACGAATAAGCATGTTTTAAGTCCCAGTCTTTGACTGTGAAATCAACGTTATCTTGAAAATTTTATGTCTATTATTTTGAACCTTAAATCTGATACGCTCTAAATTTCTCCATGTTATTTTTGAACCAGCATGTTAAGTCTGATACTCTTGAAATTTCTATCTGTTATTTCGAACCAGCATGTTAAATCTGATACTCTCTAGAAATTTCTATTTCTCTGTTACTTTGAATCAGCATCGCAAGTCTATATCCCTTTATAGCAACATACCAGAATATCTTACAACCTTTTACATTGATTACAGTGAAGAGCAAGCATCTTCTATATTCAAGAAATAACTAGAATTATCTAGTGAGATAGTATACAACTAGGAAGATGACCAGAAATGATGCCACCAGTGTAAACATTCTTTGGCTGGACTTGGTCTCAAAAACCTGTAAATTATAACATACAACGATTAGATGGGTCCTAGGAAGGATAAATGAAAAAACAAACCCGATAATGGTGGAACAGAAAGCAAGCATACCATCTTAAACCTGTCCATTGTACCAGAAAGAATGCCCCTTGATGAATCCATATCATTCCCCTGAATAGACGATTTGCATCATGAGTAAATACTATATAACAGTCTAACCTATATAGAAAGATCTATTTTCTGCAGCTTGTAAATATACCATTCGGTCTAGCATGTGATTATGGTTCTCCACCTCTTCATGTATGTCACCTGACAACTGTTGAAATTTGATGGATTAGCATTTTTTTTTATCTGGAGAAAGGAAAGCTTATGACTCTGGAGGTTAAGTTCACAATCAGTATACTGTTCTAGATAATGGAGATTACTTTCTGATAGTATAGCATTTAATTCTAAAAAGACTGCTAGTAATCAATAAGACCTTCTGCGTTAAAATGTTAACCAGTAACCATATAACATGTTCCAAAAGCTATGGATTTCCTCCTACACGTATTCAGCAAAGGTAGAATTGATATTGTAAAATCACAATAGTAAATATGCCAAGGCCAGTCAGGAATCACCAGTCATAATTACACCACTTTTTTGTAAAATTTCCATGCAATACCAAAATAAAAAGAAGACACGAAATTAGGGGTGAGGGCCTTACTCTCTTCAGCAAATTGACTCTATCTTGTAATCCATCCACTGCCCTTTCATTATCTTGCTCATCGATTTCATGAGAGTAGGAAGATGCGGCCCTGATGCCACCCTCCTCAATGCCATCAAAAAGAGCAACTTTGTTGTTGCGGTAGTCCCTGCACATTGATACATTTCAATGTTTTATTAAACTGATCGAGTTGGTACCATTAACATCACAAATTTAGTTCAAATGAAACATATAATGATTCCATAAAAATTAACAGAAGCTCGAGCAACATCAGCGGTACGTTCATATTAGACACTGACGTTTCTGGCATTAAGCAATTTATTGAATTTAATCATTTAAAAAAATGTGAAATTTTGTAGCATAAGTATGTTGCAGTAATTCACCGAGCACAGCATATGTATCTTTATGATTATATGTGACATATATAATACTAGCCTTTTCAGTTGACTCAAAGTGACAACTGGGACATGGAGTATAGTCACATTATAAATCTTTTTTCCAAACAAGAAGTAACTCACTCGTAGCAATGTATATTCCATACACAGAACCATTGGTATGTATTAAAATCTGAACATTGGTGGTAAACTACCTGCTTAAACTCAATGGAAACTTGCATTGGCCCAAGACAAGACATATTGTTAGTATATCATTATCGTGATCCAAAAGAGCACTAAAACTGTAGTCCGAACTGAAAATTCCTTTGTTAGTAAAAATCAGCTTCATTGATCTCTCTATACTGGATTTACTCCTCGATCTAAACTTGAGTTTGGTCCATTGACAACTTAGACCCGAAAGAAGTCTAGTATTCATTAACTCACTTATCTCAACAAAACATTGTTAACGCATTCTCAACACCACAACAGTCCCTTACACAGAGCATTGAGATGCGCCAACCACTATGTTAACGGGGAAAACAACCGATTTTAACTACTACTACAAGCCTAACAAGCATATATCCTGCGGAACAATGCAAGCATCAAATAATATTTTTAAGGCTAGTCCAAAGCCAAATCGAGTTCTCAAGTGAAGCCAACCAAAACTGGCAATTGGCAACTGAAAGTGTTAATACAAAGCCCGAATTCTCTGTACGTTCATCACTCAAACACTAGTTCCAGCTCAGTAAGTGCTCTATGCGCAGATCTAAACACGAAATTAACTAATTCCGTAAATACGATCAGATAGATTATAATCGATAATCTTGTACAAGTCTACAACTACAAAATTAAAAGAGACGAAATCAAATCCGATTTCAGAAACGAGCTAACCTTCGAGGATTCATGTCTCGCACCCAATCCGTTCGAGCTTACTGTGTAAAACGATTTGAAGAAGTTTTCAGAAGATGTAACTGAAGCCGTGAAAATAAAAGCGAATCAAGACGATTATGAAGGAAAACGAAGAGGACAGAAATTCAGATCTGAGAAAGAGATACGTACCGTTTGGAGGGAATAAGAATGCCTCGCGGTCGCGGGGATTTTTGGTGTTGGTGGAGAAGAAAGAGGAGTTGCTCGCTCCCAGCGGGGGAAGGAAATTTTAACGCTTTTACGTGTGATGATGATGATGTAAGTATTTTAATTTGCACGGGTAAAAAGCAGTGGAGCATGGCGGCTAGAAAATTCACTACATTGAGACAGCTCAAAGTATTTACTAGCCAATGTTTGTTTAGTAGAGCTCATTTGATGAGCTTGGGTGACTCCTCCGGGCTCAAGTTCTAGTAAAAAATTTGGATAGAAAAAAATTTATTATATTTGACTACTAAAAAAGAAAAATATGTATATATTTTTACGTCGAATTTTTGATACCAAATTAAGTTTTGCTCTTTATTTCAGTCAAAATTAACAAAGATGTAACACTATATCATACACGTAATTTGTATTACATGAGAGAATTTCTTCTCTTTCATTCATGCACTTTATCTCTTTGTGACATCGTCATTCACGGTGACTACCTATTTGTTATTCCTCACCAAAATTACATGAGCTTTTTACAAACTCAAGGATTTAGTACTTATACAAATCATCTATCTTTGACTTTGATCATATTTTTTGTGTTTGTTTTGCTCCCTCTAACCTTTCGAGTTTAAAGCTTAAAACTCTGGTGAGTTATGTTTGTAAAATTTTTTCCTTTTTTTCCCTTATTTTACTAAGTTAAAATGCAATTATATATCATGGTGAAGTAACGAAAACCATAGGAGAAAAAAAATTGTGCGCTGCACAATATTACCAAGTTACAATTAGCACGGACAACGATTAATTCCTGGCTCCACCACAGTTGGATGATAATCAGAATTTAGCCAATATTAATTATGTGTTCTCATTTTATAGAGTCGCTCTGTAAAAAACTTCTACTTGATCACCAAAAATTAAAGTGAGTTTTGTTGCCTAAATTTTGCGCGTATTTGATCAAAGGCTTCAAAGCTAATGATGCACATTTACAAACGGCTCATTTTTTGGGGCTAATTATGGACAAAATCTTGGATAAAAGACTGGAGTGGTTTTTACTGTGTTAGGTGTTGTTACTAGTGTAAAAGGGTTTTGTATTTTTATTTTTTAAAAGAAAGGGTATTCATGTTACTGCTGCAGTGCTGCTGGCAAAATGGTCTTGTTACTGAGGTCAGTAAAAGCATCGGTATAAATAATGAAGAGAGAAGAAAAAGGTGGGAACTGCATCCTGCATCAGTGAGAGAGAATCTGATTTTCTAGTTCGCCGCGCACGTCGCCAAAAGAAATGGGTTCCTTGAACAACAACGACGGCGCCGCCGCCGCCGCTGCCACCACCACCACGACCAACGGCTTCGAGTCATCGCCAGAGATGGTGAAATTTCTCTGCTACCGATTGCTCGACCCGACCCAGCCCATCTCGGAGCGTTTCAGAGCCTTGTTCTCTCTCCGCAACCTCAAAGGCCCTGCCCCTCGCAACGCCTTAATCACCGGTTCGTGATAAAACCTCGATCTTATCTTACTATTATTTCAGTCTTCAATAAGATTTTAGGCTCGTTTGGTTAACGTATCAACTGCAAAGTGTAGCTGTTTAGTGTTTAGTTATATATTTGGAAGCTTGAATGTGTTTAGTGTTTACTATTATGGAACTTTATGATAAGATGAATACAATTATGTTGGAACTGAGGATGTTTGTTGCTCTAAGAAGGTTTGTGATTATATGGACAATTTTGTTGCTTTCATCATCTGTTCTAATCGATATCGAAATCAGGTCTCTCTTTCATGATTCAACTGCCACGTTCCTAGGAAGTGTATTGTAATTTGTGCATTGGATGTTTGTTTTTTCGCTGCAGCAACAAGAGATTCATCCAGTTTGTTGGCGCATGAGGCTGCATTTGCATTGGGTCAAATGCAAGATGCGGATGCGATTCCTGCTTTGATAACAGTTCTCAATGATTTCTCTCTGCATCCCATTGTTCGTCATGAGGTTAGTTTATATCAGCTTATAGTCTACTAGTGTTTCTCAGATTCTCGCGATATATGCGTATTCATATTATTGCAATTGTGCAGGCTGCAGAAGCTCTTGGTGCAATAGGTCTGGAGAGCAACATTCCTCTTTTAAAGAATAGCTTGGCCTCAGATCCAGCTCAAGAGGTAAAAGAAACTTGCGAGTTGGCCCTTAATCGAATTGAGCAGTTGAAGGATGCCAGTAGTCAATCCATGGATGAAAGATCACCTTTCATGTCAGTTGATCCTGCTGCACCGGCCACTTCTGGCCCTTCTGTAAATCAGCTAAGGTGTGTTTGGTTGTGATAGTGTGTGGCTGGAATTTTTTTTATGCTTCATTTCGAAATATATATGACTTCTGAGTTCTGACTCATCTTTACCATTTGAAGGGAAGTTCTTCTGGATGAAAAGAAGAGTATGTATGAGCGGTATTCAGCTCTCTTTGCACTTCGGAATCATGGTGGGGATGAATCTGTTTCTGCTATTATTGAATCTTTGGGTTGCCAAAGTGCTCTCTTGCGGCACGAGGTTTGCTCACAAATCAATTCTTGGTCTTTAAAGGTCCAATCAATTTTTTAAGTGGTTGTCTTTTGTCACCATCAAGTTCTTGTCTGTGGTTGTCAGGTTGCTTATGTACTGGGCCAATTACAAGATAAAGCTGCCTCAGCTGCTCTTTCCAACGTTCTTATGGATAAAAACGAGCACCCTATGGTTAGACATGAAGCTGCTGAAGCACTTGGTTCCATTGCAGGTATGACTGCTGTTGTCTACCGTATTCTCCACATGTATCCAGTGGTTCATTTCCGAAGCTGTGCTCTAAAAATCCACTTGATATCAACATCATAGCTGCAATTGCTGTCAGTTCTGGTTATAAAACTGAGCTTCTGGTTTTTGTGTAGATGACGAGAGTGTATCACTTCTTCAGGAATTTTCAAAGGATCCTGAGCCTATTGTGTCCCAGAGCTGTGAGGTTGCTTTAAGCATGCTGGAGTATGAAGGATCGGGAAAATCCTTCGAGGTATGCATATCAACATTTGATTCAAATACTTTGAAACTCTAAGTTGAGTGTATCATCCGGAAAAGTAATTGAAATCTATGTCTTAATGGCAGTACCTCTTCATGAAAGCTCCTCAAGTACAGTAGATAACATCAGCGCTCTACCATCGTTGATGCTTTGATTTTAGAAGTTATCAGTGACTAGAAGCATGAAGCTAGGGAGAAAATGAAGAATTTGAGTCTTCTGATTCATCAAAATTAACAATTAAACTATGAACCACAGGATCACTGCTCGTCACATTTACAGTTTTCGCAATTATTGGGTAAACTGTCCCAAAAATATGAATCAGAAGTTACAAATGTTGTGTTTCCTGTTATGTCTGTGTATGTGCTCAAAGAAGAGACACCAGTTTTTGACATTTTGCAACACTAGAGATGAGAAGACAGTCTGAGCAGCTGTTTGTACTTCTAACGGAAGAAAAAGACACTCCGGTGGTACATCACTGCCCTTGCACGTTCTATGAATAAAGAAGGCACATTTGGTCAGAACTCAGAACCAGTACCAAGCTTCTCTAGCAATCTTTAGCTGTGTATGTATTTAGATTGAACTTCTCAATTTGGTATCTGGAGTTTCCTTTTGAATTGTATGCCTAAAAATTCTACCTTGCTCACGTCCACACCCATCCGGCAACGTCATCTGCCGCCTCTAGTGGAATCAGGCACCTTCGACAACACAAAAGTTCCGATCAGACGTAATCGGAGTTCCCCGTTGTATGTCCAAATCCGGTGAGGTCCAAATACTAAATCTAGAAGTTCAAACAAAAAAAAGAAGTTGAATCAAAATATAAAAAAAAAGGTAACACTCATGATGGAGTATGGGCTCTTTGATACAAGATATTTCCCCACGCTCTCTATCCTCTTGATCTCAATCTTACCCATCTTATTTCTCCGATCTACACCTTCCTCTCCGATCTGATATGAACCACAGATAATCTGGCTAACAGAAAGAAGAGAGAGAGAGAGAGAGAGAGAGAGAGAGTAGAGGTCGCTGTTTGTTCCTTTGTGCTCCGAGTGTTCTCTGTTTTGCTCTACCAGTGTGGTAGGTGTGGAAGTTATGACTTCCCATGACTATTTAGCTGATTTATGGGAGGATTCGCTACACCTGGATGAGCCATGTACACCTGTTATTCTTCTTGGTGCGCTCATAGCAGATTTTATTCCTAACATCGGTGGTATCAAGGGCTGTCTTCGTAGTGCTTGGAAGGGCTTTGGTCGTTTTGAGATTTCTTTCCTCAAAAAGAACATGTTTACTACGAGAAAAAATACTTTAGCCGACGAAACAAATTCGTCGGCTTGTTAGACATTTCTAGTTAGACATTTTTGTCGGCTAAAGTTGAAGCCGACGAACGTACTCATCGATCATACTTTAGCTGATGACAATAGTGACAGTGGGGGTCGGCTATCAAGGGCTCTCTTTGTAGTGCTCGGAAAAACACTTTAGCCAACGAAACAAATTTGTCGGCCTGTTAGATGTTTTTGTCGGCTAAGGTTAAACCCAACGAACATTCGTCGACTAAAATGTAGTCGGTCATACTTTAGCCGACAACAATAGTGGCAGTCATCGGCTAAAGTATAGACTTTAGGAGATGACAAAAACTAGTCGTCGGCATAAAGTTTGGACTTTAGCCGACGACTTTGTACACTTTTGCCGACAAAATCTCATCGGCCAAAACTTCCCCGCTAGTCAAAATGGTTAACCCGAACTGGACTTTAGCCGACGACTGATAAAGAAGTTGTCGGCTAAAGTTTTTATACATCGTCGGCTAAAATCTTCATTTTAACTTACAAGGGCAGTGATGTTTCACCGAAGTGTCTTTTTCATAGAAACAAACCTGCCAATTCTAGAACCTGATAATTCCAAAATCTTCATTTGTGGTTGGCAGGCACATCTGGATTTCTATTCCCAGAACCTGCCAATTCCAAAATCTTCATTTGCACATCTAGATTTCTATTCCCATAACCTGCCAATTCCACAATTTTATTTCCACAATAGCCAACAACACATAAACTGGAAACAAAATACATATTCACCAACAAACACAAATTAATGAAACTTAAGCGTATATACATTTTAAACTTAGCACTTAAACAAATTAAGAAGATGCCGACTTGCGTGAGAAACCGGGAGTGTTTTTCAAGACCTCATCGCCCTACTGTCGTAGACCCCTACAGTAGTAATTGTTCCTTCGTGGTGGAAAAGTGTGACCCATGATCCTCGCCTTTACCGTCATATCAGATTGATCAATATGAGAGATGGCTTGGGGCAGGTCCTCATCCTGCGTCTCTGGCCATTGCTTCATCACCATCTGAGTCAACACCACTTCAGCCTCTTCCCTCAATCTCCCATAATTGACAAGGAAAAAAAATATATTAGTAAACATATATAAAAAAAAGTTAGAGAAAAAATTATATATAAGCAAATATGTTAAGTTATAAGGGCATAAGACTCACAATATCTTCGGTGGACTGAGGATACACTTTCTCGTACGTATACACATACGGATTGACTTCACTTTGTTTTATCGCCTCCTTCATCCAACTCGCAAACGGTCTAGACCCGACATGATGGTTACTCGTGTTGTGCCCCCGGTTTGTCGCTTTTATTAGACAAATGGCCTTGTTGGATAAACATATATTAAAAAAATATTATGAAACTAATTTTTCCAAATAGGATATAAGTAAACATAAATATGATGTTACATACTTCATATTCTGGGTTGTTGAAGTAAACTAGAAGCCACTGTCACTCGTTCTCCCTAAACATAAACTTGCTAGAGGTACCCGAACGGTTGTTGCCATGCGTCTTCCAGTGCTTATGGAGCTCATTTTTCCACTCATTGTACCTATATATGCAATACAAATGTTAGAAAGTGACAATACATGATCAACAAAATATAACTCAATATATAAAATGTAACTCCCACCACCTTTTTCCTTGAGTGTCATTTGCCCACGTGAATTTAAGGTGCTCTGGAACAACAAACCACACCTGCAATGGTCATATATATATATATATATTAGGACTTAATTAATAAGGGTAGACTTACATAATGAATATCTAACTAACTCACTAACATAACATTGTTCACCATGTCCTTCACACACTGTGGCACCGAGGACCACTCTCCCCACAGAAAAGGAACTCTGTCTCGTGTGACACATCCTACTTGGCCGTTGTAGGACCTCGTCTTTTCCCCTAACTTCACCACTTCATCCTCTGTCGTCTCTATGACCACTGGCTCGCTGATCTTGACATGCTTGTCAAGACCCTTGTCGGTGACGGGGCATCTAGTCTTTTTTTTTTTGCCGGTGGTGTCTATCACATAAAACAAAGTAAAAAGATTAAAACATAAGCACCCAATTTAATATACAAATTATTAATAAGTTATAAATTAAATAAGCAAGGTATTTAATATTTACCTGATTCTGACGCCGATGTGTGTGTTACCCTCGCTCACACACTAACAAGAGGTGTATCAAACGGCGTATAGACGTATGCTTGTTGCATGCTAAGATAACTAAGTTGTCCTGGAAGAGGCACTCCCCCCTCATTGGGGCAGGTACGTTCTGGGGCATGAAGAGGTGAGGCGGCAGAATTTGTACCCCCGACGACGAGCTACCTGAAGCACCGGCTGAAGAGGTAGAAGGAGTTGGAGCCGTAAAGGGAGAAGGCGTTGGCCGGTGAATGGGAGGCATACGGACATCCGAATGAGCGGGAGCTGTAAAGCTGGCCGGTGAGTACATGGGGGAGCGGTCTTACGGCCAAAGCTACCTCGTGCTCTATGGTATGTGGTGGCGGGCCACTATACCCTGTTGTGGTGGCTGATCAAGTAGTTGAGCTCGTCGAGAGTTCAAAGGGCCGTGAAATGTGGTCTGAGGATTGTTGTGGATAGAGGTGGTCTCAAAACTGTCGATGCTAGACCCTTGTCCGTTAGATTCCTTCTTTTTCTTGAAGAGATTCATGATGCCTACTATAAAAACCACCATAACAAATTATAAATACCACAAAATATATATAAACCACATAAATTTAACATAAAAAAAATTAATCGACATCCCCATCACCCTCACTATCACTATCATATATTCACCATCAACACCATAGTCACTAACAATTCAACATCACCATATACATATATTCACAAATTAGCTATCTCTAGAACCATTTCATACTTCTATTTCTCTAGAACCACATCTTAACCCCTCCAGGTCCATAATTTACGTTGTTGATTACACTAACTCTAAATTAGCTGATTGTAGAAATCAACACGCGCACACTCACATGGAATGGCTAGCAGTTCTAACTGCATGAACCAACATTTTTTTTCCATTTTTTCTTAGAAGCGGGTGCATTTTGGAAGCGTTAGAATTAAATACTAAATAAGATAAATATAACATATAAAAGCTAATATATAAAAATATGTCATAATACATTTAAATAACTCAAATAAAATTCAAAGTTATTGTTTACATTCAAATAACTTAATTAAAAACAAAGTCTAATCATCAAGACCTCATCTTCACTCCATATTATCAAATAAAATGGCCTCCCAAAGCTAGTTTACTATAACATCAATATGAGAAGCAGATCCTAACCACGCATACAAAGCTAGTTTGTTAAAACACCATATATAAGAGCAATACACCATCACATAACCACATCGAAATTACAACTTACTACCAGCATAACAATATCAAGTTTTAGACATCTAAAGATTACAATCATAATCTAGACTACAATATTTATCTACAATTAACATCAAGCACTAAATTAGGTGGCTAAAACAAAAATTGCAGCAACGTTAGACTTCTTTTTATTCACATGGGCATTTCATCGAGCAGGTGGTGTGCATGGGTTCCGTGCAACCTAGCCCACAACCTTAGTTCAAATTCAACCTAATCAATTTTCTTAAAAATCCACAAATCTCATACACCGAGTGGTAAGGAAACCTCACCTGCCAAAACAAAACATGATTAACAAACCAAACCCATACACAAATCACAAATCGAACCCATTCACAAACCTAACCAATTTTCTTAAAAAATCACAAATCTTATACATAAATCACAGTGCTTCCAAGTAAGATGTGAAAATCGAACTTCAAATTGATTGTTAACCTGAGGGAGGTTGGAGAAGAAGGCGTCAATGGTGAATCCCTTAATCGAGGTCATCACGACTCGCCGGAGCTTTTTGGAGTCACTCAATGGTGAAGAAAATGATGTGAGTGAAGATAAGTAGCGAAACACCGTCAAGGACTGCTGGCTGAGATCGAGATCGAGGCATCGTGGTGGCCTTGATGGCTCGAGCAACGTGTGCTTCAAGAGAGAGAGAGAGAGAGAGAGAGAGAGAGATGAGGCTGAAATCTGGGATTAACCTGATGACTTTAGCCGACGACTTTTTTACGTCGTCGACTAAAGTATAGCCGATGAAAATGCCATTTATTATCGTCGGCTATACTTTGGTCGAAGATATATGTCACAGTCATCGGATAAAGTTACTTTAGCCAACGACATAAGTCTATTTCGTCGAGTAAAGTGTGAAAATACTTTAAAAATTAGGCTCATGTGTAAACATGTTTCACACAAATTCTTGTTTAACTAATGCTCATAATTAGAATCATCGCTTGAGTGTGCAGTGTGAAAATACTTTTAAAAATTTGGCTCATGTGAAAACACGTTTCACACAAATTCCTGTTTAACTAAGACTCATAATCAGAATCATCGCTTGATTCTTCTTTGGTGTCTGAGTTAATTTCTGGTAATATGTGCCGCTCCTTGTCACCAGAGTCTTGGTTGTCTTCATTTGAATCAACATCAATAAGCTTTACATCTTTGTCACGAATTCGAACCACACGACCCGATCTCACATTATTAAGGTGAATTGTAGAGGATTTATGAATACCAATTGCTATCGTCTCTTGGTATGTAGTATCTTCTTCATTATCTGCGGCATCTCCAAGTGTAGCATCACTGTATATGTTTCTAGGAACAACATGGTTGACTACTTTCCACGCGTCTTTGTGCACCAGATCATCAAGATAAAACACGTGTTTTACTGCTGTGACAAAAATAAAAAGGTCATCTTTATACCATCTTGTAGTAGCATTCACCGAAAATATTCTGTACTTTTCAGTCCTTGTGTTCTGAGAGTTAGTATCAAACCATCTACACTTAAACAAGTGCACTGTCATGCCTTCCCCATAAATTAGTTCAACCACTGAATGGAGAACACCGTAATAGTAAATGCCATTTCGTCCACCATGCACCATTACCCCAGAATTCTGTGCTCTCCATTTGTCGTCTCTATGTTCACATATAAATTGCACGTCATTGACCTTACACATCCGATAAACTCTTGAAGTTATCGGTTTCATCGCCAAAAGCCTCAATTCATGTGACCAGTTTGAGTGACCATCAAATTGTATATGGTTCATCTGAAAAAATAATCGCAACCATTAACTTTAAATATGAACATTGATAAATAAATATATATATATATAAATATAAATATATATATATAGCAGTAAATATATATATATATAGACATACCTAGCAGCCAAATAGTTTGTAAACTTCCTATTGTGGTACTCAAGATCACCGGCAACCTCATCACAATAAATATGGATGCATTTTCAGTATTGAACTTCTGGACAGTTAATCAATACCCACCAGTGGGCAATGACTAGCTCATATGGTTCCAACTGGTACGAGTTTGGCAACTGTCCATAAACTTCAACATCATAGGAAATGATAGAAAGATTGAACTGTGGTTCATCTACTGACATATGTTGTGGATGGTCCTCCAACGCTCCCAAATACAATTTGGTGTACATTACGCACTTGTGCGCAAGATATGTTTCAGCTATATATCATTCAGGTGCGGATTTATTAGCCGCATAGTCTATGTAGTCCCCCAGTTGTCTATCAAGTTACAAAGTACATGTTATGATTATTGAAAAATAATTTTATGTATAAACAGATTGATCTTCGGATGTTGAATCGTACCTTTCTATGTGATACATCCAAGTGTAGTGTACTAGACCAGTAAGCAACAATTGTTCGGGAAGATAGATCATCAGGTGAGGCATGATGTCAAAAAAATTTGGGAAAAATATCCTCTCAAATTTGCTCATGATAAAAATGATGTCCTCTTGAATTTTCCTCTGGTCAGAATTTTTCACTTCTCTAGTGCATAACTTTTGAAAGAATCTTGACAACGCTACTAACGGCTCCACCACCTGACGGGGCAGGTATAATCGAATGAAAATAGGGAAGAGATGTTGAAGCAGTATATCGCAGTCATGACTCTTTAATCCGTACATCTTATTGTCCTGGAAGTTAATACACCGACCTATATTTTCTGCATAGCATGAAGGATACCTAACATGACCCATCCACCTAAAAAATTTATTCTTCTGGTCAAGCTTGACGGTGTAAGGAGTTTAAGGCATTTTTTTCCCTTCTTTCAACTACAAATATTTTCGTATACCTATTCTTTTCAGATCAATACGTGCCTTAGGGCGGTCTTTAGTTTTCCCCTCATAATTCAGCACTGTGGCCACCACACTTTCACACACATTCTTTTCTATGTGCATAACATCTAGGTAGTGCCTTATCAACAACTTACTCCAGTACGGGAGTTCCCAGAATATGCTTTTGTGTCCAGAATTTATACATATCGGGTCTATCATATATTGCTGCCACTATATTAGAATGATTGCTGAGCTGCCCAAAATCCTGTTCATTCAACACTTCCAAAATTTCATCTGCCGTCCATCTCCTAGGTTGCACATCCTTTTCTACAGTCTCATCAAATATCTTGTTATCCGCCCACCATGGGTGATCAAGTCCAAGCCAACAACGGTGACACATCTAAACTATTTTCCTGCAAAGAAGTCTGCCGCACTCATCAGTTAGGCACTCTGGACAAGCCCTGTATCCCCTAACAATGTTGCTCAACAACATCCCATGGGCAGGAAAATCATTGATGGTGCCAACAACCATGGCATGCATCTGAAACATCTCGTGATTGTACATGTCATAAGTGGGATGGCCAACGTTCCACAGAAACTTAAGCTCCTCAATCAAGGGTCTCAAATACACATCGAGACACTTTCCTGGATAACCCGGCCCTGGAATTAATAGAGTCGGCATATTGTATTCTATCTTCATGCACATCCATGGAGGAAGGTTGTACGGTACCAAAATAATGGGCCATATACTATATTGAAGACTCATGTTGCCAAAATGGTTGAATCTGTCAGATGAGAGCCTGAACCAAACATGTCAGACCTCTGATGCAAAATAAGGATACTCCCTAACTATGTGCTTCCAATCCTCTCCGTCAGTAGGGTGTATAAGGGTATCATCGTCAGGCAAATCCCTCTCAGCTTGCCATCTCATAGTTTTGACCATGTGTGAAGACATGTACAACTGTTCCAGCCTATCCCTCAGAGGGAAATACTGAAGTGCCTTCATAGCTTTCTCATTCCCTGCATGAGTCAACTTATACCTATCTGTGTGACATACCGGGCATGCATCAAGGTTTTCAAGATCATTCCCGTCAGGATCTTTACCCCAGAAGAGAACGCAATCATATCTACATGCATGGATTTGATGTAGGTATGGCCAAGATCTTTCAGGATATGTTGGATCTTATGATGAGTGGTAGAAAGGCAATGACCGAGGGGCAGCATCAAAGTAATCAACTCTAGATAATTTTTAATAGCCTTGACATTCAATTTGTTCTCCACTTTGACCTTCATTATCTCATGACACTTTCAAGAACAGTATTATTACACATGTTGTACAACGGGGTTTGTTGGAAGTTAATCAGCTTGTTGTACTTGTCAATACCGACAGTGTTGAAAGCTCTAGGGAATTGCTGGACTGGCTCAATAGCAGGGAACTCTTCAACGACGAGAGGGATATCTTGTACTTGAGAAAATACATCGCTCTCATAAGGAAACACATCGTTGGTCAACTAGTTGTTAGATCATTGGATGTACTGGCCCTCTCAAAAAATTGCCCATGATCATGCTGACCCGCTGATGATATTTCACCGTGATAAATCCAACATGTGTACTTATCCCAAAACTCATTATTCTTCAGGTGCTCTCATACTATATCAATGGTAAAACGATACAAATCTGCTGCGACACTGACATTTCGTATACGAGCAATAATGAATTGTATTTCCGTTAGCATTAGCCTTCACATACTTCACAAAACTCCACATTCTAACGACATATCTTCTATCCCATTTTGGAAGGCAAATCCAACTCTTGTCCATTTTAAATACACACACACACACGTGTACTAATTAAAAATTCATCATTATATTTATATATATCTTTAAACTATAAATTACATTAATTCTTCTACTACTTAATTACAAATTAACACATACTATATATGTGCATAATATCAACAATTAACATATAATTATATATTATATATATTCATCGAAATCAATTCAAAATTAACAATTAATATATATAACACACGTATATATATGTACCTATATATATCTAGCAGGATATAGCTTCACGAACTCATTTTAGACAGCTTCCGATAACACTCAACGATTTAAGAGCGATTTGTATTTTTCTCACTATTTTTTTTGAATGAATGAGCTGCTGCCAAAATCTGTAAATCTAAAAAACTTTAGCCGACGAAAATATTATTTTTTTTGGCTAAAAGACATAATTTTCTTCGGCTAAAGATAAAATTTCGGTCGGCAAAAGTCAAACTATAGCCGACGACATTTTTTTTCTGTGTATTTTAGCCAACGAGTAAAATTTTTAGTCGACGACGCAAAGTTGTCGTCGGCTAAAGTATAGTATAGCCGACGAAAAAAAAAGTCGTCGACTTTTTTGCTTACTTTCGTCGGCTAAAGTGTTTTTTCTGATAGTGGTTCTCCATCAAAATGGAAAGGGATAGTGCAAATAGGGTTCTTGCCGAGGGGCCTTGGAAGGTCGACAACCAGCATTTTACCGTCCTAATTTGGCATCTGCATTGGTCTGTCAATGATGCTCCTCACTATTTGGTTACTTTTTGGGTCTAGATTAAGGGACTTCTCAGGGTCTAAAGGAACAAGATGAATGTGTTACGTATTGGGGGAGGTATTGGTGAGGTTGATGAGGATGCAGTTGCTAGGGGTTACCTGCGAGTTCGAGTGAGCTTGGATGCTCGCAAGCCGCTTCCTACGGGTTTCTGAAACCCTAGCCCTGTTGGAAGCCAGAGCTCTAAGGTCAGGATCACTTATGGCTATGAGGGTCTGGGCTCATTCTGTTGGAACTGTGGCGGTTTGGGTTATATTCTTAATGCATGTAAATGGAAGGTGGTTCCGCCAGGTAGCAAGAAGGATATCGACCTAAGTTATGGACCTTGGCTAGCCTGCAAGAGTCCCTGGGATTCATCAAAGGCTTAGGTGAGGGAGATGTCTCTTCGGTGGGATCTTCACATTCCAAACTTTATCCTAGTCCCCAATAGCATCTTGTTCCACTGGCTGGTGAGGATGAACTGCCTGTGTTGGGTCGGGGTGGAAAAAGGATGAAGTCTAAGGCCCAACGGGTATGTGATTCTTATAAATCTCGTGGGCCCAAACTTTCTATATTTGACAAAGTCCCTTTGGGGCCTCTGGGCTCAGATTTGGAAGTGAGTTTGAAAGTTGGGCATGTTGTTAGATGGGCTTTGGATGAGCAGGATCCAGTGGTCTTCAGTGGGTCTAATTTGTTGGGTTGTGTTATGAATTCTGAAGGGCATAGGGGAGCTATCCCTATTAGTTCTGATTTTGATAAGAAGTTGGAGGCATCAAATGCTATTGTCATCTTCTCCCCTCCTCATCATGCTTCCTAGACAACGGTCTCCTAGCTCACATATCCCGAAAATGGTCTCTATTTGGATCCCTCTTGGTCTAAGGAAGTGTTGCCTCTCCATAACATCGCTACCTCATCCTCGATGAATGAGTCTTCTTCAAATCTAATCAAATCCTTTCAACTGAATCGTCTTTCTTTGGATCGGGATTGGAAGGGCTGTACTAGAGATACAAAATGTCGGGCAGTGGAGAGCTTGTCTGGTGGCTCGAGGAAGGAGGATGTGCGTTGTTTTCCGGTTCGGGTAGGGAACCTAATTGTGGGGAAGATGAATTTTTTTATAGCACTAAGATTTGTAAGGATCCCTCACCTTTGAAAGTGTATAGTCGAAGGGGTAAGTCTCGTAGGAAGGCAGTGCTGGATCTTAATAGCTCTCCTGTGGAGGTCTTTAGCTCTAATGAGGAACCCGAGTTGGAAGCTGAAGTACATGAAGAGGATGCAGAATTGAAGGATAATGTGATTGAAGAGCAGTCTGCGAATGGTGTTGAGATTTTGGAGGGGCAATCCCCACTCCTGGTTGTGGTGGCTGGCCATTAGCAACCACAGAGCCCAAATGAGTAGACTCCTTGCTTGGAATTATTGAGGTTTGGGACAACCCTCGATAGTCTAGTACTTGGGTGATATCGCCCGGAAAAATGTTCCTGATTTGGTTTTTCTTGCTGAAACAAAGCAATTAATGTTAGTATAGTACTATTAGTTCATGGATTAAACATACTTACCCACTTAAGCAGGTAATCAATACCTACCTAATCACCCGAAAGACCACCAAGCGGACTACAACTTCACTCGCAAGACCGAACCCATCCGATCGGGCACGCGTCCGATAAGCGCACATCCGAATACTCGGCCCACATAACAGCAAAGTGCAGTCCCATCCCACATCGAAGAGCACAAGCAAGCAACAATCTTACCCACCTATATAGGTAAGGCATTTACTACAGGTAAGACGACAATCAATTCTAATCTTAAATACTCCAACCTACTTTCTTACACGTGCGTTTAACTGTTATATCCAATACATCTTCTAACTTAGGCATCGGAGCGTTGAAGGCAGGCTGACCCTGTCTTGACCATATGACCGCCCATTTGTTGTTGTATTCTTCTAACAGTGGGAAGCCAAACGCGCAAGCTCGCATACCCGATAAACCGAACACCCAAAGAAAGAGAAAGATACCCAATCATCCGAGCAGCCCGAACGTCCGGATAGCCAGAGAAAAGATTACTCGTACTTGCTTCTGTTGATTACGTCCCGCGTAATCCGGTAGAAACAGTTGGCGCCGTCTGTGGAAAACTTATAAATTGCAAATCTCGTATAAACACCACTAACTAAAAGCCCAAATGAATACCCAAGAGACAAACATCAGCGACATGCCCGTCGAGGAGACACCCCCGAGCGCACAGACGCGACAGGTGATGGAGCTGGGAACAAGCAACAGCCCCAGACTGAGCGGCGAGGAACAGGTCGACTGCCTACTCCAGGAGTTGCGAGAGGCAGCATTCGAAAGAGATCACGAACGTCAGGTCCGGCAGAGGCTGGAAGAACGGCTGGACGCACTCGTCAACCAGCAACAGATACGACACGGGCGGGGTCCCTTTCGGGAAGATACCAACGCTGAGGATCTCCAGCACCCGTTCGGAATGGCCGATCCTCGGGTGACCCGAACACCCACGCCAACAAAGGAACCTGCGCCCAGGGGCGCGTCCCCAATGGACAACACCTTGATCCTCCAGAGGATGGAAGAGCTATCGGCGGAGGTGTCACGCCTGCGAAAGGACAAGCACGCAGGGCAAGGTGGGATGTTCACCCCCTGAGTCAGTCCGTTCTCGGTGCATATACTGGAGAGAGGCAGGGACCTGAACGCAAAAATGACAAAGGTCACCCGGTTCGACGGAAGTGGAGACCCCCGCACACACATCGACGAATTTCGGTCCGCTACGGACGGGACCAGGTACTCGGACTCGACTTTATGCTTTCTATTCCAGGAAACGCAGTCCGAGGAGGCAAGGAACTGGTTCTACGAGATTCCGCCAGGTTCCATCCATTCGTTCCTGGAACTGGCGGAAAGCTTCCAAAGGCGCTACAGGATCCAAGGCAAGTACAACATCACAGGCATCCTCCTCAAGGTCCGCCAGGGGGCAGACGAGAGCCTATCCAGCTACATCAACCGGTGGAGGGCGCTGGCAAGCACATGTAGGAGCCTCGACAAGCAAGTGGCTAAGGTCGTCCTGATGGACAACATGCTCGTAACGCCATTCGAAGAGAAACTCGTACGGAATGAGCATCTCGACTATGACGAGATAATGGATCTGATTGTACAGAAGGCGCTGGTAGAGACGCGAGTGTACATGACCACCTCCAAATCCAACACCGACTGACCAGAGAGCGCGGACGCTCAACCACGACAATCGGCCGACGATAGAGGAGAGTCGGGCGGAGGCTAGAAACGGAGCTGAGATGCGCACGGACAGAGTAACCAGAGGTCGTCTTCCCATGGCTACCAAGGCATTCGACACGACCAGGCGAAAGCACCAGCACCACAGGGAATCCGTTCCCGAGAAGCCCCCCGGTACCGACCGACTGAGCAGGAGGTCTACGCGATCAACCGGCAGTCAAACGAACAACTACTCCGCCAACATCGACACCAGATCCAACCGCCTAACAACGTGTCAAAGGACAGGGCCCCAATCGGTCGAACCCCAGACAGGTGGTGTGAATACCACCACACCGCCACCCACCACACCAACGATTGCATGATGCTGAAGAAGGTACTCAAGGAAATGCAGGGGGATGGCCGGATCGCCCTTCCCAGAGCCGAGGAACAGCCACGCGAGACGAACGTCGAGACCCGGTGGACGATCAGCACGATATCCAGAGGAAAACGTAAAACGGGGACTTCGTCGCCCGACCGTCCGAGCAGGGAGGTGCTGACGATCGGAACAGGGAGGACGAACAAAGCAGGAAGAAAGGAGCCGCTGACCATCAGCTTCACGGCGGAAGACGAGGAGAGGAGCCCAAGAACAGCACCCTGCCGTTTGTGATCGACGCAATCATAGACCGATATCTCGTGAAGAGAGTGCTGGTGGATAATGAGGCGTCTGTGAACGTGATCTACCTGGACGCGTACACGGCACTGGGCAGACCCTCACACAAAATGACACAGGACCACAAGTGCGTCGCAAGTTTCACGGGTGAGACGTCATATCCAATCGAAAGCGACAACATTCGGATCGGGATCGGCGCCCTCGACTCCCCGCACAGCTAGGTCTGAACGGACTTCATCATCATGGACACACCCTACCCATACAACGCCATACTCGGGAGACCGGGGATCAGCAGACTAAAACTGATCATCGCAGGGCACATGTTACTGGGCCGATTCCCGACGGAGCACGGAGTCGAGCATGTCTGGGGCTACAACTATAAGGAGGTAGCGAAACCCGGGAATAGGAAAGAAATCCTAGCTCTGGAAGAACTGGTGCCAGAGGCGAAAACACCGGACGACCCACACGACGGACTGATGGCAGTGTCCCCTATCCCCGAACGCGAAGAGCTGCGGACGATTCAGCTATCCTCTGAGCATCTGGAGAGGACGATCCAAATTGGCGCCCGCGATAGCCGAATGATTGGTCGCACTGTTAAAGGAGAAGAAGAAAGTGTTCGCATGGTCGTACAAGGACATGCCCGGGATCAACACAAGCGTTATATCCCACAAACTGAGCGTCAACACCGGCGCGAAGGCGGTGAAACAGAAGCGAAGGGCGTACAAGGTGGAACACTATGCAGCAATGCACGAGGAGGTAGACCGACTACTGGGCATCGGGTTTATCCGAAAGGTTGATTACCCGAAGTGGATCTCCAATGCTGTAATGGTGCAGAAGAACAATAAAAAATTGAGGATGTGCATCGACTACAGCGACCTCAACAAGGCATGCCCTAAGGACAGCTTCCCTCTACCGAGGATCGACCAGCTGGTGGACACGACAGCCGGGCACAAACTCCTATCAATGATGGACGCATACTCGGGATACAACTAAATCTTCATGGACCCCGAAGACCAGGAGGCGACGTGCTTTGTCACGGACAAAGGCTTATACTGCTACGTCGTCATGGCTTTCGGATTGAAGAACGCAGGCTCCACATATCAGAGGCTCATGAACGCGATGTTTCATAGCATGATAGGCAACATCGTGGACGTCTATGTGGACGACATACTCGTGAAGAGCGTCCAGGCGATCGACCACGTCTAAAACTTGGGGACTGCGCTCGACGTCCTAATCAAGAACGGCATGAGGTTGAATCCGACCAAATGCACGTTCGGAGTCACAAACAGCAAATTCTTGGGATACATCCTGAGCCAGCGGGGAATCGAAGCTTCGCCCGCCAAGGTAACGGCGATCATCGACATGAAGCCTCCCATTAAAAAAGCGGACCTACAGAGCCTCACGGGCAAACTCGCATCGCTGAACATATTCATATCCCGCTACTCGGACAAGTGCGCCTCGTTTTTCAAGGCCCTCCGAACGACGAACAAGCGAGATGTCATATGGACGTTCGAATGCGAGGCATCATTCATCCAGATCAAGGAATATTTGGCCTCAATCCCCCTCCTATCCAGGCCCATCCGAAGGGAGGTGCTATATATCTACTTGGCTGCCTCCCTCACAGCTGTCAGCTCGGCCCTCGTCCGCAGGGAAGACTGCACGGAACTGCTCGTTTTCTTTTGGGGAAGGGCATGACGGGCACTGAAACCTGATACCCCATGATCGAAAAGATGGCACTCGCACTCATCACCGCCGCCCGACGGCTGAGACCCTACTTCCAAGCCCACAGCATATACATCCTCACGAACGCGCCCAGCCCACAACATCCACATCCTCACGAACGCGCCCTTGCGCCAGATCCTCCAGTCGCCCGATCATAGTGGCCGCCTGGCGAAATGGGCAATCGAACTTAGCGAGTTCGACCTCCAGTACAAACCCCAAACAGCAATAAAAGGGCAGGCAGTAGCAGACTTCATTGCCGAATACACGGAAGCAGAGGCGACGCCGACCGGCGCACTTGACGGCCCGATGATAGAGGCATCCGATAAGCCAGAAATCAAAGCAGGACCACTGTCAGAGTGGAACCTCTACGTCGATGGATCCTGCACAAAGAAGGCGAGCGACGCCGGGATCATCCTAACCGGGCTAAGAGGGGTAAACGCAGAGTACGCCCTCAAATTTAAATTCAAGATAACCAACAACGAAGCCGAATATGAGGCGCTCATCGCAGGCCTACAGCTGGCCAAAAACTCGGAGGCGCCCGACCTAAACATATTCAGCGACTCACAGCTGGTGGTGAGCCAGGTCGAGGGAGAATTCCAGGCGAAATGCGAGTCTATGATTGCCTACCTCAGATACGTAAAGGCGCTGATCAGCAGGTTCAACTACGTCAACATCAACCACATACACCGGGGACTCAATGCGAAGGCGGACAAGCTCCTCGATTGGCTATGGCTACCGCCCACTCCAGACTAGGACAACGAATCGTCGAAGTACTGCGACGACCAAGCATTTCGAGAGCAGAACAGGTCCTGGCGATCGAACCGCACGAACGCAGCTACATGAACGTACTCATCGCATATAGGGCAAGGGGGGAGTTACCAAAAGACAAAGGAGAGGCCAGTACCGTCGTCGCACGGGCAGCAAACTTCAACATACGGGATGGTATGTTCTATCGGTGAGGAAAGACCTGGGCGAGCCTCAAGTGCGTCACCCCGACGAGGGGCAACGCAATCCTACAAGAGATCCACTCGGGCACGTGCAGCCACCATACGGGAGCAAGATCAATCGCGCACAAGGCCCTCCGGTGCGGATTCTAGTGGCCCACCATCCATGCGGATGCCACGACACTGACGAGCAAGTGCCACCACTGCCAGCTGCACGCACACCACTACCACGCACCCGCCGTCCCGCTCTCAATCCTCCCATCGCCCGTGCCATTCGCACAGTGGGGACTGGACTTAATTGGGGAACTCTCAAAATCCAAAGGGCAGTACAAGTACCTGATCGTCATCATCAACTACCACACCAAGTTCATCGAAGCCTAGCCAATGATAAAGATCACGACAGAAAAGGTGGAACACTTCCTTTGGCGGTTCCTCTTCCGTCACTACGGCACCCCGATCAGCATCATCACGGACAACGGGCCACAGTTCAACAACCCTCGGCTCATGACCTTCTGCAAACGGCAAGGAACATAACTCATATTAGCATCACCAGCGCACCCTCAGACAAACGGGAGGTAGAAGCGGCAAACAAAATAATCAAGGCAAGCATCAAGAAGAAAATTGAGGACATTGAGCCCGGGAGGTAGGATACGGGCGCTGGCCCGAGATCATCCCAGAGATCCTATGGTCTATCTGAACAACCGCCAACACAGCTACAGGCGAAACCCCGTTCAGTCTAACATTCAAAACCGAGGCGGTCTTACCTCTAGAAATCACCCACCAAAGCCCGCGGATCAAGGGGTACGATCCGAGCACGAACGAGGAAGGGCTACGACTCAACAACGATCTCCTAGAAAAGAGGAGAGACACAGCACACCTCCACAATGCCGCGAACAAACAGAGAATCGCCCGGTTGTACAACCAGCACATTCAGGCTTGACCGATCCAACAGGGGGACTGGTTCATGAAGGCAATACAACAGAAGGTCAAGGCACTTCGACCATCATGGGAAGGCCCGTATGTCGTGGACGAGGTTGTAAGCCCCAGCACCTTTTACCTAAGGGATATGCAAGGCCAACGACTATGACACCCGTGGAACATCCAGCACTTGCGGAAGTACTTTCATTAAGTTCTTTTTATTACGTTATGTATTTTCGTTATCCGTCCACCCGATACTCGGGGACTGGGGACAGAATGTTCACCATACACAAAAAAAAGTATCAAGCACATGCATACGGAAAAGAAAAGAGACTTCATTACTTAAAGGGCACGAATGGCCAGTTACAAAATCCTATCTACAAGCTACAAAAAAAAATAAGGAAAAAAATCTACAACTACACTACTTCTACTTCCACTTCCGCCTCTGCTGCATCCGCCTGCTTCGCCACCTGCTCCAGCACAACCTCGGCACCCGCCTGCTCGGGCTGTTCGGATTGCTCGGGCTACTGCTCCGCATTCTCGGCAGAGGGGCCATCCGCTCCAGCCGCCCGCGCCTGCAGATGTGCCCGGTAGCGCTCTAAATCGATGAAAGGGCCACATCCACTAGAAAAGCAGTTACCTGCTCCTCTTCCTCGGCCGCCACTAACTCTAAGAAATCATCTGACTCCTTGAAAGCAGCAACAGCTTCCGCTCGGGTAAGCTGAACCTGATCTTCCGTACAGGCACAACGCTCGGCCTCCATCAACCGGGACTCCATCTCAGCTACGCGATTGGCAGCCTCAATGCTCACCCGCTCCACCTCGGCCAAGGCACTATCCCGCTCGACCTTCAAGACAGTCTCCCGCTCGGCGCTCTCTCGAAGCTCCCAAGTTAGCTCGTTCACCCGGGTGGCCTTCCGCTCAGCCAACTCATTTACCTTGGAGAGCCCGGCCTGAAGCTTCTCGTGGGCCGTGGCAGCCTTGCGGGAATCGGCCCTCAACCGTGCCAACTCCTCCGAGTTCTCGCGCGCGCAAGCAGAAGAGTTGATGTTGCAGCTTGGCGCACGCATTGAAGGCCCGGTCCAAGCCATCAAGGGCAGGGGCAGAACCCAGTTACAGCAAATGCCTGAGTGATGACACGCCCTCGCCCAAGGATTGGCGGAGACTCTCAAGAAGGACGCGAGTCGCATCCCCACCAACCTCCACCGCTGCTGAGCCAGCAGCATCCATCCGCAGACGCTTGAAGGGACGACCGGCCCCACCTTCAGAAGTAGGCAAACCAGTGGAAAGATCTGCACCACTAGACAACTGGGAGGCCCAGACCCATGAGCCCGAGTTTAGGGAGGCCTCCCGCCGATCCCTCTGCTCTATGCGCCTCTGGTCGCTCTCCGTCTACCGCTGATCCTTCTCATGGGAGAGGCGATCCCGTTCGGCCCGATCTTGACCCCGAGCAGCAGACGACCCAGACGGAGGAAGCCCAGACCCCTCAGCAACCACCCCAGCAACACACACCCGCGGGACGATGACGACAGCCGCAAGCACGGTAGGAGCGTGGTCAGAAACATTCGCCGCCGGGATCCTCGCCTGGACCGTATCCCCCATGACCAGCCCACCATGCCCGTCATCTATGACCCAGTGCACGGTCTCAGCGCTCACCAACAGCAGCTCCATACGGCACTGGAGGGCATCGTCCTTCTCTGTGGCCTTGGACTTGGTCATTTTTGCTGCAAACGAGCACGAACGAAAGGTTAGTAACAGTTATCAAATATACGTAAACATGCAAAATGAAACAGGTATCAGATGCCCGAACAGACCAGGTGCTCGGGCCAGACGCGTGCACTCGATCAAATCCCAATGGCACGCTACCTAGAAGTGTCTCACCTCGGGCGCTGGGTTAAAGACAAACTTCAGACGAGCAACCCTGGCCTCCTCCACAGGCGTCATCGGGTACTCATTCATATTGAGAGGGTAGAAATGCTGGGGGACTCGATCAATACGGTACGCGTTAGCCGCATACTCCGGGGAGAAGGCGCCAAACTCCCAGTCACCTCCCACCAGGCAACTGATTGTACGCCACGAAGTCGACGAACTGGGCGGATCGACCAACCACAACTTCACCCGCGGCTCCACGGTGAAGGTGCCCGAGTCCTTTCGGCAGGAGGAATGCTTGAGGCGGAAGAAGTGAAGGAACTCCGCCCGCATCGGATGATCCAACCCGCACAGGCGAAAGATGTTGAAAAAGGCCACTAGCGTACGGGTCAGCGTCGGCCCACACTGACCGAGCGAAATCTTCAGCAGGACTAGTATGTACTGGAAGAACGGATGCAGAGGCAGCTTGATGCCCGCCTTCAAATGGAACTCGCTCACGCATATATGACCGGGTGGAGGCCGCGTGAACGTCTCAGCCTTCCCAGGAATCTTCAGCTTCACGGATGAGGAATATGGTAGTCGCGCGCCCATCGCACCATCTCCTTCACCGAGGGTGCTCGCTCAGGCTCCTACACCGGTACTCCATCGGGAAGTACCCAGTGCACACGTTCGCCCTCCGCAAACTGGGGCACGGGGGACTCCCCCTGCGCGCGCTCTTCGCCCCACGACCCTGACGAAGATGACCCACCCGACGACCCCGAAGACTCAGATGCATCCCTCAACTCGACGTTTTCGGCCACAGTTCGTGCTTGTTCCTCTTCCATCGACTACACGACAGGAGAAACACCGTTAGGTATATACCACAAGGGCGTTACACTCATCACGAAGTCGGACGCGGTGTCCGATCCGCTTTTGCATGGACTACAGCTAACCCACCCCGCCCCGGAACATACACCCGCTCACGCGACATGTCGCTCGAAACTTCTATCGGTTCCATCTCCTAGACAAGACGCACACACACAACACCCAAACACTTAGCAAGAAAAATCCTACCACAAACAACAAAAACCCAAAAATCTACCCCAAAACAGATCAAAACAGGCACGCCTCAAGAACACACGCCTTGTTCTTGAGATGAAAACCCAGAAATGTGCAAACAAAAAATAGAAACGAAACCGGGAATACCAAAAACAGAATGGAAACAACAAAATCAAAAGCTTAGAGCTTTACCAGAAGTTGAGATTGAGGGTTGAAGGTTGAAGGTGAACGTCGACGAAAACTCCGGCAAAACACAAAGAACAGAAATCAGAAGCAAGAACAGTGAGCAAGGTAACTTTTTTGCAGAATTTCAGTGAAAGTAAAAAGCGATGGGAGAAGACGGTTCTCCGAAGGCCCATATATACTGATCCGAACTCACACACGAGCGAACGCCTGCCGTTCATTTTTACGTGTCCACCGTCAGATGTTGACACGTGCCCACGAGGCGGTTTACTTCCCCTCCTAAGTAAATGTGCTCACTCTTCAGCTTCCCGCCTCGGTTTCAAACCCTAGCACGATCGCCCACGAACTCGCCACGTGTTAGCCATGCAGCCTCCCACGCTCCCATGCGCGTGACGTCTGACCTGCCAGCAGTCATTACGTCACCAGCATTTATTACGCATGGCCTGCCAGCATTTATTACGCCTGCTAGCATTTATTACACCCCCAGCGATTTCCAAGGAGAAGTTGAAAAAGATGTCACTCCAAACGTCCCATCAGTCAGATCACCCCACTCAAGGCACGCACACGCACGTCACGATTCCCGGCATTCGGACCATCGCACGATCAAGCGCCTTACAATCTCATAGGCAAGTAAACGCCACCCCACCAGGTTAGTGCAAGACGATTGAGGCGTCCCGAAAGAGGCTAACGTCACGCGTTTCCTTTCGGCGTGTGCGCGCTCAAAGCAAGACCATTTAGGCGTCCCGAAAGAGGCTAACGGTCCGTGTTCCCTTTTCGGCGTGCGTGCGCTAAATGGACAGTAGGCGGCGAGTGGTATCGTCTCCCTGTCTCTATTGGTGAAGCTGGATCATAAGCGGCCACTTATGCAGTCCGCACCTAGACACCCAGTAAGAGGTGACCCACCGTTCGGGCTACAAGGCACGGAAGTGGCTAACGTCACGCATTACCTTCCGAGGCGCGCAAAACCGCAGGACCATTCGGGCGGCTCGAAAGCGGCACGTTCCTTTCGGAGCGCGCGCCGAATGATGGGCGACTCAGGAGTGGCCCCATTTCTTCCGAGGGCGTAACGCCACCATTCGCCGAATTAAGTGGCACGATAGAGGCAAGTTTATTTCACGCGCGCGCTAAACCGAAGAGCGGGACGGGCATGTCGTCAGTCCCTCTGTGCACGCTGCAACATATGTACGTAACGGTCGAGGGCCCACCATTGACGCTATGATAGGTCGGCGCCGAGAGTGAGGATCTTCTCTCGGGCACCTAAGCACGACCGTTCTGAGCCCTATTCTTAACGGGGTCTGAATAGCAAGATTCGTTTGGGAGTGCCGTGCAAGCGGCTCGGAACCATTCATGCATCAAGAAAGGCCGTTCCGAAGGCCTATCCTTAGCAGACTCCGGACAGCAACATTCGTCGCGGGGCCGGGTAAGTGGCTCGGAACCAACCATGCATCTCAAGAAAGGCCGTTCCGAAGGCCTATGCTTGGCGGACTCCGGACAGCAAGATCCGTTGTGGGACCAGATAAGTGGCTCGGAACCATCCATGCATCCACATACACGCATACATCAATACTCATTCACTCAAACTGCATCATCACCCAATCGCATCACACGATCATATATACATCCGCATACATTCACATACTCATTCACTTATACTTATCTATACCTCATACACTTATATCTGTACCGCATACATCTACATACTCCTACATACTGACATATATCCGCATACACAAACATACATACTCGTTCACATGGCTCCACAGGTACACGACCGGGCACACGACTCCAAACAGCAAGATTCGTTTGGGAGTCAGGTACCCACTCCGTCAAGCAAGCTCTTTCTTGACTGGAGAGTTGGGGGACTTGGGGATCACAGGACCGCTCATCACTGCTCAATCGGATAAGTATTTTTTTAATCGCACGAACCCTTTTTCAACTCCCCAATCAAGAAAGGTCTCTTTGACTTGGGGACTTGGAAGACTTGTTAGTATAGCACCATTAGTTCATGGATTAAACATACTTACCCACTTAAGCAGGTAATCAACACCTACCTGACCACCCGAAAGACTACCAAGCGGACTACAACTTCACTTGCAAGACCGAGCCCATCCGATCGGGCACGCGCCCGACAAGCGCACATCCGAATACTCAGCCCACATAACAGCAAAGTGCAGCCACATCCCACATCGAAGAGCACAAGCAAGCAATAATCTCACCCACCTATATGGGTAAGACATTTACTACAGGTAAGACGACAATCAATTCCCATCTTAAATACTCCAACCTACTTTCTTACACGTTTGCTTGACTGTTATATCCAATACATCTTCTAACTTAGGCATCAGAGCGTTGAAGGTAGGCCGACCCTGTCTTGACCATCTGACCGCCCGTTTGTTGTTGTATTCTTCTAACAGTGGGAAGCCGAACGCACAAGTCCGCATACCCGATAAACCGAACACCCGAAGAAAGAAAAAGGTACCCGATCATCCGAATAGCCCGAATGTCCAGATAGCCAGAGAAAATATTACTCGTACTTACTTCTGCTGATTACGTCCCGCGCAATCTGGTAGAAATAGTTAAAGTTTCGAATTGATCGAGTTAGAAGGCAGCTGGGGTTCTACAAAGGTATTGTTGTATATCCTGTGAAGGGTGCTGGAGGCTTGGCTTTGTGGTGGAAACCTACGGTTAAAGTGGAGGTTTTGTTTAAATGCAAGCATTATATTGATTCAATTGTTACTATGTGTGTTGACGGCACTTCATTTATGGCCACTTGGTTTTATGCTACTCCTTATCGTTTTGAAAAAAATGTTTTCTGGGATTCAATTATGCATATAGTGGTCCGTGATGGTATCCTTTAGATTTGCTTAGGGGATTTTAATGATTATATTTCTGTGTTTGAAAAAGTGGGAGGGGTTCCTCGTGCATGGTCTCATCCCAGATTTTTGGGTAATTTTATGAGTGCTAATTCTCTCCTTGATTTGGGGTTTGTGGGTCAACCTTTTACTTGGGATAATTTGCGTAGTGGGGATGAGTCTATTTGGGAGAGGCTTGATCATGCTGTTATAAATGCGGATTGGCTTGAAAAGTGGCCGAATTCGAAGTTATGTAATAAGCCTCGTGTTGGTTCTGATCATTGTCCAATTTTTGTTTCTATTACTGAGGAAGTTCCTAGAGTAGTTAAATCTTTTAAAGTGGAAGCAGCTTGGTTTGAGCACCCGAGGTGTGAAGAGGTCATTAGGAGTGCATGGCATTCTTGTGGAGGCCCCAATCCTTTTCTTATGCTTTGTAACAAGATGGGTAAGTGTCAGGTTACGCTTCTAAGATGGAAAAAGGACCTGTTTCCTAATTGTAGGAAATAGATTTTGGGCTTGGCTGAGAAACTGAAGCTAATTCTGTGACGACCCGGACCAGAATCAGCAATATGATCAGCTGTATACGTGAGTTATCGCATAGTCGCAGATTGCCGACAGTTGATTGGATCGCCAGGCTCGTTAACGACTTAATTTTTGGCCGAGAATTGGAGCTGAGTCTCTTCTCGAGAGTCGTAGTACATGTGATTTCGAGTTCGTGGGCGGTTCCGGATCATTATTTGGACGACCGAGGAATTAATTATGAATATTTGAAGTTTGGATTCAAATGGTGGTGCTCTAAACGACTAAATTATCAGACGAGAATTTGGTTTCGGTTTCTTCACGGAAGTTGTTGAGAATTTAATTTCGAGCTCGTGGGAACTTCCGGAGCATTGTTCTAAAATACGAAGATTGAGTTGTGAATATTTCCGATTGTTGATTATTTAGTCGGTTTAAATATGTGTTGGTTTGAACAGTTGACTTTTTATCCGTTTGGCCGATGTGTTTGACTTCGGGTGATAATTGAAGACCATGTCGAGACGAGTTTGTGGCCGCGAGAATTATCGGAATCAGAGTTACGACGCGAGAGTTACGTGTGCTTGAAGTTTATTGAAATACGAATTATGGGGTTTCTATTTCGGGTAAGTCTATATAAGGAAGTTTCCTTTTTGGGCAGGTCAAACCTTCCCATTTGGGGGTTGACCCGGTCAACTCGTGTTGACCGAGTTGGGTACGACGGAGGACGTCGGCCTCCATGGCGGTGACGGGATTTTAACCACCTCCGGGCTTGGCCCGTGGCTCTTTCTACTCGCCATGATGCCTTCTTCAACTTCCCGGCCTCCATGCACGGCGAGGCTCGCTGGAGGAGGAGCAAAAATCCGGCCAAAGTTGATGAAAATTTGAGGAATTCGGGTTCAACTTTTCAGGCCGATTCGAGCTGAATTTTGGGGTGGGCTTTGTAGCCCTCATCACCATGAAGCTACCATGTAAGTTTGGTGATTCAATTCGATGTGTACATGGAGAATTTTGGGTTTGAATTTTGTGTTCTAATTCGGTTTTGCTTGAAATTGGATGAGTTAGAGATTGAATTGGCCTTCGGTGCAGTTGACAAAGTTGCTCAGTGGACAATTTTGAGTGGAATAGGGGTTGCTCCGCCGTGAAATTCTCCGGTCGGTGGCGGCATCGCCGTGGACGGCGGTCAACGGTTTGACTTTTTGGATTTTCGACAAGTTGTATGTCATTTGACTCGAAATCGCGCCCCGATCGCAGTGGGGAGGTTCGTTTCTCGATTTGAGCATCCGAATGTATAGCGAGGTATTGAGGTGTACATATACGGATTTTCGACGACTCGTCGACTTTGAATTACGTGTTTCCGAGAACGGTGGTTTCTCGTGATTTGTTTTGAAATGTCGAGTTATGACTTTGAGTATTGGATTTTGTGAATATTCAGGTGTTCGTGATCGTTCTTTTGGCGAGGGACGTTCTGCCGGATCACGGGTTAACGCGATACGCGTTACGCCAGTCTGTGAGTGGACAAGTTTATATTTTCACAGTTGATTTGCGAGTTCGTGGATTTTATGATTTTCGTATTTACGTTATACGATATTGTGATATGTATTGTTTTCGGAGGTATTGTTTTATATTTATTGGTGATGGCATTACTGCATCGATGCTTCGACTACTCGGCTGATCACCGGTAGTCCACCAGAGTTGAGAGGTCCTCTGCGCAGGGTTGAGAGGTCCCCTGTATGCCGCCAGGGTTGAGAGGTCCCTTGGCCTATCACCGTCAGGTTTGAGCGATTCACCTGACGTCGGGTTTGAGAGGTCGCCCGACAACCTCCATATGTATATGTTTTCCGAACTCGCACTGTTTTATATTGATTATGTATATAAACTGGTGAAAGGCATATGTTTATTTTCGTCCACTCACTCTAACATTTTTATTTGCCTTTCCCCTGGGCTTTTCGGTTTCCGTGCCCAGTTTGCAGTTCAGGCTCTGGTGTCGCACGTCGTGGTCGGAGGCATAGTGCTCGAGCTACCTTGTTTCTTCCAGTAGGTTTATTGTTCTACCTACTGTGGTATACGTATATGATTATGTATTAGAGGTCGCTCTGAGCTTTCTGTTGTTTATGTTATATGATTTTACTCCGGATTTCAGTAAAGTATAGATATATTTATTGATTTACTTTACTGTTGATATATTGAGAAATCCGGATGGGATTGGTGCCCACGGTTTGCTTTTTGTGGCATAGGATGAAGTGTATTTTCCGCGTGCAGGTAATGGTAATTCCATGATAGTAACGAAACTCTGCCAAAATTTCTACGGTTTTTGTTGGTTCGTATTTTCGAAGGGGTTTGATTTCGGTTTAGGGAGCTAAATCGGGGTTGGGTTCTTTCAGCTTGGTATCAGAGCATTAGGTTATAGGTTCTGTAGACTTCTGTAGTCGTGATTACTAAGGATATTTGAGAATGTACAGCGTGTCTGGAATGGTGACCCGACCGGCCGGCGGATAATCATCAATATTCCGGGTGTTGTATACTTTCAAATATTTGAAGTTCCATGATTACGTTCCACTTGTTGTGAATGATATTGTATTCATTAGGATGCCTCCTGACGTGCTTTCCGTGTCGTTTCGGTTGTGGATCCTGATGAGGATCAATCGACGCGAGATTTGCCAGAGAACTGTGGATTTGGATGAATATTCAGAGTTCAGAGAATTTTCTGGCACGGTGTGCCTGGTTGTGTGTGTATGAGCATCTATATGTTGCCTCAGAGCAGAGAATTATGGCAGTGATGTTTGCCTGAGTCAGATCATTGTATTTGGTGGGCTGGTATTGTGTGAGTTCCGGTTGCGACTCCATGGCCTACATTCAGGATGTTGTTTATACAATAATGGTTTATCAGGCTACCCAGCATTTGAATGTGGAGTGTTTACCCACCTGAGGCAGAGATGCATTGTCCACATGTTTGTTTCCGTTTGCACGTGTTATGTGGCTTCAGAGGGAGCTATGCACGAGGTTCGAGATGAGTTTGAACCTGAGCATCAGAGAGAGTCTGGTTGATGTGCCTCGAGACATCTATGAGGAGCTTAGTGTGTTGCACTCAGTGGCGAGGGTATTGTGAGGAAAAGATGTACGCGGTTTTCGATGCGATGGTTTGAGGAAAGTGGACTTAGTCGAGATTTTGTTGAGATTGACTTCCGACACTTCGGGATTAGTGATTTCATCACGCGGTGGTCTTTTCGATTTTGTTGTGGGCCATCAGATCAAGCAGAGAATCCGTTTGATGATGGTGGAGATCACAGAGTAGCGGACTTGCTCCTGTGGCACGAGTTTGGGTGATCGTTGGTGATCCTTTCACGCAGCAGGTGTTGCGGTGACTTGTGTTCGTGGAGCACTTTCAGTTGCTATTGTGGTGGCCAGGAGGGTCACGTTGCGAGGGAGCGCCCTCAGCCAGCTGTGTTAGCAATTCGACAGCTCAGAGTTCACGAGGAGATCCTCATGTTGTTCCTGTAGTCTGATCAATGTACCCTTTTGACGAGTTATTCAGCAAGTCGTACTTGACATGGGCGGCTAGTTGGGCATGTTGGAGTTCGTGCCATGACCTTGTTTGAAGACAGACTTTTCTCTGAGGTTACTGTTGCTTGATATCCATGGCTATTGTACCTGTATCTCCACTTCCGAGGTTTTGGAGAGTGTTGTATTCATCCGGAGGTTGCGAGGTCCTTGTTGGAGGTTATGGGTTAGCCGCTGAGTTGTTATAGCTTGATATCGTGGTTTTGATGTGACTATGAGTATGGATTTTTTACGACGCATTTGGCTATGTGCGAGTGCCTCGAGAAGGAGGTTGTGTTTCGACGACCAGGTTTCCCCGAGATACTGTTTCGCGGTGATGGTCGAGCAGATGGTGGAGACGAGTTGTGTTGTTTGCTTAGCTCATGATGTGGATAATGCGGTTGCTGTGCCCGACATTGGCGACATTGAGGTGGTTCTCGAATTTCCAGGTGTATTCCGGAGGAGTACCAGGTATCCCTCCAGTTCGGGGGATTGACTACACCATTGAGCTTGTGTCGAGCGCTGGACTCATTTTATCGACGTTTTGTCGTTCGGAGCTGATGGAGCTACAGGTTTCGACTCCAGGAGTTGCTGGAGGAGATTTCAGGAGATCTCATACGACCCCGCGCATTTGCGTGGTGTGCTCTTGCATTGTTTGTATGGATGTTGGATGGTTCGATGAGGTGGTGCATTGACTACCGAAGCCTGATTCACTTCAGAGGAGAGTGAGTATCCTCCGCTTCGGATTGACGAGTGGTTTGATCAGCACGAGGGAGCTTCGGTCTTTTCAAAGATTGATTTCGGGTCCGGATACCATCAGTTGAGGTTTGATGAGTCAGATGTGTTTGGACAGCTTTCGGATCTTGGTGCAGGCATTACGAGTTTTTGGTCACGCTGTTTGGTTGACCAATGCCCCGTAGATCTTGTGGACTTGATGGACCAGGTGTTCAGACGGTTTCTGGACAAGTTTGCGGTTATGTTCGTTGGCAACGTCCTGATTTACTCCAGGAGTGTGGGCCAGTACTTGAAACAATTGTGAGCGGTTTCGCAGACTTTGCGAGACGACCAGGTGGTTGCGAAGTTCGGTCAGTATGAGTTTTGGATGGTTAGCGTGAAGATTTTGAGCTGTGTGATGTTATCTGAGGGAGTTGGCGTAGATCCTGACCAGTTTGAAGCCGTGTTGATTTGGGGATTGCCCTACCATTGCACTATGATCGGGAGTCTCTTGGGTTCGGCAGGCTATTACCGACGGCTTACACAGGATATTCCTGGATTGCCACTCTATTTTCTGGATTGACGAAGAAGGCGTCAAGTTCGAGTGGTACGATGCACGTGAGGAGAGTTACTTATTCCAGCAAGATGGTTGACCGTTGCTTCAGTTTTGACCTTACCTGACGATCGTGGTGAGTTCGTGGATTCTGGCAATGCATCGAGGTTTGGATTAGGTTGTGTATTGATGCTGTGTAACAGAGCGGTGGCTCATGATTTCAGGCAGTGGAAACTTTATGAGGCTATGTATCCTATGTATGATTTAGTGTAGCTGTCCTTATGTTAGCATCAGAGAGTTCGAGACACTACAGTTATGGCGTGCAGCGAGGTGTAGGACGTACACTGATCACTTGAGTTTCATCCACTTGCATTCTCGGCTAGATTTGGGCTTGAGGCAGTGTAGATGGTTGAGGTCGATTAACGACTATGGCTGCACCTTTGAGTTTGTTCGAGAAAGGCTAGTGGTTGCACTTTGACTATCCATTTGGGATGTTGTTGCTGATGCATTCAGTCGAGAGTCCGGATTTTAGTGTTTCGTGTGTGTGTATGACTCAAGTTTCCGTGTTAGCCGAGTTGCGAGCTATGTGAGCTGAGTTCAAGCGTGATGATGTTGAGGCTCGTGGTTTCGCGCACATTTGGCGCTAGTGATGCGAAAATGTATCAGATACTTCGAGTTTACTACTCGTGACGCAACATGGAAGAGTATGTAGCAGCTTGTGTGTGCAGATGCTACATTTGTCGACTGGCGATAGCTATGAGGCAGAGATTTGCCGGAGAGTGTCAACCATTTGAGATTTCCGATTAGACGTGGCGTTTGTTGCTGTGGTTTTTTGTGCCAGTACGCACTTCGGTTGGTGGTACCAGTTATCAGGCTATTGTGGACCATTTGATGAACTTAGTACGTTTCCTTGTATTTTTCGGAAAAGGATTTTAGTGGCATAGCTGTGATTGGCGGAGGTTGTCCATTCCCGTGGTGTACCTGTGTCCCAGTTCGCTAGTCGAGGTAATCAGCTACGATTGTGTGTTGGTGAGCTTTGCAGCGAACATTGAGGACCAGATTACGAGTTAGTATCGGTTCTTATCCTCATATTGGTGGGCGATCTTTGAGGACTATACAGGCCTTGGAGGGCATGTTGTGGATCTCGGTATTGCAGTTCCGGAGGATTCTGGACCAGCAGTTCCAGTTGTTCGAGATTGCATACAGTACCGGTTTGTGGACCACTATGATTTTGATATTGCATGATGTCGTTTTGAGGAACGATGTTGTACTCCATTGTGCTGAAGAGAGTTTGGTTTGAGTTTGAGTTGACATTTGATTCGGATTTTGTGAAATGTGCTACCACAGATTGTCAGATTAGCGGAAATGGGTTGATTGTTGCTCGAGTTCGATATTTGGGCTGTGTTGATATGAATGTGTTGAGTTATGAATTGCTACGTTGTTTTGATCCGTGTGTGATCATAGGCGAGTTTGTGTTGTGCCATATAGTTCGGCGTCGCCTATATTGTTGGCTTTTATGTATGTTGTGTTATGTTCCGTGTGGCGGAACTACGTTTCAGGTTTGTTACGTGTTGTGTACCCTATCTGTTCCTTATGCAGGAACACTTGGCGATTGTGCTGAGCCAGTTCAGATTCGAGATTTGAGGGAACAAGGATTTCAGCACGGTGTTATCTCATATTGTGGAGTCAGTTGTCAGAGTTGTTCAGTTGATGTTGTCGTTGAAGAGTTGAGCAGTATGCAGACACAGTGCTCCTATGTTTAGCCGACAGACCCGGAAATTTCGAGGTCGAAAATTTTTTAAGGGGGGTGGATTTGTGACGACCCGGACCAGAATCAGCAGTATGATCAGCTGTATACGTGAGTTATCGCATAATCGCAGATTGCCGACAGTTGATTGGATCGCCAGGCTCGTTAACAACTTAATTTTTGGCTGAGAATTGGAGCTGAGTCTCTTCACGAGAGTCGTAGTACATGTGATTTCGAGTTCATGGGCGGTTCCGGATCGTTATTTGGACGACCGAGGAATTAATTATGAATATTTGAAGTTTGGATTCAAATGGTGGTGCTCTAAACGACTAAATTATCGGACGAGAATTTGGTTTCGGTTTCTTCACGGAAGTTGTTAAGAATTTAATTTCGAGCTCGTGGGAACTTCCGGAGCATTGTTCTAAGTTACGAAGATTGAGTTGTGAATATTTCCGATTGTTGATTATTTAGTCGGTTTAAATATGTGTTGGTTTGAACAGTTGACGTTTTATCCGTTTGGCCGATGTGTTTGACTTCGGATGATAATTGAAGACCATGTCAAGACGAGTTTGTGGCCACGAGAATTATCAGAATCGGAGTTACAACGCGAGAGTTACGTGTGTTTGAAGTTTATTGAAATACGAATTATGGGGTTTCTATTTCGGGTAAGTCTATATACGGAAGTTTCCTTTTTGGGCAGGTCAAACCTTCCCATTTGGGGGTTGACCCGGTCAACTCGTGTTGACCGAGTTGGGTACGACGGAGGACGTCGGCCTCCATGGCGGCGACGGGATTTTAGCCACCTCCGGGCTTGGCCCGTGGCTCTTTCTACTCGCCATGATGCCTTCTTCAACTTCCCGGCCTCTATGCACGGCGAGGCTCGCTGGAGGAGGAGCAAAAATCCGACCAAAGTTGATGAAAATTTGAGGAATTCGGGTTCAACTTTTCAGGCCGATTCGAGCTGAATTTTGGGGTGGGCTTTGTAGCCCTCATCACCATGAAGCTACCATGTAAGTTTGGTGATTCAATTCGATGTGTACATGGAGAATTTTGGGTTTGAATTTTGTGTTCTAATTCGGTTTTGCTTGAAATTGGATGAGTTAGAGATTGAATTGGCCTTCGGTGCAGTTGACAAAGTTGCTCAGTGGACAATTTTGAGTGGAATAGGGGTTGCTCCGCCGTAAAATTCTCCGGTCGGCGGCAACGTCGCTGTGGACGGCGGTCAACGGTTTGACTTTTTGGATTTTCGACAAGTTGTATGTCATTTGACTCGAAATCGCGCCCCGATCGCAGTAGGGAGGTTCGTTTCTCGATTTGAGCATCCGAATGTATTGCGAGGTATTGAGGTGTACATATACGGATTTTCGACGATTCGTCGACTTTGAATTACGTGTTTCCGAGAACGGTGGTTTCTCGTGATTTGTTTTGAAATGTCGAGTTATGACTTTGAGTATTGAATTTTGTGAATATTCAGGTGTTCGTGATCGTTCTTTTGGCGAGGGACGTTCCGCCGGATCACGGGTTAACGCGATACGCGTTACGCCAGTCTGTGAGTGGACAAGTTTATATTTTCACAGTTGATTTGCGAGTTCGTGGATTTTATGATTTTCGTATTTACGTTATACGATATTGTGATATGTATTGTTTTCGGAGGTATTGTTTTATATTTATTGGTGATGACATTACTGCATCGATGCTTCGACTACTCGGCTGATCACCGGTAGTCCACCAGAGTTGAGAGGTCCTCTGCGCAGGGTTGAGAGGTCCTCTGTATGCCGCCAGGGTTGAGAGGTCCCTTGGCCTATCACCGTCAGGTTTGAGCGATTCACCTGACGTCGGGTTTGAGAGGTCGCCCGACAACCTCCATATGTATATGTTTTCCGAACTCGCACTGTTTTATATTGATTATGTATATAAACTGGTGAAAGGCATATGTTTATTTTCGTCCACTCAATCTAACGTTTTTATTTGCCTTTCCCCTGGGCTTTTCGGTTTCCGTGCCCAGTTTGCAGTTCAGGCTCTGGTGTCGCACGTCGTGGTCGGAGGCATAGTGCTCGAGCTACCTTGTTTCTTCCAATAGGTTTATTGTTCTACCTACTGTGGTATACGTATATGATTATGTATTAGAGGTCGCTCTGAGCTTTCTGTTGTTTATGTTATATGATTTTACTCCGGATTTCAGTAAAGTATAGATATATTTATTGATTTACTTTACTGTTGATATATTGAGAAATCCGGATGGGATTGGTGCCCACGGTTTGCTTTTTGTGGCATAGGATGAAGTGTATTTTCCGCGTGCAGGTAATGGTAATTCCACGATAGTAACGAAACTCTGCCAAAATTTCTACGATTTTTGTTGGTTCGTATTTTCGAAGGGGTTCGATTCCGGTTTAGGGAGCTAAATCGGGGTTGGGTTCTTTCAAATTCAAACTGAGTTGGAGGTGGATCGGGTTAAAGAGTTGGTGGTTATTGGTAAGCTTGAAAACTTGTGGAACATGTAGAATTCCTTTTGAAGGCAGAGATCGAGGATCTCTTGGCTGACTAGTGGTGATAGGAACACACATTTCTTTCACCTTTCTACCATCTTGAGGAGAAGCTTAAATCAAATCAGTCGTATTAACGTTGGTGCTAACATCTATATTACTACTGATTCTGATATTAGAACTCACTTTGAGGACTATTACTCTGATCTTTTCTCTACTTCTGGCCCGAGAGATTGGAATGGTGCACTTGATGGAGTAAACCAGGTGATTACTATTGAGCAGAATAATAACTTTATTAGAAGTTTTAGTAGAGAGGAGATTCGCGAAGCTGTGGCACATCTTAATGTTTGGAAAGCTTCTGGTCCTGATGGTTTGCGGGATCGTTTTACGACAAGTATTGGGGGACCGTTGAGGAAGATGTGATGTCTGCTGCTTCTTTTTTCAACAATCCTTGTTCCTTTTTGTCTTGTTCTTTTTATACTATTTTCAGCCTTATTCCTAAGTCACTGAAGCCAGAGTTGGTCACACAATTTTGTCCTATCAGTTTTTGCAACAATTCCTACAAGATCATTTTCAAGGTGTTGGCTAATTATCTAAACGGTGTTTTGCCAAACCTGATCTCTAAGCAGTAGAACGCTTTTGTTCCGGGTCGACCGATTTAAGACAGTGTTATTTTGGCACATGAAGCTTTCCACTACCTTAGGCTGAGGAAGTCTACAAAGAAGTTCAAGCTTGGGTTGAAGATTAACATGATTAAAGTCTATGATATGGTGGAGTGGGATTTCCTTGAAGTTATGTTATGCAAGATGGGTTTTCATAGGCAGTGGGTGGAGATGGTTATGAAGTGTGTGAGATCAGTGTCTTTCACTATTCTCATCAATGACAAAGTTGGGAAGCCCTTCTCTCCCCCTCGAGGTCTTTGGCAAGGAGATCCCCTTTCCCTTATCTTTTTCTCTTGGTGAGTGAAGTTTTGTCTTTGAATATTACAAGGGCTGTGCAAGAGAAGAGGTTAGTAGGAATCAATCTAAGTAAACAGTGTCCAAGCATCTAACACCTATTTTTCACGGACGACTCACTGTTTTTCTTGAATGCTTCCGTTCAAAATTATGAGGCATTCATATGCATACTTTAATTTTGCAGTATTGTGAGGCTTCGGGACAAGGTATTAACACTGCTAAGTCATTTCTCTTCTTTTTGCCTAATTTCCCCTTGGAACTCAAGGATCAGGCGGCAGAGGTGTTGCAAATTCTGCCGTCTATGTCTCCTGGGACCTATCTGGGTCTTCCTACACATTGGGGAGGCTAAAAAAAGCTCTCTCTCTCTCTCTCTCTCTCTCTCTCTCTCTCTCTCTCTCTCTTATGTTTGGGAAAGGGTGAAACAAAAATTGGAAGGGTGGAGCTCGGAGTTTTTGTCTTAAGCTAGCAAGGAAATTCTTATTAAGGCTGTTGCAACAGCTATCCCTGCCTACCCAATGTCTTTCTTTAAGATGCATGTATCCCTTTACTGGGCTATTAATTCAGATTTAGCGTATGGAGGGACCGTAGGTTACAAAGTTCTGTTGATGGAAGGATTCATCCTATGCCAAACTCTATCAGGTTCACTCTGTTATTGGCAAAGGATATTTTGGATGTTGACAGTGGTGAATGGAAGATTGATCATATCATCCCGTTTATTTCGGTTGAGGAGGCCACTGCTATCAAGAAGATTAAACGTGGGAATCCGTCCATTCCGGATATGATTATTTGGCATGATGAGAAGTCGGGGCTTACTTAATGAAGTCTGGTTACAAAGCTATTTTTAAGAGCATTGGCCAGATTTTGGGTGCTTCTTCATCTAGAAGGGTTAGTGATAAGGTCTGGAAGGTAATCTGGAAGTCTAATTATATTCCCAAAGTTCATCACTTTGTGTGGAATGCGGTGAGGTATGCTCT
The DNA here is from genome assembly GCA_946800695.1 of Geum urbanum. NCBI lineage: Eukaryota > Viridiplantae > Streptophyta > Magnoliopsida > Rosales > Rosaceae > Geum > Geum urbanum. The sequence continues at coordinate 48,389,363 of OX327002.1, read as the reverse complement.
ACCATACTTTTTGAGTCTTTTCAAGAAAAAAGGATGTTATCTCCCCGTTATATTATATATGTTTCTACCAAACTCCGCGAGGATTTCTAGTAGAAGTGCGGATGTGGCTATTTCGGATTATCTGAGTTGTCGCGCGTATATCGTCATTTACCTGTTGTTAAGTAAGAGTAATACACCAAACGGGCGTTAGGAGTCTTGACGGGGTGTTCCCGCCTTCGACTCTCCGACGCCCTAGTTAGTGTATGCAATATAACAGTAGTATTGGTAGAGTAACGGGCGTACCTTGTGTCTATCATAAATGTGTTGCTTATATTGGTGGTTGAGTATGGAGTCTTTTGATGCTTTTAAATGTGGGATCCTGTCTTTTGAACATAGCTAGTCCTGGTATCTTCCATTTGTCGTACTGAACGCGTGGACGTTCGGATGGTGTAGTTTTCTTGTTTAAAGTTGGAGCTTGTATTGTTGTCATGCGTTTGGTTTAACCTGTGTTGACCCGTTTGTAGTGACTAAGTGTGCGATAACTGTGTGTCACGGGATCACACACTAACAAATCCCCCAAGTCCCCAAGTCAAGGGAATCAGCTCTTGATTGGGGAGTTGCAAAGCTTTTTCTGGTTTGCACACGTGGTCACTCGAGGAGGGGTCCGCACCCTAGTAACCCCGAGTCCCCCAACTTTTTGATGAAGAGCTGGTTTGAGGTCGAATTTCGAATGTTCGTGCCGTGGGGCTACTTGTCTTTATCACTCGTCCCACGATAATGCGATCGTTTGTTGCCGTTCTGCTATCGGGGTAGACTCCAAAACTTGATGTTGTTGTTTGGATCCGCTCATGTGGCGACAAGTGATGTTGCTACTTGTCCCACGATAGCGCAAGCATAATTGCTAATTGCCTATCGGTATTGCTCCATCGGGATGATGCGTAACGGGAGGTCCTAGACCTCAGTTCGTTAGCCCCGATCAATGGCGCGGGTCATAATGGTATCAACCGTGCCCATGATAGCGCAAGCATAATTGTCACATGCCTATCAGTATTGCTATATCGGGAGGTCCCAGACCTCAGTCTGTTAGCCTCGATCAATAGCGCAGGTCATGATGATATCAACCGTGCCCATGATAGCGCAAGCATAATTGCCACTTGCCTATCGGTATTGCTATATCGGAAGGTCCCAGACCTCAGTCTATTAGCCTCGATCAATGGCGCAGGTCATGATGGTATCAACCGTGCCCATGATAGCGCAAGTATAATTGACACTTGCCTATCGGTATTGCTCTATCGGGATGATGCGTAACGAGAGGTTCCAGGCCTCAGTCCGTTAGCCCCGATCAATGGCGCAGGTCATGATGGTATCAACCGTGCCCATGATAGCGCAAGCATAATTGCCACTTGCCTATCGGTATTGCTCTATCGGGATGATGCGTAACGGGAGGTCCCAGACCTCAGTTCGTTAGCCCCGATCAAGGGCGCAGGTCATGATGGTATCAACCGTGCCCATGATAGCGCAAGCATAATTGCCACTTGCCTATCGGTATTGCTATATCGGGAGGTCCCAGACCACAGTCTATTAGCCTCGATCAATGGCGCAGGTCATGATGGTATCAACCGTGCCCATGATAGCGCAAGTATAATTGCCACTTGCCTATCGGTATTGCTCTATCGGGATGATGCGTAACGAGAGGTTCCAGGCCTCAGTCTATTAGCCCAAATCAATGGCGCAGGTCATGATGGTATCAACCGTGCCCATAATAGCGCAAGCATAATTGCCACTTGCCTATCGGTATTGCTCTATCGGGATGATGCGTAACGGGAGGTCCCAGACCTCAGTCCGTTAGCTCCGATCAATGACGCAGGTCATGATGGTATCAACCGTGCCCATGATAGCGCAAGCATAATTGCCACTTGCCTATTGGTATTGCTTTATCGGGATGATGTGTAACGGGAGGTCCCAGACCTCAGTTCGTTAGCCCCGATCAATAGCGCAGGTCATGATGGTATCAACCGTGCCCATGATAGCGCAAGCATAATTGCCACTTGCCTATCGGGTGGACTTCCGAAAGGATGTTGCTGTTTTCAAAGTGGGCCCCTCTTGTCTTTTCGTATCCCGACCTTTTCGACTTCGTAACGGTTATCTGTCGCTTGACATGCTCGTGTGTCAGACAGTTTTTTCCAGTTGTTAGCTGCATGCGTGACGCGTGGTGCGCCGAATTCGAAGCGGTAGGGTAATTAATTTTGGCGGGAGCGCGCGAGGCGCGTGAGACACGTGTTGTAATCCTACGGTCGGAAATGCTGAAAATAAACGGTAGGCATTCGCCTAAGGTTAGTTTTGCTGCCTATAAATAGTTTGGTATTTTCACTTTCACCTTTTACACTTTTGCTGCTCAACTAAAACTCTGCGAAAACGTTCTCTCGGAGCTGCTTGTTATCAATTTGGAGTGTTTTTGCTTGCTATCTCGTGAATCTTCCTCTTATCTCTTCAAAGGTAAATTCCTTGTTCTTGTTGCTTTTGAAAACTGTTTGTAGTGATTTCTATAGTTTGGGGTTTTGCTATTGTGGAGTACGTTTGGCTGGGTAAGGTATTGCTTTCCTTTGTGTTGGTGCTTTTAAAAGAATTTCTGGGCTTTTCTGGGTGTGTTGCGAAAAGGGGGAGCCTGCTTTTGCTGGGGGATTGGGGTCACGACACTCTATGCGTTCGTCGTTTGGCTTATGCCCTATTTTCTTTTCTCTTTAGGACTACGGAATTAGTAGCTTTATTCAGCGTTGAGTCCCTTCCGCAAACCTCTAGGTTCCGTATAGGGTCTCGTGGTTCATCCTCTAGTGTTTCGGACTCTTTGTCTGATGGCGTACTGAGCGCCTCCCCGCTATCCGTTAACGCTAGTGGTGCTTTGCATAGGTCGTCAGTGCTGAATATGGAGCGAAGTGGATCGATGGATGAGCGGTCCGAGTGGCCAGGTGGCTCGATGGTGCCGAGTGGTGAGGCATCCTCTTCTTCCGGGGGGTCGGACGGTTACGTTATTCTCCCGCGCGGTGAACGGGCGTCTGGGGGTGCCCTTCCCGTGCTTCCCCAGGGCGGGCCCGTGTTGTGGCAACTTGCTGATGGCCAAGTTGTGCAGGAGCCAGAGGGGTCCCCGTCAGTGTGTGAGATCGAGCGATGGTACCGGGACTACCATATTCCCCGTACGGTGAAGCTGAGGGCCCTCCGTCAAGGCGAGTCGTTCACAGGTCCTCCGCGCGGCTACGTGTGCGTGAGCTAGTTTCAGCTCAAGGTAGTGTTAAAGCTTCCCTTCCACCCGTTCTTTCAGTATATGCTCGCCCTATTCAATATCATTTTAGGCCAATGCGGGCCGACGTTGACGCGCGTGCTGATCGCCTTCCACAACATCTGGAAGCTCAGTGAGCTGCAGTTCCCCACACGAGCGGAGATCAGGCATTTCTTCTGTTTGAAGTATTCTCCCCGCATGAAGGACAAGGGTACGATAACGGTGGAGCCCCGAATGAAGTGGTGGTTAACGGAGCCCCGAAGCCCCCTTCCTCTTCCACAGCCTGGCGCAGGTATCATTGTCTTGTTGGAGGTGAATGGGAGTTCGACAAGCCGGATGGTGCTCTATCGCGTGGGCGCGATCAGATACATCGAGTCCCCAAATCTTTTCAACCGCTAGGTGTGGTGTTGTAGTGTCGGCTAACGGCGTTTGCTTTCTTTGAAGTTTTGTATTCGTGCTTGCTAATGAGTTTGTGTTTTTGTAGACCAAAGTTCGTACCCTCTCACCCGTTTGGAGGAAAAGCGGTTGGCGCGGATTAAGTTTGCCTTCGACCCCCACCCGGACGCGCGAAATTTCTGGGCTGCCAATCACTGGGAGCTTGTCGAGCGTTGCGGTCTCTCACTGCCCCTGGTATGTTTCTTTCCTGTTTACTGCGTTTGTTCATTCCGTTTGTATGGGTTGTCGGGCTTACCCTTGTATTTTTCTTGTTGCAGCCAAGATGAAAAAGTCTAGATCTTCCACCAAGCAAAATGCCGCCCACCAACGTATGTTGGTGCTCATGGAGAGGGCCCGGCAGGCTCGCATGGTCGTTAAAGATGCGATCGACCGTCTTGTGCAGGGTGATACTCCCCAGGGCATGATCCACCCTCCGAACTGCAATCAGTACCTCGATCCGATACCGGAGGTGGACAAGGAGGTTCAAGCCGTGGGCGCGGAGTTCGGGGTCTCTGCCGCTACTCCCGAGGTGCGGGGTGAAGAAGTGGCCCTCGACACTCGAAGGGGGGAAGAAGGTGAGCAGGCCCAGAAAGATCGCCTCCGCCAGAAGAAGGAGACACGCAGTAAGGAGTGCGGCGAGCGTCGCGTTAAACGCGGGGATATGCGCTCGAGCCAAGGCAAGTCCTCCTCCACCAACATGGGTTCCTCCAGGAGTTCCTTCGAGCTCTCCCCCATCCCGCCAACCTGGAGAAGCGGATGCACGCCGGTCTGCTCCCTCGATGAGGAGGCCGGATGGTCAAGGCACCTCGAGCCGTCCACTGAAGCGCTCCCGTGGTCCGTCCACCGAGGCCACCGCGGCCGTCACTGTCGCGGTGGCTGGCAAAATGGCGCTCTCCTCGGAGTTCATTGACTGTATCCAGAGCTCCATAGGTGCGGGGATCGAGTCCCCCCAAAAGTGGTGTCAGCTGGGCGCCAATCCGAGCGAGTCCCTCAACGCAACGTTTGACACTTGCACGCAGCTCCAACACTAGCTTTCCCTCATCAAAGGGCTCGAAGGGTTGATGCTACAGACCACGATGCTATCCAAGGCGAGGGCTGAGAATAGGCGTCTGCAGGCTGATGTTGGTAAGCTGCAGCAGGCCCTGACCAAGTCCACCGATATAGCCAATCGGAAGATCGCCCGAGTGAACGAGCTTGCACGCGAGGCGGATGAGCTAAGGAAGGACTTGGGGGATGCGCAATCTGGGTCGCAATCCTAGAAACTGACCTTGCCACCCTCTGGTCATCCAGCGGTACACTCATTGCGGAGCTGGAGCGCGAGCTTGCAGAGGCCCAGGCGCATGGGGTAACGGAAGAGGTTTGCATGAAGATTGCGGAGGAGGCGGTAACCGAGTTCAAGGCGTCTTCCGAGTTCGAGAAGGTCAGGGCTGATGCGGTTCAGGCTTTTAAGGATTTAGACGAATTCGAGGACTTGGTTGCTGCTGAGGCCAACGTCCAATGTGAGGACTTCTCCTCGCTCGTGCTTCCATTCGTGAAGGTGTATGAGTTCGAGGCGTGGCAAGCTGCTGAGGCCGAAAAGCTGAAGCGTTTGCTCGAAGAGCCTGAGGTCGCTGTGCCTTCTGATGGGGTGACCGAGCAAAATTGTGGGGTTGATGCAATGGATGGAGCCAACTGACTATATTTTTGTTTTCTTGCTTTGTAGTTTTTGTTTTTGCTCTTGCGCCTGCATGCGTTTTGCTAGACGTGTAATTTTTGGAATATATAAGTACCTTTGTTTTGTTTACATTGCTTGTCTGAATGCGTTTGATGTATACTTACATTGTTATCGGCACAAAAGAAAAATGTGTGATCATGCATATACAAAAGGTTACACAATCACTAGATGTACGCACGTTAGGGCCATTCAAACGCAGGCAGATGAACACTTAGCGGAAATATTTCCTCAAGTGCTGCGTGTTCCAGGGGTTGCATATCCTCCTTCCAAACATGTCCTTGATGTAAAACGTACCCGGGCTTACGACTGCGTCGATGACGTAGGGACCTTCCCATGACGGGAGTAAGCCTTTTGGCTTCGTTTGAAATACCTTCATGACCCAGTCCCCTAGTTGAAGCGGACGCTCCTTTACACATTGGTTGAATAGTCGAGCGACTCGCTGCTTGTTTGTGGTGTTGTGAAGATGTGCAGTGTCTCGTCTTTCCTCTAGGAGGTCGTTGTCGAGTCTAAGTCCTTTCGCCATTGGTGGTGGGGTCGTAACTTTCAATTCTTGGGCTCCTATATGTGAGCTCGAGTGGTAGTACGGCCTCCGTTCCGAATGTGAGGCTGAATGGGGTTTCTCCTGTTGCTGCTGTTGCGGTCGTTCGGATTGACCATAGTATCTCGGAGAGTAGTGTGGGCCATCGTCCATACCAAACGTCTCCTTTTTCGATGAGTTTGATCTTCTTCTTGATTCCCTCCTTGATGATTTTGTTTGCCACTTCTACCTGCCTATTTTTCTGGGGGTGTGCTGGCGATGCAAATATTAGATTGGTGCCTTGCCTCTTGCAAAATACCTTGAGCTCGTCGTTGTGGAATTGGGGCCCGTTATCGGTGATGATGTTGAGTGGCGTGCCATAGCGACAATAGAGAAAACGCCACAGGAATCTCTTCACCTTTTCGGTCGTGATTTTGACCATCGATTCCGCCTCGATAAATTTGGTGTGGTAGTCAATGATCACGATGATGTATCGATATTGGCCCTTGGATTTCAGAAGTTCTCCGATGAGATCGAGTCCCCACTGTGCAAACAGAACAGGAGATGTGAGGATCGATAGGGGAACCGCGGGCGCGTGATTTTTGTGTGCGTATAGTTGGCACTGGTGGCAGGTCATAGTGATCGCGGTTGCATCTGCATGGATGGTGGGCCACCAGAATCCACTTTGGAGTGCCTTCTGTGCGATGGATCGTGCTCCCGCGTGGTGGCCGCATACGCCCGAATGGATTTCTCCGAGTATCTTGTCGCCTTGCTCCGGTGTGACGCATTTGAGGTTCGCCCACATCTTCCCTTGTCTATACAGGCTGTTGTATCGGATGCTGAAGTTGACTGCTCTGGCTATGATGTTTCGCGCTTGTGCCCGGTCTGCTGGTAATTCGCCCCATGTTTTGTATTTGACAATTGTGTCCATCTAGCTGGCTATGTGTGGCTCGACCGTGAAGATTTCTTCTGGCATTTTCGTGATGCTTGGTCTCTTTAGGACTTCCACTATTAGTTTCCCTGGCTCTGTCTGTACGGGCGATGTTGTTAAATGAGCGAATGTGTCTGCCTTGGTGTTTCTTTCCCTTGCGATATGGTTGATGTTGAAGAACTTGAGCTTGCTTAACATTGTGCGTACGTGGTCAAGGTATGCCATCATCGTATCACCATTTGTCTTGAAATCGCCCCAGATTTGGTTGACTACCAGTTGTAAATCGCTGAAGATGTTGATGCTTGGGGCCTCAGAGTTTCGGGCCATTTGTAGACCGGCGATAAGAGCTTCGTATTCAGCGTTGTTGTTTGTTGCTTTGAATTCGAATCTTAGCGCGTATTCTGCCCATACGCCCCCTGACCCGGTGAGGATGATCCCAACCCCACTGGTATTCTTGGTGCATGATCCGTCTACGTAAAGGTTTCATGGTGATTTGGGGTTTGGAGGTTCTTCCTTGGGAGGCTCCGTGCTATCGGGTGGCGTATCGAGGACAGGCCGTGTTGCCCCTTCGGCCTCTGTGTATTCAGCTATAAAATCTGCGATAGTCTGACCCTTTATTGCTATTTGGGGCGCATAATGGATGTCGTACTCACTTAGCTCGACGGCCCATCTCGCCAAATGGCCATTGTGGTCGGGCGATTGCAATATCTATTGTAATGGGACATTGGTAAGAACGTAGATGCTGTGGGCTTGAAAGTATGGCCTGAGTCTCCTTGCTGTTGTAACGAGTGTAAGCGTCACCTTCTCGATCATTGGGTAACGGGTCTCGGGAGGTGTCATGCCCTTTCCGGCAAAGAAAACTGGCAGTTCAGAATTTGTTTCTCTCCGAACTAGGGCCGAATTGACGTCCGTTAGAGACGCGGATGGGTATAGATATAGGGTTTCTCCCTTTACAGGTCTGGACAAGAGAGGGATTGAGGTGAGGTATTGCTTGATGGATGCGAATGCGGCTTCACAGTCGGTTGTCCAAACGACGCTTCGCTTGTTTGTCGTTTGGAGGGCCTTGAAGAACGATGCGCATTTGTTGGAGTAGGGGGAGATGAAGCAATTAAGGGATGCCAGTTTTCCCGTTAGGCTTTGGAGTTCGGCCTTAGTCGTGGGGGGTTGCATGTTTAGTATCGCCTTGACCTTTGTTATTGAGGCCTCGATGCCCCCCTTGCTGATGATGTATCCGAGAAACTTGCTTGTTGTTACGCCGAACGTGCATTTGGCGGTGTTCAATCGCATGCCGTTCTTGATCAGGAGTTCGAGTACGGTTCGCAGGTGTTCGGGATGATCTGTTGCCTTGGTGCTTTTGACCAGCATGTCGTCAATGTAGACTTTTACAATTTTGCCCGTTAGCCCGTCAAATATGATGTTCATTAATCTTTGGTAGGTAGAGCCTGCGTTCTTGAGAACAAACGACATGACTACATAATAATAGAGCCCTTTGTCCGTTGTGAAGCATGTGGCCTCCTAGTCTTCAGGGTTCATGAGGATCTGGTTGTACCCCGAGTATGCATCCATCATGGATAGTAGTTCGTGCCCGGCAGTGGCGTCTACGAGTTGATCGATCCGGGGTAACGGGGAAACTGTCTTTCAGACAGATCTTGTTCAAATTACTATAATTTATGCACATGCGCCAAGATCCGTTGTGGTTTTTGACCATGACGGCATTGGGGATCCATTTTGGGTAGTCAACTTTTCAGATGAAACCGATTTTCTGCAGTCTGTCTACCTCCGTGTGCTTAGCCGTATATCGTTCCTGGTCATACGCCCGCCGCTTCTGCTTTATCGGCTTTGCATGTGAGCTGATGCTGAGTTTGTGGGAGATAATGCTTAGGGTGCTTCCGGGCATGTCTGCGTAAGACTATGCAAATACCTGCTGGCAGTCCGTTAGGACCTGGATTAGTCGAGCCTATGCGAATCATGCGCTTCGGGTGTTCGTAGGACAGTTGTATCGTGCGTTGCCCTTCTTGCTCCGTGGTAGGCCGAATAGTGTTCAGTCCGTCACGCGGGTTATCAGATTGCTGCTCTTTGGGAGAGCACTCCACCACTGCGAGTACCTCCAGTCGCGTGTTGTCTTTGTCCAGCCGATCAATTTTTTCCACGAAATCATACCCCCTAACCGTGCCAATTCCGTAGTCTGTCAGGAACTTCCCCATGAGCATATGGCTTGCGATGATCAACCTTAGCTTTGAGATACTCGGCCTCCAAGGATCATGTTGTAGGATGTGCAGAGGTCTATGATAACGAAGTCTGTTCTGATCTCGCTCTAGGGGGGTTCCTGGTGCTCCGATGCCGAATCGCATGTAGTCGCTACCAAGGGGGTAAGTGGTTTCACCTGAGAAGCTGGCGATGCTCTCATGGTCCTGTGTCATCTTGCATTTCGAGCACTTGAGGCCTTCGTATGCCTCTCGAAAGATGATGTTGACGGAGGCTCCGTTATCGATGAGGATGCGCTTGACTAAGTATCGATCCATCACTCCGTCGATGACGAACGGGAGCGTGCTGTTCCGGTTGCCCTCTTCCTCATAGGTGAAGGTGATTGGAGGCCAATCCTTCCTGCCTGCTTTTGGTGGATTTCCGGGATGTACCGCAAATACGTCCCTAAGTCGGTGTTCTTCCCGTTCTTGTGGGTATTTGGCCTTTCGCTTCCCTCCCGAGTTATTGTTGATGATACCTATCGTTCATATATCTGTGGCCGAGCGTTCAGCGTTCGTCGCTCGGAAGATTAGCGTTCCATTTGTGTACAGTCGTTCGATTTCTCTGGCTAGGATTTTGCAGTCATTGGTGTTGTGGGTATTCAAATCATGATACATGTACCATGTTCCCCTGTTGTTCCGCATAGGGGCGATGTCGGGCGCCCTAGGCATGGGCGGGCGGATTTGTCGTTTATTCTGTTTGAGCAGTTCCTCGTTTGTGCCCTGGGTGATGGAGAAGGCTATACGTCGCTGGTGAGGATCTCTGGGTGGTGGGTTTCGCGGTGATGAACGTTCGCGATGCGCTTGCTGATACTGTTTGTTATTCTTGTGCTCGCGATAGTGATCTTCGCGCTTGCAGGATGTGGTGGGCTGTGCTTTTGGCAGTGGGTTTTTGTTTACATGGGGAGATGGCGGGTGATCTTGTGTGTAACCGTGTGTTTCGAGGTCGGTGTTGCACTTGGGCCTTGTGCCCCGTACACATGGGTTTCCACCAGTGCTTTTTGGACGATTAGGTCGATGATCTCGTCATACCCGAGGTGGTCCTTTCTGACCAGCTTCTCCACAAATGGGGTTCCCGTCAGGTTCTCTAATAGCGCCTTTTTTGCCACGTTCTTGTCGAGGTTCCTGCACGTGTTCGCAAGGGTCCTCCACCGATTGATGAAGCCGGATAAGTTTTCATTGTGCCCCTGACGGATCTTTAGAAGCGTGCTGGCGGTGTTATACTTGCCATGTAGCCGGTATCGCTTGAGGAAACACTCCGTGAGCTCTCCTAACGAGCGAATGGATCCTGTGGGCACCTCGTAGAACCAGTTTCGTGCTTCTTCCGTCAGCGTCTCTTGGAACAGGAAACAGAGGGTTGCGTTCGAATATCGAGTACCCGCGGTGGCGGATTGATACTCGTCGATGTGTGTTCGCAGGACTCCCTTCCCGTTGAACCTGCTGATCTTGACGGTTTTGGAATACGGATCCCTGCCCAGTGCCCGGATATCATCCGATAAGGGGCTCACACGGGGAGTGTACATTCCTTTTGGCTCGGTGTGCGTGCTTTTCTTGAGTGATGTGATTTCGGCCTCCATCTCTGCCATTTGCCGGAGCATGGCGTTATCAACTGTCGCGGTAGGTTCCTCATCATCGTACTCCTGTGTTCTTTCGGGCGGTGGTGGAGGTCCCGGGAGTCGGTTGTTTCGTAGTCCCCATGGTGGGTCGATTCTGATGACTTGCCTGCTCGTTCCTGGCTCCTCTGTTAGTCCTGATTCCTCTCGTTGGGTCTCATAGCTCCGGATGAACGCGTCAAGTCAATCCTCCAAGCGCTGTCGGGCTTGGCGTTCCTGGTCTCTTTCGGTTCGGGCCGTTTGGAGTTCCTTCGTGAGGTGGGCTGCTGCTTCGTCCTCCATCAGGTCGTTGATGCTGCTGATCGTATCTACGGGTGCGTCTCTTGTCTTCCGACTTTCGGGTGTAATGTGGTCTGTCACCATCTTTGCTACTATGGTTTCGGGTAGTTTACGATTGCTCGTTTCCCATAGACGGCGCCAATTGTTTCTACCAAACTCCGCGAGGATTTCTAGTAGAAGTGCGGATGGGGCTATTTTGGATGATCTAAGCTGTCGAGTGTATATCGTCATTTACCTGCTGTCAAGAGTAATACACCAAAAAGACGTTAGGAGTCTTAAGGGGGTGTTCCCGCCTTCGACTCTTCGACGCTCTAGTTAGTGTATGAAGTATAACAGTTGTATTGGTAGAGTAACGGGCGTACCTTGTATCTGTCATAAATGTGTTGCTTATATTGGTGGTTAAGTATGAAGTCTTTTGTTGCTCTTCGATGTGGGATCTTGTCTTTTGTTGCTCTTCGATGTGGGATCTTGTCTTTTGTACATAGCCAGTCCTGGTATCTTCCGTTTGTCGTACCGAACGCGTGGATGTTCGGATGGTGTAGTTTTTTTTTGTTTAAAGTTGGAGCTTGTATTGTTGTCATGCGTTTGGTCTGAGCTGTGTTGACCCGTTTGTAATGACTAAGTGTGCGATAACTGTGTGTTATGGGATCACACACTAACACTCTATGTGGGAAATTTAAGGAATCTGTTCAGCATTGTCTTTTACTTTGCCCGTGGACGAAGCTGGTTTGGTTTGGTTGTAGTCTTGGTTTTCGGATTCAAAAACTTAGGGTCACTTCTTTGGATACTTGGATTTTGGATACTGTTATGGGACTGTCGCTGCCGGCATCCCATAACCCTGGTATCTCCCTCTTATTTTCAATCTGCTGTGGGGTATTTGGAAAGAGAGATGTAAGTTTGTGTACAGTGGAAAGCTTCCTGATACTAATGGTGTTATTCATGTGGCTGAGCTACTGGTTGAGGAGTTTAGGTGTGCTGTTGAGGTTGGTAGTGTGAGGAGGAGTGATAGGGGTGGCAGCTCCAACTTTTGGTCTGCTCCTTCGTCTCCCTTTGTGAAATTAGATACTGATGGGGCATGGAACTATAAGATAGGGGCTGCCGGTATTGGGGATATTATTAGAGATTCGAGTGGTTCATGCCTTGCTGGTATGGCCAAAGTGGTGGAAGTGGAGTCTGTTTTGGAAGTTGAGGCAACAACTCTTGTTCAGGGATTGAAGCTTTGTGTCTCCATTGGAGCTCAGTCGGTATTGATTGAATGTGACTCCATGGAATTGGTGGCAAACTTGAATAAAACAGTGGATATGGTTGATTGGAGGATCTATTCTTTTCTTCATGAGTTTCATAGACTTAAGTGCTTATTGTCACAAGTTTCATAGAGTTGGATCAAACGTGAAGCAAACCGTGTTGCGGATGCAGCTGCTAAGCTGAGGTTGTGTGACTTGTCGTGGGTCGATCGACTCCCAACCTCTATGGTCATTGTTTAGAGTAATGACGGAGTCCCGGAACCTCCATAAATTTTCTATCTTTAGGCTACCCAGTACTCTGAGGATCCATAAGTCTGCGGATTGATGTTATTTGGATTTTCTCGCTTTGTTTCGTCTTGTAAGGTTTATGTACTGTCTGTTCGTTGTTTCCCGGAGTTTTGGCTGTTGCCTGCTTCATCTTTAATGAATTGTCTTTCAGAGCAAAAAAAAGAAGAAAGAATATTTGTTTCGTCTTGTAAGGTTTATGTACTGTTTGTTCGTTGTTTCCCAGAGTTTTGGCTGTTGCCTGTTTCATCTTTAATGAATTATCTTTCAAAGCAAAAAAAAGAAGAAAGAATATATATATATATAAAAAAAAAAACAAAAAAGTAGGTCGGTAATACGGACGGGTCGGGTCGGGTAAAATTGAGGCCCAGTCGTGGAGCTCCGAATGTCAGTAGCAGAATAAACGAGGAGGGTATTTCATTCCCAGTCTCTGTCACTTGTTCACTTTCTCGGTCTGAGTCGGAGTTTGAAAATGGCGGAGCCTCCGAACCAAAAGCCATGGAAGGTGGAGTACGCCAAGTCATCAAGGTCGTCATGCAAAACCTGCAAAAACCCCATTGAAAAAGAAAACCTCCGATTCGGGAAGATGGTACAGGCCAAACAATTCGACGGCTTCATGCCCGTATGTAACTGCTCCTCTCTCTTTTTCCTTCTCTCTTTCTGTAAATTACAGTTATCTGTTTCTTCTTCTCATCATTGTTACTAACAGAACAGCAGCGAGTGATTTCTGCCCTCAATATAATGTTTTTACTGTTCATGCTCTTGCCTTGAAAGCGTAGACAATGCAGTCAATTTAATTTTTAGCGGATTAGGGGTTGGGTTTTCTTTGTATATTGTACTACATTGCCATTTATCATGACGTTTTGTCGGTAAAAAATTAAAATTTTGGGTAAAGATAGAAGCCTTTTTGGCTTTTCGAGCTTTGTGTAGCTCGGAGAGGTGTAAGTTGAGGCATGTTCAAAATATAATCAAGGATGATGTAGTGAATGTGGAAGCTTTATGGAGATACATATGGTGATTTTTGGCTTCCTGGAACATCTCTCCTGTAGTGTTATTACATTTCACCTAAATATCAGTGCATATAAGATAATTGAAGGTTGTTGATGCTTTCTGAATCAGATGTGGAACCACGCGAGTTGCGTAATGAAGAAGGCAAAGCAGATAAAATCGTATGTACTTTTGTAGTATTATTGTGTCTGATCTCTTCGGAGTGGAAATGGTTGTAGTAATTTAACTCTTATGATTTTGTTGTGTGTTTAGAACTGATGAAATTGAAGGCCTTGAGCTCCTTCGTTGGGACGATCAGAAGAAAATTAGAGATTATGTACAAAGTGGGGGATCAGGTGGCCCTGGTGGACCCTCAGATACAACAACACCAACAAGCAAAGCCAGTAGTACCGAATCTGGTATTGAAGTTTCCCAAACTTCTCGTGCTACTTGCAGGCTCTGTAGCCAAAAGATTTTAAAAGGAGAGGTTGGAAATATGTTTCTCCCTTTTTCATGTGCAATAATCTTTTGCATGGTTGGTTTGATATCTGTTTCTAGAAAGAAATCTGTAAGCCAAACTAAAATTTTAAGAGTTGATAATTATGAATGTCCATTTCTTAGTGCAAACAATATTTTATATTTGAAAATGTCCTTTCATCTACTTGGCTTTTCACGAGGATCAAATACATGGTCAATCTGCTTGCGAGTGTAGTGTTTCTGTAGTTTTCCGGAGTGAGATTGCATGGTTCCCCTCTAGTAAACTTGTAACTTGTGTATAAATGATATTTTGGTTTGTGATCAATTTAACCTCCAAACAATGAGAACGATTCTCTGCCCATCTTCCATGGACATCAAGCTGGAATCCCCCCATCTTGAGATAGCAAGACTCCATGTTTTGTTTAATTGTTTGTTTTTTATCTAGGTGGTACTGAAGTAGGTATCACTAGTTTAAAAATGCATATGCTAACACTGACAACAGAATTCTATGATTTTATCGAACAAAAGAAGAAGAACAAAAACAGAATTCTGCGTTGAACAAAAAAAAAATCATGGAAGATTATTTTAAATGTGTTTTATGTAGTTTTTCGGTTCTCCTTAATCAGGTAAAAGATGCTGACCACTTTCCATTAATGGCCTTACATCCCATTTATAGGTTCGCATATCAACCAAGCCTGAAAGTCAAGGAGCTAGGGGATTGGCATGGCACCATGCCAAATGTTACATGGAATCGTCACCATCTACTCAAGTAAAGAAGTTGTCTGGATGGGAGACCATCCCAGCTACTGATCAGGAATCTATGTCCGTCTTGTTTGATGGTATACAGTTCATTATATTTTTATTCTAAGTTTTTTATAACCTGTAGTTACCTGTAATCTTGTGTGTTTTTCCGTTATTGCTTGTCTTATTATAGTAGTCATTCTTTCAGGTAAAAAAGTTGAGGCACAAGAGCATAAAGAGATCCTGCCTTCAACTTCTAAAGCTGGCACGAAACGAAGAAAAGACTCGGATGCTGATCAGAAGTCAAAAGTTCCCAAGTCAGAAGGAGATGTGTCAACAAGCAGGGATGTGTCTGCAAGTAAGGCTACTGATATGGAGAGTAAACTGGAGGCGCAAACTAAAGAGCTGTGGGCTCTGAAAGATGACCTTAAAAAGCATGTGACAACTGTAGAATTGCGTAAAATGCTTGAAGCCAATAATCAAAGTTCAACAGGATCAGAGCTTGATTTGCGTGAGCGCTGGTAATACCTTTAACTCTTGTCTGAGTTGCAGACATTACTGTTCCTCCATTACTTTTTATCTTTGTTTAATTGCTATTTTATTACTTTCAGTTAGTTCGTCTTTTGTAATGGATTGGTTGTCTAGTAATTAGTAATATCTATTTATATTTTCTTATGTTTCAAGCTTGTACCCCCACTAAAGTTGGTTAAGTCGGATGTAGTTGTTGCAATTGATCACCAGTCTTCCTCCTTCTTAACCTGTATTGCGATGTTTCATGTTTAGTGCCGATGGAATGCTGTTTGGAGCACTTGATACCTGCCCACTCTGTTCCGGTCCTCTTCACTATTCTGGAGCCATGTACAGGTGCAATGGGTACCTATCAGCATGGAGCAAGTGTTCTTACTCTACTCAAGAACCTGAACGTCTCAAAGAGAAGTGGAAAGTCCCAGAAGATACAGAGAATCAGTATCTTCAGAAGGTATGTGGCTACTACTTGTGTCATTTAGCTTATTTAGGTAAGTAGTCATCCAAATCATAACTTGATTTTCATTTATTTTGTAGTGGTTTAAATCACAAAAGGGTGGCAAACCGGCACGGATACTGCCAGTGCCATCATCTAACAATCCTGGAGGTCAAACTCTCCAAAGCCAATCTCAGTTGGGTGCAAGCTTGGCAGATCTGAAAGTTGCATTTTGTGGATTACCCAAGGAATCCATTGTATGTTGACAATGATCTCTTTCCTCTTGTATTTTTCAGTATTTAGTTCTTACTATCTATCATAAATATCACATAACTGCAGTTTCAGTTCTGTCTATTTATTTCATCAAGGGTGATTGTGCAGGAAAAGTGGAATAGAGATATAGAGGCTGTAGCTGGACTGGTTCATGCAAAGATAAAAAAAGGCATGTGGATTTTGTAACCTAAAATTTGATTTAGCGTCTTGCCTTTTCCGTGATATGAGTTAATTTCTTTTAGCTCAACAACACATACTGCTGCTCAAAACTCATATTGCAGATAGTAATTGCTTAGTTGTGGGTGAAGGAGTAGATGACAAAGATACTGAGATGAAAAAAGCAAGGTTAAGATGTTATCAATTGCGCTTTTAGACTCAAGTATTTGCTAATGTGTTCTTGTTTGACTAAGATATGTTTCATTTGCAGGAGGATGAAAATACCAATTGTTAGGGAGGATTATCTAGTTGATTGCTTTAAAAGAAAGAAAAAGCTTCCGTTTGATCTTTACAAAGTTGAAGCTGCTGGTGAAGCTTCTAGCATGGTCACTGTTAAAGTGAAAGGGCAAAGTGCTGTTCATGAATCTTCTGGATTACAGGATACTGGTCACATACTCGAAGAAGGAGGAAGCATATATAATACAACTCTAAGCATGTCGGATTTATCAACTGGTGTTAATAGGTGCATTCGTTATAATTTATCTTTCTTGTTGCATACTATTTTCGTTTGACTTTAAAATTACTATGCTAACTCATTTATCTTTTCTATGTGAAGTTACTACATTCTCCAAATTATACAAGATGATAAAAGTTCAGACTGCCATGTGTTCCGTAAATGGGGACGTGTGGGGAACAACAAAATTGGAGGAACCAAACTGGAAGAAATGTCAAAACATGATGCAATATCTGATTTTAAACGTTTGTTCCTTGAGAAGACTGGCAATTCATGGGAAGCATGGGAACGAAAACAAAATTTTCAGAAGCAACCTGGCAGATTCTTTCCATTGGATATTGTACTGCTTAGTCATTTTCTTCTTCTTCTTCTTCTTCTTTTTCTATGAGAGAAAAAAATTTGTTGGTGAATCCTAGTAATATACCGTTTTTGATTATCTGTTTAAATTTTGGAACTTCCAGGATTATGGCGTTAACAAAGAGGTTTCAAAGAAAAATCAGAACAACGCACCCAGCAAACTGCCTCCTCAGTTAGCAGAATTGATGAAGATGCTGTTCAATGTAGAAACATACAGGTAATTGAATATTTTTTTTCTTTGTTTGTTATCTTCCCCTCGTTCGAATCTTTTTCATCTGTATCTGGATTGTATTTCTATGATACTAACCCTTCAGTATTGCAGAGCTGCCATGATGGAGTTTGAGATAAATATGTCAGAGATGCCTCTTGGAAAACTGAGTAAAAGCAATATCCAGAAGGGTAAACATTTTAAACACATTCTTTAAATTTGATGCACAGATAAAAAATTTAAATGTTCAAAATTATTTGCAAATAAATTTTTGCAGCTTTCTTACAATCTTCACTTTCTCTCATATTCTGCTTTAATCAGGTTTTGAGGCATTAACGGAAATACAGAATCTATTGAACAGTAACGATCATGCTCCTTCCATAAGGGATAGCTTGATTGTTGATGCAAGCAATAAATTTTTCACGGTGATCCCTTCTGTACATCCGCATGTTATAAGGGATGAGGATGATTTTAAGTTGAAGGTACATGAGCTCTGTTTTGTTATGTACTTTCATGTATTCTCATATTGTCAACCCAGTGGCCTTCATTCCTTTCCTTATTATAGGTGTTTAGTTTTGCGGGACTGAATTGAGGTCTGCTGTTGATTGTGTTGCCCTGTGATGAGCAATTAGATTGCATCTGATTTCAAAAGTTTCAATTGTTACATGCAAAATTTAAGAGACTGATATGCCTTCCATTCTCTCATGGCAGTTGAAAATGCTAGAAGCTCTTCAGGACATTGAAATTGCTTCCAGATTAGTTGGTTTTGATGCTGACAGTAAAGACTCTCTGGATGAGAAGTACAAAAAGCTCAGGTGTTGTATGAATCCACTTCCTCACGATAGTGAAGATTATCGGTTGATTGAAAAGTATCTTCTTACTACTCATGCACCTACACACACGGTGGGTTTAATCACTCTTGAGCTTATATCCCAATGACAAGTTCAAATGTACTCAACCTTTAGTGTTAGTTTATTTCTTTAAATTTTGTTTCTGGCCTCTGATGACATTATTAGGATTGGAGTCTTGAACTTGAAGAAGTATTTTCACTTGAAAGGGAGGGGGAATACGATAAGTACGCTCCCTGCCGGAAAAGTCTTAAGAACAAAATGCTGCTTTGGCATGGTAAGTTGCACTACCCGTGAACTTCATAGAATAATATATATTTCTGCGGTGGGATGATAAATGGCTATTGTTACTTGCAATATTGTTATTTCAAGTTTCACAGATTCTGTTGAGAAATGTAGCAGGAATCAGAATCAAATTTAATAGTAATGAGTTTTTTTTTTCTATCAGGGTCTCGATTTACAAATTTTGTGGGTATACTTAGCCAAGGACTAAGAATAGCTCCTCCTGAAGCTCCAGCTACTGGTTATATGGTTGGCTTTCTATATTTATAAATTTCATTGTCTCTGCATTTACATATATGCTCATAGCTTCTGAGCAGTTTTTCCTGAACACTAACAGTCAAAGCATTTCTCCCTTACAGTTTGGCAAAGGGATTTACTTTGCTGACCTCGTCAGTAAGAGTGCTCAGTATTGCTATACAGATAAGAAAAACCCTGTAGGCCTCATGCTTCTAAGTGAAGTTGCATTAGGAGAGATCCACGAGCTCAAAAAGGCCACGGTGAGCTTGTTTGCACCCCCTCCTATTGTTCCGGTTTTATGTTTTTCTCTTGTGCTTTGATACATTGCGCTTTAACTTTTTGAACTGACGGTTAATATACATAAAATTACTATCTCTCGTGACTAAGTTTACTTTATATTTTTATTTATGCATTCTGTCATTCAGTACATGGATAAACCCCCCAAGGGGAAGCACTCTACAAAAGGACTTGGCAAGAAAATACCTGAGGAGTCGGACTATGCAAAATGGAGGGATGATGTCACTGTGCCCTGTGGCAAACCAGTAGACTCAAATGTCAGGGCAACCTCTCTGATGTATAATGAGTATATTGTTTATGACACGGCTCAAGTAAGTTGCAACTTCTGTTTCTGTTGGCTTATTTGTTTTGTTTTTTGTTTCTACATGGGAAGTAGCAGTTATTAACTAGACTTTAGTTTCTCAAAAGGTTTTGATTTAGCATTACTTGGTATTAAAATTTTTATAAATGGCATTTACTTTACTGGGTAATAATTGGTATACATGGAAAATTCTGCATGGCTCAAGATTATGTGAAGCTAAAGTGCCAATTCTTAGAATTTTGCTCGGGAAAAAAAAATACTTGACGTAGATTGGGGTGGATGCACTTGTGGTACACAACTGATTCTGGAGGCTCTTATTTGGACAGGTTAAGATGCAATTCCTGTTGAAGGTGAAGTTTAAGCACAAGAGATGAGGGAGAGACATGGATGCTCAGTATTTTGGTATGTTGTACAGTAGCGGTGGGATGGCCAGAAACTCACACGACGTTTCTCCCTTCTGGAGTTTATGTCGATAAGATCTATTTTGGGGATTACTGGAGATCTTATACCTTTTGCTTCTGGCAGTGTAAATAATGTTTTCAAGTAGTGGAATTTAGGCATATTATGGGCTGTAGAATGCATATTATTGTCAATGAACCCATTTTGTTTCTATGCTTTCATCGGTATATCATCATCATGTCATCTATAGGCTTTTTTTCGTTCTGTATCAATATGCCCAAGTGAGCTGGGACTTGAAAAGATATAGCTGATCCAAAATCGTAGTGTGTTTGCGTCATTACTAGTCTCTGATGCTGTCACAGAAATGTTCGTAACCGTTTGTGATCTTGAAGGTGACTCTTTAAAATCTTCGATCTGGTGATCTTTGAAAGTGGCTTGCATGTGTGCCATGTGCTCGGATGATGATCATCATTGACTCCAAATAAACTTAGCTCACGTCATTGTATAATGGACTGTGGATGGCAAGTTTCTCTTTCTTTAATGTGAATAATTACTGCCTGCCATGATTCACAGTTATGTGTGCTTTGGTGGTGAAGACCTTGACGATGAAGCTGTAGATGAGAAAGCCATAGCTGAGATAAGAAGTATGACATGGGAATGTGGTCTTTGGTGCAAACAGCCATTCTTCTAAATTAAGATGACGAAGCTTTCTCAAATTCAGTTGATCCCCTTAAAACCCTTATATATATATACACACACACACGGAATCTTGCACCAGTGCCACTCAGTTCTACACAGCCGATCATGGAGCGGACATGATTGATGCATTGCACTTTCTCTTTGCACAAAACTAGGCTATATTACTTGTTTGGTAAAAATGAGTGACCGTGTAACTTCGGTTTTACCAAGATGGTAACAAAAACTAACAAATAGGGGTGATAGGGGACTAGTGGTTTCTGGTTGGAGATTTGGAATGACGAAACGTAAAAGGGTTCTGCATTTAGTATGTGATGGGGGTGAGATGGGAGAGTTTGTGAAAACGATGGCCTTGTTTAAACCAGCTTGGACTTTCAGAGTGGTTGCACTTTGTCTCCAAGTGTTAAATGGAAGCATATCGCACGAGGACACAGCTTCACCAACTTCATCACCATTAAAGCCAATCTTTGACTACCCATTTCCCAAAACAGAGCAAGCAGGACCAATTTTTCTTCACAAAGCTCCCAAAGTTGGAGTGTCAAATTAACTTGCACAAAACGTCTCTCCCCATGTTAGGATCTTAATCAAAAGAACTTATCCTAAAGATGCATTTGGAGAAGCAAATACTAGCTAGTTTACAAGAAATAGATGGAACTCCATTTTGCAACTTCAAAGCGTAACTAGCTAGATCGATTGTTAGAAATACACTTTGATTTTTTGGAATGTCACATTCACTAATCGTGCACGTACCAATTACAATTAAGTTGTAATTACTCATATGGTGATTACTGATCTCATGTGTTATATCTTCATCTAACAATAAAAGGCGACGAATTGCATTTCGGATCATAGTTAACCCTCGAATGAGTATATTAATTGTTTAATAAACTTTAAGCATTATAGAAGCCTAATTTTCTTCTTCTCAAAACAATGCTCAATGTAACTGAATCATTAGCAATTGTCGGTACGAATACACCAATTGGTGGCAAAGTGACAGTAAACCTTCAAGTCGAGAAATTCCACAAACCGACAAATCGCAGCAGTTCCCAGGTGCGGCGTTCGGCGGAAAGAAAAATATAAATAAACCCTATTATTATTATTCAAACCCTAAAATTCAAAATTTGCCACACATTTTAAAAATGACTAATCAAACTCATCAGAAGCCATTTTAATCATCTCACGCTGAGAAGGAAGGGAAGGAACCCAAATCTATAATAAGTTCAAAGGTAGAAAAAAGAAAGTAGAGAGCCAGTACTGATAGATGCATCATCCATTAAAAAAATGTCTCCTTAGAACCCTACACACAGACCTTCCATGTCTCCCTCCTCCTTCCCTCTTCTTATAAGAAACCCTCCCCTTTATGTGCTCTCAAGTCTCAATCCCCCCCCAAGCTTCCATTTGTGCACCATTTCCTAGTGCACCCGTGTGCCTCAGCTCTCTTTCAATATTTTTATTATCCCAAACGTACTCAATCTTCTCAATCTCTCTCTCTCTCTCTCTCTCTCTCTCTCTCTCTCTCTCTCTCTCTCTCTCTCTCTCTCTCTCTCTAAAAGCTCTATCTTGTCTATCTAGCTAGTAGCTATGGCTTCTGGGAGTACTACTACTGGAAGTAGCACCACAACTTCTGGAGCTGGCTCTCCATGTGGAGCATGCAAGTTTCTGAGGAGGAAGTGTGCATCTGATTGCATATTTGCGCCTTACTTCTGCTCTGAACAAGGGCCGGCTCGGTTTGCTGCCATTCACAAAGTGTTCGGGGCTAGCAATGTCTCCAAGCTTTTACTTCATGTCCCTGCTCATGATCGATGTGAAGCTGTTGTCACTATTGCCTATGAAGCTCAAGCAAGGATTCGAGACCCTGTGTATGGATGTGTTGCTCACATTTTTGCCTTGCAGCAACAGGTACTAGTTATACTTAATTAATTGGTCTTTTCCGAGTCCAAACCCTACTTGGTTCTTTTGAAACTCATACTACATAATCTTCATAATCTTGCTCCAGATTAAACTTAGCCTTGCAGCAACAGGTACTAGTTATACTTAATTAATTGGTCTTTTCCGAGTCCAAACCCTACTTGGTTCTTTTGAAACTCATACTACATAATCTTCATAATCTTGCTCCAGATTAAACTTAGCCCTTTTAAAAAAATTGAAAAATTAAAGAAAATGTTAGCCCTTTCTTGGAAATATATATATATATATATATATCTTGTCAGACAGTCAGACAAGTTATGAAGTTATATGTTATGCCTAATATACCCTTTGTTAGAAACTATCGATAATGAATATTGTCACTCAGTAGTTAGTACTAATCTTGGGTCGGGTTATGTTTCATAGGTGGCATGCTTACAAGCACAATTGATGCAAACGAAAGCTCAGCTGGCTCACCAAAACCTTATGGATTCAAGGAACATGGAAAACCAATTGCAGGGGAATGTGAATGGAGTCACAAACTTTCCAAATTATCCAAGTTATATGAACCCTATTTCTCCTCAGAGCTCGCTCGATTCCATTGATCAAAACGGCGGTGATGCTATGAATTATATGCAGGAGATACAAAGCAGCAGCAGCCGCAGATCAGAGGAGTTTTCATTCCAAGGTTGTTTTAAGAAGAGAGCTTACAACAGTACTGACTTGGGTGAGCTTCAAGAACTGGCCATCAGAATGATGAGAAACTGATCAAACATCGATCACTTTCCAATTCATTAATTAAGAATATGATCGCGATGGTCGTCGAATCTTTGATCTAATTTAGAACTTCTCGTCCCCAGTGATGTATATATTGAGCCTCGATCTCCTTTAATTTGTTTGTTTTGAAGAAAAACAAATTAGCGCAACTAATCCTAAAGTCTAATTAATGTTGACGTTCTATGCTCTCTCTATGTACTTCGAGATTATGAGGTCCTTTCGAGACGTTACTTCGCACTGTGTATTAGAGTCATCCATAATTGAAAAAAATAAATTAAGATTTCCATTGTTCCGAGACATCTTTTTTCCTTTTAAAGAAATTTGGAGACATATTTTGTTCACGAGTCTTTTCGTTACTTCATACACCAATCATAGTATACGTATGGGCAATTGCATGTTTCTGGTGATATTTTAAAGAAGTAATTAACTAGCTTTACATCTGATAATTGTGTTTCGGGAATTATTTGAAGAAAACGGTACGAGAGAATGTTTACTTAATTAGCTTTGTTCTCGTGACCAGAAACAAAAGATAACATGTATGGTCGAATCGTTAAATAAAATGGACAGATTTGAATTCGGATAAAGTAGTAAATAGTGCGAATTTTTTTTTTTTTTTTGGGGGGGGGGGGAGAGGACAAACTTTTCATTACGAAAGTATAGGCCGAAGTAGTACATACGTATATAACCGAATGATGCATGTGTAAGAAAAAATTCTAATATGTTTAATATGTACATAAAATATATCAACTTGTAAATTAGTTTTAAAGTTATAAAATGAGTATTTATATTTCTAATTTTGCGTTAAAGTTGTAAAAAAAATTAAAAAAATTGATCGAATAATTACTAGCTAGAACTAAAATTATAAAAGGAACAACTCATTTACAACTCTTTGAATCAATTTATAAATTGATACATAGCATGTGTTAACCATGCTAATTTTTCCCATATATAAAGTGTTGTAACTGTTGGGTTAAATTTTCCAAGTATCTCGCTCTATTACATACAGTAACCTTAATTATAAGCGTGCTATGAAAATTACGTTCATGTTACTTCATGGTTGACTGACTAGGGCAGGATTAAGTGTATCCTATCATTATGGTTAAAAGGATCGAAGAACACACCTGGCCTCTTGAAGCTTTGAGGGAGTGTTTGGTCTCAAAATAAACAGTCTTTATTTTTAATAGGCTTTGATGCTTTAATGAGAACTGGCCGATACTAGCGGTCTGCGCGAGAATAGTGACATTTCCTAGTGAGAGAAGGATTCCTTAGCGATCTTGTCATCAAGTCTTAGATTATGATTGAAAGACCTAAGAAGTAAGAATCTCTGGCAATTAGAGTCATTAGTGAGTCTAAGTGTAAGAATCTTAAGCCTATTACAACAAGTCACCATATTTTCCTATATATTGAGGAAATCTTTACGTAGTAAGGATCCCACGATCATACAACTCTTGCTCTCGACAAAACAACATTCTCATCTCGAGAAACCCTAGCAACTGGTGATCAAAAGATCTTCACCTGAAGGAGCGTGAGTCCCTGGAGATTCAAGGACGCACCATTGTGCTCTCAAACTTGTCAAGGAGATTGCTCTGCTTCACACCAAAGGAGCTATGAAGTATCGATTTTCGTAGCTCAGCTAGAGACACGAAGAAACCAAGTCCTAGGTCTACTAGGAAAAAAGAATCCATCGGACGGGGTTAGTGCTCTCCCCATCCTAAGTCGCTTCTTAGAAGTCAGGTAGCGTCTTGCGCTATGACCACATTTTGCCACACGGCAGTGGCACGCCGACACACATCTACAAGCGGTCGAGAAAAATAGACAGTTTGAGGACTTCTCAGTGCCCTGAAAATTTCAGAGCCAAACATTTTGGCACTCCTGGTGGAACCCACTTTATGTCTCTAAGCGACGATAGGGGACCTTTACCGAAGGCCTTACCTACAGTGTCGCAAACATCCTCAATCGACCTACTGGGAGCATAAGTCTACTGAGTGTTGCGCACTCTCCGTGAACGCAGTAGACTTGATATTCAGGATGACACAACCCCAGCTAATAAAGTTTAAGTTTTTGTCCGAAAAGGAGATCAGGGGCTTGACGTACAAAAACTATCGCCTGCACGCCGCTAAGCGTGACCGATACCAGGCAGAACAACTCGATCTCATCAACCAGAAACTAGCCGACCAAACGGCTCTACTCGCTGACAATGACGAGAAGACTGATGCCACCAATGCGAAGGTGGTAGCCCTAAGGGGCGAGTTCGCCAAAACTTTAGAGGAACAAGCAGCCCAAAAGGCTCAGCTCGTGACCCTAATAGAGGGGCAAGACATATTGCGAGTCGAGCTTTAGAGTGCTATCGAGGTCACACCGACGAGACAGAAGGACATGCTAGACATGTTCAAAAGGGCTAATAATGACATAAAGTAGCTCAGCAAATCTCTGTCCAACCTCACGAGAGTTCAGGGGCAGGCCGAGATCTTCCCAGTCGCTTGACATGAGAAGTTTGAGGCATTCATGGACTAATGCACCATACATGTCGTCAAGCGTCATCAGCCATATGAGACCCTTTACCCAACACTGGGGTATCAATGCTGGTTGGCAATGACCTCGGAACTATAAGCCAATCAACTTCCAAACCTTCAGTGGGGATAGAAGTGGGAGTGCATCCACCCACTTGGATACATTCACATTACAGCTCGGACCGTGGGGAGAAGACCCACATCTAAAATTAAGTGTTTTCGGCTCTTCCCTAACATCTGGTACACTATTCTCGACCCACAATCCATAAAAGAATGGGCTAACATGGAAAAGTTGTTCGTTGACCATTTTGGTACGACTTTTCCAGAAACCAGCATTAGCAAATTGGTGGCTATGAGCCAGGCGTCATCTGAGAGCCCGGTGACATTCTTCCATCATTTCAGGTCAGAGTATACTTTGTGCAAGACCCCTCTTACAAAGGATACCATTATTGACATGGCGGTCAATGGCCTAGAGGACCAATACCATTGTTTGTTCCTCAGCAGTAACCATCCTTCACTGAAAAAGTTCATCGTTGCAGTTACAAAGGCTTACAATGTCATGCAAGAGAGGAACAACAGACGAAACTCTTCGAAAGGGACTTATGCACCCAGGTCGTCCTATATGGAGAGGAACAAGCCAGCAACTATGGATTTTATTGAAGACTCTGCCGAGGAAGGATATGAGTTTGAAGACGACCACATTCACGATGTCGAACTAACTTTCAAATCAGTGCTCAAACCTCGAAAGCTCCAGCAAGCAAAAGTCAATTGAAACTCTCAATAGTGGCTTTTACCAAGCCAGAATTTGAGACATAAACATATGATGATAATGTAGCTCATAAGATCCTGGACAAGTTGATCAGTTCGTGAGTGGCGAAGACAGACTTTGGGTCCCTGCCCAGTGCGTAACAACTCAAGGGGAAAAAATGCTGCACGTTCCACGGTATGTGGAATTATTCCACTAAAGACTGTGTCAAGTTCAAGGACCAGATCCAGAAGTGGATCAATGAAGGTCCATTGGGTCTGGAATCATTGCCCAAGACAGTCTCGTTGGTTGATTCTCACCAATTCCCTGAACCACAGCTCAACATGGTGGAACTATAGGGGTTCTTAGTTAGGTGAGGGGTAGAAAGAGTTGAAAGAAGGCCAAAAGAGCCTAAGAGAACTTAGTCCACGAGGACACCTAGGCCGCCAAGGCGGTACACTTTCAATTAGGATCACATAAATGAAATCCTTGATGAACTGATTATAGAGCATTTGATCAACTACATGCTTATAAAGAGGCTGGAAGACTTTGCCTACATGGGGCCAGGCGATTATTTTTGCAGGTACCACAACATATTTGGGCATACTACTTCTTCTCGCATTGGTTAGAAGAACATTGTCCAAAGTTTGTTGGACTATCAAGTGGTCGGCTTTGGCCAGGGAAGAAGCTCACATCCTGATTCCAGACAATTACCACCGTTTCACAAGAAGCTTAGGCAAGTAATGCCAGCAAAAAAAATTGAGTCTCTAAGAGTGTCCAAGCTAACAAATAAACCGAAACAACGGTTTACCTATGATGTTTCACGAGTATAAAAGATTCTTGATTATCTGATCCAAGCAAAAATTATTAAAGTGCCTAACGGCCCCTCACCGGACCCAGCCAGCGTTGAGGGGCACCCTTACTGCCGTTTCCATCATGCTTGGACTCACTCAACCGAGGAGTGCATCAGTTGGAAGTTCAAAATTCAATAGTGGATAAACGAGGGAGAGATAGCTATCGAGTTGCAGGGTGAGAACGTGACCCAAGACATCGATACCGGTGATAGCCACGTCGTAGGTATGATAGAGGTACAAATGTCCAACAAGAGGAAGCAAACCCTGGACATCCAAACTGAAGGAGAGGTTACTATGGAAACAAAGCCGACACCTCTGGCGAAGGGCAAGGAAAAGGTTGACCTGAAGGCAGAATCCCCAGTAACACTATGTTCACAGTGCAAAGTCTGTTGCGGCTTGAAGATATCCTATGAAGAGCTGATAGAGATAATCAAGGTGTACCCAGAATTCGTCTCACCACCAGAGCCCTATCAGCGTACCAACCCAAGAGAGATGAATGGGAGAGACTCGCAAGCCTACAGGCGAATGTGAGAAGTAAAAAGGTTCATGAAACCAACTACAACAACAGCAGCAGCTGAATACAAGGGCCAAGGTGACCTCGCAAAACCCTACATCCCACCAGCATCGAGGAACATCATCAAAGAAAATGTTTGGTACGTCAAGGAGAAAGGTAAGGTCGTTAAAGTCACTCCTAGTAAACGCATAAACCTGAAGCGCCAGTTTGGGCAGGCCAAAAGGGCATTAGAGGCACTTGACATAGGCCTTGTACAGCCAGACGAATTGGCTTACACGTATAAGGAGCTGCATCAACAACTCAATACATTGGCAACCCACCTTATTATTGTATTTGGCAAGAAGTCTCATAAGCCCAATGTCAGAGTAGCCAGACTGAATGTCTTCCCTCAGAACCCTGAGTTGCAACCAAAGACTCAAGTTCAAAAACCTATCTATGAGGTTCAGTGAGTCTATGGGAGACCTAGAAGCAGCAAGTAAACTGCCAGTACCGCTAAGGACTCCAAGCCTGTTATGCTTAAAAGTCTTCATCGAGCGAGTGAACCGAGTGAAGCACACGTCACCTCCAGCGAGACACGAGGGTTAAGATGGAAGCCTAAGCCCTTGGTGGAAGAGGAAATGAAGAAAGCCATGGTTCAGAACCAGGCTACATCTTCTTCAGCAAGTTAGAGCAGTGAGCTATTCTCCCATGTGAGCGTTAAACCTACACCCGAGGTTCCTTTTGAGGATCGCTTAGTAGCAGCCATGGGGGTCATGGAGCTTATTAATTAGCATATAGTGGAGGTCAAAACCCCAAGAAATATTGAAGGGTTGAATGAAGAGGAGGCCGAGGATAAGGAGCTTGTGGACTATGGCGAGGGCGAGCCAGACACCCAAGTTTATTGGGAGGAATATGACGTTAGCATGCTGTTCGTTCTACCCTCCAAATTTGCAATTTTTCTAGGGGCTCCGGCAAGCCATGCATCCTCCTTTACCAGAGAAGTGGTTCTGGATCAACCCAACACTATGAACAGCTTGGCAATGACCAGCTAGGAAGGAAAGATAGGGGAGCAACAGCTGCTTTTGGTGCACTTAAAAATTGACTTGTCGCTAAGGAATGCATACATGCTTTTCAACAAGCCAACTTTGAATATGGATATGCACATGAGACCCAGCTACGTTACCGCCAAGGTCCAGAGGTTTTCCTTTAACAAAAAGTTGGTGGATTCAGAAGCTGCTGTGAACATCGTCACCATTAAAGCAATGGAATTGTTGGGCGTTCCAAAGTCTGCCATTCAAGAAACGGCTCTTAATGTTTGGAATTTCCAAGGTAACATATCTAAAACCTTGGGCATTGTTTTTCTCCACGTGCAGGTTGGACCAGCAGCTGGGGCACATACTTTCTTTGTGGCAGAGTACACGTCGCCATATAGCATTATACTCGGGTGAGATTGAATCCATCGAAGTTATTATATACTATCATTGCTCCACCAATAGATGGTGCTGAAAGGACCCGACTCCGATTCAGTTGCCTAAATCGAAATCAAACCCCTTCGAAAACACGACCTTAAAATTTTTTTTGCCAGATTTTACTTTGAAAATACGTGAACTATTATTAGAACTTGCAAAGAAACACACTTCGAATATTCCATAAAAGCCAAACCGTAGGGCTCCGTTCCCCTTCCAGATTTCTCAACATCATATGTATAATAATCCAAAAGATTTAGAAGAAATCCAGAAACATTCAGGAGTAAACACAACTGAAAACACCACATAAGTATTCAGAGCGACGCCTATATACATCATATACAACCAGTAGGTTGAACAAAGAACCTACTCAAACTGAAGAGTGATCTGAACTCTATGCCTCCACCGTCGATGTGCAACCCCGAAATTTAAACTACAAACTGGGCAAAGAAAACCGAAAACCCCAGGGGAAAGACAAATAAAATCGTTAGAGTGAGTGGACGAAAATAATAATATGCCTTTCACCATTTATATGTTCACATAAATAATACGAGTTCATAAATAAATGAAGGTCGCCACTCCGGGGGATTTCCCTGCAAGAGTAGCATGTCGGGCGAATCTCTCAAGCCCGATGGTGATAGACTAGGCAAATCTCTCAAGCCTAGTCGGCATATCAAGCGAATCTCTCAAGCCTGATAGATGGACTACCGGTGATCAGCCGCGTAGCCAGTGCATCAGACTTAAATAAATAAATGCCATCACCAATAAAATATACAATACCTTTAAAACGATAAATAATCTGAACATTATACTGGAAACAAATACTGAAACCAAGAACTCGCTACGACAGTGTAAATAAATGTCCACTCACAGTACGAGGCTAACTCTGAGGTCCGGCGGAAGATCCCTCGCCAAACGCTCGATCACGATCACCTGAATAACAGGGATATGATCAATACATATTGAAACACATCATATGGAGCTAATACGTCAAGAACCCCGCATTCTCGAAGAACGTATCGCTCAAAATATTGACGAGGATAACAAAATTCCCAAAATACACCCAAACAACCATCGTCCCAAAATAGAATACTCAAATCAACTCAAAAACCTCACGACTACGATCGGGACGTGATTACGAGCAAAACGGTATATAAATCTTCAAAATCTCAAAAAGTCAACCCTCGCCGGAGCTCCGCCGTTGACCGCCACCGCGGCCGGCTGCGCGACGTCAATGGTGACCAACTCTGGCGGAAAAAGCCCAGAACTCCTCTTCTCCTCAAGCCCAACAACTTCCTCTTCTACCCCCGGCCGAAATTGAGCATGAAACCTCGCCGGATTTCTCCTCTCCGGTTACCACCACGACGACCACCAAAA
Source organism: Geum urbanum (assembly GCA_946800695.1). Classification (NCBI taxonomy): domain Eukaryota; kingdom Viridiplantae; phylum Streptophyta; class Magnoliopsida; order Rosales; family Rosaceae; genus Geum; species Geum urbanum. The sequence goes on along the minus strand of OX327002.1, from coordinate 48,358,988 downwards.
CTCACCCTTAATCAAACCACCCAAAACTCATCTAGGGGATGAGGGGAACCTAACCCCCATCATCCGCGAAACCACAACTCGCCGGAGCATCGCCCCCGACGGCGGCGAAATCCCAAAATTTCAACCAACTCAAACTCCCACAATCCTTAACCAATTCTCACAAAATCAAGTGTAAACCAATAGAGAATCACGAGAGGATTCTAGCCATACCAAAATTGTGGCCGGAGGTGGCCGGAATTTTTGGTTCGGACGGTGAACCCGAAACGGTCACGGTGGTGCTCGGTCAACGCAGTCAACAGTGGTCAACGCAGGTCAAACGGCCCAAATGTAACTTTTCGACAATTTTACGACTATTCTGATATTTATACGCGCGACCCAAGACGATCAACGGTCCAAAACGAATCGAAACAAAACGGATAAACACGATTAAATCCAACGGCCGGAAATATTCATAACTTATTCCTCGAATCTCGAAATAATCCTCCGGAAACTTCCACGAGCTCGAAATCACGTACACTACAACTCTTGTGAGGGAACCCATACCAATTCTTGCCCGATAATTTAGTCATAAATAAACCGCCATATCGACCAATTACGACAAACTACGACTAATCGCGAAACTCGCAAATCAAGCCAGTTAACATACAATTTCCGGTTCGGGTCGTTACAAGTGTTGGAACATGGAATCAGGCGAAGCAGAAGTGATCAAGGCAGATCCTCATCCATATTCGGTGTCATCTAACAATATAGATGCCAACTACTACAATGGAGAGCCGAGACCGTTTGAGGTATGTGGCATCAACTAGAAGGGCCGCCCCGTACGGGTGATGACCTCTCAATTAGCTCAGAGGGACATCATATAGGCAAGCGAGGATGAACGTCATCCTTATACCATTGAGCTACTGCACAAAACATCTTAATGTTATAGCCTTAATCAAAAATAGAGGCAGAGGCTTGTAGATCTCTCTACGACTGTCTATATGAATATCTGATAGAGAAGCAAGCCTACAAGCATGTTCTAATGATTACAGCCTTGGAATATGTGGATGATGATGTGTTGCATGAATCAGAAAAGTAGGAGATCATTCAATTGGCCCTCGCAGCCCTAGATGATGCTCTACCTAAAGTCAAGGATCCCATAGAGAAAGTCAACCTTGGAACCAAAGAAGAGCCAATGACTGTGGCTATTAGCACCTTTTTAAAGCCTGAGGAACAAAAGAGACTCATTGAATTTCTACATGAGTATGCAGACTGTTTTGCAGAAAAATACAAGAAAATGCCAGGGATGTCGCCAGACCTGGTTTGTCACAACCTTTCAATCATAGAATGAAAGAAACCGGTGAAGCAGAAGTTGCGAGGAATGAATACCGAGACAACAATTCTGGTCAATGAGAAGATTCAAAAGATGCTCTTGTCAGGCATCATTAGAGTAGCCAAGTATAATGAGTGGCTATCGAATGTCGTTCTGGTCAGAAAGAAGAATGGGAAGATGAGAATTTGTGTCGACTCTGCGACCTCAACAACGCCACTCCAAAGGATGCATATCTCATGCCGGTAGCAGACTTGTTGGTAGATTCAGTGGCTCTCCATGAGATGTTATCCTTCATGGACAGCACAGTTGGGTATCACCAAATCTCAGTCGCTGAGGCCGATAGACACAAGACAACATTTCGGTGCCCAAGTTTTGCTCGTGTTTTGAGTATGTAGACATGCCATTCGGACTTAAGAACGCTAGGGCCACTTACCAACGAATCATGGATCTAATCTTCCATGACCTTATAGGCAAAATCATGGAAGTATACATAGATGACGTGGTAGTCAAAACCAAACACAGGATAAATTACATCGATAACTTAAGGAAAGTGTTTGACCGTATGAGGCTTCACTAGTTGAAGATGAACACTGCCAAGTGCGTCTTTGGAGTCCAAGCAGGAGATATCTTGGAATTTCTAGTCCACCAGCGAGGGATTGAAGTACCTAATGATAAGAAGGAGGCAGTGCTCAATGCTAGCCTGCCAAATAATAAGAAGGAGGTTTAACGCTTGTTAGGTAAAATTAATTTTCTGAGAAGATTTATTGCTAATACAGCAGGGAAGATTCAACCGTTCTCGCCGCTACTCAAGCTTCAGAATCAGAAGGATTTTCTGTGGGAACTTGTCCATTAGAAAGCATTCAATGCAATCAAGGCCTATCTTACTAACCCCCCTGTATTGGTCCCACCAAGGCCAGGGGTACCTCTCAAGCTCTACATATCGGCCACTGATTATTCCATTGGGAGTCTGTTAGCTCAAGATGATACAACCAATACAGAAAGGGCAATCTTTTACCTTAGTCACACATTAACAGATTGTGAAACGAGGTACTCACCCATGGAGAAGTTGTACCTAGCTTTGTATTTCTCAAGATGCCAATTGAGGCACTATATGTTATCTTTTACCACGTGTATCATCGCCCAAAAAAATTTGGTAAAATACATGCTCTCACGGCCTATACTTAGGAGCCGTATTGGGAAGTGAATCCAAGCACTTTTTGAGTTCTCACTGCAATATATCCCACAGAAAGCAGTTAAAGGCCAGGCAGTCGCCGACTTCTTAGCTTATCACCTAATGCTAGATGTCCACGAGGGAAATAAGTTGGACCTAGCACGCATTGCTCTAGCTCCTTGGCTCTTTTATTTTGATGGATCAAGTACTAGCACTATGGCTGAGAGAGGTATTGCTTTAGTCAATCTAGATGGGGGAATGTTCTCTTATTCTTTCAGGTTGGACTTCCACTGCGCAAATAATCTGGCTGAATATGAGGCCCTCATCATTGGTTTGGAGATTTTGATAGACTTGAATGTTACAGATGTCCACGTCTGAGGGGATTCATTGCTTACAATATGACAGTTGGAGACCAAATATAAAGCAGGGGCTCATTGTATAAAGGGTTGCTGAGCTTCTGGGATTATTCACTGAAGTGACGCTGGAACATATTCCTCACGATCAGAATCAGGCAACCAATGAATTAGCATAACTTACCACAGGTGTTAGTCTACAAGATAGAGTACGCGAGCATATTTTGAAGGTTGAACGTCGTACTTTACTTTCTTTCAGGGCTCGGCAAGAAGACAACAATGAGTAGTACGTGGCCACACTTGATCACATTTATACGGATTGGCGACAACCTATCATTTTGTACCTCAAAGAACCAAATGTCCCTGCTGATAAGCGCATCCGTTTACTAGCTCCCAACTATGTGCTAAGGAATAATGAGTTATACAGGCGAGGGGAAGAAGGGATCCTCCTTCGATGCGTGTACGGCCCGGATGCTAAACGGCTAATGAGAGAAGTACACCTAGGGGCAGCGGGGGCATATCAAGCAAATCCGAATATGCGTTGGCTATTGCTGCTCCATGGGTATTACTGGTCTACTATCTTCAAGGACTGTAACACCTTTGCCAAAGGATGTACAAACTGTTAGGCTCATGGCCCTATCAACCCCATAACCAACATCCCACTGCAATCAATCATTAAACATTGGCTTGCTCGAGGTTGGGCTTTGGACTTAATCGGGATGATTCATCCCTACTCGTATGAGGGGCACAAGATTATCATGGTGGCTACAGTCTTCTTCACAAAGTGGGTGAAGGACAGACCTTTAAAAGTGGCTTCAGCAGGTACCATCCACAAGTTCTTATTCGAAGATATTATTTGCAGGTTTAGTATCCCAGAATGTTTCATTTCATATAGAGGGGAAATCTTTATGTCTGGAGAAGTCGACACCTTGATGCAAGATCTGGGTATTCACTTCCTCCATTCTACCCCTTATTATGCTCAGTCTAACGGTCAGGCTGAGGCAAGCAACAAGCTCATCCTACATATTCTCAAACGTATGCTTGCGGATAACCCTTGCCTATGGCATGTAGACTTGTTCAACACACTATGGGCTTATCGTACAAGCAAGCATAATCCTACAGGAACGATCCCTGACGCTTTGATGTTTGAACATGATGCAGTCCTCCCCTTACAACTCAACGTCCAGTCATTGAGAGTTATGAAGCAACACGACCTGATTGGCGAAGACTATATCCAAGCCATGTGGAAGGAGTTGGACAACCTAGACGAGCAACATCTGAAGGCCTTTGAACATTTGTGTGATGAGAAGAAAATGGTAGCTCGTGCCTACGACAGCTGTACTAGGGACATGAGTTTTGCAGAGGGATAGTTAGTCTGGAAGGCTATCTTGCCTCTTGGCGAGAAGATGGAAGACCGCGACAAGTGGTCCTGCAAATGGGAAGGGCCATATGTAATTTATCGTCTCTTGGGACGAGGGGAAGTTCGTCTTCGTGATCGTGATGATACAATCCATATGAACCCAATAAACGACCATTTTTTGAAAAAGTACATCACACTAGTGTGAGAATACGATGACCCGCCTGAGGCGACATAATTGAGTATGCTCACGCTCGCGTCTTTCGCTCGTCTGGTCAAACTCAAGGGGCAACCCATATAGTCCACTGTGAAGGCCAATCCCTGTGGCCAAAAAATTTCAATTTTTTTAGTTTCGGACTTGAACATACATTTATTTCCGTTGTAAACTTTGCTTTAAGTTTGAATATGTATATTGCCAATTCCTGTGGCCAAAATACCTTGAAACTATACCTTGTTTATTTTAGTTTCTTGAGTGCAAAGCCAATGCGAGTGGCTGAATTAATGCATTGCTATTCTATTTTTTTTTGAATGTATTCAACACCAAATACTAAAGTGAGAGCAATAGAGTATTACAAAATAAATACGCCAAATACGTGGAATCAAGTTTTCATTAAAATATAAACTATTACAGAGGCTTTGCGGCCTTAAGCTCTGATACCATGAAGAAGAACAAGTGGCATGCAAGCCTAAACCAGAAGGTCTACTAAAAGGAGAGGGATGCAAACAACAAAAAGAAAGAAAAAAAGGGACTGGAACATCCTTTCAGTCAATTATCATTGGCACTAATAAGGGCCAAAGACCACCAAAAGGGATGCATCATTTCGGTCAATTATCATTGGTGTTGATGAGGTAGTCCCAACCTTGGCATCTCCTGGGAACGAGCAGGTTGTTGTCAACTTCTTGCCTCTCGCTTACCACCTCCCAGACCTACATAAATGGGGAATGGTAGAACAACACTCCTCATTCTTCCCTCAAGATCAACACTAATACAGAGTGTATCCTGCTCCCTTGAGAGATGAAGGGTATACCTGTTGCTAGCGAGTTTCATTGGTGAGGATCCTCTCAGGCGTTGAGACTCTGCTCCCCTAGAGATACTAGGGGCAACTTTACGAAGGTCGAATCTGGGCATAGATATCACTACCTAGCCCAGGTTTAGGCGTGGATATCACTATCTAAAGTCTGGGATGTGATGCTTAGAATCTAGTGGGAAGCTTTTTCTGTAAAACCAGAGGAAGTAATCTGAAAGGAATAACATCTTTACTTTGACTAAGAGAGGAATGGATGTTTTGAGTCTTGCTAAGCAGGGGTATTTATAGAGTCTAACCCTAGAGGCTCTGCACGAAAATGAAGCGATAAAAGACATCGGTTCAATGCACCAATTAATGGTCAAAGAAACGTTTTACTCTGACATTTTAACCGCTTTAAATGATGGTTCATCCTTTCCAAGAAAAGATGATTACTGTCATTTATTTTCGGACGATTGGGAGTGAGAAGGCATATTCCTTGGAAGTCGGAGAGTGACGTGATTGATTTGATAGCACGTTTCCATTCAAATTCAAAATGTTGAATTGGTTAATCGATTAAGTGGGCTAAGCCTGCTAGTGGGTTTGGTGCAAAATCGAATCAATATCTCCTAAATAAGGCCTATATTTGAGGCTCACTATGGGTGTGTCAAAGTTGTTTATGGCCTTGACAAAAGTTTAAAATAAGTAATTAGTGTTAAAGTGCAAATCAGGGCTTGACACTAGTTAAAGCCTATGAACTCTAATATATTTATATATATTGACAAAAGGCCCATGACGTACATGCAGATAATAGACAACTTGACTTCCACTTGGAGATGTTGGAGGCTCTGATGGCACTGAGTCATCAGAGGGGCGAGCTCATGAGAAGTAATGGGCAACAGCTCTGCGACTGCACCCAAAATTACCTTGAGGACTTCAGGGTCATCGAGGACGATCTTGAGAATGGCCCACATACTACTTTTGGCGAGAGCAATCTCTATTAGGCCAGGAGGTGTGATCATGAATTTGTCAAACAATAAACTGAGCTCGTGAACCTAGTTAGAGACTCCTGTAACATCTACAGCAGGGCCAAATGAGCTTGACGCCTGAGAAAACTCCACGCTAGGATCAAGAAATCCTATGTGTCTGGAGCATGTGCCTTAAGAGCATCCTAAATTGTGGTTGCAAGATTTTCCTCATCGATAATTGTTGGCTCTACAATGATGACTGGAACATTGTTTAGAAGCGAAAAGGGCTTGACGACCTTTGTTTCCTCTGGGATATTTTCTAGAACAGTTTCCAGGCATCCTCAAACAAAATCAAGGCCCAGACTCTTGGAGAATTAAAAGTTAAAAAGAGAAGACAAGCAGTAAAAAGTGGGTATTCAAACCTACAAAATTAAAACTTTGATTGCTTACCTCACTATCACCGGGGCATTATGAACGAGCAAGGTTAAAACCTTTAGCAGGCAGTCTTCCAGAGGCCCATCTTACTCGTCGATAATGTCTTCTTGAGGCCTAGCACCGGGTCTCTCCACTCGTTCCTCTTAGTGGGGGTTGAAAAAGGGTACCATCACCAGGGTAACTTCTATTTTCCTCTCAGGGAGATAGAACTATCCATGCCAGCTGAAGTTGACATTGGCAAAGTCAGAAGGTTCTTCCTGCTCGTGGTCGTTGTCATCAGCAATGTAAGTGGTAACCTCATTCGTGCTAGAGGTCACCTCCTTGTTGTCAAAAGCGTCTGCGTCAGCAGCTTCCTCAGGAGGTGTGTTGACCGAGTAACCAGCCTCAGGCCGAGTCTCCTCGTGGTCCATGGCTTGTAGACGCAAAATCAAATGAAAGTCAAATTCGATGAAAACGGATCATCTTAGTCTAAGTATACATAAAGAAAGGTGTTACCTCGCGAAGGTATTCAACAAAAGGTTGTACCAACGACAACTATTGTTGTCGGCCCAAGAGACAGGATGGTGAATGATCAAGAAAGCTCTCAGAATTTCCAAAATGGATGGACTTCCCCTTCCATCGGTCAGCCCAATGCGGTTGGTCTTGCTGATCGTATTGGAGATCAATTTCGTCAAACCTCCTAAAGCCCCATCCAGGCTGGTTTAAGGGAGTAGAAGTGGAATAGAGGTGAAGGCGACGATGTTGTTGACCCCATTGAAGGTCACATGTCTCACTCACAGGGGGAGAGCATCGAGCCTTCTTGCAAGAAACCTGAATCAAAAGTTCAGCTTAAATATGGAAGAGTTTCACACAGTACGGGTTTAATCTTAGGTGTGATGTGAATGAGGACTTACAGGTTGAGCATGGGTAACTTCCTCGTTTCCAACATCATCTGCCTCGTGATCAGAGTCCAAGGAGATGATGTGTGAAGTACGGTGAAAGGGTCGTTTCCTCTTAGAGGGACCAGCGTTAGGATTACCAATAGGGTCATATCTCTTTTGGGCATGCTAGACCTATAGAGTGTTAGAACTTCCAAGACCCGTGGCGAGGTTCGAAGAACTAAAAGGATTAGAACACTTACAGTGGGTCATGGTGTCGAGGCCTTAGGATCGTCTGATACATCATACCGAAAGGCCTCTTTGTCGTATGGGGAAATGAAGAAAAGATCAAAATCCTTGAAGATTGTGGCAAAGAGAGTAATTAGCTACGTGGTGAACCCCATCCCAAAATTGAGTGCGCCAGGCTAAATAGTGAGGAGTCACACCAAAAGACGGTGTAAAGGGAACAACGAAGACCTCGTTTGGTAGCACCACAATGGAAAAACTAAAGTAAGGACCTTCTATATCAGTCGCGAGAGGAGTCGTATGAGCCCTCCGGTTGCTGTAACGATTGACAAAGTTAACCAAGGGCATTGGTGCATCCTGAGTTAGTTCAAGCTGACAACAGAAGTGATTGGGAGCATATAACTCATGGTAGACCTTGTTGGGGTCAGGGACTTTCAAATCCCCACAAGTATGGATTTGGATGAAGATTATCCTCACCGCATCATTTTGCTATGGCGAGGGAAAGAAGCCAGTCGCCAAGTCTTCAGGGAAGCGGTGCTGGAGAATCAAATCGGTAGTGTCTGAAGGGAAGCCATTCAGTGAAGAGATAGTGACGAAGCTATTTTGGTAAGTTAGCAGGTTGTCATGGAGAAGGCGCGCGAGTGTCTTGCCTAGAAGCTCTCCATCTTTGAACGCTTGTACATCGGGGTAACGGACCACTGGGAAGTAGACTTATAACCAGAGGTCTATCATCCAGAGTTGGCTAGAGAAGTCAAACTTCAGTGGGTCCAGAGAAATTCACCTCAAGCTACGATAGAGACAAGCGAGGATGGATTGGGTAAGGCCAGTCTTGGTACCCTTAAACTAATTAAGCTTTGGTGAGGGTAGTCTAGCTTTTGTTCACTTTGTTGGAGGTTGTGCAGAAGACATACTTAGATAACCACTATTCAAGAAATGCAATACCTCCACTACCAGCAAAAGTACTATAGTTGACGAAGTAAATTCGTCGGTCTGTTCCCCAATTTCGTCGGCTATAGTATCGTCAGCAAAAGGACGTCAGCTATAGATATAGCCGACGAACTTTAGTGGTCATCGTCGGCTATAGTTCACTTTTACCGACGATAATTTCGTCGGTCAAACTTTCCCCGGTGGTCAAAAGTTTACCATAATCAGACTATAACCGACGAAAATATGGAAGCATGTCGTCGGCTATAGTCCCAGATCTGAAAAAAAAAACTTCAAATCTGCATTTCTATTCCCAGAAATCCAGATATGCAATTCCTTCACCATCCATAATCACTTCACCATCCAGGTCCTTCACCAAAGCATAATCACTTCACCAAACCATAATTTCATCAAATTATATTTCACAAAATTACAATATATTCACAAAATTCAAACCTTAATCACAATATTAGGGTTTTTTTTTGCGGAGGGCAAGACGACGGCAGCATTGAGAGAGGGTGAGGCGACGGCGACGGCGGCGGAGGTATATGAGAGAGAGAGAGAGAGAGAGAGAGAGAGAGAGAGAATGTTAGGGTCTTTGAGAGAGGGGAGCGGTGGTCTGGGAATATAAACCAGATAACTATAGCCGACGACTTTATAATCTCGTCAGCTATAGTATACCCGACAACAATACATCGTTATTTCGTCAACTATACTATAGCCGACGATGTATAAAATCATCAGCTATAGTTATCACGCGCCGATGATTTTTTTCAGCTAAAGTCGACAACTTTGTTTTTTTCATCGGCTTAAATACTTTAACCGACGATTATTTTCATCGTCGGCTAAAGTACAGTATAGCCAACAAAAAAAATGTGTTGTCGGCCTATTTTTTTTAAAAAAATTTCGACTATAGTATTTGTTCTGGTAGTGCTCCATGAGATGTTGGATTGTCATTGAAATTATTGACCCCAGACGACGTGTCTCAGTTACAAACCTCTTCGAATGCACCTAGGTTTTATCTCGAGACTTGAAGGGCAATGTTTGGTCCAAAAATAAAAAGTCTTTATTTTTAATGGGATTTGATGATTTAATGAGAATGGACCGATACCAGCGGCCTGCTCGAGAATAGTGACATTTCTTAATGAGGGAAGGATTCCTTAGCAATCTTGTCATCAAGTCTTAGATTTTGATTGAAAGACCTAAGAAGTAAGAATCTCGGGCAATTAGAGTCATTAAGTGAGTCAAAGTGCAAGAATCTTAAGCATATTATGACAAGTCACCATAGTTTCTATATATTGAGGAAATCTTTACGTAGTAAGGCTCCCACGATCATACAACTCTTGCTCTCGGCAAAACAACATTCTCGTCTTGAGAAACCCTAGCAACTGGCGATCAAAATATCTTCACCTGAAGGAGCATGAGTATCTGGACATTCAAGGACGCACCCTGTGCTCTCAAACTCGTCAAGAAGATTACTCTTCTTCACACTGAAGAAACTGTGAAGTATCGATTTCTGTGGCTCAGCTAGAGACACGAAGAAACCAAGTCCTAGGCCTACTAGGCAAAAAGAATCCATCGGACAAGGTTGATGCTCTCTCTGTCCTAAGTCGCTTCTTAGAAGTCAGGTAGCGGCCTGCGCTATGATCACATTCTGTACCACGGTAGTGGCACACCGACGCACATCTACGCACGGTCGAGAAAAATAGACAGTTTGAGGACTTCTCAGTGCCCTGAGAATTTCTAAGCCAATTAAAGAATACTTCATGGACCTACTACTATATAATAAGTTAGCGTAGGGTTATCTTTTGTTCTTATGTGGAATAAGCAACTAGCTAGCTAGGTTCACCTAACTTGGCTAACATTAGTACTCTAAGCTTAACATTAATATTATCATAACCCATGATTGTGTACTCCTATTTCTAGACAAAGTGTCCCCTTGATTGGATGCAATATGAACTACATTAGTATCTCAGCCATTTTGATTAATTTGTCATACTAGCTTATATAACCAAAAATGTTTGTTTCTCCAAATCGTAGCCTAACCAGGAAATTCGATCTGGTTTTAGAAAGAAAAAAAATTGTTGATGGGAGAGAGCATAATAAATCAATTTAGTTTCTTATCATCTTTGGGCCCATAAAGGTAGCGTAGAAAAATAATCATGAGCAGTCCAGTCAATCGGCCTGTAACCACTTTCATACTTTGTCTTTTGCCTCTTTGTATTAAAAATAAAAACAATTTTGCATTATGAAGTCCAAACAAAGAAAACAAAATGAACCAATATTATAAGAACACATATATACATCCAACTCACTCCACTCCCCTCTAGTGACCGATCCACTCCGTCCGTTGAAGCTGAAGACTTGAACTTGAAGTTGGAAAGTAATAATTCCAAACAACAAAGAGAGTAAAGAGAAAATGGTAGTCATATATGAATAATATGATATATCGTACTTACAGAATAGAGGAGAATCGTTTTTTTTTCTAAGTCATCTAGTGGGATTATTGTGTCAATGCACGTAGAAAGTGCCTCAATTTAACATTCAAATTAATCAACTTTGTAACTCTCTACCGATTTGGCTGTAACAACAACTTCAACAGCTTTTTATATTTAAGTTTTTATTTATTTTAGAGAATATTTTAATTATTTTATTCTAATAAATTCTTTAAACACATTCTCTATATTTACAACATTCTCTATATTTTTAGGAAAGAAAATGATAAAAATTGATAAAATCTGCAAAATAGGGAATCTGTTGGAGTTGAAACATAAAATGTATTTTAAACTATATTTTTTGCTCTCCTATATAAAAAAAATATGGGAAAGTTGTTGGAGATGCTCTAACCATATGTCATGAGTCACTACCAGAATACACGACTTAGACGACGAAACAATTTTGTAGTCTAAGTATCATTTTTCGTCTCTTACGTACTTAGTCGACGAAAGTTTCGTTATCTAAGATTCGTCGTCCAAACGCCGTCACTCAAGTACTTAAATGACGGAAAAAAAATTTGTCATCTAAATGAACACTAAGACGACAAAACAGAATTCGTTATAGGCGAAGAAATAGAATGAACAAATACAAAGAAGAAACTGACTAATTCTGTCGTCTAAGATGCAGTACTCAGGCGAAGAAACTACAAAAAATTAATTCGCCATCTAAGTTGCACTACCAAAAAATTTCGTCGCCTAAGATTCGTCGACTAAGTGTCGTAATCTAAGTATTTAGACGATGAAATAAACTTTATCGTCTAGGTTTTTAAACGACAAAAGTTTATTGAAGAAACGAGAAAAAATTTCCTCGTTTTAGTAAACACTTAGACGAAGAATGCAACAATTCGTCGTCGAAGATAAATCACTTAGACGACAAAATTGTACTCTAAGTGGTTGATTTTTTTAAATAAATAAATAAATTAAATAAACCACTATCAGACTAAATCATTGAATAGTAAAGGTATTAAAATATAATTAAAAAGTTAATCTAATGCCTTACATGTGAAAATAACCAAAAATATATATTATATATATATACACACAACAATAACAAGGGACAAATACGAAGGCTTCCAAAGGTAGGACTTTAGAAGTTAGATTTAGCCAAAGAATTGAAGAGCACGAGGGGACATTGCATATGGGGTTTAAAATTAAGGTAGGACTATGGAGGCTCATACACACACTCGTGGTGTGGGCCCATCTTTAGGGATCAGCGAGAAGGTAACGTACTTGAGGTGGGGGTTGTCTACTTGTCTTTACAGTCCGTGCAAGCCGCTCTCTGTGCTTAAAGAGATAATATGCCATTGACTCCATCGTTGGGTTTAAGAGAAAGAAAGAAAAAGAGAAAGAAGAAAAAATCAAGACCGAAGACGATGATCCAAGAAGAGAAAAAGAAAGTTTGGCCAATTATACTGCACTTCTCGGTTTAATTTAAGGGATTAATGCAGCAAGCATATCAAATTATTTAATTGAGATCATTGAGCTGTGTGCTGGTCTTGTGTGAAAATGACTAATCTTTGGTTTGGTGTGTATAAAATTGTATGCTCTGCATGTTCTTCTTTAAAGTTCTAGCTTTTGTATGGTTCACTAAAGTTTTTCAATATGCATGATTTTGTCTTCTCAATGTAAAGAACTTTATTGATCAAAATCCATCATGCAATGTGTTTTTAGACGAAAAGGCTAGGGTTTTTGAATTTGGAATCCATCAGCGTGCTGGTGCTTCGTGGTGATGGATTCTATAGTACGTACGTAGCAATATTAATTGTAGGGGATTTGTGGCAAATGGCCTAATTAATAGGTTGCTATATATGGTCACTGTACGTTTTGCATTTTTATTTTTACTTTTCATATGAACGAAGAAAACCAAGGAGGAGGGGTACATTAGTCATTTACCACCTTCACTTTGGATGGATAGAAAAACCGACTCCCATTCCCATAAAATATGAAAGCCCAAATAGCATGTGCATAATCTTCAAACGTACGTGGAAGGTGAAATTTGATCCTTGAGGATCAATAAACCAAGAACAACTAATTAAAACAATTATTTTAGGGTTCATGAGTTTAGCTTCTTGTTCCAAGGTTTAGATTTCTAGGTTTACATAATGCATTCTGTCAAATTAAAGTCTCAAACTATCGCATTTTTATATGATTTGGCCGTCAGTCACATTGTCACGTACAAGACACAACTGTACGTTCTGCTGTTATCACCGGAGTGCATCAGATTTATGGCTATTAATTATACAAAAATGGATTTCCGAACCTATATATTTACAAGTGATTGGAATCGAAATTGCCTCTATATATCTGAAGCTATAATTTAGAGTTAAGTAATTAATGAAGTACTATCAGCTAATTAAGAAATTTGTGATCTAAAATATTTGATCATGCATGTATAATGGATACTGTCATATGCATTTCTAATTAAAGATGCGTCATGTGTGTATAACGACCACTTCTAAGAATTAAGTATTATTAGTGTAAAACCACTTCCCCTTTTCGTGGAAACCTGCTGTAACACTGGTGCCTCATGTTTAAGCATTATATGCCTAACTGCCTAAGCAATATACACAAACATCATCGATCAGTAGAATAGACAAAGTTGCCACAATTCTGTATATATACATAAATATGTAAAGCAAATTAAATACGAAAATATGTAGAGCAAGAGCAGTATACATGAATACACGTCAATAGTATATATACGCAGCTAGCCTAACTAGCTTGTTTCAACATCTCGTCCATCAGTACGTCTTCACACAGTACCACGTACGTTTATCTTCTCTTGAAATATACAGAAGACCATAAACGAGAAAAACAAATGCCGGAGATCCATCGTTTAATCAAGTTAACTGTCTTCAAATGATATGCACTAGGGTTTTCTAATTGATGTATTATTAGTTTCAGACAGTACCATAGTATCATCATGCTTCTTTAAGTAGGAGAAAGTAAAATCAGAAATGCAGCTAATTGAACTTATTTGATCGGTCGAAGCCGAAAAGGTCTCAGAGTCCATTCATTTTACAAGCAGTTCCTGGCTTCCTGCAACCCTGACTGTAATTCAAGCAGAACATGCAACAGTAAATAATGAGATCTATTATATATAAACATTCCATTAATCAAAATCTCTAAGTTAAGCACACTCTTTAAGATTCTCACCATACTTAAATTAAGAAACTTAACAAGTTAACATTATGTATGATTTTCATCAGTGCCTACCTCTTGGCCTCGATCATCTACATAGTAGCTAGATTACAAAGCCAGAGAGAGATGCTATTGATCTGGAAATCAACAAAAATTGGAAAAGAGGAAAGACCATAGTTAGGTTATTTTCCGAGCTCCCAAGTTCCAATGACGTACAGATTCCCTACCAAGAAAGAGGCAATTGCTTTCATTGCATTGGGATCGGACATACCTCTGTTCTATACATACATATATTTATATATCTTATCCTTGTATACTAGTCATTAAAGATTTTCACAGTTACACATTAAGGAGAAAAATCAGATAATGAAGGAAGGAATAGAAAAAGAAAAGGAAATTAGTAATATGCAATGCATGCAAGAGTTATATATAGGTATAACAAGCTAGCGATTCCCTCTGCTTATGTTAGTGTCAGCAGTTGATTTTTATTTTAGATACTCGATCCATGGAAGTGAAGGAACTTAATAGCTATATGTTTAGCAACCTGTCATTGTAAGCAGTTCTACTAGAAAACAGAACAAGATATGTTCTCTAATCATGTTGGCTCTGATCATTAAATCTGTCAGGTAGGTCTCAGAATTTATCAGGATATACATTCTTTGTGCCGAGAATTAACAAAGTCCACCCCAATAAACAAGATATAGATCTATATCTATATCTATATCTAGCTATTTTAGTTCTGCTACCTAAAGTAGCTAAGCAATATAATGTTGTTTTTAGGTCAAAACTCAAAAGTTCAGGTCTAGATTTGGTCCAAGAACGAAGATAAGAAACTTAAGTGCTCAACCAGAATCATGAAATCTATATACATGCTGTCTAGGTATTTCAGAAACCCACTATTATTGTACTAATGTGAAAATCAATACAGTATGAAAGAAATAGGGTTTCAGGGTTTCTGGCCAATTGTATTAACATTTCTAGGGTTCATAGTGACCTCGCTAGCTAGCTCATATTTAGTACCACTGCAAAAAATAAATTGAAGTGCATGTTTTAAAACTGAGGACAGTGAGATTTTAACCGATGAACTCTTGTCTTGTGCTGAGAAATCTAAACCGATGAACTCTTGTCTTGTGCACTGAGCCCTGACACCTCAAGAATGCTGATCGAGGTAGCTGAAATCCATCGATTGAAGCTCATCGACATCCCGATTGAAATTACCCCAATACTGCCTGGAATGCGTGTCGAAAGACGACATGGAAGGAGAAGCCTCCTCAAAGCTTCCATAGGACACATTTTCATCCCGGATCCCTGAACATTGATCATAACTACTACTCCCGATGGAGTTTGAATTCATAATTCCGTTCTCATAGTATGACTTTGTTCCACCATTATTGATATGGTAATTGGAATTTCCTTGTATTACAGTGTTTGATGAATTTTCTAACTCAGGAAGCCAATTCTCATTAGGGTTTGCCACAGCTGCAGAGCCATTCAAAAGGCTTTGAGGTGAATGATCCTTGAGGGAAGCTAATTGTGCTTGTAGGTTGACAACCTGAAAAGATCGAATCAAAGCCATTATATCAATCAACCAATTGAACATAACTAAACAGAATCGATCGATTAGAGTGTCTATTCAAACTGTCTTAAGTCAAAGCTTGCTAAACTACCTGTTGCTGCAGAGCAAAGATATGTGAAACACAGCCATAAATCGGATCCTGGAGCCTGGCTTGAGCTTCATATGAAATCGTCGCTGCAGCTTCACAACGATTGCTCACCGGAAGGTGAGCCAGCAACTTGGACACATTGCTTGCTCCGAAGACCTTGTGAATGGCTGCGAAATGGGTAGCGCCATTTTCATGGCAGAAATAAGGTGCAAAAATACATCCTCTCACACACTTTCTTCTCAAGAACTTGCAAGCTCCACAAGGAGATCCAGAGCCAGTCATGTTCTTGATGGTTGTCTCCTAATAAGTTAGATAAGTTTTTTGTGTGGTTTCTGCTATCTCTTAGCTTTGTGCGCAGCTAGCATTTTCCCCATGTTTATAAACACTAGGGATAGAGTGGAGTTGATCACATTATTATGAATACTTAATAGTATTTGGTTCCCTTGATGGGCTACATCGTTCATTATTACTATTATTATTTTTCCAATTAAGGACCTCTTTCACCTTCCGGCTTAAACTTCTGCACTCTCTTATATATACTGTATTATACGACAAATAAGCTATCACTAAACCAAACACCTTTTTATTTGTTTGATGATGAATTGGAAATTTTAGTTTCAGTATTTCGGAGAGTAGTAAAATTGGATTCCGATCAATAGATATTTTAGTATCTATGATTAGCGTTGACTTAAACGTACACTTACTCTTATATAGTCGATCGGTTTGAGTTGCTCATAGGGTTTGCCAATCAAAGTTTGCTCTGGATTCAAATTACTGTCCAAATTGCAGGTATATATTGTCAGTAAATTTCTCTTTTTTGGTAGGTAGCTCCAAAATTACGAGAAAATCTATCTAAAAAATTATAAAGATAACCAACTAAATCTCTTTCAATTATTGGCTCTTTTAGACTGCAACTTAAATGAGTCATCTGAACTTGTCGATTTGTTCTCGTTTTGACCCGAGAGGATCATCTAAACTTGTTGCACGTGCAAGCCTAAGTTAGGTTGTACGTGATGGGGCGTGTTGGAGAGGAAATATCTCACATTAGAAAAGAGGCAAGTAGGAGATGACTTATAAGTGAATGGACCATACTCAATATTAACCGAAGTTTTTAGGATAAAACCCAACACCTTAAAAGTAGTTCAATTTTGGACAATAACGATTATATTGGGGGTCGATATACAACCTTTACCGCAGTTTGACTAAATGTGTGGAATAGTGGTGTGACTGCTTGCTATTGGATTCCCGCTCTTTTATTGTACTGATGATGTGTTTTATCTATAACATTCGATCTCAAACATAACGAAATTAAAGAAGCTGTAATAGTTGGATGCCGATCAAAGAGAGTGTAATTCAAACGTGTGAGGGATAATTAACGGTACCCCGTACCCGACAGAAGCATCATCAAGACATTAGACATGCCACAAACAAAGCTGGACCATAATTTTGGAATTAATCAACATAATTAGCCAAATTAGAGAACAATTGGCCCCTTTGAATTATAGAAAAATGATCGATCGAGCTTAACATTACTTTATAAGAACACTGAATAGTTTTTAGTACGGATCACACTTCACAGATTGAAGATTCAAGTGTTCAATGCAACCATATTAATTTGTTGAGTATAAAACAGTGTTATCTGTTGGAATGTCCCAATATATATGGTCGTTTGGGATTCATTAAGTATGATTATATCGTCCAATGGTGCTCCAAGGGTGCAGAAAGATGCACGTACAACTTAAAGAAATGATCGAGAGCATATATTCCAGGAATGAATGAAACCAAAAGATAATGACACTGGAAGAGGCAACGCTATAAAAGCTAGACTAATTTGATGCCCAGGAAAGCAAACACAAATAAATAGCAAGAGGGTTTTGATGATCACACTCTTTCTTGGTTTGGTTTTGTTTAATTTGATCGAGTCACGGTTTGTCTGAGCGATAGTGTATGCTTAATCGTTAATAATCCCTCTTTTTTGTTGTTGAAAGAATTAATCTCTTTTTAAATCTGAGTCCCTTTTGCTTGTCACCCTCAGCTGCAAACATGTAGACGTGCATTTAGGACCCACTTTCCTAACTTAATAATGACACCCGGCCCAACTTAATTAGGGAACTAATTAAGGATTTGAATTAGGGCCAGTATAAGCTTAAATTTTGTTTGGCACCTTTCGTGCACATCAGTATAAGCTTAAACCAAAAGATAATGCACTGGTAGAGGTATCCAATTCCCAAAATACTTCTAATTGAGGCAGAACTGCCCGGACATAATGTTGGTCACGAGAATTTTAAATATGTGAAATTCTCATATCTATATATGTTTAAACGCTGCTAATGATATACTGTAAATATAAAATTATAAACATGATACTACAACTTCAAATTTTTTCTATCATAATCAATTGCATTTATCATTCAGCAATTACAGTAAATGCAACCTCAGTATGACATACATGAGAGTTCCCCATCTTATTGTTGGATTGGAGATCCCGTATCAAAATAAGGTAAGATGAATATAACTTAAATGAATGTAAGTAGACTATTCTTAATTGTACTAAAGTGTTTTGTGGATAAAATTCGATCAACACCTTAAAAATGGTTAAGTTTGGATAATATCGGTACATGATGGACCCTACGTGTCACGTTTGTCGCTATTCAGCTTGGTATCAGAGCAGGTTCCTCTCCAATCGTGTTCCGAGTCCATGGGGTCGAATTGAAATCTGGTCAGTTGGTTCCAGCTGAATGAATGAATACTTCCACGTGCCAACCTAGAGTTAGGTTGCACATACGGTGACGTGTTGGATTGGAGATCCCACATC
Source organism: Geum urbanum (assembly GCA_946800695.1). Lineage (NCBI taxonomy): Eukaryota > Viridiplantae > Streptophyta > Magnoliopsida > Rosales > Rosaceae > Geum > Geum urbanum. The sequence goes on along the minus strand of OX327002.1, from coordinate 48,340,246 downwards.
GAAATTGGGCAAGATGAAATACAACTTAAATGAATGTGGATTATTCCTAGGCCTTCGAAAAGATGTCTTGACTCTTAAATGTACTTCACGTACTAGCCTAGAGTTAGGTTGCACGTGCGGTGACGTATTGGATTGGAGATCTCACATTGAAATAGAGCAAGACGAAATACAACTTAAATGAATGTACGTGGACTATGTATTTCTAATTGTACTGAGGTCTTTTGTGGATAAAACTTAACATCTTAAAAGTGTTTAAGTTGGGACAATATCGGTACATCACGAACCCTACGTGCCATGCTTGTCGCTATTAAACTCTTCTATTTTTTTTGAGGTGAACCGATAGAATTTAGTGTCTGATAATATTTGAATACGTAGCTTCAAGAATTACGATATAAACCCTTACCACTGGACTACAACTCATCGACTATTCAACTTTTATGTGATTATGTGTTTTGTGAGAGGATCTAATATATGCATAATGCATCCTGAACCACTTTATGTGGTTAACGTGATATATATGTATTTACTTGTCAAGTCTGAACAAGATCATCCTAGCTAACACTACCACGTTTTGCAACATTACCGGCGAGATTTCCAAAAACAAGGCCGGCGACCGGGAAATTCACCGATAATGTTCATCATTACCGGCGACTTACTCCGTCGCCGGAATTTCGCCGGTAATGTTTCAAAACATTACCGGCGACCTCCTCCGTCGCCGGCAATGTCAAGCCAAACATTGCCGGCGAAATTCCGGTCAGAAAATCGCTGGAAATGCTTGGCTTGACATTGCCGGCGATGGAGGAGGTCGCCGGTAATGTTTTGAAACATTACCGGCGAAATTCCGGCAAAAAGTCGCCGGTAATGTCTCCATTTTCGGCGATTTAATGAATCGCCGACAATGCCTCTTATATTAGATGCAGATCGCAGCAGCTCATTCATTTGGATCGAAAAAAATCCGGTGAAATCGAAAGAAGGAAAACGCTCTGAAATCGATCCTTCGGTATTGTCAAAATTTAGGCGCGCGTCGAAAACTCGATCACTCGGGAAGCTATATATATATAGGTACGTGTATATATATGTATATGTGTATGTATATATATATGTGTGTTGATCAAATCCAATTCGTGAGATATGAAATGTTGTTGATGTCACCGAAACGAGAAAACTGCTTGTAGTTAATCTTATCTTATGTCTGAATCAACGACTGGTATTATCGTAGTGCTATCGGAATCAGGCTTCAGAGAGCCTCCTACCTAGTCAAATACTGAACTGAAAAAAGAAGAATACCATCATCGAGTACTGAATCGAATTCAGAGATTAGATCGATATATATATATATATATATATATGCATGCATGTGATGATTTAATTAGAGTTGAATTGAGATATCGCGTCGATTATTAGTAGTGAATGTGTGTATATATAATACGTTAAATTGTTAGAATTTTCAGGATGGACAAGAGTTGGATGAGCCTCGAAAGATGGGATGTCAGATATCACCAGGGAATTAGGAGTTTTGTGAATTTTGTGAAGGCTAATTGTGGAGACACTACACTTCATTATTGCCCGTGTAAAGAATGTAAGTGTCGCAGCGATAGATTTCGTTTTCCCATTGATAAAGTCCAGAAGCACCTGAGTAAATACGGGTTTTGGGATAAGTACACTTGTTGGATTTATCACGGTGAAACATCGTTAGCGGGTCCGCATGATCATGGACAATTTGGTGAGAGGGCCAGTCCACGCTATGATCATGGACATTTTGCTAAGAGGAGCAGTCCATCCTATGATCCAACATCGATGTTAATAAATGATATGTTTCCTTATGAGAGCGGTGTATTTGATGATGAAGCACCAAATGTCCCTCCCGTCGTTGAGGGTTTCCCCCATATTGAGCCCGTCGAGCCATTACCTGGAGCTCATGTCAACACAAGCGGTATGGACAAGTACAACAACCTGATTGCATTGCAAAAGACTCCGTTGTACGACGGTTGTAGTAAGAATGTTCTTGAAAGTGTCATGGGAGTGATGCAGCTCAAAATGGAGAACAAAATGTCTGTCAAAGCTGTTGATTCTTGGCTGAAGTGGACTGCTTCGCTACTGCCACCCGGTCATCGTCTTCCTACCACTCATCATAAGGTGCGACATATCCTGAAATATCTTGGGCTTTCCTACATCAAAATCCATGCATGCAGATATGATTGTATTCTCTTCTGGGGAAAAGATCTTGAAGACCTTGAAGCCTGCCCGGTATGTTTTACAGAAAGGTATAAGTTGACTCCTGCAGGCAACAAGAAAGCTGTGAAGATACTTCGATATTTCCCGCTTATGGATAGGCTGGAGCGGTTGTTCATGTGTACTTTCACGGCCGAAGCAATGAGATGGTGGGCTGAGAGAAATTTGCCTGACGAGGACACCCTTATACACCCTTCCGACGGAGAGGCTTGGAAGCACATGGTCAGGGAGTTTGATCATTTTGCAGCAGAGGTCCGAAATGTTTGGCTAGGGCTCTCATCTGACGGATTCAACCCTTTTGGCAACATGAGTCTTCAATACAGTATATGGCCAGTTATTTTGGTACCGTACAACCTTCCACCATGGATGTGCATGAAGAAGGAATACAATATGCTCACTCTGTTAATTCCAGGCCCGGGTTATCCAGGCAAGTGTCTTGATGTGTATTTGAGGCCTTTGATTGAGAAGCTTAAGTACCTGAGTGAGTGTGGCCACCCCACTTACGATAGGTTCAAAAAGGAGATGTTCCAGATGCATGCCATGCTTGTTGGCACTATCAGTGATTTTCCTGCCCGCGGTATGTTGTCGGGCAACGTTACCAGGGGTTACAGGGCTTGTTCAGAGTGCATGACGGTTGATTGTTGCAGTCCTCATTGCAGTAAAATTGTTCAGATGCGTCACCGTTGTTGGCTTCCATATGATCACCCATTTAGGCAGGATCCAGACGCGTTTGATGGGACTGTGGAAACAGGTGTGGCACCCAGGCGATGGACAGGGGAAGAAATTTTGGAAGTGTTGAATGAATATGATTTTGGCCAGCTGAGCAATCATCCTGACATAGTGGTGTGAATTCTAGACAAGCCCGAAAGGTATAAGTTTTGGACACACAAGAGCATATTCTGGGACCTACTGGCCCAGGTTGCCTATTAGACACTACCTAGATGTCATGCACATAGAGAAGAATGTGTGTGAAAGTGTGGTGGGCACGGTTCTTAACTTGGAGGGGAAAACTAAAGACATCCCTAAGGCACGCATTGATCTGAAAGCTATGGGTCTGCGGAAACATTTGTGGTTAAGAGATGGTAAGAGAAAAATGCCGCAAGCTCCTTACACCGTAAAGTCGAAGCATAAGCATGAAATTTTTCGGTGGCTGAGTAATGTCAGGTATATATTCTTATGGCTATGCAGGAATTTGGCCTTAATTTTTTACCGGATTATGGTTATATGCGAGAAATATAATTGTTGCCTATGGCTATATATATATATATATATATATATATATATGCAGGTATCCTTATGGCTATGCAGGAAATATAAGCAGGTGTGTTAACTTCCGGGACAATAAGATGTACGGATTAAAGAGTCATAACTACCATGCACTGCTTCAACGCCTTTTCCCTATTTTCATTCGAGGGTACCTGCCCAAAGAGGTGGTGGAGCCGTTGGTGGCCTTGTCAAGATTCTTTCAGAAGTTATGCACCAGGGAAGTTAAAAATTCAGATATCAGGGAGATGCAAAATGACATCATTTTTATCATGTGCAAGCTTGAGAGGATATTTCCCCCAAATTTTTTCGACATCATGCCTCACCTGATGATCCATCTTCCCGAACAATTGTTGCTTACCGGTCCTGTACACTACACTTGGATGTATCCCATGGAAAGGTACAAATGATTCATACATTTGGTTTGCCTCTGTTTTTATATGTAAATTCTTATTTTTTTAAGTAAGTTAACATGCACTTGTTAACTTGTAGACAATTGGGAGCCTACAAGGACTATGTGAAGAATAAATATGCACCTGAAGAGTGTATCGCTGAAGCATATGTTGCGCACGAGTGTGTAACGTACACCAAAGTGTATTTGGGAGCGCTTGAGGACCCCCAACAACAGATGCTGATAGATGAACCCCAGTTCAACCTTTCTATCATCTCCAATGACGTGGTAGTACAGGGAAGCTTGCCAAAGTCGTACAAGTTGCCAAAGTCATACCCCAGTTCAACCTTTCTATCATCTTCACTGCCCTGCTATTGCCGGAAATGTTGATTACCACAACAGGACGTTTGCAAACTACTTTGGTCAATGGGTAAGGGTATATGTGTATATGTCTATTTTTTATATATATCCTTATATAGCATGTGTGTACGTACGTGGTTTTGTGGTTTCTATGTTCATAATTTCTTGTGTACGTATTTCTTATCGTTTTCAGATGAACCATGTAGCAAATGATGGTTGCCCAGAGTGGTCAAACGAATTGAGGGTCCTGGCGATGAAACCGATAGCTTCAAAAGTTTACTCGATGTGTCAGGTCAATGGCGTGAAATTTATATGTGAAAATCGAGACGACCGACTGAAAACACAGAATTGTGGGGTGATGGTCCATGGTGGGCAGGATGGCGTTAACTATTACGGTGTCCTTCATTCAGTTGTTGAACTAATTTATGGGAACCGCATGAAAGTGCACTTGTTCAAGTGTAGATGGTTTGATACTAGCCCGGAGAACACAAGGACCGATCAGTACGGAACATTTTCGGTGAATACTGCTACTAGCTGGTATGAAGAAGACCCTTTCGTTCTTGCCTCATCAGTAAAACAAGTGTTTTACCTTGACGATCTTCTGAACAAAGTCCCGTGGAAGGTGGTTAACCATGTTGCTCATAGAAACATATACAGTGCTGCCACACTTGGTGAGACGGCAGATGATGAGGAAGTTACTGCATACCAAGAGCCGAACGCTGTTGACATTCCGGAATCATCTACAATTCGCCTTAATAATATGAGATCTGGGAGTGTGGTTCGAATTACTGGAGCAGAACTTCTCAATGTTAATCCATATGAAGTTGACGCTGATTCAGATGACGAGGAGCGGCACATATTGCCAGAGGTTACCTATGAAACTGAGTCAGACTCAAGTGATGAAGATGATTACGATTATCATCCTTAGTACGTTAATGATGTACGTATTTTAATTATAGTCGGAAATTGTACGTAGTCGGAAATCGTGTTAGAAATTGTAGTCGGAAATTGTAGTCGGAAATTGTACGTAGTCGGAAATCGTGTTAGAAATCGTAGTCGGAAATCGTAGTCGGAAATTGTAGTCGGAAATTGTACGTAGTCGGAAATCGTGTTAGAAATCGTAGTCGAAAATCGTAGTCGAAAATTGTAGTCGAAAATTGTAGTCAGAAATTGTAGTCGGAAATTGTACGTAGTCGGATATTGTACGTAGTCGGAAATCGTGTTAGAAATCGTAGTTGGAAATTGTAGTCGGAAATTGTACGTAGTCGGAAATCGTGTTAGAAATCGTAGTCGAAAATTGTAGTCGGAAATCGTAGTCGGAAATCGTGTTGGAAATCGTAGTCGGAAATTGTAGTCGAAAATTATAGTCGGAAATTGTTGTCGGGAATCGTGTTGAAAATTGTCTCAGGGAAATCGTAGTCGGAAATCATGTTGGAAATCGTAGTCGGAAATTGTAGTCGGATATTGTTCGGGAAATAATGACATTACCAACGAGTTGCAACTAACTCGCCGGCAATGTCTACTGCATATGGGCTGCTTTAGCTCGAGCTCTCCCTCATTTCTCACTATCTCAAACCCTAAAACTCCTCCTCTCTTCCTCCCAAACTGTTTCGGCCACCTCCCTCTCCTCAAATCTCTCTTCCTCCCCTCCCCTCTCCCCTCCCCTCACCTCCTCTCCCTTCTCCTCTCTCCACACTAAAAAACCCAATTTCAAATTGAAATTTCCTCTCCTCCCCTCCTCCCCTCCTCCTCTCCTCTTCCCCTCCTCCTCTACCTCCTCCCCTCACCTCCGTCGCCGGAAAATCAGCTCGAGCTCCACCATGGCAGGTGCATGCAAGCTCACTCTTTCTCCCTCTCTCTCAATTTTTGTTTATTTTTATGCATATATATATACGTATGTACGTATGTACGTATGTGGCAATGTGTATATATAAATGTATGTGGAAATTAAATTTAATTAGGGTTATGTGGATTAATTTATATGCAATGTATATATATACCGGTAATGTTTGAAAAATGTGGGAAATTAATTAGGGTGCGTGATTTGGATTAATATGTGATGTATATATATATGTGAAAATTAAATTTAATTAAGATGCATGATATATATATGTGTGAAAAATGTGGAAAATTAATTAGGGTGTGTGATTTGGATTAATATGTATATATTTAAGTCGAAAATGATGTATGTATATATGTTAATTTAGGTGATATAGTTGTTAATTTAACGTATAATAGGTGAAAAATCGGAATCGGCATTTAACGTGTTTAATTTGGATTAAGGTGATATAGTTGTTAATTTAACGTATAAATTAAGGTGAAAAATCGGAATCGAAAATGTTTGGAACCAGAACGGTTTTAATCCGGAACCGCGTGGAACCGGAATCGTTTGGAACCGGAACCGTTTGTAACCGGAACCGTTTGAAACCGAACGGTTCCAGTTCCAAACGGTTCCGGGTTCAATCGGTTCCGGTTCCGCCCGGTTCCGGTTCCAAACGGTCCGGTTCCGATTTGTTATAGAACCGAATCCATGACTATTACGGTGTCCAGGAGGTTTTGCGGCAAATTGGCTTGGAGGCATCAAACGGAGAGGTTCCTGAAATAGTGGAGGGAGCAGTAGTCATGCTTCCTCCTCATCCGCAGTCAGCAACACGCGCAGTGGGCCAATGATGAATGCTCTCACACAAGCCTTGCTAGCTGCGCGAGCAGAGGAGGAAGCTGCACGATCCGGAGCCGTGCAACCGGAAGTCGAGCCTCGAGCCTTAGTCAGCAGACGCTCAGTCAGCAAATGTCCCTCCGTCAGCAGACCCTCAGACGAGCGACAGTCAATGGGGGCATCAGAAACTCCCTCTATCCGAATGCCCCCAATTCGCCCGGTGCCTACTCCCGTTTCACGGGAATCATCTGAGGCAGATGGTGCTGGCGCCTCATCATCCAGGCCTCGTCTATCTCCGCCGTCCAGTCTCTTCCTACCCGACGAGATTCCGGTGATCCCTGAATTCGATGATAGAGGGATGCCTATTTATGTTGAAGGACGGCCGAAGTTCCTGAGCGTGGAGGAAGCATACAACTTCATCCCATTCGACACCGTGTATCTTTGGAGTGTGTGGTGCACCAACCAACAAACGGACGATACAGGTAAATTTTATTTAACATTAGATTGATTACTTAATTATTACTTAAGACTTACGATATGTTCGATTAATGATATCAATTTGTTGACATTGTATTATTAGGCAATTTCGTTAATGGTACTGGAAAACGGAAAGGGGCTAGAGGCACCTGCACCGGGAAGAGACTTGAGCAGGCCACCGGGGGAAGGAAAACGCCCATTAGGGACAATGAGGATGGCGAGGTGATCGAGGCATTTGACACCACGCGAAAATATGTCAGCATGGCCGGGGCGATCGTGCGGGACAAGGTCCCAATGCTTTGGGTAGATTGGGAATCTGTGTCTATCTACGTGAAGATGCAAGTGCATAATGCACTGAGTGTGAGTTAAATCGTATTTTCATTACGTAAATTTTATATTTATTAATTAAGTCCGAATAAATATATAATTTTACCGTTTATATATTCATATTGCAGGTGTGGTTTGACGTGGATGAAGTTCTATTCACACGTGGATAGAGCGTCAACTACATATGAAGTTATTTGAGTATATATCGAGTTAGATTTTTGTTTATCAAGTGTTTTAATATCTCTAACTTTTTTTCCTGGTGTTAATATAGGTATAAAGAGTGGAAGAACGAGCTTTCTTCACATTACACTCTATACAAGGAGCTAGGCCGAGGTTCTACCCCTAGCGAATTCCGGTTTAGGGAGTACGAGTGGCTGTGGCTGATAGCCCACTTCGAGCACCCCAAAGCGAAGGTATGCATCCTGAACATATCTTACAAGCCTAATGTATCGTATCACATTCAAATAGTTAGTTACTAATTTTTTTACAAATGTTTATCAAACAAGGCGATTTCGAAGACGAACTGGGCGAATAGATTGAAAAACACCAGGGCCCATCATGCAGGTTCACTGAACTATTTGGGTTGGTCGAGTAAGGCGCAGCAACAACAAGAAGTGAACCCGTTGGTGTATATTCATCAGAAGTTCTATCCGCAGTGCCCTGAAGAAGCGGTAAGTCTTTCGCCTCTCCATGTGTTAATAAAACTATTTTTCGATATTAATTTATTTTGTTAGATAATACGTTATTCATTTTCGCTTTTCAATTAGGCGAGAGTGGAGGAGGCGACCACAGAAGTGACCATGAATATAGCTCGGGATAACCATCCTGACTGCTCCGAGGAAGAAGTCACCCAGTATGCCTCTCAGATCGATCCGCTTGATCGGCCTATAGCGGCTCAGATCATGGCAAAAGCGTGCGGGACTGGAAAGAATACCTACTACTGTAGGGGAATGGGCTCTGCGGGCGAAGGAGTATTGAAGAACACTTCAGAATACTCTACCGGGTCAAGAAGTTCAGCTTCTAGTCGTAACCTCGCAGCGGAGCTTCAAAGGACGCATAAGGAGTTGGAGGAGCAAAGGAGGCATATGGAGGAGATGAGGCAGATGGCCGAGCAGCAGGCAGCCAGAGATGCCAAGTATCAGGGGATGATCGAGCAACACCGCCTCATGGTCCAGCAGCAGACACAAATGTTCACCTGGATGCAGACGATGTACGCGGCTCAGACTACCGGACAACCGCTCCCCACACCTCCCCCGGTCCCTGTGTTCCCCAGTTTCCCCAGTTATCCACCACCACCACCGCACCAGTCACCGCCACAGCAAAACCAGGGTAGCCACCGGAGTTCAAATGAGTACATGGATTTCTTCGACCCTGACCCGCAAGTTCCTCGACCCTGACGTGTAGTTGTAGTTAATTTTCGTATCATTGCTATTTGTACTGTACGTTGGACATTTATGTGTACTGTTGAACTTGTATGATTGTACGGTTTATGTCTTTCAATACAGGTTCTAGAATTGGGCCCAATCCAGAATCGGGTTTTTTTTTCAAAATTTTTCCAAGCATTGCCGGCGACATGGACCTAAGTCGCCGGCAATGTCTTCAAATTCCGGCCACGGCGGCGCTGACATTGCCGGCGACTTGAGTCGCCAGTATTGTCCTAAACATCACCGGCGACTCAAGTCGCCGGTAATGTCTTGACATTGCCGGCGACTTGAGTCGCCGGTGATGTTTAGGACATTACCGGCGACGTGAAACGCCGTCGCCGACAATGCTATCTCCGGCGGGCAATTTCCGGCGACGGCATTGTCGGCGACTTGTCGCCGGTAATGACAATTCCGGCGGAAAAAAAAACAAAGCCGACAACGGAAAGTCGCCAGCAATGTGTCTTAATCCGGTAGTGTAATGTTTGAAGCTTATAATTAAGATAAAAATCGGACATCTCATACCCGCAACAAATACGCATATTTTTTTTCACGCAAGCAGTGATGGAGGGAGACATAAGTCAGGTACGGCAAATGCCTCACTTGGAATTTTGGGGTGAAAAAAATTCTTATATTTATACTATCTATAAATTATTTACATGTATGTCCAAATATCTAGTCTTTCACCCAATCCGAACAGAACAAAATCAAAAGTCTATCACCTCTCATTCTCCCTACTCTCTCTTTCTATGCACTGTGCTCGATCAACTTTTTTTCTCTGTGCACATCCCTTTCACGGCTCTCGATCAATCTTTGTGTGCATCTCTCCCTCACTAGCTCTCCTCACCTCATAATTCACATCATCACATCGGGAGTGTGGATACATAAATTATACCTAGATAATATTAAAGGCAATAGATAAGATCAAAATAACTTCTCCTAGATAATATCATAGTAATTTCTCTCAACTTCCCTTTAACTGTGCTATCATTCTCTGACCAATTAAACTCAAGCACCGAGGTAACTGCAAGTTAACCGTAAAATCAACTGCTACTTGTAAACTTTATAAATAGGGGAACGTAAAAAGGAAAAATAGGGGAAATCTAGAGCGTTCACGTTACTCTGCCATAATAATCCACTTACAGAGTGCATCATAAACTCGATCGAAGGAAATTTCATGTACGATCGAAGGACATCTATTACAGAAACTCAAGTTCATTTATTGTGGTGAAATTCATTACCACAAATTGGTTCTCTCGATAAGAGATAAAGATTATACTCAAAGAGGTTCTACGCTGAGCTCTTCTTTTTAATTTTTTTCTCTTTTACTTTTATCTTTTAACATGTTTGAATCATGGTTGGAACATGAAAGCAAGTTGTAAGAACATATCAAACGTGAATGCAAGAAATCACAATGTAGATGGGAGTAGTCATGAACAAATCTCATCTACAGGCGGATCATTACTTGTAATTGACGTTGCTCATGTTTCCAATGTTTACCGGCCTCCTATAGTAACATACACATTATCAACATCTCAAAGTATACCTGTCAATCTACTCAGTCGACGTAAAATCAAAGTGCATTGGAAAAACAAAATGACACATTGCGCAAGCATGTACAAGATGTATCAAAACGATTGGCGCGCAGACCAAGAAGTTCTTATCTAAGCAATGAACCAGGAGATCATACTATTTTGCAATGTGCGAATAAACGAACAATTCGAGCGAATGAGCCGTTCGAGAGAGATCTCTGAAGAAAATTTACATCTTGTGAAAAGGAGGCCCGGGAAAGAACCAACACATAATGAATACACTCCTCCTAATGAGAATCAACACCTTTACAGAAGAAAGAGTAGTGGTGTGCAGCGTCAAACTAATGTGTTACTCACTAATGTTCATACGAGGTTAGAGCCTCAGGGAGACGTTATCTCGCGTCTTGGTCCTCAAGGAAATATTCTTGAACGCTTGGGTCCTCATATTAATGAGATCGTCAAATCAAATTTAGAAGACAGTCAAAAGACAACAAGTAGGCAAAATCCTCGCCTGAGGAGAAATCCACCGGTAGAAGAGCCATATCATGCTAGAATAAAACCTCGGAGGACAGATCCGTTGGCATCATGTATAGACTCAACAAGCATGTTTGGTGATCAGGGTCGATCTGTAGAAGTTCACCTTATATCCTAGAACAAGTTAATCAGCTGTAACCATCGAATAAGGTGCAAAGACATTCCCAATCCAATGTTCCACAACAACAAGTTCCATATGTCTTTGAATGAGGTGTCAATGCAGCAGAAGTGAAAAGAATTCTCAATGAAAAATTGAAGACCTTGAAGGTACCTGGTAGTGGAGATGATGATTTAAAGAAAGAAATGGAGCGAGTAGCAACTTCACCATTCTCTAATAGTATCGAAAATGCACCACCACTATAAAGGATTCACATCCCAAATTTTACTTCGTTCGAAGGCGATTCTGACCTGAATAGGCAACTTAAACATTATAGAAGCCTCATGACCCTGTATAAGAATAATGATGCATTGATGTGTAAAGTATTTGTGATGACATTACAAGGAGCTGCTCAAGATTGGTTTCACACATTACCTGTTGCTTCAATAAATAGTTTTCCAGAGCTTGCTCTCTTATTCTTGAAGGAGTATACCTCTTACAGAACCATGGAAAAGAAAGTAGACCGTCTATTTAACGTCATGAAGAAAGCAACATAATTGCTTTGAAACTATCTAAAAAGGTTTAAGACTGAAAAGTTAATCATTAGTTGTGATGACCGTATAGCTGCATCCGCATTCATGAAGGGTCTTCCTACCGAACATCCATTGTATGGAACATTTATTATGGAGCACCATTTGAACTTGACGGACATGTTTATTTGAGCAGAACGACATGCTACATGGGTCAAAGAAAAAAAAGATTGAAAAAATTAGCCTCGAATTGGGATGAATCATGCAAAGTAAACGACGTTGGAGGCAAATAAAACTATAATTTTGATACTCTCGAAGGAAAAAAAATTAGTAGAGAACATCAGACATAACTTAAAAAGTATTATGTATGTAGTTTATCATTTTACATTTCCTTTCTATGTAGAATAAGAATAAGATTTGCATGATGCATGATACATAAGCGAAACTAATGACGTTTTATTGTATTTTATCTCTTTAGCAAAAGATATAAAATTTTCGTCAAGCGAGTTAGCCTCGAGTGACAAGGAAATACAACTTATCTATTACTATATGCATATATATTATTTTCTAGTGTATATATGTTTCGTTTGATTTGAGGAAGTATACCTTCTATTATATAAACAATAAATTAATCATATATCAAACAAGATACTAAGTCCTCATTCGAAAATTATCCTAAGAGGTAAAACCAGACGAGTGCACTCGAGGGAATCTATTCAGTGAAATATATTTTACATTTATCTTCCTGCAAGATAAAAACTCGACTCTTTATGGTAGCATAATACTCACTTACACTACCAGAATAAACACTATAGCCGACGAATTTTTAAAAAATAGGCCGACGACATTTTTTTCGTTGGCTATACTATACTTTAGCCGACGAAGAAAACTACCTTCGACTAAAGTATTTAAGCCGACGAGAAAAAAAAATATCGTCGGTTTTAGCTGAAAAAATTATCGACTAAAATTACATTTTTAGCCGACGACTGCCATTTTTGTCGTCGGTTAAAGTATAGCTGATGACCTTCTGCCGACGACACTATAGCCAATGAATGATCGTCGGCTATAACTATAGCTGACGAAATTGTCTAACAGGCCGACAAATTTGTTTCGTCGGCTATAGTACTTTTTCTGGTTGTATTACCAAAGTTAAAATTTATTGCATTCTCCTAGAACCTTTAACAAGAGAGTCTCTATAATGGAAAATAAAATTCGATGAGTATTCAGGTAAATCTACTTATTCTGTTAGCGTAGTTGAGGTCTGCCCTCGCATCAAAGAAATATAAAGCCTTGGGCATTATATTTACCTCATAAGTTTTTCAAGTGAAAAGTTGAATTTGGCTTGACTAAATTTAGAACTCAGCTACTCGACTATTCATCGATAGTAAAAATAGAAACTTATTTTAGAAGAGCCCATAGAGTTTTGGGGCACTTATGCTATGTTGAATATAATGAGTATTCGATGGAGAAATTGCACTTTCTCTCTAAGTGTTTCTAGCAAGAAACTACTCTGAACGTAAGCTGGCTTCAAAGGAGAAATTACAGTTTCTCTCTCCAGTGTTTCTAACAAGAAATTACTTCAAATCTTTGTCTCGAAAAAGAAGTTGCATTTCTCCTAAGAAACTGTTTCGAACATTGTTGACTTCGAAGGGGAAATTCATGCGCGCTCTCTCTCTCTCTCTCTCTCGATCTCGATCTCGATCTCGATCTCGACAATGTTTTTAGCAAGAAAATGCTTTAAACCTAAAATGGCTTCAAACGAGAAATTACGATTTCATCTTTTATGTTTCTAGAAAAGCATCGAATCTTAGATAACTTCGAAGGGAAAATTGCAATTTTCTTTCTAGTGTTTTTACCAAAAAATTGTTTCAAACTAAGATTGGTCTAGAAGAAGTTAGTAGCAAGGAATTGCTTGAATCAATTAAATATTGAATATAAAAAATCACATTTTTCACTCTTGTACTTTTACAAAAGTAATTTTTAAAGTGCAACGTACCCTTGAAGCTTCGAATTCAAAGTCTTACCAAAGTTTGAAACAAAGTTCTCTGATCCACTGAAACAAATTATACTTGTATCTCCACTCTAGCTAGCAATATCATAACTATATCAAATATTCAATAGATATGTGTCTCTTCACCTTTAGCGCACGTGTATGCTCAAAAGCAAAAAGATAAGGGGCATTTGTGGATCCATAAATTATACTTGGATAATATTAAAGGCAATTAATTAATAGATAATATCAAAATAACTTTCTCCAGATAATATATCAGAGTAACTTCTCTCAACTTCCCTTCAACTGTTTTATCATTCTCTGACCAATTAAAATCAAGCATAGAGGTGACTACAAGTTAACCGTAAAATTAACTGTTATTTATAAACTCTATAAATAGAGAAACATAAAAATTAAGGAAAATGGGGAAAACTCTAGAGCGTTCATTTTACTCTACCATAATAATTCACTTACATAGTGCATCATAAACTCGATCGAAGGAATTTTCATATAAGATCGAATTACATCTCTTACAGAAACTCAAGTTCATTTATTGTGGTAAAATTCGTTACTCCAGAGTTTAAAATCTTATCTACACCATGATCGTTCAACTTCCCAAACTTTTCTGATTTAATTAATTTTTACTTTTATTTGTCGATTCTTCTCGGATAATTAGATTTTGACTTGCAATTATAATTGGTTTGATATTATAATTCCATATTATTATTATTTTATATTTTTCGATAATAATGGTAAATTATAATACGTTGGAGGATATATATATATATATAACGTTGTTGTATTCAAGTACGTTAGATATAAACTAGTAGATATATGTTATTTGTTATGTAAATATATGTTTAGGTAGTTAAAATAATTATTGTTATGTTATAGAATAAAAAATTTCATCTCACTTAGACAAAAAATTTCTGACTCCGCTACTGCACGCAAGTAATCTATCTCAGAGGAGTCAAATTCCAACTACAACGTCGGTAAACGCCATTTCGTTAATTGGTAGAAGCTGGAATTTGGAGAAAACATATGTTAACCTAATTAAGAACTGCATATGGCTTGGGAAACCCTAGCGATCAGCGCTGCATGGTGTCATCATTGACCAGGATGCTTTGTGCATGATCCAAGTATATATTGTAAACATGAACCTCATTGGCAACCACTAGCAGCATGAGTACTCACCTTTTTCTCTCCATCGACTTCATTTCAGGTGTATTTGTTGGCCACTTCAATCCATCATGGAAACAAAGAGCATAGTGATATTGAAGACAACAAGCACATATGTACTAGCTAGCTAGTGTGTGTGTATATATATATATACATATACTAAACGTATAGAGTACAGAAAATACTTGCTTTTACGTAGACGATATACATATATATATATATAACAAATTTATGATATGTACAGTAGGAATTGAAGAAACTAATCTTTAGGGGAGAGGACAAATTGCATACTCGTACATCTGTCTAAACTTTTGTCTAAAAACCCTTTAGGTATAATCAAACAAACACCCTTATAAGCACGTATCTTTTGTGTACTGCAAAAGCCACACACATTATGGATCGAACAGCTAATAGTGCTAGCATCTCGTTGAGCTTTCAAGCCAAACTCGATTAATTAATATATATTATGAGCCAAGGCGCGGAAAATAGTGGGGGATCTTTTTCCTTCTTCATTGTTTTTTTGGAAATGATCCGATCGAGTTAATACGTAGAGTTCTATTACTTTTAAATGAATTACTGAAACAAATTAATATCAACTAATCATGCATCTCATACTCGATCATCTCGGTTGTGAATTAGTGTCTTTACAAAAAATTTACATTTTCAAATGATCTATGCTCCAAATCGTCGTACAATCAAAATTTTCAAATAAGAAAAAGATTATATCTCACATCGTACATTTCTTCACATATGATTTTTTTTAATGAAATTGCTATTGTAAAGACGGTAATCTTGAACAACAAATTAATAAAAGAACGCATCCACGGACTTGCGGTGCACGTGTGGAATAAGATATAGCCATGGAATCTATCGAACTCTCCACGTTATGGTTGAGCACCACCGCACGAATAGCACTATCTTCCCCAAAATAGTATAGTAGCAAGCGCCACGTCACCACCAGCTAGCTAGAAAGCAAAACGATAAAACACGAGTCTATGATTGAGCGAGCCCGTCCTCCACTTCCTACAATTTCTAATTAAGTTCTAATTAAACTGTCGATCAGTAGGAGACTTAACACAGCATTACTGTAACAGTTCAATCTCATGTATATATATTCTATTCGTGGGATCCTGGCCAATTTCTGTAATTGATATGACATGATAATTTAGATTATAGTCTAACTCTTACTACTAATCCAATCAGAGAGGCAGAGCTACTCAGAATTCCAACCATGGTTGTCCCTGATTTTTGAAATTGATGATTTTTGAAATTGACGTGCTTATTGTGTTGCTTAACTATGAGATATAATATATCAGGCATATTAGTCTAGTCATCAATGAAATAAAGTGTTGTACGTCCAAAATTAAAAATTAGACCATCAATCAAAAGGAATGAATCTGTTTATTAATAAAATTATAGGTTGGTTCACTAACTAACCATAACTATTACAATATGTTAAGTGAAACTATAATGTGCAATTACGTACTGCAATATATAATTATTATGTGGGAGACCCAATTCTAAATAGTTACATTCTCCATCATTTAATGAATTTATTTTTATGTTGTTCTTTATAAATAGTGTAGCTATTATAATTGTATTTTCAATATATTATCAATTTCTTTACGTGTTTTTTATATCAAAAACATTAATTTGATAATAAGCAATCACCCGCGTAATTGAATGAGTGACGAGATGATGAACGATTGTTTAATATCATATATTTTAAAAGACACGCCCGTTACTATCACTACCGGAAGAAGAACTAAAGCTGACGACATAAAGTCGTCGGTCTGTTCAATTACATCGTCGGGTATAGGGTATACCCAACGAGGTATCGTCGGGTATAACATTGTCGGAAATGAAGCGTCGGTGATAGTATCACCGACGACAAGGTTTTGGGATATCGTCGGCTATAGTGGTGAACCATAAACGACAGGGTTTAGGGTTTAGGGTTTTCGTCGGGTATAGTGGTATACTATAACCGACGAGAACTCATCAGGTATACTGCCTCCCCTGGTTAAATTGGTTGACCATGGAGGGGAACTCTAGCTGACGACATGGACTATTCTCGTCGGTTATAGTATGTGAATTTTAAAAATTTTTATGCAGATTCTGGGTTTCATCCCAAAACCTGCATTTCCAAAAACAAAGCACCAATATTGTTCACAACAAAAAAACGTTCAAACTATACATGTAAATCCAATAAAAAAAAACAGAAATCGTTCAAATCAATATCTATCCACATACTACGGGTTTCCTAAGAAGATGTTGTCAAAAGGGTTGGAAAACTCTCCCTGGTCTGGCGTATGCTGCTGCGGCTGTGGTGGTGGCTGTGGTTGTGGCTGTGGCTGTGGCTGCGACTGTGGCTGCGATGCACTGAAAAAGGACGGGGGAGTCATCTGGATTCCAAACGCCTGTAACTGTGCATAACAGTGCTGCATCCATGTCCCCATCATCTGCTGCTGCTCGGCCAACCGATTCTGCTCTGCAGCTCACGCCTGCTGCTCGGCAGCTCTCACCCGTTCCAGCTCCTCCATCCGTAGTCGTTGAGATTCCATCTCCATCGCTTGCCTCTGAGGCTGCTCCTGTAGCTGATTAGTTTTGGAAGATCCCGATCCGCGGGAGAATTCAGGAGTCTTCTTCAGCAGCCATTGACCCAACTTTCTGGTCCCCCTGCAGTAGAAAGTGTTCTTCCCTGGAGGGATCATGGTTGACATGATCCTGGCTGCTATGGTAGGATCAAATTGATCAATCGGGAGTTCCGCATCCGGGGTGTTGGGATAGAGCTATCTCGCCACCTGAGTCAACACCTCCGGGATCACCTCCTGAACTCTCGCCTAATTGACAAAGAAAAATAATATGTCAATTAATGTAAACATACAAAAAATTTAGAAATATGTTTATTTTTTTGTAAGGACACTTACAGCATCTTCGAGGGTCTAGATATGTGTGCTGCATCGTATAGACAAGCGGAGAAACTTCTGGGTGTTTGGCCGCCTCCTCGATTCAACCCGAGTATGATATGGAACCGGCATGATGATTTTTTGTGTTTTTGCTCCGATTCCTTGTGTTTACTTCAGAAATAGCCCATTCGATTAATCCAACATCAAAAAATACTGTTAGCTAGCCAAATAATTTGGGGAAATATGATAGAACAAAACAATAATCGAACAGGTTGCATACCTTCAATTTCAGGTTGTTGAAGTGAACCACAAGCCATCGTCACTCGTACTCCCTATAACGAAACTCACTAGGGGTACTTGAACGATCGTCGCCGTACTTTTTTCAATGCTTCTTCAGCTCGCCCTTCCACTCCTTGTACCTATATTAATAAAACACAAATGTTAGTAACTTATAAAAAAAATCAGAACAAATGAAAAAAAAATCACAACAAATGAATCACGTAACCTGCTCCCTTGCACTTCATCTGCCCATGTGGGTCTGATGTCGTTGTCCATGCGGAACCACCTCTGCAATGCATATATATTAATATTAAAAATTTATACATAAAAGAAATATAATGAATATACAGTTCTACTCACCGACAACGCATTATTTAGTTCGTATTTGACGTAATGGGGCACCGAATTCCAATCTAGCCACAGCATTGGGACTCTATCCCGTATGATGCTGCCCGCCATCCCTGCGTACTGTCGAGTGAGCTTTCCTTTGATCACCTCGCCTCCAGCCCCTGTCTTAATCATCAATTGTCCACCACCGGTAGCCCTAATCGCGTCGTCCAATAACTTGCCAACAATGGGGCCTCTGGTCTTATTCTCTTTTCCACCGGCCATGATCGTGCCTATAATGTAAACGATTTTTTAAACATGAACACCATTTTTTATTTAAATATTAGTAAGTAAAAAGATATCACTTATTAATATTTATCTGAATCATCGGTGCATAATCCCGGAGTCCACACACTCCATAGAGGTGACGCGAAGGGTACATACGTGTATGCCTGCTCCAGGGTCATGAACCCTAGTTGTCCTGGAAAAGGCATGCCTGTGGGCTCAACGAGGGGTATTGTCAGGATTTCCAAGGATAAGAATAGGGTAGACGGCGGACATAGTCGTACCCTGGCCGATGAGTGAGTCGATCCATCAGCCTCCTCAGAAAGGGATGGGGAAGGGGCCGACCGATGAATGTCTGGCATACGGCAAGGATTGAGTCGCACTATCATTTGAAAGCATGCGACTGTCCTCATAAAGCCTCCTCGCGCTGAAAATTCGGCGAGGCTCGACTTCCTGCTGCTCAGGCGGTCCCTGACCTAGTAGTGCACGGTGTCGAGAGCTGGGAGGACGGCTATAGCTGTTGCCGATACTAGCGGATCCGGATCCGGATGCAGACTAACTTGCGCTGCCCTCATCCCCACGTCCTGATCTCCCTCTCGACCCCCCTCTCGAAGCACCACAGTTCAACCAATTCATACTTTCTATAAATATATATGTAACATAATCAAATTTATATAATTTTAATATATCTAAATAATATTATTATAATTATTTCACATTAATAAGCAAAATTCCAAATTAAAATTCCAAATTAATTAAAATTAATGTACAATAATTCTAATTAATTCACATTAATCTAACATATGCCATATTAATTCACATATTTTCAAATTAACTCATAATTAATAATCTCATATATTACAAAAAATTCAAATTAATCCATATTAATCTACCAAATTCCATATTAATTACTTCACATTAATGTATAATAATTTAAATTAATTCACATTAATCTAACATAATGCCATATTAATGTCACATTTTTTTTCAAATTAACACAAAATTAATAATCTCATAAATTACAGAAAATTGTAATAATCTCATATATATATTAATATATCAAAATCATATATTCATTTATTCATAATTAATCCCATATATGAAAAAAAATTTACAAAAATCATGATAATCATATATATATTCCTAATATGCAAAAAAAAAAAATCGGCATAGTTTTCCCATATATATATATATATATGCAAACCAAAATCAACAAAATCCCATTTTAATTAAAATTCAACAAAATTTCATATATACTCTATATAATCCCATATATGCAAAAAAAAAATTCACACATGCAATCACACATATATGTATCTAATCACACCCTAAACTCAAACATTCACTTGCATTATCGAGAAACTAAAAATTGAACCAAACTCAAAAAAAATTGAAATTGGGGGATTTAGGGATTTAGGGAGAGAGAGAGAGGGAGAGAGGACCTGTTTAGGATATCGATGGAGATCGGCGGTGGCGGCGGTGGCGGCGGTGGTGGTTTGCTTCTCTCTCTCCTGGAACAGTTTCTTCTCTCTCTAATGCACAGTTTCAGTTTTGTGTTCTGCCGTTCTGGGGGTTATAACCCGAGAATTATACCCTACGATATAAGTTTAGTCGTCGGGTATAAGACTATACTCGACGATATAAGTATAGTTGCCGGTTATAGTCTTATACCCGACGACATTCATACTAGGGACATCGTCGGGTATAGTCCTTTTTTTACTCTTCCGTTTTCTTTTGTTTTTCCTCATAAATACTACTTATAACAATGTTAAATTATAATTAATCTCAAATTAATACACATCATGAATGACATTCATTGAATTGCACGTTTATATATACTCAAATTGCACGTACGTACGTTCCAGTCACGTACCGTCATACGCATCGAGAAACATTAATTGCATGTTCATACTCAAATTAACATACGTATACATCTATTTGTAAATTAATACTTTAAATCACTAAGGCACATAGTTCGAATCATCGCTTGAGTCTGACTCGGTTTCTGAGTTAATTTCAGGTAAGATGTGTATGCCCTCGTCACTTGAGTCTTCGTCATCTTCATTTTGATTTACATCAATAAGTTCAGGTCGAGGAATTCGTACCACACTACCCTGTATCACATTAGAAAGGCGAATTGTTGAGGATTCAGGAATACCAGTTGTGTTCGGCTCTTTGTATGCAGTCACTTCTTCATTATCTGCGGTCACACCAAGTGTCGAACCATTATGTATGTTTCTTGGAAGAACGTGGTTAACAACTTTCCAGGCACATTTGTGCAGAAGATCATCAAGATAGAACAATTGTTTCACCGCCGTGGCCAGAACAAATGGATCATCTTCATACCAGCTTGTAGCAGTATTCACAGAAAATATGCCGAATTGATCGGTCCTTGTGTTCTCAGGGTCGGTATCAGACCATCTACACTTAAACAAGTACACTGTCATGCCTTCCCTATATATTAATTCGACAACTGAATGGAGAACACCGTAATAGTCAAGTCCATTTTTCCCACCATGCACCATTACCCCCAAATTTTGTGTTCTTCGTCTAACATCTCTATGTTCACAAATAAATAGCACGTCATTTACCTTACACCTAGGATAAACTCTGGAAGTTACAGGTTTCTGCGCCAAGAGCCTTAATCCGTGTGACCACTGAGGGATACCATCATCTTGTACATGGTTCATCTGAAAATGATCATTAACTTAACTTTAAATAGGAAAATAGTACG
Source organism: Geum urbanum (assembly GCA_946800695.1). NCBI lineage: Eukaryota > Viridiplantae > Streptophyta > Magnoliopsida > Rosales > Rosaceae > Geum > Geum urbanum. Next base: position 48,318,726 of record OX327002.1, on the reverse strand, counting down.
CCATATATATATATATATATATATACAAGTAAATATATCTATATACGTACCCATTTGCCAAAATAGTTTGCGAACGTCTTGTTGTGGTACTCAACATCACCGGCAATAGCAGGGCAGTAAAGGTGCAGATTTTTCCAATAGTGAACTTCTGGACAGTTAATCAATACCGACCAGTGGGCATGACTAGCTCATATGGTTCCAAATTGTACGAGTTGGGCAACTTTCCTGAAACTTTAACATTATTGGAAATGATCAAAAGGTTGAAATGCGGTTCATCTACCGGCATATGTTGTGGAGGGTCCTCCAACGCTCCCAAATACAACTTGGTGCACGTTACGCACTCGTGCGCAATATATACTTCAGCGATATACCCTTCGGGTGCGGATTTGTTCATCACATAGTCTTTGTAGTCCCCTAATTGTCTATAAAGTGGTAATTAAAGAGAATGTTATGATTATTGTAAAATAAGTGAATAAATAATATTAAAGAAATAGCTAGATTCAGAGATGCCTTACGTACCTTTCCATGGGATACATCCATGTGTAGTGTACTTGACCGGTAAGCAACAATTGTTCCGGAAGATGGAGCATCAAGTGAGGCATGATGTCGAAATTTTTTAGAGGAAATATCCTTTCCAATTTGCACATGATAAAAATGATGTCCTGTTGCATTTAAAACATGTCCGATTTCTTCACTTCTCTCGTGCATAACTTCTGAAAGAATCTTGACAAAGCCACTAACGGCTCTACCACCTCTTTGGGCAGGTACCCTCGAATGAAAACAGGGAAGAGGCGTTGAAGCAGTATATGACAGTCATGACTCTTTAGTCCGTACATCTTATTTTTTTTGAAGTTAACACACCGACTTATATTTTCTACATAGCCAGAAGGATACCTAACATTACCCATCCAGCCAAAAATTTCAGTCTTCTGGGCAGGCTTGACGGTATAAGGATCTTGAGGCATTTTTTTCTTCCCATCTCTCAATCACAAATATTTTCGGAGTCCCATTCTTTTCAGATCAATGTGTGCCTTCAGGCCGTCTTTAATTTTTCCCTCCCAATTCAACATTGTGCCGACCACACTCTCGCACACATTTTTCTCTATGTGCATGACATCTAAGTAGTGTCTGATTAGCAATTTGGACAAATACGTAAATTCCCAAAAAATACTTTTGTGTGTCCAGAATTTATACTTGTCGGGTTTGTCAGGTATTGACGCCACTATCTCAGGATGATTACTGAGCTGCCCAAAATTGTATTCATTTAGCACTTCCAATATTTCATCCCCCATCCATCTCCTCGGCTGCTCACCTGTTTCCACAGTCCCATCAAATGCCTCCATATCCTCCCGAAATAGGTGATCATGTGGAAGCCAACAACGATGACGCTTCTGTACAATCTTCCTGCAATGAGGTCTGCAACACTCAACAGTCATGCACTCTGGACAAGCCCTATATCCCTTGGTAATGTTGCCCGACAACATCCCGCGTGCAGGAAAATCGCTAATGGTGCCAACAAGCATGTCATGCATCTGGAACATCTCATTTTTAAACTTATCATAAGTGGGATGACCATGCTCACTCAGGTACTTAAGCTCCTCAATCAAGGGTCTCAAATACACATCGAGACACTTTCCTGGATAACCCGACCCTGGAATTATCATAGTGAGCATATTGTATTCTTTCTTCATGCACATCCATGGAGAAACGTTGTACGGTACCAAAATAACTGGCCATATATTGTATTGAAGACTCATGTTGCCAAAAGGGTTGAATCCGTCAGATGAAAGCCCCAGCCAAACATTTTGAACCTCTGATGCAAAATAAGCAAACTCCCTCACCATGTGCTTCTAAGCCTCTCCGTCAGCAGGGTGTATAAGGGTATCACCGTCGGGCAAATTCCTCTCGGCCCATCATCTCATAGTTTCAGCCGTGTGTGCAGACATGAACAACCGTTCTAGCCTATCTATTAGCGGAAAATACTGAAGTATCTTCACAGTTTTCTTGTTTCCGGCAGGAGTCAACTTATACATATCTGTACCATATACCGGGCAACCATCAAGGGATTCAAGATCATTCCCATAAGCATCTTCACCCTAGAACAAAACGCAATCATATCTACAAGCATGTATTTTGATGTAGGAAAGGCCAAGATGTTTAAGGATCTGTCACACCTTATGATAAGTGGTAGGAAGGCGATGACTGGGGGGCAACAATGAACCAGACCACTTCAGTCAATCATCAACAGCCTTCACACCCATTTTGTTCTCCACTTTCAGCTTCATTACTCCCATAATACTTTCAAGAATAGTCTTATGAGACTCGTTGTACAACGGGGTCTGTTGGAAGGCAATGAGGTTGTTGTACTTGTCCATACTAGCAGTGTTGACAGCTGTAGGTAATTGCTGAACTGGCTCAATATGAAGGAAACCCCCAACGTCGGAAGGGATATCTGGTGCTTCAGCAAATACACCGCTCTCATGAGGAAACATATCGTTGATCAACCTTGTTGTTGGATCATTAGATGTACTACCACTCTCAAAAAATTGTCCCTGATCATGCTGACCAACTAATGAGCTCTCACCGTGATAAATCCAACATGTGTACTTATTTCAAAACCCATTTTTCTTCAAGTGCTCCAATACTTTATCGATGTGAAAACGATATCGCTCGCTGCGACACTGATATTTCATACACGGACAATAATGAATTGTCATCCCTCCACAATTAACCTTCACATATTCCACAAAACTCTTAATTCCACGGTGATATCTTACATCCCATCTTGGAAGACACATACAACTCTTGTCCATCTTAAAAATTATAACTGTATATATACCAATGATCTAATTAATTAAAAATTCATCATTATATATATAAATATATATCTAGCTATATATATATATATCGATATTCAAACTATACATATATTACATAATTTAATTATTCTACTCGATCCCTAATTACAAATATATGAATATATATATATATATATATTCGTCTAACTTATATTCATATATATAAATTATTTTCGTCTAATTATTCTACTCGATCCCTAATTATTCATATATATTTTCATCTAATTTAACTCAAAATCAACATACAATCAATCAATTAAACTAAATATTATTAAAATTCCCATAATTTAAATATATACTCTAACTATAATCACAAAAATCTAAATAATCACTCTATAATCACAATTAACCGAAACATCACAATAATCACAATATTACCTATAATAATCACAATTAACCCTATAATAATCACAATAATCAAATAAATCACCATATATTCACAATAATCAACGACAATTACTCCAACTCAACTATCAACTCAAAATCAACAATATATATCTCAACATATATACTCGATCTAGCTATATATATATACATCAACATATATATATATTAATCGATCAACACACACATCCATGCATATATATACCTATATATATAAGTACGTACCTATATATAATGAATCACGCACTCATTGTGGACAGTTTTTGACAACACCCAATGATTTAAGAGCATTTTCAGTTTCAGCGGGAGATTTTTTTTTGAATGATGGAGTTGCTGCCCATAATGGATCTGAAATAAGCAACTATAGCCAATGATTTATTCTAATCGTCTGTAATAGTTAAAAAAAATGTCGTCGGTAATAGTGGGAAACTATAACCGACGATTTTTCGGCTATTATAACTAACGATTGGAATACATCGTCGGTTAAATCACTATAACCGACGAGGTACTTGGGTCGTCGGTTATAGTTAACAATAACCGACGACAAGGGTTTTCGTCGGCCTGTTTTTTGGTAACTCGTCGGGTATAATAGTTCTGCTGGTAGTGTATGACCATTTAACGTTAACGAGATCCTTGTAATTGATAATATATTTACGAGTGCATATTGAATATTTTAAATTATTTAATTTCTTTTAATTTATTTATTTTTAATAAAATCTTGACCCCGACCGTAAATTCTGACTTCCTCACTGAATCTAATGAGCCATAATGATAAGTACTCAACTTGATATTTGGTTCATGTATCAAGTAACTTTGTAAAATATATATTATAGCCAAATTGATTAGTTTCATGCTATGCATCCAATTATTGTGTTTGAATCGAAGAGCATGGGTAATGACTTCAATAATGATGCTAGATAACGCACACAATATTTGAAATTTGCAAATTTCAAACGACCGATATGATAACTCTCCTTGCGTCTAATAACAACACCAATCTATGATCGTCTTACGTCTGAGTAACAAATGACAAAATCGTAGGCGCATGACCAAAATAGTAACATATATAATTATTTATTCAGCAGAAGCCTTTTCAAATGAAAGCAATATTATATCGGGCGTGGGCTAAGCCTTAAGCTAGGCTAGGTTTCGAGCATTTTAAAAAAATAAAAATTGCAAGCTAACACAGCACTGTCTCTGCTCTCTAGTTTAAGAATCTTAAAAAATATTTACTTGCTTGAAATGAAATATTTCATGAATAAGAAATATTTCATGAATAAGAAATATTTCATGAATAAGATTTGATATCAATGAATATCATAAAAAATGTGTACACAAATAAACTATTCTCATTGACTTGTTTATCATCCACAAAGAAATGAAATAAGAATGTAATTAATTCTCATTGGTATTGTTTACTTCAATTCATGTCATGAATTGGAATGGTATTTAATTAAATTACCAATATCTTCATCAAATATAAGTAGCAGTATATTCACATATCAGCACGAGTCTTCCGGAAAAATAGAATAGTAAAAAATTCAAGTCTTATAAGTCAAAATAGAATATTAATAAAAATTATCCAAAATTAAGACAAACAAGTACACTTCCATTACCAGAAAACATATTATAACCAACGACCAAAAATCATCAGCCTATTAGCCGTTGTCGTCAGTCTAAAAACAGTCGTCGGCTATAGTGCCATCGGGAGAACGTCGTCGGCCAAACTATAGCCGACGACAATTGTGCATGTTGTCGGCTATAGTTTGGACAATAACCGATGACAAAAAAAGTCATCGGTTTAAGTTTGTGACTTTTGTTGACGACCAAACCTTCCCCCTCAAGTCAATATGGTTGACCAGGCTATATTATAGCTGGCAACTATGAAAGACCATCGGGCAATAGTTTTTTACTGTTGTCGGCTATAGTATGAAACTCGTCGGTTTATGTAAGCACTTTAGCCGACGACTATGACTAAAGTCGTCGGCTAAAGTACTGATTTCTGAAGAAGAAAAAGCTGCAGATTCTGGATTTCTATTTCCAAAACTTGCAAATTTCACAATAACCAACAACATAAAAAATGAAAACAAAACACATATTCACCAATAAACACAAATTAATAATGAAACTTAAGCGTATGATACATCCTACTTGTCCCGAAAAATACATAAACTAAGGTATCCAAATCTATGTTCTGAAAAATATAAGGGGTACTACAATCATCTTGCTAATCCTCCTACTGATGTGAAGCATCAAAAGGGTGCTGGACAGATGGAAACAGAGGTGGGGCCGGGACCTGGAGTCCTTGCGCCTGAAGTTATGCATTCATTGCCTGAATATAGGAAGTCATCTGAGCTTGCATCTCCTCCATCTGAGCCTATTGGGCGGCAATCCGTCTCTCAGTCTCTTCCTGCTATCTCTGATGCTCCATCACCTTCCTTTGCAGTTGCTCTTGTAGCTGAAGAGCCTTGGAAGATCTTGACTTGAATGCAAAACCAGGCATCTTCTTCAATACCTCATCGCTGAGCTATCCTAGACCCGTGCAGTAGTAATTGCTCTCTCGTGGGAGAAAGCGTTAGCCATGATCCTCGTCCCAAATGTCACATCATATTGATCAATATCAGAGATGGTCTAGGGGAGGACTTCATCTTGGGTCTCAGGTCATCGCTCCCACACGATTTGAGTCAACACCTCCTCAGTCAGCTCATGCACTCTCGCCTGATTGACAAGGAAAATAAAATAACATAATAGCAAACATACATAAAAAAAATGTTACAGAAAATACATATATAAGCAATTATGCTAAGTTATAAGAGCATAAGACTTACAATATCTTCGGGGGACTGAGCATACGCTTTCTCGAGCATATACGAAAACCGATTAACTTCAAGGTGTTGGTTGGCTGCCTCATCCATATAACTTGCAAATGATCTAGAACCGGCATGATGATTACTCATATATTTTGTTTTGGTTGGCCGCGTTTATTTTAGAAATGGACTTCGTGGATAAACATATATTAATTAAAAAATATTAAAAAACTAATTTTGCCAAATAGGATCCAAGTAAATACAAATATGATGTTACATATAAACCTCAAATTGTTGGTTGTTGAAGTGGATTATAAGTCACTGTCACTCGTACTCCCTATACATAAACTCGAGGGGGCACCCGAGTGGCTATTGCCATGCGTCCGCCAATGCGAGCACAACTCAGTTTTTCACTCCTTGTACCTATATATGCAACACAAATTTTAGAAAGTGACTATAAATGATCAACATAATATCTCAATATATATTATATAACTTTCATTACCTTTTTCCTTGAATCTCATTTGCCCATGTAGATTTAAGGTGCTCCGGAACATGGAACCACACCTACAATGTACTCAATTATGGTAATATATGTATATATATTTATTAGAACTTAATTAATATAGGTAGACATACATAATGAATATCTAACCTAACTCACCGACATAGCGTTGTTCACCATGTTCTTCACTTCTTATGGCACCGAGTACCACTCTCCCCACAGAACAGGGACTCTGTCCCGTATGATACTTCCTACATGGCCGGAGTACCTCTGCACCACCTTCTGCCCCAACATTATCGATCCATCAAGGTTGGTCTCTATGACCAGTGGCCTGCTAACCTTTACGTCTTTCTAAAGTTGCTTGCCGGTGACACATCCTCAATTCTTTTTTTTGTTGCCTCCGGCGTCTGTCATATAAGACAAAGTAAAAATATTAAAATAAGAGCACCCAATTTAATATACAGATTATTAATAAGTTACAAATTAAATAACCACCCAATTCTAACGTCGATGTGTTTATTACCCTCGCACTAAAAAGAGGTGTATCAAACGACACATAGATGTATGCTTCTTGCGGGTGGATGTAATGGAGCTCTCCTGGAATAGGCTTTCCATGGTCATTGATATCAGACAAGGCAGGTACGCTCGAAGGAATGAAGATGATAGCCAGCGGTCCATTTGGTACCCCCGACGACGAGGTACCTGAAGCACCAGCATGAGAGGTAGAATGAGATTTAGCCATAAAGGGAGAAGGCGCATGCCGGGTAATGGAAAGCATACAAGCACTCGAAGGCGCCAGACTCGTAGAGCCGGCCGTTGGGGGCATGGGGGTGTCATCTTCATTGAAGATCTGCCTCATGCTGTGTGGTCGATGGGGGGTGGGCCACTACATCCTGCTGTGGCGTCTGCTGAAGTAGTTGATGGTGTCGAGAGCTCAACTGAGGGCCGCCAAATGTGGCGTGATGGTTGTTGATAGATGCTTGACCCAAAAATGTCGGCGCTAGACCTGTTTCCTTTTTGAGATCTCTTCTTCCCTTTGCCAAACAAATTCATGAGGCTTACAATTAAAAACCACTCATAAATCACACAAATACATATAATCTGCAATTACCATTCCTACTTAACCATACGACAACATTAACAAATCTAAACAATACCACAACACACTTAATTCAAGATATATACATCATCACTACCATACCCTATAACCAACAATCCATTACCAATAACAATCTAACCAAATATGCAATACCAATTACATATAATCGTCCAATACCAATCTAACCAAATATAACACAACCATGCATCCAACACTTTCAAGCATATGCAATATTATTCACATACCACAATCATAATGCTAACATCTAAACTAATTGACATCATCACTAACATAACCTCAATCACAATCATATCATCATCACTAACATAACCTCAATAACACATATCACAAACCTTAATCACAATCAAAATCCATTAACAAACATCAATAACTCAATATTACATAATCAATTCTCTCAATCATCCATAATCATCCTAAACACGAAAAATCACAATTATCCATAACTTAATCACAAAATCAAAATCACAACACATTCAAAACCCTAAACCATATCAAAATCACACAAAAAACTATTCTAGACAATATGTGTTGAGAAAGAGAGAGAGATAACTTGAAAATTAGAGAGAGAGTCAGTTGGGGGCGGCGGTGGTGGTTTTAGGTTTTGGATACAAGAGGAGGCACGATCTGGGCACTTTTGGGTTTAAAATGCGATAACTATAGCCTGCAACTTAAAAAGTGGTCGGCTATAGTATAGCTGACAATCTTCATGTATAATATCATCAATTATAGTATAGCCGATAATCTTCATGTATACTATCATCGGCTATAGTATAGCCAACGATCTTCATGTATAATATCGTCGGCTATAATGTGAAATAGTTTGAAAAATTAGTGTCAAGTGGAAACATGTTTCACACAAATACCTATTTAACTAATTAAGACTCATAATTAGAATCATCTCTATATTCAGAAGTGTGAAAATACTTTTAAAATTTGGGTTCATGTGAAAACAAGTTTAACACAAAATACTAAGGCTCATAGTCAGAATTATCGCTTGAGTCTTCCTTGGTGTCTGAGTTAATTTCTGGTAATATGTGCCGATCCTCATCACTGGAGTCTTCGTTGTCTTCATTTGGATTAACGTCAATTAGTTCAACATATTCCTCACGAAATCGAACCACATGACCTGGTATCACATTATTCATGCGAGTTGTAGAGGATTCAGAAATACCAATTGGGTTCGGTTCTTGGTATGCAATATCTTCTTCATTATCTACGGCCTCTCCAAGTGTAGCTACACTGTATATGTTTCTAGGAAAAACATGGTTGACTACTTTTCATGCGTCTTTGTGCACCAGATCATTAAGATAAAACACTTGTTTGACTGCTGTGGAAAAAAATTAAAAGGTCATCTTCATACTAACTTGTAGCAGTATTCACCGAAAATATTCTGTACTAATCGGTCCTTGTGTTATGAGTTAGTATCAAACCATCTATACTTAAACAAGTGCACTGTCATGCCTTCCCCATAAATTAGTTCAACCACTAAATGGAGAACACCGTAAAGTTAATGCCATGAAGGCCACCATGCGCCATTACCTCATAATTCTGTATTCTCCGTCTACCGTCTCTATGTTCATATATAAATTACACGCCATTGACCTTACACATCGGATAAACTCTTGAAGTTATCGGTTTCATCGCCAAAAGCCTCAAGTCGTGTGACCAGTATGGTTGACCATCAAATTGTATATGGTTCATCTGAAAAAATAATTGCAACCATTAACTTTAAATATGAACATAGCGAATTATATATAGCAATAAATATATATATAGACGTACCCATAAGCCAAAATAGTTTACAAACTTCGTATTGTGGTACTCAAGATCACCGACAACTTCTAGACAGTAAAAATGCATGTCTTTCCAGTATTCAACTTCTGGGTGGTTAATCAATACCTACTAGTGGGCAGTGATGAGCTCATATGGTCTATCAGGTATTACCGCCACTATATCAGGATGATTGCTGAGCTGCCCAAAATTGTATTCATTCAACACTTCTAAAATTTCATCCCCCGTCAATGTCCTGGGTTGCACATCCTATTCTGCAGTCCCTTCAAATGCTTTGTGATCCTCCCGCCATGGGTGATCAAGTCCAAGCCAACAACGGTGACGCATATGGACAATCTTCCTGTAATGAAGGTTATCACACTCATCAGTCATGCACTCTGGACAAGCCTTATATCCCCTGATAACGTTGTCCGACAACATCTCGAGGACAGAAAAATCATTGATGGTGCCAACAAGCATGGCATGCATCTGGAACATCTCGTGCTTGTACTTGTCATAAATGGGATGGCCAACGTTACTCAAGTACTTAAGCTCCTTAATCAAGGGTCTCAGATACACATCGAGACACTTTCCTGGATAACTCTACCCTGAAATTAATAGAGTCAGCATATTGTATTCCTTCTTCATGCACATTCATAGAGGAAGGTTATACGGTACCAAAATGACTAGCCATATACTATATTGAAGATTCAAGTTGTCAAAAGGGTTGAATCCGTTAAATGAGAGTCCGAGCCAAAAATTTCGGACCTCTGATGCAAAATGAGAAAACTCCCTAACCATGTGCTTCCAAGCTTCTCTGTCAGTAGGGTGTATAAAGGTATAATCGTCAGATAAATTCCTCTCAGCGTGCCATCTCATAGCTTTGACCGTGTGTGAAGACATGAATAACCGTTCCAGCCTATCAATCAGCGAAAAATACCAAAGTACCTTCACATCTTTCTTATTCCCTGCATGAGTCAACTTATACCTATTCGTGTGACATACCAGACAAGCATCAAGATTTTCAAGATCATTCCCTTTAGGATCTTTACCCCAGAATAGAACGCAATCACATCTACATGCATGGATTTTGATGTAGGTAAGGCCAATATGTTTCAGGATATGTCGCACCTTATGATGAGTGGTAGACAGGCGATGATCGAGGGGGGGGGGGCAGCACCGAAGCAGCCAACTCCAGATAATCATCAACAACCTTGACACTCAATTTTTTCTCCATTTTAACTGTCATTACTCTCATGACTATTTCAAGAACAGTTTTATTACACCGTTTTACAACGGGGCATGTTGGAAAGCAATCAACTTGTTGTACTTGTCAATACCGACAATGTTGACAGCTTTAGGTTGCTGGATTGGCTCAATACCAGGGAAACCCTCAACAACAATAAGGATATCTTTTACTTGAGAAAATACATCTCTTGTAAGGAAACACATCGTTGAACAGCCTTGTTGTTGGATCATTGGATGTACTGGCCCTCTTAGAAAATTGCCCGTGATCATGCTGACCTGCTGATAATATTTCACCGAGATAAATCCAACATGTGTACTTATTCCAAAACCCATTTTTCTTCAGGTGCTCCCATACTATATCAATGGAAAAACGATACAAATCGCTGCGACATTGACATTTCGTCACAGGCAATAATGAATTGTATTCCCGTTAGCATTAGCCTTCACGTATTCCACAAAACTCCACATTCAAACGTCATATCTGCTATCCCATTTTGGAAGGCAAATCCAACTCTTGTCCATCCTGAAAATTTCAACTGTGTATATATATATACACATGCACTAATTAAAAATTCATCATTATATCTATATATATATTTAAACTACGAATTACATTAATTCGTCTACTCCTTAATTACAAATTAACACACATATATATCCATACTATATATATGTCAATAATTAACATATAATTATATATTTTTTAATCGAATTCAACAAAAAATCAACTCAACTCAACTCAAAATCAATAATCAACTCTAAGTCAACAATAAAAATATATATATATATATACGTACATATATATATATATGTAGCGAGATATAGCTTCACGAACTCATTTTGGACTGGTTCCGACAACACCCAACGATTTTAGAGCGTTTTGTGTTTTTCTCACCGATTTTTTTTTAATGATTGAGCTACTACCCAGATCTATAATAAAGAATTTTAGCCGACAACATAATAATGTCGTCGTCTTTAGTTAAAAATGTCGTCGACTTTAGTTGAAACTATAGCCAACGTATTTTTTCCGACAAAAATCGAAGAATTTTTTTTTATCGTCGGCTATAATACTATGACCGACCACCGAAAACTATAGCCGACAACCCCATTATAGCTGACGGAAAAAAAAATCGTCGTCCTGTTTTTCTTGATTTCGTCGGCTATAGTGTGTTTTCTGGTAGTGTTCAAAACAAACCATGATACGTCTTGATAAATATAATAGTTTCATCCATAATTGATCTAGTAAAGCGAGATCTTCCATCTGACTAGAGGCGTTGTTCAATAAACTCAATCTTGTAATCTCTTTTATCCTCATCATTCATTGCGAAGAAGACTCTCAACTGATCATGCTCTTTGGATAGTTTGTTGGTGACTTGAAACACTTGCGTTCGAGTTAGGAATTCTAATTTCTTCAAATCACCACTAAGCTTGCCTTGCGTATCAGTGATTTCCTTATTTGTTGATAAAACACTGATCAAGCCCTAAAGAAACTTAAACTTAAACCTAAAACTTTCTAAGTACGTGTTACGACCTAGAACAACATATCGCAATAATCAAAACTTATGCGGTTAGTCGCTAATTAATAACGTTAATCGTCGAGAGTGATTAGATTTTACAGTTGATAACTTTCACTGGCGATTTATCGAGAATTTATCTATTATGTCTTTCAAGAAATTTCTTTGGATAAGGTTGTACAGTTTGCCGATACGAGTTCGTGGCCACGTCAAGTGTTGGAATCGAAGTTACGACGAAGAAGTTATGGTCAGCAGAAATATCGAAATAAAGTTTTATCGCAAAATCGCGGGTATAAATACGGGCTATTTTTGATAAGGGGTAAATTTTTCATTTTGGGAAGGTCAGTTGACCCCACGTTAACCACCCTCCTGACCCATTTTTCCGCTGTGAGTTTCTCACCGGCGGTAAGCCTTCTTCAGGCCACTATTGGCCACGATATTCAATTTGGTGGCATCATCTCCGGCGTTGGTGGCAGGATTGAGGAGAATCGAGACGATGAATTGGCCGAATTTCGGGTGATTTTTCTCAACGACGATGTCGGTGCTCGCGGCGGCGATGGTGGTTCAAACCATAGGTGTTTTGAAGCCCAAAAAGAGACGAACCGATTGGGACCGGTCCCGGTCCTTGTCGTGGCCAGACGCAGGCGGACGGAGAAGATGAATTTTCTGGTGGGATTTCGGTTTTCCTGCAATTTCGAGGTTTTCCAGTTTTATTTTGATGTTGTGTTATTCATGAAAGTTGTTGGGCTTGTTGAGATGAACATTTTGGTATGCATGTTGCCTATTTTGGTGATGGTGAGAATTCCGGCCGCCGCCGGCGGTAGTGCGTGGCCCCACGCACTGCCGTGCGCAGAGGAGCTCCGACGAAGTGGAATTTTTTGGCAAAATTTTATATCATTTCGCTCGTAATTTCATGTTGAATACAATACTGAGGTTCTTGAATTGATTTGGGCTGGATTAATTTAGGCATGTGTTTAATCGGATAATAATTAATTAATTTCACGATTTAACGGACGATCTGATTATTGATTTAAGTGCGAGTCACTCGATGTTTGAGATTGAAGTTGTGACTCTAAAATTGATTTAAAGTGAAGGAATGCAAATAATTGAATTCGGGATTTGATTGAGTTTATAATTAGTCAGAAAAATACGTTATTCGAGAATGCGAGATTCTTGGCATTATTGCTCATCGAATTACGATCTTAGCTCTTCATTATGAACCCCAAAAATTAGATATTAATTATAATCGTGGTTTCAGGATTACGAGTTAGAAGACCGTGTCGGATGATTATTACGTCGATTAAGAGGTTACAATTTTATGATTATCCCGGCATAGTACAATGAATTGACCTTTATTTTCATAGTTGTAGCGAGTTCTTTTTTTATATAGCATATATGCTCTACAGTTTTATTTTTAGAGCTTTTAAATTTGGGGGTTTATTGTGATGGTTTATTTTATTGCATCGATGTTTTAGCTATTCGGCTGATCACCAGATACTTTAGTCAAGGGAGGTTAGGTGGCCTCGTCTGACCCAGATTGAACCAGATTAGGTGGCCTGGGAACGATCCCGTCATATTTATTTTCTTAGAGCTATCCGACTCAGGTTAAGTGGCTTGGGCGAGCGCCTCCATTGTTTTCAGTTTACAGTTTCTTTGAACTCACTGTATTTCTTAGAAATCCGTGGAAAGGCACATATAGACTATTTTGTTATTTTACACTGATTATGACTTTTTGTCCACTCACGCTAAAGTTTTTATGTTTTTATCTGTCTTTCCTTGGGTCTTTCGGTTTTTCGTGCCCAGATTTTAGTGCTTCCTCTGAGCTAGATTTTGGGTCTCCAGAGGCTTTGAGTCCACCAGGTTATCCTACATTCTTGTAGGTTTCGGCCACTAGCAGTGTATTTTCATATATTTTATTTTGCTCATAGAAGTCGCTCTGAACACTAGTGTTGTAAATATTTTTCTGTGTTGGTAGTAAATTGTTAGTACTGCTGGATTATGAATTTTCAGTTTCTGTATTATTATTCCAGTATTTTAATTAATTTACTTTGCGCACTTTATTAAGAAATTCGGATAGACATCGGTGATCCACGGTATTGTTTGTGGAAAATTCGAAGTATGAATTTCTTGTAGGTCAGTTTCTGATAGTCCACTTCATAGAGAAAATTATGTCAAAAAATTTACAAAAATTCATAGTTTAGGTCTTGTCGTTAGAGCGTGATCCTAAATTAATAATTAATCTAGAATTAGGTCCATTCAATACACAAGTATTGGAAAACAAGTAGCATAAAATTATTAATCAACCATGACTAAGATGTAGTACAAGAGAAGATGCGATGAGAAAAAGGCCACAACAACTAACCTGGGAACAACACCCAAACGTATGCTAGAGCACCTCAAAGGAAAAGCAACGACTAAGTCGTGAGCCAACCCTTTTGTTTCTAAAACTTTTGTTTAGGGTTTTAAGTCTTATAGGTGAATAATAATTTAAAAATTATAAATTTTGATTAGAGTAATTTAGGTATAAAACATTGATTATAGCTGATTTCATTCCAATATATATTTCCTTGGGTATCAAATCGAGAATTTTTTCAAAAATCGATTCCTAATAAAGATGTGAGTCTCATCAATCAGAATCGATTCCTAATTTTTCATACTCATTCCAAGTAAGTAAACACGCACTTAAATCTTCGAGGAAACCATATGATCTTGAAATCAGATTGAAAAAGAGAGGAAGAATTAAAGACATTATCATGCATTTAAATTCATGTGATTTCCAGTTTTTCGATTCATTTACTTTCAAACAAAATAAATTAAGAAATGAGACTCTAACATTGCTCAAACATATTTGTGTCTGAATTTTCATTTTTTTGTGGCTATGAACATACCATTTTTTGTTTCTTGAAATTTAGGGTGTCTAAAAGCTAGGTTAATTTTCTGTTTTATTTTCCTTCATTCTAACGACTTTTCTTCTAATATATGAAAAGAAGAATATTTGAAGTATGTTGTCCCTCAAAGACTAGTCAAGCCAACACACAGTTTGCACGTGGGACCATGCACGTGCGTAGATGATTAAAACAGTCACATACGTTCTGTATCTTAGCTAGCTGTGGCCGAAGAACGTACTTTCGTTAATTAATTCCCTTTCTTATTTGTTGATTCATCTAGAAGAAACTATATAAATTGTTCTAGTTCTTATAGAGTAAGCCTAATTCTACATGCAAACCAAATCACAATGTTTTTGATCGATGTGACCCATCTAAAAAGAAATTCAATTACAGAGTACTTGAAACTAACAGGATACACGCATTGAGATTGAGACGTAGAACTCCAAGCTTAATTGCTTAATTAATGGACTATATTATTGAAGCTCAAGTTGTTAATTAGTTTATAGAGTAAGTAACAAGCCGTCCTCGATATGATCTGATCATCCTGTTATAGTGTGACAGGTGACTTAGCTCTAGATGTTCAAACTTCGAAGACTTGAAACATCATATCGACAACTTCGGTTTCAGACTAACAAGAGAGCATCGAAAACCCTAGCCGATCTTAGTTGCTTATTGATTGAGAAACGTGTGTGTCTATATAGGCGCGGATCTAGGATTTGAACATGGGGTGAGCTGTATTATGGGCGTAGCGCAAAAAAAAAATTAAGGTAACTTTGAGAAGCAAGACAATTGCTCTTCAAGCATTTTCTATTTGCACACCACTGCTATATGCAAAACATACTTACGTAGATGCTAACTAGAATTTCAAATCAAGCTTCTCTGCAAAATGAGTAGATACTATCAACAAATATGTGACTAAACTCTCTTCTGCTACTACATGAATAAAATAAAACTTAGACTCAAAGTAAGCAGTAAAGAAAAGATGAGATATGGTGTTAAACCATTCAACTATATATTATTTCTATGAGAAATTACCAAACAGTAAGCAGTAAGTATGTTTCGCATATAGCAGTAGTGTGCAAATAGAAAATGCTTGAAGAGCAATTGTCTTGCTTCTCAAAGCTACCTTAATTTTTTTTTTTATAAATTAGAGATTAGAGAAGCAAGATCAAACCCCATGAAACAACAACGACATGCATAACGACGGAGGATGAACACTAATGTTAGAGAGAGAGAGAACTTGCAATGGACAAAGGCTAGGTTGTGAGGATTGGGCGACGTCTTCAGCAAGAAAAGTTGTAAAGAAAACGTTGTGAATGAGACGCAAGAATTTTTATACTAATTTTTTTTTTGATTAATTCAAAAAATAAGGTAGGTTGCAGCCCATGCTGTCTATGATATAGTTATATATGAATATAAGAGCATCTCCAACCATTAAGATCATATACCTTATTATGAGACCTTCTAAAATCACTATTCATTATAGGATTTTCTCATCTCCAACCATCAAAGTCTTATACCTCATTTTAAGACTCATATTTCTCTCTCCCTACATGTTCTTCTTTTCTCTAGACCCACCCATTTTTACAAGGTTATATACTTCATCCAATGTTCTATTATAGAACCCAAAATAGGGTATAAGACTTAGTTTTAAGGTATAGGTCTAGGATCTTCATGGGTTGGAGATGAAATTTTTTCCAAAAATTCTATTATGAGGTATAGAACCTCCTCCATTAGAGATGGTCTAACTATATATATATAATACCTATGATATAGTTATACTGTTCTGCACACGTAGAGAGCCACACTTTTAACCTAATTTATAGAAATTAACACAACTGGTTTTTGTTTTGATTAAATGTAGTTTGAATAGGGGGCAATTCTTCAAAGTCCAACGTGTTATCGGGGATGAGTCTGATCGAAACATATATACAAAGAGGTAAGTGCAATCTGTAAGCTAGGTTGTCGTTCCGAGTTCCGATCGATCGCCATGGCTGTTTTCAGAAAATTGTTGTGGTGAAAGCGATGGGTTAATTTGTTCTCTTCTGTAAACTGTACGTGGAAATATGATATGGTGATCGATCACGACGGAGAGCCTAAGCTTTCCAATGACTTGAGCTGGCATTTGATCGAGGCTAGTAGGTATATAAATGAAAGCAATTGCTATATATCACAGATTCACAGGTCTAGACAACATTGGAGTAGTCAACAAGACCAGCATAATTAAGATAAAAGTTAAATCTCATCGAGTCATGTAATTGTGGGGATCTTTTGACCTAGTGCTAACTTACATGATTGATAACGAAAGGTGTAGGGACCTTGGACCTATGTATATGTCCTTCTGAGTTTAGCCAGGGACCCTGCAGAATCGTGCTTTGTTTGACTGTGAACTGATCGATTAACGTCTTCTGAATTCTTTCTTGCACAGTCGTCTCTCTTAGATCGAGAATTGTTCCTAATTAGCTTGTTTTATATATAGTGTAATTTCTAATGGCGCGCATCCGTCCCTCTGAAAGAATGGAATTTCAGTACGCAGAATGCGAATGGAATAGGTTGCATATATTTCCGTTTCAAGATTATATATTATAGCTAGTTCCATCTATCTTCAGAGCGAGTATATACTGTGAAAAATAGCTATATATGATCAGGTTTCCATGTGAAAGTCACTAAATTCTCAAGGGTGAAATAATATGTATTGTTTCCATATGCCATGTCATGTACGTGAGAGATGAAAAATTAGTCATAATCTAGGGCATATGCATATAGTTTTTTTCAACATTCCTAATTCTCTGGATGGGACATTCTCTTCTGCCCTTTATTGTGGAGAGTGGGGTTGTCGATCAATAACCTTGGATTCTTTGGCCTAGTTAGCTAGGTCTCTTGCAATTTAGCTAGGCAGCCTAGCTAATTTTGGTTAGACATACCTCTCTTTTTTAACTAATTAGTAGTGGTGGCCGGGGAAGCTCGGTCCATCATTACTTATGGACACATTACACTTGAAAGCTTATGATCGATTTGTTTGGTTATATTTAGTAATTTGGATTGCAGCGGTAAATTAAAACAGTCGAGTTAGTATAGTGACTATAGACTATAGTCTACGTGCATATAGCTAGCTAATTGGTTCATGATGAAAGCTGCTGTACCGCTGACATGATGTATCAACGCATTAATGTAAGAAACGACTCGATCGATCCGCTTCCTCGAATTGTATCTCTCGTCTCTCTCTCTGGATGATAAAATTTTGATAATTTAATAATTAATTAATTAATAATTTTGTTAAAATAATATTTTTTATCGATTTTGACTTAAGAACAACGTGATAAATTAATAATTTGTTAAATTTATAAGATAATAAAAATTGGATAATTCATATAGCCATGCAATATATAAATTAATAATACCTTAATATATATAATTATTTATTTATTTATAATGACTTTATAAAGAATAACTCAAATGTGACTTGTTGTTTCTTGAAATTGATGTCACCTTGAACTTCATCTTGGACTTTTCTTAACATATATAACATGAATTTTTTGTGTAGTCTTCTCATAGCACATTTGATATGTACACAATAAATAAATAAATGATGTACATTGAACTAGGTACAATGATAACAATTTTTAAAATTAATAAGTTATTAATTAACAAATTAATATTTTATCGATTAATTAATATTTCGCTAAATTAATAAATTTAGTCAATCCCAAGACTATTAATTTATAAAGGTTTAACTGTATATATAAGTTGATACATGCAGCGGCGGAGCTACACTGAGACGAGCCCAGGCCATGGCCCCCCCTAAATTTTAGAGAAATAACCCAGTATTTGCAGTATATTATGTCTATTGCGATTAAACCATGAAGACACGTATACTATATCAGTTGCAATTAACTAATTAAACCATTATCTATTAATGTTGGAGTTTTCCAAGTTTAACTATCATCCGCAAGTAGCCAACTGACACGTAATTATAAATCCATATATGGTAGCTAGGTTTGGAAGACAACACCAATTAAGAATTACCCATCCTATCTAATTAAATCTTTTATTTATTTTTCTTATAAATAGGTCATTAAGCCAATTTACATTTTGCTTATTGATTAGTTTTCTCTAACGCCCTTCTTTATATTAAAATCCTACTTTTTGTATGGAGAGATATTTTAAAAGAAACAAAAAACTAGTGAAACACATACGAATTCGTTATTTTTTATATATGATGGAATACGTTATTAAAAATTATTTTCATGGTATAGAACCTCCACTTTTACTTATATAGTAATCAATACTTTTACGAGCACAATTTTATATTTTTTAATTATTAATTTAATATTAATATTATTTTTAATTTTACGAGCACAATTTTAGCCTCACCATTTGATACATGTGAAGGAAGATCTTCCAAACAGGTTTGCATAGCGACCTGGCTGAGACGTACCCTTCCGCGGTGACTTGGTGAGAACAAAAGAGTGCATGATAACATGAAAAAGATTAAACTGAATTGGTAAAAGTATTCTCTGTAGTAATTTTATTTTTCATAATTTACATGGAACTTTACTTGGGAAGAAATTGAACCTTTTGGTAAAGCTGACAACGGAAACTTGAAACTGTTTGATAAGACACGTACATATATTGTGCTAGATTAAAATGATTTTTGTGCTTATTAATTGGTGCGTACGTAAGAATAGTACGTAGAATACCCTAGCTAGTTAGTACTGCACAAGTGCTCACGTCTTTGACATTCTAGGGTTCGTTCGTATCTAGCTAGCTAGCTTATATTGCAACAAATAGTGCAAATGCATTCTCATCGATCATACTGCAGCCGCAAGTCGAATTCGAAATTGGGAAAATCCTCCTCACATTTCTTACATCAATTAAGTGTCTTGGGCTCTGAGGGCCTCAATGTCGACCGTCATCGTCCGTACTCGTCTTGATCAAAGCTCCACTGCATACTGTTCGTTGGCATATGATTGAATGAGTTCACGGAATTAGAACACTCCGCAAAGCTTCCATATAAATCATTTAGTATTTCTGGAACCATGAAATTTTGGCCACTCCCAAAAGAATTGGGAGGTTGCAGATTCTGTGGCATCATGTTTAAGTATTCTGAGTACTGAAGCCACATTGAGTTGTCAGAGCCACTGGAATAGCCTTTAGCTGCTTGTTCCTTAGCTGAAGCTAGTTGCGCTTGTAAATTGATAACCTGCGTCAAAGTAAACCTCTTGGCCGGTAAGATTACTCAAAATTAGAGGTGTCTAAACATAAGTAGTCTGTTGTCAACTTATCAATGGTGACATTATAACTGACCTGTTCTTGGAGAGCAAAGATATGGGAAACGCAGCCATAAATGGGATCTTGAACCCTGGCTTGAGCTTCATATGAGATCGTAAGCGCAGCCCTGCATCGATCATTAACGGGCAGTTGGGCTAGCAGTTTCGACACATTGCTTGCGCCAAAAACCTTGTGAATGGCCGCAAAATGTGTAGCACCTTGTTCATGGCAGAAATAAGGTGCGAAAATGCAACCCCTAACACATTTTCTTCTCAAGAACTTGCAGGCTCCACAAGGAGAACCAACAGACCCTGCCATGTTGATCTTAGTTGATCTTTGAATCAGGTGTTACTTGGGGATTCATGGCTTTAATACTTGGACGTCCTTTATATATATGATCTGTCTGCAGTTGTGCATAGCATCAGCTTACTGTATAATAATTCGTTTAATCACAATTAGTCGATATTTAATTAGAAGAGGTTCCCATTATGAGCTACGGTAGAGCTCACACTAATCTTTCTTTTTCGTACTCTCAAATAATATTCCTTAAACCTTTAACCACAAAGTATTCCTTAACCGATCGACAAAAGATCTATAAGCATTAAGCAAGCTATTAAACCAAACCCATTCTGTCTTTCATATATAGATAATAGATCCATTATATATAAGACAATCGAAGTCATTTTCGTATGACTCAGAATCTCAATAGCAAAGAGCAAACTAATTAATAAACATTCAAACTTTAAAAGCTGGCAGATAGGTGTGGGATGCCATTGATACCATTCTCTATATCGACCGGTACATGAAGCTTAACATCTTATCCTGTTACTCGAGAACATTTGATATACAAGGAAATTAGGATGATCATACCAACATGGTGATAACAGTTTAATAACATAATGTCCGGAAGAAATATAACTCCTTATCAGTCTATCTGTTCCCCCATTTGTTTCTCCCATTTCTGTAATGATTCAGGTGTGTGCCAACTCAAAGTACCTATTAGACTAAGAAAAGTTAAATTACAATAAAATTGAGGGACTACTCCACAGAGCCTTGATGGGTTCTTAAAGCTATTTGACTCCCACTTGTTAGTTTAGGCGTCATTGGTGTTTATAATAGGAGTAATGGACAGATCACAACCCCACAATCGTCTCTTAATGGAGAATGTACTGTTAATCAGCATTTTAATATTAGAAACATTGTGATAAACAGAATAATAATGCTCTGAAAGTACAGGAATATAATCAAAGTTAACAAAGAGCCTATCTTCCATTAATATAAATGATTGAGAAGCATATATTCTTAACACGAATGAAACAAAGGATTGTGACACTGGAATACAAGGTTAGCACAGCTCGGAAAATGGGCAATGTTGCCTTTTCTGGTAATTCAGGTCGAGAGATTATTGCTGTTCTAATTTCATCAACTCATCTAAAATATAATCACTAATCTCTTTATAATTTCTAATCACTTAGAATGTAAACACCAACACTCAGAAACTTGCTGCATAATCATGCACTAATCGGGACCCAACAACCAGCTAATGTAAAATTGTAAAACAGGTAATTTCAATTAATGGAGAATTGAAGATGGACCTAAAATAACCAAAATGCAATAAAATGAAAATGATTTGGTCTAGGTTCCAAATGTTCATCAAAATAAGAAACTGAAAATGTCATTATAAATCGGTACACAGTTCAAAAATTTACCCATCAGCACGGATTTAAGATCCCAATTGATCCAAAAAGTGGCTTGAGAATTGCTAGAATCATTAAAGAATGCAGCTGAGCCGGCCATGTGTTATTGTTGGCCACTTAAGCATGGAAAGGGAGAACTGGTCTTGGAGATGGGTCATGCTAATATATGGAGTTATCAACGAATAATTAGATTTATTAGTAGAATACAATGAAGAAGCTGTTCCACTAAGATCAAAAAGAATAAACACAACTTGCATGTAAACCTTCTGTATATTGAATTGTCAAAGACAATCTATATGGACTATTGAAAAAGAAAAATATTTAAAGGGTGTACGTGCTTAATTAGATGAAAGTTTTTTTTATCATCAAGTGTTTTTAAGTATCATTTTCCAATATATAGGAGAAAGATGAAGAAAGAGGCTTCATCCGGGTTAGGCAAATACTAAATGAAGCCATAAATTGTTTGAATGCTACCAGCTCATGAAGAACCCTTCAGAAACTTGATGCTTATGAAAAGGGATTAGGCTTGAATGAACGGTCCATCACGTTTCTAATAAAATCAAGAAGAATCTAAATGAAAATCATGATCAGAAATAGTAAGATGGTTCTCAAACCGTTGCATATTGCTAGGAGTAAATATAAATCTAATGTATGAGCGACATCACATGTATAGTAGTAACACTTGATGGTTAAAACTTCTTCACCGTTCTTAAGCCACTGAGGACTCTGCCTTCTTTGTAAGAAAACATATTAAAAGAAGAAGATATTGACACGTGTACTTCTGACCAGTCAAAGCAGACAAAGATGTGACACGTGGGGGCCAATAAACGTCTGCAAGTTTCTTAATTCCAACAGTTACCTCAATCTGAAGACCAGAAAAGAACTTGATCTAATGCCACTATGTCACGACCCTAATGTACCCATCATGTTTGTGATCTAACACACAAGAAGATAACAAGATAATCATTAAAAACAGCAAACTGCGCTGATTAAAAGGAAATGATCATTTAGATCCTATACTGCTGAAGTTCAAACATCAATTTCAAACCAGACCACAGAAAAGACAAGGAAAGTATTCTCTCAAAAATTCGTGACTGAGGAGTAACACACAAGTTGAATGCATCATTTTCAAGAAGATACAGAGGTATACAGCAATTTGTGTTCATCTAAATCACATTGCATCATCATTGTTACCTATAATAATGGCTATATATTGAAATTTTAAGTTTCATGTAGTTTGAATAGAAGGCAATCCTTCAAAGTCCAAACCATAATATAGGGGTGATCTGAAATCATGAATCCAATGCGCTTCTAGTAAGAATAACGAGGACAAACATGATGTTAACTTCAGTGACGGTTAATAATTTAGTAGATCAAGAAGGTTTTGTTTTCAATGGTAAAGTACTGTGATTAAGACTCATAAAAGACCATGACCGTCTTTCAACATGGAGCTGGGAAATTAAGCCAGTGTGAGGCGGAGAAAAGACAAATCTAGGAGAGAAGCTATGATTCTAAGCTATAGATTAACATGATAATGGGTGGCCTAATTTTTAAGAAAACTTGCTGGAGAATTTCAATTTTTTTAAGACTCTTTGAAGTTTGAATTGTGCTATATCCAACATTGCCTCATTCCACCGACTCTTTCTCTCCGTCTGGTGAGATACTCAGGTTATTATCACCATCAGACATTCTTTATTAATAACGGAGTTTAATAAATTTCTTAAACTATTTAAGCTTGTATTGCTGAACAGGGTTCTAGCCAAAAGCACCAGTTATTTAGAGTAGTGTTAGGATGCTATCATGCTTCTAAAGAATTTTATGGCTAGCTAGGTCAAGCTAATGAATTTTACTTTTGGGTTCTTCAGGATGTAGATGTGCTATTCAGGTTTCACTAAAGCTACGGTCCTATATATATGGCTATCTCTTTAAAAATTGCTAGGCAGTCTCTTTTATGGTATAATGTAATGCAATGAATTCTAGCTTGCTAAGAGTTCAGGCATACCTTTCTCTGCAGGTAAGGGTCAGGAACCTGATCATTACCCAAACGCTTTTAAGGACCGAAGACCTTCAAAACTGGAATCCATCAACTGGGCCTAAAGTATGACACAAATCTCAAAACAAATTAAGTGATGACAGTGATGATAAGGAAACGCAGAAGGCACCAACTAAAGGAAAATACAGTGTAGTACTGAAGCTAGTTAATAACATTAGAGCTGTGGGAGTGATAACTGAAGCAGAAATTGAAACAAGCTGAAACTGACCATTTGTATCCATAGGATACAGCAGAACAATACCGGGTGCAATGAAAGATTGCTTCATCAATTAAAATTGTCAAAATTAAATTTTTTGTTGGTTACACTGATTCTAGCAGTAAGTTACATCTTCACAGAAGTAAAACATAAGAGCACTTTGATTTTAATCAAGTAAAGAATTGCCTTCATCATTAGTGGAGGGCAAACCTTTGAGTACATCCCTTAATGCATGGTAATGGTTATCACACTTGTGGTCTGACATTACGTTGCTTGAAAGTACAATTCGCTGAAAATGGTCACCTGGATTCCGCTTCCAAAGTGTAAAATAATCGCTGGAATGAGCATCAACATTCCTCTTTAGGTAGTAAACAGTTCCGGG
This sequence comes from Geum urbanum, assembly GCA_946800695.1. Lineage (NCBI taxonomy): Eukaryota > Viridiplantae > Streptophyta > Magnoliopsida > Rosales > Rosaceae > Geum > Geum urbanum. The sequence continues at coordinate 48,294,033 of OX327002.1, read as the reverse complement.
TACAAACAACTCATCAGGCACTTTACTGGTAGCTCCTCCATCTTTACAAGCAACAGCATTATCTCTCACTTCCTTGCCATGTAAAGGAACTCTGAAATCAGCAGGTGATTTCTTGATGACAGGATCATCTGTTCAGACAAAAATAAAGAACAATTCAGTGAAGATAAAATCTTTAGGTGCTTAACACGTTTAAGTTAAAAAAAATTAAGGTAGACCTATGAATAGCTTCTCGACAACCACAATCAAGCAAAGAGCAGGTAAGAGATTTTGATCGATTACCAACCTACCACCTCAGTATATTGTACCACGTGCACGCATATGCAAAAGCCATGCATCAAGATATAAACTTGCAAACACTTTAACCAACATTACAAGATTGCAGTAGGGACAATTCAAACTCAAAATATTAGATAGTATCAAATCACACAACACCCAAATTTGGAGCAGAACTTGGTTGTTGACAATAATAGCTAAATATGAGTCATAGGCATATCAAGTACATAGCAATTTTAATTTACCAGAGGAATTCTTATTGCTCCCGAATTTTGCATAATCAGCAAGTTTCGCTGCCACATCTTGCACAGAAGACATGACCTGCTTTGCATTTGTAACCAAATCGATGACACTTCTCCAGTCTTCCTTTTCAACCACACTCATCCTGTAAAACATCATAAGTGAAACAAGGTGAGGTTTGATAGAAGACAGACCGTGCAGTGAACATCAGACTGCTATTGGAACACTTCTGCGGAAGGGATTTCATGCTCCAAACAAAGTGATGATTTTCTTAATCCAACGATATTGATCAAGGACCAAGTTATTGCTTTTTTACAATCATCCATGGAAGATGAAAGGCCTCTCACAGTAACCTTGATTGGTCACACCCTTGGCTAGAACTAAAAGCAGTGGATAATCATTTTCATTTCCAACATAAAAAGGCAAAGCATAGTCCTGAACAGAAGACATTATGAAAAGCAATCCCTACATGGTCCTTGAAAGGGACAAAATTTACTTACCAATCAACTCAACATCTCTTCAAAGAAAGCTAAGACGCTTTAAAGAGACTAAATTTACTTACCAATCTGTTTGAAGAATTTCATTCCTCAACCTCGTAAGTGAAGCTAAACTTAGTCTAGGTATAATATCATCCTGCAAGGGAAAATCATTGCAACAATATGAGAAATATATGGCACACAAAAAAACACAAGCCAAAAAAACAGGAAAGGAAAGGAAAGCAAGAAAACCTCGAGTACATAAAAATAAATAAAATGTGATTTTTTAAATAGTGGACAACCAACCATTTGCCCACCTGCATCACAACAGTTGTAACATAACTAGAGCAGCTTTCTGCCAGTTCTTTGGAGACACAAGGAGGCGCTGCATATCCAACTGCAGAAACAATCTCCGGGTTAAACCCCAGCTCCTGAGATGACTTTTCACGGAGCATTATTGCTAGTAACGCAGCAGTAGAACCTCCAAGAGAATGACCCACAAGCCTTAGCTTGTATCCCTGTTAATGAATTGGGCTCAACTACAGCCAACAACGAGAAGAAAGATCTTCAAACAAGATACAGTTTGAAGAGAAAAGAAAAACAAAAGAAGATTTCAGAATGACCACCTTGTACTTCTCCAAGCAGTTCCTGATATTTCTCATTTCGTGAGTAAGAAACCAGCGGGCCGCTTCAGCAGTACCGAAGTGGGTTGAATAACCTTCAGATGTAATTTCACCATCACTCGAAGAAACAACGTCAGTTATAAGGTCATATACAGTATGAGTTCCCCGGATTCCTAGAATCACAAGCTTTCTACGAGTATCGATTCCTATATAATATCCAGGCCTCATGACGCTAGAATTTTTGACAAACTTCAAGACATTGCTTTCTCGAAGCATGCAATTCCTTGCAAGAGCTGCAGTATCATCCTTATAAGAACCCTTTGCTAACTCAACGTGGTATATTAGGTCTTGTACCTAAACATACAACAGCACTACCGAATCACAAATACGAATCACAGAACTAAAGTTTGAAACCAAATTACAGTGTATTTAAACAGCATAACTATAGAAGTAAGACGACATTGATAGATGAAAAGGGTTATCACATTACCAATTTATCTGATGAGACCTGAACACCAGTAACATCCTCGAATGGATTTGTAGACGCCTGACGCAGATAAATAAGAAAAAGACCAACAGTGAGATCACTCAAACTCCAGTCCTCAATCCCTATCTTACTGCGCTGGATGCTTGAAATGATATCCGACACCGACCGAGTGCTAGGTGCAGCCGTGTTTCCCATCACATTTCCTGCATTTTGCAACATTCAAACCACACTTCAACTGAAAATCGCACAAGTTTCATTGCAAGACACCTCCAACCGACACTCTCAAATAAAACACAAACACATTCAACACACTAACAAAACCTGACCTTTTTCCACATAAACACAAACCCCAACTTCCCAAATTACACAAATTCATCCAAAAACCAATGACCATCAAACAATACCTTTTGGGCTTGTCATGGCCCACCTGCACAACTGCAGAGTTGGCTCGAGAGCTCTGGGAAGCCAGGCAAGCTCCAACCTTTTTGACTTGTTGACAATCAAATCATCTTCTCCACTACTGTAACTGACAATGCCGTCTCTCTTGGGTATCCCCTGATGATGAGCAACTGCCTCCGAATCAGCCTTGTCTGAATTCGACCGTTGCGATTGAAACCGATTCACGAAGCCATATATTAACCTTCTATACGATTCTTCTCTCTTTACAAAGCTTTGCGTAAAATCTATACAACAACAAAAAATAAAGTAACAAAAATTCAATCTTTGGATTGTAATAACAGAACATGAAATGAAGAGAGAGAGGTTGGTGTTAGTGGGCTTACATGAATTGCAGAAGAGACGCTTCACTGAGTACTTGGCCATTTCCATAATTGGAGTGAGAGGGCAGAGAAGAAAAGAAGGCTTTGAAAGTTTAAGGCGGTCGGGGCGAACAGTGGCCGTCGACGCGCGTTATTCGGTAACTGAGGGCTTTGGAACTCAGATGCTTCTAGTATGCTTGTGGGCTTTGAAACAAGGGGAGTGTGTCGGATGTTAAAGCATCCGCATCCATGAGCTAAAATTTGTTGAAGTAAATCAAGTTTTGTACACACTTATTCATCATTTGCTTCAAATAAATTCATTTTGTCATGTCGTGAAATGTTTAAAAATTATTTACCGGATAGATTTACCACAAATAATAATGTGTCACGTGTCTTTATCGATAGTAATTATACAAGCTTTCTGAAAAGATTTTCGACTAATTAAAAATCGACACGTGTCACCGCCACGTGTCATTGTCGGTAAAAGAATTGGACTAGATTTTCGGTGAGATTTTCGACCAATGCCGATCCGACATGTGTCGCTACGAGATAGCGTCGTCGACAAAATAATTGAACCAGATTTCCGGTTTGATTTTCGTCCAATGACGATGCGACACGTGTGTTCATCTTCAACGATCGGATTATCTACAATTGGCTATAAATCTTTTATCTATCACTCATTCTATACTCACACAATCTATAAGAATTCGAGCAGATAACTCATCCCTCTAAATACTTAGCAACATTTCTTTGTTCATCACTCTGATGGATCCTTTTAGCTTCCACAATTTTTTCAGACGGAGACAACGTCAACAAGAAGAGGATGACGATATGGAGCAATCATTCATCAATCAGGTGGTCATGGCGGAAGCACAAGATGACAATGAATCACCATGACCAAGCAGTTTATATCGCGGTAAAAACCGAATCATCCACGACAAAGGATATCTAGGGGACGCAATCTCATGGATGAATACTTCATGGAACGTCCCAACTTCGAGGTGGCAGAATTTTGCCGGCGGTATAGAATGAGCAGAAACTGATTCAACACTATCATGACAGATCTCTGCAACCACGACCAATCTTGCCATCAAAGACCAGACGCCACTGGATTGCTAGGGCTTCTTCCCTAACAAAAGATGACCGGTGCTCTGCAAATGTTGGCGTATGGGGCAGCCACGGATCAGTGCACCTGAAATTACAAGGATAGGGGAATCGATTACCCTGGAATGTATGAAGGATTTTTGCAGCCAAGTGTATCAAATCTATGGTCCAAAATACCTCCGCAATCCAACACCGGCAGACCTCATGCAATTCCTAGCTAAAGGCCAAGGCTGAGGCTTTCCAGGTATGATTGGAAGCATCGACTGCATGCATTGGGAGTGGAAGAACTTCCCAACCGCCTATCAAGGGGCATACTCGGGTCGAAAGGGTCGCCCAACTATTATCCTAGAGGCGGTGGCCTCGTATGATACGTGGATATGACACAATTTATTCGGGTGTCCTAGAGCCACAAATGACATTAACGTGCTCCACCTATCGAATGTGTTCTCAGAGATCCTTGCAGGAAGATGCTTAACTGCCGTCTACGAAGTCCATGGAGAGAGGTACAACCATGCTTATTATCTGGCTGACGGAATATATTCGAGGTACTCTACATTTGTCAAAATAATTTTCAATCTCCAGACGTCGCAAGATAAACTCTTCGCAAAGAAACAAGAGGCATACCAAAAAGATGTGGAGAAGGCCTTTGGCATCTTGCAATCTCGATGGGCAATTATTCGTCATAGTTGTACATTACACCACAAATCGGTAATGACTACCATCATGTTAACTTGCATCATATTGCATAACATGATTGTTGAGGAAAAGTATGTGGAGGATGAGGATGAGGATGAAGAAGAAGGTGACGTGCAAAAATCATCGAGGGCTTTCCAGGTTTATGATGGGCCAATAAATGCACAAGGGAATCGAATTCCTTTTGAGCCAATTAGTAGAGATTGAGCCAATATACAACGGTTTCACGACCGTGTTGCCGATCTCGAATCCGGTTACATCCATAGAGAGCTCCAGAAGGACTTGGTGAAGCACAATTGGAAGTTGGAAACCGGCGAGATACTCTAAATATTATCCTAAATATGTGTGTTTAATTTTATTATGTGTTTTCATTAAGCTTGTGTTTAATTATTAAGTTTGTGTTTAATTTCAATTTAATTTTAGTATGTGTTTTAATTTAATGTGTATTTCAATTTCATCTTAATAAATAAATTATATTTTTAATTCACAAAAATTTAAATTACATAAAATGACGAGCCAAGCCCAAATTTATTCTTAGTACAATACTATAATTACTATGGAAAAAGCACGTGACTTGGGTGATAACAATCCGAATATGTTTCATCGGTAGGTTGATCTTGACTAGGTTCTCCTTCATTAAGGATGACTAGTTTTCTCTTAGCAAAATATATTTTTGAGATTGGGGTCATTGCCTCCAAATTCATTGTCATGATCCTTATTTCTTCCTCTTGTTTCTTCAATCGTAACTCTTCGTCTGCTCTTGCTTCATTCCGCTTTTGATTTCTATGTACTCTGCGTAATAATTAAGCTCACTTGTATTATGCGCTATCCTCTTGGATTCCTACGATGCTTGGTCACTTGCAATGGTATGAAAAACCTCAACTCGTTGCTCAATAGGAGTCTTACCTTGTTTCTTTTTCCGCCTCGCTTCCTTTTCTGCCTTGGTTCCCATTGGTCTAGGCAAACTCGAGGGAGCGGCCACGTGGCTTTGAGGTGTCTCATTCACTTATTCGTCATCCAAATTAATGGTTGGGGATGATTCGGCGGCAGAAGGAGTAGGTTGGTAACTACTTGCATATGGAGATGGAGTAGTTTGTAGCACCTCAAGGAAAGATGGATGATCTTTAACCACTTCCCAACATTCAAAGTGTGTAAACACTTTCTTCTTTTCCTTATAATAACATGATTGAGATTGCTTGAGCTATGAAAAAAATTATATTAGCTATTTCACTATGCTACATATTTAAACGAATGAAATATGTAAATTACATAATTTAATTCTTATAATGAAATATAATTTATATAATTTATGCTACAATAATATAAACTTACTTCAACCATTAGCGAAGTGCTGCTAGCTATACGTTGTCGTGCCGCGTACAAACATTCGTCCCATTTTTGCAAGAGTAGCTTGAACTTGTTGTAGTGAGACAAGAATGAGATTCGGGTCCTCGGAACATTCGGAGGATTTTTCACCTTGTGTTGGCTTCCAATTTGCCACATAATCGGCATGAATTGTCACCCACAATTTGTCCTTCTTTTGTTTGTTGCCATCGTATTCATCGACGCTATGACATACAAAAGAGATGCACATTTGTAAATCTTCGGAAGGAAGCCAATAGGAGCCCATTTTTTTTGAAAAAATCGCTAAAGGAATGAGAGGAGAGATGGAAGGGGATGTGAAATTTGTTGTGCACAAATTGGTGTGAGTTGTGAATGAAATGAAGTAGTATATATAAGGAAAAAAATATGGAGTTTTATGCAATTTTGGGGGATTTTTTTTGTAATTTTTGGAGATTTTTTGGCAAATAATTTCATTATGCCCGTTAATTGAAAAATGACCATTTTAATTGAATTCTGGCCGTCTGATGGGTTTCTGGCATTCAAAATAAAGGGCCCAGATTAAAGGCCTGTTACTGATAGTAATTTTGGAACCTGTGCCACGCGGCGTGCTCTGGTTGGAGCGTAAATGGGTTAAAAAAATTAAAATTACTTTTATTGGCGCGTGCACTAAATTAAAAAAAAAGGCCAGCCTGACGTCACCCACATGCGGTAGGCTCCGCCAGGTAGCGAAGCAAACAGACGAGCAAATTAAGCTCGAGCATTTGATCAAGCACCGATTTGCTCGAGCAAATCGATCTCATCCCTCCCCGCTGCGAGCTCCTTCTCTGTTTGCTCGCCCAAAATCCAGCCAGCCCCCACCTCGTGCTCGAGCAAACTGCTACCGGTGTGGATGCTCTTAAGCTTGGATTAATGACGAGTGCATCTACAGTGCTCTGCACAGTGGTGTGCGGGGTACTATTTTCCAAAAATGCCCCTTTCAGCATTTTTTCCTCTTTTTGTATTTTTGAAAGCGTAGTGGGCCCATAATTTATCTGCTCTAACACATACAGGTGGCGATGTATCCTCGACACTCAAAGGTAAACAATTATTTTTTACCATAGAAAATTTCTCACTATAAAAAAACACGTGATTTAAGTTCTAAACTTAAAATTTTAAGAGATTTTAACACTAATACGAAAGAGAGAATTAAATTATTCGAAAGATCAAGAGCAGCCCATCCCCGTCTTTTAGAACAAACAATTCATAATCTCAAAATTTCCAAAGAACAAACTTTTCTTGAAAACTTGTTAATAGACAAAGCAAGAATAGAAAATCTCTTACACCGGTTATCTATCTGACTGTTTATTTGAGCATTGGTTAGATCCACAGATCAACTGGTATCAGAGCTTGTAATAGCTCAAAATCCCAATAATGGGATCAGCAACTGAGAAAATAATGGAGAAACTAAAATCTCTATTTGAAGCATCAAATGCAAGGCAACAAGAAATCTTATTAGAAAATTTTAGATGTAGAGAGTATCTAAAAATTCTTCCAGCAATCAACAACCAATTACAGAAATTGAAGGCTAAGGTGGATTACATCCAGAAGCAGCCGGAAGAAAAACAAGAACTATTAACAAGAGTTAATAGTAAGATTGATAGACTAGATCTTCAACAGATGAAGATCCTTAACTATGTTCAGAAGAAAGCTCAAGAACATCAAAGATCAAACACTAGTCCACCTCGAACTATCATTAGAAAGACTAATGACTTCAGATCACTAAAGGTTCTAAAAGGGAACCCAATGCTAAAGCCCTTTTTTCAGGGTTCTTTATCAAATCCTTCAACATTCAAATTAAAAGAACCCAAATCAGAAGACATGCACAACATGAATATGTTGAGCATCTTCAAGAAAAAATCAGTGCAGCTGGTGAACTCAGAAGAATTTGAATTCAACGATATCAAGAACAACATTCGAAATGCTTCAATCCCGAAGTTTGAATTCAAACAAATCTATAAGAGACGAGGTTTTGATATGATGGATAGCCATCGATTCAAAATCCTTGAATTCACCACACCGGCAACAACAGGAGAAACATATCTCCTTCTGGTCACACCTGAAAAAGTTTCTAAACCCAGAGAAAGAAACTTTAAATTTATGCATATTAGAGCAGTCCAAGTTGGCATAGAGCTACTGGCCAGAGAAGACCTAAACTGTTCAGTTCTATGTGTCCTACAAGACAATAGGTTGATCGACTTCTAGAAAAGTCTACTGGGAACACTTCAAGCATCACGATGCAACTAGGTTGCATATTTCAACTGCTTCCCAAAATTTTTAACCAGTCTAACAGATGCTGCTCACTGTCTACGATTGAGAGTCAAGACAGATGGCACATCCATGAAAGACGGCATGTAAGAGCTAGCAATAGTTTATAGAATTTACTATAAATTAATGAGCACAATAGTATAGCCAAAGACCAGGATATCAAACATCCCAGGTCTTACCACTGGTTTCCTTACAAATCCCAAGAACCATAATCAAGAGATTCACAAGGTAACATGAGATGAGGTAACTTTCCCACTAGAGTGGAAATTATCTGGTCTAAAGGAGAAACCAGAAAGCACGAAGGCAGCGATCTATGAGAACAGTAAAACTATAAATGTCAACCTCAAATTCGAAGGACATAGAAATAGTGACGTATCCCTCGAAAGCTTCAGAGGAGAAAGCTCAAGACCTCTCAGAAGATGCAACTCTACTAGAGAAACTGGTATTAGAAGTACCAGAATCTCGATAAAGGCTAATCCAGTAATGGAAGAAGATTTAGATGTTGAGTTAGAAAGAAACATTAGCATGCTAAGAGCGAAAAATTCAAAACTCTTCAAACTTTATGAGGAAGCAGAAGAGTATTACTACACAATAGGAGAGTTTAAAAATACTGACTTGGTACACCTCCTACACAGGAAGCTTTCTTAACCATGGAGGACAACCATGAGAGAAAGCATAGAAGAAAAACCTCTAGAGAGGTTTTCAGTGGGAGGAGTTGCAGAAAGAATCAGGCAGCTGATGCGCGTTCAATGCAAAGTCAACACCAAAGCAAAAGCCACCAAGAAGCAGCTCAAGGGAACAAGTGACTTTTGTTCCAGAATGATAGATACACCAACCAATTGGGGGTGTGAAGAAAAGAGGCAAAATAAGAAGCACCTTCAAAAATGTTTAAAGAGAAACAGAAAGAAGAGTTGGAGGTTCAAGAGAAGCTCCAACTACAGAAGAGAAAAACAAAATCCCAGAAAGAGATTTTTTAAGAAGACAAGATCCTATCAAGAACCTAAGAAGAACAAATCTTGTAAATGTTGGTTGTGCAAGACCGAAGGACACTATGCTAATGAATGTCCCAAAAAAGAGAAGAGAAGTTCAAAATATCTTCTCAAGGAATATGAAGGAGTCATAGAGATGGCAAACCTTAAAGGCTACGAAGTAGTCTATTCATCAGAAGATGATGTAGAAATGTCTGTCTATTCAGTCCGTTTAGAAGACGAAACGTCAGAAGAATCAGATTCAGAACCTGAAGAAGAAGAAGAACCTAGAGAGGTTTATCTTTTTGAGATAAAGAATTGGGAAGAAAGCACGGAGGAAGAAAAGATTTCTTCCCACAAAGTTAACAAGGGAACATTCATTTGCGACTTCTGTCAATGCAAGGAGAAGAAAATATTTCCCATGTTCTGTGAGCAACAGGGAAAACCTATCACAAAGAATGCTTCATAGTTGAAGCAAGGAGAAAAATAAGGAAGAATTCAATAAACCAGATTATTGAACAAGAGTACAGAGAGTTCTTCTATGAGATAGAAGAGAAACATAAAATTCTAGAAAAAGATCTAGAAAGAGCAAAGGCTAATACTACTATAAAGAAAGAAGTAGTACCTGCAAAAGATCCAGTCCATGATACAAAAAGAGAAGAAGTATCTGGCTGTGAAGAAGAATAGTGCAATCCTTTTACAGAAGAGGAAACAAGTTCTTCAAAACAGAACATGTGCAAGGTAGCAATTGTTTCTACAAGTAGATTCAATAACTACATGGAGATTAGATTTCTAGGATACAAGAAGTATCATCTACATGCCTTTGTAGATAGCGGTTCAGGCTTAAGTCTAGCAAAAAAGTTTGCTATACCAGAAGAGTTGTGGATAACAGATCCAAAAAGAAATGCAACCGGAAAAACCGTAGAAGGAAGAAGAATCTTCATGAATACTTTTGCCAAAAAATTTCAAGTCTCGATAGAGGGAGGAACCTTTGTCATTGAAAATACTTGGCAATCAGAAGGCCAAGACTTAGATGTCCTAATTGGCAACGACTTCCTGCTACAACAAACTTTCATGCAGAAGCCATAAGTGAACTTAGTAGGCTTCGAGAAGAATCACAAATTTTTCTGGCCAGAAAGAATTAAAGAAGCTAAAAGTATTGTTGGTTCAGGATTTATAGAGCAATATAAGAGATCGCAACATAATAGTGGTGGATACAAACCAAGATTCAATTTTTTTTTTGCAATACAAGCACCAAGAAGAGTTCCTTATCGAAGAATCATCATCATCAGAAGAAGAATATGATCAAATGGAATTCTGTAGGTTTCATGGCAACAAAGAATTCAAGAATCCAGATGCTCCACCTCATGCCCCTACCAGAATCCAACTCAAAGAACACACTGTCTACAACATTCTCAAGAGAGACTGTGACAAGTGTGAATAAGAGAAAATCTTCAAAAATAAAGCAAGGAACTCCAAGAAACCCAACATAAAGATTAGATTTGAGAACGGAGAACCTACCATTGCGCCACTTTATGATCAAGACAAGTATCATTACTATGTGTCTTATAAGGCTCCTAATAACCAGCACACGCAATAAGAAGAATTGCCCAGTGAAGAGTCATAAAAAGATGAAGATGAAACATATGAAGCCGCATTTATAAAATAGCATAATATCAAGCCCTTCAAGGCTAAACTTGAAAAACAGAAGAGGCATACCCTTGGAGAAATTAAAGAAATGCTCAGACAAAATATCGATATCAATCCTCTGAAGTTTTGGGAAAAAGACCCAGTGGTCTGTGAGCTCAAGTTACATGATATGAATTCAATCTGTCATGTAAAAGTCATTCCCCAATACAAAGAAGAAGATCAAAAGGATTTTAGAAAAGATATAGCTGAACTCTTGCAGAAAAGATTGATCAAACCATTAAAAAGTCCTCATCACGCTCCAACTTTCTATGTCAGAAATCATGCAGAAGAAGTTCGTGGGAAAGCAAGAATGGTGATAGACTATAGAGACGTCAACAAGAAAACCGTAAATGACGGTTACCAGATAGCACAAGCAAGAGTGTTAATCAACAGGCTCAGAGGAGCCAAGGTGTTTTCAAAGTTCGACGCTAAATCAGGATTTTGGCAAGTCAAAATGCATTTTGACAGCATTCCTCTGTGACGACCCGAACCAGAATCAGATGTGTGTTTAGCACGATTCTCGAGATTTGAGATTAGTCGCAGTTTTACGATAATGTGTGATTTGCCGATTCGATTTGCGACAATATTTTTGGTCGAGAATTTGGGTTGAGTGTCTTCACGGAAATCGTAGAGTACGTGATTTCGAGTTCGTGGGTGGTTTCGGAAGATTTTTCCGATAGCCGAGGAATATTTTATGATTATTTGAAGTTTCGGGTTCCGACGAGTTTATCCGATTGTTCGAGCTTATCCGAATCATTTCGTATTTTCATTTTGGACCGTCGGTTGACCCGAGGGACGAGTATAAATATCGAAAAGTCGTAAAATAGTCGGAAAATTGTCGAAAAACTTCATTTGGGCGTTGACCAGTTTTGAAATGTGTTGACTTTCCTATTTTGGAAAGTTGGAGGAGCTGCCGATTGGGAAAGTTTCCCGAACGGGAAAGAGAACTCCGGCGACCGGATTCCGGCATCGATTCACCACGGGAAAGGTAGGAAACGTATCCTTGTATGATTTCGAACTTGATGGTATGTGATTTGATGAGATTTGAGGTGGTTTGTGTGGAACCCGAATTGGGTTTGGTTCGCCGGAATCGGCTCTAATGGTGGAGGTGGTTCCGGCGACGATTGGAGGCCATGAGTTTGGGGGTTTTGCTCCCCACCTCGTGGTGGAGCTTCCTAGTTGGTTAGTTTGGAACGAGGATGAGAGATTTGGTGAACCCGAATAGGGATTTGGGTTTGGATTTCCGATTTGGTTTTGATGAGTTGGGATAGTTAGGCTTTGAATTGGGTCTTGTGGTAGAAGGATAAGTTGCTTGAAATGATGAGATGGTCCGATCTGGAAACTTTGACCGTGAAATTCCTCCGTTGACGGCGCGCCGCCGCCGGCGGCGGCGGTCAACGGCGGAGCAAAAAGTCAACTTTCAGATTTTGACGTTTTTAGTGTCATTTTTCTCGTAATTACGCCCTGATTATCGTACGGAGGTTTTCGGGTTGATTTGGTTAGCCGATTTTCAGTCGAGATTTCGAGTTGGGATTTCGGGATTTCCGTAATTCATTTTGCACTGCATTTTGTATTTCCGGGAACGGTTGGTTTCCGTGCATCGGTACAGTGTTGTGGATCACGATATTGATCAGTTGTGTGTATATATGTTCAGGGGATCGAGATCGAGATTCGGATCGTGATCGTGCTTCGGGCGAGGGTACTTCCGCCGGACCACGTGTTTAGCGCGAGTTGCGCTAGCTGATCTGTGAGTGGACATTTTATTTTCACGGAAACGATTGCGAGTCTTTTCTATGATTTATGAACTTGAGCATGCGTATGAGTTTTCGGATTAAATGAGCATGTGTTTTACGATTATACGATTATATTTTTACGGATATACGTATACGAGTATACATACATAAATATGCTGTTTCATGCATTTGCATCGAAATGTTTATGATTTGGTTTACACAGAGTACAGTCTTGGTTATGTTGTTGTTGTATCGATACACCTTGCCTCGTCGGCTGATCCCCGACGGAGGGCCGCCTGGAGGGGCGATTCCCCAACCAGACCGGTGAGGGGCGTATTCCCCGGAACCGAGGCCATTTCTGGCTTAGAATCACGTGGAAGTCAGAGAGACTCCGTGGTTCAGACTGTACTAGCACGGAGGAGTCCATGAGTGACCCCGTGAGATTTTACTTGCATGCTCAGTACACTGGAGGAGTATGAGTTTTACCTCGTGTACTTATTATTTTATTTACCTGGACTCGCATATGATGTTTTAAACATATATATAAACTGGTGAAAGACATTTATTTTCGTCCACTCACTCTAACGTGTTTATTGTCTTTCCCCTGGGCTTTTCGGTTTCCGTGCCCAGTGTGCAGTTCAGGTTTGGTGTTTCACGTCGCGGTTTGGAGGCTAGTGATCAGAGTCACCTGTGTTTTCCAGTAGGTTTCAGTTTTGCCTACTGATGTACATGTTGTATATATTTTTTACACTAGAGGTCGCTCTGATACGTTCTGATACTTGTTTATACGGATTTTCTCGGATATACATATATATATAGTACAGTATGTTACTGTTTGTTGATTGTATTGATGTTGAGAAATCCGGATGGGATTGGTGCCCACGGTTTGCTTTTTGTGGCATAGGATGGAGTGTATTTTATGCGTGCAGGTTAAGGTAATTCCACGCTAGTAACGAAACTCTGCCCAAATTTCGGAAAATTTTTGTTGGTTCGTGTTTTCGAAGGGGTTCGATTCCGGTTTAGGGTGCTAAATCGGGGTTGAGTCCTTTCAGCTTGGTATCAGAGCATTAGGTTGTCAGATTCTGTAGACTCTTGTAGTTGTGATGCTTTGGGTATTTGAGTTGATACAGCATGACTGGAGTGATGACCCGACTGGCCAGCGGTACTCATCAATACTTCGGGTGTTGTGTGTCCTCAAATATCTGCGGTTTCATGATTACGTTCTTTCTGCTTGTGCCTAATGCTTGTCTTGTATCAGTAGGATGCCTCCTCGACGTGGTCCCCGTGTTGATCGGGATGATGATCCTGATGAGGATCGCCGAACGCGCGACTTGCTTATGCGAGTGCTGCGTTTGGAGGAGCGTTTTGACCCTGTGGTCAAGGCTCGTACTGCGGGTGCTACTGTGTTTTCGGGTTCAGTTGATCCAGAGATATGCGAGGCATGGTTGGTTCAGATTGAGCGTGTTTGTGAGCGTCTGCAGTTTACACCTGAGCAGATGTCAGTAGCCGCAGTTGGTTTACTTGAGGGTGATGCTTACTTTTGGTGGGTCAGCACTGACAGAGTTCCTGTGGATACTCCGTGGACATTGTTTCGTGATTTGTTTATGCGGAGGTACTTCAATCAGGCTACCCAGCAGCGCAAGTACGAGGAGTTCACGAACTTGAGGCAGGGCAGTTTGTCTGTACTTGAGTATCGGGATCGGTTTACCCGTTTGTCTCGTTTTGCGCGGGATATGGTGGCTACAGAGGAAGCCAAGTGTCGCAGGTTTGAGCTGGGATTGAATCTGAGCATCAAGGCGACGCTGACTGCGATGCCTCGGAACAACTTTGATGAGTTTGTCAGTGCAGCTCTCCGAGGCGAGGATATTGAGCAGGAGAGACAGCAAAGGTATCAGCCGAGGCGATTCGAGGAAGGTGGACCGAGTCAGGGGCCTTCGAAGAGGCAGAGTTCTGATACTTCCGGTTCAGCTTCATCTTCAGGCGGTGGATCATATCGACCACCAGCTAGTACATCGAGACGGAGACCGTTTTGGAGGAGAGACAGACCACAGCGACCGCAGGCTAGTGCAGGTTCTAGCGGTTCTAGTTATCCTCGGCGTACTGGTGGCACATTTGCTGTACCAAGGGAGTACCCGTTGTGTAGTCTCTGCAGTCGACATCATGTGGGTCCCTGTCAGCGAGGTCCTGTTACTTGTTTCCGCTGTGGCCAGGTGGGTCACTATGCGAAGGAGTGTCCCCAGTTGTATGATGCTGGTGATCAGGCAGCTCAGGGTTCCGGAGGAGAGCGAGGTGCCACTTCGGGAGCGCGACCAGCACAGTTTGCAGGCCAGGGCAGGCAACGGGGTCAGGCTCAGCGAGGACGACCAGCCGGACAGGCGAGGGTACATGCTATGACTCTACGTGAGGGCAGAGCATCACCGGAGGTCGTTATCGGTACGTTACATGTCTTTGGTATTCCTGTAGTTGCATTGTTAGATCCAGGTGCCACACATTCATTCATATCATTTAGACTATCGTCATTGGCTATGGTTCCTGCATCTCCACTTCCGGGGTTGTGGAGAGTGCTGTATCCGTCAGGAGAGGTTGTGAGCATCGGTTGGGTTTACCGAGATTGTGAGGTGTTTATTGATGGCCATGGTTTAGCCGCTGATCTGTTGTTGCTTGATATTGTGGATTTCGATCTGATATTGGGCATGGACTTTTTGGAGTCGCACTGGGCTATGTTTGATTGCCACAGGAAGGAGGTCGCGTTTCGACGACCAGGGTTACCCGAGATACTGTTTCGCGGCGAGAAGAACACTTCCCTACCGTGTTTGATTTCCGCGATGAGGGCGGATCGGCTGATGAAGAAGGGTTGTGTTGCTTACTTAGCCCATGTTGTGGACACTACAGCTGCAGTGCCAGAGCTTGGTAGTATTGAGGTTGTGTCTGAGTTTCCGGATGTGTTTCCAGCGGAGTTACCTGGTATACCCCCGGTGCGGGAGATTGATTTTACTATTGAGTTGTTGCCGGGTACTGGACCGATTTCCCAGACACCGTACCGGATGGCGCCTGCAGAGTTGAGGGAGTTGCAGATTCAGCTTCAGGAGTTGTTAGAGAAGGGATTTATTCGACCGAGTGTTTCTCCGTGGGGTGCTCCAGTGTTATTTGTGTGGAAGAAGGACGGGTCTATGCGTCTATGCATCGACTACCGGAAGCTGAATCAGGTTACGGTGAGGAACAAGTATCCGTTGCCGCGGATTGACGACTTGTTCGATCAGCTGAAGGGAGCGTCAGTCTTTTCGAAGATTGACCTTCGATCCGGATATCATCAGTTGAGGATCCGGGATTCTGACGTGGCCAGGACAGCTTTCAGGACGCGGTATGGGCATTATGAGTTTTTGGTTATGCCGTTTGGGTTGACCAACGCCCCCGCAGCTTTCATGGACTTGATGAATCGGGTGTTTCGTCGATACCTGGACAAGTTCGTGATTGTGTTCATTGATGATATTTTGATCTATTCGAGGAGTGTGGGCCAGCACAAGAAGCACTTGCGAGCGGTGTTGCGGACTTTGCGGGACCATCAGTTATTCGCGAAATTTAGCAAGTGTGAGTTCTGGTTGGATAGTGTGAAGTTTCTGGGCCACGTGATTTCGGCCGAGGGAGTTAGTGTTGATCCTGACAAGATCGAGGCCGTGCTGAATTGGAGTAGACCCACTACGGTACCAGAGATTCGGAGTTTCTTGGGTTTAGCGGGCTACTACCGTCGATTTGTGCAGGATTTCTCCCGGATAGCTACACCACTGACCAGGTTGACGAAGAAAGGCGTCAAGTTTGAGTGGTCGGATGCGTGCGAGGAGAGTTACTTGCTCCTGAAGGAGAGATTGACTACCGCACCAGTTCTGACATTACCAGACGACAGTGGTGAGTATGTTGTGTACAGTGACGCGTCGAAGTTGGGCCTTGGCTGTGTGTTGATGCAGCATGGTAGAGTTGTGGCATATGGTTCCAGACAGCTGAAACCGCACGAGGTCAACTATCCGACGCATGATTTGGAGTTAGCCGCTATTGTGTTAGCGTTGAAGAGTTGGAGACATTACCTGTATGGTGCTCAGTGTAAGATTTTCACTGACCACAAGAGTCTCACCTACTTGCGGACACAGCCGGATCTAAACATGAGGCAGCGTCGATGGATGGAGTTGATCAACGATTACGATTGCACTTTCGAGTACCATCCGGGGAAGGCTAATGTTGTGGCAGATGCACTTAGCCGGAAGTCGGGAGCCTCGTTGTTTCACATGTGTGTGGCCCGAGTATCGATGTTAGCCGAGCTTCGAGCTACGGGTGCTGTATTCGGTTATGATGATGACGGAGCCTTGTTGGCTAGTTTTCAGGTACGACCAGT
Organism: Geum urbanum; assembly: GCA_946800695.1. Lineage (NCBI taxonomy): Eukaryota > Viridiplantae > Streptophyta > Magnoliopsida > Rosales > Rosaceae > Geum > Geum urbanum. The sequence continues at coordinate 48,276,957 of OX327002.1, read as the reverse complement.
GTTGGTTGATCAGGTGCGGGAGGCACAGGATTCAGATCCTTACCTGCTGGGCAAGAAGACCATGATACGGAATGGTGTGCCTACAGAGTTTCGATTGAGTGACGACGGTACGTTGTTGTTCAAAGGCAGGCTATGCGTGCCTCGAGACGAGGATTTGAAGAAGGAGATTCTGGATGAGGCTCACAGTTCTGCGTATGCGATGCATCCCGGAGGTACGAAGATGTTTCGTACACTTCGAGCGTACTATTGGTGGCGCAACATGAAGCGGGAGATTGCCGCATACGTGAGTCGATGCTTGATTTGTCAGCAGGTGAAGGCGGAGAGGCAGAAACCTGCAGGAAAATTACAGCCACTCGAGATTCCGGTTTGGAAGTGGGAGCACATTACGATGGATTTCGTCTATCAGTTGCCGCGTACTTCGGCGGGCAACACTGGTATTTGGGTTATTGTTGACCGACTGACGAAATCCGCACACTTTCTTGCACTTCCAGGGAAGGTATCAGTGGGCAGATTGGCCAAGTTGTACCTATCAGAGATTGTTCGCTTGCATGGTGTGCCTGTGTCCATTGTTTCTGACCGTGATAGTCAGTTCACTTCTGAGTTTTGGCAGGCGTTGCAGCGAGCGTTGGGCACGAGGTTGCGATTTAGTACAGCTTTTCATCCTCAGACTGACGGGCAGTCCGAGCGGACCATTCAGACTCTTGAGGATATGCTGAGATCGTGTGTATTGCAGTTTCGGGGAAACTGGGATCAGCAGTTGCACTTGATCGAGTTCGCCTACAACAACAGCTATCAGGCCAGTATTGAGATGGCACCGTACGAGGCTCTGTACGGGAAGCAGTGTCGCACTCCATTGTGTTGGAGTGAGGTGGGCGAGCGTTGGCTTATTGGTCCGGATTTGGTGAAAACTACGATGGAGGACATTCAGATTATTCGAGATCGACTGAAGATTGCCCAGGATCGGCAGAAGAGTTACGCGGATGTGAGGAGGAAGAGTTTAGAGTTCGAGGTTGGTGATTGGGTCTTCCTGAAACTATCTCCGTGGAGGGGAGTTGTGCGTTTCGGGAAGCGTGGCAAGCTTCGACCGCGGTACATTGGTCCGTATGAGATTACGGAGAGAGTTGGAGCTGTTGCTTACAGACTTGAGTTACCGGCTGAGATGGCTCGTGTGCATGATGTATTTCATGTTTCGATGTTGCGGAAGTACATCTCTGATCCTTCACATGTGATAGCCCCACAGCAGTTGCCGATCAGAGAGGATTTATCGTATGTTGAGGAACCAGTGCAGATTCTCGATCGTCGTGAGCAGGAGTTGAGGCACCGTGTCATTCCGCTGGTGAAGGTCTTGTGGCAGAACCACTCGGTTGAGGAGGCCACCTGGGAGACCGAGCAGCGTATGCGGGAGCAGTATCCTCATCTATTCACATGACAGGTACGTAAATTTCGAGGTCGAAATTTCTTTAAGGGGGGTAGATTTGTGACGACCCGAACCAGAATCAGATGTGTGTTTAGCACGATTCTCGAGATTTGAGATTAGTCGCAGTTTTACGATAATGTGTGATTTGCCGATTCGATTTGCGACAATATTTTCGGTCGAGAATTTGGGTTGAGTGTCTTCACGGAAATCGTAGAGTACGTGATTTCGAGTTCGTGGGTGGTTTCGGAAGATTTTTCCGATAGCCGAGGAATATTTTATGATTATTTGAAGTTTCGGGTTCCGACGAGTTTATCCGATTGTTCGAGCTTATCCGAATCATTTCGTATTTTCATTTTGGACCGTCGGTTGACCCGAGGGACGAGTATAAATATCGAAAAGTCGTAAAATAGTCGAAAAATTGTCGAAAAACTTCATTTGGGCGTTGACCAGTTTTGAAATGTGTTGACTTTCCTATTTTGGAAAGTTGGAGGAGCTGCCGATTGGGAAAGTTTCCCGAACGGGAAAGAGAACTCCGGCGACCGGATTCCGGCATCGATTCACCACGGGAAAGGTAGGAAACGTATCCTTGTATGATTTCGAACTTGATGGTATGTGATTTGATGAGATTTGAGGTGGTTTGTGTGGAACCCGAATTGGGTTTGGTTCGCCGGAATCGGCTCTAATGGTGGAGGTGGTTCCGGCGACGATTGGAGGCCATGAGTTTGGGGGTTTTGCTCCCCACCTCGTGGTGGAGCTTCCTAGTTGGTTAGTTTGGAACGAGGATGAGAGATTTGGTGAACCCGAATAGGGATTTGGGTTTGGATTTCCGATTTGGTTTTGATGAGTTGGGATAGTTAGGCTTTGAATTGGGTCTTGTGGTAGAAGGATAAGTTGCTTGAAATGATGAGATGGTCCGATCTGGAAACTTTGACCGTGAAATTCCTCCGTTGACGGCGCGCCGCCGCCGGCGGCGGCGGTCAACGGCGGAGCAAAAAGTCAACTTTCAGATTTTGACGTTTTTAGTGTCATTTTTCTCGTAATTACGCCCTGATTATCGTACGGAGGTTTTCGGGTTGATTTGGTTAGCCGATTTTCAGTCGAGATTTCGAGTTGGGATTTCGGGATTTCCGTAATTCATTTTGCACTGCATTTTGTATTTCCGGGAACGGTTGGTTTCCGTGCATCGGTACAGTGTTGTGGATCACGATATTGATCAGTTGTGTGTATATATGTTCAGGGGATCGAGATCGAGATTCGGATCGTGATCGTGCTTCGGGCGAGGGTACTTCCGCCGGACCACGTGTTTAGCGCGAGTTGCGCTAGCTGATCTGTGAGTGGACATTTTATTTTCACGGAAACGATTGCGAGTCTTTTCTATGATTTATGAACTTGAGCATGCGTATGAGTTTTCGGATTAAATGAGCATGTGTTTTACGATTATACGATTATATTTTTACGGATATACGTATACGAGTATACATACATAAATATGCTGTTTCATGCATTTGCATCGAAATGTTTATGATTTGGTTTACACAGAGTACAGTCTTGGTTATGTTGTTGTTGTATCGATACACCTTGCCTCGTCGGCTGATCCCCGACGGAGGGCCGCCTGGAGGGGCGATTCCCCAACCAGACCGGTGAGGGGCGTATTCCCCGGAACCGAGGCCATTTCTGGCTTAGAATCACGTGGAAGTCAGAGAGACTCCGTGGTTCAGACTGTACTAGCACGGAGGAGTCCATGAGTGACCCCGTGAGATTTTACTTGCATGCTCAGTACACTGGAGGAGTATGAGTTTTACCTCGTGTACTTATTATTTTATTTACCTGGACTCGCATATGATGTTTTAAACATATATATAAACTGGTGAAAGACATTTATTTTCGTCCACTCACTCTAACGTGTTTATTGTCTTTCCCCTGGGCTTTTCGGTTTCCGTGCCCAGTGTGCAGTTCAGGTTTGGTGTTTCACGTCGCGGTTTGGAGGCTAGTGATCAGAGTCACCTGTGTTTTCCAGTAGGTTTCAGTTTCGCCTACTGATGTACATGTTGTATATATTTTTTACACTAGAGGTCGCTCTGATACGTTCTGATACTTGTTTATACGGATTTTCTCGGATATACATATATATATAGTACAGTATGTTACTGTTTGTTGATTGTATTGATGTTGAGAAATCCGGATGGGATTGGTGCCCACGGTTTGCTTTTTGTGGCATAGGATGGAGTGTATTTTATGCGTGCAGGTTAAGGTAATTCCACGCTAGTAACGAAACTCTGCCCAAATTTCGGAAAATTTTTGTTGGTTCGTGTTTTCGAAGGGGTTCGATTCCGGTTTAGGGTGCTAAATCGGGGTTGAGTCCTTTCATCCTCTCACAGCCTTCAGACTCCACAGGGACATTACGAATGGCTAGTAATGCCTTTCGGGCTAAAACAAGCTCCATCCCATTTTCCAGAGAAAAATGGACAATATATTCAAACAAGTGGCAGACTTCTGTGTCGTTTATATAGACAACATTCTTGTGTTCTCAAACAACAATGAAGAACACATGAATCATCTCTTTGAAGTAGTCAAGCTCATCGTCCAACATGGGATCATCTTAGGAGAGAAGAAAGTCTTTCTCGTCCTAGATGAAATTGACTTTTTAGGGATCAACATAAAGAACAGAGTCATCAAGCTTCAGCCTCATATCCTGGAGAAGGTCTGGAAATTTCCAGGCAGAATTCCTGACACTAAAAGTCTACAGAGATTTTTAGGAGTCATAAATTATAGAAGAGACTTCCTTCCTAAAATTGCTGGACTAATAGCAATCCTGTCACCCAAAACAAGCTCAAAAAGAGATTAGAAGTTCATAGAAGATGATGAAAAGATCGTCAGGCAAATCAAAGATCTATGCAAAAATTTGCCACCACTACATCAACCTGAAGAGAATGAAGAGATCATCCTTCAAACTGATGCTAGTAATAACTTCTGGGCGGGTGTGGTACTGGCAAGAGAGCCAGACACTAACACCGAGAAGATTTTGAAATTCTGCAATGGAAAGTTCAACGCTGCAGAGTAAAATTATCCCACAGGAGAAAAAGAAATTCTGGCCATCAAAAAGACAATTGAGAATTCTCCCGCCTTTTTAGGAAAACCCTTCACCGTGAGAATAGATTGTGCCAGAGTGAAAATTTTCAAATATTTCAAACTTGATAAAGCTATAGATAGGGGAAGATTAGCTAATTGGCAATTATTTCTTAACTAATATGATTATGATGCCAAATTAATTGCAGGAAACATGAACTATCTCTCATATGCTTTAACCAGAGAAATGGTCATCTATAGGAGAAGTGACGACGAAAGTCTCAACCCAAGAAGCAGAAGGCCAAGAAAGAAGCCTAACCAACAAGAAAAACTAGTTGAAAATATCTTCAAGTGTTTTTTGCTGCGTCCCAAAAGACCAGCCTTAAATGATTAATCCCATGGGAAATGATTGGCTAGCCCATCTGAAACGGTAGACGATAAAGACAAATCAAGACCGTTAATGGCTGCTGCTTTGCCAAAAAGTAAAATTTTTCCTATAGATTTTGTAAACATCTTCAGATATCAGCTGAACACCTTTTCAGAAGCAATCTTCCAAACTGATCAGAATCTAGCATCTTACCCGAGGGCACTACTGGATAATTTGATGTTTGCTTTCCAGGAGAATGACAAAAGGCTCATGATAGAAACCATGGACGCCTTGGCAGTAGAATTAAGTCAGAAGAAAAAACCACCAAGCATGGTCAATGAACCAGCAACGTTGTACATTAGAACTCCAGAGAGTGTTAAAGTTCCTATTCAAGCACTAAAAGAATAAGAATAGTTCAAGTTTCACAGATATATTAGCACGCATACACCCGATGAAGATCTCCTAAGCACCCTCTTCGTTGTCCCAGGACCCTTCCTCGAAAGATATTTAGTAAATATTCAGAGTAAACATCCGTAGGAGCACAAGTTGTGGTTAGTAGAGAATGGATTTGTCCATAATCTATGGATAAAGACAAATGAAGATCTCAAAGGATTACCAGCAATTATCTACAATACAGTCAAAAATGTTAGAAATAGCAACTGCATTCTCAGACTAAAGTTCAGGTCTACACCTCCAGAATGGATACAGAAGTCTAACGGAGAAACTGAATACATTCCTCCATATCATTACGTCAGAATCATCATTGGACAGCATCTTGAGCTAGCATGCGACGGATACAATGGAAACCCAAATTCAAGCATTCCATGGATGAAGGCTATGGCGTTAGAATACATCAAGAGAGTAATCGAAGAAGATCAAGAGATTACGTTTCTTGCATGATGAGACAAGATAAAAGTCACTACGTACGACCATCCAGAGGCCGTTACAAGTAATCTGTTCACAGCTCTGAAACAGAGAGAAATAGATTCGTCCATCGCCTGTACTCAATGGCTCGACAAGATATAGAGAGACAAAAGCTACCAAATGTATACAGATACATATATGGAAGAAAACGGGAACATAAGAAAGATAATAGAAGAAGATCTCTACATTAGGGATAACTCAGAAGATTACGATGACCTGTAAATACAGACAAAATCGTATTATCTTCTTCTCTTTGAGTGGGAGACATTTTTATCCCAAAGAATCTTCTTTCCAAAAGAAGACAATGGAGGAAAGCAGATGCCCCGTCTACATCAAAGCACTATCACTGGTGGAGTTACTATTATTAGTTTGTGTTTCAATTCTATTTTGAAATCCACTCTCTATATAAGGAGCTTTGAGTTTTAGTATAGAGGCATCGAAAATCAGAATCAGAGAAATCCATATGAGAATAGAAAAGCCTGAGAGTTTTATAAAAGAGTCGAAGCAACTGTTCAAGCTTTTTCATCCTTAAGTAAGTATGTCTATGAGTGGCTAAACAACTTATAGCTATTTACCAGAGAGTGAGGCTCTGAATCTGCAATCTGTAAGTTTGTTTCAATAAATAAAGCTATGGTTTTCCACTACATACCTTTCAATTTATTTTTGTGTGTGTTCATAAAAGACTCATTAAACCCCCTGAGAGGCGGACTACTACCCAGGAGGAAGAAAATGAGTTGTCTGTATTGATTCATACTCAGTTGATCCCTTAGGAGACGGATTACCGCCCAGAAGGTGGAAAATTGAGTTAATTTAAGCACGTTTTATTTTGTAGTAAATTATACTGGAAAGAAAATTTATCAGAAGAGAAATCATATTCTAAAAACAAAAGTTTTTCAGCAGTAAGTTTGTTAGTAGGAATAGCCCGGTAAGAGACCATATGTGAAAAAATGATTTAATGAAGGCTAGTTTAAACTTTTTAATTGAGTAGTTTATCTTTATGATAAAAATTTTCAGATTTCTATTCAATAGTTACTGTGCACGGCGCACTATTCACTATTCAATATTTACTATTTATTCACTATTCATTAAGAATATAATTGTAATTTTACCTATCCGCACATTACTATTCTGCACACTGCAGAACTTCTCGATTAATGACGCTGCATTTAATACATAGGGGGACATGAAAGTTGAACCTCATATTATAAAAAACTCAGATATGGCCATGATCTCCTTTGGTTTTTCCTAATAATGGGTTGGGTTTGGGCTCAATTTTTGGGCCTGACCCAAACCCTATTTATTATTTTACAGTTCATTTATTTTTATTTTATGTCTTTATTGGTTATGTCGAAAATAAACCTAGACCTGTGTGTGGTAGGAAGAAGTGGGCTTTGTCCCAGATTGTGCATGTTTGGTGTCTTGTCTACTCTAGGTCAGGACGTTCGCTGGTTTCTCGCATGGGCACACCCTCCTAGTGACAGGATGAGATGTAGTGCCGACAATATTTCTTGTCGACAACATAGTTGAAAAGTTGTTAAAAGTGAATTGATGCGTCGCCTTAGTCACGTTGTCTTTTCAGTACTGTGTCGCCTTTATTGTAAAGCACATGGAGTAGTCAATGTTGCACTCGGTGCTAAATGATGCAGTTTAGGGTACAATGTATTAGTTAAGTCTCCTCATATTATTTCGGGTATTTATCTTCTTATGGGGTTTAGACTTTACGTCCCCCCCCTATATGCTATCATTTCATCAATCAAGACTTAAAAGTAACCGTAAGCCCTTACTTCAAAAAAAAAACTCTTCAAGATAGAGCATCTTGAATAATAACAAGACACCCTGTAAAAATTATGTAAACAAACACGCACCAAATAATAGAGAACAACTCTTCAATGGCTATACCATCTGTTTCGAGAAAATGGCAGCACATCGAAAAAGATAACCAGCCTTCTCGTAGAAAGCTATTCATCAGAACCTACTTCAAAACAACTTTTCCAATATGTTGGCGACGTCTGGTGTCGACACTGACTCTCATTCGACCACTAAGGGCAATGTCCATTTGACCATGAATCGTTGTAATCCTAGAGTCAACAGGCACATAAAGTGCACACACAAGTAGATCGTCTATATTACGCGATATACCCTGCTATACAGAGATTTATTTGCAACAAAGAAAATAAAAACAACAAATAAAAACTGACCATAAAACAATTTGGACCTAGGGCTAAGCCCCAGGCTCAACTAAACCTGACCCAACATCAGTAGTTACAATGTTGCCCCACAGTGGTTTCCCCAGCGTTGCCTCCTTTATCTCACAAGTGGCCGATGCATCTCCTCTATCACCGCCGAGCTCCCCTTCAACCGACTCAAACTGTTTGGCCTGAAACCATGAGGAGCAGCACACAAACCAACATCTACCCGAGCCAAAACCCGATCTAACGGAACTCGAACGCTCGCTCCTTATTATCTCGCAACCAACTTGTTCACATCGGCCTCAGATTGGACATCTGTGACCCTTCGCTGCGACAAAGTCTCTACTTTTCATCATGTTGCACCGCCATCTGCCAAATAAAACAATCACGCCACTGAACCTCGAGCCACCATACTGAAAGCCACACTGTGCCTCCTTTTGTCACAACCAGATCTTAGATCCCCGAACAAACCATTATGTTGGGACAAAAAAGCCCGTCCGGCTGCACTCATTATGCAGCGACGCAGCCAAAGGTTGGTGCCGACGAAACGAGCCACCGGACGAATGCACCCTACAAACCCTAATGATAAAATTTTCTCTCGCATGTGAGGTGCGCTCACGAATTTAATAGCTACTCTCTAGGCCGGTTTTATTTCTAATTTGTCTAAATGTCTGAATCTCATCAGAAAGTAAATGGATATTCTTTTTTTTAAAAGGTCGATAATAATTTCATTAAAATGTGATAGTACTACAAAGTCTCCACTGGATTACCCGACTTGATAAAGAGAAGACTTACACATACCACTATATTAGACAAACATTTTTAGCCCAAGCGTAGACTAGTAAACCAAGATAGTACTGGGTATAATCAAAATTTTGGTCGCACCATCTTTGAACTAGTTAGGCCACATTTTCTAACCGTAGAGACAAAAGTCATCCGGATCCTAGGGAAGGAGCCAAAATAAATCCCTAAAGGGCTGACTAGCTGTAGAGGCCCTCCATAATTTCTGGCCTAAGCTCGCCACCATGGTTTGAAGACATTATGGGCGCCGCCCTAATTGCCATTCGCCGGGACTTTACCCTCTTCGAGCCTATCCTCCACTCATGATGGCATCGCTCACCGACAACATGTTCTTGAATGACTAGCGCCGCACAACACCACAACTATTGCATCCCTCTACCGCAGCACCAACCTTCCCGTCCTTGATTGTCGATCCCAAGGGATCCCATACCAACACCTCTTCCTCACCCCTGGCTCCAGCCAAACTGCCACTTGAAACCGAAGAAGCACCTCGCCTGATCTCGCCAATGTCGTACCTCGTCCACCATCAGCCTCACCGACGAGATTTGATCGCCTAAGACCCAACACCACCGGATCTGAAGGCACAAGTTGTAAACTCATGTTCCTTTACTGCAAAAGTACTCGCCGAAAAAATGAAGGAAAAGAAATCGACAAGCAAAGTTGTCACCGTAGGAAGAAATATCAAAGAGGGAAGGAACACCGAAGCAAGAAACATAGGGACGTCGTGAGAAACTTAGACATGCCGATCAAACCAAGGAGGCGACACTAGGTTGATCACAATCTTTTGAGTTTTCACGACCGAGAATTTCGGAGCACGGGTTTTCCTAGGGAGAAGTTACTTCCTTTGCAAACGCTAGTTATAAATGGATATTCATGTACGACGACATAACTACGCCAAGTGGTCAATGAAAATTTTGTGTTCCATCAAGAGAACATTAAAAAGATAGAACCTACATGTCCAGTGTTTGAGCGTTGATGACATCATCATATCAACAAGAATTTTCTGAAATATACATACAATCAAAGGAAAGGTTGAATTGCTTATTATCGACTGACAAATGATATTTTGAGTTGACTCAATCATTGCAAAAAAAAAAGTTCTACAAAGAATAGAGGAGAAAATTGTCAACTCAAAAAAATATCTCGAATCTTAATGATTGTAAACAGGGAGTGTAATATCGATAATTTCGGCGAAATTTTGCTGAAACTATCATTTTTTTAGCATCCTGATACAATTAAGGGGTTATATCGCCGATATCACTATTTCCCACTCTTTCCCGCCGAAATTGAGGTGCCCACCTGATAATAGATAGCCCAAGCCCAACGTCTATTGTTTTGAAGTAAATTTAATAATAAAAACTCCCCACCAACCAAGGGATTTGAACTTTGGTGAGTTGAATACTTATCCACGCACCAAACCAACTGCGCTATGTATGATTATCAATCTATTATTCATCTATAATGAATATATACACTTTTTAGCTGTAAGTTTTGGAAGAAAAAAAATTCAATTTCATGTTTAAATCACCTTAATATCTCTCAAAATTTTACTTTATATCGATATTTTCTCGATATATCCGTCGAAATTTTCATATTTTTGATGTTCGATATATCCTCGATATCTGATATTTTATTCATTAATCATAATGTAAGCACTTGAGCATATATCATTGGACTACGACTCACTCACTCACTCATTCTCAACCACTACCAATCACTCTATGTTTTCATAAATGTGCCCTTGCTTCCTTTGAAATCCGACATATGAGTGGTATAAACCTCACCTCTTTCGGGTTGGGCCTTTCGTTAAATTATACAATTCGCAACAAAAAAGTTAACAATCAGCCCACGGCCCACCGAAACAAACTAAACCCTAAACCTTGTCTCCCCTATAAATATCCATCTTCAGAATTTCATCCCCAGTGCCTTCACACACACACAAACACAGCACTGACAGCAGTGCCCGCTTACCACATCTCTGTAGCAGCCTCGCTTCTATGAAACTTGTATTCAGTTGCTTTCTATTTGAATTATTATGGTTTGTTATGTCTTTTTGTGATAGTATCTGTTAATCTGTTGTGTTCGTACTTCTGAGTTCTGATGTGATTAGTAGGAGAACGAGCTGAGGATGATGATTTGAACTTTTTGTTCCCTATTGGTTTGATCGCCTATATGATGGCAAACTATGTATTAGCTCTATCTGACTCATCATCATCTATTCTCACCACAAAAAAGACTTCATTTTGGATTTGTATTTTGATATTTTGGTCAGTGTTCTTGTGCGTTTTCTGGGTTTTATGTGTAAAGGATTGAGAATGAGATTATGATTGAACATTTTTGTTCCCTATTGGTTTGATTTGCCGCCATGATGGCATCAATGTATTAGCACTATCTGATCATTCTCATCAAGTGTCAAGCACTCTTTCTATGTTGTTAAACTTTAAGATCCCAATTTGTATCAGGCAAGTCGGATTGTGTGAAACCAATCTCTTCATAGCCTCCATCAAGTCTTCATTTTGTAAAATCAGCGACAAGAACAGTTCTTGTGTAACAATTGTAGTCTTAAAGTTTGGATGTTGGTAAATTTTTTAGAACTGGTTCTTATGTTTTGACGTTTTTGAGTGGAAGCCTATGATGATTGTATTTTTGTAAGATAGAATTAGCAATTCACTTAGCTTAACAGCTGTGAATTGAAATATCAAAGGGTTCAAAGATAAACACGTATATACATGTATAACAGATCGTTTTTGCTTATGTATATATGATGTAATCTGTTATAGGATCAGGATAAGAAAACAGTTACTTGATGGATGTAACTGCTGCTCTTAAGACTCTATAAATAGGGATCAATTCATATCATTGTCACTGTCAATACACTTACTTTCAGAACAGATTTGTCCCATCGATAATCTTGAAATACAGAAGTGGAATTGAGAGAAGAACAATGACACAATCTGCATCTGGCTGTTAGTTTCTCTATCTATTCTTATGCACACTGTTTTCAGTTTCTATTTGACATAGACTTTAATCTTTACAGTACTTGTTATACTAACAATTTGGTATCAGAGAAATCTATGCTCAAATTGAAATTGAAAGTAAGAATCATACAATTACGATTCTGGGAATAAAGTATAAATGAGTTCCTTTATTTTATGGCTTACCATGTACTGCAACAGATGCATAAAACTGCTGTTAATATCTCGTATTGTTGATTATAACACTACTTGCAAAATCTACATGTATTATGTTTGAATACGTAAGTCATAAGTGAATTCATCATGCTGTCAAAATAGCTTTGAATAAACATATGACACATAAAGAAAAACACATCTCAGACTACACTATGAACTCATTACATGCTGTCAAAATGGCTTAATGAAAGTTTCATAATTTTAGTCATTCAGAAGATGTTTCAGTTTATGTAACTTAAAATTTAAAATTGATTTTCGTTTCCAAAGAAACTTAAACTCAAACATTTGGTTATATATACTGATATATGTACACAGATGAGAATTCTGGTGTTGATAGAGATCTGAATGTCACAAATGATATATGTATCTTAAAATCAACATAATTTCATTCATATGTACATATATACTTAATTTAAATGTTGATTCATTGGAGTTAAACATTTTCCGGGACATTTGTGAATAACTGATTCAGTTTTGTTGTCACAGCCATGTCTTTTCCTTTAGGCATCAACCATATTGAACTGCTCAATGGATCAAACTTCCAGAAATGGAAGAATGATATCGAACTGAACCTTGGTATTTTAGAATATGATCATGTTCTGAGGGAGGATCCACCAGAAGTACCTTCTGTCAATTCAACTAAGGAAACAAGAGACAAGTTCGCACAGTGGCAAAGGCACAATAAATTGGCACTCATATGCATGAAGAAAAGCATGGCTGAATCTGTGAAAGGAGGAATACCAAGTTCTGAATATGCTAAAGCTTTCCTGGAGTCAATTGCTGAAAAGTACAAAGTATCAGACAAAGCTGAAACAAGCAGTTTGATGAACAATCTTGTGAAGATGAAATATACTTCAGGAAGCATAAGAGAGTACATCATGAAAGGGATTAACATTGCTGGGAGACTAAAGGACCTGAATATGAACATTGAAGATTCTTTTCTAGTGCATCTAATGCTGAATTCCCTTCCAGATCCATACAAGCATCTCAGAACCCTTTACATTACACAGAAGGAAAAATGGAGTTTAAATGAATTAATCTCTATCTGTGTGCAGGAGGAAACTGAGGTGACTAAAAATGCTAAGGCTGTGGATGTTAATGCTATTAACAAAGGGAAAGCCAAGAAACATTATGAAAACAAGAAGTTTCAGGCAAACACATCAAAGAATTCTGGAAAAGCTGAGTCTGACAAAAGAACTGATGCTGTCAAGAAATCCTTCAAACCTAAAGGACCTATGAAATGCTTCTTCTGTAAGAAGACAGGTCATTTTAAGAAGGACTGTGAGGGTTTTAAAAATTGGCTGAACAAAAAGGGGATTGACAAAGATAACAATCCCAAGCAGGAATGAGACCAAGGTTTGCACAGCAAATGGTCAAAGGGTGGCAGTACAAGCAGTAGGAATTGTTGAACTAATATTTAAAAATAAGTTTGTCTTAGTACTAAGTGATGTGTATTGTATTCCCTCAATAAAGAGAAACCTTATTAGTGGTTCTCAATTTGTACTGAATCATGATTATAGCTTATATGGTAATAATATATCTATGTGTTTTTATAAAAATTCAAAGTGTTTTGGTGATGCAAGTTTAATAGATGGTTACTGGCATGTTAATTGTCTGCAAAATTTCTCACAAATCAGCATGTCTAAATCTGTTCTATCCATTGAAAAGCCTGGACTATTGAAAAGGAAAAGAACTTCGGAAATCTCTTCTTATTTGTGGCATAAAAGAATGGGACATATCTCTAAGAACAGATTAATGAACTTAGTCAAGCAGGGAATCCTACCAAATTTGGATTTCAATGATTTTGAGACTTGCATAGACTGTATAAAAGGAAAACTAACCAATTCCAGAAATTTTGGTTCAAAAAGGACAGAATCAATTCTTCAATTGATACATACAGATGTCTGTGGCCCTTTCCCAGTCAGTACCATCTGTGACAACTCTTATTTTGTTACCTTCATCGATGATTTTACAAGATATTGCTTCATTTACTTGATTTCTGAAAAATCACAAGTCTTAGAGATGTTCAAAAATTTTAAAAATGAAGTAGAAAGGCAAACTGGACAGCTAATTAAAGTAGTCAGATCAGATAGAGGTGGTGAATATTATGGGAGATACACTGAAAAGGGACAACAAAAGGGACCTTTTGCCACATATTTAGAAGAATGTGGAATTGTAGCTCAGTATTCAACACCATATACACCAACTCAGAATGGTGTTTCAGAAAGAAAGAACAGAACTTTGATGAGCATGGTTAGAAGCATGTTCATAAGGTCTGGACTCCCTAAATTCCTATGGGGAGAGGCTTTAAAGACAACCAACTATATTTGCAACAGATCACCAAGCAAATCTGTTACAGGTACACCTTTTGAGTTATGGCGTGGATATAAACCAAGTTTAAACCACATGCATGTTTGGGGGTGCAAGGCAGAAGCTAGAGTGAACAATTTAGACAAAATTGACAAACTGGAATCAAGATCCATTAGTGCACATTTCATTGGATATTCTGAAAAATCCAAAGGATTTAAATTTTACAATCCAGGAAGAGGCACTAGGATTTTTGAGACACATAGAGCAACCTTCTATGATGAAATGTTTGATCATGATGTGCAGATAAATGATGCTACAACTGAACAATTTCAGAATATGGAACAATGGTTTGTTTATAGTGAATTACATCCTACAGCAATTTTTGATGAATATCAACATCTGGGAAATCAGATACCAGTAGTTCCTGTTATTAATGACAATATTGATGATGAAGATATACAGATAGAAGCTCTACATGAAGATCAACATTTAAATGAAGAAATTCCTGTTCCTGGTCACCAAAATGAAGAAGTTCTTGTTCCTTTAAGAAGATCAATCAGAGAGAGAAGGTCTGCAATTTCAGAAGATTATCATTTATATGCCACTGAAGTTGAATTTGATTTGGGGGAAGAAAATGATCCAAGAACAGTAAAGGAAGCTATGAAATCAAATTCAAGTGTACAATGGAGGCAAGCTATGGAAGATGAGATTGAAAGCATGTTCAAAAATGGAGTATGGATTCTGGTAGATAAACATGAAGACATGAAGCCAATAGGTTGCAAATGGGTATTCAAAAATAAGAAGGATGCAGATGGGAAAATAGAAAGGCACAAAGCAAGACTTGTTGCTAAGGGCTATACTCAACAAGAAGGTGTAGATTACAGTGAAACATTTTCACCTGTTTCCACTAAAGATGCATTTAGAGTTTTAATGGCACTGGTGGCTCACTTTGACCTTGAGTTACATCAAATGGATGTTAAAATAGCATTTTTAAATGGTGATTTGTTTGAAGATATATACATGATGCAGCCAGAAGGATTCATTGAAGATGACAAGAAAGTCTGCAAGCTTAAAAGGTCAATATATGGCCTTAAACAAGCATCAAGGCAATGGTACTTAAAGTTTGATGCTGTCATTTCAAAATTTGGTTTCAAAGAAAACCAATTGGATGAATGCATATCCTGTAAGATCAGTGGGAGTAGCTACATTTTTCTGATCTTATATGTAGATGATATTTTGTTGGCAAGCAACAGTACCAATTTACTGAATGAAACTAAGAAGTTTCTTAAGAACAGCTTTGATATGAAGGATATGGGGGAAGCTCATTATGTTCTGGGAATCGAAATCAAAAGGGACAGACAGCTTTGCACACTGGGATTATCTCAGAAAACCTATATTGACAAAATATTGCACAGGTTTGAGATGCAGAATTGCAAGTCTGGAGAATCACCAATGTCTAAAGGAGACAAACTGCACAAAGGTCAATGTCCACAGAATGCATTTCAAAGGAAAAGTATGGAGAATGTGCCATATGCAAGGTTAGTAGGAAGTTTAATGTATGCACAAGTCTGTACCAGACCAGACATAGCATTTGCAGTAAATATGCTATCAAGATATCAATCCAATGCTGGCCATGAGCACTGGATAGCAGGAAAGAAAGTCCTAAGATATTTAAAAGGAACCAGAGACCATATGCTGGTATACAGAAGACAAGAAGATCAAGAACTGACAGTGGAGGGCTACTCAGATGCTTCTTTTAAGCAAGATGTAGATGATTTGAAATCTACATCAGGTTTTATATTTATGCTTGCTGGAGGTGCAGTGTCCTGGAAAACTAACAAGCAAGGACTCACAGCAACATCTACTTTTCAAGCTGAATATGTTGCAGTTTTTGAGGCCACATCACATGCAATTTGGTTAAGAAACTTTGTTTCCAGACTTGGAATCATGGATTCTGCAGAAAAACCATTAACTATATACTATGATAATGCAGCAGCAGTCTTTTTCTCAAAGAACAACAGAAGGACCTCAGCTTCAAGAAACATAGATGTCAAATGTTTTTCAGTAAGAGAAAGTGTCAGAGACAAGGAGATTGAAGTAATCAAAATTGGTACTAAGGAGCAATTGGCAGATCCCTTTACTAAAGCTCTACCAAATTCAGTTTTTAAGAATCATGTTAGAAATATGGGGATATATGCTGATGTTGAATCTGAATAGATTTTATATAAAGAGCTTGTATTACTATGAACATATTAAATAGTAAAGAGTTATTCATTTACTTAATTTATGAGCAAAATGCATTTTTATGTTAAAATGTATACTGTCTGATTGAAAAATCAGAATTATGCAGAATTACTTGTTTTAGAAATTAATACAGTAAGGATATGAATATGTGTGTTTGAAATTTCGATCTTAAGTTTATCAAACACTATACTTAATTATACTTGTGGTAACTTATGTGATTTCAAAGATTGAATACGTAATTTCTGAAGATGGATGAAATTTTATTTCATCAACATCTTCTTTAATTCTATACAGTGTTTGAAATTGACAAAGTTTGAAACAGATTAGAATTTATGAACTCAGGTGCACAATTCAGGTGATATTTCAAGTCATTTGTTTATGATTAAGTGAATATGCTAATTCAGTGGGAGATTGTAAGATAGAATTAGCAATTCACTTAGCTTAACAGCTGTGAATTGAAATATCAAAGGGTTCAAAGATAAACACGTATATACATGTATAACAGATCGTTTTTGCTTATGTATATATGATGTAATCTGTTATAGGATCAGGATAAGAAAACAATTACTTGATGGATGTAACTGCTGCTCTTAAGACTCTATAAATAGGGATCAATTCATATCATTGTGACACTGTCAATACACTTACTTTCAGAACAGATTTGTCCCATCGATAATCTTGAAATACAGAAGTGGAATTGAGAGAAGAACAATGACACAATCTGCATCTGACTGTTAGTTTCTCTATCTATTCTTATGCACACTGTTTTCAGTTTCTATTTGACATAGACTTTAATCTTTACAGTACTTGTTATACTAACAATTTTTAGTTGGAATTACCGACTGATTTCTTTGATGATAACTTACTGGCTTTCTGAGGCTTTAGAATCTGAGTTTCATGTCTTGGCACTTTTATTGTCTGTAAGCTGTGTTCTATGCTTTGAATAATGTTTTATAAGTTATAACTAATCCGAGTGAATGGGATAATTGACATTTGTCGAGCCTTAGTGGTCCTCTCAGCATATAATTGGGACATCCAGCTTCAATGTTTGACGAACTTTGAGCGAAATCAATCGCAAACGGACCAAGACACTTTTAAGAACGTTCTTATAATTACCACTTGGACATATCACATGCAAGAGGAACCAAATTTGACTAAAGTTGGCCCTTCGTTCAGAATCTGTGAATAGAGGAACTGAATTTGTCATCTTGATTTAGAATGAGGTCATTATAATAATAATAATTGAATTTGTGAAACCTCAAGTTCCCAATTGTCATGTTCATAAGAAAATGGGCACCAGAAACAGTCATGATATCTCAGCTCTACCAACCACTCCTGCTATTTCCTGATACTTCGAATGGGGGGACTCTTGTGTCATGTTACTCTCTTTTTTTCATTAATAAGCTTGCCCGGAAGAACTTTTGTTTTATTTATCAAGCAGTCACAGGACTTAAAATGAGGTTTTAACCAAAGTGGAGGGTTCACTGTTGAACGACTTGAAGTCATCTGGTTTGTTCATCTATTCTTTTTGAAGTGACATTTTTGTATCTGGCTTGTTCGTCTGTTCCTTTTGCTCGTAAGCAAGTTGTTTTTTCATTGGCCGGTCGATTATTTCGTATACTAAACAAGTGAAGGTTAGTATTAATCTCTATCGATCTATACCTTCTCAGTCATCTATGTATGTCCCTTTGCATTTTGTCCCATGGACATAAAACGTGTCATTTCTTTGTAACATATTTTGATCAAGAAAAGATTCACTGCCAACTCGTCATTCGATGGTGATCACATTTGTGCATGCCCTTCAATCTCGAATTGACACAAGTCTAAGCTGTTACTACGTAAATTAGGTGCGAGTTTTTACGATATCATTTGTATAAGTTCGTATCATCATCACAACTTCACAAGTGATTTAGGGCGGGGTCCCGATCGCACTATTCGTTATAAAAAAAATAGTTATGTATATCTTGAACCAACCCACTCAAACTAAATGTAAGCTGCCGATCGTCATAATCGATAAGGGAAAATCCAGTGTAGGTAGAACGGTGGCAGTTGGTGTTGAAAGTTGGGTTGTTGGGCTGTTGTTTTTGTCCTTTCCAGACTAAACTTTTCAATCAAGTTTGATTATATTCTTCTTCATCCTCATCTTCCGCATAAACTAAGTCTCTCCTATAGTTTAATGTAAATTAACAAAAAAAAACCTGGGCAGGCTGTACCTACTTTTCTCTTTGTTTTCTTCTATATATGACACAGCCGCACGCATCTACTTCTACTCACAAACGTGTTGTTGAGTAAATAACAGGTACGTACTCGACTAGTCAAGCACCCAAAAATGGCAGCAGCTGTGGTGGACTGTGATCAGCTCGAGATGGAGATCAAGGCGTTCGACGAAAGCAAAGCTGGCGTCAAGGGACTTGCAGACGCCGGAGTCACCAAGCTTCCAGGCATGTTCATCCACCCTCCGGAGAATCTACAGAACTCGTCGTCCCCTGAAGACGAGCAGTATCACATCATCCGCAGCCTCCAAGTTCCGGTGATCGATCTCAGCGGGTTCGATAATGCCGAGAAGCGAAAAGAGATTCTCGATTACATAAACAAAGCTGCTGCGTCGTGGGGATTCTTTCAGTTGGTGAACCATGGAATTCCTCTTGGTGTCATGGAGGAGCTACAGAAAAGCATTCGAGCGTTTCACGAGCTTCCTCAGGAGGAGAAGGCCGAGTGGTATTCCCGCGATTTTTCGAACAAGGTTAACTTCTTCAGCAATGGAGATTTGATGGTGTCGACACCTCATGACTGGAGGGATACCTTGTCGTGCAAGGTGCTAGAAGATCCACAGAGCTTTCGAGCAATACCTCAAGTGTGCAGGTAATTAAATGGCCGGGTTACACTCATTATATTGATCGATATATATTTAAGTAATAAGATAATAACATGGAAAATTCTGTAGTGTAACACGTGTGCAAAGAATAATCTACCGGCTATTTTTTTCACATGCACTGTATATCTAAGTCCAAACTAGATGAAACGTGTGCTGCTACATTGAAATTGCACCCATTAATTAACATGCACCCGTGTTGTTTTTTAATTTGCAGAGAAGAAGTAGAGGAATACATGAAGTACATCGATCAAGTGCAAGGGAAGCTGGCCGTATTATTTTCGGAAGCTTTAGGTCTTAGTAGCGATTACATCGCAAGCACAGGCTGCTTCAATTCGAGGTCATTGGCATGCCACTACTTTCCGGTTTGCCCTGAACCGCATTTGAGTATGGGCGGAACCAAGCATACGGACCTCGGCTTTCTCACTCTGCTTCTTCAAGACAGTGTTGGCGGCCTTCAAGTTAATCATCAAGATGTTTGGATTGATGTTCCCCCAGTGAAGGGAGCTTTGCTCGCAAATATTGCTGACATGATGCAGGTGGTAAACTAGTTAATTACACATAGCTAGGTTTAATCAAATTAAATTTTACCAAAGAAGATTTAAAACTCGTAGAATTTTCGTTGGAGACTTTGAGTATTGATCGTCATGATGCATGTCTATAATTAACATTAATTAATTAAATACAACTTGTTGCATGCTCGTTATATAAAGCTACCTGGCGGCCATACTTTTGATTAATTTATGTTCTGATTTTCATTTTGCAATCGAGCACTATGGTCATCAAGTATTAATATATGACAAATTAATGAGTTTGGTCTTCCATTAGCTCGATTGTGATGTATATTAGATTTTTTAATATGTTTAGAAAATATATAACGTTTACTTGCCGGCTATGATTTTGTGCAGATCATTACAAATGGCAAGTTCAAGAGTGTGGAGCACAGAGTGTTGTTGAAACCGGCCGTGGAGCCTCGCATCTCAATTGCATGTTTTCTGGGTACGGACGACCTAGAAAAGCCGTATGGTCCAATAAAGGAGCTTCTTTCAGAAAACAATCCACCAGTTTACACTGAAGTCATCTTCAGAGAATACATGAAAAAGTATAAATTATAGGCTGCTCGATCGAATAGTAATAAGAGAACAGGTCGACAGCAGGAGGTGTGTGTGTGTGGGGTGGGGGTGGGGCGTAGCGTTGCAATCATGCAAGTGCTAGCTAGGTTGTGTTTCATTTTCTTTAATTTCTTCTTCGGTTATTGAGTTGTAATGAACTCGATCTCTTTGAAACTTGCATGGAGTTTCGGGTGCAAGGAGTGTCGGTTGCATGTTTTCAATTTGATAGAATAATAACACACTGCAAGTGATGCAACCGAGTCGAGAATGTAAAATCGATAATATCGATAATATTTTATCGATATTTGTTTTTTTAATTTATCTAAAAAATTCTTAATTATTATGGTAGTATTCCAAAATAATTTCAATATTTACCAAAATTTTATTCTATAAAAATAATCAAGTACGGAAGGTTGAGATTGAAAAAAAAAACTATTAAAAGTTAGAAAAAAAACGGTTGGAAAGTTATGTGAAGACTATTATGGATAGTCACACTATACCAAAAAAATATACTTAAACGATGAAATCAGTTCATCGTCTAGAAGTAAGTTTTCGTCGTCTAAGTACTTAGACGGCAAAAGTTTCATCGTCTAAGTTTCGTAATTTTCGTCATCTAAGTTTCATCGTCTAAGTGTTGTCTGTGTAAGTAGTTAGACAACGAAATAAAAAATCTTCGTCGTCTAAGTCACATTTTAGACGACGAAACATATGTCATCGTCTAAGTTTCAAAACGACAAAACTTTTCTGAAAAAGACGACGAAATTGTTCGTCGCGTAAAATTTCTTAGACGACGAAACTGTTATATATGACTTCAACGACGAACCGTAGTTTTCGTCATCTTAAGTAGCAGACCTAAATAACGAATACAGAAACTGTTTCGCCATCTTAGTAACTACAACTACACGACGAAGTCTATACATTCGTCTTCTAACTGATTCATTCAAGACGATAAAAGTTTTTTATTTCTTCTTTAAGGTTCTTGTTAAATGACAACGTGATGACCATTTCGTCGTCTAACATGTTCCATCTAGCTAGACTACGAATTCTTTCAATTTCGTCGTCTAAGTATTGTTTTTTGTTTTATTTTTTTTCTTCCTAGCTAGAATTGTTTCAGAATTAGAAATTGAATTAAAAGTCAAATATTAAATTTAGAAAATATTCATTGAATATATTAAATATAAAATTTACACATAAAAAATTTATCGATCGATAAATAAACTATGAAACTAAAAAGAAACATCAATATCGACATCGGGAGTTTGGATCTCGTTGATTCCCCTAGTGCTCAAATCGTCGTCATCGTTTCCAGAATCCCGTGGCGTGACATTTGGATGACAAGTGGGAGGAGTCATGCCCATCGACGTGAGGTAGTTGATCATATAATATATTTGAGCCTGTAATGTATCAGGTCGAGTCTGGGCCGATCGAGCCTCCTCCTTGGCCGCTCGAGCCTGCTCCTTGGCCGCTCGAGCCTGCTCCTTGGCCGCTCGAGCTTGCTCCTCGGCCGCTCGGGCCCGCTCCTCAGCAGCCACCGCACTTGAACCCCTACTCGCCTAAATTGATGGCTAGGTAAAATCTTGCTTGACTGCCCGTCCAAGGCCACGAACCTCCTTCCCAGGTTGGCGGCCGAAAACTGTATCTACAATATTGATATAAGTCTCATTTGATAGTGGACGCAACTCTTCAGGAGTCATCTCCGGGTTCTGTGACCTTACGCGCGCAATTTCCTCCACAGCCAATTGTTTCAACTTCTCCTGAAACTAAAATTGTGAACAATATATGAATGTTGATTTCTAAAGAAAATTTGGCATAGTTTCCCCTAAAAATGGAGGAAACTAAAAACCTACACGAAAAAAATACTTCGAATAACCAATTACAAAATAACAAACCGTGGACACCGATTAGCATCCAAATTTCACACGTTCGGAATCATGTTCAACCAACTAAACCAAATTCAAAGAGTGCAACTTAATTAAATGTCATAATCATGATTCAATTTTTTCGATCTAACCCATAGTAACTTTAAACTCAATTAATTTCGGAAAAAGAGTTACTTACAACATTTTGACTCGCCATATCTTCTTGTCCGGGTTTCACGTAACAAGTCTCGTAGGCATCAAGATAACACTACTTCGAACCTATCTCTGTAACCTCGTTGATCATCCACTATAAGCCCGACTTATGGTGCATCGCCTTCTTATCACGATTACTCGTGTTGGGCGCTAACCTTTTCGTTTCACAACAAGAAAAATTAAATATTAATTAAATTTTACTACCAAAAAACACCACTTAGGCGACGAAGCAATTTCATCGCCTAAGAGGGATTTTTCGTCGCCTAAGTATTTAGGCGACGGAACATAAAAGTTTTGTGGCCTAAGTGACATCTTAGGCGACGAAACAATATTCGTCGTCTAAATTCCCAGACGACGAAAATGTACTGAATTAGGCGACGAAAATTTTCGTCGTATAATTTATCTAGGACGACGAAATAGTTTCGTCGTCTTAGAGTTACACCTAGACGATGAACATTTATCATTATTTTAGTGTAAAATGTTTCATCGTCTAAGACGAACAACTTAGACGAAGAAATTTGATGATTTCATCGTCTAAGCTTCCAAACCAGGCGACACATATTTTCTTCGTCACCTGAGTTGTGGAATTAACTTAGTCGAAGAAATCGTCAGATTTCATCATCTAAGTTGTGTATTTTTATTTTTTATTTTTTTTTCATAAATATAAATTGAATTAAAATTAAATATTAAATTAAGAAAATACTAATTGGACCCCGCCGATTCTCCCCAAGCTCAGATCGTCGTCATTGGGTCTAGAATCTCGATGTGGGACACTCGACTAACAAACATCTCGGAGAACTTGAAAGAAGTGGAGTAACTTATCCAGATGAGCATGTAAGTGATCAGTCCATGCGGTTGTCGCTTAAGCCTGCTCCTCAGCCGCTCGGACTCGCTCATCGGCCGCTGCCAAACTCAATCGCCTTTTCGCCGAAACCTGATTCAGATCTCGATGGACATCCCATCTGAGGCCTTTAACCTCCTTCTCAGGTCAGCGGCCAAAAACTGTATCTGCAATGACGATCTCAGTCTACAACGACAGAGGAGGCAACTCTTCCAGGGTCATCCCGGGTTCTTCGACTACATGCGCGCCATTGCCTTGGTAGCTATTTATTGTACTCTTGCCCGAAATGGATAATGTGAACAACATATAAACATTGATTTCTAAAAAAATGACATAATTTCTTCTAAAAATGTAGGAAACCAAAAACCTGTACGGAAGAAAACACTTCGAATGACTAATTTCCAAAATAATATACCGTGGACACTGATTCCCATCCAGATTTCTCAACTTCATAATCATGTTTAATATAGCCAACTATACCAAAACTCATGAGTACAACCTAATTAAATGTCCTAATCACAATTCAATTACTTAAAACCAACAATAATATTAAACTCATTCAATTTTGGAATAAGAGTTACTTACAACGTGTTAAGTCTAGATATCTTCTTCTTGCCCGGGCCTATTGTAAGCATCCACGGAGGCGGAGAGATGCGAGTATTTCGAACCCTTATCTCTGTGAGCCTTTGCAAGGTACATCATCTTCGTGGACCCCGAATTGTGGTGACAATTCTTCATCGCTTGATTGGCTGTGTTCATCTTTGACCTTGTCTGTTTCACAACTAGGAAAATTAATTACTAAGATAACTTATAAAAGTATTATATGCTTAACAAACCAAAATCAAAGAAATATGAACCATAAACTTATCCGATTCAAAGTGACTGACCAACCAATCCCACTCAGGTTTCCTTTCCTCCTGGAACTCCTTTGGGGATGCACCGTATTTCTTGTAGTACTTGTGTAGCTGGTGCTTTCATCTACTGTAAACGTCCACGACCGACTTCTCTAGGGATTCCAACATCTTCGTAGTTTGATCCAAGGCAAAGTGTACCTAAGAGAAAAAAAATTAAATTAATTGATAAGCCCCATAATTTAAAATTATTTATACAATAAATAAAATTAAATAGCCCATATTAGTTACCGCGTGTTCGCGGACAACTCTAAGCCTCTCCGATTCCTCTAGCTACTCCCAAGTAGGGGCTATCATACGTATCTTGCTCCGTACAATATTCCCGATCTGAGTCGAGGTTAAATTGGCAAGCTCTTTCGACAGAGGGCCTTTGGTAAAAACATCGTACGCTAAGTCGATCCATTTCCCCAGCCTCTTGGTTGTCTCCTCGATTTTTCTTCCATTCACAACTCCTCGAGTACGTTTGGGGGCCGGGGCTGAGGGGTTCATACTCGTTTATTTGCGTCAGATGCTAAGGCAACAAGAATTGGTGGAAGACTGAGGCTGTTGTGTGGATGGCCCAGAGTCGGAAGATGGATTCTCCTGCTCGTTGTATGCACCTGATTGGTGATTAGGTCCAACCGGAATGGTTGATGACCATCGACTCGGCCCGTGAGCTGTAACGGTCTCGTCTAACTGTTGAGCCCCCCAACCCAACTGTTGGAATGACGATTCCAATGCGGCTCTCTGCTCCTGTTCGATGAGCCTCTTCTTCCCTTCAGGTATCTTCAGTACTAATTCGACAACCGAAACCATATATGCAATGGGTCTGAACACAACCAAGCATATTGTAGTTCAAAACACATTCATACCATATGCACATATAAGCAACAACAACACGTAATGTACAAAACCATTCCAAACCATTAACCATACTGTCATTTGAAACCATTTCTAATTAACCATATCATTATCAATTCATCTATTCATCTATTTCACCATGCAATCTATCCAAATTGATCAACATGCCTCAATTCATCCTTAATTCATATCACAGTTGCAATGATTCAATCTCGCACCAATCAATCCACCTCACAGTAACCTTAATTCATATCACACCTCAATCAACCAATATCACAGTAGCAATCATCCAAATTCGTTTTAACCTTAATCAATCATATATCAATGTAGCACATAACAATCCTATATCACAGTAGCAATCCATTTATCACAACTCTATCAATCATCAAATTCAAAACATCAATCGAAGAGAGCTATTAGAAAACAGTAGAGAGAGAGAGAGAGAGAGAGAGAGACTGTCGAGCGCGACGAAGGTGGAGGGATAGAGAGTTCGACATTGGGGAGGGAGATAGAATACGTTGGCGAGGAGGGGATTTATGAACGAGGTGGCGACATAAGGGGGGTGAGGTGGAGTTGTTTAGGGGGTGGAGGAGAGGAGGCCGGAGGAAGATGATAGGCGGTTTAGGGGCGCGGTGGCGATTTTGGCCAGGGAGAGAGAATCTTAGGGATTTAGAACTTTCTGGGAAGAGGATCGAATTCGATCAATCTGATATACTGACTTAGGCGACGAAAATTAAAGTTTCATCGTCTAAGTACACTTAGGCGACGTATCTTAATTGTTTCGTCGTCTAAGTTGTTTTATAAAATTCGCCAAAAATTTGGTGGAAAATATGAACCGCCAAAATTTTGGGGTTAGAATGACAAAAAAATTATATTCGTCTTCTAAGTGTTTCAGTTAGGCGACGAAATAAGTGGTGTTCGTCGATTAAGTGATACTTAGGCGATGAAACTCGGACATTTTATCGTCTAAATGTATTTTTATATATTTTTTAAATATATGAAAAATTAATTTTTTTAGTTCCCTATAAATCATCAACAATCAACCTTTTTAAAATATATGCAAAACAACACACAATCATTTCTGCACACGTGGATTTTCTCGTACTTTAGATTGAGGGTGCTCAAGAAATTTTTTACCTTGTAATGAGAATCGGGAAGCTTCTGACCCTTAGGAAGCAAATCACATATATGTTGCTGGATATCGTTAAAACCAGCATCCGAGATTTTGCGCTTCACTTTGTATTTCATTTGAGTCATTATGGATGAAAAGACATTCAATTCACATCCATCGTACATCGGGGTATGGGGTTGAAGTAGCATGTTGTTTTACTTATCCATCTCAGTAGTATCAATATCCGGAAAGTTTGGAGGGACTGTGTCATAATGAGGATTATCATAACCTCTCTCTTTGTGTTGGTGTGTAACATGACTGAATGCCGGAAAAACATCATGCACCAAATTCATATCGGGGTTCCAAGTGGAGGCTCCAGTACCGCTGGATGAGGCACCATGGTAACTATACCCTGAGCTTAAAAATGGTTCTGAGCTGTAGTCTACTACTTCATTGTGCTCATTCCATATAGTGTAACTCTACATCATACCGTGGTCATACAGGTGTTGAGACATAACAGTAACAATCACAAACTAATTGTTAAGACATCTTCTGCAAACTGACTGATTCTATCCATATACCTCATATCACTTCTATTTTCCAAATGTATCAAACTCTTGTCCATATTTCTGCGTAAGTTAAGCGACACATAAATTCGACTATTGAATAAGCCATAAATATATAGTTTACAAAAAAAATGTCAGTCTAATGAGCGTCTTATAATTCTTAAATTACAATAATTAATATTCATCATATATAATTAATAACATAGCAAAGTAATATATGCATTTACACGTATAAATCCACATATGAATATATATATGCGTAATTATCAACTAATTAATCTAGCTAACATTTAATCAACTAATTATCAACTAATCAACTAAGTATCACATAATCTAACATTTAATCAACATATGAATATATAAGGAATTAATCATCAAAACATGCATGATATTCATACAATTTTTTTTTATAGCTAGCTAGCTAACAACTAATAGATGCTATATTGTGGTTGCCGGAATAATTCGCTGGATTATTTCTCGGATAACTTCATCCCCGTACGTTATTACGTACGTAATTAAATTCAAAAAATAATAATCGAGAGAAACGAGTTAGTACCTTCACCGATAAAGAGATATTTGGGTATTTGAGCTCCAGAGCTGGGAAAGTATATATAAATCGAAGTTTGATTGGAGGTGGTGTTGAGAGTGTTTTCTTTTCTTCGGGTGAGAGATGAGAGAGAGTGAGAGAGAGAGAGAGAGAGAGAGAGAGAGAGAGAGAGAAGAGGAGTGATCTTGATAGGAAATCAGATCTAAATAATTCATTCCACTTAGACGACAAAATTTTTCGTCACCTAAACTAGTTTTTTCGTCGCCTAAGTGAAACCTTAAACAATGAAATGGACCTTCGTTGCCTAAGGGATAATTTAAGCTCCAACACGGTTGTTTGTCGTCTTAGATGATTTACTTAGATGTCGAACTGTGTGTTTTGTAACTTAAGTCAGTATTTAGGCGACGGAGAGTATTTTAGTCGTTTTAGATATATTTTTAACGACGAAACATATATTTCGTCGTTTTAGTGGTGACTTAGACAACGAAATTGGCGACGAATATATTTTTCGTCGTCTAAGTCATATCTTAGGCGGCGAAATTTTGTTTCGTCGTCTAAATGCTACCTAAACAACGAATAAATTGTTTGTTGTCTAAATTTTACTTAGGCGACAAAACTTTAATGATTTCGTCACCTAAGTGAGTTTTTGTGGTATTATTTTTTTAAAAACTAATAAATAATTCATTACCTTAAAGAAAAACACATTGAACTTTGAACTTATCAAACTCGAAGTGTGCGACCTACCACTCCAACTCATCTGTCCTTTCTGCCAACTCCTCTTGGGCACTCGTGGCCCCGTGTGCCTTGTAGTGCAAGTGCTGCCGGTACTTCCAATCAGAGAAAATAATTGAAGTCGTCTGCTCTACATGGTCACGCATCTCCATAGTTTTAGTATAGTTATAATGAACGTAGGAAAAAATAAAAAGAAATTACAAAAATAATTAATTCGTAAACCTTACAATTTGTAATTAATTATAAAATAAAATAAATCCTATTATCGAGAGTTCATGGTATATTTTGAACTTGTCAGCCTGGTCTAGCTCGCTTCAAGTGTTGGCCTTTATACATATGCGGTTCCGTATAATAGACACGATGCTGTGCGAGTACAAACTATTGAGATCCAGTGTCGGAGGGCCTTTGGTGAAATCATCATAAGACACCTCGATCCTCTGCCCCATTTACTTTACCATCTTCTTGACTTTAGCTCCTTTCACAAGTCTCCGAGTACGCGTGGGGGCCGGTCTTGAGGGGTCTTTGTTCACTTTGTGTCGGGCACTAAAGCAAACAAATTTATCGAAAGCTGGAGGAGGTTGTGACAACATGGCTCATGAAGTAAAAATCACTGGCTCGACTGTATAGGTTGTCGAAGCTTCAAGGGGAGCATTCAGAATCATCGTTGGCCTCTCAGAAGCCGTGATGGCCTCCTTTGACCTTTGACCCCAACAACCCATTTGTTGATTTAGGGCTTCCCATTCAACATTCTTCTCTTGTTCGCTCTGCCTTCTCCTCCCATCAGACATCTTAAGCGCTACAATAAAAAATAAAAAATATTTATTCTATATGCATCAACAGCTTCAAGTTCGACCTATATGCATACATGCATAAACCTATATAGCAATCCAATAAAAAAAATAGCAATCCTACTTACAGTCCAAACACACATATGCATCAACCAATATAACAATCTTATACCTATAACCCAATCTTAATTACTGTCCAAAACACACACATATTGATCTATGCATTTTATGCATATTAATTAATGTATTTTCTCTACATTTTTACTTTGATAATTGCTTAGTTTTATTAGTTTTAACTTATTTTGTTAATTTCAGGTGTTGACCAAAAGAGACGGAGTAAAGAAGTCTATAAGCATTCAAAGGCTAGCAAAATGGAAGGATCTTGAAGAAGAACAAATGAAAATGGGTCCAATTAATTAGAAGACCATTTAGGGAGCCCAAATTACTCAAGAGTGGACTAAGATTAATGAAGATGGGTCAAAGACCAAGAGCATGTCCAAAGAAGCCCAACGAAAGAAGATGGATTAAAATGAATTATCAGAAATCGGCATTTGTATATCAGCCCACTTAGAAAGACCACTGTGAACAGATCCGGATGAATCTAGATGTGGTTAGCATATGGTTGGAAGCTCTAGAAGTCTAGTTTCCAACGCAACTGGAATCACACGATTTGGAGTTCTAAAACGAGAGAAATTCCAGTTTTAGTGGAGAATGGTCAGGTTATCCGGGTGGAATAGTTAGAGTCCTAAAATGAGAGAACTAGGCTTTCCTTGGCCTATATAAAGGGAGCTTCGGCCAGAACAAAATCATCACTTATTCTATAGCCTATGCTCTGCCAAATACTCTCCTCCTCCCCACAAATTAAGCCGACATTCTCAACAAGCCGACTACACCACCATAACGCCGCATCTCTTCTTCCACCGACGCATAGGGGATTCGGAACGTCATCCACCAAGAAGTCTAGTTCTCTTGAGTATCCATAGGGGATTCCGAAGATATAAAAGTGTAAAAATGACTTCTTTACTCCGTAGTCTCTTTTTGTTCATGAAACTTGTTTGTGTGTTTTGGATGATTGTATTTCGGTTTTATTACATAAGTAAATTTCAATAACTTTTCCATGTGTTCCTTATTCTAGATTTCAATTTGCATGAATTTAATTGGTTCTTAATTCTTTGGTTTTGATTTAGGGGATTCCTAGTCTAGATCAATGGTGTTTAGGGGATGCCTAGCACAAAATATGAATTATGCATGTTTAATCGAAATTTAGGGTTATGGGATTTCGGTAGTGTTGTTATTTGCATGTGTTAATAAACGAGTTAGATTATGGATTAAGTTGATCACTTGTATATATTAGTTAGTATTTTGTTTTCGGTCTAGCAAGCATGTTTAGGATTCTTTGTTCTTGTTTGTTTTCTAATTGTCTATGAGTAAAGCATGATAGAATCTAGGATTTCTGAATATGTTTGCTTACCAATTTCTGTTCTTATTTTCATAGTTAATTAATAACCAAACTTCCAAACCCCCCATACTTTTTATTTTAAGTTTACAAACGTTGTCATGCATTAGTACCCTCAATCCCCGGTTAAGAACGATCCCTACTTATCAATGCTACATCTACAAAGAAGGGTTTTAAATTGCATACGTGTGAGATATGTGTTGAGTGTCTACTTTGTGTTAATATTTGATGCATGTTTTACGCGTTATCAATTTTTGGCGCCGTTTCCGGGGATTGAAAAATCTATTGTTTGATTTCGTTTGTGTAAATATGTTCATATCGTGTAAATAATATACTTGTGCATAATTTTTTTTTCTCTGTTTTCGGAACTGTTCACTGACCTGTTTTGTACAATTTATTTGACGTAGCTACAGGTATTGGAAAAATCTGAAAATTTTCAGACGTGTTGCGTTTTGTGTGTTGTTTATGCCTGTAATTTTTTATTGAATTCTGACAAGCCAAAAATTCTGCAAAAATCTGACAATCTGCTATGTTCAATTTTGTGCGAATCTGGGAATTTTCATGTGTTCTTGAGTTCCAATCATGTTGTAACTTTGTTTTTGTTTTTGCAGGTCAAAGAGTCAAAATGTATGAGGTCAAAGAGTCATTTTTTCTATAAAAATATTCATTATTGTTATTGTATAATGTGATTATAGTTGTTTTAGTTTTAGTGTTAATTTCAATTCGGGATTGTGTATGTGCTATTTTGTGTGATTTATCTGACATTGTTGCAGGTCTTGGAAAATTATGAAAATTTACATAGTTATGTATATATATGTCTAGTATCCTCTCGTAAATTTTCATGAAATTCCTACGTATGATTAATTCTGCATAAATTCTTCAAGTAGTTATGTTCAGTTTCTCCGATTTTGTAAAATGTTAAATAATAAGTCTTAGCTATGTTTTTATCACTTGTTATTTAGTTTTTAAGTTGGATTTGGATTGAAAGAGTTGATGTAATATCGTATTGAAATTTTGCTCTTAGTAAGAAATTTTCGGTTATGGTGACTAGAAGGGTTATGACTGGTGACAGGATTTGGATCTAAGAAAGAGAATATTCTCGAAATTAGTCCTACCTCTCGCGTTACATCTATCCCAACTGACCATTTCCGAACTTGCCCAAAGGAGTAGAACAGATTTCGAGCCATTACACAATTTAATCATCTAAGCCCTAATTTAAATTCTAGATGCATGTGATAATCATATATCTTTGGCGAAAAATCAATTTGGACATTGTTTGGTAAAGTGTATTTGTCTACCATGTTGTAATGAATTTGTACCAAAAGATAAACCTACTTGTTGTAAACGCTACATGAGCTACGTTTATGATTAATTAGTTAATTGATCACTAACTAATGTATCTTTTCGTGGATCATGAATTCTAACAAGCTCGTAAAGAGAAGAAGAATGCCGAGCTAAAGGATGGCACCAACATATACATGCAAGTGCACATGCAAAGAAAACGTCAAGAATGTTGGAGTCAAAAGTGAAGAAGGAGAAAAGCAACACGTCTAGGCTGTAAGACGTTAAAAAACAAGCGCTTGTTGGGAGGCAACCCAATGGAGGAGTCTACAAACAAGATTTGCTTTCTCTTCCCTTACTTTTATTTTATTTTATTTTTGTAGCTTTTATTTTTCTTAGTTAGATTTTTCGTAAATCCTTTTCTTCATGCTTGATTCTATGTTTTACTTTAGTACATTGAGGACAATGTAGAGTTTAAGTGTGGGGGAGGGGTTTACAGCTTTTTTGAGTCATAAATTGTAAAAATCGGGCAGACAATGAAACTTTCCGGCGGATGATGCCCAAAAAAAAAAATTTTGATTTGAGTCTTTATTTTTAACTTAGTGTTTTAAAGAGTCTTAGGATGCCCTTAACTCGTCTATGATGATATTTTTCTGAGATAATTTCGAGTTCATGGCTTTTATATTATTAAATTTGGAATTATTTTGTTAATAAAAATGTTTTGATTGCATTGACATGTAGTAGATATAGATAGTAAAACTTGGTACAGAATTCGCTTGCTAGAATAAGTTTAAATCATTTAAACCATAAAGTGAGTTTTGAGCTGAAATTATGTTTTCTTGGAGTGAATTTCGACATATATTGATTTTAGTCTCAAAAATGCATACATGCCTCGTATGATTACTTGCCATAGTTTTTAATGAACTAGAGATTGCTAGAACTTGCTCATGTTGATTTTCAAAGCTTATAGTCAAAACATACTCTGATTTTGGATATGATTAAAGGCACTTAGGATTTACCACCAGTTTTGCCAAATTTACATATGTCCCATTTGTGCGCACGAGTTGCGACACCCTTAGTTAGCCATTTTAAGCCCACAATAAGCTTTTCTTTCATCACCATATATATCTAAACATTTAACCTAGTACTAGTGTAGATTTTCCTTACCCTTGTTCTAAAGACTTGGTGAGAATTTTCAAAGCTAGAGACATGAAGATGGTGTGAAGATGATGAGAATATGTGTGTATGAGGATAGACTTGTCAAACAAGATAAAAGAAAGAGTAGTTGCCGAAAAAAAAAGAAAAAAAAAAGAAGAAAAATCGGGAGCATGAAAAGAAAAAGAAAAAAAATTGCGAAACTCTCCGGCAATAGATTTTTAATGTTCAAGTTTGGATTAATGTCCCTCATATTTGTGAATTTGGAGTTTGTATTAAATTGAAGGCCTAATAGTAAAGAAATAAGGCATTTTTCCTGTTCACAAAGTTCAGAGGAAGATTAGAATGAAGTCTAGGCCCAACAAAATGATATTTGGCCATTGTTCTTGTCATCTAAGCTGTCACCAAATATTTGAGGTTAGATGACGAAACTACATAATCTTGTCATCTAAGCTGTCACCTCGACGACGAAACAATAACTGTTCATCGTCTAAGACATAATTTATTTAATTTTTGATATATATCATAAACAAAAATATTGGACCCAATATTTGAAGTTATGATATATTTGTTTCATTCATATGATATTGTAGAAAAAAAATTAAAGCCAATTTGGTTGGTGTTCGAACTCAATCGATATATTTGTGATTATCGACAAATGTCTAAAATACAGAAACGATCATAAATAATT
The DNA here is from genome assembly GCA_946800695.1 of Geum urbanum. NCBI lineage: Eukaryota > Viridiplantae > Streptophyta > Magnoliopsida > Rosales > Rosaceae > Geum > Geum urbanum. The sequence continues at coordinate 48,243,473 of OX327002.1, read as the reverse complement.
AATCGTGAACCCATTTTTGAAGTTACGAGCATTTTCACTTACGTCATTCCCTTATATATATTAGATAAATTAATTAAAATTTGACATAAAAAGTAGATTAACGACTAAATACTTGTTATACATCTACTAATGTTGTATAACTTAAGTGTTCGTATGTCTGTATTCATTCCATATCAATACTAAAAAAAATGAATTTGGACAAACAACTATATTCATCACACCACAATATGTAAGTAGACGAATTTTCATTCTATACGAAGTTCGTTAAGGGTTTGATCAGCGTAGTCAACCATAAAATCAAAATTTCAACGAAATAGAACATTCATATACTAATCTTCGTAACTCCGTTTTTCGAATCGTCAACACTTACAGTCCAAGAATTGTTTACTCTATGCCCTCGATGAATAAAATTTGCAATCTAATATGGTACACATGATTGTGCTCTTAGAGGTCAGATTGCGAAACTCATCTTAGACGACAGAAATTGTAGAATTTCATCGTCTAAGTAGATCTTAGACGGTGAAACTTCAATCATTCGTCATCTAAAATATTCAAGGTTTATGGATAAGCATTTGGGGTTTAAGGTTTAGGGTCTGGGTTTAGAAAAGATCTTAGACAAATAAATGAACATACGTTCGTTGTCTAAGATAGCTTAGACGACAAATTTATCAAATATTCGTCGTCTTAGATTAACTTAGACGACAAACTTTCATGTTTTTGTCAGATGACGAACATCCATGTTTTCGCATCTAAGATGTCCTCTTAAACAGAAAAGCATCTTGCATTAGTTTATTTTAAAATCATTCCTGTAAGACATAACAAGTATCACAAACACTGTAAACCTCTTTTATTTAGTGTGGGTTATTATACATAATTAAAATAATTAATTAAGTTCAAATTCGATTGAATTCTCTATAATAATTAATTCTAAATATTACATATATTTATATAAAAATTTCAATCAATCATCACTCACTTTCGTCATCAAAATCAACATCATCTGAATCATCCTCCTCGCTCTCATCTGATTGATCCTCATCATCCTCGTATACGACGTCGTTGTCATCTTCCAGCTCCTCTTTAAAGGCATTATTGTCTAGGTCCTCGATCTCCTCTTCAGTAAGATATGTGGTGTGATCAGCTATGACTAAATATTTGTTATAGAGAACCAGTTGCCTTGTGTTGGGGTGTGACAACCCGAACCGAAAATTGTATGTTAATCGGCTTGATTTGCAAGTTTCGCGATTAGTCGCGATATTGCCGTAATTGGTCGATTTGGCGGTCTTGTTTGCGACTAAATTATCGGGCGAGAATTTGATATGGGTTTCTTCGCGAAAGTTGTAAAGGATTTAACTTCGAGCTCATGCGAATTTTTGGGGAATGTTTCGGATAAGCAAGCAGTGTTTTATCGAGTTTTGAAGTTGGTTAGTGAAATAGTCAAAAATGTTGATTTAATCGTGATCGTCCGATCTTGATCAGATTGAACCGTAGTCGTTGATTTGGAGCTATATATGTATGGTATAATTGTATGGTATAAATACGTGATATTTCGGGAAGTTTCCATTTTGGGAAACCTGGGTCGTTGACCGAGTTGACCACGGGTTGTTCTGACCCGTTTTGGACCGAGACATTGTTGCCGTCGATGTGCCATTTTTCGGCCACGGTTGGCCGTGGTAACTTCATGAAACTTGTTGGGCTCGTGCTCCTCTTCGATTTAATAGGTGGATCGCTCATTTTGGTTGCCGTATGAAAAAGATACGACGATTAGAAAGTGGAGGTTTTTCGGCCGGAATTGCCGGCCACGGAGGCGGCCGAGTTGGTGGTCGACCCTATAGGCGTTTTGTAGCCCTTGGGAATAAAATTTTAGAAGTGGTCTTGCACCTTGCCGTGGCCGGTGGTGGCAGATCGGAGGTGGAGAATTTCGGCGAGGGTTTTTGACTTCAAGGTGAGTTTTGGGTGTTTTCCGATCAAAATTGGTCTTAGCATTGAACTACAAAGTTGTTGGAAATGACGAGATCTTCAAATCCATGTATTGGCTGCAGTTTTCTGGGTTGATGAGTTTTTCGGCGGCCAGCGGCAGAGACGGCGGTCCCACGCGCCGCCGTGCGCGGCAGAGTTCCGGCCGAGGTGGTTTTCGACAAGTTTTATGTCGTTTTGGTCGGAATCGCGCACTGATTGCAGTGGTGAGGTTTATAGTTTGAATTGAGCATCAGAATTTGTGGTGAGATTTTATAATGTGTTTATTGTGATTTCGGTTATTCTCGTCGAGATATGAGTTTGTGTTTTTCGGGAATGCTTGGTTTTCCCCACATGGTTTAGTATATTGAATTATGATAATAATCGAATATTTTTTGTTATTCAGGAGGATCGTGGTCGTGTTTGTGTTTGTGGCGAGAGATTTTTCACCTGACCACAGGAATAACGCGTTTAGCGTTGTGCTTGTCTGTAAGTGGACATTTCTTTTAATTGTTGGTTGTGAGTCTTTTATATACGTTTTACAAGCATGAGCATGCAGTTATGATTATGAATTATACAAGCATGTGTTTTATGATTATGCATTTACGAATATGCTTTTATAATTATGCATTACGAGTATGCTTTTACATTACGCTTTATGCATTTGCATGGAAACCTTTATGATTTGGCTTACGCAGAGTACAGTCTCAGTAGTAGTTGTATCGATACACTTAGCATCCCGGCTGATCCCCGATGATATTTACCGGGGGGGACTGTTACCCTGACCCGAGGTCTTTACCGAGGGGGGGAGAGCAGATACCCTGACCCGAGGCCCTTTCTGGCTGGAATTACGTGAGGATCAATGATCCCGTGATTCAGAATGTACTAGCGCGAATGTGTCCATGAGTGACTGTGCAGGATTTTTGATGCATGCTCTGTACGCGTGAGGAGTTAAAGTCTCCCTCGTGTACCATATAATTTTTAATGCATTTAGACTCACATATGTTTTATAAACATATATATTTATTCGGCGAAAGACATTTATTTTCGTTCACTCACTCTAACAGTTTATATGTCTTTCCCTGGGCTCTTTGTTTTCAATGCCCAGTTTGCAGTTTGGATTCAGGTGTCACACGTCGAGGTTGGAGGCTTAGTATTTGAGCTACTTTTCCTTCTAAGTAGGTTTCTAGTTTGGCCTACTATTGTGTATACATGTTTATACTAGAGGTCGCTCTGAATACTATTATGTTTATATTTTCACATGATTTTCCCAGATTTCTGTAAAGCTACAGTTTTGTGTATTGCTTTACGTTATGATATGTTTTTGAGAAATCCGGATGGGATTGGTGCACACGGTTTGGCTTTTGTGGCATAGGATGAAGTGTATTTTCCGCTGCAGGTTAATGGTAGTTACGTGATATAGTGCAACTCTGCCAAAAAATTTATGATTTTTGAAAATTCATGTTTTTGGAAGGGGTCTGATTCTGGTTTAGGAAACTAAATTGGAGTCGGGTCCTTTCATGGGGATAACAGAAGTATTCGGCTCTTGATATGAATTGACATTATTTGCTTCAGTGGTAGTCCCTAACGACCCTTCAAGTGTTGTGGCACTCCATATTCCTCGGTGAGACATATGGTTAACTATTTTCTAACCTTCATCCACTTTTGGATCATCCAGATAGAACACATGTCTAACTATGGTGGTAAGAGCCAATGTCTCATCTTCATACCAGCTTAAGTTTGTATCGACTGATAAAAGACCCGGATCTTCCTTCGTACATTTGAACCACTGACACTTGAATATAAAAACGATGATATGATTCCCATATAATAGCTGAACGACGTCAACAAGAACCCTGTAATATACATCAGCACCTTCCCCTACCATGATCCCCCTGTATTGTGTTCTTCTTGCTTCATCTCGGTCCAATGAATGAAATTTATACCATTGACAAAACATCCGAGGTAAATATATTGTTGGACTGACTTATGGGCCAATAAGTGCGTTTCCCATGACTACCACCCCTCGTTGTTAAAGGATTATTCTATATCCTTCATCCGCAAAATTGTAAAGAGGATATATGAATGTCTATTTAATTTCTACCAAAACTTTGACATAGTTTCCCCTAAAATAAAAAGAACACTAAAAAACTGCATGCACAAATTAAGGACAAATATTTCGAATAAGCAAACACCAAAATAAGAAATTAATTAAGCGTGGACACCTATTCCAATCCAGATTTCTCAGTTTCAAAATAAAGAAAGCACAAACCTATATGGTTTAAACATACCCATTAGAGGAAATATAAGGGAACTTCTTCTTAAGCAATTTTTCAACGCAATTATGACTCATATATGATTTGGCTATCTGAATTTTTAACCTGTAAGTTTTCATGAATTCCTTGACCTCGTTATAGTCTCACAACACTACCCAATGCTCTTCAATAAGTTCTTCTTTTCACTTAATCTTTCATTTAATACTTCTTTTAACAGTCGTACAACATCTGTGATGACTGAAAGATTGATGCGGACATATGTATTGGAGGCAGTGGAAGATGTGGTCTGGACTGGATCTTTCAGAGACAAATTGTAGTAGGTTACACACTCATACATTAAGTATATTTCTGATATGGAGCTATCCAAGGTAGATTTATTTTTGACAAATCTTTTATACTGTCCGAGTTGTCTGCAATATGATAAAATTATTTGACAAATTTTAGAAAGACAAATATATATAAATAATGAAAATCATGTTATAAAATAATTTTTAAATTACATGAAATATTGTACATTTTCTGAGGATACATCTAAGTGTAGTGGACTAGACCAAAAAGCAGCACTTGTTCGGGTAGGTGGATCATGAGGTGAATCATGATGTCAAAGAAAGTAAGGAAAAAATCCTCTCGAATTTGCAATGGATGTAGACAATTCATATTAAAATTCGACGACATCTGACTTCTTCAACTCTCTAACACCATCTACACAATGCTACTCTTGGTTTGATGATGTCATGAGGCAAATATGGTCGAATTACCACTGTAATTAGATGTTGCAGCATAACGTGACAACCATGAGTTTTTAGACTAATGAACTTGTGTTCCCCAACTTTGACATATCCATATATATTCGCTTCATAATTAGACGGATAACGAACACTTTTAATTCAGTTAAATATAACCTCAGTGTCGGCTTCATTGTATAAGGTGCATCTGACATCTTGCTGTACACTTCTCTTCTATCCCTCTTTAACCACAAGGGACGCCATAAATGTATAGATTATAGATCTTTTTGCACTTTGGGAGTATCCTTAATCTTGAACTTAAAACTGAGAATTGTTCCCACCACATTGTCACACATACTCTTTTCTATGTGCATGACATCTAGGTTGTTCCCGAGGTTCAAATTTGACCAGTAAGGCAGTTCAAACAAAATACTCATGTCCTTTCAATATCTAAGATGTTCAGGAGGGTGTGGATACAGATTTTTCACATGATCGTCATTGTTCAACACACTAAAATAAGCCATTTAATCTCTCAAAAATCTCTTCACCAGAACATTGTCGGGGTTTAGGATTATTCTCTACTGTCCGGTCGAAATTCTTCTTATCATGTCGTTACTAGTGATCATGAGGAAGCCATCTATGATGACTCATGTAACACACCTTCCCCGCATGTCAACTAGAGTTGACGTCGTCCAAGAAGACAAGACAAGTGTTGGTACATATATATGTATAGCCTAATTATGTGCACTTAGCCACTAATCTTACTAAAAGCGGCAAACTCTAAGCAACATCAAGGCAAAAGACAAAGAAAAATGAAAAGAAGAAGAACTAATCAAGAAAGACACTTTGTCCCACATCGAAGGAGAAGAGAAAGAGAGTCATCTCTCTAGCTATAAAATATGGGCTCACTCACACTTCAATATCATTCAATCCATCCCGATTACACACTACTCTATTGTAATCACAGCTTGGGCTTCCATCGAAGTATGAGACCCTTAGTGAAAACTCAGTGGACTAGCCAAATTCGGTGAACCACAATACATTTTGTGTCGACTCTTCTACTTATCGCACTTTACTTATCGTATTTATCCTATCGATACTTCTGCTAAAGTCCCTTACGGAATTTGGTAGAAAAATTTGGCGCCATCTGTGGGAACCGAAACGTCGAGTTCAAACCATATACAAATATCACCATCCAAAAGCTCGTGGTTCCATCTGTTGTTGCGAAGGGCAACCGAGGCCCGAAGTGGTCATCTAACGACTCGAACCTGAAATAAGCATCCCAATGATCAACCCGAATAGTCAATGGTCAACCCGAAATACCATTTCTCAAGATAAGTGTTTCGATTCCATATCAATTATACACTTGTTCGAATGGTCATGTGTACGTCCGAATGCATATGGACGTCCGAATGGGGTGATGTTGCATATACATGAGTCTAGCTCACATCTCTTACGCATTCGGATCATTTATATGTGCATGTCTAGCTTACGCATTCAGATCATATATATATGCTTCTTGCATGCTTTACGTATTCGAATCATAATTAAGCCTAGCTATTTCGCATGCTTTTGTGTGAGCCAGTTGCCCCGTCAATCCCGCTCATATCCATATGCACTCATCACATACATTAAGCAACCTACGTATACATCTAAAGCATCAAAGCATAATTAATCACTTCACCTCTAACGTATGTGAACATGTCTAGATGGGTCTTACGTACTCAATCACAAGTTCAAGTGCATGCATGCTAAACAGATTCAATTAAGCTAAACTTGATCATATGCACGCATGGCTTCCAGTAGATGTATGGCCCCTTGCGGTCATCCTCTATACTTTGTATACGTGAATACTCGATTAACATAATCACGTACTTCAACATGCAGTTAACGCATCGATCGATCACCACCTCTCGCACCTGTGAACCATGCTCGAACATTCGAATGGAACAACGGGGAACTCGACAAGTACATAACCGGTGTGATGGTGTTCAAAGTACTAACGGGATGGGTACCTTATATACAACCCCGGACATTCAAAAAAGTTGGTTCCTCTTGCGGCACCGACCTCCGACAGCCTCGAGCCTCCAAGCTCATCACTCCGAACTCGAGCATTCGAACGTCTGAATCCACAAGCTTGGGGGACTCACCGTTCGAGCTCGCACGCCCACCAACTCGGAGGACTGGGCATTCGGGTAATGCCACCATCCGAACATCATGCATCCGAACATCAAACACTCGAGTCTGAACATCAAGCATTCACATCCGAATATCGAGCATCTGACCTCCGAACATCAAGCATCCCTTTCGGACTCCAAACTCGAGTATCTGATCTCCGAACAGCCTTAAGCATTAGGCTTGGGAAACATGGGGGCCTTCCGACCGCCAAATCCTTTTTGGAATGACCCCGCCACCATCACTCAATTGAAGCACACGGCCTTTCCGCCACCATCGAGTTCACCGCCTCGAACGCCACCTAGAATCAAACCTCAAACACCCCTACTCGAGCTCAACCCGAGAGGCTTCTCCCAATCAAATGATCGACCACCGACAAGCACTATACCAGAGCCGAGTCTCAATGCTGTTCGGTCAAACCCAAAAAGTTGATAGGCGAACAGCAAGAACCTTGCCAAGTAACCAAGTTTCGATCGACATTCGATGGTCATCATGCTCGGGGACTCCAATCCGTTAAATTTCTGGAGGATTAGGTCGACTAAGCATTACTTCGTCAGTGCTATTCGCGGGCACAACCTCATCAACATGCCTTGCTCCACTTCACCTCAAAGATAAGTGTTCCCGATAACATACGAAACCCTCAACTTCCACGACAGCTAAGTTATCATTTACTTGTTGACATACGATCGAGCAAAGGTTATGTCACTTGTTGGAACCTCGCGACTCCAGTTCGGCAAAACTAACGATCCGCCACTCCACAATTTTGGCACATCACGGAATGCTCGGGAGCTTGATGTATGAGTAGCAATTCTGTAGCATGATGGGAAGAGATGAGTTATCGCACTAGCTATATCAACCTGACCATCCGAGCACATAGCTTCGAGTGCCACCAAAACTCACAAACACCGGGGGACTCGCCGCAAGGCTCAGTATCTGACAACATTAACTCTCGAGCCATCAAGCTTGCGGACCCGAGTTTACGACCTTCGAACCCGAGAAGCTACTGACCTGAACATGACGACAACATAGCTCCGCTTAGTCTTCGATGTCGGGCTCAATCCCTGTCACAGCTTTGCCGCCATGGCAGCCCCATCAAGGGATGAACTCAAGCCACCTAAGTGATCGGGTCAACATCGCTCCGCTAGGAGCAATCGCCACAATGCCACCTTGTTACACCAAGCGGCAGCGAGGAGCTCAATCTACGTTCGTGGACTCGGCACCAAGAGCCGCCACCATAACTCACCAAAATGGATGCTCGTTTCAGTCTGCGACACCTAGGGAATTAACGTGAACGCTCCTCCCCGAGAGCCGCACCGTTCGAACGCCCATCCATGCCGTTCATCTCTCGAACGCCGCCACCCGTTCAGACCACACGGCCACCGCTTACGATCTCCAGATACGTACGGACTGTGGTGCCAAAACTCAAACTCAAAATGAAATTCCAGAAGCCAATCGCATGGTGACACAGAGCATGGAACAAGCAGCCCATGCATGAGGGCGTCAATGAACGGGGAGTCTGGATGAATTATATCTAGCATAAATTAGGATTATGGTGTACACGGCCACCACGTGTGCATGGACCAGCTTGCTTTCTCAACTTGCAAAGGGTTTTACAATGGGCAACAACTTAAATATAAGCAATTGGGCCTCAGAATTCAACCACGCCGGCCAGCAGGGTAAAGGCCCATGCTACCACTTAGCCCGCCAGCAACACCACTATTCCAGTCTGGGCTTGTGATTGTAGCACCCAAACATATTTGGCCCTCGCGACAGGCTTTAGTCAAGTGTTAAAATGGCAGCCTCTATACAACTTATCGCTGTATTCCGAAGGAGCACGCAAGCAAAGTAAGCTTTTCTATCAATTTGCTACCGAAAGCATGTCTACTTCCAAAAATTGATCAAAGCATATCTACAGTAAAGCGCATGCTCAACATATGTGAATAGCTAGCCACTTGATATATTTCTATGCATGCTCGCAGTAGCTCTTCATGCATGTTAGACTATGTATGTGAAATAATGGCCACAATCCTATGTCCAAAAAGCATGATCACTCCTATAGCAAGACTTCACACATGTCTAAACATACTCCACTCCAGCAACTCAAACGTGTTATATGTCATACATCACATACATATATGCATGGTGCATTGACGGACTCGGGGACTTACACTATCATGGGCACGGTTGATACCATCATGACCTGCACCATCGGGGCTAACGGACTGAGGTCTTGGACCTCCCGTTACGCATCCACCCGATAGAGCAATACCCGATAGGCAAGCGACAATTATGCTTGCGCTATCATGGGCACGGTTGATACCATCATGACCTGCGCCATTGATCGGGGCTAACGGACTAAGGTCTGGGACCTCCTGTTACACATCCACTCGATAGAGCAATACCTGATAGGCAAGCAGAAATTATGCTTGCGCTATCATGGGCATGGTTGATACCATCATGACCTGCGCCATTGATTGGGGCTAACAGACTGAGGTTTGGGACCTCCCATTATGCATCCACCCGATAGAGCAATACCCGATAGGCAAGTGGCAATTATGCTTGCGCTATCATGGGACGAGTAGCAACATCACTCGTCGCCACGTAAGCGGCTCCAAACAGCAACAGCAAAGTTTCAGAGTCCAACCCGATAGGCAAGTGGCAATTATGCTTGTGCTATCATGAGACGAGTAGCAACATCACTCGTCGCCACGTAAGGGGCTCTCCAAATAGCAACATCAAGTTTCAGAGTCCAACCTGATAGGCAAGTGACAATTATGCTTGCGCTATCGTGGGACGAGTAGCAACATCACTTGTCGCCACGTAAGCGGCTCCAAACAGCAACATCAAGTTTCGGAGTCCAACCCGATAGGCAAGTGGCAATTATGCTTGCGCTATCGTGGGATGAGTAGTAACATCACTTGTCGCCACGTAAGCGGCTCCAAACAGCAACATCAATTTTCAGAGCCCAACCCGATAGGCAAGTGGCAATTATGGTTGCGCTATCATGGGATGAGTAGCAACATCACTTGTTGCCACGTAAGCGGCTCCAAACAGCAACACCAAGTTTCAGAGTCCAACCCGATAGGCGAACGGCAACAATGTTCGCACTACCCGGGTCAAAATCAGCAACATCAGGTTTTTGACCCTCTCGATGATCCGAAACAAGCAACACCATTTTAGAGTCATCCAATGGCCGAACGGCAACAATGTTCACGCTATCATGGGACAAGTAGCAAGTTCACTTGTCGCCATCATAAGCAGCTCCAATCAGTAATAACGTTTCGGAGTCCCATAGTGGCCGAAAAAATAGTCATTGTTCACCACTTCGGATACCTCACTCCAAACATATACCTCCCCCATACATTTCATAGGCTCATCTGATACTCATACAAAGTAATACATACATCATAAATGTATGGTACATGATGCATCATCGAACACTCACGATACATCAACCATGCATGCAACATCACTTACAACATCCCGTTACATTTATATGAATGGATGTGCAACCTTATTATCGGATGATATACTGTAAACTAGCATGATTATATTCTTGCACACCACCATCTTTACAATTATACATGTTGTTGTTATACATTATTCGTTAAAGCAGTTATTAGGCTATACTCATAACTGCTTGAGGAGATGAGGGGACTAGGGGGTACGGTACGCTAGCCACCTAGCATGGCTATGTACACGTAATTAGGCTTGAATTTGTCAACTCCCCAAGCAAGGATTAATATCTTTTGGCTTGGGGACTTGGGGGACTTGTTGGTACACATATATGTATAGCCTAATTACGTGCACTTAGCCACTAATCTTACCGAAATCGGCAAACTCCGAGCAACATCAAGGCAAAAGACAAAGAGAAATGAAGAGAAGAAGAACAAATCAAGAAAGACACTTTGTCCCACATCGAAGGAGAAGAGAAAGAGAGTCATCTCTCTAGCTATAAAATATAGGCTCACTCACACTTCAATATCATTCAATCTATCCCGATTACACACTACTCTATTGTAATCACATCTTGGGCTTCCATCGAAGTCCGAGACCCTTAGTGAAAACTCAGTGGACTAGCCAAATTCGGTGAACCACTATACATTTTGTGTCGACTCTTCTACTTATCATACTTTACTTAATTATCGTATTTATCCTATCGATGCTTCTGCTAAAGTCCCTTGCGGAATTTGGTAGAAACAACAAGCCTTGTACCATTTAGTTGTGCAAGATGCCAACATCCCATAAGCAGAAAAATCGTTGATAGTCCACATTACTGCTGCTTTCATCATGATCATCGTGTTAGTGAACTTGTCATAAGTTGGGACTCCATTTTCGCACAATTAGTTTAGCTCGTCAATCAATGGTCTGATGTACACATCTAAACACTTTTTAGGAGACTTAGGACCTTGAATTAGCAGAGTAAATAAATTAAATTTCTTGTTCATACACATCCATGGAGGCAGGTTGTATGGCAGGGCGATGACTGGCCAAGTATTGACGGAAGCGCTATTATTACCGCAAGGGTTGAATCCATATGTAGAAAGTCCGAGTCTAAAATTTTGAACCTCTGGTGCAAAGTCTTGAAATTTCTGTCAAAATCTTTAAAAGCTTCCCCATCTTCCACATGTTTGAGCACATCGTCATTTATTCTCTATTCCACATACCATCTCACAACGTCTGTTGCAAATAGAAACATGTACAAACACTGCAGTGTAGGAATCAACGAAAAATAGTGATACACCTTCACAGGAATCTGCTTCTTTGAACTCTTCCTATTAGGGTGCAGCCATCTGGACTTGTTGCATACACGACAGTAGTCCAAATGTGCATACTTTTTGTAAAATAGCACATAATCATTTCTGCACGCGTGAATTTTCTTGTACTTTAGATTGAGATTGCTCAAGATCTTTTTTACATTATAATGGGTTTTGAGAAATTTGTGATGATCAGAAAGCAATATACATATAAGCCTCTGCATTTCGTCAAACACACCATTCGACCTTTTTTTCTTCACTCTTATCTCTATTTTCTCCATTATATATCACAAGCCATTCTCTGGACATCCAGGGTACACTAGGGTCTGGGCCTTAAGTAGCATCATGTTGTACTTATCCATTTCAATAGAGTCAATGGCCAAGGCTGCATGGACTATGTCATAATGAAGAGTATCATAACCCCCCTTTCTGTGTTGGTGTCTAACATAACTAAATGCCAAAAAAGCATCATGTACCAAATATATAGTTGGGTTCTAAGAAGGAGCGCCAGTACCGCTGGATGAGGCACCCTGGTAACTGTACCCTGAGCTGAAATCTGGTCCTGACTTGAAGTCTGGTACTTCACTGTACTCATTATATGTAGTGTAACTCCACATCATACCGTTGTCATACAAGTGTTGAGACATAAAGTTAACCTCCATAAACTCATAGTTAAGACATCTTCTGCAAGAACACCTGTAACGCTTCTTTCCTTGACCATGTTGCATCACAAACAACATAAACTCTCTGATTCCGTTCATATACCTCTCATCATTTATAATCACCAACTGTATTCAACTCTTGTCAATATTATGCATAAGTTAATTAATTATCATGAGAGAAACAAAAATTTATCATAATTAATTAAGCCATAAGTTAGCAAAACATTGTCAAAATAGTAGGCAACATGCATCGTTTCTAGCTAGCTAGCTCCGATCAATTTCTAGTCATTAACATCGATAAGTAAACTCCAATTAAACATCGAAAATTTTAATTCAGTAAACTCCAATTAAACATCAAAAATTCTAATTACGAAAGGAATCATCTTATCATTCTTACAATATTCATCTAATACTATATAATGAAATTACATATATAACACAATAATATGAATTTACATATTTAAATCCTCAAATTAATATATAATTACCAACTATTAATCTAACATTTCATCATTTATATAAAATTAATCCACACATGCATGCAATTAGCAATATAACAAGCAATTAATGCCATACATATGTAAACAAGGTCGCCGGAATGATTCGTCGAAGTACTTCACCGTAGAACTCTATCACCGAACGTAATAATATACGTACGAAATTAAATAAAAATAAAAATAATAGAGAGAAACGAGTTTATACCTTCACATATAAAGAGAGAAGTGGGTAAACTAGAACTCCGATCCTGATCGGAGAAGGGAAAAGTGCATATATGCTCGATCTGAAAATAGAATCTAATCTAAATAATTGAGTTTTCTTAGATGACGAAATACTTCGTTGTCTAAGTGCAACATTTCTTCGTCTAAGTACAAACTCAGCCGACAATAAAAGTTTCGTCGTCTAGGTTTGTCCTTAGACGATGAAAACCGAGTTCGTCATCTAAGAAGTTATACTTAGAAGACGAAACAATTATTTGTCGTCTAAGTTATGCTTTTAGACGACGCAAAAACTATCCGTCGTCTAAAATGTAGCACCTAGACGACGGAAATTTTGTTTCATCGGCTTAAAATTTTTTAGACTACGAAATAAATGACGAATACATATTTCTTCGTTTAGGAACTTTCTTATACGACAAAAAAATTATTTTGTCATCTAAGTTCTATTTAGACAACGAAACCTTTTCTTACAAGACGAATTTTATTTCGTCGTCTAACACATATTTAGACCAAGTATATATGTTTTTCTGGTAGTGTCATATGCGCAAACTCTTGGGGGTTGTGCAAGGTGGTGGGGTTCATATTAGAGGGTGAAGTAGCATCTAAGGGTCGTTGGTCGTTTCTCTTCAGTTTTGGTTGAAAACGTTGGTGTCTTGTTGCCATGGACCGGATCAGAGGTGCAACGTCGGACGAACTAGAGTGATGTTAGTTCTGAGCGGTGGATTGATCTTAATCAATGAGTTACAAGACCACAACCATATCTCTAACAGAGTAGCTAAAAACTAATTAATTTTTTTTATAAATTTTAACTAAAATCAGCTCTAACATAATAGCTATAATTAAAGTCAAATATATTTTTTAGTTATAGTTGTAGCTACATTTAGCTACCAAGAAGAGAAAAAATGACTTAGAACTAAATATTTAACACTATATATTTTACTTTAATTTTAGAATATATAATAAATATTATTAAAGTTGAAATCAAAAAATCAAGAGTTACATTTAGCTTTCATAATTAAAAATAACTATAACTTCAACATTACTATCGTACGGGAATGCTTAATATATAACTCTTTTTTGCAGCTTCCCCTCTCCCATCCATGACTCGCTATGGGGAAGTTAAGGTTAAGCTGGCGTTGTGAGTCGAGGCTTGGCCTTACATTGCTAATGAATTTATTTCCTTCCAGAAAAATATAAATAAAAAATACCAGCCGAACATTATCAAGATGGTCATTTTTCAAAAAAAAAATCATCCATGTTTTCCACAGCTCCATAAACAATGCTACCATCAACATCATGACCATATAATTAATACACGCAAGAGTTGAACGTGGATGACATCCTAGACTGAATCAGTAGTTAATCTTAATTTATTCTAAGCGTGGATCATCGGATCTTAATTAAGAAGTACTAAACGAGAAACCCATGTGCATCACTAAGGCCATCAGTTCAACAACGCTGCGTCCCTCAAATACAAAAACTGGACTGCAACCGATCTTGAGCTGCTTCTCCACATATATTGTTCATCTATACTTGTTCGTAGCCTCAAGATGGAAGCTATGGGTCATAGTGAGGCTGAGAAGATGGTGAAAGAATTTGACGAAAGCAAAGCTGGTGTCAAAGGAATCGTCGACTCCGGAAAAACCAAGATCCCAACAATTTTCGTTCACCCTCCAGAGGAATATATGCAGCAAAACAGCTGCATGGAAGATCATAATCTCCGAGTTCCGGTTATCAATCTTGAAGGCTTCGATCAGAGCACAGAGAGGCGAAAAGAAGTCATCAGTGAGATAAGCAAAGCAGCTGAAGCTTGGGGATTCTTTCAGATAGTGAACCATGGAGTTCCACTTGGTGTCATGGAGGAGGTGTTGAAAAGTGTTGGACGATTTCATGAGCAGCCCCATGAAGCCAAGGTGAAATGGTACTCCCGCGATTTTACGAGGCAAGTGAAATGGTACAGCAACGGGTCCTTGAGAGCTTCAACTCCAGCTGATTGGAGAGATTCTTTGTTCTGCAATTGCCAGTTCATAGAAGATGAAAGCAACTTCCAAGCGCTGCCTCATGTCTGCAGGTAAAACTCGACCAATCATTCATATATATATTTGGTGTTTACCCGGCCTATCAACACCACAAATGAAATTGATTGAAATAAAGAAAATCTATGTTAAGTACCTATTTTCCTTTATCACGCATCTAAACCTCAATCATCTAACTAAAAGTATTAAAACTTTAGAAAATAGGGTCTAAAACCAACCCCTTTGTACTAAGAAGGATATATCTTTCTTCTTATTCTCAGATCTTCTACCACTTACCTTCAAAAGATATATGAAAGCATTGTTTCCTATTTTTTCATTGTTGATACTAACTACAAAATTAATAGAGACCCAAAATCAACTACAAAGTTAATCATGGACCAAATGATCATTTAAACAAAAAACAAAAGCAAATCCCAAACCTAGAACAACATAAAAAGCAAGAAACCTAACCTGAATGACATCCAAGAACAATCGAAGAGAGCCCAGAAGAACCAAACACAAATAAACCAAAACAAACAGAAATTAGAACGATCCAAAGGTGAGCAAAAAAACTATGGAAGGAAGAGGATAAAAAACATCAGAGAAATTGCCAAGCACATAAAACGAACAATGATTAAAGAACATACCCAAACAACAAAATAAGCAGCTTTTCTTCCTCCGTGGCCTACAAAGTTGTAAATAAAATAACCTTATCAGCACAACACCATGAAATTCATCCAAGCCTACACACATAACAAATCAAAATGATGACATAATCCTCTCTGAATCTGTTCCTAAACTATATGCCTACATGAGATACAAAGAAGAAAAAGAACCAAAAGGAAACTCAAACTTAGAACCAAATTAAGACATGACACACCCAAACCATTTCTAACTTTGACAATACCTAGTAGAAATAAACTCTTTGTTACTAATAAGATCTTTCACATAGATTTAATACTGTAAAGAGTGTTCATCACAATATCTTGTGGGTTAATTTCTAAACCAAAACAGACCAAAGCCAACCAACAACACAATTCAGCACATCTAAAACTCAAATTTTACTCGTACAACATTATGTTCAAACCAAATCAGTCCACACAAACACAAAAGACATATATCAAACTCAGAATATCGTCAAAAGCAAGAAACCTAACCTAAACAATGCCCAGGATCAATTGAAAAAAGCCTATAAAGATCCAAACACCAACAAATCCAAACCAATAAAAATAAAAAAAATCCAAATGTAGGTGAACAAAATACCAAAAAAAAACCAAAGTAAAGAGGTACAATAGAGAAATATACCCTGAGTATACCTTGAGTATCCTCCTTTAACTGATTGGCCACAAAAAACAAATCAGAAGCCCAAAACCTGCAATACCAATGTTAACCAGTTCAGATCCATATAACAAATAACAAAGGTATGAGCCCACGATGACGAAACAAAAACAAACCTTCAAACAGACCATGAAATCGAACAAATACTAAAAAAAGATCGCATAAGAGAAGAAAAAAAACTGACATTTGACTAAAACAGAGACTCGAAGATGAGAGAAAGAGAGGAGTAGAGAGGAATAGCTTTTTTATCAGAAAAAGGTTGGGTTTTTGTATCCTCGCAGCACCAAGAATCGATGAATCAAATAAATGAAATTTTGATTTCACTGTTAATTAACACAATCCATTATCGGCCTCACAACCAAATCACCAAATCAATCAAATATAGCAAAATAAAGGTTACCCGATAATCTTCGAAACCCCAGCTCCGGCACCAAATTTGCATCCCTCTAAATCAAGCTCCAAATCAACCTCGACGTTGGGATGATCAGCAAGAGAGAAGATCGACCGACGACCTAGATCTTGGAAATCTCAAAATTGAAATGATGAAGACCCAAATCTGAGAACCAAAAAAATCAGACATGATACAAAGGAATCAGAAATCTAGTAATAGATCGATTCGATTGCGAGAGAGTAGTAGATATTCGGGAGAGAGGGCTATCAAAAATGTTGAGCCAAGTTTCTTATCTAAAGAGTACTTGGAGAGAAAGCCTAAAGTAAGAGACAGTAAAGAAGTTCTTCGCACGGTTCACATGCCCAGCACAGTGAACAGTGCTTATGAATAGGAAAACGCGTTATGTGTACAGTAAGGACCATGAATGTTATATAAGAAATATGAACGCATAGTAGGTCTTAAATTTCGATTGCATGCTTTGCCCTAACTAGCTTGCTAACAAATTGATGATACAACGTACCGCATACCCCACAATATGCCCACATGGGTATGAAATAACGTTCACCTGCTCTATTTGTAACGGATCAAAAAAATACTTGTATGTACGCTCTGAGTGTACTAATTGTTTCATCAATTATCGGGATGTACGTTCATATACTTACAGATGATTGATCGAGATGAAATTAAATAAGGTGGCACATTAGGGACCAGGATCCTCTCCTAACCTCAAATTACCTAACTCCTTCCTAACCTAATATCTCAGCCGTTATTTCAATTCTATGGTCCAGATGACATTTGGCTTTTATTTTTGTTTCATAGCGACACTACCAGAGAAATGCACTTAGGCGATGAAGCAATTTCATCGCCTAAGTGACGTGTTTTTTCGTCTAAAAATCGTAGTCTAAGGTGCGCTACTTAGGTGACGAAAAATATTTCGTCGCCTTTGTACTTAGACGTTGAATATTGATATTCGTCGTCTAAGTGACAACACTTAGACCACAAACGACTAACTTTTAAGTAAACCACGTAGACGACGAACAATAGTTCGTCGCCTAGCTAGGTTCAATCACTTAGACGACGAACATTGATCTTCATCGTCTAAGGTATAACACCTAGATGATGAATGATTCATCTTCTTAGTGATTGAACCTAGATGACGTTGAATCATAATCTCCATCGTCTGAATCATATCCGACGTTGTCATCGTCATCCTCCAGCTCCTCTTCAGGGGAATTCTTCTCTAACTCATTAATCTCTTTTTGAGTAACATCTGTTGCGCCTTCAGGCATACGTAAGTATTTAATAGACCGAATCAGTTCCCTTATGTCAGGGATGATAGAAGTATTATGCTCTTGATATGCATTGTCATTATGCGCTTCAGTGTCAGTCGCTGATATCCCTTCAAGTGTTGTGGCACTCCATATTCTTCGGTGAGATATGGTTTGCTATTTTCCAACATTCACCAGCTTTCAGATCATCCAGATAGAACACCTGCCTAACTAAGGTGGCAAGGAGTGAATGGCTCATTCTCATACCAGCTTGAATTTGTATCGAGTGATAAAAGGCTCTGATCTTCATTCGTACGTTTGAACCATTTACACTTAAATAGAAAAATGTTGATATTATTCCCATAAAGTAGCTTAACGACATTAATAAGAACCCCGTAATATATATCAACGCCTTCCCCAACTTCGATCCCATTGTTTTGTGTTCTTCTTCCTTCATCTCGGTCCAATGAATAAAACTTTATACCGTTGACATAACATCCGGGGTAAATATAGTGTTAAACCGGCTTATGGGCCAACAAGTAGTTTTCTCATGACAACCACCCCTCGTGGTTATTAGATTTTTCTAGATCAATCATCTGCAAAAATGTGAAGAATATATATGAATGTGTATTTAATTTCTACCGAAAATTTGACATAGTTTCCCCTAAAAATAAAGGAAACCAAAAATCTGGATGCACAAATTAAGGCAAAATACTTCGCATAAACAAACACCAAATGTCATTCAAATTTACCATGGGCACCTATTCCCATCCAGATTTCTTAATTTATTTTTAAAAAAAAACTAATCACAAACCTATATGCATGCATGGTTTAAATTAATTAAACATACGTACCCATTGGAGAAAATAATTTGGGAACTTCTGCTTAAGCACTCTTTCAATCCAATTATGACTCTTGTCAAGTTTGGCTTTTTGAATTTTCTCCCTGTAAGCTTGCATGTACGGGTAGACCTCATCACAGTCTCGCAACACTACCCAATACGCTTTAATAAGTTTTTCTTTAGTTATTTTTTTGTTTAATACTCCTCTAAATAGTCGTACAATATCTGTGACGACTGAAATATTGTTGCGGGCATTTGGATTGGAGGCGGTGGTCTAGACTGGATCCTTGAAGTACATGTTGCAGTAGGTAATACACTTATGCATTAAGTATGTCTATGCTATGGAGTCATCCAGAGCAAATTTATTTTTGACGAATTCTTTATACTGTCAAAGTTGTCTACAAAATTATACAAATAATTATTTGATGAATTGTAGAAACAGAAAAAGATATATAAATTGTGAAAAACCGTTATAATTAATTGTACCTTTCTTGAGGATACATCCAAATGTAGTGGACCGGACCAGAAAGCAACACTGGTTCGGGAAGGTGGATCATGAGGTGAATCATGATGTCAAAGAAAGCAGCGGAAAAATTCTCTCTAATTTGCAAAGGATGTGTACAATTTCGTATTGTAGTTCGACCACATCTGACTTCTTTAACTCTCTAGCGCATAATCTCTGCCACCATATACACAATGCTACTATTGGTTCGATGACATCACGAAGCAAATATGGTCGAATTACCACTAGAATCAGACGTTGCAGCGTAACGTGATAGTCATGAGTCTTTAGACCAATGAACTGGTGTTGCTCAACATTGACTGCTCCAAATATAGTCGGTGCATAAGTAGATGGATAATGAATACTTTTAAACCAGTTGAATATAAAACCCCTCAGTGTCGGTGTCACTGTGTAAGGTGAATCTCACATCTTGTTGTACACTCCTCTTCTATTCCTCCTTAACCACAAGGGACAACGTAAATTCATAGATTTCAAATTTTTCGCGCTTTGGGAGTATCTTTAGTCTTCAACTTAATACCGAGAATTATTCCCACCACGTTGTCGCACACATTCTTTTCTATATGCATGACATCCAGGTTGTTCCTGAGTTTCAATTTTGACCAGTAAGGCAGTTCAAAGAAAATGATCATGTGATGCCAATAGCTAAGATTGTGTGGAGGGTGTGGATTGAGTTTCTTCACATCGGCGTCATTGGTTAACACATAGAAATAGAATCTATTTAACCTTTCAAAAATCTCTTCGCCAGAACACTGTCAGGGTTTGGATTATTCTCTATCGTCTCGTCGAAATGATTTTTATCCTGTCGCCACAGGTGATCATGACGAAACCGTCTACGGTGACCCATGTAACACACTTTCCCCGCGGGCCAACTAGACTTGACGTCGTTCAAGAAGACAGGACAACCATTGTATCATTTAGTTGTGCAAGATGTCAACATCCCATACGTTGAAAAATTGCTGATGGTTCACATTACGGCTGCTCTCATCATGAACATTGTGTTAGTGAACTTGTCATAAGTTGGGACTCCATTTTTCCACAACAGTTTCAGGCTTTCAGCTCGTCAATCAATGGTCTGAGGTACACATCTAAACACTTTCCAAGAGATTTAGGACCTGGAATTAACAGAGTAAGAAAATTAAATTTCTTGTTCATACATATCCACAGAAGCAGGTTATACGACATGAGAATGACTGTAGCGCTATTATTACCCCAAGGATTGAATCCAACTGTAGAAAGTTCGAGTCTAGCATTTCGAACATCTACTGCAAAGTCTTGACATTCCTTGTCAAAATGTTTAAAAGTCTCCCCATCTGTCACGTGTCTAAGCACATCGTCATCTATTCTCTGTTCCGTGTACCATATCATCGCCTATGGTGTGTATAGAGACATGTACAACCACTGTAGTTTAGGAATCAAAAGAAAATAGTGAAGCACCTTCACAAGAATTTGCTTCTTTGAACTCATCCTATTTCCTCGGTTCAAATATCTGCGCTGATTGCATACATGACAGTAGTCCAAATGTGCATAATCTTTGTACAATCATATACTTTAGGCCGAGGCTGCTCAAGATCTTTCTAACATTATCGGGAAGTTTGTGATGACCATGAACCAACTTATAGATATGCTCATGCATTTCGTCAAAAGCACGGTCTGAAATTTATTTTTCACTTTTATCTGAATTTGCTCTATACATATCGTAACACATTCTCTAGACATCCAGGATACACCGAGGTCTGGACTTCAAGTAGCATTCTGTTGTACTTATCCATCTCAGTAGTGTTAGTGGTCAAGGCAGTAGGGACTATGTCATAATGAGGAGTATCATAACCTCCCTCTTCTTGTTGGTGCCTACCATGACTAAATCCGAGAAAAACATCATGGACCAAATCTACAATGGGACACTACCGCTGGATGAGGCACCCTGATAACTGTACCATGAGCTGAAGTCTAATACTTCACCATGCTCACTCCATGTAGTGTAACTCCACATCATACCGTGGTCATACAAGTATTGACACATAGCATTAATCTCCACAAACTGATGGTTAAGACATTTTCTGCACAGACACTTATAACGCTTCTTTCATCAACCATATTCCATTGCAAACAACATAAACACTCTGATTCCGTCCATATACCTCTCATC
Organism: Geum urbanum; assembly: GCA_946800695.1. Taxonomy (NCBI): domain Eukaryota; kingdom Viridiplantae; phylum Streptophyta; class Magnoliopsida; order Rosales; family Rosaceae; genus Geum; species Geum urbanum. The sequence goes on along the minus strand of OX327002.1, from coordinate 48,221,684 downwards.
ACTTCTATTCGGCAACTGTATTCAACTCTTGTCCATATTTCTCCGTAAATTAATTATCATATTATATAATTTTTTTAACCAATAATTAATTAATCTAATATACTATATTATCAAATTATATAACACAATTAAGTTAATATGCTATAATCAATCTAATATACTATAATTAATCTAGCTAATACAATATTACATTATTAACTTAATATAAATGCATTTACATATTATATATATAATTTTTCATCTAATTATATATTCTAACATATATTAAACAACTAGTTTAAAAATTAACTAAAAATACAATTGGCTTAATTAAACAATTAGCTTAATTAATAATTAAGCATACATGCAATTGATTAAGCTTAACAATTAGCTACTTTAAACCACTAGCTTAACAATTAAAGAACCAATTAGCTTAATCTAATATTTTTTAACTAATAAATCAAATATAATTAGCTTAACATATACAATTAGATTAACAATGCAATTAAATAAGTAATTAAGGTCGTCGGAAACTATATTCGCCGGAATAGTTCACCAAAAAAATTCATCACCATACATAATTAAATTCAAAAGAAAAAAATAATCGAGAGAAACGAGTTAATACATTCACCGCTAAGGAGATAAGTGGGTAAACTAGAACTCCAGTGATTGAAAAACTGATGAATTGAATTGTGGCCGGCCGGAGGTGGGTGTTGAGAGAGAGAGAGAGAGAGAGAGAGAGAGAGAGAGAGAGAGAGAGGAATGAGAAATGCCCGATCTGGAAAAGAAATATGATCTAAATAATTAAGTTTTCTTAGACGAGGAAATAAGTGTAAAGTTTTGTCGTCTAAGTGATCATTTAGCCGACGATTTATATTATTTGTCGTCTAAGTACATACCTAGACGAAGAATAGTTTTTTCGTCGTCTAGGTTGTTAAATTTAAGATGATGAATTACATAATTCGTTGTGTGAGTGATTCTTTAGACGACGAAGACTGTTTCGTCGTTTAGGTATGTCAAAGTTAGACGACGAATTACCTAATTCGTTGTCTTAGTGTAAATCTTAGACGACGAATTACATACTTCGTTGTCAAAGTACACACTTAGACGACTAATTATGTAATTCATTCTCCAAACACAATCGCCGTCGTGAGACCCTCACGACGGCGATTCGGGGTTAGGCCTAGTTAGGAAAATGATAGGCCTGAAACCCCACGGCCCGAAAAACACCGGAAAACGTTTTCGGCCGATATCATCGCCGCCATTGCTCCTCGGTCCTCCAACCCATAGGGGTTCGACTCCTAGGGTGAAATCCAGTCGATTCCATCCAACCTCATCGCCGGGAAACAGTCGGAGCACCACCGACCGATAACCTTAAAATCCGGCGAAATAACCTAATCGATTCGGGTCAAAACACAAACCAAAACCCAGCAACACATACATAAAACGAAAGAGGAGGAGGAGAGCTTCATTTCCCTACCTAAGTTGTCGCCGGAGGTGGCCGGAAACGCTGGTTTGGGTCGGTTCGAAGAAAACGGGTCGATGTACGGAAATACGGATCGAGCTCGTATATACCAGTTGCTATTTTTGGAAAGTTTCCCAAAATATTACGTATAAATACCCTTAAGTAGCTGGCCCAAATCAAGGATCCAAAATCATTTTGATCAAGATCGGACGGCCAAGATTAAACCGACATGAAAATCAAAATATTTTAATATTTACTCCTAGCGACTTCCGGTAATCATTAAAAATAACTCGCTTATCCGAAAATTCCTACAAACTTGAAATTAAATTTTCTACAACTCTTGCGAAGAAAATCAAGTCAAATTCTCACCCGATGAAAAATTCGTTAACAACCTTAATAACACAATTAAACTGCGATAACGCGTAATGTGGTTCGATAAGTGCGTGATTTCGGTTCGGGTTGTCACAGATCTAAGATCAGTCATTGAACTGTTAGACATTTTCAAATAAAATAATATCACATTATACGTGTATCAAACAAATTATTGTACTAACGTGTATCAAACAAATTATTGTACTAATATATATATACATCCGGCCATATTGTTTCTAGAGATGAAATTGTGGAGTATAGTAAGCACATGACTCAACTCCGGGAGAAGCTCTCCGAATTATTGTCCGAAGCCTTGGGCCTAAGCAGTGACTACCTATCAAGCCTAGGGTGCTTCAAATCGTCAACAATGGTGTGCCACTATTACCCTGTTTGCCCGGAGCCCCATCTGACTCTAGGCGCCACCAAGCACTCGGACGTTTCCTTTCTCACACTGCTCCTCCAGGACAGTACTGTCGGTGGCTTCCAATTGCTTCATCAAAATGTTTGGGTTGATGTGCCTCCGGTGCAGGGAGCTTTGCTAGCAAATATTGGTGATTTGCTGCAGATCACTAGTAATGACAAGTTCAAGAGCGTGGTGCATAGAGTTTTGGCAACACGGGGTAATGAGCCACGGAAAACAGTTGCGTGTTTCTTCAGTGCGGAGGATAAGCTCAAACCATGCGGACCGATTAAGGAGCTAGTGTCTGAAACCGATCCCCCAATTTACAGGGACAATGTCACGTTTGGGGAATACATTGCCTATTATATGCTGAAGGGACAAGATGGGAACTCTGCACTACCTCATTTTAGAGTTTAGACTCATGAATTGCTATACCTGCAATTCAGTTTTTTGTTTTGTTCTGTAATAATCGGAGCTAGTGTCTGAAACCGATCCCCCAATTTACAGGGACAATGTCACGTTTGGGGAATACATTGCCTATTATATGCTGAAGGGACAAGATGGGAACTCTGCACTACCTCATTTTAGAGTTTAGACTCATGAATTGCTATACCTGCAATTCAGTTTTTTGTTTTGTTCTGTAATAATGTAAAGGAGGTGATATTCGCACTCTCAAATTACTAAATGGTAGTGCTATGAGATACAGACCTCAAATTTTATGTGGCATATAATTTAATTTTTTTTTACAATATAACAAAAATTAAAACGCAAATCTTGTTATTTTAATTATATAGATAATATTATTATTAATTGTATTTCCTTAAAACCAAATTATAATAATGTATCCGTAAATAATCTTAATTATTTTCCTTATTAATTATTTAAAATTTAGTTGTAGTTTCTATTTCAAGATCAACTACATATTTTTGTGAGAGAAAAAAACAAAAACAACTTAAGAGATGGATATAGTCATTGTTGCTTGAACTAGGTATTTGAAGTATATTTGTATTGCTATTGATGAAGTAAGTTTTTCAAAAAATTAAGACCCTAGGGATATGACTATAGAATGTTAGGCCTCATCATTTGGCCCGCGATTCCCTCAAGGCCAGAGAAGCCCAGCCCCAAAAAATTTCGCAATAAGCCCGGCCCGTGGGTCGGGTTTGGGCTTAGTGTCTCAAGCCTGACCCTTAAGAAGTCCGCCCAGTCCGGCTCGAAAACCCGTCTTGTATTTTAATTTCTAACATTTAATATATGGATTATAATTTAGACATATATAAAAAATAATTACAATAAGGAAATAATATTGTAATCTCTTTACTAGTTTAATCTTCTCTTTATATAAGGAAACAAGACTAAGGAAATAAGGCTACAACAAATTACTAGTTTAATTTTTTCTTTATATGTAGTCACTCTTTAAAGTGGGAACAAACTCTAGTATTTATTTTTCTTCATACTACATTTTTCTTGTCTACTTGGATAGTTGGATTTGCTCTTGGCCTTAATGAATAAATTTAGTTTTATATATAAAAAAGATTTTATTCTTTGTTTAGAAAATATTATATGGTTTTTGATTTGATGTTTGAGTATTGATCTAATGTTTGTGACTAGTGCGTTAAAAATTTATTTTTTGTGTAGAAAATAATTAGGCTCGACCTGGCTCAAAAGATATAGAGATACCCGGGCCGGGTTTGGGCTTCACAATTTTGCTTAAAACCCGGCCCGGCCCGACGACCTCTATAGAATGATTTGTCTTTGACTTCAACTTCGAATTTGAATAATGTGTTGGGATTAGAACAGAGGTAAAAGAGACAACAAGGATCATTGATGGTGCCATTGAAATCAATTCCTAGGTTTGAAGAAATCTTAGAAATATACTTTATGGAAAAAAGAATGTTAGAGATTAGTTTTCTTTTGTAAAATTAATTATAAGATTAATGATAAGTAAATAATAAATAAAAATTTAATTACGTACCCAAAAGTCAATTAAAATCATCTATGTGCCTAAAAAGTCACTTTGTTTTTGTCAAGTTACCCAAAGGTCACAAAACTATGGTTTTAGTGACCAAAAAGTCACTTTAAAGCCTACAATTTGAAATAAAAGCCTTTTCCGCGCGGACCATTTGACCCCTCCATTTTTTTGTCCAATTTTTTTTTTGCAAAAAAATAACTTTTCGCCAAATTATCATTTTTTTTCTTTTCATTTTGGCCTTTGCGACTCATCACAAACTAAAAAATAAGGATATCAACTCCAGTACATAAAGATACTAACTGTAGTTCATAAAGATACCAACTCAAGTTCGTAAAGATACTATTACTTATTTTCATTTTTTCTTCACGACTCAATACAAACTCAATCAACAAGAATATTGTGTCGTGTTTATAAGATATCATGATATGAGAGAGAGAGAGAGTTGGATGTAGGATTTAGAGTATAGGGTATAACGGTTTATGGTTTAGGGTTTATGGTACACTTAGGACACTATGACAGTACCCTTACGACAAGGTGATGGTATACTTAGGACATTGTGATAGTACCTTTACGACACTGTAATGGTATTCTTAGGACGATGTGATGGTATGCTTCTAAAACAAGCATACCATCACAGTTGCATGGTATAGAACACTGCAATAATACATTTATGACGTTGTGATGGTATACTTAGGACTTTGTAACAATACCATTATGGCACTGTGATAGTAACACAATGTTACCGATTTAATAACATACATTTTAATGTACTAACCGTTGCACAAATATACCATCACAATTGCACAAATATACTATCAATATTGCACAAATATACTAACACTCATAAACAAATATACTATCACATTTCAACAAATATACCATTGCTTCATAAACAAATATATCATCACACTTACATAAATATACCAACACTCATATATAAATATACCATCAAACTTACGCAAATATACCAACACTCATAAACTAATTTACGCTTTCTAAGCATACTGTTAAAGCTTACTAAAGATACCTTCAAGGGTAAGTAAATATACTATTTATTACAAATTGTGAAGAAGAAAAAAATTAGAAATTTGTGATCGTATACTTAAGATTGTGTGACACTGTGATAAGGATACTAACCGATAATCATAGAGATACCATCTACTCACTATAAATATACTAATTTGATATATTAAATATACTATATTGTTTTAAAAAAATTAAAAACCAAAAAAATAATAATTTGCTCTGGGCACCCAGATCTCTCATCCATGGAGGTCGTCAGCTTCAGGTTGGCAGTTCGGCGAGGTTAATCAGAGAGAGGCGGAGACTCCCGAAAGGCGAGGACTGGCGGAGCAAGCTCGAGCCCATGAAGGAGCAAGCTCGAGCCCGTGGCGGAGCTGGGTTAGAGACTTCGTTCTCCGTCGCGGATCTCATCCTCCGCAGGTCTCCTCCTCTATCGCGAATCGTTCGCCGGACTTCGGAAAAAACTAGGTGCGAAAGCAAGAGGTCGACGACATTGACAAGGATGGCTGGTAGAGGTGACCGACAATCGATTACAAACGAGATATGCCAGTGGCAAATTCTATAAATAACTCAAATTTTCTCAAATGGCATGATTTGTAATTATTGCAAAAATTAAATGAGTGGCACGGCATAATTAGTGCAAAGTTAAAGGGTATTTCACGTGTGTTTTGTATTAAAGTGATTGGAGGGTCAATTTTCAAGTGTAAGTGAATTTTTGGTCACTTTTCTTGTTCTAGGTGACCTTTTCGTCAAGGACCCTATATATGTAGAAGGGTTTGATTGTCTTTTCGTTGATAGTGATGTGTATATAACATAACTCAACAATATGATATGACATGTCACATAGAATTTGAGACCTACACATCATGACCTCATTGAGATTTAAAATTATTTCTTATTATTAAATACACACTCATTAAATTTGTGTGTTTTATGTCACAAAATTAAGGGAAATGTGATTAGTAAAAAAAAGCACTGTGCGCAGCAATTAATGACTAAGTTCAAGAGCCTACATGGAAGATGAAGTCTTTGGGGACAGCCTTTGTGAATAATGACTGGACTTATATTGATAAGTACTAATTAATTTAGAGCACTGATCAGTCTTGCTGAAAATCAAAGCAGATAAAGAAACGACGTTATGTTTGTATGTCAAGAGAAATCTTGTGATAGATAGAAGCCTAGAACTGAATAAGACGATTATGAAATCTTCTTCGACATGTACAATATTGTGTTTTGACGGAATTTTTCCAAAGTCCCAAACAAATAAATATTAGAAAATTATTTAAAAGTCCTAAAACACATTTAATTTCTAAAAAAATCCAACTTATGACATTATAGTAAATGAAGTTCAACACTGTAATACATGTTTTTTCAAAAAAACCTAACTAATCTAATTTTATCCAAAACAAAATTATAAAACATAATTTTCACCTTTCCATTTTATCCCGGAAGCAAAATCACTTCAATACTTCAACAGATCAAATCACTTCGGCACCACCTAACCTGTGCACCGACCACCACTATGATCCATGACTAACCTTTGCTCCTTCATCTCCTCTTCATCTTCTTCTTCTCTTACTATGCTACCTCTGCTCTCTCCATCTCTCGCGAGCGCTGGTCCTATCTTCGTCTCCACAACAAACCCTAGACGAATCTCGACTCTGGTTCTCGCTACTTCTTGTTCGGGTTCCCCCTTTGACGATCTCCGGCCGCGTCCAATTCACTCTCGGCAATGGCAGCAACGTCGCAATTCTTGGTGACTTTTAGAGGCGCGCGCGGGGGGGGGGTTGTTACACTCGACGGCGTGGCATTACAATTTACAAATCACAGTCGAAATTGAACGATTTCGGCTTCAGAAGATCAAGCTTTTGTTAGCGAAGACCTAGAATTTGAGGAGTCCCAGGCTTCGCCGGAGCCATTGGAGATCGCTCGCTGGCCTTGAGTTTGGATATGTTCGTAAGGTGCGTGGCATCACTGCCTGGATCAGATTCGTCATTTTGCTGAAATTGAGCTTTGGTTTAATTCATTTTTTGTTGGTTTATGATCTGTGTTTGTTGGTACTGGATTGTATGAGTGACTAGATCAGTGGTATGTGTTAATGCCAATTCTGCAAACTGTTCCGATTTTGCTGAGTTGAAATGGTTGGTTTATGTTTGATCGATCAAAAGTGGTGACATTTATGTTTTCATTTGTGATGATTATCGTAATTTTCTAGATGATTTGAACAAAATTGTGGCTTCGATTAACTGGACTAGTATATCTCATATGAAATGCTACTTTGTTTTGGCCGTTCAAGTTGCAAAAGTATGAGTGTGCTTGGTTGGATCCTACTGTGTAGTCATTGTTCAAGTGAGTCGTCTGTTTTTCTCTTTAGTTTATTTGTTGTTCTGATTTGCGTAATTTGTGAAACTAATTGTTAGTTTCCGTAGAATCAGTTAGAAAAGCAGAGTATTTTGTTTCTATTCTATAGGGGTGTTGTGCGAATTTCTAATCGGATATGGTAAATTTGTGGACATGTCTCATGACCAGTCGTGGTTGCAGATGGCATGGCTGGGGCTGCCATGTACGATCTAGTTTGTGTTGGACATGATAATTTGTTTGGTGAAATTATTTCACTAGAAGGAGATTCTAGCCGAATGCGATGGAGCAAAACATGAGCTGAGCTTCAACCATTTGAGGACAACTGGATAGCAATGACGCAGCTCAACACATTTAATCAATGTGTGAAGGATGCTATCAATGCGATGAACATTGGCGAACATGAGAAGAGGAGGAAATTGGGGGAGTGGATGAACCATGCAAGTCATGAGAAGTGTATGGAGTCGACACGTGTGCTCATCAGAAATGGTATGGGGCTAATTTCTGTGATAGGTACCTCAAGACTGTGCAGGGAGGCATTTCATCAACTGCTGCTATGGAAAAAGGTACTCTATCTTTCTCTTATTTCTTTTTCTCTAAGAAACAGATTAATTAAATTTCAAACACTCACATTATGCATACAATTAATTACAAAACATATATCTTGCAACAAAAACTTGTATGTTTTGAATTGTTTTACAGGAGTGACTGAAGAGCAGTTCAAAGAGTCATGGACTAGGCCAGGAACTACTTAACTGTGTGAAGGCAATGTTGTGATTGCTAAGGCTAGAATGTAAGAGTATGGTCTCCAAGGATTATTGTGGACATTAAACCCATCTCATATATTGTGGGATTTGGGGGTAATGTGTTGTAATTTGCAATCATATAATATTTGAAATTGGAACGTCCTGGGTATATCTTTTTTGTATTTGTATTTGCTACCAGTGCTCTTGTTTGTGTGTACTACTCCTTGGAATGAGATAATTTCTCTATGTATGACATTATATCATTTTGTTCTTTCAAATCATGTTCTACAATATGCATTATCAAGTGAAGATCTGGGGCGAGTTTTTACAATCATTTTGGACAGATACTAGACATAAATAACAAATATATAAACAGATTTCATGATAGATACTTAATAAACTATTGCATATTTCATAGTATATGAACCATTTGTACTAATAACAGTCATTTACAAGAAAAATAAACCTATACAAGTTACATCTCCAACTCGATCAATAATCCTAACATGTACTTGACAAATACATGTTAAGTATCTGTCCACATGAACAGATAATTAAACAGATATTTGACATGAAATAAAACCAGCATTGCTGGATATACTAGGCTCAGTGTACTCTTGCTTGTCTCTCTTTATAAATTTGTCAAACTGGTCTGGTCCTCCTACCATGGCTCTCAATAGTACATTCAGATTCGGATCCTTAGAGTCTTGCAATTTTGCGCCATCTTTGCAGGAGTAATGTTGACCATCCCAACGGATTGATGCACTTCTGTGGTGTACTTGCCCTCACCTACTTTATGATTCTACACATTATTATCAATTGTCAATCATCAAATTAATATTGTAGATCAACCAAATAGAAACATGATCTAATTTTTTTGAAGAATACTACAATGATAAACCTAGGAAAACTTATCAGCAACTTTTTAAGAAACTAACACTGCAAAACGAGTCTGGCAAGAGTAGCAGCACCTTTCTCTTGGGCGGTTCAGCTTCATCTACTTTTCCAGCTTCACCAAAGGGCATGCACTTGCTTGAGTCTGTTCTTTAACTTTTCCTCCAAGACATCTAATTGTTCAAACTTGCTAGTTGGCAGTGGAGTTGAAAGAGGAGGTTCCACCTCCAGCGCACGCCTTTCTTGTTCACGCCTTACTCTCGTATTCAAATCAATCACCTGTATCGCAAAGTAAATTATGACAAAGAAATATAAGGGCAAATATAGTTTTCACCAAAAACAAAGACAAGCCTTCCAACGTACCAATATCTCACAAAGCTGAGCAAGTTCTGCTTCAAACTTGTGCACATATTCCTCATGTCTTAAGGACTGCTAAAAACTAAATCATTAAAAATAAATTATTAAAACTGAAATGAGAGTCAGTGTTCATTTCAAGTTCATTGCAACTCTGCTGAAGCATATTCATAATCACTCTTTATACACTTAGTACCAAATGTATCTTATAGCTTTTTATTGTAACTATTTAATAAGGCAGTGAAGATAAAGTTTCAACATACTTTCATCATAACTATAAAAAGTCCACTTGGGCATCCTTACCACATATGATACTATCTACTCTCGTTTTCCATGAATTCATTTTTCAAAGACATGCCAATCAGCAAAATATTACTAGACTTGAGATTTCTATGTATCACAGGTCTGCGACTACCATGGTGTGGATACTCTAATCCTCTAGCTGCCCCTAAAGCAATTTCATACCGCACTGCCCACTCCATCTTGATCTTCTTATTCATGTGGAGCTGATCCTATAAGCTCTCGTTGGGAAAGTACTCATAAACCAGCAGGTTATTGTTCTCACTTGTTATGCTGCAGTACAGATTCACCACATTGCATTACTAGAATTTTAGCAACAGAGGCTGAGTGTTAGAATCCTCATAGTTATTTTGGCGAGAAAAGCACCAAGATGATCCATGTCGATCTTCGCAGCCGCTTCCATCACAGACACCTTCGGCTTCTTCACCAGTTCACCTTCTTCGCCTGCTCGCCGTTCCCGACGGCAGCAACAACAACCTCGGCATTATCGCTCTCCTCCTCCTCGTCATCGTCCTCGGAATGTCGCCTGGATTGGACACCCAGATAGTCGTGTTCCACACATAGTATCTCTCTCGGACATTTCATCGAACACCTTCCGTGCATCCCTCATTCATAGTACTCCTTCTACACACACTCAAAATTCCTCACGACGAAATCACAACCGTTCGATTCCAACAGCCACCATGATGCTAAGAATTTGCATGCAGCCACGACGGACTTGAATGCCTCGCCGTCAACAACCCAAACGCAAAGATGTCCCAAACTCAAATCCCTAATCGAGTCCAACCACTGTATCCCTCAGGAGAACCAAACCCTTTCCACCAACCATAACCTCCTCGCCAAGACCTCTGATGACCTCTCCGGCTTCAATGACATATCCAACTCAGCGACTCCTCTCTCGTCCCTCAACCATGGCCACGGCTCCACCGTCTTCCTCGAATGAGGGCGAGCGCACCGTCGCGGGTCCCACCTTCACCCCGACGGGGTCATTCGGTCGCAAGATGACGATGGATTACCTCATCGCCAAGCAGATGAAGGTCATGCGCCAGGGGACGCCTAACTGCGAGCTCATCTAGTTTGACAGAGCGAGATTGCTTTTAGTATTAGCTTGAAAAATGTGGGATAATTTTTTTAAATAATTCAAATATCATGGTCAATTATCTATTTAAACAATTGAATGAGTTTTTTTAAGGATTCCAAATTTATGATAGGTTTTTCAGGAAAGGGTATTAAAAATTGGGTGTTTTATTTTTAATCATTTCCCCTTAAGATTATCAACCACTACCAGAAAAACGCACTTAGGCGACGAAAGTTTGTAGCTTAAGGTTCGTCATCTAAGTTTCGTAGTCTAAATATTTAGATGTCGGAAAAAAAAAATTCGTTGCCTAAGTGACATCTTAAACGACGAAACTTTATTGACAAAGGCGACAAAAAATTTCGTCGACTTAGTGAACACTTAGACGATAAAACTAAGATTCGTCATCTAAGATACAACACTTAGACGATGAAAATTCAATTTCGTTGTTTAAGATGCAACACTTACATGACAAAATTTTAGGACTTTCGTCGTCTAAATGCTTAATTTTGTCAAAAAAAATAAATAAACCACTCAGACGATGAAAATACTATAATTTCATCGTTTAGGTGTTGCAACTTAGACGACGAAATTGTAGTTTCGTCGTCTAAGTGGTTGATTTTGTAAGAAAAAAAATCATGAAGTGCTAATTATTAATTAATAATTAGCATTTTATGAATTTTTCAATCAATAATTTGTATAATGAAATTCATAATATTGTAAAATTTATTAAATGTTAATTATTAATAATCATAATAAATAAATAATTTAAATTATTATGTATTTAAATATAAAAGTCATAATATAATTAGTTAATAAACTAAATTAACCTAAACTTTGGAGGAGCTCTGATTTTCTACTACATTGGATCGGGTTTCTCAGCTGATAACCCCCCATAGAAGCTGGGACCAAGCGGCTTTGTAGAGGTACTTATCTGCTGAGGATGTTTTTGTTGTTCTGACTATTCCTCTGAGTCATGGCGTAGGACAAGATAGAATTGTCTGACATTATATGTCCAAAGGGGAGTACACTGTCAGTAGTGCTTACAGAGTGGCCCCGGATCAGATGGTCCTCCCATAGCATGTGGCACCTGATAAGTGGGGTGATTTTTGGAAGACCTTTTGGAGGTTGGGTGCAACACCAACAACAAAACTCTTTGTTTGGAGAGCTTGTCAGGGATTCTTAACTACGGGGCCGAGATTACAAGGACACAGAGTGGATGTGGATAGGGTTTGTGTGTTGTGTGAGCAGGAAAGGGAGACAGAGTTGCACCTATTTCTGGGTTGCTCTCATGTGCAACATATTTGGGCTCCTCTTCTTGCAGGTCTTGGGCAAACAACGGCTTCTTTCAAGGACTGGATGGTGGCTTGTTCGATAGGTCTCCCTAGAGATATATTTGCTCTACTGATTGTGATGATGTGGTTTATCTGGAAAGACCGAAATGACAAACTGTTGAATAGAAAACAGTTTGACTCTCAAACGCATAGAGTGTTAGCAGAGGCTTGGCATGATTGTTACGTGTTCTTGCATAAGACTCCAGATCGCCCGGTTAAAGTTCTTCAGACATGGTCAAGGCGTTCTTTGGGTCAGTATTGTGTCTGCATTGATGGAGCCTTCGATTCCTCTACGCATAGATGTGGTATAGGCATGATTGTTTGTGATTGAGAGGGGAGATTTGTGTGTGCAGCAACTAGCCATATTACTAAGGTATACTCGGCCTTGGCAGTAGAGATTGAGGCAGCTTGGAGAGCGATGCAAATTGCTAGACAAATGGGATATAACACAGCCCGGATTAGCTCTGATAGTCTCATTGTAGTCAGAGCGGTGGCGGATCCCACTATGGTTTCTAGTATGTTCATAGACTCTTGTGAGGATCTACCACAAACCTTTAGGACCATGTCCAATTGTAGGTTTGTGCACTTAGGCCGCGAAGCGAATGTAGCATCGGATAGCTTAGTGAAATGGACTCTGTGTAATGTAGATGTCCCCTATTGGTTCTCAAAGGTGCCGAATTTTATGTGGCCATGGTTGGACTGATTGTATGTACAACTTACTTTTAATGAAATTTCTATCTTCACCTCAAAAAAAAATAATCTAACCTAAATTAACCTATACCCAAACTAATTTTATTGATGTGTAGTTCTTTGATTGAGAGAGGGAGAGGGAGAACGATGAATTGAGAGAGTTGAGAAAATAAAGAGAAATTGAAAAAATGATCAATTTAAAGGATTTTAAAATGACTTAGACGAAGAAACTATTAGGTTTTATAAAGTTTCATTATCTAAGTGCTTTAATTTTTCAAAAAGAATCACCAATTTTTTTACTTAGATGACGAAACCTAATAATTTCGTTCCCTAAGTGGTTTCAACTTTTAGCAAAAATTTTGGCCGAAAAAAAAATCACCCAATTTTTTACTTAGACGACAAAACATAATAGTTTTATAGCCCAAGTGATTTGGATCTTTGGAAAAAAATTGGCGAAAAAAAATCCGTCTAACTTTTTATAACTTAGACGATGAAACATGTAATATTTGTCGTCTAAATATTTTAAATTTTCTCCATAATTAATTTTTCAGTTATTTATAAAATTAAAATAAAAAATTTTCACTTCGTCGCAAGTGAAATTTTTTAATTTTAATTTTTATAAATAACTGAAAAATTAGTTTTGGATAGTTGCTTAAAAATCATGAAAAATCATCCGTCAGCTGTAATTATTACATTTATACAATATTGTAGAAAAAATTCAACCCAATTCGGATTAGTTTAGATTGCAATCGAATGAATACGAAGTGTTCGTATGTCTATATTCACTCCACATCAACATTAACGAAATTGAATTCGAACAAAATAACCGTTGGATATATTCATCATAACATGATATGTAAGTGGAGGAATTTTCAGTAAATACGAAGTTCGTTAAGGGCTTGATCGACGTAGTCAATCATAAAACTAAAATTAACGAAACATAAACATTGATATATGAATCTTCGTAACTCTGATTTTAGAACCATCTACACTCACAGTCCAAGAATTTTTGAAAGGACCCAATCCCGATTCAGTTACCTAGACCGGAATCGAACCCCTTCTGAAAACACGAACCAACAAAAATCTTTCAAAATTTCGGCAGAGTTTCGTTACTAACGTGGAATTGCATAAATCTGCACCCTGAAAATAACACTTCGTCCTATGCCACAAAAGCCAAACCGTGGGCACCAATTCCATCCGGATTTCTCAACATCATAATATAAACAATAAACAGTAAACATACTGTACTATATATAATATATCCGAAAAAATCCGTATAACACGTATCAAAATGTATCAGAGCGACCTCTAGTGTAAAATATATACAATATGTACATCAGTAGGCGAAACAAGAACCTACTGGAAAACACAGGTAGCTCAGATCACTAGCCTCCAACTGCAACGTGAAATACCAAACCTGAACTGCAACTGGGCACGGAAACCGAAAAGCCCAAGGGAAAGACATGAAAACTGTTAGAGTGAGTGAACGAAAATAAATGTCTTTCACCAATTGATATATATGTTTAAAATAACATATGCGAGTCCAGGTAAATAAAAAATAACAAAGTGCACAAGGTAAAATCATACTCCTCCAGCGTACTGAGCATGCAAGTAAAAATCTCACGGGGTCACTCATGGACACATCCGTGCTAGTACAGTCAGAATCACGGAATCCCAGACTTCCACGCAATTCTAGCCAGAAAGGCCTCAGGTCAGAGGTCTACCTCCCCTCGGTAAAGGCCTCGGGTCAGGAGTCACAGCCTCCCCCGGTACACATCCTCGGGGATCAGCCGGGATGCGAGTGTATCGATACAACAACATATATAACGACTGTACTCTGTGTAAACCAAATCATAAATAGTTTGATGCAAATGCAATAAATAGCATATAAATGCATATACGTAATGTATAATGATATAAGCGTAATCATCTAACACATGCTCGTATAAATCGTAATCTCATACGCATGCTCAAGTTCGAAAATCGTATAAAAAGACTCGCAATCATTCCGTGAAAAGAAATTGTCCACTCACAGGTGAGCAAAACGCGCACTCGCGCTAATCTCGTGGCCCGGCGGAAGATCCCTCGCCTGAAGCACGATCACGATCTCGATCTCGATCCCCTGAATGTTCACAAAACACAATGGATCAAAACATAATCCACAACTTTGTACTGAACCACGGAAACCAACCGTTCCCGGAAATATGCAATACAATACAAAATGATTAACGGAATTCCCGAAATCTCCATTCGAAACTCTCGACTGAAAATCGGCTACCCAAATCAATCCGAAAACCTCTGGACGATAATTAGGACGCGATTACGAGAAAAACAACATTAAGAACACTGAAATCTGAAAAGTCAACCCCTCGCTGGAGCACCGTCGTCGACCGTCGCCGGCGGCGGCGACGCGACGGTGACTTCCTCCGGCGAGGAAGCTCCAGAATTAAAGTCCAACTCAAGCCAAGTCTTTTCTTCAACAGTCACAAGGTCCAATTCAAAGCTTAACTCATCCAAATCAGCTCGAACCCGAGTTGAAATTCAACTCCGGTAACCGTATCGGGTTCGCCGGAAAACTTCATTTCAGCCTAATCCAAGTTTAGGGGAAGCATCACCAGGCCAAGGGGAGGTAAACCCCCAACCTCCCAGCCACCGTGGCTCACCGGAGAGCCTCCCCCCATCACGGCGAAATCCGGAATCCAAACCCGATTCGGGTTCCATCGAAACCTCACCAAACTTCACAAATTCAAACACCAATCAATTCGAAATTGCAAGGAGAAGCGAACTATACCTTTCATTTGACCGGAGGTGGCCGGAAAATGGTCGTCGGACGGAAAGAACCAAAATGGAAACTTTCCTCTTCGTGGTCAACTGTCAACTTTCCCAATTTGGAAAGTCAAAGCTCGGTCAACGTCAAACAGTGTTTTTGCGACTATTTTACGACTATTTCCAGTATTTGTACTCGCGCCTCGGGTCGATCGACGATTCGAAATGAATAACCATCACGATTCGGATAAACACGAAACAACCGGATAAACTCGTCGAAAACTGAAACTTCAAATAATCATATTATATTCCTCGATTATCGGAAAAATCTTCCGGAACCGTCCTCGAACTTGAAATCACGTGCTCAACAACTTCCGTGAAGTCACCCAACTCAAATTCTCGGCCGAAAATATAGTCGCGAATAGAATCGACAAACCACATATATAATGTAAAAACTGCGACTATGATCAATCTCGGGAATCGTGCAGAATACACATCTGATTCTGGTTTGGGTCGTCACAATTTTTTACTCTATTCCCTCGATGAAAAAAATATGCATTTTAAAATAGTATACATGGTCGTGCTCTTAAAGGTCAGATTGTGAAACTCTACTTAGAAGACGAAGTTGGTTGAATTTCGTAGTCTAAGTAGTACTTAGATGATGAAAAATGGGTTTCATCATCTAAAATTTTTTCGGGTTTAGGGTAAAGGGTTTAATTCTTAGTTTCTTAGTGTTAGGATTTAGGTTTCCGATATGTTCTTAGACGAATTCTGTTTTTCGTCGTCTAAATTAGATCGTAGATGACAAAAATTTGTGTTCGACGTCTAAGATATTTTTTATGCGACGAAAATCAATTTCGTCATCTAAAGTCAGCCTAGGCGATGATATTTTCTCTTGTCCGATGATTTTTTTTTTCGTCATCTAAGTATGATTTTCTGGTAGTGAACAAACTCAATCATCAACAAAGTTGTGTAATGTGAAAAAGGGTCCAAAGAGTAGAATCCCATGCCAAAAAAGTGGTTGTGAGACATTCTATTAGCTTGACGAGATACCGTGTTCACAAAATCGTCTAAAATTAATTCAGTTTCAATTACTCATGCATGTATTTAATTGAAGAGTGTTTCATCTCTCCTATAATCTTTACTATAATAAAGGGAAGTTTGTCATTAGTTATATCAAAATATTGAAAACCCAAAATATCCTTAAGAATATCTCTACTATAACAAAAGGAAGCGTGACTTTAGTGTCATCAGTCATACCAAAATATTGAAAACCCCAAATATCCTTGAGAATATAACGTGAGAAAAAAAGAAGGAAATGTATAAGAGTAGAGGGCACTACTGTAAATGCACTAGGAGAAAAAACAATCAAACCCAGAGTTAGAAAGTTAAAACCTTTTATGGGGACTTACAGCCAAAGCTTTCACAAAGTACTTCTCTGATCTTCTAATCGTCGTCGGCTTCTGTTTAAAGGTAAAGTTGTTTTGAGTTTTTCCTATTGAGTTTCAGTTTCACTGTGTGTTACTCTTGTAATGTGGTTTTGTTATTTGCACACCAGGTATATGTAAAAATTTCTGAATTCACATTATCTTTTGTCGTTGGCTTTTTTGTTCTCGTCTTGAAAAATCAAATATTGTCTAGCCTTGTTAAGAATGGGAATGGGAATATGCACTTTCACTGAAATTACTTTTGTGTTGGTGCATTCTGGAAAAAGAAGTTGGAATTCGAATGTCATTGTCTCTCAATTTTTTAATAGCCCTTTTTGTCTATCTCTTAGTTTTGCAACTCCATCTGAAACATTGTTGTATGCAGAAACAAGGATGATTAATTCATCAATTCAAATTTGTTATCAAAGCTTTAAATTTGATTAGAGAGGTCTTCGTGGTAGGTTGTTGGATTCGTGGATCATGGCAGATGTAAACAAGTATGTCTCTTTGTTTTCTGAATACTTATTTTTTGTATCTTGCTAGGCCAAGGTTTAGAGGTCTTGGCTTGCTTTTGTTCTTGATTAGTTTTCAAGAGCTTTTGCCATTCCTTCGCAGGTAAGGATCAAGAAAAATTTTAACAAGAAAAATTTGCAGAGAAGCCTAACAGATCGAAATCAATTTTCACTTTGTCTTCTTAGAGTTTCGACAACCATGCATGCAATAAATTGTTTGAAAAAATCTTTTATGAGTACTGAGATACTGTGGGAGTGCAAAAAACCGTCTAGGACTAAGTACCTCCAGAAGAAAAAATTGACGAAAACTAAATGTACCAGGCATTTGACACGTCGGATGCTGACTTTTCAACGTCTGGGGGTGAGAAAGGGGGGGGGGTATATGTAAAAGACACTCTGACGCTCAACTCACTAAGAGCTCTAGCAAGCAGAAACTCATTGCTCAAAAAGTGAATCCCTGAAATAGAATACAAACTAGTATTTATAGGAACAAATCCTCCTCCATAATAGGGATAACAGCATGGGCCTTAAGGATAAGAACGGTTTCCGTCGAGAACTTCTCAGCGACATCAGCCCCAAGATTCTCAACCGTCGTGGCACGTTCTCCAGATATCCCACACTTTTTACTGTATTCAAGCCATATTTTAGTTAATGACCACGATTGGGTTGTTACTGCTCACAAGTTCATAACGTGTCTTTTTATCACTCACATTTTCTCGTTGCTAGGCCCATCCATCCTTACCCATTACTTTGGACCCGTGCCTTTTTCTCATCATTCCACCATTATTTAGGCCTTGTTGAATCCCTCTAGCCCATCAACCTCAAATTCACTTTGACAAAATTTTTATCCCCCACAAATGTCCCCAAAATTCTCTTTCGGGCCCAATGCCCTTGGCCTAAAGAGAATTTTCTTATTTCATAGCCTCTACACCTTCATCCTCTTCCCGCGTACTTTTTTTCCACACGTAGACCACGTCTACTGCACCGCCATTCCACTCTTTCCATCTTCCTTTTTTTCCCCTTAATTTTTAATTCTTCGTCTCCTCAAATGTATAACTAAGAGTAACACATACTCTATCCTCAAAAATGCATTTTCCTTTGACCATAGCTACTACTTCATGTTAAGTTTCAAGCAATCATACCTTTGGTGCTTCATGGGTTGCTACTCACAGTCTCTCCTACATGCATTTTTCATGCCCCCTTGCCTCGCAGAGGGAACAACATCATCTCATCCTGACTTTACTATTGTTCATCAATGTTTCTTGGTCCAACTCGATATTTCACTTAGCATTGAGACTTTCTCGATCTTCAACTCTGACAACTTTTTGCGACTTATCAACTTACTTCGAGATTCAATTTAACTCGATGTTGCATGCATCACTTCTTCCTCATCGCATACCCAGAGTTCCATAACTGCACCTTCACCATGCATCTTTTCCAACTCTTCGAGTTGCGTACTTACTCGATAGTGCACCTTGAGTCACGCTCATTCGATAATCGACTTACTCTTTCTTTTTTTCAATGACTTTATTCTCGACGCCCATTAGTAATCACATATCACTCAATCATTTAAGATTGAGACTTATTCCATCAACCTTGATTGGACACTCACCCCTTAAGGTTGATGTGCATTCTTTCGCTCAACCATCATAGTAGTTTGTGGACTTCGACCGTACTCAGACGTCACTTATTCATGTCCCCAATGGATTTTTGTCATGTTATACTTGGCACAAGACATGCATTTTAAACATTTCCTCATTTAGGGTTGTCATCCTCATCGCTGAGTTTTTCTTGGCCTCAACAACAAGATTTTGCATGTGCTAATAGAGGGTTTTCAAAAGAGGTCATTTCACATATCTTTCACAGTTTTGGGTCATGTCAATGTTATCTTGCCCTTGACTTCTAGCTATGCCTTTTCCATTTTACCTTAAGCTTTTTCTCCATGCTAGTGCCATTTTTTAAGACTTTTTGGCCAAGTTAATGCCATTTCACCCTAGGCTCTTAGGACAAATTAATGTCATTTTTCCCTTGGGTTTTTTTTATCATATTAGTGTCATTTTGCCTAGGCTTTTTTGCCATGCTAGTGTCATTTTGCCTAGACTTTTTGGCCAAGTTAATATCATTTTTTCCTTGACCTTTTGATCGTATTAGTGCCATTTTTTCCTAGGCTCTTTGATCAAGTTAATGTCATTTTTCCCTTGGCTTTTTTATCATATTAATGCCATTTTACCCTTAGTTTTTTTGCCACGCCATTTTACCCTTGATATTTTGGTCTGTGTCTTTTTATCCTGGGTATTCTGGCCTGTACCTTTTTACCCTTGGTATTTTGGCCACGTCAACATTATCTCGTCCTCTAGTTTCCCAACCCCTGGCGCCGGGATATATTCACTAAATGATACCGTCATTTCTCCAAGAATTTTGGCCAATTTTTCAGCTTTGCAAAGTAAGCTCTCAAGGTCAAGAGTTAATTGACGCACAATTAAATAAAAATTACTTATCCACAATCAATCTTTCATTGTCCTAGCTTTTGACCTTTATAATAAAAATAGACGTACCTCCCAAGGATTATAGGTAATACTCCTTCAAGCTGACCACATTCCAAAGCCTCGGGAAGTGTCGCCCGGTGCTAACTTCCTCTAGCTGACATGCCCCCTGACTATAAGCCTCTATGATTTTGCACGGGCCCTCCCATACAGGCTCAAATTTTTCCGTGCCGTTGTCACAAACAATTTCTTGTGGTATTTTGAACCTACATATTATCTGCTCCCACACAAATCTGACCACATCCTTTGAAAAAATGGTCATGTATGTCTCAGCTTCCACCTTCTCCATGTTCAGCTCTATGCCTCTTTGGTTGACACATTTTTCGTAGGACCCCAAAAGTTTCAGCCAAATGTCTTATGTAGTCAGGCTTGCACTTGCTCTTCAGCACTTCAGCACCATATCATTAATATATGCTTGCATGGTTTTCTCCAGTTGTTCCCATTTTATCGGATGTTTTCCATGTCCTTTGGTGGTCTCTTAGTCAATTCTTCAAAAAGAGGTGACCCATCTAACAATCCTTCACGGATCGCGATAACCGCCACACCCGATTCACACTTAATGCTTGTCATTTCTTCTTTAACTGATCAAAATATTTCTCTAGCTTCTCACCATGCTTTTGTTTTACCTTAAATAATATCAATAAGTCTTTTTTCTATTTCCTTGAGCAGAAATATTGAGCGATGAACACTTGCGCAAGATCATCGAAAGTAGATATTAAGTTAGGTTTCAACTCGCTAAACCATTTAGCCGCCAGTCCCTACAAGCTCGAGGGAAATAGCTAGCACATAAGCCTTTCATCGACAATATCAATCCTCATCGCTCCAGTATACTCCTTGATGTGGTCTATAGGGACATTTGGGCCCGTATACTTTGTGAGGGCTGGCACAGGAAAGTGTCTTGGTTATCCTTGCTCGCAATATGCAATTGGTAAACGGGGACTGAGTGATTTTCTTCGCAAGTTCAGCGGTGATATCTCGTGTTGTAGTCCCTTTTGCCTCCTGCATGGCCTCTTCCACGAGCTCTTTCTAATGGCGGCTTGTTAGATTCGGGCTCCCCGAGTTTTTATTGACGCTTAGCTCACCCCTACGATTTTTTCTCATTGGTTTGTAATCTTCATCGGAAGATTCATCATCTCCCTACAGGTCGTCGTCCTCATGTAAGCTATCTTCTGAGGTCTCATCATCGTCCTTTGTGTTTTCTGCTCACCTGTGCTTCCTTTCTTTCTCTTTTGTCTATAACGCTCAAGTTCTAACCACATTTTCTGAATGACATCAGCATTGAGATTTTGCTTTGGAAAACTTCTCCTCCTCCTTCCCAAACCTGGTCTCCTCGAGCTTTCATCATTTTCACGAACGACCTGGACTGCTGACTCCATAGGCCCTTTATCCTTCCACCTGATAGTTCCTCCCACAGAAATTTCTCCACTCTCAGATCCATTCAACGATTTACCCTCGTTGTAAGGTAAGCCTTCATTGTCAGCGTTCTCAGGTATAATTGATGTCATCGTTCCCCATAGACGGTGCCAACTTATGGGAGCGTAAAAAATCATCTAGGACTTAGTACCTCCACAAGAACAAATCAACGAGCATTAATTGTACCACGCATTTGACACGTCGGATACAGACTTTTCAACGTCGGAGAATTTGGGGGGAGGGGGGGTACCTGCAGAAGACACTCTGTCGCTCAAGTCACTAAGAGCTCTCGCAAGCAGAAACTCGTTGCTCTAAAAATGAATCCCCGGAATGGGAATGCAAACTAGTATTTATAGGCAAAAATCCTCCTCTATAATAGGGATAACAACATGGGCATCAAGGATAGGAACGACCATCGTTGAGAACTTCTCAGCAACATCAGCCCAAGCTTTTAAACCTTCGTGGCACGTTCTCCAGGATTCCCTTGCTTACTGTATTCGTGCCATATTTTCATTAATGACCTCGACTAGATCGTTACCGCTCACAAGTTCACCACGTATCTTTTTATCGCTCGCATTTTCTTGTTGCTAGGCTCATCCATCATTACCCATTACTTTGGACCTGTGCCTTTCTCTCATCATTCCACCATTATTTGGGCTAGAGGTATTCGCTGAATACCTCTAGCCCATCACCCTCAACCCTCAATACTCAATTTGTAAATTTAGGCATGCACTTGATTATTTTGGAGTTTCGGATGCCTTATGGCCCAGATGTTTTGTTGGCCGAAGGAAAGTGACATCTGAACCTGAAGAGTGCTTACTGCTTAATTAGTGCTCTGGCTATTGTCATAATCGTATTGAAGATTTTTGTTTTTTGTTTTTGTTTTCTTCTTGTGAACATGCGTGATACAAGGTCTTAGACCCAAACAATATATGGTGTGCAACTCAGCATTGTGGACATGTAGGCTGAAGCAGAAGCATGATAATTTGATCTGAATAGATCTAAAAAGCCTTCAAGTTTGAATCGTCGCTTTCATGCATGTTGAAAATGACGATTTAAAGTTACTCCCGACTTACTGATATTAACAGAAAATCTTATCTGGATCTTCATTCTCTCTACTCCACTCATCTAGATTTTGCATGCTATTTAATATTTATGGAAAGAGTTGCATGCTATGAGGCCATAAAAGATGGCCAAATTTTATGATCATAATTTTAAGTAATATTATATGTCATTATAATATTAATTCCACATATACCTAAAATATCACATCACAATAGCATAATAATTTTACTTTTTATATTCATTTTCTTTTATCAAGTTTCTGCAATTAATTTATTAAACTCAAATCGATTTTTTTTAAGATTTATCTTTTCTTTTTCTTATGAATATTTCAATTATAACATAAGCTTTAAACCATAAATCTTAAACTTAACCCTAATCTTAAATCCAAATTACATGTTTTAAATCATTAATATAAATTACTCTTATAAGATCATGTATATAAAAATTAAATTAAATCGCATGTTATTTAGATATTTGATTCTACAAAATCAAATGAACGACTCATAATAGTTTTAATTTTTCAGTTGCTTAAATAAATTAATCCATGTGTATTTCTAACCATATATCATTGTGTACAATTGGTATATTAATGATGAAAGCACATTTGGCCAGTTCGTACTATGTTCTTCACTTTTTTTTACTCCTTCCATAATTAGAAGTCTTGAAATGGGATAGAAGTAGGTAGAGCATCAACTGCATGTCTTCTTTTTTTAGATACACATATGATTTCCAGATTTTTGAAGTTGATAGATATATATACAAGCAAAACCTTCATTGATTTATTTTTTTCTGTCATATTTATCATGTATCTAAATTTAAAAGAAATTTATTCTCCGTAACTTCCAGTGTGTGTCTAACAGAATTAGATACGGATTAATATAGATAGAGATACAGAGAATCCTTGTTTTATAACGATATTGATTGTAACAGATTGTATCAGCCTATATATATAGCATTTTATTAATGAAAGAGTTACCATTTTTAGTCTATCAATTATTCATCTACAACACATAATCAGGCACGCTCTGAGTTAATAGTCAGCTATCACCACAGAAAAAGAAAGAAAAAACCCTAACCCTACAAACTAAGCCTCTCACGCCGGCAACCTCTTCACCACCGCCGATCCTCAACCTCGGCCTCCATCACCACCGATCATCACCAACTCGGTTACTTCCTTCTTTCTCCCAACGATCTTCCTACTTCGTCAAGATTGCTCAACTTCCAACGAAACGCTATAGACGAGCTCCTCCTCAACGTCGTCCAACTTTTGTACCGGTCATACCGAACATAACACCAATCAAGGTAAATTTTCCAAATCGTCTATCTTTAGATCTAGGAATAAAACTGATTTCCTACAAAACCCTAGATCTTAGGATTGTGATTTGTGATTATTGCATATCTATGCCCTAGTTCCTATAGACTTATATCCATAGAATATGAGTCACGGTCCTAAGGGAGTCACGGTTTAGAAAAGAAAAGAAAGAAAGGAAAATTGATCGTATGTGATGGTTAATCACAGTTTTTGGGTGTGGTTTTTGAGCTCTCATTTATTGAATGATCGATTTTGTGACCATATATCATGGATCATGTACTTATTCATTAAAACTTGATGTTATTGACAGTGGTTTTTTGATGGATACGAATAAAATCTCTTTGTATTTTGTAGATGAGTTCGAATGAGTCGGTTAGGCCAGAGTTCGACATCCTTGATCTTCAAGGAAAGGAATACCGTCGTTGGGTCTCCGATGTGGTTAACACATTCATCGGAAAGAGACTCAGCATCACCATTCAACCTGATGGACCATATATTATTCCACCATCATATGAATCAAAAGCTCAATCCCTCATGTTTTTGAGGCGTCATATTCATTTAACTCTCAAGAAGCAATACTTAATGAAAACATATCTCCTGAATTTGTGGGATGCTTTAAAGCAATGCTTCAATAATGTGCATGATAAACAACTTTCTGAGTTGACTGCAAGATAGAAAGCCCTTAGGCTTCTGGATTTTTCAAAGATCCAAGATTACAATCAAGCAATGTTGGATCTGCAGTTTGAATTGAGCTTCTGTGGGGTGAACAAGTCTGAGAAGGACATGATTGAAAAGTCATTGAATACCTTCCCAATCTCTATGATCACTCTTGCTCATCAGTACCGGATTAAGTACGAACAGGGGAGGATTCTTACATTCAGTGATCTCATCAATAGTCTAGCCAAAAAGGATAGGCGTCATGAGATCATACTCAATAATAACTCAAAACCGGTTGTTACTAAAAAGCCAAAGAGTTACCAAACTGGAGGAAAGGCCTGTAAGGACAAAAAGAATGTTCGTTCGAACCTTACAATCATGGCAGACAAGATCCACGGGGTGGGAGATGAGGGTGTAGGCGTGGCCGAGGCCAAGGTCGCAACCAACATCTGACTTGGCATAGAGATCAGAACGTCAACTCTAATAAGAACTAATCTGATTCGAGTAATGATGGGAAATTCACCTGTTACCAGTGTGGTTCAACAAAGAATATGCGCAAGTAGTGTCGTGCTAGCAAAGAAATCCAGAACATCTACAAGAGGCACAAACAATGCTTGGCTCAAGATTCCAACTTTGCTAGAGATTTTGAGATGAATGTTGACACCAATCTCGTGATTGAAGAGGACAAGGAGAAGAACCTAGTTACTCCGAATTTTGAATAGCCTATGTAAAAAGCATTATCTACGTAATAAATTCCAGTTTTTTGTTTATTTTTGGCTTATTTTTCTGCCATTTTTTATACTATTGTCTTGGTTTTTGGATAAGAACATTTATAATGTAACTGTTTAATTGTTGACGAGTAATGGAATTTTCTCTATTTTTTAGTATATGAAAGTGTTGAGAAATGTTATTTTATACCAATTCAGTGTATGATTCGATGATTACATAAACATATGGCATAATGACAAAACGATATAATAAAAAATGAGACATAAATGAGAGGATGTTATTTTGATCTCGGTGGGATTTCGATCCATCGAGGACTTGTTCTTCAATCCATCAAAGGTATCCCACGGATCGTTTTCTAAGATTTTTGAACCATCAAAAATGTACTTCGATCCATCAACTAACATGGAAGATATATCCATAAGAACGCGTGCATTATTTGTTCTACGCGAGATTTCTTTGTTCTCTGACATCATAAGAGGTTCTGAGGTGTCCCCTAGACATGTCAGTTGTGATTCAAGGACATAACTATAGTCAGAAACAATCTCATGTGAATGATTCACAATGTTGATGATGAATGGATCATTTTGTGCCTCGATGACCTGCCTTTTAATCGATGGCTCATCGGTGAATTTTCTTGGACTCCCTCTTTTCCTGGCGGGAGCCGAGGCAGACGCAACACCTTCCACATAGGCAGGAGGAACGTTTCCTTGCCCGGTGTTGGTACTAACCAATCCCTTTTTCAGAATTTTCAACCTTGCAGATACATTTGCAGCAGGTATATCCGATCTCGTCACTTTAGCGATATCAATAAAAGAGTCAAGCATAAAGTCTGCTACTTTCTGAAGATCAAGCAGTCTTTGCACTTTTATCTCACTCTGAGATGTGCAGGGATCCTGATGAGACATAGTGGGATTAGACCACGTCAATTCCTGACGTTGAACCGGAATAGATACATTCCTTCCTCCTCCTAAAGTCAAGAAGTATGTCTCATCGAAGTGACAATCTGTAAATCTTGCAGTAAAGAGATCTTCTGTCGAAGGTTCAAGATAGCGGACTATCGTTAGAGCTTCATAGCCAACATAAGGCCTAATCTTCATCGATGACCCATTTTAGTGTGTTGTAGAGGCGCAATAGGCACATATATTGCACAACGAAAAATGCGTAGATATGAAATGTCAGGCTCATATCCAGTTACCAACTGGTGCACACTGAATGGTTAGTGTTCTACGTGTCAAAAATGAATAAGCATTGTTGTGTATAACACTACATAACCCCACGCGGATACCGATAAGTTTGTGTGCATTACCAACGCACGAGACAGGATTGAGAGGAGTAGTCTCATCCCCCCCCCCCATCAAAAGTGATGGATTGAGTTATTCTCACATGCTTCTTCGCTCTGAAGAATGGATGACCATAAGTATTTTTCAATATTTTGATCATTATGTCATGATCTGGATGTCCCAGTCGAAAATGTAAAAGCTCATATGATTCCGAGTTACACAAAGTCGTATGAGTCATGATATTGAATTCTCAGATCCGAACTGTAGTTAGATATAGACCACTACGAATAGCTGAAAACTTCTTTAGAATGCGCTTGCGACCATATTCAATGATCTACGCATTTTATGCTTGATTATTAATCACTTTCTCTCTATATTTAGTTTTGTTTTGTGCTTAGTAAATATGTTTTTAACTTACTTTATGTTTGTAGGTAGAAATAAAGGAGGAATCCGTGAAGGAGGCAGAAATGAGCTCAAAACCTACTAAGGAGGAAGTTCCTAAAATGAGGAGGAAAGATGAAGAAGAATGGGCCACGATTTATAAAGAATGGATCAAAGATCACTAAGATGGGTCAAGACCATGCTCATGTGTCCAAGAAGGTCCAAGATCATGTCAAGATTCACCCACAAAGAAGCCCAAAAGAAGAAAATGGATCAAAAGCTAGAAATCAGGAAATCTGCCTGTGCAGATCAGCCCATTTCAAAAGGCCACTGTGAACAGATACGGATGAATCTAGACGCGATTAGCATATGGTTGGAAAGATATAGAAGTCTAGTTTCCAACGCAACTGGAATTACACAATTTGGATTCCTAGAACGAGAGATATTCCTGTTTTTGTGGAGAAGGGTCAGGTTACCCGGGTGGACTAGTTAGAGTCCTAGAAGGAGTCGAACTAGGCTTTCCTTCTCCTATATAAAGGGGAGCTCGGCCTCAAAGCAAGGGATCTCTCAATTTACTAGCAAAAGCTCTGCCAAAACACTTTCCCTCTCTTCCCAAAGCCGAAGGTCTACAAGGATCCGCCTCCTCCATCGTCACAAATCGTTTCCATCACCGACGCAACTCGAAGGCAAATTCCTTGAGGGCTCTGTGCATCCATCTCCATTGAAGGGTTGTCGCATAACTCTTGTAGAGGGAAAATTCCCTTACAAAAAAGTGTAACATGATTCCTTCTACTATTTCCTTGTATTTATCTTCGGTTTTTGATAGATTTGATGATTGTATTTTGGTTAAACACTCTTCGAATATGTTGTGTAATCTAACCTTGTGTTTATTTCTTTTAGCAAAGCATGTGTGCTTAATGCATCAACTTAGTCGAAGGCAAATTCCTTGTCAAGTTGATAGATATGTCATAGGGCAAATTCCCGAAGCATGAAAACGAATCACATGTGAGCTAAAAACTTAGATACTTTTAGGTTGCATATAATATGACTTAGTGTAAAGAGTTGAGTGAAAAATTGAGATGATCACATGTAAATAGTAGATTTAGGTTCTATCTTGTAGGAAAATTAGTAAAAACAAACCTTGCACCCCCATAAACTAAACCTAGCATAGTTATGCATGCACCCTCAATCCCCGGTTAAGAACGATCCCTACTTATCAATGCTACATCAACAAAGAAGGGTTTTAATTGTATTCGTGTTTGATTAAGTGTTTAATTAAATGCTTGAAAAGATGTGAATCATTCAACATAGATGATACACAATAATTCTTGTCCATTCTCATAATATGTTTCCATGTGGAAACCTTTGGCGCGAATATCCTTGAAACTTAGCAAGGTTCGATTGGCCTTTGGCGCGTATAAGGCTTCAGCGATAAACAATCTTGTACCATGAGGCAGCAAAATTTTTGCTGAACCACGCCCTTGAATAACTAGCGTTGCACCTATCATGGTAGTCACTGAGGATTTGTATAGAAAAAGATCCACAAATAGTTGCATATTCAGCATAATGGTATAAGTAGTACCACTATCTGCAAGACACTCAATCTCACCTTGAAACATCTACAAAAGCAATATAAATAAATGAATCTTTGAACTAAAGACCAGGCGAACACTTTAAGTAAAAACTTAAAGATTTGAATATGGATGTGACCATTGTTGAGTGCTAATATGATACGACAGAAACCGATATAAAATACATCAAAAACATGATAATCTGGGTAGCACCTTCGATGGAACGAAGTACAAATTTTTGATGGATAAATAAACTCATAATTGCTAAACCCTTGACTGATATATTGAAAACAACTTTCATTGGACATCTAAGTCTGAATTAGCTTTTAAGAAGTTGAAAGTGGCCCTGACTACTACTCTTGTGTTAGCATTGTCAGATTTTAGCAAGGAGTTTGTGGTTGAGACAGATGCTTCTGGGCAGGGAATACGAGACGTGCTATCTCAAAAGGGACATCTTATATCTTATCTCAGTAAGACTTTGTCTGCTAGACAGAGATCTTATTTAGTGTATGATCAGGAAATGATTGTAGTGGTATATGCAGTGCAAACTTTAAGGCCTTACTTATTGGGAAATCATTTTACTATTGTCACTGATCACAGGACCATTCAACATTTCTTAATTCAGAGAATATCCACACCTCTGCAACACAAATGGCTAATCAAGCTGATTGGGTATGATTATTCAGTGTATTATAGAGCAGGAATGAATAATGCAGCTCTTGATGCTTTGTTAAGAAAGATGGAGTTGTGTACAATGCAGTGTACTGTGCAAGCCATTTCAACCCATATATGCACTTTTATATAAAACATCTAGGCAGCTACTATGAATGATGAGGAGACCAGTAAAATCATAGAATCTGTGGAAAATGGCACCTCCAAAAATAACATGTTTGAGATGCATCAGGGGGTTCTGAGGTACAAAAAGAGATTTTGTGTTCCTCAATGAAATAGTTGGAGACTAAAGGTGATGGAGGAATTTCATGAAGGCAAAGAGGGAAGGCATGCAGGGTTTTTGAGAAATTATAAGAGGGTGTCAAGAAGTTTTAATTGGCCTTGAATGAAGAAAGATGTAAAACAAATTGTAGCTGAGTGCCCAATATTTCAAAAGATACACTACGAAGCTATCAAACCTCCTGGATTGCTGCAGCCACTACCTATACATGAGATTGCTTGATCTGAAATTTCTATGGATTTCATTGAAGGGTTGCCACCTCATGAAGGTAAATCAGTGATTCTTGTAGTGGTGGATAGGCTTACTAAGTATGTTCATTTTATGGGTCTGAAGCATCCCTACATAGCTAAGGTAGTGGCAGAAGTGTTCTTACAAAATGTGTATAAGCTACATGGAGTACGCCAAAAGATAGTTAGTGATAGGGATACTATCTTTCTCATCTTATTTTGGGAACACTTTTGAAAAATGCAGGGCACTAAGTTGTGTAAGAGTACTGCCTATCACCCCCAGAGTGATGGACAAACTGAATGTTTGAATAAGTTGCTTGAACAATTTTTGAGGTGTATGACATGTGAAGGTCACAACAATTGGGTGTCACAGCTACCTTGGGCAGAGTTTCGGTACAACATCTCATACCATTCATCCATCAAGATGAGTCCTTTTGAGACTTTGTATGGGTATTCCCCTCCGAAGATTTAAAAATACCTGCCTAATTCAAAGTTAGAGCAGTGGATCAAGATTTAATTACTAGAGATAAGTTACTAAAGAATCTCAAGAGTAACATGTTAGCAGCTCAGAACAGAATGAAGAACTATGAGGACAAGCACAGAACTAAAAGAGTATTTGAGGTTGGAGATATGGTTTATTTGAAACTGAGGCCTTATAGTCAGAAGAGTGTGGAGAAAAGGTCATTTCAAAAGCTGGCAACTAGATATTATGGTCCTTTTGAGGTCATGGAAAAAATTGAAACTGTGGCTTATAGGTTGAAATTACCACATGCTTCTAGGATTCATCTAGTATTCCATGTTTCATTGTTAAAGAAGAATATAGGTAATGCTACTGAGCCACAATCTCACCTCCCACCTGTGTTAGATCCAGCCAATCCAAGATGATACCCTGCAAAGATTTTGGATAGAACCATAGTTAAGGTAAAAAATATGCCTCAAACTAGATGGTTAGTCCAGTGGTTAGGAGCTGCAGAAGATGATGCTACTTGGGAGGTAGCTGAAAAAATCAAGCAGAGGTATCCAGATTTCAAAGGTGAAGAAGATTTGGAGCATCCCAAGAGAATCAGGGTCCAGTTTAAGCAGGGCAGAGTTGTTGTGATCCCAAACACTGAAGGCTTATAATGAAAACAATGTCATTGTGGTGTTAGTGTTCATTTAACGACCATTGACATCTCTACCGCCCACTTTGGGACATGTGGTGCAGGAGGACCCGTTAGTTTGTATTTTTGTTAGGTTACCGTTGTATATAAACCCCCTTTTACAACAATAATGGATATCGAAGAATTTGCCAACTTATTTTCTATTTTTCCTAAAGCTTATCTTTCAAATCTTGTCTTTTAGTATAGAACCCTAGTTTCCTGCATACATCATTAAAGGAAGCTCAGGCGAACCAAAGTGTGGCAGCTCAAGTAGAGGCCAAAGAAAATGGAGCTCAACATCAAGCAAATCTGACCGCAACGGGATAAGTAGAAAGTTGTGCACACGATGACGAGGACGGCGAGTCAGTGACGAGATGTCAAGGCCAAGTAGATCTAAAATTAGATGAGACAAAGGCCAGGTGAACAAAGAGATGAGAGAGGCGTGAGCTCAGGTGTGTCGGTGCGTGTAGAAGAATTAGGAATATGGGAGAAGAGTTGGGAATATAGGTTAAGGAACCACTAGAATTATTTTGGCTTCAGATATAGGATTTGAGAGAGAGAGAGATAGAGAGAGAGAGAGAGAGAGAGAGAGAGAGAGAGAGAGAGAGAGAGAGAGAGTTATGAACTGTGGGTTCTCTGAGTAGACAATGGTGTTTAATTTAAGCATCTTTAAGAAAAATCGAAGCATGTGCACTTTGGTTTATCTGTGGGACTACTTCACATTCCATAAGGAAATCTGTCTTAATATTACCTATGTGGATTCTCTGAGTAGACAATGGTGTTTAATTTAAGCATCTTTAAGTAAAATCGAAGCATGTGCACTTTGGTTTATCTGTGGGACTACTTCACATTCCATACGAAAATCTGTCTTAATATTACCTCGATATCACCAGTCGCTCCATTTAATCTAATGAATGTGGATGTTCCAATTATAATCCACACAGATATTAGTGTAAGCATTTGACACAAATATCTGTGATTTCTCTCAAATGACACAGATATGTGTCACTATGATCTGGTTTTTAACTTTTAAGTTATAATTCACACGAATATCTGTGTGATATACCCCTATAAGTTTCCCACAAATATCTCACATCAATTTTGATAAGTTGGCTGTCGGTTATAAACTCATGTCTTACACATTTTCGTGTACACATTTCACACAGATATGTGTTACTAAAATAATCTTCACAGATAATTGTAGTTAGTAACTGGTTCACGGATACTTTCTGTGTCATTAACAATCACACAAAAATGTGTGAATATTAAATATATTTTGAGCATAGAATTTGTTACAAAGTCAATTAGGACAGATTTTCGTCACTTGTTATAAACATTTTTTTATGTGGGTCTAAATATACTTATAGTACACATATCTATATCATTTACTTGTTGTTACAGATATCCGTGAGTTTGAAAAATTCTGTAAGCTTAAATTCTGTGTGGATTAATGTTTTTTCATAGTAGTGATGTAAGCATGCATGCATACAATTAAGTGATACAACTAATTAATATAAATTGCAGAGTGGAAATAAGCGAGTACATAAAACACCTCATTGGGGTGAAGGACAAGCTATTCGAATTGTTATCGGAATCTTTAGGCCTTAGTAGTGATCACCTAACAAACATGGGGTACGGTGCTTCAAGTTGCTGTCATTGGGATGCCATTACTACCCGATATGCCCAGAGCCTGACTTGACTCTAGGTATAACCAGGCATGCGGATAGCTCGTTTATCACTTTGCTTGTTCAAAATGGTGTTGGGGGCCTCCAAGTTCTTCATCAGAATGTTTGGTTTGACGTGCCTCCAGTGGAAGGAGCTTTGTGTCACGGACCTAACCGAATGGTCACCACACGAGGTCCATGCGGCGTTCCCCACCAAGAAGCCAGCCTTATCCAAAGGGGCAATCGACTGGTTTCGTCCTGTCTCGGGCTCATCAGGGGATCGGCTCCAGACCCCGACCAGTTTGTGTAGGGATGGCCTAATCCCTTCTTCAGCGTCAAGTCCTCGACTAGCGACAAGCTCCTCGAACTTAACCGAGTCGGCCTGCCTGAACTCCGAAGGGCAGCACATATACTCCCACACAGACTCTGGCCGTGGAGCAATCCCACATATGCATTAAGCACAAAGAACCAGCAACGCCCACGATAGACACTCCCGAGCGCGGGACGTGACACTCTCCCCCACCCAATCAAGGTGTACGTCCTCGTACACGGCACCCCCGCGGCACCATGCCCAAATACACGAGAGACGAAGGGAGACTCCCCAAGATCGCCTAACATAGCTCCGCGTCAGATTCAATCCGGATCTCCACTCAGAGGTTCCCTGCCTACTCAACCCCATCCACGGGGGACACCTTGTCTGTGAGCGCTTGGCGAACAACAGATGATCTGATCCTCCCCTACAGAGGTTCCCTGCCTACTCGACCCCATCCACGGGATCCCACCCACGGGACACATTGTGTGTGAGCGCTTGGCGAAACAACGGACGCATATGCTGAGGCGGCTCTGATACCACTTGTCACGGACCTAACCGAATGGCCACCACACGAGGTCCATGCGGCGCTCCCCACCAAGGAGCTAGCCTTATCCAAAGGGGCAATCGACTGGTTTCGCCCTGCCTCGGGCTCATCAGGGGATCGGCTCCAGACCCCGACCAGTTTGTGTAGGGATGGCCTAATCCCTTCTTCAGCGTCAAGTCCTCGACTAGCGACAAGCTCCTCGAACTTAACCGAGTCGGCCTGCCTGAACTCCGAAGGGCAGCACATATACTCCCACACAGACTCTGGCCGTGGAGCAATCCCACATATGCATTAAGCACAAAGAACCAACAACGCCCACGATAGACACTCCCGAACGCGGGACGTGACATTTGGTTGTAAATCTTGGCGACTGGATGCAGCTGTGTATATAATAATTGATCGAAGTTAATACGTTTTCTTGTGTTTCAAGCTTTGGTTTACTTTGTATAGATTATTAGCAATGACAAGTACAAGAGTGTGGAGCACAGAGTACCGGCAACAAGGTCCGTCGAGCCCCGTACATCAGTGGCTTGTTTTTTCATTACCAAGGACTTCTCCAAACCATATGGACCGATCAAGGAGCTCATATCAGAAACGAATCCTCCAATTTACAAGGACATCAAATTTGGAGACTACGCAGCTTATCGTAAAATCAAGGGACAAGATGGTAGCTCTGTGCTTCCTCTTTCTCGCCTACAACAATGATCCTCTCCTGCACACTCTGCACTGGCATGGTGACAGTTATATCTGATTATGCAGCTATATATATATATATATAGATATATAGATATATCGATCTGTATGCTTGTATTCGATCAATTTCAGCTTCTTCATATGTACGTTGTGACAATTAATTGAGTGAATAAGTTTCTCGCATACACTGAGTGTATGCACAATAATGTACGAACGGCCATGTTTATAATTGTATAGAGTATAGACTAGATCCTAAAAGATATTGTACCGATGTACGTAGTTCATAAATTAGTGTAATTAAGCTAGCCAGCTAGTCACCAACCAGCAACAACAGATTATATAAAGACCCCCAGCTGTGTGAAGGGTGGCTAGTAGATTATAAATTATATAAAGACCCCCAGTGTTACTGATCACTGCTGTCTAACAGATTATAAATTATATAGTTGCTAGAGTCGCACACTTTCCTTGAATGAATCTTGGCTCGTAGAAACTTTACGTTATATATCATATACTAGTTCATCTTAGTCGATCACCTACCTTGAACCACACCATTGAGAACCGTACCAACATCCCCGAGCATAGGACGCGAAGATGGAAGCTGTGGATCATAGCGAGGCAGAGAAGAGAGTGAAAGAATCTGATGAAAGCAAAGCTGGCATGAAAGGAATCTTAGACTCAGGGACGACCAAGATCCCAACCATGTGTTGGAAATATTTTTAAATTATAAAGGTATATACGAAGAGGTGTATCTGTTGATGTGTTGAAAGGGTGCTGGTTGTCGATGAACATGACTTTGTGAATTGAAACAATTGCAAGGGAAGGATGCAACCTTTGAAAAGGTACATCATATCAATTCAAAAGTAGTTTGCTCTTATAAATAGGCATGTTTTTGTACATATCAGCAATTAAATCTTTCGATCATTCTTCTTCCATCAATCATACCATTAGTTCTTTTTAGTTTTTAGTCAAATAAAATCTGAAAACTATAATACCGTAATTATAATTTTAAATTTGAGCTTCTTGTAAAATCTTTAATCGAGTGTTAGGTTGATCTTAGTTAGTGTAAACTGACGATCAACAATAACAAGTTGTTATGCTTCATTGTATCCTAAAAGCTTATTTGATTATTAGGAAAGGATAAACATTTAAGTATTTTTGAAGCATTTTTCCTTCTCTTGCTATACCCACAAACACAAAATATCCAACAATCTTTAGACTTTATATTCTATGGCAACTGTGAAGGAAAACGAAAGCTATTTTTATACAATGAAGCTTGATTAATTTGATAGAGAATATTTCTGAAAATAGAAAAAGAAGACTCACGTCACGCTTACATGCCTAAAGATAGTTTACGTACTTACAACACCAAGACCCGAAAAAATTAAAGATGAGATATTATCCATGAAACAAGTACGAGACAAATGGGATCAAGATGACGAACAATGTAAGTACTACATATACAATTCTTTATGTGATGAGTTAGTTTTTCACTTCAAAGATAATGAGATGTCAAAGGAATTATGAGATGCATTGGAGGAACAATACATTTCTACAGATCCTACAAGCAAGACCTTTCTAATTTATAAAATTTTCAAATATGAAATGGTAGATACAAAATCTGTCGTTGAGCAATATCGTGAAATCATTCATATACTTCACTTGCTCACTCAACTTGCTATGCATATAGATTCACTTATCAGTATTCTTGTAAATATGAAGAAGCTCCCTTCTTCATGGAAAGACTTCAAAAGAAGTATGATACATAAGTTGGAAGACTTGACCATAGAAAAATTGGGTCATAAACTTCAATACGAAGAGGAATATAGAATAACATATAAAAGGTTGAACGATTTTCTTCATATAAGAAATGAGGATGAGGATGATGATGAGAAAATTGATGATTCTTTTTTTATTAATAATGATTTGATTGTTGGTGGATCTGATCAATTCAAAAACAATCATGGAAATATAAATAGAAAGATTCAATGGAATAAGGATCATTCAAGTCAAACTTCAAATAAGAAGAAAGTAAATTTTTTTCTACTCCAAGAAACGTGGTCACATAATGAGATATTGTCGTATTGTCAAGAATCGTCAAAGGGGATTTAACTCCAAGAAGAAACTAGTGGCAATAGTATCTGAAGTGGTGAATGCACTCTGAGAAGACTAAAGTTCTTTCATGAACTTTACAAACGTTCCGGTGAGTAAGAATGATACATTGATATGTATTATGTTATAAAAAATGCTACATATATTTTAATATATTTATCTTTAATTTTATATCTTCATTTGTTACATTTGTTTGGTTTGATTTTCGGTGTGTTTCCCATTCAAACCCAATATGCTGATTATATCATAATTTATGTTGTTGCATGCTCATAACGAGTTCAAATTTATATGTACGGCTTATGCATATATATATATATATAGGTAATATGATTTTGTATATATGCATGCACTTCATTGAATCTTCCTTTATGCTGTGACAAAATAGAGATTTAAAGGCATATTTAAGTTGGAATTTAATTAAGATATTCCAACTAGCTAGTTGTTTTATGAATATCGGGAAATGCAAGCTTGATAAAAAAAGGTATATGAATTTGATTTTATTGCATGATATTCATTTATAAACAAGCATCAAGTTTGATGACTTCTACAGTTTGTGGATTATGAAATTCTCAATTTAATAATAACTATTTATATCATCTAGAAGATATGGGTTTAACGAATACTAGTTAATGTCAAAAGGAAATCAATGCACATGTTATAAAAATAGACGGATCCTAAGGATAAGAATATGATATTTTTTTCTTTGATAGTCGTAACTATCAAAAGCTTCTTACTAGCTAGATATATAAAGGTAAGAAGAATATACCGGTTTGAGACATAACTATGTAAGACAATTTAAAATGACGATGTGAACCGTTGAATATAAAAAGTTATGGATAGTAACTGTAATAACTAATTAACAAAATGACTTACATATTTTAAAATCTGCAAGGATTTGATGGGTGATACATCAAATGGGATGTGGAAGTCCAAACTTTTAATCATCAATGATGGAAACTCAACTCAACGCTTGAAACATCTTGTCCTTGAGTTCAATGAGCAAAGTACATCATATGTAGTGATTGCAAGCACTTAAGTAAACTTAACAAGCATATAATTTTATTATATGTTTGTATCCATCCAAAGGTCAAAGTGCTTGAGAACATGTAATGAACGGTGGAGGTTGAGTTATAATTAAAACTCTTAATAAGCATGACTGAAAGTACTTTAGTTACATAGATACTTCATACTTACCTATACGAGTGTAGAAAGTGGTGCCGCCTTTTATGCGACTTTGGCTAGTTTCTAGAGCACTCGTGAAAAGGATACAGACGCAACGTCAATCCACACATCAGCTTTTAGAACACTCGAAAGAAGTAGAAAACTAGTGTGAAATGTGTCCGGTTAAATCACAATAAGATCGCAAGTTCAAAGCAAAACTACTTAGCCATCTTGATTTAATTTTGATATGTTCTCACTAAGCTAAGGTTCAAGCCCACAAGACACCTTAGTTTATGTGCTACATTTTCCGAGAATATACTCAAGGAATTTTTATCTATTTTTTAAAATGCTTTCAAAATAAATTTTGATATAAAAGTACTTTTATATTTTGAAAATAAGGAGTATTGTTGAAAATATTTTCAAATTATAAAGGTAGATATAAAGAGGTGTATATGTTGATATGTTAAAAAGGTGTTAGTTGTCAATCAACATGACTCGTGAATTGAAACAATTGCAACCGAATGGATGCAACATTTGAAAGGGTGCATCACATTAATTCAAAAACTATGTTTGCTCCTATAAATAAAAGTAGTGCACGGCCTATTTTGCACATATCAACAATTAAGTCTTTCAATCACTCTTCTTCCATCAATCATACTATTAATCCTTCTTAGTTTTCAGTCAAATAAAATTTGAAAATTATAATACCGCGGTTATAGTTTTTGGTAACCTTGAGTCTCTTATAAAAATTTTAATCGAGTGTTAGGTTGATTTTCATTAGTACAAACCGACGATCAACAATAGCAAATTATTTTTAAATACGTACTTGGTGCAGATTTACCATCGTTTTCATATCCAACATTCTTACATACAAGTTCCTTCTTGAAATGCCTAATATTCTACTAATTCTAGACCGCTTTATTGTATCCTAAAAGTTTATTTGATTATTTCATCTTGCACACTAAGTAGTGGGGCAAATAAAATATAAAGGAAAGCGTAAATCTTTATGTGTCTTTGAAGCGTTTTTCCTTCTCTTGTCATGCCCACAAACACAAAATATCTAAGACCATGTTCATCCACCCTTCAGAGAATTTACAGCAAAGAAACATCGCCTATGATCTCCAAGTTCCAGTGATTGATTTGCAAGGTCTCTGTGGGCTCCCTGAGAGGCGAAAAGAAATCGTCGATAAGATGAGTAAAGCTGCCCGAGTATGGGGATTCTTTCAGATTATCAACCATGGAATTCCACTATGTGTCATCGAAGAGGTGCTTAGAGGTGTTCGAGGATTTCATGATCAGTCACAGGAAGACAAGGTGGAGTGGTACTCTAACGATTTCACCCGCACGAAAAACTTTTGCGGTAATGGTAATTTGAGTGCGTTGACTCTGGCTGATTGGAAGGACAATTTTTCCTGCAATTTCATAGAAGACCAATCTTTATTCAAACCAGCATTGCCTTAAGTTTGTGGGTGAGTAATTAAACTAGACTAGTTAGGGACTTATATATTTTGGTTGACATGTAGCATGTAATTCGATCTAGTTTGATTTTTTTTTAAGGATTATTGATGAAAGTGGTAGAATACAAGGACCCAATGTTATGTTTTGGACAGATAGAAACGAAATTTCTAAAATAATCTACATTAGAAAAATTCAAACAAGTATCTAACATAATTAGACGATTTAGATATCGGACAAACAGTAAAAATTCAAAGTTGCACACCTTATCTAAATGTACCTCAAACTACAACAAAGTGAGTTGTTACTTCTCTGCCTTAGCCCTAATCAAAGCTACTGAATCCATATGAACCTTCTTCTTTTTTAGACTATTGTGTTGGAGTCCCTCGACGCCCCTCCTTCGGGCCATGATTTTCATCCTCAAACGGTCCAGGCTACTCTCTCTTCCTGGACCTCTACTTTCCACCACAAGGTGCTCCATACGATAGTAGAGCACCATGAGTTGAACGTCATTCTTGTCAGACGTGAGAAGCCAAACCTTTTGATGTAGGTCCTCCTCTATGAGGAACCTGCATGATTGGCCCTTGCTCATGTATAAGAACTTGAGAAAGTACATTCTTCCCCACAACAATCTGCATGGCCACCAGTTGACAATTTTCTGTCCCCGAAGCACGTACCTTGCATGTTCCCCACGTGGTCACTATGTACAACACCTTTCTTGGGCACTCCTGTTGCAAAAATTTGGTCCTCTTGCATCACCACCATGCCAGCTGTTGCCTTGGCCTATACCGCATGCAAAAAGTCCGCCATACACCCCCTTGGCCCACAAAAAAGCCCGACAACTATCAGTCACCGATGCACTCGTCGCCGCACTACTCGAAATCACCGCACATCTAGAATGTTATTAGCACTTTTTTTAGATGGTCGATAGTTATGCTTATGTGGTACTGTGGTAGGCATTACAAGAATTCGCCAAATTACCTAGCTTGATAAAACGAAGCCCAGGAGTAACAGTACAGTTATCACTGACTACGAACAACATCTAAACTAGCAAACAAAAGTAAAGAGAGGACTGTCAAAAATCAATATGCTCCATCCTTAACTAGCTAGGTATCATCTCTACTGAATCAACCTTAGACATAACTTCTCTGCGTCTATCCCCACCAGAAGCAGCTCTGGTTTCTTCTTAGATCGAAGACTCCGTCTTGTTGACAGCCAAGTGCGCTCCAAGATTTGTAGAAGGTCATTATGGCTTTTCTTCATGCAACCTGCAACGACCTTCACTAACACCAAGCCCTGTATTCCTTATCCCAGCCTAAACAACTTGCATTAAACACAAGGCGCCCCATACCGCGCATGAGGCACTTCCTTTAGCGGATGTGGAAAGGGAGGAGAAGACCATGCCACTTCCATGAGCTGTGAAACACACGAACCTGACCCAGCCAGAACTATCTCTAGGTCCTATACAATTATCCCAGAAGGATTTGAGACTCGCACTTGTTGCTCGACATGTACCTGAGAATGACAACAAAACCTGCAGGGTTGGCCTCAATGGGAGGGTTCCTCTGCATGTCGGTCATATGTCATGGCATACCTGAATGAGACACATCCAACTCCACCTCTACCTACATTCTTTGTGGCCTACTGCCTGGCGCCGACACTGAGTCATATGTAACAGAAGGCATCGTCGCCTCCAACATCAGCTAACTCTCATTCACTACCTCCAACACTGAATCCCTACTAGAATCAGGAGCCGAAACACCAAACTGATGTACCAACTCAAGCAAACGCACCATAGAACCACCCAAAGCACCATCATAACTCATAGAAACCCCACCAACTAGACCCGATTTCCAGCCTTATCCCACAACCGCGGAGACTTCGTGGCTACCACCGCAACAACCTTTATACATACTCAAACGATGCCAGTGGCCTCCACCCAAACCAGCATCCCTCGGGCCCCTACCAACCCGAATGATAAATCGACCATCACTACCACATTCTCACTCATTACCGGCGATTTTTGAAAAAACAAGGCCGGCGACCGGAAAAGTCGCCGGTAATGATCATCATTGCCGGCGACTTGCTCCGTCGCCGTTAATGTGTCCGAAAAGTCGCCGGTAATGTGTCCAACCATTACCGGCGACCTACTCCGTCACCGGCAATGATTGGCCAACCATTGCCGGCGAAATTCCGGCTGGAAAATCGCCGACAATGGTTGGCCAATCATTGCCGGCAACGGAGTAGGTCACCGGCAATGTTTTGACACATTTCCGGCGACTTTTCGCCGGAATTTCGCCGGCAATACCTCTTATATTAGATGCAGATCGCAGCAGCTCATTCATTTGGATCGAAAAAAATCTGGTGAAATCGAAAGAAGGAAAACGCTCTGAAATCGATCCTTCGGTATTGTCAAAATTAAGGCGCGCGTCGAAAACTTGATCACGTACTCGGGAAGCTATATATATATAGGTACGTATATATATATACGTATATGTGTATGTATATATATATATATGTGTGTTGATCGATTTAATTAGATCGATATATATATATATATATGCATGTGTTGATTTAGAGTTGAATTGAGATATCGCGTCGATTCTTGGTTTGATACGCAAATAGAGTGACTATATTGTTGCTTTCGAGTGATTGACTGTTGATTTTGAGTGGATTTGAGATTATTTCGATGAAAATATGTTAATTTGTGTATATATATATATATGGATCGATATAAAATGATTTTGTGAATATTAATTGTTAATATGTCTATATATATATATACAGGTATGTTAATTTGTAATTGTGAATTGTTGGTGTATATATATATATATTTTTTTTTTTAATTTATATGCATGCATGGGTCGACTTTTGTTAATTAATCTGATGAATTCGAATGTAATTAATGATGATTTATTTTATAATTAGTAGTGAATGTGTATATATATAGTACGTAATATTGTTAGAATTTTCAGGATGGACAAGAGTTGGATGAGCCTCGAAAGATGGGATGTGAGATATCACCAGGGAATTAGGAGTTTTGTGAATTTTGTGAAGGCTAATTGTGGAGACACTACACTTCATTATTGCCCGTGTAAAGAATGTAAGTGTCGCAGCGATCGATTTTGTTTTCCCATTGATAAAGTCCAGAAGCACCTGAGTAAATATGGGTTTTGGAATAAGTACACTTGTTGGATTTATCACGGTGAAACATCGTTAGCGGGTCCGCATGATCATGGACAATTTGGTGAGAGGGCCAGTCCACGCTATGATCATGGACATTTTGCTGAGAGGGGCAGTCCATCCTATGATCCAACATCGATGTTAATCAATGATATGTTTGCTCATGAGAGCGGTGTATTTGCTGATGAAGCACCAAATGTCCCTCCCGTCGTTGAGGGTTTCCCCCATATTGAGCCAGTCGAGCCATTACCTGGAGCTCATGTCAACACAAGCGGTATGGACAAGTACAACAACCTGATTGCATTGCAACAGACTCCGTTGTACGACGGTTGTAGTAAGACTGTTATTGAAAGTGTGATGGGAGTGATGCAGCTCAAAATGGAGAACAAAATGTCTGTCAAAGCTGTTGATTCTTGGCTTAAGTGGACTGCTTCGCTACTGCCACCTGGTCATCATCTTCCTACCACTCATCATAAGGTGCGACATATCTTGAAAGATCTTGGGCTTTCCTACATCAAAATCCATGCATGCAGATATGATTGTATTCTCTTCTGGGGAAAAGATCTTGAAGACCTTGAAGCCTGCCCGGTATGTTTTACAGAAAGGTATAAGTTGACTCCTGTAGGCAACAAGAAAGCTGTGAAGATACTTCGATATTTCCCGCTTATTGATAGGCTGGAGCGGTTGTTCATGTGTGCTTTCACGACCGAAGCTATGAGATGGTGGGCTGAGAGGAATTTGCCTGACGATGACACCCTTATACACCCTTCCGACGGAGAGGCTTGGAAGCACATGGTCAGGGAGTTTGATCATTTTGCAGCAGAGGTCCGAAATGTTTGGCTAGGGCTCTCATCTGACGGATTCAACCCTTTTGGCAACATGAGTCTTCAATACAGTATATGACCAGTTATTTTGGTACCATACAACATTCCACCATGGATGTGCATGAAGAAGGAATACAATATGCTCACTCAGTTAATTCCGGGCCCGGGTGTGACGACCCGGACCAGAATCAGAAGTATAATTAGCTCAATTCGCGAGTTAGCGTATCGACGTGGATTTCCGATAGCGGACTTACTCGCTAGGGTTCTGTTAACGACTAAATTATTGGCCGAGAATTGGAGCTGGATCTCTTCTCGAGAGTCGTTCTATATGTGATTACGAGTTCGTGGGCGGTTCCGGATCGTTATTTGGACAACCGAAGAATTAGTTATGAATATTTGAAGTCTAGATTTAAATGGTGGGCCACTTATCGACTAAATTATCGGACGGGAATTTGGTTTCGGTTT
This sequence comes from Geum urbanum, assembly GCA_946800695.1. Classification (NCBI taxonomy): domain Eukaryota; kingdom Viridiplantae; phylum Streptophyta; class Magnoliopsida; order Rosales; family Rosaceae; genus Geum; species Geum urbanum. The sequence goes on along the minus strand of OX327002.1, from coordinate 48,178,340 downwards.
CTTCACGGAAGTTGTTCGGAATTTAGTTTCGAGTTTGTGGGAACTTCCGGAGCATAATTTGGAGTTACGAGGAATTAGTTGCGAATATTTCCGTTTGTTGGTTATTTAGTCGATTTAATGTGTGTTGCTTTAAAGGGTTGACTTTTTATCCGTTTGGCCGATGTGTTTGACTTTGGGTGATTATTGAAGATCATGTTGAGTCGAGTTTGTGGCCGCGAGAATTTTCGGAATCGGAATTACGACGAGAGAGTTACGCGTGTTTGAAGTTTGTCGAAATGGATAAACATGAAGTTTCCTAATCGGGAAAGGCTATAAATAGCAGGTTGCCATTTTGGGACAAGTCAAACATTTCCTATTCGGTTGTTGACCGAGTTGACTCGGTCAACTCGGTGGTGAGAGAAGGAGGCCGACGTGCTTGACGGTGACTCCACGGCGGCGTTTGATTCCGGCCATCCCGTGGGACGGGGTTGGTCCCGTTCGAAGCGCCTCAGCTTCCTTGTCCTTTCCCCGGCCACCGTTCAAGGCGAGACTCGCCGGAAATGGAAGGAAATCCGGCCAAAAATGGAGGGAAAACTTTGTGATTCGGGTTCTTGGTTTCGGGCCGATTCGAGCTGAACTTTGGGGTGGGCTTTGTAGCCCTCATCACCATGATGCTTCCCTGTAAGTTTCGTGTTCCAATTCGATTTGTGGAAGGAGAATTTTGGGATTGAAATTTGTGTGTTCATTCGGTTTTTCATGAAATTGACCATGTTAGAGTGAGAATTGGACTTCGGTGCAGTTGACAAAGTTGCTCAGTGGGCGATTTGGAGTGGAACAAGGGTGGCTCCGCCGGAAAATTCTTCGGCCGGCGGCGCCGCCGCCGTGGACGGCGGTCAACGGTCAACGGGTTGACTTTTTGACTTTCGGCAAGTTGCATGTCATTTGACTCGAAATCGCGCTCCGATCGCAGTGGGGAGGTTCGTTTTTCGAGTTGAGCGTCCGAACGTAAAGCGAGGTATTGTGGTATACATATACGGATTTTCGACGATTCGTTGACTTTGGATTTCGTGTTTCCGAGAACGGTGGTTTCTCGTGGTTTGATTTGTATTGTCGGATTATGATTTTGAATATTGGACATTGTGAATATTCAGGGTTTCGTGATCGTTGTTTTGGCGAGGGACTTTCCGCCGGATCACGGGTTAACGCGATACGCGTTACGCCAGTTTGTGAGTGGACATTTCTTTTCACGGATTGTTTGCGAGTCTTTTATATGATTTTCGAACTTGAGCATGCGTATTGAGATTACGAATTGCATGAGCATGTGTTTTACGATTATACGATATACTTATACGAATATACGTATACGAGTATACATACACTTATATGCTGTTTCATGCATTTGCATCGAAATGTTTATGATTTGGTTTACACAGAGTACAGTCGTGGTTACGTTGTTGTATCGATACACTTAGCCTCTCGGCTGATCCCCGATGGTAGGCATCCCAGGCGGGGCGTTACCCCGACCTGACCGGCGAGGGGCGTATCCCCGGAACCGAGGCCTTTCTGGCTTAGAATCACGTGTGGGTCCGGGATCCCGTGATTCGGACTGTACTAGCACGGTGTGTGTCCATGAGCGACCCCGTGGGATTTTTACTTGCATGCTCTGTACACTGGAGGAGTGTGAGTTTTACCTCGTGTACTATGTTGTTTTTATTTATCTGGACTCGCATATGTTTTTATAACATATATAAACTGGTGAAAGACATTTATTTTCGTCCACTCACTCTAACGTGTTTATTGTCTTTCCCCTGGGCTTTTCGGTTTCCGTGCCCAGTTTGCAGTTCAGGCTCTGGTGTCGCACGTCATGGTTGGAGGCATAGTGCTCGAGCTACTTTGTTTCATCCAGTAGGTTTATTGTTCTACCTACTGTGGTATGTGTATACGATTATGTATTAGATGTCGCTCTGAGCTTCCTATTGAATACGTTGTACGATTTTACACTGGATTTCGGTAAAGTGCATATATATTTACTACTTTACGTTATTGTTGATATATTGAGAAATCTGGTTGGGGTTGGTGCCCATGGTTTGCTTTTTGTGGCATAGGATGGAGTGTATTTTACGCGTGCAGGTAATGGTAATTCCACGCTAGTAACGAAACTCTGCCCAAATTTCGAAAATTTTTTGTTGGTTCGTGTTTTCGAAGGGGTTTGATTCCGATTTAGGAAGCTAAATCGGGGTTGGGTCCTTTCAGTTTGGTATCAGAGCATTAGGTTATAGGTTCTGTAGACTTCTGTAGTCGTGTTTACTAAGGGTATTTGAGAATGTACAGCATGTCTGGAATGGTGACCCGACCGGCCGGCGGATAATCATCAAATTCCGGGTGTTGTATGCTTTCAAATATTTGAAGTTCCATGATTACGTTCCACTTGTTGTGAACGATATTGTATTCATTAGGATGCCTCCTGACGTGCTTTCCGTGTCGTTTCGGTTGTGGATCCTGTTGAGGATCATACGACGTGTGATTTGCCAGTGAACAGTGGATTCAGATGAGTATTCAGAGTTCAGTGAACTGTGTGGCACGGTTTGCCTGGGGATGTGTATATGGGCGTCTATATGTGGCCTCAGAGCTGAGATTTATGGCAGTTGATGTATGCCTGAGTCAGATCAGTGTATTTTGTGGGCTGATATTGTATGAGTTCCGATTGCGACTCTACGGCCTACATTCAGAGTGTTGTGTAAACAGTGATGGTGTTATCAGGCTACGCAGCAATTGATGTGGAGTGTTTACCCACCTGGGGCAGAGATGCATTGTTCACATGTTAGTTTCGGTTTGCACGAGTTATGTGGCTTCAGAGGAAGCAGTGTACGAGGTTCGAGATGAGTTTGAACCTGAGCATCAGAGAGATTCTGATTGATGTGCCTCGAGTTATCCGTGAGGAGCTTAGTGTGTTGCACTCAGCGGCGAGGTTATAGTGAAGAAAAGATGTACACGGTTTCCGATGTGACGGTTTGAGGAAGTGGATTCAGCAGTGAGATTTTTGATGAGGTTGAGTTCCGACACTTCGGGATCAATGACTTCATCCGGCTGTGGCCTTTTCGATTATGTTGAGGATCCTCTGCTGGTCCGTTTGGCGATGGTGAAGATCACAGTGTAGCGGACTTGCTCCTGTGGCATGAATTTGGGTGATCGTTGGTGATCCTTTCACGCAGCAGGTGTTGCGGTGACATGTTTTTGTGGAGCACTCTCTGTTGCCATTATGGTGGCCAGGAGGATCACGTTACGAGGGAGCGCCCTTGGTCAGCTGTTGTAGCGGTTCGACAGCTCAGAGTTTACGAGGAGATCCTCATGTTGTTCCTACGGTCTGACTAATGCACCCTGTTGACGAGTTAGTCAGAAGTCACAGTTGATGTGTGTGGCCAGTTGGGCATGTTGGAGTTCGTGCCATGACCTTGTTTGAGGACAGACTTTTCTCCGAGGTTACTGTTGCTTGATGTCCATGGCGATTGTACCTGTATCTCCACTTCCGAGGTCTTGGAGAGTGTTGTATCCATCCGGAGGTTGCGAAATCCTTGTTGGAGGTTATGACTTAGCCGCGGATCTGTTATAGCTGGATATTGCGGTTACAGTATGTTTGTGAGTCTGACGACGCATTTGGTTGTGTTCGAGTGCATCGAGGAGGAGGTTGTGTTTCGACGACCAGTTTTCCCGAGATGCTGTTTCTTGGTGATGGTCGAGCAGTTTATGTAGATGAGTTGTGTGGTTTTCTTAGCTCATGTTGTGGATACTGTAGTTGCTGTGTCCGACATTGGTGACATTGTGGTGGTTTCCGAGTTTCCAGGTGTGTGTTGGAGGAGTTACCAGGTGTTCCTCCAATTCGGGAGACTGACTACATCATTGAGTTTGTTACAGGCGCTGGACTCATTTTATCGACGTCTTGTCGTTCAGAGCCAGCGGAGCTGATGGAGCTATTGTTTCGACTCCAGGAGTTGCTGGAGGAGGTTTCAGGAGATTTCATGTGACCCCACATATTTGCGTGGTGTGCTCTTGCATTGTTTGCACTGATGTTGTAGGGGTTGACGAGGTGGTGCATTGACTACCGGAAGCCTGATTCGTTTCAGAGGAGAGTGTGTATCCTCCGTTTCGGATTGATGATTGGTTTGATCAGCTTGTGAGAGCTTCAGACTGGTCGAAGATCGATTCGGATCCAGATACCATCAGTGGTGGTTTGTTGAGTCAGGTGTGGTTTTCGGATCTCGGAGCGAGCATCTGGAGTTCTTGGTCACTTCATTGGTTGACCAATGCTCCGTAGATTGTGTGGACTTGATGGACCATGTGTTCAGACGGTTTCTGGACGAGTTGCGGTCATGTTTGTTGGCAATGTCCTGATGTACTCCGAGAGTGTGGACCAGTACCTGGAGCAGTTGCGAGCGGTTTTGTGGACTTCGCGAGACGATTAGCTGTTTGTGAAAGTTCATTCAGTGTGAGTTTTGGTCGATTAGCGTGAAGATTTTGGGCTATGTGATATTATCCGAGGGAGTTGGAGTGGATCCTGACCAGTTCGAAGCCGTGTTGATTTGGAGTTTGCCCTATTACTGTGCCAGAGATTGGGGGTCTCTTGGGTTTTGGCAGGCTTGTATCGACGGCTTTGTACAGGATTTTTCCTGGATTGCCACTTCACTTTCCGGATTGACGAAGAAGGCGTCAGGTTCATGTGGTTCGATGCACGCGAGGAGAGTTGCTTACTCCTGCAGGTTGGTGACCGTTACTGCGGCTTTGACCTTACCTGACGATCATGACGAGTTCGTGGGTTATGGCGATGCATCGAGATTTTATAGCTACGGCGTGCAGCGTGGTGTAGGATGTACACCGACCATTGAGTTTCATCCACTTGCATTTTCGGCCAGATTTGGGCTTGAGGCAGTGTCGATGGATGGAGTCGACTGACGATTATGGCTGTACATTAGAGTTTGTTCGAGGAAGGCTAATGGTTGCACTTTGACCATCCGTTTGGGATGATGTTGCTGTTGATGCATTCGGTCGAGAGTTAGGAGCTTCGGTATTGCATGCGTGTATGTGTGGCTCGAGTTTCCGTATTAGCCGAGTTATGGGCTACGAGAGCTGAATTTGAGTATGATGATGTTGAGGCTTGTGATTTTGCGCGTGTTTGGCGCTAGTGACGCGGAGAAATGTCAGATACTTCAAGTTTATTACTCATGACGCAACATGAAGAGCGATATAGCAGCTTGTGCGAGCACAGCATGTGTGTACTGATGCCACATTCGTCGACTGGCGATGGCTAGGAGGCAGAGACGTGCCAAGATGTGTTAGCCATTTGAGATTTCCGGTTAGACGTGGCGGTTGCTGTTGTGATCTCGTGTGTGTTTATACGCAGTTTGGTTTGTGATACCGGTTGTTGGGTCTTTGTGGACAGTTTGATAAACTTGGGGTATGTTTACTTGTACTTTCGGAAATGATTTCAGTGACAGGCGGTTATGGCTATGTTTGGTAGAGGTTGTCCATCTACATGGTGTACCTGTGTCCCAATTCACCGATTGAGGTGATCAGTTACGACTGTGTGTTGGTGAGCTTTGCCACGAGCATTGGAGACCAGACTACGAGATAGTACCAGTTCTTATCCTCGGATTGGCGAGCGATCTTTGAGGACTATTTAGGCCTTGGAGGGCATGTTGTGGACCTTGGTATTGCAGTTCCGGAGGATTCGGGACCAGCAGTTTCAGTTGTTCGAGGTTGCTTGCAGTACCAGGTTGTTGTCCACTGTGATTTTGATATTGTTTGACGTCGTTTTGTGGAGTGTGTTACCACAGACTGTCAGATTAGCGGAATTGGGTTGATTATTGCTCGAGCTCGATGTTTGAACTATGCTGATATGGGTGTCTGAGTTATGTTGATGTGTGAACTGAGTTGTGATTTGCCTTAATGTTTTGATCCATATGTGGTCATAGGCGAGTTTGTGTTATGCTGTATGGTTCGGCATCGCCTATAGTGTTGGCTTTGTGTGTTGTGTTCCGCGTGGCGGAACTATGTTTCAGGTTTGCTATGTGTTGTGTACCCTGTTTGTTCCTTATGTAGGAACACTTGGGCTTGTGTGGAGCCAGTTCAGATTTGTGATTTAAGGGTACAGGGATTCCAGCACGGAATTGTCTCCTATTGTGGAGTTTATGATCAGAGTTGTTCTGTTGAGATTGCAGTTGGTGAGTTGAGCAGTATGCAGAGGCAGTGCTCCTACATTGTAGTAAGCAGACTCGGAAATTTCGAGGTCGAAATTTTTCTAAGGGGGGTGGATTTGTGACGACCCGGACCAGAATCAGAAGTATAATTAGCTCAATTCGCGAGTTAGCGTATCGACGTGGATTTCCGATAGCGGACTTACTCGCTAGGGTTCTGTTAACGACTAAATTATTGGCCGAGAATTGGAGCTGGATCTCTTCTCGAGAGTCGTTCTATATGTGATTACGAGTTCGTGGGCGGTTCCGGATCGTTATTTGGACAACCGAAGAATTAGTTATGAATATTTGAAGTCTAGATTTAAATGGTGGGCCACTTATCGACTAAATTATCGGACGGGAATTTGGTTTCGGTTTCTTCATGGAAGTTGTTCGGAATTTAGTTTCGAGTTTGTGGGAACTTCCGGAGCATAATTTGGAGTTACGAGGAATTAGTTGCGAATATTTTCGTTTGTTGGTTATTTAGTCGATTTAATGTGTGTTGCTTTAAAGGGTTGACTTTTTATCCGTTTGGCCGATGTGTTTGACTTTGGGTGATTATTGAAGATCATGTTGAGTCGAGTTTGTGGCCGCGAGAATTTTCGGAATCGGAATTACGACGAGAGAGTTACGCGTGTTTGAAGTTTGTCGAAATGGATAAACATGAAGTTTCCTAATCGGGAAAGGCTATAAATAGCAGGTTGCCATTTTGGGACAAGTCAAACATTTCCTATTCGGTTGTTGACCGAGTTGACTCGGTCAACTCGGTGGTGAGAGAAGGAGGCCGACGTGCTTGACGGTGACTCCACGGCGGCGTTTGATTCCGGCCATCCCGTGGGACGGGGTTGGTCCCGTTCGAAGCGCCTCAGCTTCCTTGTCCTTTCCCCGGCCACCGTTCAAGGCGAGACTCGCCGGAAATGGAAGGAAATCCGGCCAAAAATGGAGGGAAAACTTTGTGATTCGGGTTCTTGGTTTCGGGCCGATTCGAGCTGAACTTTGGGGTGGGCTTTGTAGCCCTCATCACCATGATGCTTCCCTGTAAGTTTCGTGTTCCAATTCGATTTGTGGAAGGAGAATTTTGGGATTGAAATTTGTGTGTTCATTCGGTTTTTCATGAAATTGACCATGTTAGAGTGAGAATTGGACTTCGGTGCAGTTGACAAAGTTGCTCAGTGGGCGATTTGGAGTGGAACAAGGGTGGCTCCGCCGGAAAATTCTTCGGCCGGCGGCGGCGCCGCCGTGGACGGCGGTCAACGGCGGTCAACGGTCAACGGGTTGACTTTTTGACTTTCGGCAAGTTGCATGTCATTTGACTCGAAATCGCGCTCCGATCGCAGTGGGGAGGTTCGTTTTTCGAGTTGAGCGTCCGAACGTAAAGCGAGGTATTGTGGTATACATATACGGATTTTCGACGATTCGTTGACTTTGGATTTCGTGTTTCCGAGAACGGTGGTTTCTCGTGGTTTGATTTGTATTGTCGGATTATGATTTTGAATATTGGACATTGTGAATATTCAGGGTTTCGTGATCGTTGTTTTGGCGAGGGACTTTCCGCCGGATCACGGGTTAACGCGATACGCGTTACGCCAGTTTGTGAGTGGACATTTCTTTTCACGGATTGTTTGCGAGTCTTTTATATGATTTTCGAACTTGAGCATGCGTATTGAGATTACGAATTGCATGAGCATGTGTTTTACGATTATACGATATACTTATACGAATATACGTATACGAGTATACATACACTTATATGCTGTTTCATGCATTTGCATCGAAATGTTTATGATTTGGTTTACACAGAGTACAGTCGTGGTTACGTTGTTGTATCGATACACTTAGCCTCTCGGCTGATCCCCGATGGTAGGCATCCCAGGCGGGGCGTTACCCCGACCTGACCGGCGAGGGGCGTATCCCCGGAACCGAGGCCTTTCTGGCTTAGAATCACGTGTGGGTCCGGGATCCCGTGATTCGGACTGTACTAGCACGGTGTGTGTCCATGAGCGACCCCGTGGGATTTTTACTTGCATGCTCTGTACACTGGAGGAGTGTGAGTTTTACCTCGTGTACTATGTTGTTTTTATTTATCTGGACTCGCATATGTTTTTATAACATATATAAACTGGTGAAAGACATTTATTTTCGTCCACTCACTCTAACGTGTTTATTGTCTTTCCCCTGGGCTTTTCGGTTTCCGTGCCCAGTTTGCAGTTCAGGCTCTGGTGTCGCACGTCATGGTTGGAGGCATAGTGCTCGAGCTACTTTGTTTCATCCAGTAGGTTTATTGTTCTACCTACTGTGGTATGTGTATACGATTATGTATTAGATGTCGCTCTGAGCTTCCTATTGAATACGTTGTACGATTTTACACTGGATTTCGGTAAAGTGCATATATATTTACTACTTTACGTTATTGTTGATATATTGAGAAATCCGGTTGGGGTTGGTGCCCACGGTTTGCTTTTTGTGGCATAGGATGGAGTGTATTTTACGCGTGCAGGTAATGGTAATTCCACGCTAGTAACGAAACTCTGCCCAAATTTCGAAAATTTTTTGTTGGTTCGTGTTTTCGAAGGGGTTTGATTCCGATTTAGGAAGCTAAATCGGGGTTGGGTCCTTTCACCGGGTTATCCAGGAAAGTGTCTCGATGTGTATTTGAGGCCTTTGATTGAGGAGCTTAAGTACCTGAGTGAGTGTGGCCACCCCACTTACGATAGGTTCAAAAATGAGATGTTCCAGATGCATGCCATGCTTGTTGGCACCATCAGTGATTTTCCTGCCCGCGGTATGTTGTCGGGCAACGTTACCAGGGGTTACAGGGCTTGTTCAGAGTGCATGACGGTTGATTGTTGCAGTCCTCATTGCAGTAAAATTGTTCAGATGCGTCACCGTTGTTGGCTTCCATATGGTCACCCATTTAGGCAGGATCCAGACGCGTTTGATGGGACTGTGGAAACAGGTGTGACACCGAGGCGATGGATAAGGGAAGAAATTTTGGAAGTGTTGAATGAATATGATTTTGGTCAGCTGAGCAATCATCCTGAGATAGTGGCGTCAATTCCAGACAAGCCCGAAAGGTATAAGTTTTGGACACACAAGAGCATATTCTGGGAACTCCCCTACTGGCCCAGGTTGCGTATCAGACACTACCTAGATGCCATGCACATAGAGAAGAATGTGTGTGAAAGTGTGGTGAATACAGTTCTTAACTTGGAGGGGAAAACAAAAGACATCCCTAAGGCACGCATTGATCTGAAAGCTATGAGACTGCGGAAACATTTGTGGTTAAGAGATGGTAAGAGAAAAATGCTGCAAGCTCCTTACACCGTAAAGCCGAAGCATAAGCATGAAATTTTTGGGTGGCTGAGTAATGTCAGGTATATATTCTTATGGCTATGCAGGAAATTGGCCTTAAATTTTTACTTATATATGGTTATATGCGAGAAATATAATTGTTGCCTATGGCTATATATATATATATATATGCATATGCAGGAAATTGGCCTTAAATTTTTACTTATATATGGTTATATGCGAGAAATATAATTGTTGCCTATGGCTATATATATATATATATATATATATGCAGGTATCCTTATGGCTATGCAGGAAATATAAGTAGGTGTGTTAACTTCCGGGACAATAAGATGTACGGATTAAAGAGTCATGACTGCCATGTACTACTTCAACGTCTTTTCCCTATTTTCATTCAAGGGTACCTGCCCAAAGAGGTGGTGGAGCCGTTGGTGGCCTTGTCAAGATTCTTTCAGAAGTTATGCACTAGGGAAGTTAAAAAATCAGATCTCAGGGAGATGCAAGATGACATCATTTTTATCATGTGCAAGCTTGAGAGGATATTTTCCCCAAATTTTTTCGGCATCATGCCTCACCTGATTATCCATCTTCCCGAACAATTGTTGCTTACCGGTCCCGTACACTACACTTGGATGTATCCCATGGAAAGGTACAAATGATTCATACATTTGGTTTGCCTCTATTTTTATATGTAAATTCTTATTTTTTAAGTAAGTTAACATGCACTTGTTAACTTGTAGACAATTGGGAGCCTACAAGGACTATGTGAAGAATAAATATGCACCTGAAGGGTGTATCGCTGAAGCATATGTTGTGCACGAGTGTGTAACGTACACCAAAATGTATTTGGGAGCGCTTGAGGACCCCCAACAACAGATGCCGATAGATGAACCCCAGTTCAACCTTTCTATCATCTCCAATGACGTGGTAGTACATGGAAGCTTGCCAAAGTCGTACAAGTTGGATGTAAATGAGGTAGCCATTGCCCACTGATCGGTACTGATTAACTGTCAAGAAGTACAATATTGGAAAAACTATCATCTTCACTGCCCTGCTATTGCCGGAAATGTTGATTACCACAACAGGACGTTTGCAAACTACTTTGGTCAATGGGTAAGGGTATATGTGTATATGTCTATTTTTTATATATATCCTTATATAGCATGTGTGTACGTACGTGGTTTTGTGGTTTCTATGTTCATAATTTCTTGTGTGGTTTCTTATCGTTTTCAGATAAACCATGTAGCAAATGATGGTTGCCCAGAGTGGTCAAACGAATTGAGGGTCCTGGCGATGAAACCGATAGCTTCAAAAGTTTACTCGATGTGTCAGGTCAATGGCGTGAAATTTATATGTGAAAATCGAGACGACCGACTAAAAACACAGAATTGTGGGGTGGTGGTCCATGGTGGGCAGGATGGCGTTGACTATTACAGTGTCCTTCATTCAGTTGTTGAACTAATTTATGGGAACCGCATGAAAGTGCACTTGTTCAAGTGTAGATGGTTTGATACTAGCCCGGAGAACACAAGGACCGATCAGTACGGAACATTTTCGGTGAATATTGCTACTAGCTGGTATGAAGAAGACCCTTTTCGTTCTTGCCTCATCAGTAAAACAAGTGTTTTACCTTGAAGATCTTCTGAACAAAGTCCCATGGAAGGTGGTTAACCATGTTGCTCATAGAAACATATACAGTGCTGCCACACTTGGTGAGACTGCAAATGATGAGGAAGTTACTGCATACCAAGAGCCGAACGCTTTTGATATTCCGGAATCATCTACGATTCGCCTTAATAATGTGAGATCTGGGAGTGTGGTTCGAATTACTGGAGCAGAACTTCTCGATGTTAATCCATATGAAGTTGACGCTGATTCAGATGACGAGGAGCGGCACATATTGCCAGAGGTTACCTATGAAACCGAGTCAGACTCAAGTGATGAAGATGATTACGATTATCATCCTTAGTGGTCAAATGATGTACGTATTTTAATTATAGTCGGAAATTATAGTCGGAAATTGTAGTCGGAAATTATATGAAAGGACCCAACCCCGATTTAGCTCCCTAAATCGGAATCAAACCCTCTCGAAAACACGAACAAACAAAAAACCGTAGAAATTTTGGCAGAGTTTCGTTACTAACGTGGAATTACCATTACCTGCACGCGGAAAATACACTTCGTCCTATGCCACAAAAAGCAAACCGTGGGCACCAATCTCATCCGGATTTCTCAATATATCAACAGTAAAGTAAAACAATAAGTATATCTATACTTTACTGAAATCCGGTGTAAAATCGTATATCATATACAACAGAATACTCAGAGCGACCCCTAATGTATAATCACATAAGTATACCACAGTAGGTAGAACAATAAACCTACTGGAAGAAACAAGGTAGCTCGAGCACTATTCCTCCGACCACGACGTGCGACACCAGAGTCCGAACTGCAAACTGGGCACGGAAACCGAAAAGCCCAGGGGAAAGGCAAATAAAAATGTTAGAGTGAGTAGACGAAAATAAACATATGTCTTTCACCAGTTTATATACATACTCAATGTAAAACAGTGCGAGTTCGGAAAACAATACAACACATATATATATGGAGGTTGTCGGGCGACCTCTCAAGCCCGACGTCAGGTGAATCGCTCAAACCTGACAGTGATAGGCCAGGGGACCACTCAACCTTGGCGGCACGCAGGGGACCACTCAACCCCGCCCAGAGGAATCTCTCAACTCTGGTCTAGAGGAATCTCTCAACTCTGGTACATCGATGTAATAAATGCCATCACCAATAATCATATAACAATACCTCCGAAAATAACATATATCTCAATCATCGTATAAAATAAATACGGAAATCATAAAATCCACGAACTCGCAAATCAACAGTGAAAATAGAAATTTGTCTACTCATAGACTAGCGTAACGTGATACGCGTTAACCCGTGATCCGGCGGAAAGTCTCTCGCCAAACGAACGATCACGAACACATGAATATTCACAATGTCCATTACTTAAAATCATAACTCGACAATTCAAAATAAATCACGAGAAACCACCGTTCTCGGAAACACATAATCCGATTACGACGAATCGTCGAAAATCCGGAAATCACACCTCAATACCTCGCTGTACTTTCGGATGCTCAAATCGAGAAACGAACCTCCCCACTGCGATCGGGGCGCGATTTCGAGTGAAATGACATGCAACTCGTCGAAAACCACGCCGGGCGAAAAGTCGCCGCCACCGCCGTCGTCGCTGCCCTCGTCGCCGGAAAATCAAAACCTGCCCAGAAAATTTCATGCTACACATGGTTTCAAAGATCTCGACGAGCCCAACAACTTTCATGTTATAGGTTAAGGCCAATTTTGACCGGAAAACCTCCAAAAATCAACCCAAAGTTTCAAACCCTTACCGGAATTCAAACCGTTTGATCTCACTCCTCCGGCCACGGTGACCTTCAAAACCACTTGGAAAATACTCCTTAGCACGAGGCTAACAAAAGCCCTCAAAGGAGCACCACCAAATCGGCCGGAATCAACGCCTCCGTCCGCCACCGTTTCTTGCCGGAAAACCACGTTTTTCACCACTGAAATTTGTCCTCCTCCGGCCACCATATAAGGGGATTCAACCACCAAGTTGAAGAGTATCCAAAGCCCAACAAAACTCAAGAAGAGACCTTGCACTATTATGGCCGGAATCGGTTCCAAATCCGGCAAACAAAGTCGGCAACCCAACGGCATCGAAATGGGTCGACCCACCTTGGTCAACCCAGTCAACTAAACAGAAATGGCAAGTTGACTTTCCCAAATGGGAAACTGCTATGTATAGACTTTCTATTTTGGGAAGCTTTCAAACACCATTTTCGGTAAACTTCGAATATCCGTAACTTCCTCGTCGTAATTCCGATCCCGATAATTCTCGCGGCCACAAACTCGACTCGATATGATTTTCAATTATCACCCGAAGTCAAACACATCGACCAATCGGATAAAAAGTCAACTGTTCAAACCAACACACACTTAATCGACTAAACAACCAACAATCGGAAATATTCACAACTAAATCTTTGTAACTCAGAATAATGGTCCGGAAGTTCCCACGAGCTCAAAATTAAATTCTGAACAACTTCCGTGAAGAAGCCGAAACCAAATTCTCGTCCGGTAATTTAGTCGTTAAGAAGGCCACAATTATAAACCGATCTTCAAATATTCATAATTAATTCCTCGGTCGTCCAAATAATGATCTGGAATCGCCCACGAACTCGAAATCACACGTACAACGACTCTCGATAAGAGACTCCGCTCCAATTCTCGGCCAATAATTAAGTCATTATCAAACCTGGCGGTTCAAATACTGTCGGAACTCTGCGACTACGCAGTAACTCACGTATATAGCTGATCATACTGCTGATTCTGGTCCGGGTCGTCACATTATAGTCGAAAATCGTGTCGAAAATCGTACGTAGTTGGAAATCGTAGTCGGAAATTGTAGTCGGAAATTGTAGTCAAAAATTGTAGTCGGAAATTGTAGTCAGAAATTATAGTCGGAAATCGTGTCGGAAATCGTAGTCGGAAATTGTAGTCGGAAATTGTAGTCGGAAATTATAGTTGGAAATCGTGTCAGAAATCGTAGTCGGAAATTGTAGTCAGAAATTGTAGTCGGAAATTGTAGTCAGAAATTATAGTCGGAAATTATAGTCGAAAATTGAAGTCGGAAATTATAGTCGGAAATTATAGTCGGAAATTCTAGTCGGAAATTCTAGTCGGAAATTCTAGTCGGAAATTATAGTCGGAAATTGAAGTCGGAAATTATAGTCGGAAATTATAGTCGGAAATTGTAGTCGGAAATTATAGTCGGAAATCGTAGTCGGAAATCGTAGTCGGAAATCGTAGTCGGAAATTATAGTCGGAAATTCTAGTCGGAAATTATAGTCTGAAATTATAGTTGGAAATTATATATGGTCGGAAATTACCAACGAGAAATTGGTCGGAAATTATGGTCCGAAATAGGTCAGAAATTCGTCGGATATTCTTCGGGAAATAATGACATTACCAACGAGTTGATAAGCAACTCGTTGGTAATGACATTGCCCACGAGTTATCAACTCGTTGATAATGTCATTACCAACGAGTTGCTTATCAACTCGTTGGTAATGTCATTACCAACTAGTTAACTCGTTGGTAATGACATTACCAACGAGTTGCAACTTACTCGTCGGCAATGTTTACTGAATATGGACGAACCCAGCTCGAGCCCGAGCTCATTTCTCACTATCTCAAACCCTAAAACTCCTCCTCTCCTCCTCCCCAAACAGTTCCGCCTCCCTCTCCTCAAATCTCTCTAGCTTCCTCTCCTCCCCTCTCCCCTCCCCTCACCTTCTCTCCCTTCTCCTCTCTCCACACTAAAAAACCCCAATTCAAATCTCAATTTCCTCTCCTCCCCTCCTCCTCTACCTCCTCCCCTCACCTCCGTCACCGGAAATTCAACTCGAGCTCCACCATGGCAGGTGCATGCAAGCTCACTCTCTCTCCCTCTCTCTCTCTCTCTCCCTCTCTCTCTCTCAATTTTTATTTATTTTTATGCATATATATATATATACGTATGTACGTATGTGGAAAATTATATGAAATGTACGTATATGTGATGTGGAAATTAAATTTAATTAGGGTGATTTGGATTAATTTATATGCAATGTATATATATACGTATGGTTGAAAAATGTGGAAAATTAATTAGGGTGATTATATGCAATTAGGGTGATTATATACGTATGGTTGAAAAATGTGGAAAATTAATTAGGGTGATTATATACGTATGGTTGAAAAATGTGGACAATATTTACGTAATTATATGCAATGTTGAAAATTATAGTCGGAAATTGTAGTCGGAAATTATAGTCGGAAATTGGCATGGGTGGATTAATTGATATATATATATATAGTTCATAATTATATTGTATTTTTAAGGTGTTGCATATATGAGCAAATTAATTTAGGGTTTGGATTCATTGATATCGGTAATTTAAGGTAATTTAGGGTGTTGGGCAAAGTAAGGTGATTTGGATTAAGGTGATATAGTTGTTAATTTAAGGTATAATTTAAGGTGAAAAATCGGAATCGGAACCGTTTGGAACCAAAAAGGTTTTAAACCGGAACTGCGTGGAACTGGAACCGTTTGGAACCGGAACTGTTTGTAACCGGAACCGTTTGAAACCGAACGGTTCCAGTTCCAAACGGTTCCGGGTTCAAACGGTTCCGGTTCCAAACGGTTCCGGTTCCAATTTGTTATAGAACCGAATCCATGACTATTACGGTGTTCAGGAGGTTTTGCGGCAAATTGGTTTGGAGGCATCAAACGGAGAGGTTCCCGAAATAGTGGAGGGAGCAGTAGTCAAGCTTCCTCCTCAACCGCAGTCAGCAACACGCGCAGTGGGCCAATGATGAATGCTCGCACACAAATGTTGCTAGCTGCGCGAGAAGAGGAGGAAGCTGCACGATCCGGAGCTCTGCAACCGGAAGTCCAGCCTCGAGCCTCAGTCAGCAGACGCTCTGTCAGCAGACCCTCAGACGAGCGACAGTCAACGGGGGCATCAGAAACTCCCTCCATCTGAATGCCCCCTATTCGCCCGGTGCCTACTCCCGTTTCACAGGAATCATCTGAGGCAGATGGTGCTGGCGCCTCATCGTCCAGGCCTCGTCTATCTCCGCCGTCCGGTCTCTTCCTGCCCGACGAGATTCATGTGATCCCTGAATTCGATGATAGGGGGATGCCTATTTATGTTGAAGGACGGCCGGAGTTCCTGAGCGTGGAGGAAGCGTACAACTTCATCCCGTTCGACCCCGTGTATCTTTGGAGTGTGAGGTGCACCAACCAACAAACGGACGATGCAGGTAAATTTTATTTAACAAGATTGATTACTTAATTATTACTTAAGACTTACGATAGGTTCAATTAATGATATCAATTTGTTGACATTGTATTATTAGGCAATTTCGTTAATGGTACTGGAAAACGGAAAGGGGCTGGAGGCACCTGCACCGGGAAGAGACTTGAGCAGGCCACCGGGGGAAGGAAAACGCCCATTAGGGCCAATGAGGATGGCGAGGTGGTCGAGGCATTTGACACCACGCGAAAATATGTCAGCATGGTCGGGGCCATCGTGCGGGACAAGGTCCCAATGCTTTGGCCAGATTGGGAATCTGTGCCTATCTACGTGAAGATGCAAGTGCATAATGCACTGAGTGTGAGTTAAATCGTATTTTCATTACGTAAATTTTACATTTATTAATTAAGTCCGAATAAATATATAATTTTACCGTTTATATATTCATATTGCAGGTGTGGTTTGACGTGGATGAATGCCTTATTCACACGTGGGTAGAGCGTCAACTACATATGAGGTGATGTGCTTCGAGTTATTTGAGTATATATCGAGTTAGATTTTTGTTTATCAAGTGTTTTAATATCTCTAACTGTTTTTTCCTGGTGTTAATATAGGTATAAATAGTGGAAGAACGAGTTTTCTTCACATTACACTGTATATAAGGAGCTAGGCCGAGGTTCTAGCCCTAGCGAATTCCGATTTAGGGAGTACGAGTGGCTGTGGCTGATAGCCCACTTCGAGCACCCCAAAGCGAAGGTATGCATCCTGAATATATCTTACAAGCCTAATGTATCGTATCACATTGAAATAGTTAGTTACAAATTTTTTTACATATGTTTATCAAACAAGGCGATTTCGAAGACGAACCGGGCGAATAGATTGAAAAACACCAGGGCCCATCATGCAGGTTCACTCAACTATTTGGGTTGGTCGAGTAAGGCGCAGCAACAACAAGAAGTGAACCCGTTGGTGTATATTCATCAGAATTTCTATCCGCAGTGCCCTGAAGAAGCGGTAAGTCTTTCGCCTCTGTATTTTGTACTTCACATATGCATGTGTTAATAAAACTATTTTTCGATATTAATTTATTTTGTTAAATAATACGTTATTCATATTCGCTTTTCAATTAGGCGAGAGTGGAGGAGGCGACCACAGAAGTGACCATGAATATAGCTCGGAACAACCATCCTGACTGCTCCGAGGAAGAAGTGACCCAGTATGTCTCTCAGATCGATCCGCTTGATCGCCCTATAGTGGCTCAGATCATGGCAAAAGCGTGCGGGACTGGAAAGAATACCTACTACTGTAGGGGAATGGGCTCGGCGGGCGAAGGAGTATTGAAGAACACTTTAGAATACTCTACCGGGTCAAGAAGTTCAACTTCTTGTCGTAACCTCGCAGCGGAGCTTCAGAGGACGCAGAGGGAGTTGGAGGAGCAAATGAGGCAGATGGAGGAGATGAGGCAGATGGCCGGCAGCAGGCAGTCAGAGATGCCGAGTACCGGGGGATGATCGAGCAACACCGACTCATGGTCCAGCAGCAGACACAAATGTTCACATGGATGCAGACGATTTACGCGGCTCAGACTACCGGACAACCGCTCCCCACACCTCCCTCGGTCCCTGTGTTCCCCAGTTATCCACCACCACCACCGCACCAGTCACCGCCACAGCAAGACCAGGGTAGCCACCGGAGTTCAAATGAGTACATGGATTTCTTCGACCCTGACCCGCAAGTTCCTCGACCCTGACGTGTAGTTTGTAGTTTATTTTCGTATCGTTGCTATTTGTACTGTACGTTGGACAATTATGTGTGTACTGTTGAAGTTGTATTTGTACGATTTATGTCTTTCAATGCAGGTTCTGGAATTGGGCCCAATCCAGAACAGGCTTTTTTTTTACAAATTTTTCCAACCATTGCCGGCGACATGGACCAAAGTCGCCGGCAATGACTCATTTTCCGGCCACGGCGGCGCTAACATTGTCGGCGACTCACGTCTCCGGTAATGTCTCTCTCATTGCCGACGACTCAAGTCGCCAGTGATGATTAGGACATTACCGGTGACGTGAGTCGCCGGCAATGAGAGAGACATTACCAGCGACGTGAGAATAGGTCGCCGGCAATGCTATCTCCGGCGGCCAATTTCCGGCGACATCATTACCGACGACTTGTCGCCGGTAATGTCATTTCCGGCGAGAAAAAAAACAAGGAAGTCGCCGGCAATGATATCGAATGTGGTAGTGCATTATCACCCTCCATGGCCACGCTACCACCACCACCACCTTCAGGGCCATGAAAAAAAACCACAAAAATGACAATAACTCTTGACATTATTAACATATTCCATATCCACATCCACCACATATGAAGAAGAAAACTGATACCTGGTACTCAACAACATAAGCCGACGAAAGCCTAACTCGATCAGCAGCCGCATTCCTTCATGGAAGGTAAACTAAAACTGATCATAATTGTTGCATAAGTCGATTGAATTACCAACCAGCTTATACCAGTTCTCCTTCAAAATACCCGATTCCAGTGAGCCCAAGTGAGCCAGATTTGGACCCATACCATATTGACCACCACCGACACCGTCATAGAGTTAAAAATACCATCAGAAGGATGAACCACCACCGTATGGTTCAGGAAATACCAAGGAATTTTGGAGTTAGCCTTTTTGAGGTCTTCCCGACTCCAAAATTTGCACGTAAATCAATAATGGCTTTGTTTTTGCTGAAAAATCGCCCCTGAGCCTTGAGCATCATGCCACAAAGATTTCACGCACATCTTGAAATCCTCCTTGGACTCCAACAACAGCGTCAAGGAGAAGACCCTCGGCACCGCACACAACTAACCATCTGCCTCCTCCTCATCCGAGAAGTCGCCAGAGAGATCTAACTCGCCTATTGGTGTAACCAATGCTTGGGTCGACGCCACCATAGTATCGGCCTCCATAAGAGGAGGGTCTTCATTTTCATCGAAATTCGCCATGCAAGTTGTAAATTGGAAAGAGGAGATCGAGTCCAACAATAATATGGTACCTGGTTATACTTTTGGTTAATGGTGATGGAGATCGACAAAAAAAAATGAGAAATGACGGTTAGGTTTTGGAAAAGTTGTTTGAGAGAATCTCTATTAATTAAGGTAGAGGGCCTTAGGGAAGTTAAGAGCAGTTTATATGGTAGAACATTACTAATTCCATTTTGTGCCCTTACTTTTTACGAACGGAGGAAAATCTCTTTAAATGTTCTGAATGGCTTATCTCTATTAATTAAGGTAGAGGGCCTTAGGGAAGTTAAGAGCAGTTTATATGGTAGAACATTATTAATTCCATTTTGTGCCCTTACTTTTTACGAAAGGAGGAAAATCTCTTTAAATATTCTGAATGGCTTATTTGTAAAAGCATCAAATCCTGCTCGACGTCATCACTCTCCAAGCCGTGGCTCTTCGTCACTGCCGTGCTCGATCCCAATCCCAACTCCAAGCCGTGGAACTCGGAGTTCATCATCGCCATGTCTTTATCACTGCCGTGCTCGGCGGTGTTTCAATCCCAATCCCGATCCCAATCCCAATCCCAATCTCCAAGCCTCGGCCTCGAAGCTATTTCAATCCCGATCCCGATCCCAATCCCAACCCCAAATTCCAATCCCAATCCCAATCTCCAAGCCGTGGCTCCTGGCGTTCGTCCTCCCATGTCTTCGTCACCGTCGTGCTCGATCCCAATCCCAACTCCAAGCCATGGCTCCCGGAGTTCATCCTCGCCATGTCTTCGTCCGGGCAAAGCTATTTCACGGAGTTCAAGTTCGGCGGTCTTCATCCTCGCCGTCACCGTCGTGCTCGGCCTTGAAGGTGACTAATCCCAAGACTTCCAACTTGGTTCAGGTCTGTGACTTACTCGAATGTGTTAATTTTGTCGATATGTTAATTTTAGAGATTGAAGTTTGAACCAACATCTACTTTTTTGTACTTTTTTCGATGCCTTGCTTTTTTCCGTTGTATGCTTTTCAGGTAAGACAGTTGATTGCAATGGCATCAAGGGTGGCTGCAAGGATTCCAATGGTATCGAAGATGGCTACAAGGTTTGGTTCTCGGAGGATGTCAAGCAGTGGAAAGATACTGAGCGAGGAGGAAAAAGCTGCTGAGAATATTTACATCAAGGTAACTTTTAGTCTTCTAGATACATTCTAGTAATTTAACTTTGAGTTGTTCGGTTACTTTCTTGCTTTGCTTTTATTTTGCTTATCCTTCTATGTGAATGATTTTGTAAAACTTTGGAGTTGACTTAGGTTGTCTTTACTTTAGTGCTTTCCTGCTGTAGAAACTAATGCATGCTTCAGCTTTATAATTGAAAGATGGAGATATTGGTGCTAGATTGTGAGTTTAATCAAGCCTTGGCACTTATGAGTTCTCCAATGCAACCTAATTCTCATTGCTGGGTTTGTCTCTGTGTCTGTGGTTATACTGATAAAGCACTTAAAATTATGAGCTAAACCGTCTGTACTAGAACCTTACCTTGCTTGCTAAATATGTGCGTTATCTGTGTGTGTGCGTATATTCCTTCAAAAAAAATGTTAATTGTGAATGGAAGGCAGATAGCTGGGAATTCCAAATGAGTTAGTAATGATTAGTTAGTGCTCCTCTCTGAGAAGGTTGTGAATTTTCAAATGTCAAAACACATGTCATTCAAAATGTTTGCGGATAAAAGCCATATAAAGAAAACTACAATGTATACAGTACACATGGAGCATGATCGTGATCGATTGATTGATCACAGGGGCAAAAAGGGTGGGAACAAAATACGGTAGCTTGCAAGGAGGAATGTACGACACGTACAGAACAAAACTGATTGATAGCAGTTATCTTTCTCTCGCCTATATCATGTGAAAACTGATTTGTTTCTTTTTTTTCATATTTCTTTTAGTTGCAGTTGGGAAGCGATGGCATCCTAAATTCATCAATTTGTGTTATGTGATGCATGGACGACAGTTGAATCCTTCCTCTCTTTCACCTTCTTCTCAAACTCATTTAGTCACTATGCCTCAATTTATCATTCGTAACTTTTGGTTCTTTTTTTAGTTTGTTAAGGTTCCGATGTACTATTTCATCATCTGGATTTGTTTACATAGGTATCGCTTATGAAAAGGCTTCGACATCCAAACATTCTGCTTTTCATGGGAGCTGTGACTTCACCCCAGCTTCTGTGCATTGTCACAGAGTTCCTCCCTCGGTTAGTCTTATAATCTCTTAGTTTCTTTATATATACATAATAATCTAGCATCTCATATTATCATGAAACAGGCATCCAACATGGGCAACATCAAATCCAGATGCAGTCATCTGTCTGATCAAGGTTCGGCTTCTATTTTATTTGACCTTAAGGGAAAAGGGAACAATGTAAGTGGGTTTAGCTCATCAAGAAGAGACATTGATGTATCACTATCCTCTCTTAGTGTGTTTGACAAGATTAAAGACAAGTTTCCAAGCAAAACCCCCAGAGATCAGAGTGACGGAAAACCTTTATTTCATAAGGTGATAACATCAAAGGAAGGAACATAGGTTGGTAAGACATCATGGCCATGGAAAAGAAAGGGACAGAGGTTAGAACCAATGTGTTTGTGCATAATGATCAACAGAATGATTCTACACCTCAGAAGAATAACTGTAAGTTAAAACCAGAATGTCAGGTGCATGAAATTAATCGTCCTTCTAAGAATAAGGTGGACGTCGACTTTGACTGCTTGGATTATGATATTTTATGGGAAGACATGATAATAAGAGAACGAATTGGGCAAGGTAATCATCTTTCAAGTAACCTACTTGCTTAATGGACCAAAGCATATTGGAATGTCCTCATATATATATTTGATTTCTCTTGCATCATGTACTTCGTCATTAGTTTATTATGACATGCTTGCAGATCAAATTGTCTTGGAAGCTTTGACGTACGTTGATATATATGTTTCGTTCTGATATCTTTTCCTCATTCATTAATTTCTTTGACAAGTTCATACGGAACTGTATACCGTGACATGTGGGATGGATCGGTATGTTTCTCTGGCTATTCCTTCCTTTATTTACACAACTTAAAATCGACGTGAATGTGCCAGAGCCTGATCTATTAGATTATGATAGTGATAAGAAAAAAGTATAATAGTCATGTAGATTGTTAACTTGAGTATTATCATTGTTTATCCCAGGATGTTGCTGTTAAGGTATTCTGCAAGCAAGAATATTCTGAAGATATCTTGCATTCCTTTCAACAACAGGCGAGTGTCGTAGTTTCTGAGTAAGCAAATTAGTATTATGTAATCTAAAGGCAGATGACAACATAGTGATTAATGTGGTTGAATTTCATTGGACATATCGACGTCAACATAGTTAAAACTTTTGCTATTTTTTTAAATAGATTCTATTCGTGTGTATTTTGTTCTATTTTCATATGCACTGACACTGCATTTATTATCAGTGATTGATCATTTTTTACATAGTGTTGACTTAATATGAAGTGGGCTAATATTATTTTACAAATTTTATCATCAATTATTGGTAATTTTTCTCACATCTCAATTAGATCTGTGTTTGAATAATAGAGATCTCGATTAGATCAGTATTCGAATAATAGAGATAGGCCTGAAAGTGCACGATAGTATCTGTCATGAGCAATGGACTTAAGCAATTAAGTGAAAACGATATAATTGCACACTCTTAAGTATGCCACCGATAAATCGCACGCGCGAGCGCGACGCATATGCGCGTGCAGGAAGGCTAGTTTTTAGAGAGACGGGGCAACATAGAATTATCTTATGTAAATAACTAAAGTTCATTTAAGTGTGGTGTTTTAACAACTCCATGGTTTTTTTAAAGTAATTTTCCTCTCAACTTTTACCCTACCTAAACCCTAATAGCGTTGTCTCCTCTTCACTGTCTCTCCCTACTCCCGATTCTAATATCTCTCCCGACTTCGGTCTCGGCCTCTCCCTCCCTACATCATGTTTCACTTCACTTCCCTCGTGCACGTAGTGGTGCAAATCATGACGATGTCCAAACCCTCAATGATTATCAATGTTGAGGATGATCCGACTGAGAAAGATGATTAGGGTATTCTCTCCCTGATTACTTTCTGATGATCAGGCGCATTCCCTCAAGCTTAAAATGATACATATTTGGCATGGTAAGGCGGGTACAAAGGCCATCAGTATGTGGCGATGCACTCCAGATCGCCTGATTGGATGATTTTGGAGCCCCATGAATCTACATAGGGCTATCAATCGCAGTCTCTGGTTCTTTGAGGACGTGACGATCCTCGTTCAACAGTTCGATGGTCTTGTTCCGGTGTAATCCATCTCGGCTTCTCTGGCTAAAGTCTGGATTAGGATTCATATCCGAGGTGGAGATCTCAATAGTGAGCTACCGGCACAAAACTAGTGGCACAAGATTAGGAATAGCGCAAGTTGCTGCATTGACCTAGACCGCGAGTGAATGAAAACTACTAAAGATATCTGCATCCTGATTAAAGTGAATTTGGAGAAGCGACTCATAACTAGGGCATAAGTGAATTTCTCTTACCATCAATGGGTAAACGTACTGCGAGTTTTAGTACATCACCTTACGTGGGTATTGTATAGGATATGGCCTTCTCGAGATAGAGGACGATGGATGCCTTAATAAGTGCAGAAAATTAGAGACTCACATGCAAGCGGAGGACGACATTCGTCAAGAAGATGCATTGTGGGGCATTGATCAGACGATCGTGGTACGTTCAGGACATGGAGGGAGTGTTGGCACCCACATATAGGAGGTTGCTGACAGTTGGAGCCCAAACCCGGCAGTTTTAGAGGCTCCGACATACCCTATGCCCCCACCTCCACCACCTAAGTCACCACTGGTTACTCAAAGTGGTGAGGTACGACATCAGACCCTAGGAAAAAGAAGCCGATCAACGAAAAGGACAACATCAAACCCTACACACATAATTCGTCAGCCTAGGAAAGCCATGGGATCCTATAAAATGAGCGGTTCCGACTTCATTCCAACCACATTGCTCGTTGTTCAGCAGATTGTTTACCATTAGGACATCCCCCATGTCCTCCACAGTGACGCTTCATCCGGACCGAAGAGGCTACACATCCGACGTAGTCAATTCGGAGCTCAAGTATGGCTTACGAAGGCCACCTAATATAGAAGATGCATAGCTTACTAAGGAGTGGTGTGCCCGATTTTTTTATAGTTACTTGTACTATTCTGGTTTGTTAGTTTAGGGTTATGTGTTCGTCACATTGATTTTTAATATAGGGATAAGATAGAGTTTCTCTTTGTCTGATCGAGTAATCCGGTGAAATTTTGTATTCCTATCATATTTTCTTAAAACATATTTTGATTGACCTTCTCAAAAAAAAAGTGTGGTGTTTTTCTCAAGGTAATAAATATTCACGAGTATTGAAAATTGATATTATCACACTTATAAATTTGTTATCATAGTTGTAATTAAAATGAGTTTTTTTTTATATAATTTAGTTTATTAATAATAAATAATCAATCAATGATACATTTACAACTTTGATAATAATTTTATCTCTGCTGACATTATGAGTAGTGTTACGCATACAAAAAAGCTGTACACAAAACTAATACAGAATACAGAATGATGTTGCAATTGCCATGCATGTCATTATTATTTAGTGGAAACTTTAAATATAAATTAAATTACCTAGTTTCCTCCTACCTCATCCGTCGTCCGCCTCCATCATGTCGCTTGACACATCGTCGCCGACCGAGTCATATGTTGATCGATTTGGTGGTGATGTAACTCATGAGGCTACAAGGGGAATTGAGAAATGCAGATGGAGACTGTAAATTGCTTGATATGTTTTCTGGCTTAATCTAGCCTGACCTTCCCATCTTTGATTCGTTTCTCTACTAGCTCTCTACTCTTCACTCTTCCAGCCGTGTGTACATGACGATATCATCATCATTTTAATGGAAGTTGAAGAAACCAAATCCCTAAATCAATGAATGCAGGGACTATTATCGTCAAACCCATTGTGCAACGCAAGAATCAAAAGGCTATGGTCAAGGAGAGACGCCTTCACACCGTCGTCGCCTCTGCCGAAAAAGAATCCAAGCCAAAACTATCTTCCTTATCCATCGACGTCTCTGTCTCATCTAACGGTGATGATGGAGCTTGTTTCCCGGAGCTCATGTGCACAATTTTATATAAATTGTGTTTTAATTTAATAATTATAATATACAAATATTCCACTTAAAATATAGCTGTGACAAAATAGCGAGGTGGCAGGTGATGTGGCAGTCGCCAACTCGTTTTGTATGAGTTTTCTGTATAAAACATTTGAACCACAGGCATTTTCCTAATTCTATATGACGTGTTACATTATTTTATTCTCTCCAAAATGACACTGTATTTATTAATTAAGCATTATATATATAAGAAATTACATATAAGGTCATTTAGAGGTCTTAGGTTACACATAAAATCATTGTATAAGTTTTATACACATAAAGTCATTATATAATCGTTTAAAAAAATAGTTTTCAAATTTACCCCTGATATATAAACTATCTACTGAATTCAAATTGAATTCAAACCAAAACTAAAAAACAGAAACGGCCGAAACCGAAACGCAAGGAAGGGAGAGCGTGATCGTTCTAGAGAGAGCTTCTGTGTTCTAGATTGAATCAAACGAATTCGATTCTCTCCATCAGCTCTCTGTGTGTGTGTATGTGTTAGAGAGAGAGAGAGAGAGAGAGAGAGAGAGAGAGAGAAGATTATGGCAAATTTTGGGAGAAAAGTTCCGGCGAATCGGAGGATTTCGGTGATAAAAGCTTGGGTAAGATTTCCATTCTGCTCACCTGTAGATATTTTGTGCTTTGTTTTGTTTGATTGATGCTTTTGATTGATGTGTTGTTTGATTCGATTCCGGTGATAAACCGATTTCGAATTTCGGTTTTTCGATTTTGATTCTTCTACTTTGGATTATGTATGGCGAATTGTAGTGATATTATTTTATGTGTTCGTGTGTGATTGATGTGGCTGATTGATGTGTTTTGATATTTTGTATAAATTATGAGAAGTTACAGACTGTTAGTACTACCTCTGTTGAGTGAGTACACTACTGCATCCCATTAAACACACTAGTTATCTGTTCTGTGTGTTCTATGTTTGTTTTGACTTGATAGTATTACCTCTGTTGAGTGAGCACACTACTGCATCCCATTGAGCACACTAATTATCTGTTTTGTGTGATCTGTGTGTGTTTTGACTTGATAGTACTACATCTTTTGAGTGAGTACACTATAACATCCTATTGAACACACTACTCAGCTGTTCTGTGTGTGTTTTGACTTGATAGTACTACCTATGTTGATTGAATACACTACTTCATCCCATTGAACACACTACTCAGCTATTCTGTGTGTGTTTTGACTTGATATTACTACCTCTGTTGATTGAATACACTACTTCCTCACATTGAACACATTAGTCAGCTGTTCTGTGTGTTATGTGTGTCCCTGGTAAGCATTTTTTGTTTGATTTGCATATTGGTATCCATGGATTTTGATTTGTATACGAAGTGCACCTACATCAACCAAACAATCATGTTTGATCTTACGCCTACTAAAACTTTAATTGATATGGTGATGGAAGTGTCATTGCGTTTTCCTGGCTTGAGACCGGATTCTTTCACTCTTGGTTTCTCATTGCCACGCTATCCGAATTGCATGAAATCTTGCGATGGGGACTTTAAATTGATGATGAAGACCATGATTGAACTTGAGGTATCGTCTGTGGATATTGTTGCTAGGGATTGTGGGCAGAGTAGTTTGGGTACTCTTGTGTATTCCGGCATATCCTTTTTTGATGATGCTTCTTCTTCTCTGACTTGCACATCGTCATCTTCAAAGAAATTGCTTGATCCAAATGACTATTTGTCTTGCTTTAGGCTAGAAGCTCTGATTCTTTACTTAACGAATGAATGAATGGGCAAGTTATATCAGCCATGTCAATCAAAAGTTTGAAGGTGGTGTTGTCGAGTTTAGGGAGAAGCTGAATTGTTATGCATTCGAGTCTGGTTTTACCTTCAAGTACTTCAGAAATCACAAGGATAGAATTGTTGCACATGAAATGTTCTCAGAATGAAGGCAACTGTCCCTAGAAAGTTCGTGCTCTAAGATGTAAGGCAAATAACTGTTTTATCATCCGAGAGCTTAATAACACTTATACATGTACCGCTGGTATTCGTGACCAAAAGAGTAAGCATTTTGGTTCTCATGCCATCAAGTCCATTGTTTGTTCTGAGTTAAAGTCCAATCCTTCTATAAAGCCGAGAGAAATCATGTCAACATTGCAAAATTCTTATGGCTTGCATGTGTCCTATCGCAAGGCTTGGTATGCAAGAGAGTTGGTTGCACGTTCTATACGGGGCAATGAAGGTGACTCCTACTATCAGTTGTCGTAGTATCGTGAGCAGGTGTTGGCTACCAACCCCGGTTCTCATTGCATCTTGGAGGTGAATCCGGTCACTAGATGTTTTGAACGCTTCTTCTTATGTTTTGGCGGCTGTATTAAGGGGTTTGTGTCATGCGTGCCTATTTTGTTTGGTTATGTTGCTCATCTCAAGGGCAAGTACAAGAGATACATGTTCTATGCCACTGGAAAGAACGGGAACGAAGGTTCGTTTTTCAGTTTCTAGATAGTGTGTAAAACTAGTAATAGTAGTATTGTCCAACAACTAGAATAATACATTCTGAATACTACAGTAGTACACGATCAAAGTTTTAGTTAACATGCATCAAGTCCCAGTAGAGTAGTACTATCCAAAAACTAGGTAGTACTTTCTGAAAACTACAGTAGTACACGCAACAAAGTTTTTAGTTAGAATGCATCAAGTCCCAGTAGAGTAGTACTATCCAACAACTAGGATAGTACTTTCTGAAAACTACAGTAGTACACGCAACAAAGTTTTTAGTTAGCATGCATCAAGTCCCAGTAGAGTAGTACAATCCAACAACTAGAGTAGTACATTCTGAAAACTACAGTAGTACATGCAACAAATTGTTGTAGTGTTTTTCATGTGATAAGATAACTATCCAAGTACTTTTTTTCTAACTCCATCTCTTAACAATTTGCAGAATTCTACCCTTTTGCATTTGCTGTTGTGGATTATGAAAATAAAGCCAATTACAAGTGGTTTTCCGATCATCTCTACACTATTTTGTCACCACAAGGAAGGACCATTACTTTCTTCACAGATCGACATGAAGGGTTATTGGATGTTGTGGCTACGATATTCCCTGACTCTCCTCATTCCTACTGTTTCTATCACTTGAAAAAGAATGTGGAAAAGCTTTATGAGAAGAAAAGGGGTGTTTATGATGTGGAAACCATCATTCATGATTTCATGACTGTGGCATACTCTCCAACAGTTGCTTGTTATGAATTCAACCTTCGGAAGTTGTTGATTTCTGGCCAAGATATTATGAGGAACTCTTGAGTACGCTGGTTTTGGAGAAGTGGTGTAACACCTTCTTCAAAGGTAATAGATATAGGGAAATGTCCAACAACGTGGCTGAATCTTTCAATAATTGGACACATGAATTGCGTCTTCTTCCTATTTTTGAGATGTTGGAGGGTTTAAGACAAAAATTGATGGTGAACATGGCTGAAAGGAAGATGAGATCAGAAACTTGGACATCTATGTTATGTCCTAAAATGGAGGATACTTTGAAGGCTAGGATGAATGTGGGGAGGCACTGAACAGTTCGAAGGTCTAGTGAGACATTGTATGAAGTCTAGGCGTTAAAGAATGTGGCGGTTGATCTCGGGGCATACATTTGCAGTTGCCGACATTGGCATATCGATTCTTTTCCCTGTCCTCATGCACTTGCTGCTATACAACATGCCGGTATTGAGTCCATTTACTCTTACATCGAGAATTTCTATGATGTTGGAAGTTACAGGGCTAGCTATGAGTTTAGTATTCAGCCAATACCCAACATTGAGAAGTTTTACCATGATGTTTTGAATGAACCGGCCATTGTGAAGCCTCCGTTGATAAGAATCACATCCGGTCGTCCAAAGGATACTCGCATGAAGTCTTCCGTTGAAGGTGGGAAGGTGCCAAGGCCAATCAGATATGGTCGTTGTGGTGAAAAAGGAAAACACAACAGATTGACATGTACCAAAGTTATCAGCAGCTAACTAGTGTCTATGTTACTCACATGTAATGTATTCATCAGTCTACAGTAGTACACTCGGCCTGAACAGAATACGTACTACTTTAACGTAATTTTTCCTTGTGCGATTTTTTATTTTAACATACTAATTCGAGTTTGTTGTTCTTTGGTTTTTGTGATTTTTTGTTGGTCAATTATTCTTTGTATGCAACAGCGCTTTGTGTGTGGAACCAACTACATTAGTACTATCCAACAACGATAATAGTACACTCACCATACAACAAAAGTAGCACTACTCATATTAAACATACTACTGATTACTCTAGTAAGTACTACTGTTTCAGAATAGAAAGTACTACTTCACGAAAATTTAGTGTACTAACATGACTATTGTCCGTTGTAAGCACTACTCTAAAATATTCAGTGTACTACTTCAACACATGGTAAGTGCTATTGTTTCACAACTGAAAGTACTACTTCACAAAAAGGTAATGTATTACTAACACTAATGCAGTCTCTAGTAGGTACTACTAACAAATATCCAGGGTACTACTTAAACACAATGCAAGTACTACTATTCAGTAATGTCAGACCATAACAGAAAAGAATGTACTACATGAAGCCTAACACAACAGAAAGAACTACTTGAATTTTGCTTTGTTTCTTGTGTTTCTTCTTGTAACTTTGTAATCATAATACGGGTCCTTTGTCGTAGTCTTCCTCTTCTTGTTCTTGACAGCTTTTATCATTGAAGGAGGTGACTTCCATTTCTTTTTCTCATCCTTCTTACTTTGCGACCTCAGTTGTCGTGTAGTTGCTTGTGCCATGCTATCATTTTTAAACTTTGATTTGATCTCATATGTGTCTTCGCTGCTGTCCTGCATAACATCAAATTCAAAAAAAAAATCAACTAGAGTAGTACTTTTTGAAAACTACAGTAGTACACACAACAAAGTTTTAGTTAGCATGCATCAAGTCCCAGTAGAGTAGTACTTTCTGAAAACTACAGTAGCACATGCAACAAAGTTTTAGTTAGCATGCATCAAGTCCCAATAGAGTAGTATTATCCAACAACTAGAGTAGTACTTTTTGAAAACTACAGTAGTACATGCAATAAATTGTTGTAGTGTTTTGCAGAATTCTACCCTTTTTGCATACCAGGCTGTTGTGGATTCTAAAAGTAAATTAGTAAATGCACTAATACACAACATACCAGGTTGATTTCTTCATCTTCGACTTGTTCTTCACCTTCTTTTGCAGCTGCTGCTTCTTCTTCTTCACCTTTTTCTTTTTCTGCTTCTTCTTCTGCTACTGCTTCTTCTTCTTCTTCTTCTTCTTCTTCTTCTTCTTCTTCTTCTTCTTCTTCTTCTTCTTCTTCTTCTTCTTCTGTTTCTTTCTCATTCTATAATCAGATTAGAAACAACACATTAAGCTTTCTGGAAATTAAAATAAGAGAAAAACACATTATCAGAGAGAGACAGTGACCTCCTCTTCTGCAGAGTTGTTTCCCTCCAAAAAAGAAACTTGAGAATCCATGAGCATAATTTGGTCTAGCTCACGCTAAAGCTCCTCGTTCCTCGACTGCAATGAAGCAATCTTCGCATAGGCTTCTCCGAGCAGCTTGTAAGCTTCATCTCGTTCCTTCAAGGAGTTCTCTTGGGTGGTGGAGGTCTTGCCTTTCATCCTTGACTTCATAATCTCCAGTTTCTTGGCGCATTCCTCCTTTTCGTGTATGAACTTGTCGACCATTTGCATCCAGAATTGATTTTGCTCTGCCATCTTCACTTTCTGGTCTTCAAGTTTGGCGATCATGTTTTGAGTGATGATACCATTCCTTCCTGGTTAATGTTAACCATTTTCCAGTTGATCAAGCCTTGAATTTTATCTTCCAAGGTTGAACACGTTGTTGTTCGGTGTCTGAACTTGTTGTGAAATCTACAGAAATGGTCGTCTGGCCGTTCATTCCTTAGATGTTTCAGTTTAAACACTGGCCAATAAATGATAAGCTCCATTTCATGCAGCCTGTCCAAGAGTTCTTCCACCTTATCCTGTGGAAAGGTATAACGTAAAAAAAATCGGTATATCTTTTTCCTTAGCTCCTCATGCATGGCTAACGGCTGACGACCACCCGATATCAATCATATTAACTTGAGGTGCTACGAAAGGTTTGAAATCTACTAATGTTGCTGCCTTGGATGTTCCTTCCAATTATAGCCTACCTTCGTTGATCCACTTCTGGATCTGATCATTCAGCTTGATACAGTTTTTCGTGATATGATTCCATGCTCCATGGAACTTGCAATACTTTTTACCTTTTAACTGCTCGGTTGTGAGGAGATGTCCGAAGTCTACTTTGATAGCTCGCATATTGTAAAGCTCATTCAGGATCTCATGAGCCATATTGGCATCGTATGTGTATGTTTCAAACTCTGGCTTAGTAAAAGCCACTGTCGAAAGCTTAATGGGGCCCTTACTCTTCTGAAGCTTGCGGGGTTTTAAAACTTTGGTTGTCGATAAATCCACTGCCCTCACCTGGTCTCCATCAGAGTCTGAATCCTGGTCGTTTTTCATTTCTTCTATCTAAGCTACAATCTTTGGCTTTGGTTTGTCGTAATACCTAGCAGTATACATTCCCTTGAACGCATTCCTTCTGTTGTCTCGTTCTTGCATGGTGTTGTAAGCTTTAGTTACAACCGTAATACGCTCGTTCAAGGAAAAGCACTTGCTATTCAAGAACAGTTGGTGGTACATGTCCTCCAAGCCATTCTTGGCCATCTCTACTACCTCTTCTTTACCTAATAGAGCCTTGCATAGATTATATTCTGATCGAAAACGGTACAGGAAGGTAACTGGACTTCCTGTCGCTGATTGGCTCAAGGAAGCCAACTTTTCAACACTGGTTTCAGGTCTTGCTGTTCTGAAGTGATCTATAAACAAGGCCTCTATGTCTTTCCACTCGTTGATCGAACCCTTTTCCAATCCCGTATACCAAACGAGGGCTGAGCCTGAAAAAGATGATTCAAAGACTCTTAATTTGAGTCTGTCGTTATCGGAAAAATGCCCTAATTACAGTGTGAAGTACGTTAAATGAGTTGTCGCATTTGAATCATCGTCACTAGAGAAAGTCTAGAAAATCTGATGTTGATAGTATCTTGGCCATTGCCAAGCATCTGGATCGTCTTTCTGCATGGGAGGGAATGGTGTCTCGTATGACTCATACATCTTGGCGAGATGTATGTCACAATCATTCATAAATCTATATAACCTTTGTTCCCATGCAGGCGGGAAAGACTCTGCTTGTCTAGTCTTTCTAGTGAGATCAGAAATGGATTTTGTTAGAGACGCTATATCTCTGTCTGTCCTTTGAGACAGTGTCACCGCGTGTCGGCGGTATTCATCCAAACTTTCTCCCAAGGTTTGCATGATATCAATCCGTAATTTATCCTGACCCTCCGCGAGACTTACTACTTGGGCTTCGATTGCTTGCTTCTCGTTCTTCCTGGTCTCTGTGGAATCTACCCTCAGTGCTTGGATTTCGGCCAACTCCGAGTCTACTCTATCGCCTTGAGTAGTGAGGAGTGTTGCTTGTTATTCAATTCTTTCACCGAGAGTCGTGTAACAGTTTGTCTGATGTTCATCACGCCTAGCCACATAGGCTAGGTATTCTTGGAACGTAAGTTCCATAATCTCCGATTCATTCAAAGATTTAAACTACATATTTGAGTGAAGTTCTTTAGCGAAGATGACTTCAACTGCCTGATTACTTAATGAATAACACTGAGTAGAAGTGTGTTCATAGTATGTCGGTTGTGGATGTTTACGACACTGAGGGTATTCCCTTCCATACTACTCACAGACAGCAGTACAAACTAGTACAGAGCACACTACATACTAATCATGACAACACTACAAACTACTCACAGACAGTAGTACAAACTAGTACATAGCACATTACATACTAATCACGACAACACTATAAACTACTCACAACAGGTCTACATACTACTCACAGACAGCAATACAAACTAGTACATAGAACACTACATCCCAATCACGACAACACTACAAACTACTCATAACATGTCTACATACTATTCACAGACAGCAGTACAAACTAGTACATAGCACACTAAATCATTCACTTGCATGAGCTACACTTTGTTGCTTAGGGAGGCACTTTTTACGGAGGCTAGGGTTTGTATCTGCTGGAGAAGCCATTGTTTGAAACTGCGAGAGGGGAGAAACTTAGTGTGTGTGTGTGTGTGTGTGTGTGTGTGTGTGTGATACCTGAAATTGGGATTAGGGGGTTCTTGAAGGAGGGAAGCGGTGGCGTTTGTCTGCAGGGGCGGCGTCAGGTTCATCGGTGTTCCAAAACCACACGCTGGCGACGGCAATCGAAATGGAGATGGAGGCGGGGCTACTGTGACGGAATCCAAACTCGGAGATCTGTGGGATGGGATCGGAATCGGAGTGAAGAGGAAAATGGAGGTCTGCTAGGGCTAGGGCACGTTTTTGAATTTTTTTTCATTCTGAATTTCGTATGAAGCGGCAGAGGGAAGCAGAGGGAAGAGGCATTATAATGGCATTTAACGTAAATAAATCAAACAAAAATGTTTTTTGTTTAATCAAGTGCCCTTATTTATGAAAGTAAAATTAGATGACCTTATGCATAAGTAATCTACGTAAGTGATCGACCTTATTAGTAATTTACCCATATATAAGAAATTACATATAAGGTCACTTAAAGGCATATATATAGTCTTGTAAAATTCTCTATTATACAAGATAAAAATACAAAATTTGTAAAATAAAATTACTCCAACTCTAACAATTCTTCTATTCTACTATACAAAATTAATTGCTTTCTTGTATAATTTAATGAATCTATTTAAATATTATATATCAAACTCAAAATTATATGTTAAAACTTGCTCTTTTGAGGGGAGAGAGTGAATTATAGTAGGTGAGCAATAAATTTTAGAGGTTTTGTGATAAATATACAAGTTTTGAGAATTCTATAGATATAGGGATTCTCTATCCATTTTTTTCATTTCTATACGATACAAAATAGTTTACAATAATTGTTGGAGCTAAAAGGAGGTGTTTTTTTTGGCCAAAATAGCAATTCTTATTATTTTACAAGAGTTGTTGAAGATGCTATAAATAATATTATTTTATTTTATTTTTGAATAAGGGTTTGCGGCTACCCTTAAACATTGATTAATGAAATGGTAGAATACAAAGGGAGACATAAAACTTATATCCCATAAGAAGATAAACACCCGAAATAATATCAGACGACTCAACTACAACATTGTATCTTAAACTACACCATTTAGCAAAGAGTGCTACACAGACTACTCCAATTCCTTTACAATTAAGGCGACATAGTAACGAGAAGATAACGTGATAACTATGGCACATTAATTCACTATAAACCGCATCCCTACTATGCTGCCGAACGAAACATTCGTCGACACTACATCTCATTCTGTCACTAGGCGGGTGCACCCACTCGACGAACCAATCTCGAACTAGAACAGACAAGACACCAAAAGTGCACAACCCGAAACGAACCCACATCTACGTACCTATGCATACTGAATTTTTATTTTTGACATAAACTTAAACTTAATTAAAACTAAAGAAAAATAAAATATATAACTTAATAAAATAACATAAACAGGGCATAGGAAGTAAACCCTAGCCCATTTGCACCCAAGCCCAGCATAGGCCAAGCTAACCCACCTCAGGTATAGGTGAAATCGCGCTGCTACCAGCGACCTTCGAACCCTCGCGCCGCCAACAAGGGCAACTCCAACTCGGCCAGATCTGGAGCGGATGACGCACAACCGCCGCCTTCCTCTTGGAGTCTTCATCTTCCAATGACACTGTTTGGGTAAAACACGACAGATCCACGATCTATCTCCCCCGACAGAAGTCAAATCGCATCTGAGACGCATCCCCAAGAGAAAAAAGACGAGCTCTAGTCGCTCCACCCAAAGCCGCATGCTCCCGAACGTCCAAAAGCCCAATGCGCCCACCCCATACCAGACGACAAAACTCGCTCTCCCGGGAACTCCGGCTACCACTATTGTCCATCACAGGACCCGTCAGCCACCCGGCCACCACAGAGCGACGGCGAGGCCAGAGGCCATCACCAGCATTGGGGCCGCCAGACGAGAATACGATATTTTGGAGAAGGGTTGGACGCGTTCCTTGGCGCGTGTTAAAACATTTCTCTAAGCAACAGTACGTAGAAGTCTGAGTAATATAATTTGAATTGATTATAAAAGATAGGTCATTTTTATTTCAGTACATAAGTATAAAAAATTTATATTTAAATACTTAACGTTACCTTAATTTTACAATTTACTACCTTTGTCAATTATACCGTCCAAATAGCTCCCTTTATGATGATGTGGTACGGTTGAGTCAACTCCCACTGAAAGTCCGGGGGTAGATTTGTCATCCCACTTCTAACTCATGCCAATATCTTTATGGTAGTCGAGGACGACGGAAGCTCCGACGCGTACAGCTAAAAAACATAAGAGTTGAGGCTCCTCGGGCCATAGAATTCAACAAAAGTCCATAACCAACCACATCACTTCATCAAATTAATCCCCATTTTCAAAAGACGATGGCGGAGGGGATTGCATATGGCTAAGGATAAGACTAGAGGACAAAACCATCTCCCCATATTGGATCCGCAAATCTCAATCAACAATCCCGCAATCCCACAATACTAATAGTTATTTAACTTCGAATGTGGAGATGGGAAGTCAAAAGACCACCCAGTAACCCAAACATAGAAAGATCTATCTCTCTCTCTCTCTCTCTCTCTCTCTCTCTCTCTCATTCATTAGGCGGCCTTAGCTCGTATCTCGAGGCAAGCTCTGTCACCCATTCGTTTAAAGCCACAGCTGCTGCCACAACCGTCCTCCACCGCGTTCTCGCCGCCAAAGCCATATCTTCGTCGTCGGATCGGGTCAAGTGGGACTACCGAATTACCAAGGCCAACTGAGGATTATTCCATCGGCCAGTGGCTCCCTAAAATCGCTGTCGTTGCGCCCAACATCGTTCTCGCCGGCCAGGTCACGGTTGTTGCAAAGCCCAGGTACTCAACAACAGTCAACGACGGAGCCTCCATTTGGCTAAAGTATGTCCTCCACAACGATCTTAATCTGATCACCATTAGTTTTTTAACATCAGAGAATTTTGTTTATAAACTGGTTTGTGTGCTTTGTGCTAAAGACGAAGCAGGCTGGAAGTGAAAACTGCAATAACAAAACTACCCCAGGATATTCAGTGTGAGTTGACCAAATACGCCACATCATAAAAAAATAAAGAGATTTGATGGAGGTACAAGGTTGTAAAATGAAGGTAACGTTAAATACTTAAATGCAAATTTTTCATACATAGGTACTGAAATGAAAACGACCCTATAGTTCGGGGGGGCTTTTTGTAATTAATCCATATAATTTTGCAGGGTGGAAATAGTGGAGTACAGTAAATACATCATTTTGAAGTGAAAGACAAGGTGCCAGAATTACTATCAGAAGCTTTAGGGCTTAGTCGTGATCACCTAGAAAGCAAAGGGTGCTTCAAATCATATCATTGCGTTTGCTCGGCCACTATTATCCAGTTTGCCCGGAGCCTGAGCTAACCCTCGGCTCAAGGAAGCACTCAGACGTCTCCTTTCTCACTTTGCTCCTTCAAGATAATCACGGTGGCCTCCAAGTCCTTCGTCAGAATGTTTGGGTTGATGTGGCCCCAGTGCAGGGAGCTTTGGTAGCAAATCTGGGTGACTGGATGCAGGTCTAGCTAGCCAAAAATATCCCAATTAGTACTAGTGCTTACTAATTCTAACAACTACTAATTAAAGTACTAATCGGTCGGTTTTGTTTAATTTGCAACTGTATACAGGTCATTAGTAACGATAGATTCAAGAGCGTCAAGCACAGAGTTTTGGCTACACGAGCCTTAGAGGCACGTACTTCAGTCGCATGTTTTTTCAATGCTGAAGACAACAGCAAACCATATGGACCGATCGAGGAGCTCATTTCTGAAGCTAATCCCCCAGTTTACAAAGACATTGGTTTTATGGAATATATAACTCATTACAGATTGAATAAGCATGACCATAACGACGTGCTTCGTCATTTTAGACTAGCTAGACAATGCCTGAGTCCTACCTACATTGAACTTGAGCATCCAGGATATACTCAAAATAACCATATCAAGTTTGAAGATTCTTCTTAAATTATGCTTGTTTAGTGCTTGAATAAGTGGAAGTTTGTGTGAAGATGGTGAAAATGTGAAAGGATGTTTCTGTGTTGAATCTGTTGATCATATCAGAGTTGAACTTGGGGCGTGAATTTCTAAAGTTGTTTTCAGGGATTTTGATGTGTCCGCTTGTAACTTTGTATGTGGAATAAGGAAGTTTCAAATCTCAAAAAATATGTAAATAGGCGGATTGGATCGATTGAAAGAAAAATGCATCGATTGGGATCTTTTGATTTTCTAGACAAATACTAAGATAATTTTGAAATGCAAAAACTACCCATTACTGTATTGGCCAACGCCTAACGACGATCATTACCATGTTTGAGTGTCAAGGCATTGTGGTCACTTGGGCAATGATTTTCAGACGTGTGAAATACTCTACTAACGTCAACTGTTTCTTAACCCTTAAACCTCTACTTCAACTACCTAAAACCCTAAACCTCACTCAGAATAAAGAAATGTGGGAACATAACAGAGCTAGAACAGTTATGTGGCTCAATGATCAAGACCAGTGCAATCCAAGACTCGTTCTTTACCAACCAACTCATCACCTCATGTTCGTCTCTTTCCCGCATAGACTCTGCAGCTTTAGCTTTCTCCCAGATTCAAAATCCCAACGCTTTCGTCTACAATGCAATGATCAAAAGCTTTGTTCATTGCGGATACCCAGTTAAAGCTTTAGACTTTTACATTAACATGTTGAAAAACAGGGTCTTCCCGGAAGGTGTTTGATGAAATGCCTGAGAGAGATGGTTTTGCGTGGACGTCAACGGTTTCGTCTCATGTTCGCGTTGGTGATATGAGTTCGGCGAGGGTGTTATTTGATGAGATGACAGAAAGGAATACAGCTACTTGGAATACTATGATTGATGGCTACGCAAGACTGATGTGGACTCTGCAGAGTTGATGTTTAAGCAAATGCCAGCTATGGATATAATCTCATGGACAGCTATGATTAATTGCTATTCTCATAACAAAAGATATGGAGAAGCATTAGCGGTGTTTAATGACATGAGGATTAATGGGGTCAGTCCTGATGCAGTGACCATGGCAACTGTTATTTCGGCTTGTGCACATCTCGGAGCTCTAGACTTGGGGAAAGAGATTCATTTCTACGCTCTGCAGAGCGGTTTTGATCTTGATGTGTATATTGGGTCTGCATTGATTGATATGTACGCCAAGTGTGGTGCATTGGAGAGGTCTCTTGTGGTTTTCTTTAAATTGCAGGAAAGAAACCTGTTTTGTTGGAATTCAACTATTGAAGGGCTTGCAGCTCATGGATATGCTAAAGAAGCACTAGAAATGTTTAGCAAGATGGAGAGAGAGAGATGGTCAAGCCAAATGGGATTACTTTTATAAGTGTTTTAAGTGCGTGCACTCGATCATATCGGGCTTGTTGAGGAAGACCGCAGGAAATTTTTAAGCATGAGCCAAGATTATTTCATTTCTCCTGCAGTTGAACACTATGGGTGCATGGTGGATCTGTTGAGAAAAACTGGCATGCTCGAAGATGCTCAAGATTTAATAAGAAGCATGAAACTCATACCTAACTCCGTTATCTGGGGTGCCTTGTTGGGTGGATGTAAGCTTCACAGAAATATGGAGATTGGTGAAATTTTTGTCAATGAATTGAAGGTATTGGCTATAGCAGTTACAGAGTGAGTTCAGTGGTTGGCAAGAGGGTATTATTGATAGGGTTGGTGAGTGAAGAAAATGTAAAATGTTGACGTATATATGCATGAATGACACTTATTTGGCAACATTGAGACTAGAAAAGAGATTTTAGATGGAATGCTGATACCCGTGCTAGAGACAGAAATGGTTAAGCATGGTGGCAGGTTGACTGCCATTTGTGGTTGCTTACAGCACAGAGGTGGCTTCAATGCTTTACTAAAGTAAATTGTAGAGGAATGACGGTGAGG
This sequence comes from Geum urbanum, assembly GCA_946800695.1. Lineage (NCBI taxonomy): Eukaryota > Viridiplantae > Streptophyta > Magnoliopsida > Rosales > Rosaceae > Geum > Geum urbanum. Next base: position 48,138,533 of record OX327002.1, on the reverse strand, counting down.
ATCGACAATAGCCTGGATAGAAATCTGCACTGGACTATGTGCTAATCGATGATTCTGGGATTGGACACTATAGCTCTCATATACGTGATAAGGTGACTAGGTGAGTACTTGGAAAACTAGTCTATGAAAATCTATTTTGCATGATTTCACATATTCACAGAAAAATTATTGCTAATTGTCCGAAACGAGAGGATATGTGGTTATAGTCTTGAGGTGATATTAGTTCAATTAACTTCTCTAAGAAATTATATTCTCCACCGAAATAGGCTTATAGGCGGATATGAAACAGTTTTTCTTTGAAAACTTATATTCTAGTAAATTGACTAAATTCTTGATTAGGAAATGTGATTAAGATGTTTTCAAACTGAGTTTGAGGCAGTATTAACATATTCTTTGAACGTAATATTTGGTTTCGCAATTCAAGGGTTGTTTTGGGAAGAAATGGTAAAAGTGGAAAAACAACCCCCTCTTTGTTTAAAGATAGTATAGATGGATAATTCAGTGGTTATAATTTAAGAAAATTTAAGAAATTGTTGAAGGAAAGAGCAAAATAACAATAATCGCAAGGGAAGAACAAACTTCCACTTGAATTGGCAGGGTGCGCCAAGACTCGTTGCAGTGCAACACAAGAATATTTAATATCGTGTAAGCACATGATCCACATTTCAGATATTAAATTGCTAAAAATAATAGTTACCATAACCTAATCTTAGCCAAGAGGCCAAGAAAGAAATTTTTTAGTAAGTTTCTTGCTTGTTTATTTATAGTTTTATTCACTTTCTAACTTGTTCCTCTCTACCATGTGGGATGTGTTCCACAGAAATAGTCCGAAGATTGCTTTGGTATCAAAAATAAAGCGGCTGATTGAGTAGCGCGGGTTGCAATAAATATTTATGAATTCAGAAAGAAAAAAAGCATGTTGATTATGTCAAAATTTGGAGACAACAATAATCTTAGTTTATCATGAATAAACTTTCGAGAATAAACAGAAACAAGAGGGATCTACCGAAGAAGATCTTTTGGTGGATCTCCGAGATCCTTTCAAAGAACATGGGGACTAGTTGAAGTCATAGTGAGAGGATCATGACTTTTAATTAATATTAATTGAGATAAGGAAAAAAAAATATTTTTTTTATTTTTTAGTTAGAACTTTAGGTTGTTCGCAAAAAAAGAACTTATAATAAGTTACAATTTAGAACCATTATATTCCCCGACTATACAAGTCCAACACTTAGTAGTAAAATATAATAACTACTCATGCCCCATTGTTATTTTCAGAATAAAGTAGGGGTGGTATGTTTTACCGAAAAACTGAACCGAAAACCGAAATAAACCGAACTGAAATTTGTTGAGGTCGAAACTCGTTGGACGGACTAATTTAGAAACCGAACCAAATGACTTTTTATGGTACGGTACCGAATAAAACCGAACCGTTCCAAAATGATATATATGACAAAATTGTGCTTATTTCTTTACACAGATGAATATATATTCACCCATTTTAAATCTTTTTAGAACATATATATAAAAAATTCTTACAAAAATACTCTTATTATCTCACATTTCTTCTATCTCTCTATGATATTGCTTTTTTCAAATAATAATTAACTTAAACAATTGTTTATGCCTAGAAAATTTTATCAAAAAACCGATCCGAAACTGAAATATACCGATTTGAAACCCGTTGGGACCGAAATGTGACGACCCGGATCTGAATCAGCAGTATGTTCAGCTTGATCGATTAGTTACTGTGTAGTCGCAGTTGTCCGACGGTTATTGGAATCGCCGAGCTTGTTAACGACTTAATTATTGGCCGAGAATTGGAGCTGGGTCTCTTCTCGAGAGTCGTTGTATGTGTGATTACGAGTTCGTGGGCGGTTCCGCATCGTTATTTGGACGACCGAGGAATTAATTATGAATATTTGAAGTTCGGATTTAAATGGTGGGCTACTTAACGACTAAATTACCGGACGAGAATTTGGTTTCGGCTTCTTCATGGAAGTTGTTCAGAATTTAATTTCAAGTTTGTGGGAACTTCCGGAGTATGATTTGGAGTTACGAGGAATTAGTTGCGAATATTTCCGTTTGTTGTTGGTTTAGTCAATTTATTATGTGTTTGGGCTGAACAGTTGACTTTTTATCCGATTGGCCGATGTGTTTGACTTCGGGTGATTATTGAAGAATATGTCGAGACGAGTTTGTGGCCACGAGAATTATCGGAATCGGAATTACGACGAGAAAGTTACGCGCGTTTGAAGTTCGTCGAATTGGATAAACATGAAGTTTCCTTTTTGGGAAAGGCCATAAATAGAAATTTCCATACTGGGCAAGTCAAAGCTTACCATATTGGGTGTTGACCGAGTTGACCGAGTCAACTCGGTGGAAGAGGAGAAGATTGACTGTGACGGTGGTGCTTCACGGTGGCGAGGCCGTTCGGCCACCTCCGAGCTCGGGACTTGTTCTAATTGATGCGCCTTGGCATCCCGAGTTCACCCCCGGCCTCCTTTCACGGCAAGGCTCGCCGGAAGGGAGGGAATTTTCCGGCCAAAGTTTGAAGAAACTTGGTGATTTCGGGTTTGATGTTTCGAGCCGATTCGAGCTGAAATTTGTACTGAGCTTTGTAGCTCTCATCACTAGCAAGCTACCATGTAAGTTTGGGATCCTAATTTTGTTTGTGGAAGGAGAATTTTGGATTTGAAATTTGTGTGTTCATTCGGTTTTTCATGAAATTGACCATGTTAGAGTGAGAATTGGACTTCGGTGCAGTTGACAAAGTTACTCAGTGGGTGATTTTAAGTGGAACAAGGGTAGCTCCGCCGTGAAATTCTCCGGTCAACAGTGGCGCCGCCGTGGACAGCGGTCAACGGTCAAAGTTTGACTTTTTTGGACTTTCGGCAAGTTGCATGTTATTTGACTCGAAATCGCGCCCCGATCGCAGTGGGGAGGTTCGTTTTTCGAGTTGAGCGTCCGAACGTAAAGCGAGGTATTGTGGTATACATATACGGATTTTCGACGATTCGTCGACTTTGGATTTCGTGTTTCCGAGAACGGTGGTTTCTCGTGGTTTGATTTGTATTGTCGGATTATAATTTTGAATATTGGACATTGTGAATATTCAGGGGTTCGTGATCGTTGTTTTGGCGAGGGACTTTCCGCCGGATCACGGGTTAACGCGTATCGCGTTACGGCATTCAGTGAGTGGACATTTCTTTTCACGGATTGATTGCGAGTCCTTTTATAAATGATTTACAAACTTGAGCATGCGAAATGATTATGATTTTACGAGCATGTGTTTTACGATTATGCATATACGAATATACGTATACGAGTATACATGTATATATATTATGTTTTAAGCATGTGCATAGAAAAGATTTATGATTTGGTTTACACAGAGTACAGTCTCAGTATATGTTGTGGTATCGATACACATTGGCTTCTCGGCTGATCCCCGAGTACGCTCCGGGGGGGACAGATATCCTGACCCGAGGCCTTTCTGGCTAGGATCACGTGTGGGTCTGGGATCCCGTGATTCAGACTGTGCTATCGCGTGGAATCCCACGAGAGTCTCCGCGATATGTTTTACGTTGCATGCTCTGTACGTGAGTGGTAGCCAGAGTCTCCTCACGTAGCATTTGATTTTTATGCATATGACTCGCATATGATTTTCTATGTATATATTACTTGGTGAAAGACATTTATTTTCGTCCACTCACTCTAACGTGTTTTATGTCTTTCCCCTGGGTTTTTCGGTTTCCGTGCCCAGTTTGCAGTTCAGGCTCTGGTGTCGCACGTCGTGGTCGGAGGCATAGTGCTCGAGCTACTTTGTTTCATCCAGTAGGTTTATTGTTCTACCTACTGTGATATGCGTATACGATTATGTATTAGATGTCGCTCTGAGCTTCCTATTGAATACGTTATATGATCTTACACTGGATTTCAGTAAAGTGCGTATATATTTACTACTTTACTTTACTGTTGTTATATTGAGAAATCCGGATGGGATTGGTGCCCACGGTTTGCTTTTTGTGGCATAGGATGAAGTGTATTTTCAGCGTGCAGGTAATGGTAATTCTACGTTAGTAGTGAAACTCTGCCTAAATTTCGAAAAGTTTTTTTTGGTTCGTGTTTTCGAAGGGGTTCGATTCCGGTTTAGGGAGCTAAATCGGGGTTGGGTCCTTTCACGAAACTCATGGCACGGACTTGCCAAAAAATCGAACCAAATATTTTATTACGGTACGGCACGAGTTCCGACCTAATACCGAACCGATCCCACCCCTAGAATAAAGAGAGGATCCATGACTTTGTTAATCTATTCCATCTCCACTGATAGGGCCTGTTTCAGGCCCAAACTGTATTACAACCCGCAAGTATATAATGAACATACAGAACCTGTTGCTCTTTGTCAACTATATTGCTCCTGCTGCTGCAGAACCATACGAAGCTGACACTCAAGTTAATCAGCTCCATGATGTGTTCTGTGTACTTGGCTAAGTTTTCTTTTATTTCAGTACATGATGTGTTCCGTCTTTTCTGTGACTTGCGTCTAGTTACTACACCTGGACACATTTTGACTCGAAAGACTGGATCAAAGGTGAGTTTGTAACGCTCACTGTCCTGAGCTCCTGTGCTGCCTCAAACATGTCATTGCGTGGGCATGGAGTGATGAGAAAGCTTGTTAAGCTCAATATACCCACCTAAATTTAGGGTACAGTTGTTTGGAGCTGTAATTGCTCGTCACCTGGACAACCGGTCGGCTGAAAATAGAGACGATAAACTAACTCATCTTGAAGAACTTACAAATAGACCGCCACAAATTTTGAACTCAGAATTGCAGGGCTTTACCCCGGAGGGAGCCCTTCCAGAAATTCTCGAGGGCAACTGGGCTTAACCCAGGCCCAGGAGGGGGTTTGGAAATAGTTTTCAACCAGCAATAGACGCGCCTCGGTTAGAACCTCATTAGCTGCGTCATTGCCCCAAGCGCAAAGATGCCTTTAACGAGTAGCTTTGCCATTACTTTATAGCTACTGTGCCAACTCGTTCTTAAAAAGTCTTCGATGTGGGATGTGTCTAACCAGGCATCACAGTCCTTCTCACTTTGATTTCGATAAAACTCTATTATAATATCGGTTATGTAAGCGAAGTTGTTTTGGTTTCAACATCTGTACCAAGGAGGTACTCTTATCAAGTTTTCAGAGAACGTAACTAAGACAGTATTCTCGTCTTCCAAAGAGGATATTTTAATGAACCAACAACTTGAGAATCTTACTGTAGTTTCACACTTACTAATGTGGCTGTCCATAGCAAGTTTTGAGTCCCAAGGGAAAAGCAAAACGCAGAGGTTCAGCTTCACCGAATCATCAAAGACCAAGATTTGGCTTGAGATCATCAAGTTTGAGTCCAATAGCCAAGTAACGCAGCAGCCCAAGTCTGAGCAGTAACACTCATCTATATATGATTGGACCGGAAAGAAAAAAGAAAAATTAAATCAATAGCTGCCTGTTGTTATCAAAACCGGTTGAAAAGATTACTGCAAGTGCCGGTCAAAAATTCAATTACGCTTCTATACACACAATTACAATTTTGGTGATTCATGCTGAGCCCATTTGTGCTTAGGGAATCATACGATATTTGTATATAATTGGTATGAGCTCAATTCTTGACGAATTATATGATTTATTTATTTTTTTACGAAGAGAGTAATTATTAAAGTTGGTGCAGTCGATTACTGTTTATAGTAGCCAGGCTTCAACTCGAGGCTCAGCCGAACTATCTCAGTTTACTCAACCTTTTAGTTGAAGAGATGCAGCCTGTTACTGTTCATAATAGCCGAACTGCACCTCGCGGCTTAGCCGAGCAGCACCCCGTGATCCAGCCTTGCCTTATCAGCTCTCATCTGTCTTCTAAAATCTACTCGATCAAATCGGATGCAAACCATCTTTGTCTCGCTCTCGCCATCTGCTCTCATCTTTCTCTATGATCACCTGTGCAGATCCTACCATCGGTCTGTTTTTTATTTATGTGGTGCATTTGTTAAGACGTATCAAATTGAAATTGTGAAGGATTTTGAGTCTGGGTTTATCTAAATCTTCTGTCTATGTGGCTGGGTGAAAATTTTAGTGCCATTGATTAGAGGCAAGAGCCGAACTCATCTTTGAATGTGAACAACTTTCAGGTCCCAATAGCAACTTTAGGGATTGAGACTGAGATATCCCACAATTTAGTTGGCTCCATCTTTGTCAATTATTTTTTGTTTGCTGCTTCTTTATCTAGCCTCTAAACCCATAGAATTCTATGGCTTTATTTAAACATAGAGTTTGAGATTTGAGTTTTTTGTTGTGCATTTCTCTTTACCTGTTTGGGACATCTTTTTCCTTAGAGGCCGGCATCTCATCGATTCCGCCTACATCACCGCTTGCATCTCAGCCGATCGGTTCCATCATGAGACTACTGATGCCAGGTTTGGCCCGAGACTTTGGTAGTTTGCTTCACAACTTTTAATAGCTAGATTTCAAATGGGGTTTGATGCATTTAACTCTATATCAACTATTAAAGCTAAGTAGTTGACCGTGCTTAAGGAATCGTGGAGCTGAGGTTCTTAGCTCTTAAGACTTTGCCTATTTTTGCAGTTTGTTAGAGCATATGCACCCATATAGCTAGGGGTCGGCAAAAAGCCCGGCCCAGCCCGGCCCGGCCCATGTATAGCCGGCACGGGCCGGGCCGGGCCTCAACAACATTTTAATATATGCGGGCCGGGCCGGGCCGGGTTTTATCTTTTATATAAGAATCCGAGCCCGGCCCATTCAAGCGGGGTTTGCGGGTTTTTGCCGACTGGGCCTTTGCGGGATTTTGCGGGCCGGGCCTATCGGGCTTTAATTATTAAAAAATTAAGACATTTCAAAATAAACGTAACCTTCATCCATGCACCGGGGTTTAAACGTACTCCGACGAGTCTAAATTTTACGTACGATGTTTATCACTATAAGATGGAGTTTTCTACATGTCCTCGTTTATTATTAAAACATATTTAATTCTTATATTGCTTGAATTTTCCATATGTATATTAATGTTCTTACGTTTGTTCATTTGTTATATGGAATGAAATACTTTTGTGAAACTTAATCGGACATGTTTAATTATTTTATAAAATTGACCGTTAGATTGATTGGTTAGAATATTATAACCATGCCTTTAAAATTTTATAAATTTTGGACTTGATTTAGACATCGATCCATGTATTTCGCCAAATGTGACCATAGTACTCTTACAATTAAAACGGAAATTACCCCTCCCGAAAATAATTTTTTAACATCAAATTTTGGACACATACTCTTATGGAATACATATCTATCTCATAGTATCAAAAAAATTGACATAAAAAATTGATTTATCTACTCCCCCCATAGGAAAATAAGGAAAATAAGATGAGTGTATTTTAGTGTTTTCACAAATTTTGTTTAATTGTATTGACTGGGATCCAAACGTACTTCGATTAGGCTAATTTTTACGTACGGTGTCTTTTATTACAAGGTGAACTATTATATATGGCCTTCTTTATTGTTAAAACATTTTTAATTCCTATATTGCTTGAATTCTCTACATGCACACTAATGTTCTTACCTTTATTCCTTGGTTATATGGGTTGAAAGTCCTTTGTGAAACGTAATCGATCATGTATCATCATTTTACAAAACTGACTGTCAGATTGGTTGTTCATAATATTCTAAGCATGCCGTTAAAAATTTATAAATTTTGGACTTGATTTAGACCTACATCTATGAGTTTCGCTAAATGTGACCGTAGTACCCTTACAACTAAAACATAAATTACTCATCCCTAAAGGAATTTTTTAAGATCAAAATTTTAACACACATTCTAGTAAATTACATATCTATCTCATAGTGTCAAAAAAATTGATATAAAAATTTAATTTATCTAATTTCTCCATGGAAAAATAAGCAATATATAAGATAAGGGTATTGATGTCATTTCACACACTCTCAATTAAACTCTCACCATTGAAAAATTACAAGATCTAATCTGAACCATCTATTATATTTACTGTTTTACAGTGTAAATCGATAAAAAAAATTACAATGAAACCCTAAACCCTAACCCCTAACCCCTAACTTACTCTAAACCTCAAAATTCCTAAAACCTAAAATCTAACTTACTCTAAACCTCAAAATTCCTAAACCTTAACTTACCCTAAATCTCAATCCCCTAAACCCTAACTTACCTTAAACCTAAACCCTAACTTAATTATCCTAAACTTTAAATAATGATTTAATAGTAAAATAGATACACAAATATAACTATATATGGAATTCCAATATTTGATCAATGTATGTATATGTAATATATTAATATAAACATACACAAATATAAAATATATATATATATAGTACTAGTCACTATATTATATATATAAGTGTAGGTATAATGATATACGTACTACTATCTTATATATATAAAAAATTGACTGTCGGATTGGTTGTTCATAATATTCTAAGTAGGCCGTCCCTAATTTTTATAAATTTTGGACCTAAATCCTAAACCCTAAAACCTAAACCCCAAACCCTAAACCCTAAAAAAATTACAATAAAATCCTAGAACCGGAACCCTAACTTACCCTAAACCTCAAATTCCTAAACCTTAACTTACCATAAATCTTAATCTCCTAAACCCTAATTTACCCTAAACCTAAACCCTAACTTATGCTAAACTTTAAATAATGACTTAATAGTAAAATAGATACACAAATTTAATTATATATGGAATTCAAATATTCAATCTATCCATGTATATGTAATATATTAATATATATACACAAATGTAAAATATATATCTATATAGTATTAGTCTATTAGACTACTAGTCACTATATTATATATATATATATGTCAATATGTGTGTAGGTAAACATTAACTAGGTATAAATTGTATAATGATTAAAATTCATTAAATGATTTAATGATATATGTCAATATGTGTGCGGGCTTTGACGGGCCGGGCCTAACGGGCCTTGACGGGCCGGGCCCGCGGGCCGGGCCGGGCTTTAGATCTCTAAACCATGGTCGGCCCACCAACCACCTTGGCGGGCTTTTACGGGCTTTTTTGCGGGCCGGGCCGGGCTTTTAGCCCACGGGCTTGCGGGCCTCCACCGGCCCACGGGCCAAATGATGACCCCTACATATAGCACCTCCTATTTGGATAGCACCTCCTATTTGAGGAGGTGCTATCACTATTCATCGAATAAGAGGTGTTGTTCCTGTTTTTCGTGCAGCGGTGTAAAAAATAGCACATCCTATTACTATTCATAACTTATAAAATTTAAATTGTTTATTTCTTGATAAGATTTTCAACCAATAAATAGGCGACACGTGTCATTATCGTGTAAATAATGAGAATATATTCCCGGTAAGATTTTCGACCAATGACGAGTAGACACGTGTCATTCTCACAGTACGTTATCGTCTAAATAATTGAACCAAATTTCCGATAAGATTTCCGATCAATCACGGGCTGCCACGTGTCCAATCCATGTATCATTATCGTTCGAATAATTGAAGAAGATTTCCGATCAGATTTCCAAGCAATCAAAATGTGCCACGTGTTATCATCTTCAGATATCAGATGATCTGAATTTGGCTATAAAAATCGACAATTGATCATTGTATTCTCACACCATCTCCAATTCACTAGTTATTCTACCTGTACACACATTTCTTCAAATCTTTCCTCACATTCCCACATCAGTAAGATGAATCCTTTCGATTTGAACCATTTTATCACGAGGAGGCAACAACAACGTGAGCAAGATGCTAAAGTTGCTAATGCCTTCGTCACTGACGCGGTCATGGTAGCTACATCATTCGATGATGAACCCCCTTGCCGCCGTCGAAATGAAGAAAGGCATAGGGAGTCAAGGGGACAGAATCTGATGGAAGATTACTTCATCGAACGCCCAATCTTCAACGAGCAAACCTTTTGTGCCATATACCATGATTGAGCTTTTCTTAGCTACAAAAAATATACGAATTTATGTCACAATAATATTACATAATGAGTTATAAGGAGTTAAATAAAATGGAGATGCCAAAAAATATACGAATTTATGTCACAATAATATTACATACGAATTTATGTCACAACATTTATTTAAATAAATCAAATAAAATGGAGATGCCAAAATTATAAGGAGTTATTACCTCATCATGCAAATTTGTACCGGATTGTGGATTCCTTTGTGCATAAGCAAGAGCATCACCCCAACTTTTCAAAATTGGTCTCAACTTAGTAAAACGAGATGAAATTGCGATTTGGCTCCTAGCTTCCTTGCTTGATTCACCATGACCAATCTCCCAATTTTCCGAATAATCGGCATAGACTTTTTCCCATAATTTGTCGGTCTTTTGCTTGTTGCCGGTGAGAGGATCCACACTATGACGAACATAAGAAATGCACAATTGTAAATCCTCCGAAGGAAGCCAAGTGGCCATTAATTTGCCAAAAAATACAAAGAAAAGAGAGATGGGAATGAGGGAGATGATAGATTTTTGTGTGAGAGGTTAATGAAATAGTGTAGTAATTTATAGAAAATATTTAGGGTCTGATTTGCAACATTTACAGAGTAATTTTGCAATTTTTTAGGGATTGTTTTGCAAAATAAATAATTCTCACCGTTATTTAGAAAAGTAGCCGTTTAATACGAATTTGGACCATTGGATTGGATTTTCGATTCAAAATCGACGGTCCAGATCAAGTAGCCGTTTCTGATTTTTTTCCTGCACCGACATGACACGTGGCGGCTTTCTATTGGGCCACGTGTCATGTAACAGTAAAAAAACAGTTTACTGAAGCTCGGTGGGTCCCACACGGAAAAAAATAAAAAATAAAAAGGAGGCGCTGGCGTCACCCACGTGAGTGGGGACCACCAGCTTGCTCGAGCAGCAGCAGCTGCCGTTCCAGCTCGTGCCAGAGCTCGCCGCCGAAGTCAACGAGCGGTCGTCGGGCTCTCGTTGCACCGCTGCACTCCCTTTTTCCGAGCTCGTGCTCTCGCCGGCGGGGGCCACCGGTTTTTCGACCCTGCTCGTGCTGTTTTCAAACGCCGGTGTATATGCTCTTAGAGAGGTCAAAGATGCAGATGGAGTTTATACTCTCTCTATAGAGAATTTCAATTTTACTTTTGGGGTTTGTTCTGCATTTGTCCTCTATATTTCACTGAGTTTAAGGTTTTGTATTGTACGTGTTGTTTCAGACTCATCAGTTCACTTTTTAGATTCGTTTCCATCAGCTCACTTCATAAATTAACAAATGGTTTTGTTATATAAGGGTATTCGGGAAACTGACTTTTCAGTTTATTGGTTCTGTTCAAAATTTATTCCTATTATCTGTGACATTTTTCAATTGCTAATATCCTTTATGGTTATGGGTGGTTTGTGTGGGGAGGAGCATACAATTAAGAAATATTATTCATTGCTTCTTATCCTAATGGTCATATATTTTGAACTACACTTGTTATCATTTATTGCTTCTTATTAGGTATTTTGAACTACACTTGCTTATCCAGGAGGCTCTCTGTCATAAGGCAGCTGCCACTTTTGCAATAATAGAGCACGGTGTGGCACTGATATTTTCTCCCAAGAAATAAAAGAGCGTGTAAAACTTTGAAGACAAATGACACCACATTTTTTGCTAGTTGAGTCTCAAAGTATGGACATGTAAAGTTAGTACAAATATGTAGACCTACCACCACTTAATATATGTTATTTATATGTTACTTTTATTGCACAGTACATATCAAAAACCACCAACACATATGGTTTTAATTGCCGTGTCTGAGGCACGGGATTCCTACCTAGTTATATGCTATTTGTGCATGATTGTTAGACACGTTGGAGCCTCCAAAAGGCACACAATATTTAATAACTTAATTTTGATTAAATGATTTGTACATAGTTGGTATATTAGATCGGAAAAATCTTCAGCTCACCTGGTGCATTTGCACCAGACTAACATAATTTTAACAACGTTTGATAATTTTGACCCAAAAATAAATTACAATAAAACCAAAACCAGAAGAAGAAAAAATAAACAAACAAACAAATTTTCTCTCTCCATCTTCTTTTCTCTTGAGATTTGTTATCTATCTCTCTCTCTCTCTGCTACTTCTGCTCTGCTTTCACTACCAATAGCCGTTACTAGTACTCTGAAATGTTATCATCTTCGCTTCATTTGTGGCCTGAGCTCTGTTTGATTCAGCAATTGACTTTCTGCGCCGATGTCATCGTTGCTGTCGCCGTGTCCAAGGTCGCCGCCGCAATACCGAGGTTTGTACGACAAATCATATAACTAATAGATAGTCCCAAGTATACCAAAAGTTTTGTTTGGCATCAAGTTCATATTGTAGTATTATATTTGATTTGCAATATTCATTTATGCATAAACAGAGTGGTAGAACGAACACCTCTCCCTCTCAGTCGGCCGGCAAAAAGCCATCAACCACAGACCCTCGATGCTCAGATCAATCTTAGGGGTGCGTGAGCAATTTTTGTGTGCCTATGGTAATTTAAGTGTTTGGAACAAATTGATGTGTCCATTTTTTATTGTTGAATCGACAATTATACCTGATCCAAAATTTAATTTTTCTAATGAACCCATCTCAAAATTTCAAGTTTAGGTTTGCACTCGATTCAAACCTGTGGAATCTCTAGTACTCGAACTCTACCCTCTACGAAGTTAAAGTTTCTATAAATACATGCAGTGAAAAAATGAATGACTAATTTTTTGTTGTTGAAGAAAACAACCTTCCGGAAAAGCCGGAAGCTAATTTTATTAAATATTACGACTAAGGTTGTATTGTTGGGCATCTAGAACAGACTCTGGAGCAGAGGTGGCACATTCATAATAAATGACAGGATCACAAACAACATTATATGCTACACTATTACAAGTACTATCATTATCCATGAAATTCATAAATCTCAACAAATGTAGGTTAACATGCATCTCAATAGAATCACAAGACTCAAAGAAACATAGAGATGACAATACTTCTGAGCACTTAATTGTGGTAGGTATGACATCTCCAGTGAGACTCGTTATCCACATATGACGCAAACAAACCATAAGCACTAAAATTAACATTGTAACCAAGTCGTCGCCAACAATGGGCCATGGGAATAAACCCCTGGATCCAAACCCAACCTGGCCGAATAGACTACACCCTAGCTGATGCAACCCCAACAGAACCATTTGAGCCAACTTGGTCCAAGAGTTGCACTGCCGACCCCAGCACTGCAACCACAACCACAGAAACACGACTACTAGGAGCATGAAAATCCACGCGTCGTCGTTTTCAGATAGTTGCTCCAACACCAAAACTCGTCGCATCCACGAGATCTCGTCCGCAGCCCACAGAGCCTTCCGCCTTACAAAGGCTTCGTCGTCCAACGATCGTTGCTGCAATAAGCCCCTACACATGATGAGCACTCCTTCCTACTGGCATATACTTGAGCCTTGCACGAGCGGGCCAAACGCAGAGGCTCGATCCATGTCCGATTGCAAACTCAAAGATCCCATGAGGAGATCCGAAAGTGAAACAATCGATCAACCCACGAAGAGAGGACAAGGAGACGATGCCAAACAAGAGCATCCTGTAGGCAACATAGGAGGAGATATGCGTATAGAGAGGCTGCGATGCGGGAGTGAGATCGTCACCACAACAGTGTGGAGAAACCCTAAGAAAAACATGGTAATCGGCACCACAAATGAATGACTAATTGTTAGGTACTATCCATGATAAACTTATGTACATATTTTGTCTTCAATTATTGATGTTTCAAAACCATATAAATTAATTGTGTTGTCACACTTTTTCATTATATTAATGCATAAATTCTGATACAACAAAACAAATTTGCTAATTTAATAGTTGAATTAGGGTGTGGGGCTTAAGATTTAGTGTTTGGGGTTTATGGTTAAATATTGTTTATTATTTATAGTTTATATGATATTAGTCATGTGACTAAGACTTATTGTTTAGGGTTTTAGGGTTTATTATCGATTTCTTATGGACTATGGTTTTTATAGTTTTATGTTTAAGGATTTGGCATTTGAGTTTCGTGTTTTGAGTTGGAGTTTGACGTTTTTTTATAGTTTTATGTTTAAGGATTTTGCATTTGAGTTTCGTGTTTTGAGTTGGAGTTTGACGTTTAGGGCATAAGATTTAGGGTTTAGATTCAAAGTTAGAGATTTAATTAAATAAAAAATAAAATCAGAAGAAAAAAAGAGTGGTGATCCCTATACAATATTTAATATTTTATTTGGGTTGACTAGTTTTTATTTGTAGTTTTTTATTTGGTGTATTTATTATAACGGTGTTGGTATCACGTCATGATTTAATAAAATGAATGGTTGAGATTAAATCAGTGCTGCACCCGAGGTGTACCGAAGATACTCTAGTAGACATCTGCAACGAGCATGCGCGTTATGAAGGGCGTAATTATATGTTATTGGTACATACATAATTGTTGCTTTATTGGACGCGAGAGAGGCTCCAGGAGGCACACTTTACTATCTTCATTTTGAAGGGGCACTCATAGAGGTGTATCCTTTCAAAAATAGGCGTATGCCACTTAAAGCGCCGTGCACACGGTATTCTTGAGTGAAGGGCGAAAGAGTAGTTCGCTTTGTGCTCTACGCACGGCTCTGTAAAATTATGTGCAAGTGAGCTGTTTGTTTATATAACCCTCACACTCGACATTTCCTGCTTTTAAACGATGTGGGACGCTTAGAGGTCAACTTCCAGACATTGTATGCATTACAACGAGTGAGATTTAAATCATCCAATGGAGAGGAAGTTCCAATCTGCTGCACAGTATCAATTAATTAACTGCAGACTCAATGCACAGCACCCTCTCAGTTTTTAGTACTGACATTCTTCACGTAAATGTCACTCCAATAAGCTCAGACTAATTTTCCTTGCAACAATAATGCGGTTCTTATACTGCTTATTTGCTAATGCAAGTAAGCTAGACGAGAGGTTGACCATGAAAATGTCCTTCAACACATTGTGACTAACCTCGATCTAGCAAGTATATATAATACTGAACCTAGCGACTCAGACAGGATAACAAAGCGTGTTGTTGAATCGATATTAATGGCGCAAACAACTGAGACAAGGGTTGGCTTAAGCCAAGTATTGTTCTGCAAATCTTTTGGAGATGGGGTGATCATCACATATCATGCAAGGGATCTATCTAAAACTGAGGAGCTGCTAAGTGAAATAGCAGATAGCAAATGTACCACTTGTAGCCGTAACAAGAAGAGTCTTCAGTGATATTGGAGCATAAATTTCAAAGGTGTATCTTTTACATACTCAGAAGAGTGATTGGCTAACTTAAGAAGCATATCTGCCTACTCTAAGAATAGCTATATTTCAAAGAACGATAGCACGTAGAAGCCGGTTTATGATTAAAGAAATCTACACATAATTGGCTAAAGTAGTCTATATATATATGACCATTTATAAATTCTCATTTTTAAGGTCTAACCGCAAGTTTATCAATCAAATAAGTAGCTACTACTTTTTGTGGCTAGCTCACATCATCTTCACTTGTAAAATTACTAGTGTATGCTCCATATTTGATATATACTCCTGCAACTAAATGGCTAAATAACAAAGTTTGAATCCATAAGATGGACTTTGAAATATAATTTACAAATATAATCCACTTAAAGTGCACATACTTAAATTCTTTAGTAAAAGGCGAAAGAATAGTTCACTTTGTGCTCAACGCATGGCTCCGTGAGTTGCACCAAGCTGAGCTGATTTGTTTTATACAACTTACACATACATCCCATGCTCTCACAGGATATGGGACTACCTTGTAGTGCCTTTCATTTATTATTTCTCATAATCTGAGGTCTACAATAACAATTTTCCAGACCTCGGATGCCCTTTTCAATGAATGTGTACTGTGTGCGGTTCTTTGTTTAGTTCAGATGTATGTCAAGAAATTGTATGATCACACAAGGAACTACAGACCTGCACAACAATGCTACTGCAGAGTCGATGCATGCTCGCACGATGCATTACTGACAATCTCAAACTAATTAAAACTACTTACAACAAATAATGTTCTGCCTATTCATCGGAAAAAAAAAATGTTTTGCTTCTGCTTCTAGTAGTGCAAATACTAGACTGGAAAAAGGCTTGAACTACTGGAAGGTGTTTGAAACATCAACCATTAATATATATTCCCTCCGAAGATTACTAATATCAGTACTTTAGGTACTTCCTGATATGATTAACCTTCAAATCTGATCGAACCTACCAGTTTACTATTTCTTTGGTACCAGGATCATATGGAGTGGCATACTTTTAACTGCGATAAAGAAAATTTAAGTAGAAATGCAATATCTCTAATATGTTATAGAAGCAAAGGAATTCCACAATCACACAAAAAGTAGTACGGATACAATGCAAAGCGCAAATGCAGGCATCATAATAACTGACGAGGATGGTCACCAGTCAATACTGCACTTTCAGCTGGTTGCACAGAGCATAGTCCCCAACACCTCAGGAAAAACAGGCCATCTCATCTTTTTTTGTTTACATAGAGCATATATACATGCACTCAACTTGACCTTGATCTTTCGATTTCCTCATGTTCCTATGTCTAAACAACCTCAGTGTTGAAGCACATGCCATTTGAGCCAAGACTAACCAACATTTAACTGTTTTTTTAGAGAAATAAGCATTTAACTCAGAAATGGGAAACTTCAAAAAAGCAAAAAACAACATTACATAAGAGACTCATCCAGGATTATAGAACCAGAATGAGAAGTCCAAATCCTTTTTCATCCACCAATATTATCTTTGGTGCAATGTGGCAATCTCATTTTTGCAAACCCTCCTAATTTTACTTTTTTGCTATATTCTCAATTACTTTCGTCAGATTGAAGGTGTGGTTTGTCAAATCTCTACCCATAAACTACGAAGTTTAGCTCCAACTATGGAAAGAAAAGCTATTAGATTCAATAACTAGTTCAACTTAATAAAGCACAAATGATTTTAGCAGCAATAGATTGAGCGGCAAAACATATCACACAATATATTGGCAGATTCACCGATGAAATTCAATTTTGGTTCATAAATTCTGAAAATCGTGGGATGATGGAACTTGATTGTAACATAAACGGTTGAAGACTAGAATTGGCAATCCCCCGTGGCAACAAATTATGACGTTGGCTCTTCCACGTATGGAAGACCATAGGCAGGCACTCCTTCCGAGTGCAATGGAGGTCACCAACCTAGGCTATGGCCTTCTGGATCGCCCATAAAATCCCGTGTCACATTCGATAGCATTCGATAACTAATCCATCTCCATGCTGTAATCGGTGAATCCAACAAGGATAACCTTGGGTTTATTATCCTCGGGACTAATTCAATCGAATGAAGAGACCTGAACAATCGAGCCAAAGTTTTGATTAGTATCAGAATAAACTGTTTGGTAGACAGAGCTAGCTTCCAATTCGGTAAAATTATTTTGTTGTTTGTAACATTAGTAGCTAGGTACCTTATTTTAATTAATTCGAGGGCTATTATTTTTCCTCTAAACTCCTTGGTGCATATATCACGCTCGCGTGGGAGCGAATTGTCGTATATATGCTCATTAAGCATATGCTGATATTTTTTTTTATGTATAAATCGTTACATCTGTATTAATTTTTCAATTCTAAGTCTTTGTTTAAACATAGAGCATACAAAAATTACAATTGATATTGAGATATCCAATAACACCAGAATAATCATATTCATACTTTCCTCTTCTGCTATTGGCTTAAAAAAACATTTAGAAGCTTAGATTATATATTTATCGAGTGTTTGAGACTTCAAGTAAAAAATTTACATCGAGATCTCCAATGAAATTCATCATGTAGAATGACTCGTCACTAGTTACTCCAACTACAAATAAAAATTATGAGTGTTAAAACAAATGAATTCATCATCACATACATGCATATGTAAAACATGAGTGCATTACGTAATTACCTCAGTAATCTGCATCATTTTTTTTTTACGTTTTTTGTATAACTGTAAAAAATACAAATAACTTATGAGAACGTTTGAAATTAATTTATGTCGGCTATCAATGCTATGTCTTGTCTAAGAAGCTATTTTGCTCATGATGACGTCTCCTCTTGGCATCATTATTTGCAACTGTTAAATTTTAAAAAATAAATTAAAAAATTGTACCATATCTCATATAATATATAGCATATACCTTAAGTGAAAAACTGTTCCCCATGTTTGTGTGACTTTAGATAACGTTTTTGTTATCATCAACTCTCTTTGTGCCATTTGATAGCGCCAACTAATGATAACATTTAAGATTTTTTAGTCAAGTTAATTACAGAAATTGGAATATAATAAAAACAAAAAGTGTTTAAGCTACATATTGTTCATGCTTCTTTTTGTTCCATTCTTTCAAAACCAAGTTACTGAGATAACTGGTATTCATTTTTATTGACTTTCCCATCCGCCAACCCACCAAAAATATAGAAACACGTCTGGTAGTGTTTTTGTCCATTTGAATTATTTCCATACCTAAGAACAAAGAAAAAAAACTATGGACAACATAAAAATTGCAAATAATTACGTAAGTAATTGATATTAGTATGTTGCACAATTTGAGTATTAAAATATCATTTAAGATGCAGGATTATTTGTGCTTGAAGGCAGCAAAACCTCTTCAAATACTACATTCCCAGTATACACACCATCTTGCCCAGCTATAGTCCCTTTTTAAACTAGAATAGTTGTGGTGGACTCAGATATTCCTCTTGACAATGCCACATATAATTGGTCGTGACTGAAGACATAATCTGGAAGGTATACACCAACATGACAAATTGTCTGACCTTGAGACTTGTTTATAGTGAGGGAAAAACTCAATTTGATTGGAAATTGCTTTCTTATGAGTTTGAAAGGTAGACCGACATTATCAGGTGGGCTCAATGGGATTCGAGGTAGGAAAACCCTAGTCCCAGCAAATTGTTCAGTTAGAATTTGAGCATCTAAAAGATTCTGATATGAACCACGACATAAAAATCGAGTTCCATTCATCAATCCTAAGTTTGGGTCAATATTCCGCATAAGCATAATCGGGGCACCTATTTTTATGGTCAACTTGTGTGGTGGGTGCCCTCCAATTGTGATTGAGTTTAATAACTCCTGTTGGTATAAATTTCTATTGTCATCTTGCACAAAGTCAAAAGAATAAATCGTGATTTGTTCACCCAGAAACATGTTGATGATCTTTTTATTTAACATATTCACGTCATCATTTAGAGGAGTAATCAATGCTCTCTCCACCATATAACTTGTATCATATACATGATCACCGAAATTGGAAAAGATTTTATCAATGATTTGATTGATCGGTTGGTCTTCCACCCACGGAATCACCATGGATTGCGGTAACTTTATCATTTCACCATCTAAGACATGTTCATTGTCGTGGCCAACACGAAGTAAAAAATTTGAAAATTGATGGTCATTGATGGATCTCATATTATGTCTCAACCTTAACATCTTTGTCTGTGCCCAAAATGAAGATTTCACAATTGAAGCTTGAATGAGTTCAGACCTGGTTCCTTTAGGAACAACTGGAAAGACTTGACGAAAATCTCCCCCCAAAATCATTATCTTTCCACCAAACGGTAATTGAACATTTGTTATGTCTCTGAAAGTTTAATCACATACTTCAAAGACATCTCGATGTGTCATAGGTGTCTCATCACAAATGATTACAGTTGCAATTCTAACTAATTCAGGAAGATTAGATTGTTTATTTATAAAAGTTGGGGTTGATGCATCTACATGAAGTGGAATACTTAACCTAGAGTGGGTCATTCTACCACCAGGCATATGAATTACAGCTATTCCAGACGTTGCTGTAGCTAACATAATACGATTCATTCTTCTTAGATTAGCCAATAACACACGGTATAAATATGTCTTTCCCGTTTCACCTAGACCGTCAACAAAAAATAATGCACCACCCTCACTTTCCACGACAAGCATTATGGCATCAAATGCAACTTTTTTATCGTTGTTGAGGATGTCTACTTGCAGAACTGGTACCGACATTTTATCTTCAATACATCTTGGGATGCCTGAACTTTCTTCTGCGTCACTTGTCATTGTAGGTAGATCGAATTGTCCAATACCTTTTCTAAATTGTTCCATCATTCTGTCTAAATCATGCAATAACCTGTTTATATTGATCGAATTATTGGATGAAGGATAATCTTCTACCTTGAAAAGATGGAACTCATCCCACAATCTTCGAACACCATTAGGTTGGTTGTAAACTAAAATTGTGACAAACAATCTTCTCAAGGCTGATGACATTCTAACTCTTGAGGCCTCTAACAGACAGTCTCGAATATTGTTATCATTCTCTAGCAAACCTCGCTTCTCAGCTGGTTGCTGAAATGTAGGTTGAAAAATATCACGAACAGTAAGTAATTCATTAAATGATCTTGGTCCTCTAACATGATTGAGCAGAACCCGTAGGTAAAACTTTTCACCCTCTGACGGTGACACACTGTATATTCGCGCAAGAGCCTTATAGTTGTTTATTCTTTTAGCCCAGATTTTTTTTCTATCCCACCTATAGTTTTCAGGAATTTCTCGATACAAATACACTCTTGCATTCACATCCCTTTGGTTTAAAAGGAAAAATTCAGTAAGCATTGATTTTTCTGCATTTTCATCATCCAAAATATCCTCCACATTTTCATCTGCATTGAAGTCTATTTGTTGAATGTTTGGGAGATGTATTTGCAACCGTTCTACTGTTGGATATATATGGTTCCGTCCAAATTTAAATATCCTCCATAAGGCTTCAGGTGCGCATACCCACCTAGCATCAACAAATTGTCAAATTTCATCACAATTTGGATTAGACTGAAGCTCTAGTACAACTCTATCAGGACCCTTATAGATGTACTTATATAAGTACTTGACACTTTTTATGCTTGCACATATTTCAACATTGATGTGGCAATTATATTGTAGTAATAACCACGGGTTGTAGGAAACTACCCAACTGTTATCAATCGTTACATCTCTTTGTCTTCTTAAAGGTACTGGTAAACGATCTGATCGTCTTCGATATATAGGATAAGCTTCGGTTCCCTGAATAATGTAATTTGAAAATGGTTTTGGGAAGCCTTTACTACACTTGCCTCTTTTCATAAACGAAAGGGTTCTGTTTACAATTCTACACTGACCATGAATCATATGTGTACACACTGCTTCATAAAGTAGAGGTTCTTCTTGCTCGTCAGGTATCTCAGCTCTCACAATGTGGTCATATTCATCAAAATTATTAAGCTTATCATCATTTGATAGCGTAACCAATATGTGAATGTACGGAATACCCCTCTTCTAAAATTTAATGACAAAAGCATGAGCACCAACACTTCCCAACACTCCCTTTTTTATGATGTCCTCTTTTATGTGTTCTAGTTTTGCATGAAACACTCGAGTCACTAAATCTGGGTGATCTTATGGTGTTTGACCAGGTAGTAGTTCATCTCGTACTTCTTTCCAATTAGGATTACATGTCATGGTGATAAAAAGATCTGATCTGCCATATTTTGGAACCAAAGCCATAGCATCTTGGTATCGTTGATACATGTCACGGGGGATCCCAATAAATGAAGATGGCAAAATGATCCTCTTACCGACATTACCTGAAATTTTATTACTTACGATTGTGAGTTAGCTATTTAATAAAAGATTTTGTTAAGACATGTAGAGAGTCTTGAAGTCCTTGGCGGGCATCTCTTTGAAACTTATCTTGGTTAAGACAGAAGTATCTAAGTTTTTGTGATTCAATCTTTACATAGGTATCTACTACATATTGTTGAAAGAGACGTCCACCTCGATATAAAAGATTGTCATGCCCTTCTTGTATCTACAAAATATAGATTGTTAACTATGTTTTAAGTCAAGCTCACTGTTTAGGGAAGAAAAAGTGGAAAAAATAGACATAACTTGTAACATATAAGAGTAATAGTCACAACAACTCATAGACTTTTCATTATTATCTGTAGTGTTAATGTCTCATCCATATGATCCATACGGTAACAATAAAGGATACTGCATGGGATCATAATATTCCACATAGTCATATATATTTTAAAGTTCAGAAGTCGTTTGAATCACAAAGTCTCTTCCATTTGGATTTATTTTATCCTCTTCTACTATAATAGCAGAAACCTGTGATGTCGATGGTAGGTTGTATTGACGATGATAAGAAGGTTGTTATCTTAAGATCAATATGCAATTAGGCAAGTCTTGACATTGGCCGAGACTTCGTAGTGTATGAACATATGGGTTATATTGGTTTAAGATATGTTGTATCCTCTCAACCATGTCCCTATCCAAAACACTACTTTCTGACAATCTATTCTCGAGTTCATGGTTGGTGTCGTATATATAAGTTTGAAGATATCGTGGTCTTCTCCCATCAACTGGTAGAACCCCACTAATCTTATGGTATATAGAACCTTGAGCACGAAATGTGTAATGTGATTGAATGTTGATTTTTTTCATCAACACGAACACCCATCGAGGTCAAACAAAAAAAATTGTTATAAGCACGAATGTTTTGTCTAAATCTCTTTCCCAGTGTTGTTTGGTCACATAAGAGGTCAAAATTTTCTTACGGACACTAAATAAGAGGTAGACTAACTCCCCTATTCAAGCAGCACAAACTTGATATTTCTTTAGAAAACAACCATGCATTGCACTTAGAGCATGTTCTCGGTTGAGGAAATTGACATATTGGCACTTTCATTTCCTCGTGAAAATTTCTTGCATCATTAGAACATATCCTTATTTTCCTCGTTCGTGTTACTAGACGAACTCGACATTGCATTTCATCATTATGCATGGGCTCACTATCGTTAACTTCTTCAATGTTAACCATACGTTGCACCATTAAAGTACTCACGGTAGTATCTGGATGTTCTGATGTTTAATAAAGAAAATACAATTTAGTAGCAATTTAATAGATATGATTAAATTTTTGTTACGCTCATATATTTTGTAATAGACATCTTAAATTGTGACGCTCATGTACTATCTAAATCTTTAATATTTTTCTTTTCTTGCAAGAAGATTTCAAAGCAAAAATGATTAAAATTTCATTACACCTCATATATAGAGTGAGGATGAAGTACCTTATGCCTCTTCATTTATATTATTTGTAGCGGCTTGTACTTGGTTACCATCATTTATCCGTATCCTTTCAGAACGTGCTCGTTGCCTGATATGAGTTAAGCGCACTCTTGCAACGCGTTCGACGCGGTTGTTAATAGTTTCTATTAATAAACATCAATATATAATGTCAATAAGAAAAATTATGAACATGATTGAGTGCCAAAGAGTCAGTTATAATAAACATTACTAGTAGATGGTTTGTTTATATTATTTAGTTGTGGGTTAACTTCATCATCATCTATTTCAACCATGGGTCATTTTCCTCGAGCATGGTCTCGTTGTCGTGCCAAATAAGTTTGATATTATTTTGGACTCAATGTTTCTCGCCATTGTCGATTGCTTCGAGCACCCAAACTATTTGCTTGATCCATAATTAAACTTTTTATTTGTCACCAAAAAATATCACTGCAATAATTACGAAAGAGGATGATATCATTCCATATTGTGTATATACCATGCGGGATGTGAATTTCAAAAGGTTTGAATAAATTCCATAAGTACCTCTTTTTTTTAAAAAATAAATAAATAAAAAAAGAAAAAAGAAAGAAAAAGAATTACAAAATTTTATCCAAAATTTAATAGTCTATGAAAAATATATTTAGTGACAATAATTACTTGGTTATTTGAAACACTATGAAACACTAATGTAGCTTAATAACTGAGCATCACTGAGGTTACATATTCTATCATTTAATAGAATTAATAGAAAATATGACCCCATCACATATCATTTGACTGTCAAATACATATTTGATGTCATTCTATATATTGAAATTCAAGTTTTAGAATACATGATAAAAGGTGAGTTAATTAGACCGAGAAGGAAACTCTAATCTATGTTAGATAACAAAAAACAAATTTCAATCAATACCAATGTTATTCTGAAAAGAAGTGAAAAATATTTGCAGCAGGTATGAGACCAATTGAGGTTGCAAGGAAGAAATTATAATAAGGCAAGTTAACTATTGGTGAAGCCTACCATTTATGAAGGTGTTAGGCAAGATTGAAGTTAATCGGAGAAACAGCATGTAGTTCAACAACCCCACTCTTCTTTTGGCCACCTGGAGAAAAAGAGAGAGAATCAATTGCTTGTGTTTGAGTTTATCTCACAAAACTCATATGGACATCTGAATGTACCTGGTTTTGAAAAAACAAAAGCTTGTCGGGCCTAAGAGACCTACTAGGGGCCTCCTTATCACCTTGGACCGGAAATTACTGTATCTAATAAGTACATGACCATAGTACACCGATAAAGAAGTCATTAAAGGAGCATATAAACTATTAACTAAAAAGTCTAACCAAAGATAACAATAAACATATATCCTTTAAACAAACCAAAATCCATGGAACCAAGGATCTTACTTAAGAGAAAACGAGGAATAACTTCTATTGATATGTTGCGGTAACTTCAATTGGCTTTTGTAGTCTGTATCCCTTGATTATACTAAACTGAAAGATCTTCCGTAAGCCCTAACAAATGTTGTTCTTTGAGCCCGATTACTACAATTCACCTACGCAGTAAACAAAAAAGTAAGCATATAGAATTTTTAAGATAGAACTTAAACCATCAATCATCACCACCCCAAAGCATTAAACCTTTACATACCTTAATTTTTCAATAAAGTCCATGCGAGCAATTGGTATGGTGTCCCTTTATAAATTAATAAAAAAATAAAGAAGGAAAAAAACATGAGCTTACACTAAATCTCCAATTGATAAGAAAACTAATGGGTTGTGGAATTAAAGCTAACGGGTTGTGGAAGTATTTGTAGTGATTTTTTTAACTCTTATCTCTTTCGAATCAAGTTTAAGGAAATATGACTGGTTAACCCTTAAAAATCTCTAACTAACTATTATTCCCACAAGTACGTTGAAGTTTACAAATCCAGTGATGGAATTCCTATCTAAATATTTTCAAAAATTACATAAATCATAAAATAAATGGAAAAGGTTGTACCTTTAAGGTAGTGGTCTAACAATTAAGAACAAAAAAAGAAGCAAGAAGCAACATGACCTTATCCTGCAAACCAAAACAAAGTTAATCCCAAACAATGATTAAAATAGGCAGGGACCCACACCTCTATGTAGATCAATTTTCCAATAAAAACTATCTAACTCAACATAACTATCTAAAACTTCCAAAAAAATAACGGAACACATAAAATGGAAAAGATTGTACCTTAAAGCAACAAGGCTTTAATTGATAACTTATCCTATAAACCAAGCATCCAAATCCACTGGAAATAACATTAGTTGAACAACAAAAAAAAGCCTTAAGATAAAATTAAGGAAAAATGGTTGCTGAGCATGGGTGTCTTGTAGAGTCTATTACCTTGAAATGGAGTGTCTATTAACTTGTGGAGTCTATTACCTCTTCCTGGAAAACCAAAAGAAATAGAAGAAATTATTATCAAGCTGACAATGAACAAATTACAGCAGAAAGGGGCGATGATATTACTGCTTTCATGTCATAGTTAATGAAACTGCTTTTTCCATGATCATGAAGCCAATTAACACCAATTAACCCACCCATGCTGAGGTTCAATCAAGTCACCTCTATGTAGATCACTTCACCTTTATATAGATCAGTTTTCCAACCAAAACCACTGAGACTCACACCAATCAAAACCCACCGAGATTCACACAAAAAAATTTCTCTAACCCACCCTTGATGAGGTTCAACTTTTGAGATAGGTGAGGGAGAGAAGAGAAGAAGAGAAGTGAACTGGCTATAGGAAGTTGAGGAATTAAGCTGATTTTCCTCCCTTCACGTGTCAACTCCTTTTTTTTGGTGTTTACACTTTTATCCTTTTTTATATATTATTATTCAGTGGTTTTAAATTTGCAGAATGAAAGGATAATTTATGGCATTGTCAATGTTCTACCATTAGCTTCCCGTGAACTGCCACAAACTCCTCCTAAACTGCTTTAAGGAAAGTTTCTTTAATGAATAGTATTTGACTCCAAAATATCTCTGGCGAGGAGCGCGTAGAGATCCTCTTGCAAACTATCTCTTTTACCCATTTCGGATAGTTTAATCGCAGTTGTCGGTTTATCCTGTATGTGCTTCGTGTGCTGGCGTGCCACCGTCTCTCAACGGAATAAGGAATGTGTAAGCTGCCTGACTTCTTGGTTAAACGATTAAGACAATGAGAGCACCAACCTCGTCTGAATGGGTCTTTCTCGCCTAATAAACTAGGACTTTGGGTTTTTTCGTCTCTAGTAGAGCCACAGAAATCAATACCTCACACTACCCTTTACGAGTGCAAAGTAGAGCAACTTCTTTGACGATGTGTCGAGAACACTGCTTCCTTGGATATCCGAGCTCTCACTCGACATGTGACAAGCCCTTCAATCTTCCAGTTGCGTTGCTTCCTTTGGTCGTAATACTCTCACTCGATTGGACAAGCACTTTGATCGTTTGGTTGCAAGGATAGAATCTCTTGACGAGATGTCAGTGTATTTGCGTATAGCAAATGTTTTGTATTTGATCGAGGACACTTTCTCTAATGCTCTTGCTCTTCTTATATACTGCACAATAGTCGTCTTTCAATTCTCTTAAACGTCTTAAACTCTTAGATTCTCAATATAACTCTGAGTCTTCCAGCACACGGGTCTTATCTTTATATAGTTTCAATGTTCTCACAATTTCTTTCAAGAAGGAAACCTAACTAGCAGGAAAGGTCTGATAAACATTAAGTCGTATAGATCAGCTATCTTAACTTATAGTCCTAAATCAATAAGGAAACGAACTCTGTTATTTTACTTGGCCGCTCGCCAAGCTTTATTTCTAACTGGGCCGCTTGCCAAGACTCCAGCCTTTCAAGCCTAATATGAAATATTTATTTCAGGCCCAAACATTGCCCCTCAAGCCTTGAGCTTAAATTACTTATGCAAGCGAAAATACTTGAATATTACCCGAATGACGCGCTCTTATTACAAACGGTAACATCACACGCAAGTGTCACGTTACACAACTCCTCTAAAAAGTTGCGCCACTCAAATGATGTAATATAAAAGCACATGTCCACATCAACAAAATCTCACTTCCCAACAGAACTCTTTCACTTGCCTTTCTTTTACTCTTTCAGCCACCCCAACTGAAAGCTAAACTTTTCATCCTTACCGCCGTCCATCTTCTCCGATCAGAGATCATGCCTCCACGTAAAGACATAATCATCTTGTACTCAGAACGAAATGTCAAGAATTTCTCCAGAAACCTCAAAGCTGTCGTCAGACGACAAAACCCAAAGGCCATTATCTCTTTAAATGTTGACCCAAGCAAAGGCATTGGCCTGCTTGGTCCCTTTCTGGAAACTCCAATAAATCCAGAACTTTTTCCTCTTCTCCACTATTCCCTTTGCAATTTTTCCTTAATCTTCCAGAAACATCCACAGGCAGAACCCAAAAAGTGGACAAACAAAGACACACTTTGTTTAATTGGCAAATGACCGTGCCTAAACGCAGAAGACCTCCCTTGGTACTGGTTTCGTTGCGGAAAAGATATCGATCGATGGGAAGCGGATGACATCACCCAACTTATTAATTTATACTTTTCACTTCCTGCTGGTGGAAACCGAGCACCGTTCGCCACCGCCATGTGCTTTTGGGATTGCTCCACCAACTGCTTCCGTCTCCCCTGTGGTGATGTGAGCATCACAATCCTTGATCTTTATGTTTTATTTGGAGTTCCTGTGTCCAACAACATCTGGCTTCATAATTACACATATGAGACACCAATTCAAGCCTCTAACGATCGACCTTCCTCCTATTCTGCTTGGGTTGATCATTTTGTGAAAAAGGAGAAAGACACTGATCAAGGAGGCATAGCCTTCTTGGAATATTGGCTATCTAAGTACATCTTCTGTCCTACCTCCGCCAAGGTCAACAAATGCTGGACTAACCTTGCCGAATGCCTTTTCAATCGTGAACAATTAGGCTTAGCTGAATCCGTCTTCGCCTACATCTATTACTGCTTGAAACGAGTTGTTCTTTCAAAACTTGAACTTAATCAACCAGGACCACTTTGGATGGTAGAGTTTTTGTTGCAGATGTACTTCCCATTCTTTCGCCCTTCTACAGTCCCTTCCTTTGAAGAGGACAAACTTCTGGGCCAAACTTTGGTAACTGCACCTTCTAGGGCCAGAGCATGGTCATATCTAGTCTGCTTCAACTACCTCTGCTCGCATAAGGACTTTCCAACTGCAGCAGTTGAAGTAATTCTGAATCGTCGCCATCCCTGCAGCCTTGCGAGTGGATTGATGCCCTTGCCAGAGCAAGATGACTCTGTGAGGAATCTCTTCATTCAAAGTCACACCTGCAAGGACCTACCAATCCCTAATTCTTCGAGCCCCAAGTATGAGCTCTATGCTCCGAATCTCTTTTCAAGACAACTTGGGCTGACCCAAGATGCCCCTATGCCCCTCGCCTGTTCTTTGAACAGATACAGCCTTTGGCGAGGGCTAGGTCATCATTCAACACATGATCTACATGATGTCTATTTTGGCTTCCCGACAGTGATAATTCCTGATTTGTCAAAGTCACTTGCCACTTCTCAATCAGTCACCGAGACATACTTGGTATGGTGTTCTTAGCTTTGGGAAAACATACGAAGGATAGGACCGCTTGCTCTCTTTGCCAGCATCTTCTGTGGTTTCAACAAAAGATTCACAAATGAAGATGATTTGGCGACAATTGGGAAGTTGTACAAAAACACTAGCAAAACTCCCTAGCCACAAGTACTCTTCTTTTTATTTAACTTTGCCACATGTGTTAATAATTTATTAATAGTGTTTAATCAATTTTCTCTTTCTTCTAATCAACAGCATGCCCTGGAAATAGACATGGCCCTTGCCTTGCAATCCCCAAAGAAAAAAAGATCTAACACTTCTGGGCAACCAGTAAGTATCAAAATTCTTCACCCAGATTAATTGTGTTTTCTGCTTTCTCACTAAATATAACTAACTGACCCACTTATTCGTTATCAGTCGCATAAGCGTAGAAGGACTGGTTCTTCTTCTGGAGAAACATCTAAGAGTTGAGGCTCCAAAGCTGCTCGCCAAGATGTTTCCAAGCTTCCTCTGGCTTTGGAAGTGCCCCCAAGTGGTATATGGGCAACAACAGAGATCGCAAGCAGAGACAGACAGGCTAGGCTTCAAGCCAATGTCTTCCATGCCTCCTTCGATCAACGAAGTGAGAAAGCATCCAGGGCAAGCGCGTGTTCAGCATTGGTCTTTACCATTGCTCACTGGCTATGTTCAAATCCAGACACTATGCCCATGGTTTTCGAGTATGATGACCTCATTGTCCAAGGTTCTTCAGAATGACAGAAGCTCTGCAAGGATGAGGCCTTCGCCAGCTCCTACCTTGATCAACATTTTGATCTTGAAGTTATTTTGAAGGCAAACATCAGACCCCTGAAGATTTCTTCTGATGACTCCTTTATTGGGTAATTCAACTCAGAGAAATTTGCACACCTGAAAGATCTTGCATCATTTGATGAAATCTCGGAAAATATCCGCAAGAGTACCAAGTCTCAGGTGTATCTAGTGAGCTGAAATGATCACTTCTTCGTCCTTAAAGCTGAAGCTGACGCCTATTACATTGTTGACTCGCTGGAAGAAAGGTTTTTCGAAGGGTGTCGTAAAGCCTACATATTGAAGTTTGATGATTCCAGCATAATATTTGGAGATGAGGACCAAGAAACAGGGCTGCAAGTCATAAACAGCGGTAAAGAGTGCTACAAAGACTTCATTACGATATTCCTAGCCGGAATCATATTAGAGGAACTTGAGGAAGAAGAAAAGAAAAATGCAGTTGATCCTGTTGTTCTCTTCTGGCGCCTATAGATTGAATTTCAATCTTGCTTCCTTCCTTCCTCCTCTAGCCAGGACAACAGCTCCCAGAATGACCAAGTTATTCCGGAAAAAAATGTTCAGATTCGGCCCTCGCCAGAGCTCTAGGTCATAGTAGAAGAACCACAGCAGTTGTTCGAAGTCACCCCAGGGCCGGAGGATCAAACTCCTCCCTCGCCAGAGCTCCAAGTCCAAATGACTAAAGAACCACAGCAATTGGTTACGGCCAAAGACTTGCCCCCTGTTCAGGTAATACTTCAATTTATTTACTCAGTCTGTATGTTAACTTCTTCTTACTGAACCTTGACAACTCACGTTTCCTTCTAGTCTACACCTGCTTCTCTGAATAGCGACACAATCCTTCCTGAACCAAATGCAAATTCAGAGGAAGAGGCAAACTCTCAAGGCCAACTTCAAACTTCAATCAGCCATCAATCTCCTGAGCTCTCAATAATGGCCGCAGTGGACCAGCCTTCAAGCTTGCTAAATATTATTGATGAAGAACCCAAAACCTTTCATGAAGAAACTGCTGCTCTGTCTTTATCAACGTGGCCTTCCACTCAAGCACCCAACCCTCAAGATGAGATTTTGATCTTGCAAGAGCTTTCGACTAGACTGGGTGTATTGAGCTCCCCTCCGGCCGTCAACATTGCCCTTCAAAAGATCCTTTCTGGCAACCTAGACTCTCATCAAGACATTAAACAAATTCAAGAACAGGTCAAGAATCTAAAGGCCACTGCCCCTGCTGAATTCCTCCATACCATATCCAACCTTGAGGAAAAGCTTCACTAGCTCCAAGGTCAATACGAAGCCCAACATCGTCTAAAACTTGAGGTCGAACGCAAGAAAGAGGTGGTGGAGACATTGGCTCACCAGACACAAGAAGAAAACAAGTGAATCCAGGCACTTCTAAAAGACACATTATCCCAAAAAGAAACTCTGGCAGCCAAAGAAGCTGAGTTAGCAGCCCTCCAAGTTGAAGTGGACCGCCTGCGTACAAACTCTGATTCAAATCAAGCCTCTGTCCGCTAGCTTATGGTCAAAAGAGAAAGCCAAGCTCAACTATTGCAGGATGCAAAAGAAGAAGCCAAGAGCGCTCTAGACCTGTATACATAATCTTGGCAAGACTTCGAGCTTGTAAAAATGTCTTTGAGGGCAAAAGCCCTCCCAATTTAGTTAATGGGACTCAGGGATTAGGCCCCTTCTTTGTTCTATGTTATTCCAAAACATTCTATCATCTTAGGTCTTTTCTTTGATAGTTCATATTTTGGTATTTTTGCTCTTTATTTGGGCCCTAAAGATCCTATTGGGCCTTAGACTTAGGCCTTCCGTGGATCATACGAACAACGCTAGGCCTGCTCATAGAACCTAACCGCTCGTCTGCCCTTGTCACTTGACTTAAATGGACTTTAATTTCAAGCTTGGAATCCGTAACGCGTCATCCCAACCGTCAAATCTTCAAAATACGTTTTACCTGTCCAAAATATCTTTCATTCGTCATGCCTTCATCTAGGGGCAGATAGACCGTTCCATGGCACAATCTCTAGTAGACGCGTGTCTCCTATTAACGGGTGTATTTATTCTCGCAAAGCCTTACCGTTACGGTTCAGTATAGTTTCTTTCTATAAGAGGCCTCCTTATTCATTGCTTGTGGTAATACTTTCCAAACTTCTTCGCGAGATGAACTCCATTTCTTCATGTTTGCTCTGGCTTTCTTATCTGGAAAATCCTCCAGATAAAAACCTCCCATATTATAGACTTTAGATAATGATATCCATATCCATACTTGGACTAGATAGTGATATCTATGTCTAGGTGTTGCTTTGGCCGAATCACCCTAAGTATCTACAGGGTGACGAAGCCACAATCCCGAGGGAAAAACACACCTCGTCTTCCTCGCCATCATCTGCTCACTTTTTATATGCATAGAGGCTGCAGACCCTATGGACGCGGCTGCACTGGAAAGGAAGAACAAGGAGTTCAACCTGGGGAAAGGCAACAAACGCCAAGCCCATTTCAAGTGGTTATTCAATCTGCTGAAGTAATTTTCTTGGCGTTTCAAATCCTCCTTCTTTTGTCTCTTGAGGTCCCTCTTTTTAATGTATCCATATTTGATATATGTACCCAAGGATTGGCTATCAACTGTATGAGGATTTGGAAAAACAAACTGTATTTATCTTTCTGTTCTATTACTGATTCTAGTCTGTCTTCATATGGTATCAGAGCTTAAGGCCACAAAGCCTTTGTAATCTTTCATTTTGATGTAATCTGATTATATTCAAAGTAAAGAGTTTCCTCATGCAAAACGTCTTTTGTATTAATAAACTCATATAAAGTTTCAAAAACTTGGCCACAGCGATTGGCGAGCATGAACTCTTTAATCAGAAAATAAATATTTAGCCACAAGTATAGGTTGATAATAGTTAAAAATTTAAAATTTTAGCCTCAAATATAGGCTAACTATATCTAAATAATCCATGTGTTGCCCTTTCAGTTCAATCATGCGAGTGTCGCCAATGAGCATGAATGAACTGAATTAAGCAATTGTAGGCGGTTCTTCATACTCCCAGACTGACTGTATATACTTCTTGAGGAAACGGCCATTGATAGGATTAGCATGAATTGTTCCATCTCGATCTTGTAAACGAACAGCTCATTGTCTTAAGAGTCGATCGATAATGTATGATCCTTCCCACTTTTCTGACCACTTTGCTCGGTCTTCATTCTTCTCGTTAGTGGGAAATATCACTTGCCAGACCAATTCCCCTTCTGCGAAACTCATGCCCCTAGTACATTTGTCATAGGCACGAGCCACCTTCTATTTCTCAGCACATAGACTATCATAAGCATGTATTCTCTTGTCATCTAAGTCTTCATGTTCCTGCCATATAGCCTGCACATATTCTTCACCGATCAAAGTGTTTTGTTCCAGTACTCTTAAAGATTGTACGTTAATCTCCAAAGGTAAGACTGCATCGTGACCAAACATTAACGCATAAGGAGTGGTGCATGTGGGGGTTCGTTTGCTTGTTCGATAACCCCAAAGTGTGTTGAATAACTCTTCATACCACAATCTGGCATTGCTCGGAAGCATTCGTTTGAGGATGTGTATGATAATTTTGTTGCTTGCTTCAGCTTGACTGTTGGATTGGGCATAATATGGAGAAGAATGTAGAAAATGTATTCCAAAATCCTTCATGAGTTCATCTACATCTCCAGACATGAACGCTGCCCCTCTGTTTGAAACAAAACTCTCAGGAATACCAAACCTGCAAATAATATCTTCAAATAAAAACTAGCGAATGACCTTTGTCGATAATACTCTGAGAGGTCGAGCTTCAACCCATTTTGTGAAGAAATCAGTAACCACTATGATATATTTGTGCATGTCTGATGAATGAGGATGAATCATTCCAAGTAAGTCCAAAGCCCATCCTCGAGCTAGCCAAGGCTTGATTATAGGCTGTAATGATATTCTGGGCATGTGAATGATTAGACTGTGTTTTTTACATTCTTCACAACCTTTAGCAAACGTGATACAATCCTTGAGCATACCTAGCCAATAACAACCATGTCTTCGTATCAACCATCTCATCTTTGGACCGACCTGGTGTGCGCATGCTGCCCCTAGATGGATTTCCCTCATTAATCGCTTAACGTCTCGTCCAAAGACACATCTCAAGAATATGTCTTCCTTTCCTCTTATATATAACTCATCATCCTTGAGTATATAATTAGGAGCTAAGAAACGAATCCTCTTGTCTATTGGATTATTAGGATTCTGGAGATAAAAAATAATAGGTTGTCTCCAATCCACATCAATGTGATCGAGTATGGCAACGTACCACTCATTAATTTCTTCTTGGCGAGCAATGAAAGATGGCAGGGTCCTTCGTTCAACCTTCAGTATACATTCACGTACTCCATCCTGTAAGCTCACCCCCGTTGCTAGTTGGGCCAACTCATTTGCTGCATAATTCCTCTCGCGAGGAACATGGCTCAACTCCACTTCAGTAAACAACTTGAGTAATTCACATGCTCGTTTAGCATATGGCTCTAAAACTGGTCCAGCCTTATACTTGGTTTCAAGTTATCGGATTACTAATAGGGAATCCCCGTGTATGTGCAAATCTATAACTTCCATATCTATCAAAAGTTCCAAGCCAATGATAAGTGCCTCGTATTCCTCTTGGTTATTTGTACACCGAAAATCCAACCTGAAAGAAAACTAAAATGTTTAGCCGCGTGGAGAAACCAATGACACTCCTGCCCCAACCATAGTACTCGTGCTTGACCTATCAGAGTATAAACACCATGGTGCTAGATCAATACGAGTTAAGTCCAATTCCGTCCCCTCGCGAACATCCTTCATTGGATGGTGAGCCAAAAAGTCGGCCACCGCTTGGCCTTTGATTGCTTTCTGGGGAATGTACTGCAAAGAGAACTCTGACAGAGCCATAATCCACTTCCCAATTTGTCCCCTGAGTATGAGTCTCAAAAGCATATACTTCACATAATCGGTTTGTGCTATTACACACGTGGTGAAGGATAATATGTAATGTCTCAACTTGCATCTTGAAAAATACAAAGCTAAGCACAGATTTTCCATTGTCAAGTATCTTGTTTCACATTCGGTCAAGGTACGACTGAGATAAAAAATAGCACGTTCTGTTCTTGATGTGTCGTCCTGAGCTAATAGATTCCAAATAGAATGATTAGTAGCTGAGATGTACAGCTTGAGAGGAACCACTAGTCTTGGTAGTACCAAGACTGGTGGGTTCGTTAAGTATGCTTTAATGGCTTCAAAAGCCTCTTGATGAGTAGGCTCCCATATAAATTCTTTCTGATTCTGAAGCTTGAGCAAAGTGCAAAATGGTTGTGTCTTTCCAGCAACATTAGCAATAAACCGTCGTAAGAAATTGATTTTTTCCAATAGGTGTTGTAGTTCGTTCTTACTCTTTGGCGGGATCGCATTAAGAACTGCTTCTTTCTTGTCATACGGTATCTCAAGCCCACGTTGATGAACCAAGAATCCCAGGAAATCTCTTGCTTGGATGCCAAATACACACTTAGCTGGATTCATCCTCAACTGATGTTGCCTCATATGGATAAACACTTGTCTCAAGTCTTCAATGTGATTACTTCTACATTTCGTTTTAACTACCACATCATTGATATAAACCTCCATGGTTTTTCCAATGAGGTCATGGAAAATTAAGTTCATTGCTCGTTGGTAGGTTGCCCCTGCGTTTTTGAGTCCAAACGGCATGTCTACGTACTCAAATACTCCTGCAAAACCTGGGCACTGAAACGCAAGTTTATGTCTGTCTGCTTCTGCCACTGGTATATGATGATAACCAGCCATCCCATTCATGAATGATAATATTTCATGATGAGCCACTGAGTCTACCAACAAATCGGCTACTGGCATGAGGTATGCATCCTTCGAGGTTGCATTGTTCAAGTCCCTGTAGTCAACGTAAACTCGCATCTTGCCATTCTTCTTCTTGACTAGGACTACGTTGGATAGCTACTCATTGTATTTGGCCACTCGTATAATCCCTGACTTGAGCATTTTCTCGAATTCTTCCTTCACTAGAATTGTTGTTTCTGTAGTTATCCGACACATCTCTTGTTTTACCAGCTTTTTTCCTTCCATGATGGGTAAGTTGTGACAAATCAATTCTGGTGACAGTCCTGACATGTCGTTGTATTTTTCTGCAAAATAATCAGCGTACTCCTATAGCAATCCAATAAGCCTTAGTCGTTCTTCAGGCTCTAGGAGGTACTAATAGCCACAAATATTGGCTCTTCTGAACTTCCAAGATTAACCTTTTCAATGGGATCTTTGACTTTAATAGGTATATCATCTAAGGCTGCTGGTGCTAATTTGATCCCTTCCTCCTCATCTAATTCATTCAATACATCCTCATCCACATATTCTAATGTTGTAATTATTGGAACCCCTCTCGTAGGATTGACTCTCCATCAAAAAATTGTGGAAGCGTTCGTATAAAGAGGAACAAGCCTCGGCCTCTATATTTGATAGAGACCCAATCATTGAGAAGGTTTGGACAGTAGCTCAATGGTGTAGGGTCTGCTACTATCATGATCTGCTTGGATAATACCCCATTGAGCTAGTTCAGAGGCCGTTACACCAATTAGGCGGCCTTTGTTGTCGATGCCACATACCTCCAGTGGCCTGATGTCACTGTTGTAATAACTGGCTTCTAAAGAATTGGCAGACACGGGATATGGACGAGGGTCCGCATCAACAATTTCTGCCTCGCCAGAGTCTATATTCAGAAGTAACATCTGATGGTGAAGGGACGAAAGTACACAATAACTCTTGCGGATCCAATCACGCCCAAGAATTGCATTGTATGGAGCTGTGCACTCCGCTACAAAGAATGTATAGGTTTCGGTGGCTGGTCCAATGTGCACCTGTAGAAAAACGATTCCCAAAGTCTTAGATATGCTACCCTGAAAGTTTCTGACGTTGAGGGTTGTCTCTTGGATAGCAAACTTGAGAACGCCTAGTAATGCCATCGCTTTGACCATGATGATGTTCACCGCTGCCCCAAAATCCACTAAAATCTTGTTGACTTGAATTCCCTGGATCATCCTTGTCATATACAGTGGCCGCATGTGAATGACCATGTTCAAGGTGGGCTTTGCGAACATCATTTGTCCCTTGGTTGATGGTGGATCAGTCTCTGATTGTCTGGCGAGCGCCGACTGTTCTGTCAGTATTGGTTCATCCTCTAGCGCTACCAAATTATTAACATCTCTCCTCAAGACTGGCCCAACCACTGCTAGCTTTTGTGAAGATATCGCATATTTGGAAGATAAGACAAACACCATGTTTACATTAGTGTCTACCTCATCTACATATTCTTCTATATCATCTACTTCATCTTCACCATAGTCCAACAACTCTTCATCATCTTTGTTATTGTCATCTTCGGGCTTCCTTTCTTCGAGATCTATGTTTGCGGTGACCTCTAGGGAAGTAACCTGCTACATCTGATCCTCAGGTGTAGGATATATGGTTGTTGGCATGAATATTCCAGAACTTTGTTTTTGGAGTGGGGAAAAAGTCTTGTCCAAGTTGGCTTCCTTCTTTTCCTCTGCAACCAAAGGCTTTGGTCTCCATTGTTGGCCTGTAGTCTCGCTTACAATGACGTGCCCCTTGTTATGTCCCCTTTGTCTCTGTGGACTATTTAACCCCACTGCTTGCATCGCCTCGTCGTCGAACCTAAGACGCTGCTTTGCTGACTTACGCTCTCGGACGTCGTGATGAACCTCATGTATAGGTTCTAGTGTCTTGTCTCTAAACCATAGTTTTGGGTTACGGTCAAAGATGCTTGGTCATTGTGCTCGTACCTTAGGCTCGTGAGACTTCTTCCCAAAAACCACCAAAGGGTTTACTGCAAGTGCATTCAACTCTCTCTACAACTTCTATGAGGAATAGACAAATTCTTCTTCTTTGAGAATGCCCATCTCATAAGCTCCCAGTGCTCTTTTGGCTTCTCCAAATCGTCGTTGAAGGTTTCGTCTCCTACTTGGAGCCACCTCGATGGTCTTTCCCTTCTCCTTCACGTACTATACATTTGTTCTTAGTAATATTCCTTGAAGCTGGTGGAACATATGGCTTAGCGAGCGTGTCAACTATCTCTGATTTGAATTTCTTTGCTTCATTGACCTTCTCTGTTGCTCGCGAACGTTTAGGTGCTGGGGAATCCCTTTGTCTTGCCTCCCGTGGGCTACGCGGCTGATGATGTTATGGATTTGAAAATAGTTCGGGGAAAACCTTGGCTGCTTCTGCCAATTCTTCGTAGGAAATCTTCAGCTCGCTCTTGAGCTTACAATTAGCACAAAAAGCCACTGGTGATTCTACTGTTGGGTCCACCCTCTCTTTACCTTTAGCTGATCTTCTCGGGTGTTTCTTTGGTGGACTCTCGCCAATAGTATTGATATTGATGGTATGTTTCCTCTTGCCTGGGTTGCCCCTAGTCAATTCTAACATTCTGACCGTCAATGATTCTTCGGTCACTAAACCTGGCGAGGGCTCGTCTATTAGTATTTCTCCCTCATCAATCCACTGCTGAATTCTAAACATTAAATCAGTGCAGTAATTTATGGAATAGTGACCCCATCTGTGATGATATCGGCAGTAAGGTGTTACATCTTCAAAATGCGGGTCTGGTGTTCCCCAGTTATCGGGAACCACTGCTATCCCTGCCTGGAGTAACTCTTCAAATATCTCTGCTCGCCTGGATGCATCATAAGTTATCTCAGCTTGCTTAGGTCGGACAAATGCAATATTGCGTTTAGGCCTCCACCTTGATCTTTTCCTTCTTTGTGTGGGCTCGAATGCATCGCGAGAACAGAATTTTTCTGGGGAAGGTAATGGTGTTTGAGGATGCCATGCTACCATTTCTTCTTGGTTAATGTTAACCACTTTCTAGTTGATCAAGCCTTGAATTTTATCTTTCAAGGTTGGACACGTTGTTGTTCGGTGTCCGAACTTGTAGTGGAACCTACAGAAATGGTCGCCTGGCCGTTCATACCTTAGATGTTTTAGTTTAAACACTGGCCAATAGATGATAAACTCCATTTCATGCAGCCTGTCCAAGATTTCTTCCACCTTATCCTGTGGAAAGGTATAACGTGGAAGATCCGATATGTCTTCCTCATCAGCTCCTCCTGCATGGCTAACGGCTGGCGACCAACCAATATCGATCATATTAACTTGAGGTGTTGTGAAAGGTTTGGAATCTACTAATGCCGTTGCCTTGGATATTCCCTCCAATTCTAGCCTACCTTTGTTGATCCACTTCTGGATCTGATCCTTCAGCTTAATGCAATCCTTCGTGATATGATTCCATGCTCCATGGAATTTGCAATACTTTTTACCTTTTAATTGCTCTGCTGCGGGTAGAGATCCGAAGTCTGCTTTGACATCTCACATATTGTAAAGCTCATCCAAGATTTCATGAGCCATATAGGCATCGTATGTGTATGTTAAAAAAAAGTGAAAGCCACTATCGAAAGCTTAATGGGGCTCTTACTCTTCTGAAGCTTGCGGGGTTTCAAAACTTTGGTCGTCGATAAATTCACTGCCCTTACCTGGTCTCCATCAGAGTCTGAATCCTGGTCGTTTTCCATTTCTTCTATATAAGCCATAGTCTTTGGCTTTGGTTTGTCGTAAGACCTAACAGTATACGTTCCCTTGGAAGCATTCCTTCTGTTGTCTCGTTCTTGCATGGTGTTGTAAGCTTTAGTTATAGCCATAATAAGCTCGTTTAAGGAAAAATACTTGTTATTTAAGAATAGTTGGTGGTACGTGTCCTCCAAGCCATTCTTGGCCATCTTTACTACCTCTTTTTTACCTAACGGAGTCTTGCATAGATTATATTCTGACCGAAAACGGTGCAGGTAGGTAACTGGACTTTCTATCGCCGATTGGCTCAAGGAAGCCAGCTTTCCAACATTGGTTTCAGGTCTTGCCTTTCCGAAGTGATCTATAAACAAAGCCTCCATGTCCTTCCACTCGTTAATCGAGCCATTTTCCAATCCCGTATACTAAACGAGGGTTGATCCTGACAAATATGATCCAAAGACTCTCAATTTGAGTACGTCGTTATCGGCAAACTGCCCTAATTGCAATGTAAAATATGCTAAATGAGTTGCCGCATTAGAATCATCGTCGCCAGAGAAAGTCTAGAAGGTTTGATGTCGATAGTATCTTGGCCATTGCCAAGCATCTGGATCGTCTTTCTGTATGGGAAGAACTGGTGTTTCGTATAATTCATACATCTTGGTGAGATGTATGTCACAATCATTCATAAATCTATTTAATCTTTGTTCCCATGCAGGCGGGAAAGACGTTGCTTGTCTAATTTTTCTAGCGAGGTCCGAAACGGATTTCATTAGAGATGTAATGTCTCTCTCTGTCCTTTGAGACAGTGTCGCCGCATGTCGGCGATATTCATCCAAACTTGTTCCCAAGGTTTGCATGATGTTGATCCGCAATTTGTCTTGACCTTTCTCAAGACTTACTACTTGGGCTTCAATTGCCTCTCACTCCTCCTGGTCTCTATGGAGTTCTACCCTTAACGCTTGGATTTCGGTCAACGCCGAGTCTACTTTCTCGCCTTGAGTAGTGAAGAGTGTTGCTTGTTGTTCAATTCTTTCACCGAGAGCCGTGTAGTAGTTTGTCTGATATTCGTCGCGTCTAGCCGCATAGGCTAGGTTTCTTGGAATGTAAGTTCCATAATCTCCGGTTCGTTCAAAGATTTAAACGACATGCTTGAGTGAAGTTCTTTAGCGAAGATGATTTCAACTGCCTGATTACTTAATGAATGACACGGAGTAGAAGTGTGTTCACGGCATGCTGGTTATGGATGTTTGCGACACTGAGGGTATTCCCTTCAATAAGGATCCCATATTGTCACTTAGAGACACAAAGATAGTCCCACTAGGCATGCCAAAATGTTTGACTCCAAAATATCTCTAGCGAGGAGCGCGTAGAGATCCTCTTGCAAACTGTCTCTTTTACCGATTTTGGATAGTTTAACTGCAGTTGTTGGTTTATCCTGTATGTGCTTCGTGTGCTGGCGTGCCACCGTCTCTCAATGGAATATGGAATGTGTAAGCTGCTTGACTTCTTGGTTAAGCGATTAAGACAAGGAAAGCACCAACCTTGTCTGAATGGGTCATTCTCGCCTAGTGAACTAGGACTTTGGGTTTTTTCGTCTCTAGTAGAGCCACAGAAATCGATATCTCACGCTACCTGTTACGAGTGCAAAGCAAAGCAACTTCTTTGACGATGTGTCGAGAACACTGCTTCCTTGGATATCTGAACTCTCACTCGATATGTGACAAGCTCTTCAATTTTCCAGTTGCGTTACTTCCTTTGATCGCAATACTCTCACTCGATTGGACAAGCACTTTGATTGTCTGGTTGCAAGGATAGAATCTCTTGACAAGATATCTGTGTATTTGCGTATAGCAAATGTTTTGTATTTGATCGGGGACCCTTTCTCTAATGCTCTTGTTCTTTTTATATACTGCACAATAGTCGTCTTTCAATTCTCTTGAATGTCTTAAACTCTTAGATTCTCAATATAACTCTGAGTCTTCCAGCACACGGGTCTTATCTTTATATAGTTCCAATGTTATCACAATTCCTTTCAAGAAGGAAACCTAACCAAAGCAGGAAATGTTCGATAAACATTAAGCCGCATAGATCAGCTATCTTAACTTACAGTCCTAAATCGATAAGGAAACAGACTTTGTTATTCTATTTGGCCGCTCGCCAATCTTTATTTCTAACCGAGCCGTTCGCCAAGACTTCAGCTCATTTGGGCCGTTCGCTAAGAATTCAGCTTTTCAAGCCTAATATAAAATATTTATTTCAGGATCAAAACAAATAGAGATATGTTAACCCATTCGTGGTGAAAGATTTTTTGAAACTCAGACGCCATATGAACAGTTGCACGTACTAATATTTCGGCAAAGCCTGCATCATTGTCTCTGCAACAATTAACCTAGCAAGCTTTAATTTTTGTTCAACGAATGCTGCTGCTACCGTATAAGGCTGGTTTAGGTTTGTCCCTTTGCATTATTAGACTGGATATGAACATCCGGACAGAGGTGGGTCTCATTTTTTGTGTTCGAGTAGACAACAGATCGAGCAGTGCATGATAGAAAGTAGACACCAAATAAATGAAAACTAACAGCATCTCCACTTCTGCTTCAAATCTAGCTTAACATAATAACATGATCGACCAATGGCTCATGCTGATAATCCAGCATCATTGCGTGCGTGTCTAATCCAGATTGATGATTCCCAATTGATATTAATCCATCGACAAAGACAAGTCCATATATATCAGTAGCTGATCGATATTACGTGCTTATTTCAAATGAGTTGGCATAATTAAGATATTTCTTTCCAGCTCTGCAAGAAGAGCCAATTAAAGGAGAGCTAGCCATCAACCACTATATATAATTGTATATATAAATATATATATCAAGTTCCATAATTTGAGAGATATTTTGCATTAATTTTATCACCCTTTCAGGCATTTTCACCTCGCATGCATTCTGAAATTACCTTTGGCCTATTTGACAACATGAAAATGATCCATGTTAATAATCTGAAAACATTTTTTGTCAAAACTTTAGAACACTTGCGTTTTTAATTTGTTAACAGAAACATTTGCTGCAGAAAACCTACTTACGTACCCTTTCCAGAATATATCCATACTGCATTTAACAAGGTGTAATCGTGTAGATGATGGATGAAGGAGAAGCAAGAAGAACATGTATACCCCATTGGCAAATGGAAAATGAAACATTACATTAACATCTTAATGGACATTAATTTAGTGAACATGAACCACAAAGACTGAACCAATTTCTTGTATTTGGGAAGCCAAGGGAAGCTTTTATGTGATTTGATTTTAAATATAAATGCATGGACCAAAACACTACAATCCAAGGAAAAGACACACTTTCAAAAAAGAGAGGAAAAGACACACTCCTTTCTAACTCATCACATTATTTCATTGTTGACATCCCAAGAAATGGAAGAAAGGCCAAAACCGAGTGAGCATATCTCACTATCTTGTCCTCGCATGTGTTTAACTTAAAGAATTTGCTTGTGCACCATTTTAAAAATGGGAAGCATAGCATCTTAAGCCTTTCAATATCTTCCATCTCTTTCACCAACCGAGCATCAGAGTGCTAAAGATGGAAGAAGGTTCACCACAATATGACAGAGCCAAAGAGGTGAGAGAGTTTGATGAAACAAAAGCTGGAGTGAAAGGGCTAATAGACTCGGGAGTGACCAGAGTTCCCAAGTTCCTCATACATCCACCAGAAAACACTTCACACTCGAGCACAAATGCCGGTAGAGAGTTCCAGGTTCCTGTCATAGATCTAGATGGGTTTGATGAGGATCTCCGGCGAGTACAGATCGTTAAGGAGATTCGTGAAGCGTCGGAAACATGGGGTTTCTTCCAGATGGTTAATCATGGAGTTCCAAATAGGGTTATAGACAACTTGTTACAAGCTAACAGGGAGTTTCATGAGCTGCCTAAGGAGATGAAGATGGAGTGGTACTCGCGTGACTCTAAGCAAAAGGTAAGATACTACTGCAATGGAGATCTGTTAGTAGCAAAAACAGCAAACTGGAGGGACTCGATTGCTTTCGACTTCCAGGATGGTCCTTTGGACCCTGAAGCACTTCCCTTGGTCTGCAGGTACTATATTTTGTTACTCTCGCATTTGATTTAGACTAACAGTCTAGCAATATATATAACGTACATGTCGGACCATTCACTTTGGATTTGGATTTGGTTTGGAAATATCAGACATGCAGTGCAGGAATACATTGAACAGTTGATCAACCTAAGAGAGATATTATCAAGTTTGTTGTCGGAGGCCTTAGGGATCAGCAGTGACTACCTAGCACGGATAGAGTGCATGAAGAGTGAAACTCTGGTCTGCCACTATTACCCTGCATGTCCGGAACCAGATGTTACCATGGGCACAACCAAGCATTCGGATCCTTCGTCCTTGACCATACTCTTACAAGACAATGTCGGCGGCCTCCAAGTCCTCCACCAAGGTCACTGGGTGGACATTCCTCCACAGCACGGAGCCCTCGTGGCGAATATTGGCAATCTTATGCAGGTAAATTTGTTTGTTACATAACATAGTAGTCTAGACGGACAATCTAACATCATAACATGCGAAACTACTCGAGTGAGCCAGAGAGAGCTCACTACCTAGCTAATTTTCATTGTGTGCAGCTTATCTCTAACGATAAGTTCAAAAGCGTGGAGCATAGGGTACTTGCAGGAAGTATTGGTCCCAGGTTGTCAGCTGCATGTTTTCTTTATCCTAGTGCTTCCCATAGATTCAAACTATACGGGCCACTTAAGGAGCTTCTGTCTGATAGCTTACCCATATATAGGGAAACTCATCTCGGAGAATATCTTCCCTATTACAGATCAAAGGGGTTGGATGGTAACTCGGCTCTTACTCATTTCAAATTAGCCTAAATACAGTTTAGCAGAAACTGTTTGGAAGTTTTCGGGTGAAGCTGGTTCGCCGTCAACCAGCACAAATCCACCACACAATCAACCAACCCCCTGTTGGGTCCCTCATGTGCTTTCCCCTTATTTTTGTGGTTGAGAAACCAGGTTGACCCTCAACCTGGTTCACA
Source organism: Geum urbanum (assembly GCA_946800695.1). Classification (NCBI taxonomy): domain Eukaryota; kingdom Viridiplantae; phylum Streptophyta; class Magnoliopsida; order Rosales; family Rosaceae; genus Geum; species Geum urbanum. Next base: position 48,094,129 of record OX327002.1, on the reverse strand, counting down.
CCGACCTTACCGGAAACTGTTGGGGTCTATAAATATAGGTTCATGCCTCTAGTCGATCACTTCCTGAAGTTTACAGTCCGGCCTATGTTTGTATCTCCATCATGTCTCGGATAATAGAAAGTGCGCCTTTCTAATGCTGTGTCTTCGAAAATGTGAATTAAGCTATGCCTTACTCACAATGATAAGCCAAATGCACTACCAATTGGCCAGGCAATATGGGCATAACAATTCATGATAACTAAGTCACATAACCTTTCGTTTTATCTTTTATTCTCTCTTGTGATATGACCATGCACCCTAGCTTTAAGGGGATTTAGTTACCCATCTCATTAACAATATAAGTATGAACCCATGATCTCTGACGGAACTCTAAAACTTGACTCATGATTCTTTGCCAAAGAAAAAAAACAGTATGGAACCCATGATATCTGAATAGCATAAATTAGTCATGAAGCAATATTTGCTCTTATAAACAAATTGAGATACAACTATAATGCTGCAAAGACTCTTTTTCCAAGATCGCAAACAAATCAGCAAATGACAACAACAGGGGGAAAAATGGAGACACCTTCACACTCCAAAATAGTAAAGGGGGAAATTATGTGACCTTACTTTTAGCCTCCTATTCTTTTCAATGGAGGCTGTTCAAGCAGTAAAAGGAAAACCATACATATACCAATCACAAATGACTCACAGTAATTTACAAAAGACCCCCAGAGTGAAATCCCAAGGGGCTATGACATTGGATAGGGTTCTTTGGCTGCAGTATCTGCACAAGGGACCACAAGATATCCATCCTGTGTATGTTTCTATTGTTCTGGCCCTGCAGTAATCCACAAGTCAACTTTAGTTCATATCATAATGTGCACCACATACATGGACACTAGATAGACTTGCAGTGTGCATGAGATGAAAGCATTGGGAATCTACTATCTACATAGATCACAAGCAAGCAGATATTTAGCAAGTTCATCAATGCTGTTCTTATAGATGAGGAAGTGACCAGTCACATAATGTCCTTATGTTTTTTGCAAGGTTATTTTTCTGTGGTCATGACATCATGAGGTCCAGTTGTTAGTTGATGGAGAACTGAGGCTTACCTCAACGATAAAGCAAATCCACGTCTTGTCACCACGGGCTTCTGTAACACCTTTTAGAATTGTCAAACCCAAGCTCCTTATAGCTTCTGTTATCTCAAGAAAATGGCTGGATTCTTCACACATCATCTGCATAGGTCAATCATGATTGTTTGTGAGAATTAAGAACCAATAGATAAGCTTTATCATTGGCGTACCCTATTAAAAACATGCATACATTTTATTATCTGCATAGGTCAAGCATGAATGTTTGTAAGAATTAAAAACCAACAGATAAGCTTTATCATTGGCGTACCCTATTAGAAACATGTATGCATTTTAATTATTTTGGTACAGAAATGAAATAAAAATGTGTGTTGTGTGTGTGTGTGGTCTTAATCCAATTCCTAACTTAAAATGACCTTACATATGAAGCCTATACATTTGACAATGACATACCTCCACAACCATCTGGCCATTCTTGTTAAGATTCTCTACCACTATTGAACAGACTTTCAGATTGCCCCCCACCTCCACTGCCCAGCTCGATCCCCTTTCATAATTTGAGGATCCTAGCATGCTTGTTTCTTTGGGACACAACTATGTATTTAGCAGTATAAATACATTAGTACAACAACATTAAAACTCTATAAGTATTGCATGTTCTTATCATAAGTAGTTTACATCTGAGCACCACATACCTACTTGGAATTTAACAGATTTTTCATAGTACAAAATGAATGTTATTGCTTACGTTCCGTGACAAAAACATCAACTTCTTAGATAAAAGTCATCATGTATAAATCTCTACAGATGTTGTAGAAGCTTCGGAAAAGCACAGTTATAAAGTTCTAATCCAACCAGAAGTAATAGAAGAGATACCAAAATTTCACCTTCAAAAATTAAGTTAATGAACAAACAGTGGTGAACTATAGAAGTGAATCCAAAGCCATCATAAACTTGACCAAAAGATATACCTTTGCATCGGCACACTTATTTAGTTTATCTGCATGCTTAGTGATACTTTGAAGAAATAGCATGTGCTTGATTGTGCGCTCCAGCAGTGAATCAATACTGCACTGTAAAGATATCATGGCAACCTTAAGCAATGTAGCATAAATAAGAGCCATAACTTCTACAAGTACATAACCCAGACAACTGAGTTTTGAAAGTCACCTTTGCTCCATTAGGAGTTAGCTCCCGCAGTTCCTTAATACGATCCTGGATTAATTGTCTGTCCCTGGGCCTTGGTCTAGATGTCTCACCTGGTCGAGCCCTCTTCTTCTTGTTTTTTGCTGGTCCAGAAGACCTCTCCTGCTCTTCACTACAAGCGCTAGGACAAGGTGAAGAGAACCATTTTGGGGATATCACCCCATATACCCCTGATGAGCTCAAGCATTGCTGTGCTTCCTCTTCTCTCATTGAAGGCTGATCAATGGAATAATTTTCTGAATCAATTGTATGTGTAGTATGGCCAGAAGGTTCTGGACACTTTTCACTTGTCACCAGAGACTGCATTGATTTACAGAATGATTTTTCACCTTTAGCATGACTGTCACTATGGCAAACATTAGCCACTACAGCTTCAAGAAGATGCTCTGGGCAAGAATCAGATGTCAACTGCTTAGAGTTCATCCCCTCAGCCTCAGGCATCTCAGCAGTAATTCTATCTCCAACCTTCTTGGATTCCCACTCAAATAAGTTACTCTTATTCATATAAGCCGGTCCAAGTGCTTCATGCAGCTCACAGCCAGCAGGGAACATCAGAGATGTACTAGATGTGTCCACATGACTTGGTTCAGTTTGAAACACCAAATTTTCTGGGTTGCTCTGAAACTTGACATCTGTGGGTTCACTTGCAAAAAACATCTCATTATGGCAAAGATCTACACTGTCATTTACAGCAGAGTTGACGAACTTCGAAGATAAGATTGCACATTCATTCTCTTTGACAGAAGCATGAGATACTAAATTGGCATTGTTCCTCGAAGACATCCCAACGTCTTTGCTGCCACTACTCTCTCCTATACTCGTCCTGCTATCGAGTAATTCTGCTACTACTAACTTGCTATTTTCCAAACTGAGGATACCCGACTTTGACTGACGTAGTCTGGGACCGTCATCACCCTCTAAGTTGGATGACTCAAGTTCTCCATGCTTATTGACCACTTCAACTGCCTTCTTGAGATTGGCAGTCAACGAAAAAATGTAAGAACTATCACTGTCTTTCCCAGAATATGGGAAAATGGACGACCAAACTTCTGACTTTCCTCTATTTATGGCTCTATCTAAATCGGGTACACAATCTGGAAATGTCCCTGATGCCAATCTTTTTTGAGGTATTACCTGACAAAAATATTCACTAGGTTTATCTTTGTGTCACATCCCTAAAGAAGAATATATATGTGTGTGTGTGTGTGTGTGTGTGTGTGTACATATACATATACATATACATATACATAGAGAGAGAGAGAGAGAGAGAGAGAGAGAGAGAGAGAGAGAGACCTCACATAATGCACTGTCTATGCTAGATTGGACATGCCCTACTGGGGAGTCTTGAGCCATAAAAACATCTTTGATATGAGATACCAGCCTCACATTTTCAGTGATCTGCACCCCTCAAATGAAAAGAAGAATAAAAATGAACATGTGCTGAAAACCATGTAATAAACTGTAGACGTGAATCAAGTGATTGCATTCTAAAAATATTCAATCTGACAAAAATATAGATGCTCGTCCTGTACACCCCTCGTACACAACACAAGCATTGTATAATGTTTCACAAAAAGCAATAACTTACTTTATTTCGAGAACCAAGCTGTACAACTCCTCGCGGAACAACAGCTACAACGACGATGGTCTACAAAAGATTGAAAGCAAAACAACTTAAAGAAGAATCTAGCTCTAGCTGAGAAGCTAAATCAACATTCTATACTAAAAATCTACCAAAAGAACTTCCATTGATCACCTAAGCAGACATATTCAAGAGAAAACTTGGTTATTATATTTTCTCATAATAATATGACTATGCCCAAAAGAAAGTTAAGAAACAATAGTAACTAATTAGTGCATCATTCAAAACCAGTCCTCATGGCCCATCCAAAGAATGATGATGTACTTAACTTTCTGTCTCAGTATTGTAGTATGTATCTCATAGGTTATTACAAAAAGGAACTACAGTGCATATTTGAGAGACGGCAAGCATACCCTTATGCCAGCTGAAAAGTGGTTTTGCCACACATCAGAGAACTGAAAACACAAAAAGCATAAATGCTTGATAAGAATGAATGGTACACAAAAAATAGTAGTGGATCAGAGCAACAACCTTGAATGGAAGGAATGCCGAAGGATCATACACTTTAAAAGTAGAAACACACTAATTCATCGCAGGCGTAATTACCTCAGATGGTGAAAAGTTATTTTTCACAATATTATCTGTAAAGATCCACTGATGCTTCCCAGTGACTGCCACTTGTCCAACTACCCTGTTAAAGATAAAATATGAGGACAAAGTCAGATGCTCTTCATCATCTCTTTTATTCTTTATGATCTCCTATCAGTTTTCAATTACCATAACTAGGTTGATCATAGATTGACAATAGGAAGGAACCAAGGATAACATAATCTTAGTAATCAAAAGCTGACAATGATCTTTGAAGTCGCGATTTCTAATTCAAACTTTAGCAATGAGCTTCATCATAACTAGCAAGTGATAAGTTGTCATTACCCTTCCCCCAGTGTGTATACATGATACGACATTTGTGCCATGGCTAGCTCAAGAGGATCATGTGAATAGTGGCTGCCTTGTGTCTTAATAGAACACCAATTCCCTGAACTATCATGCTGCTCACAGTTGTCATAGTAAGCATCCTCCCAAGTCAACACCCTGCATATTGCACCATACACATATAAATACACTATAACAGATAAGTAATAATCATACTCACGCAAGCAAGTTAAAATTTTCATCAAAACACGCAGCTAAAATATACGAGCCAAAATGAATAAGATATTTCCTGCAACTACAGTTCTGTCTGCAGATCTACTTTAACTATACAATTGAACCCTCTTTCAGGCTTCTAACCATTAACCTTTTTCCCAACTTTACTATAAATGGCTAACACTCAACTTAGCAAGAACCTGACATCAGAAATTCTAACTAAAAAACATAACAACTGAACAACGAAATCGAAAAAGCAAAGCACATTATAAACTCACATTGGATCTCGATGCTTGAGTCTCCAGAAAATGGCGTAGTTCCACTCAGTATTGAAACAGAGGCTTCTAAGTACATGGTGCAAATCAGTACCCATCTCTTAAAACCCACCTCCCAGAAGTCCAAATCTTTTTTCTCCTAATCAAAAACACCAACCTATTAAAAAAAACCCCAAATTTTGGCGCGAAATTCGTGCCCTAACTTCCCCTGTATGATCCTCTACCCGCCTGCTTTCTCCGTAACCCAGCTCGCCGCTTTATCGGCGGTCCCACCGCCGCTAATGGCAGATGATCCGCCCCCATCCCCTCACACAAGTAATAATAAATCACCGAACCACCACTCAGCCCAAGCTCAATTTTCACCTATATATCTTCACAAATTCGCAATCGAAAACCCTAGAGATATGGAATCAGATGCTCCGATACAGTCGCATTCAGCCATGTAAAAATTTCACAAACAATTAAATTTAACTACGAAAATGAAATCACGCAAAACTTGGCAAATTCTTCAAATGCTTCAGAGATAGAAAACTTAGCAGAACGAACGATGTGGATTTAAACCCTCAGCGAATGTCTGACGACATGGATCTCTCACCAAAAATGAGTGCGAAATTTCGAGAATTGAAAATCGGCCCTGCTTTACAGCGTTTTGCACAGAGATTTGAACAGTGAAGTTGCTCGACAGTCAAAACTTCACTGCAGCGATCTGAGGGTTTAGCAGAGCTAGTTGATTTTGAAGGACTTGACTTTGAAAGCTTTTGGCTTGAGATAAAAAAAATACAGAGCCTAGTGTACGAAAGGCCAAAGCTTTGCTGCAAATTCTCAACGACAAAGTAGCTTTTTCACAGCGCTTGTTTTCTAGAGAGGGAAAAAGAAGCAGAGAGAGAAGCTTCAATGGCGAGAGAGAGAGAAAAGGAACAAGCTTCTTTTTTTTCAGAAGAGTGTGTCTTTTGTTTGTTTAAGAGCACCGAGAAAGACTTGTTATTTCAAAAATAAAGTTAAAATTTGACTAATTATTTATAAAATTAGACTCTGGTGTCTTATACAAAAAATAAATTTAATATTTTTGTTAAATTTTTTGTTATATTTAATTAAAGTGAAGACAAAAAAATTAATTCAAAATTTTACCACAGTCAAATTTAAATTATGGTTACTTTTACCATAAGCTAAATTTAATTTTCAAGACAAAAAAAATTTAGCCCAAGTAATTTTGTAAACTAAATTTGGTCTTCCACTTCTATAGGCTAAAGCTAAATGATATTTTGTTCAGTTCTTTTTCTTCAGATTTACCCTTCTACCTATCATCTTATTTCATTTTATATCTTTTTTAAATTTGAACTAACATTTTTTAATATTTCACAACTACATAACTAAAAACTCGTTTCTATTTAATTTTTTTACCATTACGAAAATCTCGACAAGACCTTTCATGTAACTCCAATATCTAATATATTTAGATAAAATCATATACTTGATTAATTATTAAATTAAAAAAATACATAACTTATTCATGAAAAGAGTTACGTTACTTATTAAAACGTAAACAACACAAAATGTTAAACTTAACAAAATTACAATATAATGAAATAACTAACATAAAATGCTAGACTTATTAAAAACACATTATTTTTCAATAAAAAAACTCATATTATAATAACCATCAATAGTAATTCGGTACTCCACCGCTTTCATTACGGGGCTCCTTTATGTCTATCGCTTGTTCTGGTACCTCTGCTTCCTCCATAATCTTTACATTTTCCATATCCAAAAGGTCATTCGTAAAGACTCATTACTCCATAGTCACCAATTCCTCCATAATTTGGCGTTGCTCCGTATTCATTGCTTGATCCATATTGACTTGAAACTTAAAATGCATTACCAAAGCTTCCAGAGTTGAATGTAGTTTGTGTGTCACCTTGGAACGGATTCATGATATCAAAATTGTTATAGCCAAACGTCATGGACGATTATTGTTGTTGGGATTCACGAACTCTTCTTTGCCTAATTTCATTTTTCTCATCTCAAAATACTCACAATCTTTTGGATCTGAAATGGAATCCAAACTCATGAGCATGATTTTGTTATCCTCACGCTGACGTTGAATCTCTAATTTCGTAGCCACATATTGCTCATGTTTGGCAGAAAATGTACATCTATCAGACATATTTTTTTCTACCAACTCCTTTAGTCGCCGATTGCTCATTATGAACTTCAAGATGCTTTGATTGAACATATTTGACAGCGACATGGAGGAACATAAGTTTGAAATCATGATCGTTAAATGTTTATTTTTGTTTTCAAATAAATTTAGTGTTATATTTTTTTTAATTTTCGTTGGTTGTATCTTTTAATTATCATATATTGAAGGAATAAGATCTATGTATGTTCTTCTCAATATTTGTAGTTTTAATTTATTTTTAATATTATATATATGAGAAAAGAAAAAAAATATGCATAAAAATATAACATTACATTTATATGACAAAAGAATTAGAAATGGCTATACCTTGAGATTTAGCTTATGATGGGAGTGTATTTTAAAGTCAAAAGACTATAAATTTGGCTAAGAATTTAACTTACGATGTAAGACTTTGATAGGCTAAAAAAAGATTCCACATAATATTCTTGTTTTTTAAGCTAAATTTAGGCAAGAATTTAGCCTACCATAAAAGATACTCTAAGAAATTGAAGTTTTATCTTCTTATAATAGAACGTAAATTCAAAATAATTTAAAAATAACTTAATACAAATCAAATAAAGATAAACTAACAATAACTTTTTAGCAAATATAACTTTTAAATATAAGTGATGCTCTAATAATATATATAGGCGCAGACTGTTCATTTGAGCAGTTTTGGACAAAGCCACGGCGTCGTTTTGAGACAGTGCGCCGGATAAGGCTAACGCGGGCATCCCTCTCATCTTAGTCCAACCACACATGATGCGCACTTTAGTGGGGTTTAATTTGGAGCAGCTTTGTGGGATATTTGAGTGTGTGTGTGTGTGAAAGATGGGAAAGGTTGAAAGTGAATGGAGGCTGAAAGTGCCTAGCTAGATAGGAGGAAAAGCCAAAAGGGAGAGGATCATTAGTGAGAAGGAGGGAAGTTTCTGTAAATGTGGGTGGGTATTATTGTGGTTATATATACCAGAAAAACTCCGCATTCAATATGTGCAGAGTAACGGAAATGAGAATTTTGGGAGAGTAAACAGATATATATATAGTAGTTATCTTTATTTTTTTGAATTTTTTTTGTTTTTTTGTTTTATAAAAATTAGGAACTAATTATTATTTTTATTATGAATATTTTGAGAAATTTATATTTTGGTAAAATCAAAGAAAGGGACTTGGGTGTATTATAGTTAAGATGTTTTTGGAAATGCATTGATCCAATTTGGGGTTATTGAGTACACTTTCTTGGTAGTATCCTTGATGGCCAACAACATGATTCCCATGTGAGAACAAATGATCCTTATCTTGCCCTCCATTTTCAAGGCTACAATCTCCACTTCTTTTGTGACGACTCGAAACAGAATCAGTAGTGTAATCGGCTTAATCCACGAGTTTGCGCGTAATCACAGTTTTCCGTAAATTGATTGAATTGTCGGTTTTGATCACGACTTAATTATTGGCCGAGAATTTGAGTTGAGTCTCTTCTCGAGAATTGTTATACGCGTGATTTCGAGTTCGTGTGCGGTTCCGGATTATTATTTCGACGACCGAGGAATATAATATGAATATTTGAAATTTCAGAATATCGTCGAGTTTATCTGTTCGTATTCGAGTTTATCCGAATCGTGATTGTGATTCGGTTTGGACCGTTGATCGACCCGAACCAAAATTGGAATGGTTATCGACTTGATTTGCGAGTTTCGCGATTAGTGGCGATTTCGACGTAATCGGTTAATATGGCGGTTTCGTTAGCGACTAAATTATCGGGCGAGAATTTGATTTGGAATCCTTCGCGGAAGTTGTAGACAATTTAATTTCGAGCTCGTGGGAATTTCTGGAGGATTTTTCCGAGTTACGAGGAATAAGTTGTGAATATTTTCGGGCGTCGGATATTGTCGTATTTATCCGTTTGGAATTCGATACGCGTATGGTATAAATACGGAAGCGATACATGCCGATTTGGGAAAGTTTCCAAAAATAGAAAGCTGGGTTGACCCGCGTTGACCGCGGGTCATGGGCGACCCGTTTTGTGCGTTTGAACCGTGAACTTTGCCTCGCCGTGGAGGCCGATTCCAGCCATGGTTGGCTGGGGTCCCTTCACGGAATTTGTTGGGCTCGTGGCCCTCTTCAATTTGAGAGGTGGATCGACCCGTGAGGTGGCCAGACGAGGGAGAATCGAAGCGGCAAAGTTTGGTATTTTTCTGGCGAATTCGGCGGTGGTCGGAGGTGATTTTTCCGGCCGAGTTGGTGGCTCCTCTTTGAGGGGTTTTGTTAGCCATGAGGAGAGGAAACTATTGCAAGTGGTTTGGGAGGTTTCCGTGGCCGGAGGAGAGAGATCGATCGGTTTGAAATTCTGGTAAGGGTTTGGAACTTTGAGGTGAGTTTTGGAGGATTTTCGATCAAAATTGGCCTTAATTTTGAACTGGAAAGTTGTTGGAAATGTCGAGATCTTCAAATCCATGTGTAGGTTGCAAATTTCTGGGCCAGTGTGATTTTCCGGCGGCCGGCGGCGCCACCGTCCGCGGCGACAACTTTTCCGGCGACGTGTTTTTTAACGAGTTATATGTCATTTCGCTCGGAATCGCACTCCGATCGCAGTGGTGAGGTTTGTTTTTCGAATTGAGCATCGGAAATTATAGCGAGGTTTTGTGGTGTGATTATTGGATTTTGACGATTTCGTCGATATTGAATTATATGTTTCCGGGAACGGTTGTTTCTCGTGATGTGATTCGAGGTTTTGAGTTATAATTTTGAGCAGTGGATTTTATGATTATCCAGGGGATCGTGATCATTCGTTTGGCAAGGGATTTTCCGTCAGATCACGGGATTAACGCGTATCGCGTTACGCTAATCTGTGAGTGGACTTTTATATTTTCACTGTCGTTGCGAGTTCGTGATTTTTCGTGATTTTCCGTATTTATTTATATACGATGTTGAAATTATTTATTATTTTCGGATGTATCATTTTAAATTTTTATGGTGATGACATTACTTGCATCGATGCTTCGGCTACTCGGCTGATCACCGGTAGTCTAATCAGAGTTGAGAGATTCATCTGGACCAGAGTTGAGAGATTCCTCTGGGCAGGGTTGAGAGATTCCTCTGTTATGCCGCTGGGGTTGAGAGATTCCCCTAGCTTATCACCGTCGGGCTTGAGAGATTCGCCTGACCGTCGGGCTTGAGAGATTCGTCTGGCACCTCCATATATATTTTCCGAACTCGCTATACTTTACATTGTTTATTGTATATGAAATTGGTGAAAGGCATGTGTTTATTTTCGTCCACTCACTCTAACGTTTTTATTGCCTTTCCCCTGGGCTTTTCGGTTTCCGTGCCCAGTTTGCAGTTCAGATTCTGGTGTTGCACGTCGCGGTCGGAGGCTTAGTATTCAAGCGATGTTTCTTTTATGGTAGGTTCTTAGTTTGGCCTACTATTTGTATATATATACTAGAAGTCGCTCTGAGCATTCTTATGTTATACTTTTATACAATTTTTCCCCGGATTTCTGTAAAGTATAGTTTTATTGATTACTTTACATTACTGTTATGATATTGAGAAATCCGGATGAGATTGGTGCCCACGGTTTGATTTTTGTGGCATAGGATGAAGTGTATTTTCCGGGTACAGGTTAATGGCAATTCCGCGTTAGTAGCTTTACTCTGCCGAAATTTTTATGGTTTTTGTTGGTTCGTATTTTCAGAAGGGGTTTGATTCCGATTTAGGAAACTAAATCGGAATTGGCTCCTTTCATATTTTTTTTCCCCTCGAACCAACAATGTAACATAAACTTATCACCCTAAGATGATCATCTCATAACTACTAAGAATGAATCAAATTATATGGTTCTATTTCTCACTCTTTTTAACGTGCTCCTATGGAACAAAGATTGAGAAAATTGATACATCAGTCATTCACAATCACTTGTGTAATTCTTAAAAAAATCAAGGATTAGTAATCATTTTTAAGAAATTGGATTCATACTTATATATACACGAAATAAGTACTCAAAAAACAAATATGATGAATTATGTATTTCTTTAATATATTTGAGATAATTCGTAATAATAATAACTCTGACCATTACAAACTAATTTTCTTGGATATCATTGGCGATGTAATTCACCTATGGTTATATGGTTGTGACATATTTGACTTGAGCCTAATATGAACTCTACGAGTAAGACTCAATCATGTTATCTCTCTCACATTGATTACTAACATTCAAGAAAAAGTAACTAAAGACTTAGAAGAGTGAAGAATATCTTCTTTGCAAATGGATGCTCATCATCGAGTGCCATTCATTCAAGAGCGATGATACTGCTCCCATAACTCATAGAGAGCCAAATAAATTTGCCTCATGAATTCCATGAAGGTGTGCCCAGGTGTTGGCTCCTCCTAATTTGTTTTTCATGACATATTTATGAACTAGCCTTTTCCTTGCATTACACCTACTAGACATCATATTTCGAATCCCATTATTTCTGTTTTTAACAGTGCGATCTTGGGTGATTATTGCCATTGATAGCTAGATAATCATTTTCTCATTTCCTTTCTGCCTTCTGTTCGATCATGAGGATCAATAATGAAGCAAGGCCAAGGCCAAATTTACTAGTCTCGAAGACAAACAAACAAACAGGATTGGCAAAATTAAATGGAACAAAATGATCCAAATGTTTTTTTTTCTTTTTTCCTTTTTCTTTTTATCTAATCAAATGATTAGCAATTGAACTCATTTGTTTTTTCCTCTAACAACAAATGTATGTCACCATCTTTTTATAACTTTAATCCAAAAGGATTCAATTTGTCGGAAGTTACCAGCACAGCTTTTACCTAATGTATTAACGAAATGAGTTTGCTCAAGTGGTAAGAACATCATTAACTAGAAATAGGTCGTAATAGCATAAATTCGAGTTGATCACAACATGAGATGAAACAATTTTTTTTTTTACTTCGTCAAGTGTAGTCCAAAGGCTTCCTAGGTCAATAACAGATCCCTCAATCAATGTGAAATATTCTAACTGTGCATTGTAGCACAGTACTTGCCCACTTTGACGGCTTCGTGATTCGAAACTAAGTTAGAGAATAAACTTAACTAGATAATAACCACTACATCGGTTAAACTAAAATCTTTTAATCCTCTTTTAAAAAAATAGAACTCCAGCATAACATTAATTTAAGAGCATCATTCTATTGTATTGAAAGCGTAGTTAAAAGCTAAACTATAGAGAGTTGAAACAATAATACTTTGAGATTCATTTCAAGATCTTGTTCATATTATGAAGATGAAATTGTCCTAAGGATTCACACTCACACACACATACATACAGATCTGGCGATCTCAAGAAATAAACAGGTGGTGACATATATGCTAAAGTTTTTCAACGTACTTGTACATCTTGATTACAAAAGCCACCTTTTCTATGGCTTTTTAATTTTCTCTTCCTTGTTGATAGAGAGAGTTGGGAACCAAAATCATCCTAAGTTGATCTTGTAGCTTAGCTTTTTACTAACATGTAATCTAGCACTATCGAGCTATGCGACTTGTTATACTTCCTTGTCATGAGTAGTTGTTTAATGCCTCTCCCTGACCTCAAGTCAATTTTGACGGACGAGAGAAGCTGTGGAAGGTCTATTTTGAATCCAATGTGTAACATTATGCGATATGTGACACTAGTGGCCATCAGATCAAATAAACTATCCTCAATGTGGGTAGGTTTTTATGTTTAATCTTCCAATAATACAAAAGCAGTAGCAGCCAGACGAAAACGACTGTGTGTTTCTTGTTGGAGGTTTCGTCAATCTCACGTACTCATATTGTGGCCCTAGAAAATCAAGTGATAGAGAATCCAATGATGATTTTGATATCATGCACTTTGCCTCTAGCTAAATTCTTTTTCTTATTAATATCATTTCGTCCAAGAACCAGTATATTCATGAAAATACATACATATGTAACCTAGCTCTGAGTTTCCAGGAAATCAGGAAACCCTACAACGCTAGGGGTTAAGTACGGCGTCGATCACCGACGTCCGTTTGTTAAGAGTTATCGTTGAGAATGACTTTGGTGTTTGGTTGTGTCCGTTCAGCGATACCAAGCGCCAGTCGTGTACGGCGTTCGTTGAGATCCATGTTTGCCGCCATGGATTTAGTGTCCTCGACGGTAGCCCTCCCGGCAAGGCGTGTAACTCTCTTCCAAGGGCGGAGGATCTGTCTAGCGAGTTAATTGTGGCAGGCGCAAGGTGCGAGCCCTCCTTTTGAACGGACACTAAGCGAGATGGATCTTTTCTCCGCCATGAACAAGGTTGCTAGTGGGCAGCGAACAACGAGGGCATGGCCTGATCACAATGCAGAGTCGGGCAAAACATGGAGGAAACGGCCCGCGTGGGCACGTCTCAAAATATGGGAAGGTGGCGTGCTAGTAAGGTGTTGGTGTTCAAGCATTGTCGACAACTTAATACAGGGTCTTTTGTCAGCGAGCTGGCGGGAGTTGCTTGAGTTTTGTGGCGACAATGACATAATTTATTGAGCCCACAGTGGACTCTGGGACTATGGCTGACGTGCTTTTCTCTGGCTAAATGAGCTGAGGTTGAGGCGAAGGAGTGGCCTTGATGGTTGCCATATGATTGGACAGTGGAGTTGTTGACTTTGGATGCTGGCAGCTAGCTGAAGGCGTGGTTAGCAAAGTCAACAAAGGGTTAGGGTTTGGTCTAGGTCTTTGGGCTTATAGATCAGACCTAGTATGGGCCTCTGGATTTCCTTGGTAGTTAAGGGTTTTGTTGGGTACCGGATTTGGGACCTAGGAGAGTCATTTGTTGTCACTCAAGGGTGGATGACGCATCTCATTCAAAGTTGGCTCCCTCGTTTATTGGGTTTTCTATCGGCCCAATGCGAGGATATTGCGGCGACGGTGGTATGCTTCATACTCGGGACTTAGTAGCGGTAAATGCGGGTATAGATTCGAAAAAACCCAACATATCGAAGAATAACAAGTTTTGTTTAGCCATGGAACACAGGGCAGAGTACTAGGACCGTCCCTAGCTAGCGAATGCAAAAATCCAAATCCCCATCTTATTTAATCGTTTTGTCTTTTCATTTTCAACTTTATTTGTACACGAGTTTAATTTTTAATGTTTTCTATCGTTTCACCTCAATTTTTTTTTCTTATTAGAAAAATGATTGTTGGCCTTAAACTTAGGCCTTAAATGTGGCCTTAATCATCATATGTGGTATCCATGTCAACAACACATCATTCTTTATTTACCATGTCATCTAACCTAAATGAATGACCATCTCATCCATTCACATGCAAAGTTTAGCATTTTTTTTGCATTTTAATTTCAACAATATTCTTAAGAAAATAACACCCATTTAACCCTAGCTCATTTTCTACGTTCCTTTCACTTTGTCGTAGATTTTTCATTCTTCGCTCTTTTATAGATAGATGGTATGCTCTTCGTTTGATTACACGATCTTAATTAATCTTTCGTAAATAAACATAATGATGATGATCACATTTATTCTGAGTGATTTTTCGGCTATGCATTATACAAAAGATTGGATGCCATTGAGCTTTTCTGTAGATCGTTCTGGTAGCTATTAAGAACCAATATGAAAAAGGGTAGAGCCGTAGAGAAAATAAATTCACTGAAGAAAAATTGTTATCACGGAGAGAGGGAGATCAAAAATCAACTCGATCATCAAATTATAAGTAAATAACCTAAAGCCCCTTATTCCTCAGCATTGGAGTTTGCGTTCAAAGGATATATTTTGAGTTTTTCAGATTAAGGTTCTTGATTAATTTTTTTCTTTTTTGGAAAAGAGATAAAAAAAAAGATTATTGGAAAAACTAAAGGGATAATATTGGGTTTGCAATATTTTTAGATGAAACATGGATATATCAATCAATGACTTAAATGACATGAAAATTTCACATCAAATTATTCGCATTTGTGCTTTTTCAAAAGATTGATGCTCATGACACTCGTCAATTAGTAGCTGAAAATAACAACGTATAAGCTAGGTTTCCATCTATATATTGCAATGAATTAATGTGTGATTTACAACGACATTTTTGATAGAGCTCTTTCAGTAGCTTCAAAAGTATCGCTCGTGGAATCTTGATTAGTGAGCAGGATATATACCGAAATTTTGTACTTAGCCGAGTACAAGTGTATATTGTAGCTTTTATTATTTACTAGAAAATATCCGCACTCGTTGTGTGTAGAACAACAAAAATAGGGTCTAAGAGGGTAAAAAACATGTTTATAGTAGTTATTTTGAAGTTTTTGAATTTTTATATTCTTTATAGCAGTTATTTTTAAGTTTCTGAATTTTTATATGCTATGTGTCATGGGCTGACTTTTTATGCAGCAAAATTTGCCAGTGCGGCGCCATGGTTCTCTAACCAAGGCCAGCCTATCATCCCTTTTTCACTTTTTGGGATATAATGTGCATACTTGCATACAACTTGGATTCCATCTTCCTCTTGCAAAACCATTATGACAATATGTCTACACATGTTGAGGTTAACCCACGAGCTCTACTCACCACTGAGTTTCATCACTTAAGACTTATTGTTCGCGTCCTCGTGTTGTAGTAAATTAATCCAAGACACTCGCACCCTACTTGATCTCTTCCTTGTGTCCCGGTACATCTCCCCAAAGACACTTGCCCAACCGATAGGTTACCAAGTCAGTATAAACACCCCCTCAAAGCCATCATTTGCTCATCAGATTTCTCTATTTGCCGAACATTTCATTGAACACTCGTGTTAGGTGTTGTGGCTACGTGAACTCGATCATTGTTAGAACCATAATTATGTGCTTATTACGCTCCTAACTTTATGCTTATAGCTTGTTTTATATGAATAAAGCATTGTTCTTATGATGTTTCCTGTTCTTACTAAAAAATATGAAGTTGGCTCGGAAATGCATTAAATATGAAGAATTAGATACTTATTGGAGAAGACGTATACATTTCCGAGGTCACGAGAGAAATTTGAGCAACTTTGAAAAAATGACGAAATAGCTTCACCAAAAGTCGCCGAAAGTTGCCTGGAATCCGCCGAAATTTGCCACAGCCGGCCGGCCCAATCACATAAAGTCCAGCCCAATAAAGGCCTATTTATGCTTACCAATTTGATTTGGAGAGAAAGATAAGAAGTTGGACCACATTATGTCACTAATTTAGAGCTTAGCCTTTTATAGCCTAAAATAGTGGATCATGGTCTCCCTAATTCAAAGTTACGAGGTTAACTTTGAATTAGAGTTAGATCTTTCACCTCCTCTTTTATTATCATCCTGTGGTCAAAATGGAGCCTCCCAGCTCAACCAAATTCAAGGTCCCCTCTCCCCACTCAAACAACTCATTTCATTTTCAGATTTCCCATAGTTTTACACTCTCTCTAGACCCCTTATCCTTATCCCAGCCCTCTAGCACTCTCTTCTACCTCTCCTTCTCCCTTTCTAGGTCAAAACACCTCTATAAACACCACCATTAAAGACCTAGCTCTTCCTTCTCTTGGGTAGAGCCGAACCTCTCCACCACCACACCATCACTTTGGCCTATTTGGGTGTTCCTCCTCTCATCTTTGCCTATAGGGTTTGGTTTGGTCTTTAGAGTTCAAAGGAGTGGGAAGTAATCTCTCTTTCCCTTGGCTCCTTGGAATCCTAAGGACTACCCTTACCTCCCCTTGAAGACTTAGTGCTAGCTTGGAGTGAAGAAGTGGAACAAGAAGCCTTGGAGTCATTTGGTGGAGCTTTGGCTAAGGGGACCCTTGGTTATTTCTACTCTCTTCTTGTTTTGAGCATGTATTTAGTCTTCTATTTTATTATGCTTAGTGAGTAGTTGCCTTTTGGAAGCCCTAGCCAATTTGATGTACATACAACTATGTTTTGAGTTATGGATTTGAATTTGCTTTAGTCTACTACATGTTGTGAATGAGTTTGATAGCTTGTAATGTGATTGTGGTATGTTTGCATGTTTGGGCTTAATTCAATGTTTTCATACTCATGTCTTAGCCATGACTAAGTTGAGATATGTTTAAGGAATCTAAAAATGAACCTAAGTGAATTAGTTACTCACCTAAGGAATATAAGCATGTAAACATGACTTAGGTTGCATTTGAGAAGATATGCTTAATGTTTGGTTTTCATTGGGCTTGAGTATGGACCGAAGCCTTCTTGAAGTCTAAATGACTCAAGGGGCTTCGGTCAAGCTTACATTGACTCGAAAGGGTTTTGTAGCTAACCGTTACTTCTTCTAATTCATGTTATAAAAGTTGTGGATTAGGAAAGTCATTAGAACGTACTTTCATGTCCTATAATAGAGACTTATGAAGGAAAACCATTCACATTCATCATAAGTGAACACATATTGAACTCATTAGGTATGTGGTATGATTAGGATACAATTCATAATTGAGTTGCATTCTAATTTCGGTTTGCTTTATATTTGAATGTTGGACCGGAACACTTCTAGTGCTCTAATGGCCTAGGAGATTCGGTTCACAACTAATGGTGACTCGAAAAGATCACGAATTGGACAATCACGTGTGAATCAGACTAAACTCATAACTTGAACATATATTGTTGGTACATTAAGTTGGCTAGTGGCGACATCTCTAGCCGACCAAACATTTACATTTTATTTTGTTTTACTTTATGTTTTCACTTAATTTAGTTAGTAGTAAACATTCAATCAACCGGATAATCATTCATTGTAGTTCAACCATCTCTTGCAATGCTAAGTCTCCAAAAGACTTGGTCTTGTGAGATACACTTTCACATCTTGCTTCTGTTTTAGTGTCATGTCTTATGTCTAGTTAATCCATAATTTGAGTGCGTAATCGAGTCAAGCTAAGGAGTTCAAGTGGTCAATCCTAGTGGGTTTGACACTCGACTTCCTTACAAATACTAACTTAACCCCGTATACTTGCGGGTAGGAGAAATTCACTTGGCCTTCGACTAATCAATAGTTAAAAGGTTGGGGGGATAAATCTCACGAACAACCATCTCTGGAGCACCCAACAATAACCTACCTTTGAGACGTGCGCACCCATCCTGGCCGCTTACGGTCTCAAGGTTTCCCCCCGATGGGCCCTCTCTTGGCGACTTTCACACTCGGGGAACCACTTCTAGAGTCACTTGGATAATGCACCCATCCTGGTGGCTTAGATCCTAAGTCTCATTATCCCATCATGAGATCCTTCGACTCTTTACTGAACACTGCACTAGTCCATCACAAGTTCCAATATCTCTTTCATGATCATTCTTTGTTCGGTCTCGTAGCTAGCTCGCTTCCTCACATTTTTTAGGGTGCAGATGAACCACTCGTACTCATGCACACCTCGAAGTATTCCCCACCATCTGCGGTGATTACCCATACACACCTTGAGCCTTACCCATACGCTCCCTGGGGTGGTGCCTACAGTCCTCGATGTACACTCATACTCATATCCCTCTTCCATTCACAACTCGAGCTCGATATTCCATCAGACTACCATCAAGTCCTCACTTCTTCTTATCCGGGTCAGGCAACATTGGCACATCACTTGGAGGCCTACTTGGTCCTAAGGGCTCACTCTTGCCCATAGTCCATTCCTCGAGTGTTGCTCTCATCGAACATCTTACTCACTCGAGTGTGTTAGATGAGGATGGCACCCTTTCTCATCTTCCTTCTCGTCCAACATGGTATGACTCATCTCGTGCTTCCTCTTGGTCCAAGCCGAACTCAAACATGTGCCTTTGTCGCTTACGACATGACCATTGTGCACCACGAGGTCTCAACATATATTACTTAAGCCCCCACACATGCCTATATGCTGCTGGTATAAGGGAAGCCCCCAAGGACCTTACCCGTGACACACATGCCACAATACTGGCCATTCTTTCTGCTAATACTGCCCATGAGACCTCCTGACTCATGGGAACCCATGTCGTCCCTTCTAGACTTTATAGGCTCAGCTCCTAGGCCCAGGGGCACCCATGAGAGCTCACTTAATGCTACCTAGAGGGGTGGCACCAGGGGTGGTGGAGAGCTTGACACCATGTACGTACCCCCTTATATATGATAACGGGCATAAGTTCACTTGACAAGAGGAAACATTAAAATGTCTGAGGAGTCATAATGACTCATAACTTCTTCATTCGAACTCCAAATGACATACCAACAAGTGCGTTGTACTATTTTCGTCATTCTGGATATTTCTCATGTTTAGACTTTTCTCAAATTCTAAGCAGAAGTACCTTGAACTCGAGAACTACCAAGTTACACTTATTTACAACTATGCTACTAAGTCTTCAACTTCCAACTCACATTGGCTTCCTTCCAATGCTCGTTGGGACTTGGCCATATGTCATGAGTGGACAACTTGTGCAGCTCGTGACACTATGCATGTGATTTTACTTTTCTTTTTCTTTTTATTTTTTGAAAGAGTGATTTTACTTTTTAACTGAAAAATGTTGGTTTTTTCTTGATAAAGGTGAATAATGGTTACCGTAATAAGGGTGAAGCAGAAAACTGATTCCTTTTTTGCAGAGAGAAATCAGGAGATCGAGAAAATAGGTATTTTTTATTTTTTATTCATTTTGGCAAAGACTGATATATCCTTGAAAAATTATTAAAAAGGGCAACAATGGAAGTTTTTGACAATATTGAGAAATAAAGTGTCTTCCCTTAATAATAATATAGATACGATTTATGGGTACCCAAGATTTATTTACACAATTTTTAAGACAAATGATCCCTAATTCATTGATAAAGATTTATACCTTATAATCACAGTTTCGAATATCATGAAACACCAAATTTTTATCGGTCTATTAAAAGAAAAAAAGACAAATGATCGCTCTCCTCCGCAATAAGGTCCAAAAGGAACAACTTGCAAGTCCCTTCTGCTCGAGATGATCGCGTTTCTCCAATTTTACTTCATTAAGTTTAACCAAGGGAAAAGTTCTTGGATTCTGGCTGGCTACTTTAACCAAGCACTTAACATCATGATTATAAGGCTGCTCAATGATTTAATCATTTCTGAAGTAGCTTACAGATCGAAGCAGATACTTTAAGTAGTTGATCGGAGACAAATAAGTCGTTGTTACGATCGATATCAGATGAATACAAAATGCATGTTGACATGTTGTGTGAGTTCTTATTTTTCGTATTTACTCCATCGTACTTTGTGTAACTATATTCGCATAAGATTGACAAGAACAAAGTTGATATATGAGGAATCAACAACATTTGATCCTTGTCTGAGTAACCAGATAAGATGATAATTCATGATCCACATCTTTTGTCTTTCATTTTTGTTTTGATTTAGGCATTATGCAGTAGACTCACTAATCACCAGTCATTACTAGTATATCAATCTACTATGCTACTGTGAAGTGTGAAGTTATGCAAAGGTTTTACATAGAGTAATGATTATAGGCCTCATTGGGTTAATGATGTGGAAGTCCCAAATCTACATCGCATAACACTTATATCTATGTCATTATTAAAATTTCATATTCAAATCATATTAATTATATATAAAAAACAATCTTACTTCTTATAAAAAAATATAAATTAAATCCTAGTAATTGATGATACATACTGCTATTATGTTTTTCTTTTTAGCTTTGATCAATGTTACTCTTTAATTAAAGAAAAATTATCACTACCAGAGTCTGAACCTTTCAAAGTCCTCAACGTGATGTCCACATTTTGAAAACTATCAACGTGATGTCCAAAATTATAAAACAGCATGTTTGTGATGCCCCTTGTCAATTTCCGTCCGAGACCGGTTAAGTGTGATGACGTGACACTGTGAGATGTGCAATATGACAATTTTGACCTTGGTAATAAAAGTCTCGTCAGAACGCCTTCTTCTTATTGAGTTGCTTGGCGCCAAAACCTACGAAATATCATATATGCCCCTGATAATTTTTGAGGTGTATTAAGGGATTCGAAGGCTTTACAGAGGAGAATTTGAGAGGTTGAGAGATGTTAAGACCGACTTTAAACCATGGAAATTATTGCAGATGTGGGAAAATAGTTGAAATCTTCAAAAATGAAAACTGTGGGAGGCAATACTGGGGTTGTGATCCAACGAAATTAAAGGTATGGATTTGTTGGTTTGAGATTTTGATTAGGGTTAGTTGTGATTGATTCTCTGTGTGTGTTTGGTTAGTTGTGATAAAATTTGTGTTGGGTTTCTATTTGTGTGTAGGGGCGGTATGGATTTCAATTATGGGTTGACTCTCCACATAATGAATAAGCCTAAAAAGTGATTGGGGATTTGTTGTGGGAGAAAATTGAGATGGTGGGAAAATATCGAAGAATAAGATAAGAGTTTGAGTTTAAGAGGAAGGAAATGAACCTGAAAATGATGGTTGTTTTACTTGTGCTATTGGTCCGACAGATGAGGTATGAGGAAGAAATTGATAATCTTGTTGGATTGACTGCGTATTCGCAGTACACATGTGATGTGGCCAATAAGAAGATTCATGAAGTTGAGATGGAGGTGATTATGAGGAAAACAAGGGAGAAACAACTATGGATTGCTATCTTTGTTCTCTTTGGAGTATTAATTTCTGTTTTTATTGTTTAAGCAGGATTTAATTTCAGTTTTGGGGGAGGGGGGGGGGGTTGTTCCTTGGAAACATCCTGTTGTAATTCAAGGCTGGTAATGGTTTTTGTGCAATTATGTTGTTCCTTATGTTGTAATAAGTGGACTTATGGATGTGAATAAAATGCGATTGTAATTGGGCCTACTAATGAGAATGTGAATGTATTTTGGGTTCACAGTGACACTGGAAATTTGTTTTGGGCATCTCTTTGATATGTTTGTAAAACTTTAGGCCCACAAGTATGAATGAAACTTTTACCCAAATGACATGCATTAAAGGGGAAGGTAAGCGTTGGTTAATGGTGTCGTTTAGCATTGATTGCATCATTTTAAGTGAGGCGCGTGCGTGTCGACTGTTTGGTTTACCGCGCCTAAATCATGATTACCACACCTAAATCATGATTACCCCACCAATTAATGAAGTGGTTTACTCGATCTATATATACCGCTACGTTTTTACGTTCCAAAATTACATTCATTCTCTCTCTTTCTTACCTTCTCACTTTATCTTAGTTCATCAGTTCTGCAGCGAAGATGGTGTCCAAGATTCTGAACCAGAAGTAAAAGGCTAAGGCTAGGTCCCAGTTTCTCACTCCGGTCCGGTGTTCACCGAGGCTGAATCTAAGCATGGCCTTGACCACCCCTCACTGATCCATCCGTCTGAACCCTAATTAATCTATTGTTCCATCCCGTCACAGTGGAAGCCCTAGGCCACAGACCAGCATCCACCACGCAAAACGTAGCACTCCGTTCACTATCGCCTGGGCACCCTTGAGAATCGTATGATTGAGAGGTTGTCGGTGATAGAGCATCACCTCAAGAACTAAGGGCTTCACATCGAGTACAACTTCTATTTGCTGCATCAGCAGATTCAAGAGCTCTCCGTCGTGCTGGGTGACATTCATTTCCTTGCCAATTGGGGGGGGGGGGGGATGTGGTGGTGATAAAGCTCTGAATGTTGGAGGAGGTGGTGATGATGCTGGGCTGGCTGCTAGTGGTCGAGCAGAGATGGATTTAGATGTTGTGGAGGTTGTTTAAACTGATTCTGAAGATTATGAGGATTCTAATTAGGGCATTATGTTTATGTACTTTAATATGTTTTTTGCTTTTTGTTGTTGTTATGTTTGTTCTTGTTTAAGACATTATCTAGGTTTAATTCTGGTTGCTTGTTGATTTTGGATCATGGGGAATTTCTAACTGGAACTCATCCATTTAGACTTTGGTTTTTGGATGCTTCCAGTAAGATATTTTGTATGCTTTTGCAGTTTTCCCTAATCTAGCTTTTGTGTAATCAAATCATCCAGATTCATATCTATTGAATTCACTTTGTTAATCAAGTTCTTTGTTTGTTATTATTGAGATGATTATTATTGAATGAAATTGATTAGATTAAGCTCTTTACCATGGAATGCAAAATATAACCTTATACGTGACCCTTACTGATGATGCAATTTGTGCATATTCTACATGCTACAATTTAATGCTTGCATGAAGCCCTTCGATGCACTTAGTTTAGACATGCAAATGGTCAATATGGTCTGTAAAGTGATGCAGACATTACATTGAAACTATGTATAACATGTGGGTATCACTTTGATAGTTCATAAAACATGTAGGCATCTCTTTCATAGTTCATAAACATTTGGGCATCACTTTGATAGTTCATAAAATATTTGGCCATTACATTGATAATTATAACAAAAACTTTGACATGTCTTGCACACATTAGATGACTCCACTGACCTGTTCAGATGCAATATTCACAGACCAATTCAGATCACACATATAAAACTCAACATCCAAAATCCAACATCTAACATACAACAAACACAACATACAATACACATTCCAACATACTACATAGTTGTCTTAGTAAAACAAGATCAAGCAAAGTTGTTTTAACAAAACATGGATCCAGACCATATCAACATGTTCTAATCAAAAGATGGATCCAAATTACAACAACCAAATGAAATTGGAGGTTCATTCATTCCTTGCTGCTACTACAAGGTTCTGGCTACTCTAAGTAGGAGCATCATTGATAGGTTGAAGGTTTTGGCTGCTATGATCTGCACTTGTCTCCATGGCTGCCTTCTACCTTTTCAGGCTCTTATTTGATCTCACTATAATAGGCACTGCATATGTTCCTGATCTACCAACTGGTTTCCATTTTCTGGACTCCGATGGTTCTTCTCCCTGTGTTGCAAGATATGTGAAAGACAATAGCATGAGAAATAACAGAAAACTACTAGAAATAATGTAGCAATGAAGACATAAACAACCACTTACAACTGCTGCCTTTTCTATCTTTGTCAAAGGACATCCCCTCTTGTTGTGGCCTTCTTGACCACACCTTCGACATTTCATCTTCGTATAGGCTATGGTCACTTTGGGTCTGAGTGTTTCTCCTAGTGGTAGTTTTACCCTCTCTCCTGGTTCTAATCTTCTCTTGGTAGGGGGCCTTCCTGGTTGTTTTTTAAAAGGATAATGAGCTATGGGGTAGTCAACTACCTCCCATTCCTCTTGTCCAGCAATAGGATGAATGACATGGTTGTATGCAACATTATATGCTGAGGGCTTGAAGCAGTCATTACAGAAACTGTAGGGGTTTAGGTTTTTGTTCCTACATGCAACCACACCATGAGCACAAACAATATCACTTAGTTGCCATCTTCAGCAATTGTACTTATGCAACCCCATATTAACTGAATGTACACTGCCCTGTGGTCTTGATCCAATCACTTGAAACTCATGTTTTCCTGCTTCAAAGATTGAGTACATAGAAGCAAAGTTAATGGACTTGTTTACTAACTTCACTGATCTTAGACCTATTGGATGCTTCCACTTATGAAATGCCATCCTCCTTGTTGTGTGTCTCATCATAATATCAATCCTAATCTTTTCCAGCAATGTGATGATTGGTCTATTTCTTGCTTCCTTCAACACACCATTCCAGGACTCACATAGATTGTTCATAAGCAAATCACACTTCACATTTTCATTGAAGTAAGCTCTAGACCAATGAGCAGGCTCTCTATCTTCCTCCTTAAACCAATTGAAAGCCGCAGAGTCCTACATCCTCATATCATCAATATGCTTATTATACCAAACCTTGGTAATGGATCTAGGTGTTTCCCACATACACTGCTTGAGGCTCTTTCCAGGATGCTTACCTTTGAAGTTGTTGTAGAAATGCCTCACACAATGCCTATGTTCAGCCCCAGGAAAATGATGCTTCACTGCATTGCTAGCCCCTTCTGCTTGTCTAAAATAAAAGCAAATCTTCAAATCAAACTTGAGCACCTTCATGAACCACATCCATGTTTCTTCATTCTTAATTTCTGCCACTGCATATGCAATGTGATACATTCCGTTATTAACATCAATGCCAACAACAGTCAGTAATTTTTTTTATGCAATTTGTTTGTGAGGTGAGTTCCATCAAATCCAATAATAGGCATACAACCCTTCATGAATCCCTCATTTGTTGCCGCAAAACATACATACATTCTCTGGAATATTCTAATATCTCCATCCATCCTTGTTCTAATCTCCATTGTGCTGCCAGGATTTTTGCTTAAAATCTCTTTCCTATACCCCATCAAACTATTGTATTAAGCAATGAAGTGTGCCTCATTCATCCTCCTAGCCTTGTTCCTCTCTCTGGCCACTGTGTGTTTCCTAACTTCCAAATGATAATTGTTTCTAATGTTGGTTGAATGCCTAGAGGTCTCCAAGAATCATCAGTTGCCAATGTATCATTCACTTCTTCACACACCCTATCATAGGTGAACAAATGACACTTCTAGATGGGTTAACATGCATGAGTATTACATAGAGCCTTTATGTAAAGAGTATCTTCACAGCCAGAAATCCTAGTAGCATATAACCAAAATGGACACTCAGGCTGACACTTCACTTCTACCTTCTTCTTGTTGTTTCTTTGAAAATACAGTCCAATACAACCCCTAATGGCAACCTCTTTCACTGCCTCTTTCAACTACTCAGAGTTTGGAAAAGCATAACCTAGCAGGAAGATGGGATTCTTCAAATATCTCTCTCTAATCTAAGGTATGGGTTGGAAACCTTTCTTCACCCTCTGCACAATCACCTTATTGCCTTCCCCATCTTCTTCTGTGTTAGATCCATCCAGACTTTGAAAATCATCTTCCTCTACACCATGATCTGAGCATTGACCATTATAACCCATATCCTGGAACTCCTCCACATTTTTAGGATCTGTGACATTCTCAACAAAAGTCTTATCATCATCTGAGTCACTAACCTCATAGTCACTGTCTTCATAAAATGGATCAGCTACTACATTAGAATTGGATCTCTCATCCTCATTCTCAGCCTATGTATCTTCATTCCTACTGCTTTGTTCACCATGTCTCGGTCTGGATCTGGTTTTGTATTTGGCATCCTCTCCACTCTTCTCAGATGGAAGATCAGAAAGTTTAGACTTCCCCTTACTAGGTGTACTCAGTTTAGAGGAGGAGGACATGGTCTATTTCCACACTGTCTGTCTAAGGCCTCTACTACAACAACTTTTCTCTTCTGGATGTTTGCATTAATCTCAGCAACTCTTAGTCTAAAATTGCATGTGGTTCTTCTTCTGCAGCCTTGACAGCTGGCTCTCTCTTAGTAGCTTATTTCTCTACAGTATTTGCATCATCACCTCTCTCTTCTGCAGTAGCTCTGTTATCACCTTTATCTTCTACAATAGCTTGGTCATCACCTCTATCTTTTCCAGCCTCCTGTTCTTCCCTCTCAATGGCTGCTCTAGATCTTAATATGGGACTTCTCAGTAAACTGTGTTTAACCCTACCCCTATTCCCATTTGTCTTTGTACCCACACCAAATATATTAAACTCTCCTTGGTCCACAACAGTTTCATATACACCATATTCAATTTCCACAACCACCTTTTCCACATCAGCACCCACCTCAACATCCTCTTCAGCATTCACATCCTCTATATCCACCTCAATATCCATATCACTCTCCTTCCTTGTTTCACAAACCTTCTCTGCTTCTACATCTCTCTCCACCTGCTGGGTCTGTGTAAAAATATCAGGTAATATGTCAGCTAAGCCAGCAAATGTGGGCTGGCTTTGATGAGGCATATCCCCCACTCTCACTTCCATTTGAGCTGCACTTGTTACTATAGTGGCTTCCTCTTCAGGATACATTTGTGATGTAGCTAGGTTTTCATCATCAAAAACATTGGCCCTCTCTTCAGGAGTCATATTTGTGAGAGGAATGTTACCAGCTGGTGGTTTAACAACATCATCTAACTCTGCAGCTTCCTTATTCCTTTTAAGTCCTCCAGTTATGTACAATGCTGTCTGCCTCTTCCGTCACAGGTCCTTTGTCATCTCTGCAGCATCCCCATCATTCTTAATTGGAATCCAGCTCTCACAAGCCAATGTCCTTGGCTCTTTAAAGTGGAATGCAATTGGTTTCTGCATGTAACCAAGGTCCCATGCAATGTTGTGCAATTCAATCCATGATTTTTTTTCCAGGATCCAATCCATCTAAATATACTGTCTCTGTCAAATGTCTCCTCCACTTGGGCAGCTTATACTTCATTCCACAATACAAATCTTTTTCAAAGCATCCTCCATGGTGAATTTGCAGTGTATATAATGGTTTCTCCACTGCAAAATCAACAATAATGACACTGTCTTGATCAATTTCCATTTCAATTCATGCAACACAACAAAAACACTATAACCCTAAACAATTATAATCAACCTTAAACCCATATTATATTTCTCATCAACCCCAAAGCCACATCAAAGCAAAATTAACGAACTTAAACAACATAGTTCAAGACTACAATAATATTCGAATTCAGACTACCCATGTGCCTTTATAGTCATTCTAGAACATAAAGAGATGAGAACCACTTACTTTCAGGTCAGGGTGCTCCCAATTGAAACATTCTCATTTACTCTACTATAGTGCCTCTTCTAATACAAAAAAACCAGCTAGCCGAATCTCCAAAACAATCCGACGGTGTGCTAAGGCGAACCAAAACCCTGAATCGAAACACCCACTCTCTCTAATCTGGGAAAATGATTCGGGTTGGGTTAGACAAATATGGGTTTGTATTCGGGTTGAAAATGAGAGAGAGAGAGAGAGAGAGAGAGAGAGAGAGAGAGAGAGAGAGAGAGAGAGAGAGAGAGAGAGATTGATCAGGGATGGTGAAAATGGGAACGACTGGGTTAGTTGCTATGGTTAATCAACTTAAAATGGTACAATGACGTACAATGACGTTATACCCCTCATTCATTAGAATAATTAATATTGTATTTCTTCTTTCTCGTATTTGATGGTGTTCTTCATGTCGTAAGTATAGTTCTCCGGGCCGTTCTTGGACTCACATTGAATTGGATATATTCCCTTTGGTTCTTTCAACATAGAAAGATCGATTGACATATAAAGTTAATTTGAGGTTGCTAATGATCAAAACCATTTCGCAAGAAACACAAATTCCTAGTTCGCGAAAAATCCCAATTTGCAACAATTCCAGTTCTTAGCAATTCAAAGACTTACTAGTACGTCAATATTTGGTCAAAGATTGATGAAGAATAATTACCTTCACAGAGCGATGCAAATCGTTTACTTCAGAATCTATTATATTTTCAGTATTGATACGAATATCAGGAGTTCTAGTGTTTCATCTTCAAATTTCTATTTTTGTGAATCTATTCATGTAAGAAGAAGAAAATAGATAATATGAAAGAATTTAATTAATTGTATTTTCTTTCTATTCTTTAATATAGAGGTCTATTGTGGTAATTGTATCTATCTTGAAATCTTATATTTGATGTTTTAAAAATGAGATATGTATCTAGTACTTAGGAGTGTGTGAAGAAAATTTCTCCTATTTTAATTGCAAAAGTTTTAGAAATGGAACTATATTTATGATTATTAATTTAAGAAATATTATCATTAATGATTGGTTATAAATTAATAATTTAACCGATGATGTAGCAATGGCCATCAAAGTTCTCTTTGGGCCTCCTATCATTCTCCACAAATTACAAGTGCTCAAAATGAATATACAGAGCTATCCAATGTAAACCAACAACCTGTGCTTCTTTTTTGTCAAAAGGAAAATGAATAACAGAAACAGACAGATTCTGAAACCATTTTAAGTCTCATAACAAAATCATGAACACAATCGGTAATTCCTCAGTAATTCACCACGATCTATACTGTATATACCAATAAAAATTAAATCATATTCATGAATCTTTATATCTTAGTTAGTGAACACATGCACATGTGTATATATATATATGTTGCAGCTGTGGTGCCATTTGATTTATATCCTCCAAACTTTACCAGTATGCATGCCATGTCATGGCATTAGCACCAACCTTGAGGCCACCTATTTTGAGGATCCAATCTAGGGAACCATGATCTCTTCTTAGAACCCAATGTAGCAGCCTTTGGCTTTGGCGATGACAAGAAAAGCTTCAACAGAAATTTTTTTAGTCGGCTCGGCGTTGGGGGACACTCTTGTTTAGGTCCAGGAGACTTGCTCGGCAAGTAGTCCATGGACTCATCTTCCTCAGCATCAGGAAAGATCTCGTCGCGTACACGAATAGTGTTGAGCCTCAGATACTTCTGTTCAAGTGACTCTTTGGGTATATTTCTTGCTAACAAGGGTGATGCACCACCCCAGGTGTTACTTCCAAGTGATGATGGGTGTTGAGGTGTCCTAAACTCCAGCATGTCTCTTTGCCTCATTGCCTTCTCTATCTCTTTCTGAGCCTCGAAAATGTTGTTATGTTCCTTGTGTTGGTATTTTGGACGGCCTTTAATTCTAGATGCCGGAACAGAATTTCCAAAGCTCCATAGGTTTCTCCATAATTTTTTAGTAAAAAATTCAATTGTACTTAGCATCCTCTCACACTGCCGGCTGCTACATACAAAATGGCTTGGTACTTCACACAGTACAGTACTCAAATTGGCATACATCGCTTCTCAGGAGTTTAGAATTGGCTATTCAAATTATCGAAAAAGGTACGATCAATAGGAGGCATACAGTTGAGGCTGCAATGGGAAATGGCAGGTCGGAAATGCTGAATATGTTAAAAACACAATCAGCTAACATTTCAGCAATGATAATTGGAAAACCTGCTCTCAATCCATTCATTTACAGAAAACCAGACAAATGAATGACTGGGAAATAGATGATCTTTCTTGTTTCGAAAAATTAAATTCTTGTTACAAGTATCATTCTAGACAAAAGCTTTCACACTAACTACAATTTAGCCCACCCAGATTACTTTACAGGACTATAACTAACCAAAACATATAAGAAGCAGCCAATGGCTGAACTTGCTTCTTACTAGTCAACTAAAAGAACCTAGCAATTCTCCTGCTCAGTTTGCCCCTTCAAGTATGGCCATAGCAATTCTCCTGCTCAGTTTGCCTCTTCAAGCCGGGCCCGTATTGCCTCCGGACATGCTCTCTTATTAATGCTGCAAAAAGATAGATTAAGATTAGACAATTTGATCAAATTTTCAGCCATTAAATGAAGAGAAAGAGGGCAATGAACTTGTTTTTTTTAACTACAATGAATACTCACTTGAACATCATGTCTCCTCCCAATTTCTTTTCAGAAATCCAATCTGGAACCAGTTCTAGCATCAAGTTAAGTTGCTCTTCCACATCCTCTGTGAGAAGATAAAAAAAAAAATTGGGTTAGAAGAACTTTCCATAGAATCAGAAGCATCTTTCATTATTAAGAAATAATCTGCTTACTTCTGTCAATCATGTCACACTGGTTCCAGATTATCTTGTGTACAAGCTCCTGCTTGGTGATAAAAGACCGGTTCATTGACTGAGCTAAAAAATGAATCATGTTGAATAGTTTGGGAAGGTTGGCAATCATCTTCTGCCGCCTTTTGGCTTGTGAGATGGCTGGTCTTCTCTCCTCAGTTGCTTTCCTCTCCTTCTCTCTAAGCTGCAAAGAGATGTGACGATACTTCTTAGATTTACAGCAGTCATTGTAATATAAAATATGAGGGATCATGAGCTTTGAAGATTGATATGAGGTTAATAAAAGCATCGCTACCTGCAAACAGCTTCTATATAATTGTATAAATAGATATGCACAACAAGAATTAAGGAGAAACATACCGATTGCAGAAGATCATCAGGAAGAATATCAAAGATATCCTTGTCGACTGATGCATCATCCATATCAAGATCATCTTCGGCATTTTTACTCTTCACAGGAGTGTCAAATTTCAACGACCTAGTGCGTGGAGGACGCCTGACCAACTTGTTCAGTGAGCTATCATCTGGGCTCATCAAAGATCTCTTTGGTGGATGTGGTGCAGGTGTGACGGACATCAACCTGGCTGGAGTTGATAAAAGCTTTGCTGGAGTTGATAGAAGCTTTCCTGGAGCAGATTGAGTGCTTATATCATCTCCGGCCAACCCAACATCATCTGCAGGGTCTATCTTTTTGGTTGGGGTTGCAGGCACTTGACCGTGCGAAGGAGCAGCAATACTTTCTTCCTCAATGGAGCAAACAGTACTGAGATTTGACTCTGAAGCTGAAAGATTTGAAGGTTGGAGGGATGGCTTTGGTGGGTCATCCTGTAGCTTACTGCTTTGAGCTTTCTGAGAAAAGTGTCTTCGAAAAGGCTGTGACAGATGAGATGTTATTTCTGGTTGCTGATCGTTAGATTCACATGGTGTCTTAATGGGCAACAGAAGGCTGGGAGTTCTGATTGTATTGAAACTTAACTCCTCCATTGATTGATCAGATGGCTGTTGGTGAGTTCCATCTGGTGATTCATCACCCTGAGAGCAGGTCGTAGAGGCTTCTGGTTGCTGAACTGTGTCTATTCCACTTGATACCTCACCGGGAGAGGCTGATGATGAAAACTTGGACCTATCTGAATGAATCTCTAGCTTGGCACAATTAAATGGATGAGGCAATGTTTCTTCTGGAATTTCATAATCCTGAAACAATATTTATAATTATTTCATGCTACCAAAACAGCAGAGCTCATGAAGATTTTAGCATGATACAAAAGGCCCATGTATCTAACCTCAGTATTTATACGACATGAAGCTTGTTAGTAAGCTACGACAAATATGAATGTAAATGTTGTGTATAAGTTGAGTCCATGCATAAAACAACATAATATATAAACAGTATACTAATATAATTCCAGATTCTCATTAGTAAGGCTGAGACCTATATAAGCTACTTGAGATGATTTAGTTCACTTAATCCCTTCTCAATACACAACAGCCCCATAGAATGCTTGTATATAAACCCCTGATTTGATAGCAAATATACTACATAATTCTACATAAATGTAAGGGTGCGACTCACATATAACCCACTCTGATACAAGCTTGCAAAATCTGTCATCACTAAAGTATAGAATCACTTGCAGAAATGAGAACATCATAGTTGTGTTACCTCAGGATGTGATCTAGACACCTCCACAAGCCGATCACGGAATACCCTCCTCAAATTCAATGACTTCTTCAACTGCTTAATCCCACCACCTTCGGGTTTCCCTTTGCCATCATTCTCTAGTGTGTGAACATTCAATGTAACATGAAGATCCGGCTTCACACAACTGGTTCTCTCCTCCAACACAAGCACTTTCTTTATCTCAATCACCTCAGGTAATATATACTTCAACTGAGCCAAGTGACTATATGTAAACCTCCTACAAAACCAATTATAAACAAAACACCATCACTTTCTATTTCCTAATTTTACATCTTCAGCAAACCAATGAAAATTAAGCTATTGAAAATTTCGAAAAGTAAAGTTACCTATCAGTTAAATCCTCAACAGCAGGGCATATATTCCTGAAGCTCGTCTTCAACCCCTTAGACTTCAACAACCTAATCGTGCTATCCAAGCAATTGAAAAACTCAACCAACATCTCATACCTGCACAATTATCCCAAATCAAACTCCACCCAAACATTTTCGTCTATCACCAAATTAGGGTTTCCATATAAAAACAGAACATTTTCGTCTATCAGCAACTTAGGGTTTCCATATAAAAACAGAAATAACCGAAATCTTACTTCTCCGGTAGCTTTTTCGGTGCCTCGGGGACACATGTCTTCTTGGGGCTCTCCTCCGGCCAAGCGATCTGCCTCCTGGCAGATCCGATCTGAGAAACAGCCTCGCCGGAGGAGCTTTTCGCGGCGGCTCGTCTGATATCTCCGATGGAGAGCGCGACGCTGCGGTTCCGGGATCGTGGCCGCGCCGGTTGCGGGGTCTTCTCCGGCGTCGGAGCGGTCAAAATCGAGTCAACCTCCGCCGATTTGGGCTTCGGATTTAGCGGCTTCTTCGATTTGAATGTATGAGACAGATCTCGGATCTCCGACGAACTCATCGTCGTGCAAATAGCGAGTACAAATCTCAGTCGCGCAGAGACCGAGAAAGAGTAAAGAGAGAGAGAGAGAGGCGACTGCTCAGGTGAGGAGGGTTTTAGTATTTATTATAATCCGTGGCGGGAAAGACGAGCGTGCTGCCGTTGCCTCCCGCCAATTCGATACGTTGCTTCCGCGGCTTTTCTCTGGGCTGGGTTCGGCTTTGGGCCTGTAAACATTTCCAAAGTTACTAATCACTTGGGCCAAAATGGGCCTATAAAAATATCCCAACTAGTATCTTCTATTACTTGGGCCCAAAACGCAAATGCAAATTTAAAAAGGTTTTGTAGAGCAAGGACTCCAGTATTAACCCAACTTCACTTCTTCTTCTTCCCCAATCATATTGAGAGAGACAATTACACGAGCAAAAGATTAAATAAAAACACAGAGAGAATCCGAACAAGCTTTTTAGAAAATTCTCTCTTCTTCGGTTTCGTCTACTCTGCGGTTTTAACTTGATCGGAAAATTTTTGGGGGGTCATTCTCGGTTTTGAGCCACGTGGACTCGTCGTTGCCCTCACCGCCTGGAGTGTTGGAATTTGGTGACGTAAGGTTTCCGGGCACCGACATAGTTGATTGCTTTGAAGTCTTCTACGGGTGCGGTGACTTGGGTGGAGGTAAAGTTTGGACCTTTGGTTTGTTTTTGTTTCTGAGTTTTGTTTATTTTGTCCAAATTGTAAGGGGGAATATTTGTTTACGTGTTGTTGATTGTGCTTCAGTAATAGCTTCTTTGATGTTTTGTTTTTACCTAGGTTTAGATGATTTTAATTCTTATAGTTTGATATGTGGGTTAAGAATTGACTTGGGGTCAAGCAAGGTAGCTCCTAGTGCTGAGTTGATTTTGATTGTATATTTGATAGTGCTGAATTCGATGATCGTAGTTTGTTGTACAAGAATTATGGGGAAAAAGCTGCAGGCTATTGCTTTTGGGTGGTGAAATTTGACGATGGTGCTAGGTTTATAGTGCACCTGATACTGGTATTTATAGGTAAACTAATTACTAGGTCTGGCTTGATGTCAAGGTTCAGCTGATTGGCTTAGAATTGTTGAAATTATTAGTTTGCAAATGTTCTTTCAGTACTTGCTAAGCTGCTGAGGTTTGATATGTGCTTGATAAACAGACTAGGATTGTTTTCTAAGCTTACTATTGTGTTTCTTTTTCATTTTAACTTGTACGGGACTTAGCATTCATGCATGTATATGGGACATACCAATTCTAATCATTCTAACAAAGTCTTGCTTAAGTTCTGCAGTTGTGTGTCGAATGGACTGGCTGTATCTGCCCACTGTCAGCGTGCGTGAATGATGTTCGGTTGGCTTAAGGGTGTGAAGTCTCTAGGCAGTTTTAAGTGGCATGGTGAATCATCGTTGACGGCATCATTGCTTAGGGATGCGCCTCCTGAGGTAGAACTATCTCAGTATGGAAGGGCACCAAGTCCAAGTCCGGGTAGTGAGAGCCCAACTGGGCTTCTTAATGGTGAGAGTGTAAATGTGGAACCAATTGCTGATTTGGACCTGTTCTTTGAAAGGCTGTATAGCTACTATTGTGATAAAGGGCTATGGTGTATTGTTATAAAGTGGATAGTAGAGCTTCTCAGCCTGGGTTTCACCATATGCTTCTCTGGGTTCTTCCTATTATTTGTTGATTGGAATGGTCTTCGTAATGCAAAGTGTGGGATGGATGCATTCCAGTCTGGAACTAAGCCTTGTGATCTTGCTACAGAAGCTCTTCATCAGCACCCGTTAAGCCCTCTGACGCTTTCCAAAGTTATTATCGTTGGATATTTGTTTATATTTTCCATCTATTGGATCTTCTGTTTTCTGAGGTTTTTCGCTCAACTGCGGGATACGTTGGGAGTCCGTCATTTCTATCACAACAGGTATGTCTAAATATTATTTTTGCGTTGCACTGGATGTAGTTGCTTATGTCTGTTTCTTTTCCAGATCGTATGTGTTCATAACATTCAACTAGTAAGTATAGTGAAGTTCTTCTTTTGTTAGCCTCAATGTCACAGACAATGAAATTAAGACCATGCCATGGGCATCAATTCTGGAAAAGGTTGTTCAGCTACAAAGATCAGAGCAGCTTTGTGTAGTCAAAGATCTCTCTGCTCATGATGTGGTTATGCGTTTGATGCGGAAGGAGAACTATTTAATTGGAATGCTCAACAAGGGTGTACTTGCTTTTCCAATCTCACAGTGGGTCCCTGGTACTGGCCCATCTGTCAAATTGCACTCACAAGGGAAGCAAGAACGTTTAATACTGACAAAAACCCTTGAGTGGACCTTAAATTGGTGCATACTGCAGAGCATGTTTGATCGGTATGGTCAATCATCACACAAACTTCTTGAAATACATATAAACTGCATAATTTGAGTTTTGATATTTATGTTCAGGGGCATGACTAATTTCTTTTCTAGAATATGAGGACATTATGCCTTTTGTTTTTTTTTCCTTGAATTTAGAAGTATTGTTTTAGTTTCAGTGATATTGAACTACCTAGATATGTATGAACTATAATGTGTTTTTTTGGGTATCTTTTGTAAAAGGATAGAAAAGGCTAGTTTTTCCTTTCATATCCCTAGCTGGGAATACAAAATAAAAAAACAGGAGGAGGATTAGACTGGTTTGGTGGCAAAAGTTTTGTCAAACTGCGTTGATTAGGATGAATGCCTTGATCTATTATTCTACTTGGTTTAAATATAGGCAAATGTTCTAAACAGATAGGTATCTTTTGTTTCTGGCAGTAAAAAGTTCAAGAGAAAAGTTGTACATAAGAACCTATTTCAAAACTGGATATTCATGCATTGTTATTTTGAAATATGTTCTACCTTGGAATGCTTTGCAATGCATTTAAATAGTTATAATATTTTATTTCTGTATTTGTTTTGCAGGAATTTTTGTGTTAGAAGGGACTTTATATCTAATCCAAGCACACTGAGGAAAAGGCTAATAGTAGTTGGGCTTGCTATGCTTCTTCTTTCGCCGTTTCTTGTCATATTCATGCTGGTATATCTCTTCTTAAGGCATGCAGAACAATTCTATAATCATCCAAGCACTGCTTCATCTAGAAGATGGTCAAATTTATCAAGGTGGATGTTCAGGGAATTCAATGAGGTAATTTTTTGTTGTTGTTTTTGTCTCAAGTTCGGTCCTTTCCCTGAAACAAATTAATGAAAGTTCATTGTGGTTAAAACTGCATTACCACTGGTGATTGAAAAGTTGTTAGTTTTGGTCACATTTCTTGAGAAGAGGAACTGCAGTTAGGTGTATAGGTATACAATTAAAACTGCATTACCGCTGGTGATCGTATGTCTCCTACTGCATAGGTACTCAATATGAACTCATTTGCATCAATTGCATACGCATTTGCTGCCTATATATGAACATTCTCGCTTGCTCCCCATTATCTTCGTATGAAAACCATATGCAAAATTATGGCGACTCGGAGTTTACTCATTTATCTTTGGCATGGTTAATTCGTTAGTCTTGATTACTTTAACAGAAACCATGCATGTATATATCTATCTAAAACACAGTTGCCCCGTCCCCAATTCCTCTTTTGGTTTTGTTTCCAGTGTCTACAATTATGCTCTTCAGCTTCGCCTTCACCATATATTGAATTTACAATTGGCATCATAATGTGGCAGGTGGATCACTTGTTCAAGCACCGAATCAATAGCAGTTTGGTACATGCTTCTGATTATTTGAAGCAATTTCCTTCTCCTATTATATCTATTATAGCAAAGTTCATCTCTTTTGTTTCGGGTGGCTTTGCTGCTATTCTAATTATCATTGCGTTTCTGGAGGAATCTCTGCTAGAGGGCCATGTAAGATACTGCTACCCCTACATCCCTAATGACATGTTAAACTATGATTGTATAAATAGGATTCTAACTTTTTGGTATATGTTATGAATGGGTAGATATTTGGTCGCAACTTGTTCTGGTATGCTGCTGTTTTTGGAACCATAACAGCTATTAGCAGGGCTGCGATTAGTGATGAGCTTCTGGTCCTTGATCCTGAGGGGGCAATGTCTATGGTGGTCCAATACACACATTATATGCCAAAGACATGGCGTGGAAAAGAGAATACCGAAGGTGTTCGAGTAGAGTTTGAATCCTTGTTTCAGGTAATTCCGTGCAGAGCTCCATTTTTGTTGGTTTTTCTGACAATATTGAGCTGATCCTCACTATATTCTCTTTCTTTTGTTCCTTCAAATGCAGTATACTGGAATGATGTTACTTGAGGAGATGGCATCTATCTTCCTCACTCCATATTTACTTGTATTTGTCGTTCCAAAGGTGAGAGGATTGCTGATCTCATTTTATTATGTTTTGGTTCAGCTATGCTATTTGCTGTTTATGGTTCTAATTTGATTTATGTATGTTGTGCAGCGGGTGGATGACATTTTGGAATTTATTGCAGAATTTACTATTGATGTTGAGGGTGTTGGTCATGTTTGCAGGTTAGTATTTGTAGTCCATCTTCTATTGGCATTATTTAGATGGCGATTAGCTGTTATGGCATTGATAAGATTCTGAATTTTGCGTACTCTGTTCCTTCTTGGCAGTTTCAGTGCCTTCGATTTTAAAAAACATGGTAATAGGAATTATGGGTCACCTTTCAATGTATCTCGCTCGCAGAGGAGTTCTCAAGGGAAAATGGAGAAATCGTTCTTGAGGTATGATCACAAGTCACTTCACGGTCCACTAGAGAAATTGTGTCTTTCTTATGTTCTCCTTTGTTCGGGCATAATCTACTTGGAATGCTCTACTTACATGCGACCAGATACTTTCCTCCGATATCTCAATTCTCATGAAATATCCATTATTTGTGCAGCTTCCAATGTAGCTATCCATCGTGGGACCCAAATGCACAAGGACATCAGTTTCTTTTAAACCTTCGAACTTTCAGGGAGCAAAAGTTGCAGGGACAAGGAACTAGACTCCCTGCATATTCCCCTCCCAGAATGTCACCAAGTAGCCCAAGGAGAGGCTTCGGTGGCATGAACTACTTCGCAAGGGAAAGGCTACATCACAATCCTATAAATGGGTATCAGTTAGGTTCTCTGTGGTTAATTGATGTAGATCAGAAAAATCATCCTTACCTTCTTGATTGGTATTACACCTCTGCCCCACACCATACAACTACTTACACGAGGGATATCCACGAAGAACCATTTGAAGGTACCGAGCAGCATTCTGTTGATTGGATGCCACCCTACTTCACTGACCATGGAGTGAGATTTGAAGATCTCTGGGACTACCAGCAGTATGAAGACCCTCGATCACGAACTTATCTTGAGGCTTCTACATCAGCCCCATTCCCCCATGACAATGTACTTCAGCATCATGACGCTGATACCTCGGGTCACCAAGCGCGGAGTCATTGGTGGGATAGAACTGGCAGACACAGTACACAGCCCCAGTCGAGTTTTCTTGTTCCTCCACAGTCAAGTTTTCTTGAGCCTCCTAATTTCATGCGCCAGCCTTCAGACAGGTTTAATGGAAATTTCTCGTATAGAAGCTTAGAGGAACAAGATGAAGAACTAGATGAAGATCATGAGCTTGAGCTGTATGAAAGTCACAATGCTGTCAGTGTAGAACAAGATGAAGAACAGGAATTGGATTGGAGGAGAAACTACCAAAACTTATCTCGAACTACTTACATGGGTGACTTAGACTTAGAGGCAGGAGAATATAATCTTCACTTTGATGATGTATATAAGCGTCCTGATACTCCCAAAGTATAGCCACCAAAGCTTTCAGTGATATCAATTTGATTCCCTCTAGCTTTTTCAAGAGGTTTTTCATTGTTCAAGTATTTGGGTGAATATCCACGACAGGGAATGTGCTCTTGTTCTCTACTCATTGAAGAATAGGAATCTTGTATTCTTTGTTGTATATAAATTCAATGAATCGTTCATAAGCTACTATGCTCCCGTTGTGGGGGTGACTGGTAGAAGACCCGGTAGCACTTCAAATGTACACACAATTTAACTACTTATTAGTCAATTTAATTTCTTGTTCATTCCAAATAATTCTTCATGAAAAATTAATCTGCACTCTAAATTGAATATTAAATAATGAAAACAATACTAGACTGATTGGCTCCGCAATTGGTGAAATTGTTGAGAAAGATGAGGCTACTCCATACGAAGCTTTCCTTCGTGGCTATCTTCGTCTTCGTATTAAGGTGGATTCGAGAAAGCTTTTGTCTACGGGATTTTGGATTCCGGTGTCTGAGGTGGTGGAGCTGAGGGTTCGCTACCGTTATGAGGGTCTGGGTAACTTTTGCTAGCGTTATGGTCGGCTTGGTCATATTCATAAGGCATGCCGCCACCCTATTCCCAAAAGACCTAATCAAGAGATTGTCGGCAAAATTTGACACGGTCCGTGGTTCTCGGTAAAATGCCAGAATGATTATGTCTCAACCACTGAGATTAACAAGAGGAGCCAAATGAAGTAACCCTCCTTGCAAAGGGAACAAGAGCGTCAATCACCGACATATTTTTTCTCCATTCCAAGGGACTCATCTGCAAACCCTAGGGGTGGGAAGAAAAATAAAGTGAATTTGCATGAAGGTCCCTCAACGTTGACATCTCGGTACACTTTCATAGTTCCTGATGGAGACAATATGGGGGCTGCATTTAATGTTGCAGGTTCTTTTCCTGACCATAGAGTTTCAAATTCTTACTCATCGTACAAGGAAAAGCCGTTTGAATTGGATTTGGAGGTGGAATCCGGTGGGAAGATCAATGTCTTTTGTCTGAATCAAGTTCTGAGTCCCCATTGGCTAGAGTTGGCGGTTATCATGAGTGCAACACATGGAGAGTGGAAAACTAGTTGCGTGGGTGGCCAACTAGAATCCTCTAAGTTTTTCTCTACTTGTAGATCTTTTGAGTCGGGCACTATTTGGGCTTGCTCTCCAAGCTCCGCTGTCTTTTGGAGCTTGAATGTTTTTACTCCTTCGGACCCATGTAATGAATGGTCCTTCCCTGTGGGTCCTAGCCAGAGCCTCATTAATCTTAATGGGCCTTATGCTTCCAACTACCTCTCGTATCAGATTGGGCCTGCTCCTATTTCTCATGTAGGGCATTCTAGTTCCTCAAATCCTAGTTTGCTTCTCTTGGGTGATCAGAGTGCCTCAGACAGCTCTTTTCACGCTCATCAATCTTCCCTTGTCGGAAGCTCTTCTATCTCTGACTCTTCTCTAATACAACTTGCACCTCCGTAACCTATTTTTAAACGGAGCAAGGGTAAGCGTTTAACTTCGAAAATCCATTGGGATACACATCTTTCGAAATATAAGGGGAGAGTTGTGTCTGGGTCTCATATTTCTGAGGATCTATCTGACTCTTCTTGCCTTGTTCATGATGAGGTAGACCAAATCAAGGGTGGAAAATCGTTGGGCTCCAGAACACGATCACGATCACGAAATAAAGGGGTATCGAGGAGGGCTAATGCTTTGATTAAACTCCCCCACCCTCTGGTGGATCTTAACAAGCCACCGCTTGCTATTACAGGCGAAGGGAATCCGACTGATCAATCTTCTAATGTTGCAGGCGAAGATGAGGCATTTGTGGGATCTTCCTCGGTTTTTGAGCTTGCTGCGCTCTTTTCTGATCCAAGTAATCCTTTACCGTGCCATGGGGTATCAAAGAGAAAGGCATATAGAAGTTTCAAAGCAATTTACAAGAGAAAGGGGCCTTCAAGCTCTGCACTCTTGTTGGCAATTTTCGGAGACTAATGGTACCTCCCAAGTTCATTCCTAGGTATTATGTACCTCTGTTAATAATTCTGAGAATGTTTTAAGGGGCAATGTAGATTTTGTTTCAGCTGAGACTCTTAGTGGTGATGTGGAGGGGAATTCCTCGCTCCAAGGTTGTGGCGACTGGCTTATTGCAGCCACTAGCCAGTCATAATTCCAATGATAGCTTGAAATTGTCAAGGTTTAGGACGTCCCTTAACAATTCGTAAGCTGGGTGATATTGCCCGTAAATTCTGTCTATCTGTGATTTTCTTTTCTGAGACAAAAAACAAGAACTTCTTTGTTTCTAAGATAAGAAGGCAATTTGGTTTTCATAAGTACACTTTTGTTGAACATGTTGGGGGCGCTAGTGGTTTGGCCCTGGTGGAAACATGATATCTCTATCCAAGTTCTGGATAAGTCGAAGAATATGATTGATATGATTGTTACTATGTCTGATGGTAATTCTTTTAGAGCTACTTGTTTATGGGCCTCCCTACTAAGCGGATAAGGTGGAATTTTGGGTGTCTTTGTCAAAGCTAGCAATTACTGATGGAATTCCTTGGATATCTCTGGGCGATTTCAATGAATTACTTTTCTTTTGGGAGAAACAGGGGGGAAGCTCACATTCATGGAATCATCCCTGTTTCCTCAAGGCTTTTATGGACTACAATGGTCTGGTGGATCTTCTTTTCTGTGGTCAAAGTTTCACTTGGTAAAATAGAAGACAAGAGGAGGAGCTGGTGTGTGAAAGATTGG
The DNA here is from genome assembly GCA_946800695.1 of Geum urbanum. Lineage (NCBI taxonomy): Eukaryota > Viridiplantae > Streptophyta > Magnoliopsida > Rosales > Rosaceae > Geum > Geum urbanum. The sequence goes on along the minus strand of OX327002.1, from coordinate 48,052,104 downwards.
ACAGAGCCATTGTTAACTCTAGTAGGTTGACTCTGTGGTTTGATGTATTTGTGGAGCGTGATTCTCGCATTGACTCTGATCATTGCCCCTTGATTAATCACCCCCTGTTGTGACTAAGAAGGCTCCAAAACCTTTCCATTTTGAAGCGGCTTAGCTTTTAGAATAGGAGTGTAAGCAAATTGTGGTCGACTCTTGGAGCTGTAATATTTATGTAAATCCTTACAAGGATTGGACACGAAACCTTAGCTCTTACAAAAGAGCCCTCTGTAGGTAGAGTAAGTTAAAGTTCTTGAACAGCAAAAAATTGATTGATTCCCTTTCTACTAATCTTGCTTCTTTACAAGTTGCCCTTATTTTGGATAGAGCAAAGGAGTTGGAGATATCTACAGAATTAAGCAGACTTTGGGAAGTTGAATACAGTTACTGGAAACAAGGATCTCGTCTCTTTTGGTTTACTGTTGGGGACTTGAATACCAAATTTTTCCACTTATCCACCATCCAGCGCAGATTGAGGAATCGTGTCCTAAAACTCTCATTGGATCATGCTTCCAGCACCACATATGAGAAAGAAATAAGGAAGGGCTTTGATGACTTTTTTTTCTAATCTTTTGAATATTCAGGGTCCAAGGGATATGTATAAAGCTTTATTGGGGGTGGATGGTATGGTGACTACTCCCCAGAATCAAATGCTTATTGCTCATTTCACTGTGGAAGAAGTTTGCAAGGCTACCAAGCAGTTGGGATCTTTCAAAACTCCCGGCCTCGACGGCTTCCATGATATTTTCCGTAGAAGCTTTTGGGATATCACTTACCCTACCATCCTATCTATTGCCTATCTTTTTTCCAGAATGACTAGGCCTCTCTTGAGTAGTTGAACCGCACAAATATCATTCTTATACCCAAATCCCCTAACCCAGATTCAATCTCTGAGTTTCGACCAATAAGTTTATGCAACAACACCTACAAAATCCTAGCCAAGGTTTTGGCAAACCGTTTGAAAACAATCCTTCCGGGTTTGATATGGAATAATAAAATGCCTTTGTTAGCGGCCGTCAAATTTAGGACAATATTCTTGTGGCTCACGAAGCCTTCCACTATCTAAGGCTAAAGAAGAAAACTCAGAAATTTGAGCTTTGTCTAAAGATTGATATGAACAAAGCCTATGATCATGTAGAATGAGACTTCTTGGAAGCTGTAATGTTGCGTTTTGGCTTTGATCCTGGTTGGGTGGCGCTCATTATGAAATGTGTCACTTCTATCTCTTTCTCTCTTCATTTGAATGGCAAGCCGGGTGATTACTTTTTCCCATCCCAGGGCCTTCGTCAGGGGGATCCTCTCTCCCCATATCTCTTTCTACTTGTTAGTGAAGTGCTCTCACGGAACATCTTTAAGGCGGTTAGAGATAAGAAGCTTGTGGAGGTCAAAGTCAGCCAGAATTGTCCCGACATCTCTCACCTCTTCCTCGCAGACGATTCTTTGTTTTTTGTGAGAGCCAATGCTAAAAACTATACGTATTTGAAGGGAATTTTGAGAGAATTTTGTTTGCCCTCTGGTCAGGCCATCAACACGGGGAAATCCTCCCTATTTTTTACTTCAAATATTCATGTTCTCATCAAGGACGAGATTGCCTCTATTCTTGATGTCCCGACCTCATCTACTTCAGGGAAATACCTTAGTCTGCCTTCTATTTGGAGGCCCTCAAAAACTGAAGCTCTTGCTTTCATTAGAGACCGAGTTAATGGGAAGATTGAAGGTTGGTAATCCAATTACCTATCTCAAGTGGGGAAAGAAGTTCTTATTAAGAAAGTTGCCACTGTAGTTCCCGCCTACCCTATGACCTGTTTTAAAATGCCTAAAACTATTTGTTTGGCAATGAACTCTGACATTACTTCTTTCTGGTGAGGAAATAATAATCAGAAGGATAGACTACACTAGAAGTCTTAGGGGTTCCTTTACAAATCAAAGAAAGACGGTGGCCTCAGATTCAGAGATTTAAAGAGCTTCAATTTAGCCCTCCTGGCCAAGCAATGCTAGAGGATTTTGAAAAACCCTAACTCTCTCTGGGTACGTGTGCTTAAAGCAAGGTATTTTCCTAAATATGATATTATTTTTGCAAAAAAAGGTTCCAGGGCCTCTTGGGCTTGGAGTAGTATTCTGTTGGGCAAGGACACTATTGAGGTCAACTCAACATGACTGGTTAACAATGGAAACAAAGTTGATGTCTGGAAAGATAGGTGGGTTCTGGGATCCAATGATGGGAAATTGCATCCTCTTCCTTGCCAAAGTAGCTTCACCCCTCTTCTAGCAAGACTCATTATTGACAGTACCTCTAATTCCTGGAATTTTGAGCATATCAGAAGCTTTATTCTCACTGTTGAGGCCATTTGGATTGAGAACATGAAGGTGGGGAACCGGGAGCATGGGGATCGGCTTGTTTGGCCTATGACTAGAAGTGGCAATTACACTGTTAAGTCAGGTTACCATATCATTTACAAATATCTTCCTAATTTATCTTCTACCTCTTCTTCTCATGGTACCTCTAATTCCTGGAATTTTGAGCATATCAGAAGCTTTATTCTCATTGTTGAGGCCACTTGGATTGAGAACATGAAGGTGGGGAACTGGGAGCATGGGGATCGGCTTGTTTGGCCTCTGACTAGAAGTGGCAATTACACTGTTAAGTTAGGTTACCATATCATTCACAAATCTCTTCCTAATTTATCTTCTACCTCTTCTTCTCATCTAATGGGAGGTAAGTCTTGGAAACTAGTATGGAGTGTTGTGACCTCCCAAAAATCAAACACTTTTTGTGGAGAGTTCTCACCAATTCTGTCCCTACCTTTGCAAACATGTTCTTTAGCAAATAAGCTAAAAACCCCTTATGTTCTCTTTGCAATGAGAATGGGGAATCTATTGAACAATGTTTGCTTTTGTTCCCTTGAACAGATTGTGTTTGGCTTGGCTATAGTCTGGGCTTACATATTGATAAACAAAGGGTATCTACTTTTGATGCTTGGCTGAGTGAGGTAATGTCGAGCTTTTCGGCTTCGGTCAACAACAATGATTTCATCCTTTTGATTTTCAGTGTCCTGTGGAACATTTGGAAAGGTAGATGTAGTGCAGTTTACCAACTCAAGTTTATAGATCCCAGGGAGGTTATTCATTTGGCTAAGGATATGCATCTTGAACATGTGAATGCTCATGCTCTGTCTACTCTAGTGGGCAGTCTTGTGGATGCTGCAATGAGGGATTGTATAGTTTGTTGGTCTCTTCCTGCTTCGGGTTATTTGAAGCTGAACGCCGATGGTGCTTGGAACAAGTCTGTACAGAATGTTGGTACTGGCGTGGTGTTGAGGGACTGTCATGTCTCCTTTGTGGCAGCTGCCACCTCTTCTCTCTGTACTGGGTTTCCATTAGAAGCAGAGGCTTCGGCTTTAATCCAAGGTATATTACTTGGGAAGAATTTTGGTATTCTAATTAATGTGGAGTGTGACTCTAAGGAGCTGGTCGAGGACACTAGAAGACTAATTGCTGATGCGAGCTGGAGAATCTCTTCCTTCTTACTGGATTTCCACAGACTTAAAGATCTAATTAATTTTGGTTCTTTAGAATGGATCTCTAGAAAAGTGAATTGTGTAGCCGATGCTACCGCTAAGCTTGCCATTTTGAGGTTGTGTAATGATGTTTGCGTCGACAGACCCCCAACCTCCCTGATTGATGTGCTTGCTAATGATGGCTTCTCGTGCCCACACGAGACTTAGTTTGCTCTCTGAGCTTTTTGATCCCTTCCCTGCCTAGAGGATCTGGTGTTGTCTTTGCCAGTTTTGCTATTTGTTTGTTGCTACCTTGTTGTTGTATCTTTGATTTTTTCCTTGTTTAATGAAATGTGTTCTATTTTCGACAAAATTTTTTTATTGTTTTTTTTAGTATACCGATCGAAATAGGCTAGGAGGTTTGAGGGGATTTGAACTTGGTAATGAGTGGGGAGACACACTACTTTGGCCACTTCGACCAATCTAGATGCTCATTACAGCTATTGTCAAACAATCTCAAAAGTGAGTCTAATCAATCGACTAGAAATGAGACCAGGAGAGTGACTAGTTGATTCTTAGTTGTGATTTTCTGTAATCGTGTCTTTGAATGTAATGCTTTTGAGATATATACAATTTGATTTATGAATACCACTATGACCTTTTTTTTACGGCTAAAAACGCGAGGCGATATATTGATTAATACAATATACAATGTTACACAGTAGACACATATAGGGTACGAGAGAAAAGACGTCTGTTAAACTGACCTAGAGAAAATCCATATACTAGCTCACGAACATTGCAATCAAAATGAAGTACAAAAGTAATCGAGGACATGCTACGCGAGAACTAAGTAAATACCAACACGGGTAAACCAAGGTAATGCTCACCTAAACTTGCAACACCAAAGAAGACATGACCCCTCTCTGCAGTTGCAAAAAAAGGAACCACCCGGGTCCCATATTATGATCTGAAAAGACCAAAAACATGGTCTAAGGATCCCAAAGTCTAGGCCCAATAGACCCAACCCTAAGAAGGAGCACATAATCCGCTCCCCTCCACTAGCATGACGCCACAAACACCAATGGACGACCAAAGCGTCAACTATGAACTCTCACTGCCACAACCAACAAAGTACTCACCACGGTGACCCCATCGTTTTGCCATGATCCTTGAATGAAGACTGCCAAAAAAAAAAACAGATTGCAAGGAGCAATGGAACGTTGACTGAGACATATTCCACCACTGTCCCACACTTGCCTATAGGCCAACCATTGACAAAGGCGTTCCTCAAGGCATAAAACTCTCTGTTTCTTCCCAGTGACAAAGGCGAGAACCAAGACAAGGCTTCTGTTGGAAGAAGTTCTCCTTTATCAAAGCCGAACAAGATCCATAAGAAAAAGGCGAGATGATAAAGGTCAGTCTCTAATTCCTCGGCTCCGGATTGAAAACCGACGGAACTCTCCTTCAAAGAGGAAGAAAACGGCGCATTCAAGGTCGAGAGAACCCTAGCAGAGCCATGCTTAAATTCTTATTTGTATGATAACAAAAGGAATTAATACCACTATGACTTCATAATGCTTTTGAAGTTTTTGTCGAACACCCAAAGTTCGTGGTGCTTGTTGTGAAAGCACCTTTTCTACTATTTTCATAATCAATCTCAAAAAGCATTTACCAGAGATGAAAAATTCACTTTTACCGGGAAACGGAAATATTTACCAAAGAAAAAGAAAAAATAAGTGAGGTTAGAGAACGACGCCGTCTCTCGGCTTCTTCAAACGCAGAGTCAGAGGAGGGTTTAAGCAAAAGGGTTTAAGAGACGCAAACAAAGTTGAGAAACCTTCTAAATCTCTCATCAAACTTCCGATCATGAGAAAATCTTCAATCTCACTCTTTACCCATCTCAGTCGTCAGAGGTCGAAATCCTTGGCTCCAGTTCATTCCAGAACTTACAATTCTGACCCCATCTCTTCCTCTTCCTTTTCGTCTTCTCCACAGCTGACTCGTTTCAGTCCCTGCACCAAACTCCATGGCTTGTTCTTCAACACCACCCAATCCCAATCAAACCCATCTCGAAATATGACCACCCTCGTCGAAAGACCAACTCAATTGTCTCCGAGACAGAGAAAAACCCAGGAAAAATCTGATCTTGAAGAAGCTTTTGAGTCTGCAACAACCTCTGATGAGATGCGTAGGGCTTTCAAGGAAATGGAGTCGGTTTTTGGAGAGAAAGAGCTGGGCTTGGCTTGTTTGAAACTTGGGCTCAAGCTTGACCAAGAATGTGAGGACCCAGAACAAACTCTGTCTTTTGCTACTAGGGCGTTGAATGCTTTGGACAAAGAAGATGGTAGTAGTGTTCATGTTAAGGCTTCTTTTCTTGTTGCAATGGCTTTACAGTTGATGGGTTCTGCTAATTATAGCTTGAAAAGGTTTAATGATAGTTTGGGGTATCTGAATAGGGCTAATAGGACATTGTGTAGGTTAGAGGAGGAGGGTTATAATGTTGAGGATATTAGGCCGGTGCTTCATGCTGTGCATTTAGAGTTGGCAAATGTGAAGACGGTGATGGGGAGGAGAGAGGAGGCTCTGGAGAATCTGAGGAGGTGTTTGGAGATTAAGGAGTTGATGTTGGAGAAAGATAGTAAGGAGATTGGCACGGCCAACCGGGATTTAGCCGAGGCCTATGTTGCGGTTTTGAACTTTAAGGAGGCGTTAGGGTTCTGTAGGAAGGCATTGGAGATTCATCTAGAACAGTTGGGGCAGAATTCAGTGGAGGTTGCACATGACCGGAGGCTTCTTGGGGTTATCTACACTGGGTTGGAGGAGCATGAGAAGGCCTTGGAGCAGAATATGTTGGCGCAGAAGGTTTTGAAGAATTGGGGTCTTGGGTCTGATTTGCTTCGTGGAGAAATTGACTCTGCGAATATGCAGATTGCGCTCGGGAAGTATGATGCTGCAATGGATACTTTGAAAGGTGTTGTTCAGCAGACAGATAAGGATAGCGACACCAGGGCGCTAGTTTTTATCTCAATGGGAAAAGCATTGTGTAATCAAGAGAAGTTTTTGGATGCAAAGAGATGCTTGGAGATTGCTTGTGGAATTCTTGACAAGAAAGAGAGAGTCTCCCCGGTGGATGTTGCCGAGGCATACTCAGAAATATCAATGCAGTATGAGACCATGAATGAGTTTGAAACTGCAATTTCACTGTTAAAGAGGACATTGGCAATACTTGAGAAGCTCCCTCAAGAGCAGCATTCTGAGGGAAGTGTTTCTGCTAGAATAGGATGGTTACTTATGTTGACCGGCAAGGTATCACAAGCTATTCCTTACTTGGAAGGCGCAGCTGAGAGATTGAAAGAGAGCTTTGGTCCCAAGCATTTTGGTGTGGGCTATATTTACAACAACTTGGGGGCAGCATATTTGGAACTAGACCGGCCTCAGTCAGCTGCACAGATGTTCGCTGTCTCAAAGGACATCATGGATGTTGCACTTGGTCCACATCATGTCGATTCAATTGAGGCATGTCAGAACCTCTCAAAAGCATATGATGCAATGAAAAGGTATGAATACCCTGTTCCTCTTCCTGTGTAAGTGGCCATTATGCGGTGTTCTTTCCTTCTTGTTCTGTTAGAATTGATTAGTTCATTGATCAGTGCAATTAAATAGCAGTTGAAATCTACGAGGTTACTTCTTTACTGTTACTTGTGCAATAAATAGAAAATCTCGTGGTAGCGTTTTCTGTACATTTCCCATGGTTGTCTGGTAGAATTGTTAAACTTAGTACAGGTCTAGCAATATCTTGTTGACACATGTACAAACTTTCAGTACCTTTTGTATCTTATTCATCTGGCAGCATTGGAAGAGATGATCGATGATTTGATAAGATTGATAGTCCCATCCCCTTTAGTAAGTTAGAACTATATATATCTCAAAATTGATCTCTTTGGATTTTCAGCTATGCCCTTGCAGTCCAATTTCAGGAGAAAGCAGTTGAGGCTTGGGAAAGCCATGGACCAAGTGCTAATGATGAACTTAGAGAAGCACGTCGACTTCTTGAAGAGTTGAAGAAAAAAGCCCGTGGGACATTTTTAAATGATGAGCGTACCATAAATGCCTTGCCATTGCCCCAAAAGTATTCATCTGCGAGGAATTCAAAGTCTGATTTCCTGTGAATCTGAAGTGAGATGAATTAGTTTACAAGATGCTCTGAGCAAGTTGGATATGCTGCATAAGGCAGCACATTACAAGGTGTGGGTAAATTCATTCTTAAGTGTCAGAATATGGCTGCTGTTTTCAATTACTTTTGTCATGTTTAGCTATGTTTTGTTTTGGGTGATGGCGATGTCTATGTCTTCGTAAGATAGAATCTGAATAAGCTATTGATCTACACTAATACTTTATTACTTTAAAGTTAAAAGGGAAAATTGTGCTCATGTATATATATCTCTTTTAGGATTGAAATATGCTTTTGTTCTTCTACTTGATGAAGAACTTCAATTTCCTAACAATTTTTCTTCCCTGATCATGCATGAATTTTTTTGCTTTAAGTGGTAAACTATGAGGATCATATTTAGAATATGCTTTGGTGCACAAGGGAACCCTTGTTAACTGCCTTGGCAAGAAATTGTACCCGGAGAAACTGTGGTTCCCACTATGTAAGGACTGACCGACTGAGTTTACATGCTAAGTAGACAAGTTTGAATAGCTCACCTACATTCCTAAAACACTATTTTACCGAATCTCATTTATTCGTTTCAAAGCAAGTTACAAATTATTTGGATGATATTTTTATTGTATATTGCAGATTTGCATATCTTGGTGAATATAGTCTTCCATAAATTGTAGTTAGACTTTTGTATTTCTGGTTACTAACATTGATAGATTTAGAGAGGAGAGCTATAGTCAACTATAAGTGCTTGTCTATCAGATTTTTCAATACTTAAAATGTGCTTCTATGCTCCTATAATCAATCAAAGCTGCATGTGACAATTCTTTAGTCTGAATATAGGTTTCTTCTTTTCTTTCATTGCTTCAGATCACAAAACGTATGCAGCACAACATTAGCGAACAACCTTGCTAGCTATGTAATTTTAGAAATGTGCCGAGCAATAGACTTCATGGTTTGAATTTTTTGATCCCCCATATTATTTATTGATATCAAATTCTTCAAGCTCTGATGAATGCATTGAATCCTCCATCTGTACCAACCTAATCAGCAGATGTTGTTAAGTGTTGGGTCTTTGGCTATTTTAAATCTTATTCTTTCTTCTTCTGGTTGTGTAATTAACTACGGACATCCTTATCTGCATGATTTCTATAATGGTTAGCTCGATTAGCATAAACAACTGGCTTTACATTAAGCTGTAACCAATAATGAAAGTGAGGTTGTTGGACTAGTTTGATAATGACTTTCTATTACTCATATCATTATTGAATTCTAGTTCTTATTCTAGGAAAGTCAGTATGGTGGGATATGTATCTGTGTATACACCGATACACTAGGGCACAACTGCATATTGCTGTGTAGAATAGTTTGAGTTCTCTGCGTAAGAACACATACACTAGAACAAGCACCATCAGCATATATATATATATATATCAACTCAAATAAATGTGCTTACTGTATAGACTGTTCGAGCTATTTCACTTGCTTTTATGCAAAAATCACAACCTAGTCGATCATGGAAGTTTTCTATTACAACCTTAGCTATCTCAGAGGCTTATAATCTGCAGCACTGCTTCAGCATTGGCAGCCTTAGATTTGAAGGTTTTAAGGAACTCCTTAAAAGTCATTGATCTATAGATCGTTGGTTTTTGATTGCATAGAGCTTTTCCAGGTTCTATAAGGGTCTCATCAGAAGGATAAATGAAGTATGCAATGCTCGTCCTTGCCACACTTGAATTTGTCACCACTCTGTGTTCTGCGCCCTTAAACATCGAGTTGCTGATAATCTGCAATTAAGCCAGTAAGAAGAGTAATTAGTTAAATTACGGGGTGTAGTTAATAATTGTAGTGCAGAAAGTCAAAGACAGTGTTGCAAAAAATATGGCTTCTCCCGGATGAAATGGAAGTTGGTGTATGCATGCACCTGGAGAACATAGCCAATGTTGACCACAAAAGCTGTAGGAAGAGGCTCCACGCCAATCCAATTCCCATCTTTGAAAACTTGAAGCCCTTGCGTGTCTTGAAGTAAAATGGTTATGAGGCTAGGATCACGGTGTTTGACTAACCCCAAGGTTAAGCTAGGATTTGGACACGGTGGATAGTGATTCGACAACAGCATCGGACTATCAACGAGTCCGCCATTGAAGAAGTTAGTTCCTAGTCTCAACCCTTGAGCAAGAAGTTCCAGAATCACCGCTCCTAAGTTCTTCACCTCCTCCACATACTGCTTAACAACCTCTCTGCACATGTATCGATCACAAGAAGCCTATTATCATATATATAATTCGGTTCATCGATCTGCTAGTTAAAAAATAAGGACCTAGCTAGCTAGCTAGCTAGCTAGCCCGATGGACAGAATTACCGACCGGTATTGAGTTGGTTTCTGAGGCCAATATTGAAGGTGATTTTCTGAAGTGTGACAAGGGTGAGTCAATGCATCCCTCCAGAGATGAACTTCCTCTGATGCATAGTTTTCGCTGCTTGTGTAGAGCTTGCACTTTCGACTCGGATCCCTAGAGCCTTCTCTTGCCTTATCTTCCGAGGGCATTGCATGGAACTCCTTGAAAACACTCATCGTTTCGTAGATTAACTTGTTCGAAACGCCATGGTTGATAAGCTGGTCGATCATGATAATTAAGGTACCACGTACTAGTTGCTTACCATATATATACAATGAAGCTAGTTTGCAAGTGCAGATCAAGTTGACAAAAGAATTCGAATGTGATGAATATATATATATATATATATATATGACTGACCTGGAAAAAGCCGAAGTCTTGGCAAGCTTTGAGCATCTGCTGAATGGTGTCACGGCGGTCGTGGCACCCGAGATCAACTACTGGAATGCTCTTGCTGACGGGAACGTTGAGCTTGCCGGGTCGTTTTTCGGGTGGGAAGACATATGTTTCGGGTACGGATTGATGAACGTCAAACCAGCTCGAGACCAGCTTCTGATCTAGTACTGCCTCCATGTCAATCTTTGCAACAGAATATGGTTATTGGTTGTATTCTCAACAGTTAATATAAGCAAACATGCACATAATGTGGTCTCTGCTTGCCTTTTATAGGAAGCCATCTGCCATCTTCCACATGCATATATCAACAAGTTGCGGAGGTTTACTCACATTAACAATCAACAACTTGCAATTTTATTGACCAATGTGTGTATACTAGGGTTGATGCTGGCCGATGTGTGTACTAGGTTGATGTCCGCGCGAGAGCCGCGGGTGGTGACAAAGGATAATTCAAGTGAAATCAATCGAATAGAAATAAATAATTTATAAAAAATAAAATTAATGATTCGTGTCTTAATATTTCATCGATATTTTTCGTGTAAAATGATCAATGATTTTGTCAAATTATAGCATAAAAGTATGCTAGGTGAAAAGCCCGTGTCAGCGTGAGATTAAATCGCTTGTACTTCAAAGAAAGAAAAATGAATTTTCATATGGAATTAGACAACATAGTTATATATTATACATTAAGCATCTTCAAATTCTTTGTCCTAAGAAAAGTAAATATGAACCATGGGTTTGAGAAGCAACAACTTATCACAATGCTCAGCAATACAATGGAATTTTTCTTCATTGATTCTCCTCTTATTAGATGGATTTGATCTGCTTGTGCTCCTGTCAAGTTTTGATCAAAATGCCACGCGCCCCCAAAAAAATCTTGTCTTCTTCGTTAAATGGCATTTTGTTGTCATGACTAAAAATCACTATAATTAATCAATAACTAATAATTTTGAAAGTTGGCCACGTAATATAAAGGTTTATCCAACTTCATAACAATAACATTAGAGTTTCATTTCATCTGTCTTTTGTACAAAGTAATTTAGCTTTTCTGAATTGGAGTCTCACAAAGAAAATGATTGTTTAGAAATAGTAGATCAAACATAGAATAATTGTTGAAGAATTTTATAGATAAACTTTGTTAGTAGCTAACCTGAATAAGAGTGGGTTGGTTGAAAATAATGCATGTGTGACATGAAGCTGATGTTGTTATAGAACCTAAATGAGAAGAATCAATAATTGTCAGGTCCCATTATGAAAAGGATCATCATTTTCCTTTTAGATCAGATTGAATCTAGAAGGAAATTCAGTTGCAGGAGCTCATCAGATAAACAATGAAGACTACCAGGAAGTAACCATACCAATATATAAGCTCATAAGATCTAATACTAAAAAGAGGCAGAAGAACTATACCTGTGTATTCAGAATATGGCTACATGCCCATCACCTATGCATCTAATTAACAATTGTTCACTCAATTGAATAAAGGTACAACAAATTGAATACATTTATTGATGCTGGAATAGTTAAATGTTGTTCTCTTAGGCTTATAGAGCAAGGCCTCATTGATCACATCTCACTTATTTGTTGCTTGTCTCCTATTATCATCCTAGTATATGATAGTCGAACACAATATCTTAGCAATGTATATAGCTACTGCTGGAGAATCAAAATTGATGTAACTACTGCTATATATAGCTAATTTACTACTTCTAACAGTTTTCATAGAGAAATTATCTTGACGACAAAGGTTCAAGCACCCTAATTTTCTCCATTGTTTTACCAGAACAAACTACAGTGTAAAATTGTTCACAAACTCAGTAACTCGCTATTGGTAATGTTCACAACACAGCCTGATTACAAAAGTAAACACACCATTTGAAGGAAAAAAATCTCTAAAGGGTACAGTGGGAAAGTCCGGATTTAGATCACGTACACTGATAGAAGATCTTGAATGGCCCAGGGACTATCTCAAACGGGTTTCTCTCAAAGCAAGCCTACAAAATACACTGAGAATATCAATTCTTGGCATTGGGAGAGGACAGTACTGCAAACCAGTAAATCCTCTTTTGCTACCAACCAAAATTTGACATAATTCAAGCCATTTTAACATGAAATTTTTGCACCAGCTATTCACGGAAAAGATAGTTCAACTTAAATCAAGCATAAAGTATCCGAAACTACATTACCCTCACCCGGATGAGTTACACCAGTTCCACTTTAATCATATTTCTACTCATGTACTATTACTTGTTAATTGCTCTGTATTACGCTAATGTAGCTCGATATGAATTTATAGTAGAATCTCAACTTAAAGAGCAGTGTAAATTTCAGCTTTAATGGTGCGAACAATTTCTTTCAATAGCAAAAAATTATGCACATATGTCAACTAATAGACAGACTAAAATTATTTCGAATTAAACTTTAATCAATATCCAGACATCAACATTAAAGCCTATCAATATGCATTGTGCCAACCACATTAAGTATTCGAAAAGGAAAAAAAAAATAACATTAAACATCTTATTAAATTAAAATTAGAGAAGCATTAAAATCATTTGTAGGGTGATGAATACTTTATAAGCATATTACAGCGGAAAATAGGAAGAAGCATTGGATTGGGCACATTACTTGAGTATAAGATTAAGTTGTAAAGAGAAACTATTACCTCCACGGTCAAGATGAATGACAGTGAGCGAGATAACTTAGATTTGCAAGGGCTTATCACCCTCGGAAGCTTCACATCTTCAAGGCTTATCATTGTTGTCATTTCTTTATCATTTCCATCTAACAACAGATAAAAATAATAAAAATAGTTAGTAACTGATGTCACATGGGTTTACACTTGTGATAACTTGACTTCACCGTGTACATGTCAGCCTATGCATAAAGGCAATCAAATTAAAGAAAAAATCAATATGATACATGCTCTTTGTATTTAAGCATACTTGCATATTTTGGATTCTTCCTACATCCTTTAAGCTTTTTAAATCTTAGTTGAGAACCTGAGTGTAAATTGGTCTACCTTGCCTTTGACTTCGGAGATGAGCTCCTTAATCTGTTCCATGGTCTTGTTGTTTTCCTCTATGAGGTAGTTATTCCCTGCCAGCATATTCTTCATATTTCCAGTATGCACTAAGGTCTCTCAAACTATAATATACATATACTTCACAAACATAGATATCATTAGATGAAACCATATCATCAACATCTATGCACTACACTGAGATAATTTCTCAGATAATTCTTGCAGCTGTATTGCAGTTTCATGTACTGGCAGTCTGGCAGCTGTATCTCTGAATGCCTTATGTTCAGATGACAGAACCCCTTGGCATAGAGTACATGTTGCAGCTTCCACATAATAGTCACTCAATATACACTATCCATCTGAAAAACAGCAATGAACAACATAATTAAAAAACAAAGCTGCTAAAAGCTCTAAGGACTAATATCTCACCCATTTTCAATAAGAAAAAAAAAAACTTCTTCCTTTTCAGCTGAAATCTAAAACCCATCTTCATTTTGAATTTGAAACAAAATTTCACCATAAAATTGAGCACCCAAATCACAATAGCCTCACTTGAAACAAAAACATAACCAAATCTTTAGCTGAATAAAATGGTATTTTGCAGTGGCACAGAGTCTGCACAAAAACATCTAGCATATGATTTAAAATTCATTATAGAGGATTTGGTAATATTTTGTCAAAAATGAAATCTCCTGCACAATTCACCTAAATCATAAATTCAAAGACTTCAAACCAAATCGCAGTAAATCTTGCTCCATGAATTAGTTAGAGAATAGTATAAACACTTATTCTCTTCCACTCAATCTTCTCCTAACAAAATTAACAATAGAAATTTTGAAACTGGGTTACCAAGATAGTAAGGGTATAGTCTTACAAAGTATTTATGATATACATCTCGATCATAATATTTGCAGTTCACCTCCCAAATGTCTATCGCTGTTTGGATTTGCCCTTATGGGCTGGTCCAGCTGCTTCCTCATCCCATCAGATTAGAGATATGAGACGCTGATGTATGAGTTAGAGAGGAAAGTTAGAGCCAAGGGAAAGAGGGAAATGATCAATCAAACATATCGAAAAAGACATCCAACTGATCAATCGAACATAAACGAAATAGATTTGGATAAAAACTTTGAAGACCATTGCTTGCTTCTTTCTTACCAAGCATTCATATCATATTACCAAAAGAGACTACACAAATGAGCATGCTTTTCTTCTCCTTTACTCAGTTCAGGCTTCAAAATATTGAGTCACCATACAAATACAAAACACATATTGCTACACAGTATCATTATTACACTAACTTAACAACAAAAACAACAACAGCAAAAACAACAACAAAAGCCAAACATAACCAAAACCCCTAAATTACAAACCCCTAGCACAACAAAATTAGATCAAACCAAACTGAAATAAAAACAACTCTAGACACACAAATACAAAAAATTAAGTCAAGATTAAGCATAAACAAATATAAAAACTACTACGTATACAATCACAATTGGAACATTACCTCTCTTTCTGTGTCGTCATCATCGTTCTCCGCTAGCACTATGGCCTGACCGTCATCGAAGCCGCAAAAGTTTTCCTTGGCAGGCTTGACGTCGGCAATAATGAGAGTAAGGGAAAGTATTCGTCTGGTTTTGTTATGAGAATTGGTCCGGGTAAGAGAGAGAGCTCGCACGGCTCACACGTGAGAAAAGTATGACCATGGTTATTATATAGTAAATGTACAGAGAAATTAGTAGTAAAAAAAATAGAGATAACTATGAAAACATGTATATTTAAAGTAGTTGCAGTAATTAAAATGTGTATATTCTATCCCAAAATACAAAGTGTTATATATCTTGCAACACATCCTTATAAACAATATTTTTCGTACAATTATTAGGGATGTCATCACCATTATTTATATAAATTTTAAGACATTTCTTTGACGTAACTCTAGATAGCGCTACATATAATTATCCATGAGTAAAAACTGATTCTGACAAATATATTCCTACTTGGTTTAATGACTGGCCTTGACTCTTGTTTATCGTCATTGCGTAACACGGTCTGACAGAAAATTGGCGTTTTTAAAATGTAAACGGCCATTTAGTTTCCGTTGCATATAATACTATCCTTGGAATATTGACTTTTTCTCCCATGTTGTTTCCTGTAAGTATTTTTGCCTCAATCAGTCTTTCAAATAACTTTGTCACAATCAACCTCGTGTTGTTACACAAACCACGTATCTGATCCAAATTTCTTAATAACATAATAGGCATGCCAATTTTCAATATAAGTTCATGCGTAGGCAATCCGCTAAATTCAAGCTTGTTCAAAAATTTCATGGGATATAAAAGATTGATATTATCGCTATTACCAGAATTGTATGAAATTGAATCCGAACTAAAATATGATTTGTTATCGCCGGGTAATAATTTAACAGCATAATTATTTATTTCATGAACAATTATATATTTTGGAGTCACTATAGCACGTTCTCTTAAATAGTTTGTATCACTATATTTTCTTAAAAAGTTGGGATAGGTGGCTTCAAAAATTGATTCTATAGGATGAACTGTGGGATCAGTAAGTAATTCTTCTGGTATATCAATCCAACTTACATCAGGATCACCTGTCGGGAATTTCGATTCTAATTGACCTTCTCCTATTTGTAGTATCCATTCAGCAAAATCTATAATTTCATTTTTTTCTATGTTGCTTAAACCAATCGTCGATAATCTCATATTTTCAATTAGATGAAATACTGTAATGCTAGGCCACAAATATGAATTATTAAATGATGCTTGAATGACTTGTTCTTTACTACCACCTTGTATGACTGACAATGTCTGTCTAAAATCTCCACCGAATAGTATAGTCTTTCCTCCAAACGGTTCTTCTTTTTTTGACAAAATATCACGCAATGTTCTATCTAGTGATTCAATATACCATTTATTACACATAGGAGCTTCATCCCAAACGATTAATTCAGCATTCTCAATTAAATTAGAAAGATTGATTTGTTTATTTATATTACAATTTGAATTTTTATCTATAATTGGTTTTATTTTGAAACGTGAATGAGCTGTTCTGCCTATCGGAAGTAATAATGAAGCAATGCCTGATGAAGCAACAACCAAAACAATTTTTCCTTCAGATCTCAATCTAGAAATTATAGTGTTCCATAAAAAAGTTTTTCCTGTACCTCCACTACCATAAACAAAGAATGATCTTGGGTTCTTTTGTTCAACGGCTTTGATCACCTCATCGTATATCATTTTTTGATTACTATTTAGTTTAGTAATTAGATCAGAATGTTTTTGTTTTAGCACTTCACAATCAAAATATAATTCTTCTCTGATAAGCCTATTGTCAAGTTGACGTATTTGTTGTGTCTTTGACATTGGTAATTGATGATCTTTTAAAGTACTCGACGACATGTTAAACAATTTTTCAAGTTCAAATAAAACAGCATTTTTTAGTTCATCATCGGGTATGATAAGATTTAACATATTAAAATTAGATATTATTTTGTGTGATATATCATCAGACATGCTAATCCAATATGCATCAAGTAAAGCTCGAGGATTCGAGACATTACAAAATAGAATAATCGTAACAAATAAATGACGAATTTGAGAAGAAGTGGCAGTAAAAGTAGATTCTAACAATGCTTCTATCCATTCTTTATCATCACCTAGCAATCCAAATGCTGTACATGCTTCTTGATACGTAGGGTATATTACACCATTAACTGTTTTTATTGAATCAAAATTGATACATCCTTTTTGAATATTCAAAAGAATTCTAAGATAATATAATTCACCTGCAATTGGTGGCACATGTGCTATTCTACCGAGTACGCGATATTGTTTCCTTTGGGTCCATAATTTCTGATTATCATTCCAAACAAATTTAGTGGGAAATTGAGTATATGTTAATTCCTTTGCTTTCTTATAAGTCTTGTTTGCATGAAACCAAGAAGTTAGCATAGTAGTTTCTATATTCGGATTATTTAACACATTTTCAAGAGAATTCGTTTGATGAAAACAAATAGTTTGTTCTTTGGACAAATGAATTTTTAAATATTGAACTGCAGGAAATCTAGAATGAATGGAAAATTCAAATAAACGCCATATGGACTCATGAGGAGTTACATATCGACAATTAAGATAATTTTGGATTTCATCATTTATATTGTCACGGACTAACACGCGAGCTCTATCGGGTCCTTTATTTATATATTTAAATAAATATTTTATTAACATAAATTGAGAACACGATTCAACATTTATATGAGCATTATATCTCAACAACAAATTAGCATTGTAAGGAACAACATAATTATTACCAACATGAACTCATTTTTTAACTACAAAACGTGATTCATCGTCACGACGTCTATAATGAGGAGCCTTAATTGCTTGAAAAATCGTGTCAGTAATAAATGGTTTTGGAAAATGTTTTGTACATTGTTTATCTCACATGCATGGAGAATTCGAATTAAGTTGACCGCAAGGACCATGAATCATGAATTGACTAACTATTTCAAATAACTTAGGGTTAACATTTTTATCGGGTAATTCTGCTAATATTATGGAATCTACATCATTTGCTGTATAACATTTGTATTTATGTTTAAGCCAGAATAATATATGAGCATGGGGCAATCCTCGCTTTTGGAACTCAATTGTACACACATGAGCATGAACTTCTCCAAAGGGTTCTCCAGATTTAATATAAGCAATCATATCATCTACTTTTATTTTAAAAATTCAACAAACAATATCAGGACGATCTTTTGGTTCGTACCCAGGTTTTTTTTTCAAAATATCTCAAAATTTCTGGCCATTTCACATTGCATGTGAAAGTAATGAACAAATCGGGATTACCGTATTCTCTACAAATTGTCATTGCATCTTGATAATTATTTATTATATCTCTTGGACTCCCCGTGTAAGAACTAGGAAGAAAAACTTTTTTTCCGACATCAGAACCTTGGACAATTCCATTCGAAACAAATGTAGATATATTATTTCATGTTTCACATCTTAATTCTGGTTGATGATGTCTTATATATTCTAAACGATTTTCTTCGACAGTTGCATATATATCGACTAAATATTGTTGAAATAATCTTCCACCTTTTAACAAAATACTCAATTCATTTTCTCTATCATGAATTTGGTAACACACAAATTTGTTCATTGTTAATTTTCTATTTTTATCGTTACTATTTTCTGCAATTCGTTTTAATAACATATTTATTTTAAACCAATCCTCTCCATATGGGAAAAGAAGCGGATATTGTAATGACATTAATTTTGGATGAATTTTAGAGATTCGTTTCAATTGTCCATCGTTTGATCAAATGATTATATCTCTATTAGAATTAAATTCACCGATGTCACCCACAATTAATCCTCCAATTTCAGAAGCAGAAGATAATTCATATTGTTTGCTATCAGTTATTTGACGATCAAGTATAGAGATATCAAAATTGGGCAATAAAATTATTTTCAAAATTATCTCTCACAGTTCGATACTCTTTGGTTATTTCATTGCACTCATCTAACAATTGTATTAATCCTTTGACAACATTAGTATCAATTGCTTTATTTGCATTATTTGGATTAACAACGCTTATACGGTTTGAAATTTCATTCACAGTGTCATAAACATATAATTGAGCATATTTAGGACATTCTCCTTCCAAAGGTAAAACTGAACCCATTTTATGATGCACTTGTCCACATATTTTAAATACATAAGGAGATGTTCCATTGTTTATGTTATATTCAATTTTGGCTCCCATAGAAGTAAATGCAAACATGGAATTGTAAACTCGAATATTCTCTCGAAATAATATGCTTGCTCAACCATTATTGGATTCAATAATTGATCAAGAAAAGGTAGAGTTGGATGTGACAATGGAATTTGGACTCGTCCTTTTTCACAACAGTTTGCGTAAGTCAATTTATTTCTAATTTTTTTTTCTTTAAAGCTTCATCTTTCCAAAAGCAAGCATTGCAATAATTACACGTGTAAGAATCATCACCACAGTCGTTATAACTTATAACGACTGCGATGATTATAATACCAAGATTTGTGTTAGTAATTTTTTTGATAAATTGATAATTGATAATTGATAATTGATAATGGGATAGTACGTCACGTACCTGCAATATCAATATCAAAATTTGTGTTAGAGAGAATTTTTGATAAATTGTTAATTTTTGATATTTAATAGATTATAATTTAATATGCCACTCACATTTGCAGCTTCTCTGGTACATTGCTTGACCAAAAGGAGTTCCACTGAGATTTGTAAGTGATGTTAAAAAGAAAACTTTTGCTAGTTATTGAAATAAAAGTTAAAATGAATAATTTATCTAATGATTCACTTAATGATTAAACTGGTATTAATAACCAATATTAATATTACTAAATTACACTACCTGATACATGCTCCTCGGTATCACTTTCATCGTCAACTTCTTCATCATCAACTGTATTTGACCGGTTTGTGTTGTCATCCTGAAAATAGCTTGACGATGATGTTGCATTACGATCTCCAAAGCCTTGTTCAAAAACATGCTTCTTCTTGGTTATGTAACCTGAATTTGATTCGATCACACTCTCATCTTCCAAATTGTAAGACGGTGTTGTTGACCCATGAGTTGCCAATTTTTGTGCAAGATTTTCTCGATTTTCAAAAAAATGCTTCCTCTTTCTAAAATCTTTTCTTGTTCTCATAGCTGAAAAAAAATCGTTGGATAGTAAAAGTCAAGATCAATATAGCAATAGCTATTGTCTAATTAGGAAGAGCTTGTAGTGGTTAATTTTAGTTGTAAACATAAATGCTATTATGTACCAAATGAAAACAGTGTTTTAGTACACTATTTAATTCAAAGACTAAAACATTCCAAACAAAAGCACTTACAAAACTCAATCATGTAGTCAAATATATTGTCACTATAGCACAGTGAAAAGTTTATTATTTAAAAGTATCTTTATATGTGCATACTAAATTCATATGTATTGATATCTATACTATTTATCTAAACCTATGCACACATCTAATCCATTTAATTATATTTTTTTCACTGTATATATAATTACAAAATAACAAATGTACATACCTAAATGTTGATGAGAAAATGATAGAGTGCACGACGACAACCACAGAATCAACAGCCCAATAACGCAGCCAAGAGCTTTTTGCATATAAACTTCAGACCCTGCATAATTTGCACTCATACATGAACACTCTTTTCTACAAAATTTCGTATGAATATTGGTTAAACAGCACTAATCATAATCGAACCTATATATGTAGCATATTTGAACTAAAATTTAGAAGTTGTCAAATACAAAAAAAGAACGAAGCTAGCATTATCATTTGCAAGCGAAACCCAAAACATGCAAAGTGATCGAGAAATGAGAGATAATTAATCTAATAAATGCTATAATTCATGTTATTATGAAGATAGCTACTGCATATACTTGGATTTCAAACACTATGTGACCAATTATGAAAAGTAAAGTGACCTAAACAACAACAAATAACATCTCTTTCCGAGCCAATATAAATCAATCTCAATTATGGCAAATACGATTTGTCTATCACTTGGAACAATTAAGTTTTATCTATAATTGCTATCTGCCTTTCATCCATTCTCACCAAGAAATTGAAACTGAATCAATCAATCACAATTTCAATTACGTACGCAGTACTAATTAAAGATAAGAGAAAGTACCTTGTAGCTTGTCTAACTTGGAATCGATGTCAATCTCCAATATCAAATTAATCAATCACCAGTGCCTTGGCAACACTAATCAAGTATCTGATACCCAAAATCTGAAATAGAGAACTCACCTCATGAATTAAATTGTAGAAAATGAAAGTGCTTAGGTATGCATTTAAGACTGATATTTCAGAAAGCACAATATAAACCCACTTCATGAATTAAATATGCCAGAGACATGTAGCATATGTGCATCTCATTTAGTTATTGCAAGATGAGATGTGGAAATTGGGATTAATGAATTATCCCACATCTTATTTCCACATCTCATCAGGTGACTAATTTCGATAGTTTGGGTTATTTGGTAATCAAAGTGCTACGCACTGAAGTCATCGTTACAAAGATAAAGATCTCTGAACTCTATTTTCTATATATTCATAATGCATACTCTGTAGAACTAAAAAAAAATGGTTTTCAAGACATTCAGAGAATGTGCTAAGAATGTAAGGATAGTAGAATGACTAATGGCTATATCTGAATAGAAATTATGGAAAGCCTTTGGTTACAGATGATGAAATAGATTGAAAGAGCTTGTATATTACTCAATCAACCCAATTAAACTAAAAAAGCATTATTTTCTTCCATTCATAATTCTATCACTAAGATCCTTTTATGAAATATATGACAAACAAAGGAATAGATATATGAAATGCCTATTGGTCCCAAGCTGTCTAAGATCCGAGGCTACTGGACTTCCTCTGCAAACAAAGACTGGGAGTTTGCGATAAACTGGACCTATTAGTCCCAAGTTGTCTAAGATCCGAGGCTCAGAATTCTATCACTAAGATCCTAATCAATACTTATGCACGAATTACAATATTCCAATCAACTTAGATGATTTAGATCATAGGAAAAGATGTTTCCTCAAGCTCAGATAATGAGAAATTGATAACTAATCCTAGCACCTCTACAGACAGATAATTAAGCCTCAAAATTATTCTTGATCAGTTCCTTAAACTCATAAAATTAAAACTTTTTTTCGACCTGTAGAGAAAACTACCTAAGATCTCTTTCAAGATGGAGATGAGAACACAGAAGCATATTAAAACCAAACACCCATTGAAGATGAGGGTTTGAGAAGTCATGGGGATGATATGTCAAGGGTATAATTTCACCTAATTAAAAGTGAGCCTAGTGGCTTGGGTTAAATCATCTTCAAAGTCCCAAACTTTAAACTACATATAATACACCATACCCATATCCCCAAATTGAAAAAATCATGATAGAGAGGTTGTGATATACATAAGATGATTAAGAATTGGAACTCCCATTCATGAATCATATTGGTTCATTAGCATAACAAAAAAAATACAATCTTCGACACCTCTCACATTCAATCCATTTCAACATGGAAATCATGAATCAGCATACCCAATAACCCTACTCAATTAGATTAAATTTTCGACAAACATAAAACATCAATGCTCAATACTTTATGATCCAAGACATCAAAACAAAGCAAGCAGATGGTTATATGTAAATCTTTCAGATCAATGAACGTTTTAATATGCACTGCAATTCTGGAATTATAGAAGAAGATCAAACCTTTTAAGAAAATCATGAGCTTCACAATGCTTATATCTGATGCAATTAGGTGTTGCAAAAGGCTATACCTGAGATTCGTGGATCTTGCCAAAGCGAACAAAAGCGGTCTCAAGCTAATGGTCCGTCATGTCCCAGGCCAACCAATGAAGATTATGTACTCTTCTCTCTATCTCGCTAAGTTGTCTGCAATTTTAGAAACTTGAATCCAGGTGGTTGGGTGCGAAAGACACGACAGTGGATACGTAATATATAAGTCCCCTGCTCCATTTCAATTTCAGGTTACCAATTGAATATTAGGTGACAGTTACATTAGAGTATCCGCTTATCTAAATCTAAAAAAAAAAACCAAAGTTGCACAAATAACATTTGGCTTTCCCCACTGTGATTCAGAAGGAAAGAGATCAATTTACTTCACATGTACAAATGATTATTAACCACTCTCAGAACACGTATTACTCAATAAGAAGTTCATGACAGATCATGAAAATCAGTAGCCAAAGTGTACTATTTGAAGTTTATATTAAGACGTACTATAAGCCCAAAGAATTCTATTCAAATTATATATATATATATATATATGCAAAGATCAATGTCGATGCCATTATGAAGCAATCTGAAAAACTGAAACGAAATAAGCCGACAACTCTGGCAGCTCAAAAACACAAAGTACCTGATGACAATATTAACCAATATAGCTGAAGCAAAACAATCGAAGATCGGTGCGAGTAGTGTAATACAAAGAAATTAGAATTTGAAACAGAGGTTCAAAGTTCAGACACCAACCTTGGTAACTCCGGAGAAACTCAAGCCTCAAATCTGAAAGTTTGTAAACCTACAAACATAAAACACAAAACGGTTAACGTTGAAACCCCATATTCGTTGATCGATCTTTCAGTCTCATGTACAATCTACTACTACTACCATTATCATAATAATAATAATCCCCATATTATAATTAGTCCAAACATTACTCAGTAAGCGTGTGTTGGGATTTGTCTTATAAAAATTGATCAGGTTGCATACTTGCATATCAGGTAACACCAATATATATATATATATATATCATGCTACGTAGAAGCTAGCACTAATGCGAGTATTATATATCTTAAAAATGAAAACATCCCTTGGATTAAAATTCATGACCCATGAATTTCCTCTTGTCTTATATATCAACCAAATAAATTGTTTCCCAAAAAAAAGAGCAAAGGAATTAAAATACTTCTGTCCGAGTTTGTATGCAACTCGAACTGGTTCAATTACTGAATTTGTATTTTTCTAAACAAACACCAAAAGAAGAAAAAGATACTTCTGTCTTTAACTTAAGAAAACGCTCAAAATGAAGTTTATAACTAAATCCAAACCAACCACTACTTTCCCATTCCCAACTCAAATCATACAGTTTCGGAAAATGTCATGTTTGTATTCTATTCTTCATTTTTAGAAATAGAAACGAAAGGAGAGAGAGCAATTTGTGGTTGAGAAGAGAAGAAGAGTAGATGAGATTGTTAAGGGTCACGTGAGAGCAAATGGCGTATAAACATATAAGCTGTGCTGAACATATAAGCTGATAGGTAATTATCTAAAGTTGATAGGTAATTGTACTTAATGTCAATGCAAATGGCGTATAAACATATAAGTTGTCGTGTTGTGGTGCTTATTGCGAATTTTCTTCCTAATTTAACATCTCAAGGCTGATCGGGTGATGAGTACAATTTTCATGTTTATACACCACAACTTGGAGAGAAGAAATAACAACAAAAGGATAAGTAGAATTCTTACCCAAAGTTCACTTACCCATCAAATTCACTTACCCAAAGTTATGAATGCAAATTTCACTTATTAATAATGTTTATCGCTTAAAATCAGCACATGGAACATCAAACATCGATGTTAAGTTTGGGAATGGCAACACCAGGTTGATAAATAGCAGAACCGAGTTCAGTTGGGTTGATAAGTGAAGAGAACAATAGTAGTCCAAAAGCAGTACTATAGATCATATATACTAACATAACTGAAATTACTTGTGTAAGATGATGTGGTGAATAAGAGGGGAAAATAGCATTAAACACGATATGAACACTGTGAAAGAGGATA
Organism: Geum urbanum; assembly: GCA_946800695.1. Lineage (NCBI taxonomy): Eukaryota > Viridiplantae > Streptophyta > Magnoliopsida > Rosales > Rosaceae > Geum > Geum urbanum. The sequence continues at coordinate 48,027,151 of OX327002.1, read as the reverse complement.
TGTTTACTATATGTATCGATATGAGACTTGTCTATGATCTAAACACTGGGATTTGTCTCACCGACATATACATTGTGCATGAAATATCCTCACTGACATATATATGGGATCAAAGCCACCAGTCTGTTGTTTACTATCATTGCATGTCCTAATAGAAAACTAATTTCAGTACGTGTAAGATGATGATGATTTTAATCTTCTTTATATCAATCTCCATGGTTAATTCATGTTGCCTAATGCCCATCCCTTCGGTTGTCATTCTACTTTTATATCACAACCCAATTTATGTCCTAATAGAAAATGTACTTTATTTGTTATTATTATCAATCTATAGTTCAGTATTATCCATCAACCATTTCAAGAAGAACATATGCGGTCTCAATTAAAGTTCATAGAAAAGAACGTATCCATCGATTTCAACACTTAAAATCAGAGAAAAGATTGAATAAGGCAGTCTCATGATATAATCAAACCCATAAACAAAACATAAACAATTAGCCATGCTCACCAAGATTAAAAGCTACGGTCTGCACAGTGTATTGAAAAGTGAGTCTAAGAAGCGAAGCCGAGCATTGGGTTCCTCCACTAATGAAAACCCATAAACACACCATAGCTGATCAGAAAAGAAATCCCGGCAGTGGTAACTGAAAACAAACCCAGAACCAATCTCATTGACAATCAGAAAAGAAAAGAGATGCTGCAAACCTGGCTGGGAAGTTGAGAGAACGGCAGAAAGTCACAAAAGCGGCAAGGATCGTTGGAGAGAATCGGTACTCAGGTCGGAGTGATCAGAGCACTCGAGATTTGTAAGGATCGGTACTAAGCTGAAGAGATCAAAAGACTCGATCGAGATGCAAGGGCACGATGCGAATCAGGCTGATAAAGCAAATCACGTGAATTATGATTGATGAATAGTGAACAGTAGATTGTACAGTTAACTCAACTCTGTTATATAGTAAATAAATAAATAAATATCATTCTATGTAGAAGCTAGCACTAATGCGAGTATTATATATCTTAAAAATGAAAACATTCCTTGGATTAAGAGCCAAGACCGAGGAATTTCCTCTTGTCTTATATATCAAGCAAAGAAATTGTTTCCAAAAAAAAGAGCAAAGGAATTAAAGTACTTTTGTCCGAGTTTGTATGCAACTCGAACTGGTTCAATTACTGAATTTGTATTTTTCTAAACAAACACCAAAGGAAGAAAAAGATACTTCTGTCTTTAACTTAAGAAAACGATCAAAATGAAGTTTATAACTAAATCCAAACCAACCACTACTTTCCCATTCCCAACTCAAATCATACAGTTTCGGAAAATGTCATGTTTGTATTCTATTCTTCGTTTTTAGAAATAGATAAATAAATAAAACCAGAGGAAAGAAACAAAGAAGACCAAGAACTCATTTTAAATGAAAACAAAAACACAAAAGAAAAAGGGAAAAGGAAAACAGAAGGAGAGTAAAACAATGTCAGAGAGAACCATGACAGAATTGTACATACATGAATCCTTTAACAATAGCAACAAAAATGTGTAAAATTAAGAATGGAAAACTGATGAAGAGTCGAAAACCGGCATTATCCATGCTATTTCAAAACCACATATTAATGATTAGTTGTTCAGTATAGTCTCGCTCCACCTATTAGCAATTCTTTGATAGTTTTTCTTCCTTCTGAGACATTTAATCTGTTATTATAGTTTTTTCTTTGTATGATCTACTTGGTATGCTATATGAATCTTATAGCTAATTCACAGTGAGTGTTCAGTTAAGTAAAGAGAATTCATATGATTCTATTGCTTCTATGTGTCTATTTAAGGTGCTTAATGCGTGCTAGTACTCCAAAGGTCATTTGTGATTAATTTCTGGAGTTTTGGTATTCTGGGGAGTCAAAGGGTTACCAAAGACAGATTAGAACTTCATTCATTTGAGTTTTAATCAAAGGTTGGTGCCTTAGTTCTCTCTCCTAACATTAATTGTTCTCTTTTCCATGCAGCAGCTCTAAACCCTCCAATCTTTATGTTTTAATTTCTTAATCTTTCCACAATGCCTAGCCCACCATAAACAATTCTCCATGCATAGTAGTTCAGCTACGTCAATGCCTATTCACAAAGAGTGATATCAAAATAAACTATAAGACTAAGAAACCCACGGGTCCCTTCTATTAGAATGGTGGTATACTGTTAATAGCCCCTAGTTTCAATCAAGTAAAGAATCAACTACCAATGAATATAAGCAAACATAACTTCAATTTGGTCTCATCGGCTTCTGTGAGAGTGAGAAACCAAAGAGATAAGGATGGAGAGAGAAGAAACAGTGTCAAACATACAAATGGCAAACCCCCAACACAGACGCTAAATCGGGAGAAGATTCGACACAAAATTACACCCCAAATCCTATAAAAAGTGGAACTCAAAAACCGATTCATACATGTATACTAGTCATTCTCCAAATTAGCCATAACCCAACTATCATTTAACTGAAATCAAAATGGATCTTACCTTGATCGAAAACTCACCTGATGTGAATGAAATTTGGTAGGTTGAGCTTTCTTCTTCTGGTTAGTTCAGCAAAAGAAAAATTGAAATCTGGTGAAAAGAAAGAGATGGGCGGTTGGAACTTATCGGAAGCCGATAATGAAATCTTTCCAGTTTGAGATGACAAAATTCGAAAGCCGATGAGATGGACGGAATGTTTGAGCAATGAAAGGAGAGAAAGTAATTTGTGGTTGAGAAGAGAAGAAGAGTAGATGAAATTGTTAAGGGTCACGTGAGTTGTGCGTGGTATGAATAGTGAACATGACTTTGTACAGTGAAACCCAACTCTGATATATAGTAAATATATAGTGTTTGTTTCCTCATATATAGTTTAAAAGTTGAGTATGACGATCAAATGGTCAAATCTTCACTGATTAGATTGATTTTTTGTATGTGTGATCCTTGAACAGTAGTCTACACATTAAATGGTTTTAATTGCCGAACAACTTTGTCAATCTTATGAAAATCGAAGCTTCGCTCCATATTTTTAAAGTAGAGCTACACTCTGGATAGGAACTTATATATATATAAACATATAAAAAAATCAATGAATAATTTTGATGCCTGAATTTTAAAATGACTAAATGCTAAATTTATATACCACAATTAAAATCTACATAATAATGTAAAATTGTGAATGGTAGATATTTCACTTATATTACAAATCGACGAGGTTTCTCTACATTATATTATTTCGATGAGAGAAATTTTCTTAGATACAGCAGTTCGCTATCCTGTCATCATCATCGATAACGGAAATGGTCTTCATAATTTTTCTATTAACTCCATGAAAGATTCCAATCCACAAGGTGCTTCTCTCCTAACTAGCTAGCTAGCTAGGTAGGCATTTACAAGCAAACTACACACAGAAGTGAGGCATATGCTACACTACTGCTAGCTACAAGTTATGTATAACATCCAATTAGCTCCAATCAGATTCTCCTAACTTGCCAATAACTTCTCACAATACCACTAACACATGGCATGGAATTTGTACTTTTTAAGAAGAAAGAAACCACCTATTATTGTGCATCGTCCCCAACTCTCTCTCTCTCTCTCTCTCTATGTGTGTGTTCTATTCTCTTTGTTGAGGTATGATATTTTGTTTAGCAAATGAGAGCAACTACAATCATCCACTAGAAATTGGTAGCACAGTTAATTGTTATGGGAAATGATTTTAGCCCAAAAGTTTGAGATAATGAGGCCCCAAAATGATGTGTCAAGTCACATTATTTTCATGTCATTATAGAATCTAATATATTATTATATAATTTATATATAATATATTTGAAAAGATAATCTTATCCATTGTACATCTATCTAACGGTTATTATTTTTTTGAAAATTATTTATTTTATTTTCTTCTTTCTTCTCATTCTCTCTTCTTCTTATAAAAAAGTTATATATATTATGAGACTAAAATCATATTAACTCAACTTTAATTCTTTATCGATCTTAAGATTGCTCAAACTCGGTAATCAAGTAGAAGAACAAGCTTTGTGAAAAAGATAAGCATTCAAACACTTACAAATCAAACATGAACTAAACCTAAAAATCAACATATATGTAAATAACTAAATAAATTATCCTTACATAAGTCCAGCATTGAAATTTCATACATAGAATTTTAAAGACCTCCATGAAAACTCATGCAAAGCAAAAGGAACACCATTGAAAGATTACTCGACTAAGCAGTAAATTTTGGCGTTACTAAATTAGGACTATAATAATTAAGAACTTTTGTGATGTACTATAATTAGAATTATAGTTTAGAGATATTTATGACTATTTATTTAGGAATAACAATTAATATTGACCGGAAATAAAATATGATGAAGAAACTAATATATATATATATAATAACTTATTCGATTCAATCTTCATTGATGATAAAAAAATTATATTCCAATGAAAGAGATGTTAATTATGGAAAGTCATTTACTTTTGAGAGAAATTCATTTTTGAATTAAATGTTGAGTTAAACAGTTTCTCTTTGCTTTTGAATTTAAAATTTCAATCATAATTATAATTAGAAAGAATTGATTTATATTATTCCATAACTACCATTTATATCTTTTAATTTGCAAGGATTGATTTATTATAATTAAGTTCTATAGTTAGTTATACTTAGACATTTATTATTTCGAGATTTTACAATAAATTTTATAATTTGATTTTAATTAAGTAATTAAATTATTAAATTAATTAAATAATTGATAGCTGTTAAATTTGAATTGATTAAGATTGTCTTTTTACAAATTAATATTAAAATATGATAATATATATAACTCTCTATAATGACATGAAAATGATGTGGTTTGACACGTACATCATTTTGAGGCCTCAATATCTTACCTCTGTTTGGGGCTACTATCATTCCCAATTATTATTTACATGCATAATGCAAAGTTGTTAAGGAAGTTAGTTAATCAGAAGCATGTAATCAAAGTTGTTCCCTTTCCGTGTGGAAACCAAGAAAACAAATGCTCAAACTTCCTTTTCTCTTCCCTCTAATTCCGTGAATCAAACGATGCTATATATTAAATTATTGAAGGCATTATGCACCAATTTTTCTGGAACGTCGATTCAAAGGCTATATGTATATACTATGATGCCAGCTGCTTATTCACGAGTGCAATATTTCAACTCTGGCTAAATGTCAAATGTTGCATGCTTTGCGTAATTAGCTTAGCTTGTGACGGCAGATTCTCGGGAAGACGGGAACGAGCCAACTTCTTTTCTCTAGCTAGCTCGGTGTGTCGAATATTAAAGGCCTGTGTTCTTTGCTTTTGGGAAGGAGAAACCTCAAATAATGACTACTAATTACATGAAAGACACTGGTTAATTAGACGTTTAATTAACTTGCATGATCCAGCACGTAATCGAAACCTGAGATTACTTATGTAATCTATTTGCTAATTTCGCTTCTGTTGGTATCGACCACGTCTCGTTCTTGCTTACGGCAACTATTTTCATATCCTAGTTCTTGAATTGGTGTTCTTCGAACCTGATAACGCCAGTCAACCTCAACCCTAGTCATATGAGAACGCAGAAGTGAAATTTTCATATGAATTCACGTCTCTTTCACGTCTCTACCACCTCGATCACAGTTCATTTCTACTGACTAGATAGCTTCCCTTAAATAGAAATAGACATAGTTGTTTCTGGTATGTACTTGGTGCCTATTTGAAAACACCAACATGACTTATCAAAGGGAATAACATACATTATCACCTTCGGAGTATAATAAAAATAAGTCCACTACTAATAGAATTGGAATTCACATCAGCTTTAGTTTAGTTCATAAACAAAACCCAGGTGCAATTTTCTTTCTTTATTCTCATCTAGCCGCTGATGCATGTGATCAATTTTGTGAACGGTTTTTACATAGCCGAATTTGAGATTATCAGACCTGAGTCGAACTCTAAAATTAGTGTTCTTCCAAACTTAATATTCACATGCATAAAAAGATAAAGATGTTGATTTCTTGTGGTCAAAGTAATAATAACACAAAATTTAGTAAACATCAATTTTTTTTTATAGATTACTTGACTAATTAATTTAAATTTTGTTATGATTTAGAAGATGAAGTTAATTTTAATAAACACAATGATGCTGATTTCTTGCAGTCAAAGTATTAACAACATAACATTCAGTAAAACATTAGTTTTTTTATAGAACACTTGACTAATTACTTAAAATTGTGTTATGATTTAAAAGATAAAGATAATGAGGTTAATTTTAACTAACACTGATTCAATAGCAACTTAATGATCTAAGATTTAATGACTAACTAGCTATGAGTCACTTTGCTTTTGATTATGTCACATAAAAGGGGAGTTACGTCCCATGAAATTTGCATGATAAAATTTGAATGTGAAACTCAATCTTAAGAGTGTGTGTTGAAATTAATTTTTAATAATTTTTATTATGAAAAATACTTGCGTCCAAAATATATAAATGAAAGTAATTTTGGTGGTTTCATACAATTGATTTAAGACATAAATTTTCCTTTTATTATATAATGTATTTTCCTATATATTAAAAATTTGTCTTGAAATTTTTGGGCTGAGGCCATTGCCTCATCAGCCTCTTATCAAGTACGGGTCTGGATTTTTATAACCAGCCTACGACCACCGGCCATTTTCATTTCTCTTCAATTCATATATTTTTCTCCCCAAATCAGCTACAATTTTAAGTTTTAATTCAATTCGACGTTAAATGGGAAAATCACAACGTAGTTCAATTAGACAATTAACATAATATAGTACTTCTGCAGTACCTAAATCCTCCATATACAAGAATATTGTCATATAAACATCTTGGTGTAAATTTTGGGCAATCCCACAACTTATGCATTATCATCCTATTAATCTCAATTCGAACCGTAAAATTCCTAGCTCTCTCAAGGAGAAATGACAGGAAAAAAAAAACTCCATATGATTCCTGATTTTTCATTTCATGTATAATTGTGTGAAGGCGGGCATGTTTATTCAAATGAAAAGTTCCACCAACATTCTACATCAACTTATACTGTAAGGGTAACATGGATATTACATTTGAAACGAACCACCATGGCAAAAGGAGCTTAGGAACTTATCTTTTGACAGCTTTGATACAACAAAGGACCACCTCCCCAACGGGATCATAGTAACTTCTTTGAAATCAGCGTATCTCGACTGCTTTCCAGTTAACACAATTAAGGTCCGCCCTGATGCTTTACAAGCTGTACAAAGTGCACAAAACGTTTTAGTTTTGTGCGACTTGCAGAGACATCTGTGCAAACGGTTCATGTCTACCTCATTGTTCAAAGTTTATACGACTGATAGAAGTAGTTGCGCACCATTTTTGGAAATAGAACCCTTCAGTGTAAACTCAAAATTCCACCCTATCCATTCCAGTGTCATCTTCATCCTCTGAGTCCCTTTGGGAGATTATACCCATCAGTTTCCTAGTGGCTTGACCAACAGCATGAGAAGTCTTCTTTGCTGCTCCAACAACAGCAGGCTGTAATGAGATTACTGGAGGGTTTGCCCTCTCTTGGATCATTGCTCCATCAGGAAAGATAGCCGTTTAGAAATCAGAGAAAATCGAAGGAAGCCTTCATAACGAAAAATGCAGCAGTTATTCTAACCAGTAGTAACGAAGATGTAACTTAAAACATACACATCGTCCCCTGCCGAGCAAGTGAACCAATCTGCCGAATCCCAGCTTCTGCTGCTTGAACAGCTCGAGTAGATTTGTTGACCCCATCAGCTATCTCTTGGCTAAGTTCAGATGTAATAAAACAATGGTACAAGTCATTCAAATTATAATAAACTATTAAACATTTCAAAATGAAATATGCATTGAAGATCCAAAGGAGAATTAGAGAGGCTTGACAGTTGACAGACATCAATGATAAGAATATGTCTTCTTAACAAATTCCACATTTCTATCACAGAAGAATAACACTTTTAGATTATGAATTACAGCAAATATTATCGAAGAAAAGAAGGACCGTACTTGATTCAGTTAACTCCCTATAAGAAGTTCAGTACATATAGCAGGCATGGACAAGTAAAGTAAAGTGAGCCACTGAATGACCCATTTTGGAGCTGGAACTATAAACCAGGAATATCTGCCAGCTCAGCTCATACGAAAAAAACCAGTGATGGAACATAAAGAGTGTTATAAAGAAAGGTTAATGCTAGTCAAACAACCCATGTGTGATCAGAAAGAAAGACTTGATGATCACCTTAGATCATTCAGTTCAAGTGTGAGACCACTTATTTCCATTCCCGAAAGCCTAATGGCAGCCATCGTACTAGGGAGTTCTTCACGCGCTGTATCTGCCAGTTTCGAGAGAGAAGTTGCAGCTCTCCCCATTGCCTGGACGACATACAAGAAAAAAGAGGTACATCACAGCCAGATATCGAACAACATCTTTAAACCCCACAGTAAAAATCAAACAAATGTACGTCTAGAACCACTGAATCTAGAAGCATACAAAACCCAATAACTCTTTCTCAACTACCCTGAACATAACGAAATTCTCAACAACCACATTCTACTTTTCTCTAGGAATCCAAACCCAGCTCGCACGAAGTTCATTGAAAATCATAACACTAACTATCACACATTGCATGCCAGCAATAGACAATCAGACTTATCACAGTAAAGTCAGAACTCCCTAACACTCAAGCTTGCATGTTTCGAAGAAATTATACAGACTACAAGTTCATTCAAATTCAGATGTTAGTTTGAGCGACAGACAACTTACACATATAGTTGGGACAGCTGCAATCACAAGGCTCGTAAATGCCACAGAAGTCTGCACACATTGACATTCATATAAATCTCGTTATCAGCAATTAAAACAACAATGATCTTACTCTTCTGATTCAAACAATAAAACACAATCTTTAAACCTAGAATTCAAATTTCAACAAAATTGAATCAAACAAAACTCAAACGACGGTCGTGAATCGTAAATTGAGCTCATACTGTGCAGGCTATGAAGGTCATGAGGAAGAAAGCCTGGTCGCCCAAGCTCTACTTGGTCGCCGTCGGGGCCGAAACGCTAGGGTTTCCGACCGCCACATTCCACTGGCTCTGCGACGACGCGTCGTCGTTGTCTTGAAATTGAAGAAACCCTTCCCTGATGGCCTCCGCCGCCGCGATCGTCGGTTCGGAATCCGAGGACAGAAAACGACGTCGCTTTGTCGGAGCTTGATTGAGCGGGAAAGCTTGGGAGACGAGAGGAGAGAAATTGAGCTGAATTTACAGGGTTGGAGGAGAGTGATGGAAGAAGAAGAAGAAGAAGAAGAAGAAGAGTTGTGATTGGGATTTAGGGCACGAAATTGGGATGAGAGGTGGTTTAAGAGTTGAGAAGATTCCATTTCGTTTTGTTCCACCAAAATTTTTGAAGCTAAAGTTTCAGGCATTGAGTAACACCCCGCCATTTCGGATAAACCGAGGCCGTCGGACGTTTATAAAGTTTAATGAACGCTTAGACGTACGAATGACTTGTGCTAATAGTATTTCCGGGCTTGAAAAAAAAAACTAGAGTCCCCGACGAACTGTTCATTGGATTTTTGGAATGATACAGAACTTCTGTACGAATAAGTCGTGTCCTAAATTATGTTAGTCAACGTTTCTTTTTACACGACGAAGTTTTCGTGCGTTAGGAGAATAAGAGTTATGTGCAGCAGGTACATGATAGTGTAGAATATGATCACAACATTGGTGTGTAATGTGATGTTTGTGATGTGGTGTGTTACATGTGGTATGCTTATGGTGTGTTACATTCATCCCAGTGGATCAAGCCCCAAGGCTTCATGGGTTTCAACTCACCCAAAAATTTGGGGCAATTAAAAACAAAGTAGGTATACAACTCCTCAGCCATCCCACTCACTCAGCCACACCCTGACACCTCCTTTCTCTGTCTCACAACTCATCTTCGTTCGCTCTCTCTCCCATTCTCACTCACCCCCGTCTCTCTCTCTCTCCCAATCTCTCCTTCAAGTAATTTTTGGTTTTGTATTGATGTGAAATTAAAAAAATGTACCCTTGTGCATAGTTGGTTATCTTATTAGCTTGGTTATGCAAATTAACCCAAAATCATTAAGTAGGAGTCGCCAATGGGCCGAGCCAGGCCGAGATTTTTTGAAAATTTGAAACCCACAGACTTTTAGGTCGAGCCGGATTGGGTAAAGCTTATAAGGTCGGGCTGAACCGAGTATTTTTTTTTATTAAATAAAAAAAATTTAAAATTAAGAGTGTTTAATCATCAACTATATCAATAATTATATACAGTAAATAATATATAAGCCTCAAAAAATTAATATTTAGCATATAAATGAATGATATTAAGGTTAATCAGAGAGTTTAGATTTTAATATTGTTAAAATAATCTATAATATATACAATTGATGGGCTTGACAGGTTTGGCCCTACAGATTGGGTTCTTTGGGCCCATGGGTTTTGGGACTTCGGCCCGAGCTTGACCCTATGCCCATAGTGTCGAAATTTTTCGACCCTAAATTCGGGTTGGACTTTTTCAGGCTCGGGCCGTCCATAAACTTTTTGAGTCTATGGGTCAAATGGTAACCCCTACCATTAGGCTCCTACCTCCGTATGCACCTAATCCTTTGACAAACACATATTAGTGTTTACTAATTAACAAATATGATCAAATTAAAGAGCTCGCTTGACAGTCATTAATTTTCCACATTAAGTTTTGTCTCCTTACATGTTGTATTGCTTTGAGATTAATAATATTAATAATATATATTTTGGATTGAAAGCATTATGCTCAGTATGTTTCTTGAATTTTTACATTGACCCGGAGGAGTTGGTTTTGTATATATTCTCATATGTGTATTCGATTTTTGCAGTGTGTACCTCGTTTTCAATTTATTCTCCAAAAAAATTTGTGTTGCGCGTACAGTATAACCCATCCTGTTTCAAAATCCTTGATCCGCCCCTGCCGGCATAGGTATATATAGAAGAATACAAAGTAATTTACTATATATCAAATATGGTCCTGAGGGTTTACTGTTGCGAAAACTGTTCATGTGGGCATTTTTGTCCACAAAATATCACCATGTGAAATGTGTGGAGGTCATGTCAAACCTGATCGCTCCCAGCCCTCTTTCTGCATTTTGCTCTCAACCCTCCCTCTCTCTCTCTTGTAATCACGCTCTAGCTCCCTCACCCACTCCTCCTCTCTATCGACCCCTCAAGCCCCCAACCAACCCCAGACCCATCAAATCATTTCCCCAATCGATTTGTTTTTGCTCCTCACCCAATCGCCACATTTTCATCCTCGGCTCCCTCTCGACGTCTAGGTTGAATCTTAATGTATCTGTGCCCTCTCCCAATCGGTAGGAATACGAATTTGAATATAAGCTTCCAATTTTGCAGCTAGTTGGGTTTCTCTCAATTTTCGTTTTCAATCAATGGATTTTGTTCCCAATCAATCTGGGTTCATTAGGTTTTGATTTGAGTTTGTTTGCTATGTTGCTATTTCATTGTTGGGTTCCTAATTTTGATTCATTCTCAATTTTGAATAGGACACCGGGTCTGATCGAAACATTTATCTCAATATCTCATTCTCATATTTCTTTGGGCTTGATGGTGCGAAATTTCTCTCTTGCTTTGAATCAGCCACTGAATCTCTCAATTTGAATCCAAAACCCAGGTATTTACCTACTCGATTTTGAGGTATTGGTTTTTCAATCTGGGTCATTTTGATTTTGATTGGGTCATGCTTTGTTGTGATAATCTTTGTCTCTCTCCTTTGGTTTTACTGCTCCCCATTTGTTTCTGTGCCTGGTAATAATCCCATATCTACTGCATCTCATTGTTGTTCGTTTAAAGTTTCATTTTTGATTTTTGTGTTTTTGTAGATGTGTTGATCCAGTTGATCTCGATCGCGTTTTAGTAATTATTATGTGTTTTAAATTGTATGTTGGTTCGTTCGTTCGTTTAGATTTGTATAGAAATCTAATGTTGTTTATGTGATGCCATTTTGAGACTGGTCAAATTTACATGTGTGTGTGGATATTAGTTGTGTGAATGGGGTTGGAGTTATATGGAGGTTTTGCTTTTGTTTGTTGGGTGTTGGTGTATGGGTTTATCTTCTTTTTGGTGTTTGAAATGATCTATGAAGAATGTCGATGTTCGCAGATAGCTGCCGGATTTTGATTCAAAGCTCTGATCTTTAGTTTTGATTTACCTGAAGTTGTGCATTGAAATATGTGAGGGTTTAGATATGTAATTATGTGTAAATGTAGAATCAATTAAAATGCATCATTCAACCTGTGATAGTTGGTTAACTTGAGTATTGATTTCCTTTTAATTTTGTTATATGACATGCTTTCCAATTTGTTGCAGGATTCTTGCCTCTCTTACTTTTTAGCATTTTTTTTTGTTCCAACTTTTTATCAGAAAGCTTTTTACTCAGGCTCTCTTACTCTCTATCTCTCACAATCATTGTTTTGTCGCAGCCCCGACCTCTTTCTCTCTCACGATCGAAACCATCTTTCACTTGATTTTCGATTCCAGGTTTTCATCGTAGTCGACCATTGTCTCTATTGATTGAGTATAGAGTGAGATGTTTGGATCAGATCGGTAACATGATTTCTGTCCAAAAAATTATGTTATGCTTATAGTGATAGAATTGAAGTTGCGTTTCAATTTCATTATATATGATTTGATGGCTATGTATATGCATTGCCATATTTTAGTGCTTATGCTCGGTTAATTGATTTTTATGAATTATTCATCGAGTAGATGATATGTTGGGTTGTTTTGTTATGTATCCAATGAAGGATGAAAAATCATTAAGGGTGATGTGATATTACTTTGATTTAAGGGAAAATGGCCTAAAAGATCACTCAAGTATGGCCCGTTCTAAACTTTGCTCACTCATGTATGGCAAATATCACTTTGCTCACTATCGAATTACACTTTTACTCACTTTGTTCACTCTGAATTTCACAAAATTTGGGGTTTTGAATTAAAGTTATAATTGGCCAAGGAAACCTATTGGGCATTGTAGCTCTCTTCCTTGTGAGTCTTTTCATACCAAGGTCGAGCCTCAATTCATTCTGAGGAGGGAGAATCGAAGATTTGAAGTTTTTGGTGTTATTGACTTCAAAGGTTAATTCAACCACTTCTATGATGAATTGGACTTAGGTGTAGTTGAGAAAGTTGTTATTGAGTTGATTTCGCACAGATTGAGCTCCGGTTCGTTGAAAACTGGAGTGGAGCCGCCAATTTCTCCGGTTCGGAGTGATCAAAGTAAGTAAAAGTGTAAGAGCAAGTATATTCAAGATTTGTCTGTTTAATGTAAAAGCAAACTAATCACTTTTTGTTCCTAATCTCTTACACACTAAATTTTGTTTGCAGAGCTTCGTGGACTGATATTTTATAGCTCAACCGCGTAAAGACCCCATTTCAATTCGTCAAGAATCAGTTTGCAGGCTGTTACAAGTAGATTTCATAGGTACTTCCAAAGTTTGTTCTGTTACTATAAGATTGTGTAAATTAAGTTTGTTATACTTTAAACTATTTATAGTTGATTGAATTTAGTTTCTGAAAATTAACCATTTAAAGTTAGCTATTTGGAACAATGTGTTTGAAAAGGACTTTAGATGCTAAGGAAGAATGATTAAAACATGATGTTATCAATAGCTAACTCTTTTGTTAAACAAAGTTGTCCTATTTATCGGATTGCCTTCATTTCGTTTGTAACGCCTGTGCTTTTTGAGCAAAATAATTTTATAGGATTTGCACACGTTTGACTATTAAGTTCCTCATCCTTTCCTTCTTCATAGGAAACTACAAACAAAACAAAAAATAGTCAAATGTTGCCTTTCTTCTGTTTGTTGACTTGAGGCGGTGCTTAGATTACCTTAGGGTTTCTGCTCTGTGTGCTATTATGGTTGATCCGATTTTGCTGAATTGTTTGATTTATAGTAAATTTGTTTGATTTGTTTGATCTGTTGGTTTTGATAAATTTGGGGGTTTTGATCCTAAATTTTGCTTAATCCGACTATTATATGATTTCTGTTCATATGGTTGACGGATTTAGCTTAGGATCTTCATGATTCAATGTTAATGATTATTGAACTGGTTTGAGCAATTGGATGGATGAGATGATAAATTAGTTTAGGTTCTGGATTTTTTTAACTAAAAGTGAAGATGTGTTGTGAAGTTTGGTTAATAAAGAAAGACTAAGTGGTGGATTTCAATGGACTACAAGTTTGTTTCTTATAAAATTCAAAAGAAGAAGAAGAAGAGTAAGACAGTCTGTGTAATCTGTGTTTGAATATCATATTATCAATTGTGCTTTTGCTATCCATTTTGTTGATTCGTTTAAGCTCCAAGTTTGGTACTTTGGATTTCCCTGATTAAATTTGTTGTGGGTATTTGTATTTTCTGTATGTTTGTCGAGATTTTGGAATTGGGTTGATGTACATGCTTGACCTATCCTGCTGATTGGGTTTGGAAAGTTTCAATCTTTTTTATTTCTAGGGTTAGGCCGAGTTTATGATATTTTATATTTTAGTCATGTGATTTTGGTCTAATAGTTTGATTCATCAAGCTAGTTTGATTTTTTTTATTATTATTATTTTGGTTCAAAATTGATGATTAAGGGTAGTCCTTGAGAGAGTTTACAGAGCTCCATACAGTTTTGTAAGCAATTGGTAGTTAACTTGGTGGTACTTATCAGTATTGGTAAAGAAGACTTCACCAATTAGTTGACTATTATGTTGCTAATATCATAGCCTAATCAATTTTGTACAAGTCGATTACCCATTATCAAAGTAGAAGCAGAGGGTTGTTAAAAGATAGTTAGAATTAGAGGGTTATGAGGTTTGGTTAATGAAGGCTAAGTGGTGGATTTCTATGGACTACAAGTTTGTTTCATATACTAATTCCTTTGCAAAGGCTGCTTCATAGTACTTGTGTTTGATTCTACTGATTTTGGTTTGGTAGATTTTGAGTGCTTTTACTGATTCTGGATTTGGTTTTTGAAGGAGATTGAAGTGGAGTCAATGACCAACAACCCATTATCTGTTGAGTGTTGACTGAGAAAACAGATACTGTTATAATTTATATACCCAGAACCCGATGACCCATTAGCGTTTTCAAAATTATTTACTTAAATGGGGTATTTAATTTGAGATAGGTGTTTCAAATTAACACAACCTAACATAGTTAGATTATCAAGTTTAACTTTTTGCTTCTCAAGAATTGATATGACTACTCTTCTCAAGGTTGGGTTGGAGTATGAATGTTGATATATAGTGAATTATTTTTTTGATTGTGTATCAATTTGTGAGTTGTAGAATATTTGGTTCTCCTGATCGTGTTTTCCATCTCCATGGACCATCATGGCTTTAACCGACGACCCATCCTATTTATTCCGGATAGGTATTGCAGTTTTAGCATTGTTTCTTTAATTTTATTTCTGTTTTTAGTGGTAGATATGATGTGGGTGCAATTTTGCATTCTCTCATGACTCAACTGTTCATTCACAGGCTTTGCTTGCTGCATTTATGTAATTGCAACATTTGTGTCTCAATTTGAAGATTGACAAAGGATTCGAAGCCATTTTTCGACAATTTGGTCTGGTAAGTTCTTTCCCCGTTAAGCATTTTTTTTAGATGTTCATTGTGATGGCCATGATTGTAAACATTGGTTATTGTAATTTGGAGTGTTGGTGCCATTTATTGAAAGATTTACACCAGGTTTCTAATAATAATTCAACAATAGTTTTTGTTTTAACTCATAACATTTACCTGTGTTAATAGCATATATGCAGTCTCTATTGTCTATTTAAGCAAAACTAGAGTCCTTGATATTTGCTCAATCAAATTAGTTAAACTTTAGAACTATGATTTGGACATGTTATTTGTAATGGTTGTGATTTTAACATTTGAGTTTTGTGATTTGGGGTAATAGTTGCATTTATTGAGTGTTATAGAGCAGGTTTTATTCAGCATTGATCAGTATTGTATTGACAATGTGACGATTTTGCTCAGTATGTATAAGTATTGTATTGACAATGTGGCTTTGGTTTTTTTTTTTAGGACACTGTGTATGTAGACTTTCATGTACATATCTATCATCCTAACCACATCAGTGAGTTCGAGAAGTTGTTGAGCATTCTGTGTCACAAGGTACCATCAGATTGACACTATATTTTGACAAATTCTATATGCAGAGATGATATCTTCATTGATATATCAACTTTTAATTTGAATTTTTCTTATCTGAGTCACTCGTAGTTGCTTTTTATTTTTGTTGTAAATTTAGCCAAGGAACAATAATGTTTAAATGGTGGAGTTGTGATGTACAAGTTTAACTTTTTTTGTTATCCAACTTTTATAAATATTAGCAGTCATTTTTAATATTACTCTTAACCTGAAAATAGTTGTTTTTCTTATCTTGCTTAGTCTTTAAGTCTTAAATTTCTGTCAATTAGTTATGGCTTATGACACGATATATTTGACACAATAGTTGCTATTAATTTGAACATGTAGGCTTTTAATTGATTTTATTGTTGATGTTCATTGTATTTTTATGGTGTTTGCTTGCAGTCTTATCTTAATCTTTTAGAATTTTATCGTGTTTGTTTAGTAACATATGTAAACTTTTTTTAGTTTGTCAAGTTTGATTGTTACAACTATATAACTTTATTTTATTATCATAATTGATTAGTCTATGAAAGACTCTTATAGTATTATAAATAATATATAGCTTTTACATTACTTGTCATGTTATAATTTTCATTTTTTTTACTTTTTATGATGGCCCGCTCAAAATTTTTTGTGATAAGGTGTGTTTTGTTAGAGTTTTGCTATGAATGACACGTGTTTTGATGATAGGGCTTAGTTGCTCGAAGATTAGTTATATGCATGTCCAATATAGATTAGTTATAGATATATATATATATATATTATGTTTGGTTTTTTAGATTTAGTTGGTATTTATTTTTTAGGTGCTCACTTAGTAAAGGATATGGTTATCACCAAAATGAGAACTATAAAAACTTGAGATTGTTTGTGTTTACCCAGTTGAAAATTTGATTAGTTGTGTTATCTTTTGATATTGGGTTTATCGTCGATTTACTCGCAGTTTTTTTTACAACTATTGCTCATGTTGGTGATGTCCTATATCTTTCCCTCAATTGAGCTATGATCAAGGTGTGTGCTTTCCTTTGCTCTTTGGTTTATTGTAGTTATGTTCAATTTTTTATTTTGTAAGAGATTTGAGTTTTTGTTTAGCTATTTTGACTTTCATTATATGATTGAGGCTATTTATTGGTTGACAATGAAAGCAAGGTTTATAGTTTCTATCATTTCTTTACTTATTGTATATATTGGTTTATTGGCACTGATAATTTTTAGGATAAAAAATGTGTAATTTTTTGTTATGACTGCTGTTTTTGGTATGCCTCATAAAAGAAACTTTAAAAAGAAATTTGCAGATCCCCTGCATGAGGAAATTTTTGTGTAATGTTTGCCATGCTATGAGACAACATCACTGTGGAGCTATTTTTAAGGTAAGATACCATGCTCATCCAATTATCGCACTTCAAAGAAGAGTCACAGTTTGACTTAGAATCAATAATTTTTTGAAGTATACTCGATGTATGATGGTGATGGTGATGGTGATTTTCAGCCCGAAGGTCCAATGACACAATTAACAGTACCAAGTGAACACGTAGGATTGATTAGAGATTATGATGATTACGTTGGAATGGACGTGGACTATGAAATCTTACCAGGTAATCATATATATAATAATCTATGTGTGATATAATAATAATAAGGCAATTTTCTGAAAACTGACAATAATTTTTGGTTTATAGGATTCGCTGTTTCACATTTATCTATTTTTGGTCAAGTTTTGTATCAAATTAGCAAAGGTGAATAAGTTTTTACTTTATATTTTTCGTTAATCAATAATGTAGCAATTTTTGTTCACTGATCGAACATTTTTTCATTCAGATCTGGTCGTAAATTATAAAGATTTTGGTGATGACTCATACACGTGCAATTATTGCAAGACTTTATTTTGGTCAAACGAAGCTTTAAAGAAAAAAAATCAAAAATTAATTAGTTTGTGCAAATTGTTGTCAAAAAAGAAAAGTTAAATTACCGCTGTCAAATCCTACTCCAATAATTCTTGATCAATTATTGAATCCAATCAATGATTGTGAAAACACCATTTTTCGTGAAAATATCCGTGTTTATAATTCCATGTTTTCTTTTATTTTTATGGGTACAATATGTGACGACCCAGAACAAAAATCAGCAGTGGAGTCAGCTTGATCTACGAGCTTGCGCGTAGTCGCAGATTTGCGACAGTTGTTTGAATCGCCAGGTTTGCTAAAGACTAAATTATTGGCTGAGAATTGGAGCTGGGTCTCTTCTCGAGAGTTGTTGTACGTGTGATTTCGAGTTTGTGGGCGGTTCCGGATCGTTATTTGGACAACCGAGGAATAAGTTATGAATATTTGAAGTTTCGATATAATCGGTTTTATATGTCAGGTTTCTTAGCGACTAAATTACCGGACGAGAGTTTGGTTTTGGCTTCTTCATGGAAGTTGTTAAGCATTTAATTTCGAGCTTGTGGGAACTTCCGAAGCATTATTCCGAGTTACGAAGATTAAGTTGTGAATATTTCCGTTTGTTGATTATTTAGCCGGTTTAAATATGTGTTGGTTTGAACAGTTGACTTTTTATCCGATTGATCGATGTATTTGACTTCGGGTGATAATTGAAGAACATGTCGAGTCGAGTTTGTTGCCGCGAGAATTATCGAAATCGGAATTACGACGTGAAAGTTACGGGTATTTAAAGTTCGTCGAAATGGATAATTATGAAGTTTCTTAATTGGGAAAGCTATAAATGAGAGTTGCCATATTGGGAAAGTCAAACTTGAAATTTATTGTTTGTTGACCGGTCAACCCAGCTGGAACGAGGTGCACGTCAGTCCTCCACTGCTCGCCGGCGGCGAAGCCCGTCCGGCCATCTCCGGCCTCGGGGAAGGACCCCATCGTCGCGCCTCGGTGTCCCCATCACTCTTCCGGTCGCCTTTCCCGGCATGGGTCACCGGAGAGAGAGTTATTTCCGGCAAGAAAATGAAGAATTTTGATGAATTCGGGTTATGATTTTTCGGTCAAATTGAGCTACAATTTTGGGTGGGCTTTGAAGCTCTCATCATCTAGAAGCTACCATGTAAGTTTGGTGATCTAATTTTGCTTGTGTATGGAGAATTTTGGATTTGAAATTTTGGTGACAATTCGGTTTATCATGAAATTGACCTAGTTAGAGTGAGAATTGGCCTTTGTTGTAGTTGACAAAGTTGCTCAGTGGGTGATTTTGCATGGAATAGAGGTTGCTCCGCCGTGGAATTTTCAGTTCGGGCGGCAGCGCCGCCGTTGGCGGTGGTCAACGGTTAAAGTTTGACTTTTTGGAGTTTTCGACAAGTTGCATGTCATTTCACTCGAAATCGCGCCCCGATCGCAGTGGGGAGGTTCGTTTCTCGATTTGAGCATCCGAAAGTATAGCGAGGTATTGAGGTGTACATATCGGATTTTCGACGATTCGTCGTATTTGGATTTCGTGTTTCCGAGAACGATGGTTTCTCGTGATTTGATTTGATTTGTCGAGTTATGATTTTGAGAAATGGACTTTGTGAATATTCAGGGGTTCGTGATCGTTCGTTTGGCGAGGGACTTTCCGCCGGATCACGGGTTAACGCGAACTGCGTTACGCTAGTCTGTGAGTGGACAATTTCTTTTCACAGATTGTTTGCGAGTCTTTTTACACGTTTTATGAACTTGAGCATGCATACGAGATTTCGATTTACATGAGCATGTGTTTTACGATTATACATATAAGGATATGCGTATACGAGTATACATACGTACATATTATGTTTTATGCATGTACATGAAAATGATTTATGATTTAGTTTACACAGAGTACAGTCGTTATATGTTGTTGTATCGATACACTCGCATCCCGGCTGATCCCCGAGGATGTGTACCGGGGGAGGCTGTGACTCCTGACCCGAGGCCTTTACCGGGGGGAGGCAGACCTCTGACCTGAGGCCTTTCTGGCTAGAATTGCGTGGAAGTCTGGGACTCCGTGATTCTGACTGTACTAGCACGGATGTGTCCATGAGTGACCCCGTGGGATTTTTACTTGCATGCTCAGTACGCTGGAGGAGTATGATTTTACCTCGTGTACTTTGTTATTTTTATTTACCTGGACTCGCATATGTTATTTTAAACATATATATATCAACTGGTGAAAGACATTTATTTTCGTCCACTCACTCTAACAGTTTTCATGTCTTTCCCCTGGGCTTTTCGGTTTCTGTGCCCAGTTTGCAGTTCGGACTCTGGTGTCGCACGTCGTGGTTGGAGGCATAGTGCTCGAGCTACCTTGTTTCTTCCAGTAGGTTTATTGTTCTACCTACTGTGGTATACGTATATGATTATACATTAGAGGTCGCTCTGAGTATTCTATTGTATATATTATACGATTTTACCCCGGATTTCAGTAAAGTACGGTTATATTTACTACTTTACATTATTGTTGATATATTGAGAAATCCGGATGGGATTGGTGCCCAAGGTTTGTTTTTTGTGGCATAGGATGAAGTGTATTTTCCACGTGCAGGTAATGGTAATTCCACGTTAGTAACGAAACTCTGCCGAAATTTCGAAAAGTTTTTGTTGGTTCGTGTTTTCGAAGGGGGTTTGATTCCGGTTTAGGCAACTAAACCGGGGTTGGGTCCTTTCACAAAATTTGATCACAAGATAAATAGTGGCGGTGCTCCTTATGTATTTAAAATTTGTGGACAAGTATGTCATTTGATGAGATATGTGTTACCTTGTCCAAAGTATGCGCAATTATATGTTTATGACATAGGGAATGAGATTTGAATCGTATTAATGTTGTTGATCTCGATAATGCAAATAAGAAAATTGATGTTTCTATTGTTGAAAAATTACAAACATGCTTGATGATGTTAATGATTTGGTAAAACAATATCGATCGGCCAAGGATGAATATGAAAGTGGTTCTTTGCATAATGTTAATTTGACCATTCTTGATCGTCAACCAACAAATAGAAAACAATATGAATTGCTGAGTGCTAATGAAATTGGTGGTTTGATTGTTGGCGATATCGGTCAATTTAATTCGAATAGAGATATTGTTGAGCGGTCAGTTGATGGACATATGAAATGGATATCTAAAATACATCCAAAATTAATGTCGTTGCAATATCCATTGCTTTTTCCGTATGGTGAGGATGGATTCAAAATAGATATGTTATTGGAGTGTATTCAAGAAAAATGTCAGAGAAAAAGAACAAAATTGGCGATGATAAAATTTGTTCGTTATCAAATTCATGATAGATTGAATGATTCAGGAACTTTACTGAAAGGCGTTAGATTATTTCAGCAATACTTGGTTGATGCATATGTGACACTTGAGAAAAGTCGTTTAGAATATTAGGAATAATCAACCATTATTGAAGTGCGAAGAATTTAATTAATTATCTACTTTTGCTTCCAATGGTATTACTCGATGTTTTGATGTAGAAAAAATAATTTTTCTACCGAGTATTCATATTGGTAGTCCTCGAGGTATGCTAGATAATTATCAGAATGCAACGACAATTTGTAGATATTATAGCAATCCGGATTTATTCATAACTTTCACTTACAATATTAAATTTTCGGAAATTGTTAGATATTTTGAAAAAAAAAACTTGGGTACAAAGCAGATGAAAGGACCCAACCCCGATTTAGTTTCCTAAACCGATATCAAATCCCTTCTGAAAACACGAACAAACAAAAACCGTAAAAATTTCGGCAGAATAACGCTATTAACGCGGAATTGCCATTACCTGCACCCGGAAAATAACATTTCATCATATGCCAAAAAGTCAAACCGTGGGCACCAATCCCATCCGGATTTCTCAATATCATAACAATAGCAATAAACAGTAAACATAACTGTAATATATAGGAAATCCGGGAAAATCCGTATAAAACATGTATCAGAGCAACCTCTAGTGTAAATATATACAAAATATACATCAGTAGGCGAAACAAGGAACCTACTGGAAAAGACAGGTAGCTTGAACAACTAGCCTCCGACCACGACGTGAGACACCAGAATCCGAACTGAAACTGGGCACGGAAACCGAAAAGCCCAGGGGAAAGACATGAAAATCGTTAGAGTGAGTGGACGAAAATAAATGTCTTTCGCCGAATGATATATGTCTTTCACCGCCTCCCCCGGTAAACATCCTCGGGGATCATCCGGGATGCAAGTGTATCGATACAACCACATATACTAAGACTGTACTCTGTGTAAACCAAATCATAAATAGTTCGATGCAAGTGTATAAAGCAACATGTAAATGGATATACGTAAAGTATAACTATATAGGCATAATCGTATAACACATGCTCATATAAATCAAAATATCATACGCATGCTCATGCTCGTAAAACGTGTATAAAGACTCGCGATTATCAGTGAAAAGAAATTGTCCACTCGATGGTGAGCAAAACGCGCACTCGCGCTAATCACGTGGCCCGGTGGAAGATCCATCACCCGAAGTACGATCTCGATCCCCTAAATAATCATAAAATATATCTGATCAAAATCATAATTTACAACACTGTACCACACCTTGAAAATTAACCGTTCCTGGAAATATATAACACAGTGCAAAATAATCGACGAAATTCCCGAAATCTCCACTCAAAACCCTCGACTGAAAATTCGATACCCAAATCAACTCGAAAACCTCAAGGCGACAATCGGGGCGCGAATACGAGTAAAACGACATTAAAATCATCAAATTCTAAAAAGTCAACGGGTCGCCGGAGGTCCGGCGTTGACCGCCGTTGCCGGCAGCGGCGCGCCATCAATTGGAGAGATTTGCCGGTGACCAAGCTCCCAAACTGTTCTCCTCCTCAAGCCGAGCAACTTTCCTCAAGGCACCACCACCATCCAGCCACCATCGTGGCCAGAAATCAGCTCAAAAGAGCCACGGCCGAGAATTGCTGGAAAACTTTCTCGGCCGATTCCGGCGCCGTCACGTCTCCTCGTCCCTCCAAACCAAAAGGGAAATGATCACCATCCAAAACCCAACCGTTTCCACCTAAATTCCTCCCCGGAAAGTCGCCGGAGCGCCACCCCCAAACGAGGCCGATTCCGGCCGAAAAACCCAAAACTTCAACCTCTCTGTTCTACCTCATTCCGGCATCAATTTCAACAATTCCAAGTTCTAATCAACAGAAAATTTAATAAGGATTCAAAATATACCAATATCTCGGCCGGAGATGGCCGGAATCGTCGAACCCGACGGCAAACAATTCGATGCCCGCGGTGGTTCTCCTGTCAACGAAAGTCAACGGTCAGCCTTGGTCAAACGACGGTCAAACTTCCCAAAACAGTGTTTTCGACAAATTTTCGACTATTTTTGATATTTATACTCGCGTCTCGGGATGATCGACGGTCTAAAATGGATAACCATTACGATTCGGATAAACTCGATACGAATGGATAAACTCGTCGATATTCCGAAACTTCAAATATTCATATTATATTCCTCAGTCGTCGAAATAGTCATCCGGAACCGCCTACGAACTCGAAATCACATGTACAACAACTCTTGAGAAGAGACTCAACTCAAATTCTCGGCCGATAATTAAGTCGTAATCAAAACCAGCAAACCATACAATTATCGAAAAACTGCGATTACGCGCTAACTCGTGAATTACGCTGATTACTCTACCGATTCTGGTTCGGGTTGTCACAGCAGAAGATAGACCAGTTATTGTTTATATAAATTTTTTAAATTAAAATGCATGATATGATTGAATTCATTAAATCTGGAGAACCTTTTGGGCCTGTTCATGCACATATTTGTACAATTGAATTTCAGAAACGAGGATTGCCCCATGCGCATTTACTTTTTTGGCTTCAGAGAGGATACAAGTGTTATGTAGGAACAGATATTGATTCTATTATTTCTACGGAATTACTAGATAAGAACATTAATCCTCAACTTTATGAAATAGTTAGTCAATTTATGATACATGGGCCTTGCGAGCGATTAAATCCAAATTCTTCATGCATGCGAGATGGTAAATGTACAAAATCTTTTCCAAAAGCAAACAATTCTGACACCATTTTTCATGCAATTAAGGCTTCTATATATAGAAGACGCGATGACGATTTGAAGTTTACTGTTAAAAATGGAATTCACATTGATAATAATTTTGTTGTTCAATACAATCCAATTTTTTTGTTGAGGTATAATGCACACATAAATGTTGAATTGTGTTCTCAACCTATGTTAATAAAATATTTATTCAAGTATGTAAATAAAGGTCCAAATAGAGCTCGGGTGTTAATTGAAGATATTGTGAATGATGAAATTCAAAATTATTTGAATTGTTGATATTTAATTCTTCATGAATCTATGTGGTTCATTGAGTTGGCAGTCCAATGCAATGGATGAGCGGGTCTAAGCGGCTGAGGAGAAGTCCCGAGCAGCCAACGAAAAGGCTCAAGTAGCCTAGGAAGAGATTGTAGCGCTAAAGGCAATGATAAGTGGAATTCATGAGTTCCTCATAAGTTTGGGCTGGATTCCTCCTCAAATTTGCCATCCAATTGTCAAGCCTCAAGGTTCGGGACACGATGACCTCGATCCGACTAGTATAGGAATTGGCAGGATTGCAACTCCCGATGCGGCTTCTATTTAGTTCCGTTGTTTATGTTTTGAAACTTATGTACAAATGAATGTAACTAGTTTGTCATCTAAGTGGGACAACTTAGACGATGAACCCATGTTCGTCGTCTAAGTAACAAGGCATAAAACACGAAAGAAAATGTTAGTCGTCTCCAAGGAAACATTAGACTACGCATGTAACACAGTTCGTCATCTTAGCGTAACCACTTAAACGACGAACTATATTTTTTTGTCATTTAAGTGTTTAGCCCTCGATGATGAAATCTTTACATTCGTCATGTAAGTGTTAAACACTTAAACGATGAATGATGGTTTTCATCGTCTTTGATCGTTAATGCGACGGAAATTTTTGTTGTTTTTGGGTTAAACTCTTTGTCGGCTTGATTGTTAGAAGACCAAGCATATTTCATCGCCTTGGGTCTTACTTAAATGACGAAGCATTGGTAATTCGTCATCTAAGTACTTAACCCACGACATTTATACGACGAAACTTAGACTAGCGATTTCATTGTCTAAATTTTTAGACGACGAAATACCTCTCTTAAACGACAAGTTTGGTTCGTCGTCTAAGTTGAATTTTTTTTTATAGTGATTGATCATAGTCGAATTCTCAATTACAATAGGTTAACGTTACGGGCATATAGTTTCTCGATTGAACATCTTAGTTTAAAATTTTCCGGGTTTTTTTAGGATTTATGAGATGAACTTGTAAATAACTAATCAAATATACATTTTTTATTTTCATAGCCAAATTAAATATTCAAGTTTAATTATTTGAGTTTTTTATTTAATTCTTGTATAGAATGAGATTTTCTCGATCGGTTAAGAACTCGATCAATAATTATTCAATACTATTAATCAACAAGGAGAACAAAAGGAAGCTAGGGAAGAAAGAGTATAGCCAAGTGAGTGCTAACTGTGAGAGCAGATTTGTCCCACTCCAGCTTAGATATTCGTGAACCTGCAAAACAAGTCAGAGCACGGTGTAGTACTGTGCTTAGACCCTCCGAATCTTAAGTCAGAACTTTATCTTCAGAATATAGTAGTAATTAGGGTAGAGTAACATTACCTAAGACCATGCATGGATGATCTATATATAGAGATCGTGCTACGTCTAAGCATAGTCCTTATCGAACCAGACTACTTTTCATTATGAATTGGAGAATCCATTAAGGAATGAATCTTCATATCCAAGGCCAATCAAATATTATGATTACTACATGCCCTTTGGTATAATCCCCTCGGATACACTCAAATCTCACCTTATTCCCCTCAGATTCTATCAATCCACCCCCCCCTCCCCCCCCCCCCCCCCCCGAGGTCTGATCAAATAGTCTCTCGTGATGATTTCTCAGCTTCCTTGAGGTCCGATCTTACCTTGGGATTGTCATGCCATCAAATATTCCAGAAGTCTCTGCAATGTTCCATACACCTCTAGAAACCTTTAGATAATTTTTTCTTTAATTGAAAGCTTAATCGTCCAGGCCTAGGCCCATTTTTTTCTTATCGGATCTCATCTATAATCGGATTACCCAAGCTCATATTTCTCCAGTTCAGGTGGCCAAAGCTGACTCCCATAAATACCCCACAATAGTGTGAATGCTCATGAAGAGCTCTATTCCTCAGTCTTGAAGGTTGATTTTACCGAGGCTCTTGCCTCCTTTATCCAATATTTCCACCAGGGGGACAACGATAATTTCAGGTTTGCTCTCATCCAAGATGAAGCAAGAGTATCTGAGCTCAAGAGAGCTCATGGTCTGGGTCTGCTTGTCCATACTTTTCAAATTGTCTATGGTCTCTCCTTCCTAATTCTAACTTTCATTTGTGTTGCTCTGAAGTTTTATGGCGACGCCATGGAGCAATGGTGCCCAGACAACTTTCTCTGTCTGGCCTGCTTTGACCGGCTCAATCGGTGGTTCGATTGCCGCATGAGCATACAAGAGTTCAGGCTCCTTTTCTAGGTTAAGCCATCACCAGTCAACCAATTCTACCTCTTCCAACGGATTATGTACATTAAGGATTTGTTGCTGATTGATCCTTCCTACTCTCCCAAGGACTGGAAGAAAACCCCCATCCTTGTCTTTGGGGATTGGGAAAAGCTTGGCCAGGAAGCTGGCTTTAAGGTTCCAACCATCGTCAACCGCCTCCCCAAGCTGCCAAAGGAGCTGACCACCAAGCTGCCAGAGGAGCTGACCAAAGCCGTTGACTTCCGCCGCGACCTCGTGGGTGATGCCCTTGCCATTCCTGCCAAGTACCGCAAGTGTCGGTGGCTATGGAGCAAGAAACACTTCAGCCCTTGAGGCTCGAAGGGCTTTGTGTCCCTCCAGCACGAGAATTTCCAAGAGCTGACCAAGGTTCCTCGAGCCTCTCAGGTCTACAAGAAAGGAGCCTCCACCCCCAAGCTCCTACACATCCAAGCTCTAACCGAGCAGGGGGAGGTTTCCAAGTCCAAGAAGCGAAGGCTGGTGAAGATCGCCGAGCTAACCAAGGGGCAAAGATGAGGCTCCAGCCCAGGCCGTGGAGCTCAGTGGAGACTATCATCTAGTTTCTTCTCCTGCTATTGCCACCACTGCTACCGCTACTACTGCTGATGCTGCCACCGACTCCGTTCTTCCTCTGTCTCCTCTTCATAAGATGATGAGGGCTACTATCTCCACTAACCCATTGTCCTCCTCTTTTGAGCTGGGGTCCTCTAAGCCTGGGGGCTTCTCACTTGGTAAGCTCATTCCCTTCTGTATTCTATCTTTGAGATCGTACTTGCATTTTGTCTTGTATAGCTTATTACCTTGGTATACCTTTATCTGCTTGTACCGTATTTTGCTGAACATATGTGAGTTGCTATATTGTTAATCGTATAGGTCCCCTTGGGGAACTAATCGAGGGCATTGTTCCCGATCTCCCCAGGGTTTACTTGAAGGGGAGGGAGGGGGGAGTCAGGCAGAGCTTTATTGTCCAGCCTCCTCGTGACTTGACCGAGGATGAGGTCGAGGGCTTGGGCGAGGGTTCTGTGCTGCTTCGTATGGGTAAGCATGCTCCTTCCCAGTTCTGCTCTGGGCTGACCCGTGCTGATATTGCCTGCTCTTCCCTGACCTCCATGATGCTGGAGCAGGATGTTGAGGACCTTGGGTCTCTGGAGACCAAGGACC
Source organism: Geum urbanum (assembly GCA_946800695.1). Taxonomy (NCBI): domain Eukaryota; kingdom Viridiplantae; phylum Streptophyta; class Magnoliopsida; order Rosales; family Rosaceae; genus Geum; species Geum urbanum. The sequence goes on along the minus strand of OX327002.1, from coordinate 47,999,173 downwards.
TGATGATAATGTCCTGGACCTCCCTTTACTGGGTAACATTTCCTTCACATATATGATATCTCTTTCGTACTGTCTCTTTTGCTTTCTCATGACTAACATATCATTCTGCTCTTATTTCAATTGTCCCTTACCCTTACTGCTACCCTTGGGCATCTCCATGCCACCGCTTGTGAGGCCGACAAGAGGGTCGTGGATGCAGAGAGGAAGGCCAAGGGGTCTACCTCTAAGATCAGGGAGCTCGAAGTTAAGGTTCACAAGCTGGGGGATGCCCAGGCCTACGCCTACCGCATCATCAACCAGAGGCAGAGGCCCCTTGAGGATGAGCACTCCCTACACGAAGAAGAGGTGAAGGCCCTGATGTTTGATCTTGAGAAAGCCCAGGGTAAGGCCAAGGATGCGGCTAAGGAAGCCAAGACCAAGCTTGAAGGTGCTCTGGATGCCAAGGACCAGGAATGTGAGGATCGCTTGGCTACCCTGGAGGAGGCTCATAGGCTCCAGCTCGAATCCCAATGAGTGAACTGGTAGCAGGAGTGCAAGAAGCTAATCCATGCCTACAATCCTTCTGCTGCTTCTGAAACCGAGTCTGAGTGAAGCCCCCTGCTTGTTAAAAGGGGTGTATTCTTGTAATGTTCTTAGGACCTTTTTTCAAACAATTTCTTCTTTCTTAACTTACGTAGTTTTTTGCTAATCTTGGCCTGGGCTTTAGCTCAGATAACTCTTGTGCCAAGAGTAAATATGAATGCCATGCTTATTTTATCATTCTTTGCTCTATCGTACCTAGCTCATCATGTTTAACTGTTTCGTGCTTTTATTTTATGCCCATCAACTTCTAGGTCTAGGGGGTCTGCCTCTGAGTGCCTGTGGCCTCAGTGCGACTCTTGGACCCCCAATCTTTCCAGGTTAGTACTCTCGGAAGAAGCTTAAGAAAATCCTTAGTAACCTTAAGGTCTCCTGGGAGGTGCTCGCGGTTTTGAGACTGTCTCCCCAGTAAGGGGTGTGCATGCTTATCCCCAAGTCTGTATAAAGATCACCGTACTCCAAACCTTTCCCGCGACCTAGTCCCTTCATCTTGGAGGATCCTACCTTCGTGGGATACCCGATGCTATCACAAAGACCATATCCGGGCTGCTCTCCAGCTGGAGTCCACCAAGGGGACTTGTTTGCAGTGTCGAGATGGGGTCTGCCAAACTCTCTACATATCGACTTTGACTTATTCCTAGGACGTCGTCAGATGTGAACGCTTGGGACTTAGAATGCCCAAATTGCCAGAATATGGCCAAGTCACCCTTGGGGTGATTGTGTTGGTCTGATCATGTACATTCTAACCTCGTAAAATCCAACTCTGAGGGCTTTACTGACCCAAGCTTACTGTAAACCCTTGTGGGGTTTTATTCTAAATGTTTTGGTCTATCCATGGGTGTCCCTCTCAATTCCCTAACTCTTCCCCTCCCCCCAGGGTGCCTTATCTTTGGGAGGACTGGCTAGCTTGCAGAGTGAAGGTCCTTCCAAAATGAACCAACATCATCTTCTCCACTCAAGCTCGTTGTCTTTCCTGGGCTTTAAGCTCCTCATAATCATATCCACAAGGTAATCTCATTATTTTGTAAAGACAGAATAAGAAACCAGACATAAAACACAATCAAAAGCATAGTTACTAAAAACAGAAGCTTTTATTGAATGATCGTATGCATCGTACAATGTCTATCGTGTTGAGCAAGGAAGTATTTGACATGCCTCTTTAAACCTGCCAACTTGTAAAACAATCATGCTAAAAACCAAGCTGGTTAGGAAGATTACGTGCCCCTTCTAAAAGTTTTTTAGCTTCTACCTTCAGGTCCTCAGCTCTGCTACGAGTGGTACTCCTTCAGGTAAAGAGCGTTCCATCGTTTATCCACTAGGGCTCCAGTTCTCGGGTTATTCAGCTCGTATGACCCAATGTAGCCCTCTCCAACGATCTTGTAGGGTCCTTCTTAGTTTGCCTCCAATTTTCGCTCTCCAGGGACCTTGGTATTTTTGAACATCTTGCGTAAAACCAAGGTGTCAAGGAGGAAAACTCTATATCGAACGTTTCTATCATAATAGGCTTTTACCTTCTGCTAGTAGGAAGCCACCCTGACTTGGGCATGTTCCCTCCGTTCCTCCAGTAAGTCCAAATCGTGCCTAAGGCTTTATGCATTGGTCTCTATCGTTCATTCCACCAGCTTGAGGTTGGGGATCTTGTGATTGATGGGTATGACAGCCTCTGTTCTGTATACCAAGGCAAAGAGAGTTTCTCCAATAGGTTTCCTCTTGGCCATTCTGTATGCCCAGAGCACATTTGGGAGTTGAGACACCCACTGCCCTTTTGTTAGCTGATCGAGCCTCCTCCTCAAACCTTGTAATATCATTTTATTCGAAGCTTCTGCTTGTCCATTGCCTTGGGGGTACCTTGGAGTAGAGAACCTGATCTTTATACCATGCTCGGCATAATAGTCCATGATCTCTTGGCAATTGAACTGAGAGTCGTTATCTGCAATGATCGTTTGTGGGATCCCGAACCTACATATGATAAATTTCCAAATAAAGGTTTTTACCTCTGTTCCCCTTATCTTCAATAGTGTTTCAGCTTCGATCCACTTTGAATGGTAGTCTGTGGCCACAAGGAGGTACATATTTTGTCTACCCCAGCTCTGGTTGGGAACTCGCCCATTATATCCAACCCCCATTTTGTGAAGGAGCACGGGACCATAACCGGGTGCAGCTCTTTAGGGTGTAAGAGTGGTTGAGGGGCATGCCTTTGACATGCCTCATAAGCACTGACGTATTCCATGTAATTGTTCTTCATTGTCGGCCAATAGTACCCATCGGTTAAGAATTGTACCACAAGGTTCCTGCCCCCAATGTGCATGCTACATATTCCGGAGTGGAGCTCTTGCATGATCGTTCTGACCTGGGTAGGATGCACCGCTAGCTGATATGGTCCACTGAAGGACCGCCTATACAGCTTCTCGTTTCTAATGTTGTACCTTGCTGCATGTCGTACCACCATTCTTACTTCTATTCATTCCTCTGGCAGGGTGCCCGTTTCTATATAGTTCATTATCTCGTCCCTCTAGAAGGGTCCTAGCTGAACTAGCATCACTGTCACATCTTCCTCCTCGTCCATGCTTGGATTGGGCAGATGCTCTATGGGGATCATCCTTCTAAGCTGATAGTCGATACTGGAGGCTAGATTTGCCAAGGTGTCTACATGTGTGCTTTTAGACCTTGGGAGCTGCATGACCGAAAACTCTTCAAACTGGGTAACTAACCCCTTTGTTAATCTGAGGTATACTTCCATGGAAGCGTGGTGAGCTACGTATTCCCCAAGCACCTGGTTTGTAATCAGCTGTGAGTCGTAGAACACCTTGAGCTTTTTCACGTTCAGCTCTCGTGCCAGCCTTAATCCTGCCAGGAGTGCCTCGTACTCAGCTTTGTTGTTCGTGGCTTTCCATCCCAGGTTAGGGATTGCACCATGATCGTCCCATCTAGTGTCCTCAGCACTAACCCACCTCCAGGTCCCTTGTCCTTTGACGATCCATCTGTGTACAACGTCCAATAGTCGGCCCCTAGCATGTCTCTTTCCCCCTCTCTTTCTCTTCTCTCATGGACCTTTGGCTCTGGCGTTGTGGACTCGACCAGGAAATATGCCAAGGCCTACCCTTTCATCTGCGTTCAAGGCCAGTACTCGATATCGTGTTGTGCCAACTCTATAGCTCACTTTGTTACCCTACTCGAGGAGTCCGGGGTGTGCAAGATCGTTCTCAGTGGATATTCGGTCATAACAATGATTTTAAAGGCTTAAAAGTATGGTCGGAGCTTCCGCGATAACATGACCAGAGCTAGTATTAACCTTTCCATCTTGGGGTAACGAGTCTCTGGGTCGAAGAGAGCCTTAGACACGTAGTATATAGGTAGTTGGCCCCCAGTGTCTTTTCGAACCAGAGCTCCGCTCACTGCTACGTTCGAGACTGCTAAATACAAATACAGGTCCTCTCCTAGCACAGGCTTGCTTAGGATAAGGGGAGAGACAAGGTGGTACTTAAGCGCTTGGAATGCCTTTTGACATTCTTCTATCCAGAGCTCCCCCTTGGTCTTCTTAAGTGCTTCTAAGAACGGCTTACACTTATTAGTTGACCTCGACAAGAACCTACTTAGTGCTGCCAGTTTCTCATTCAAGCTCTAGTTTTCCTTGATCGTGGGTGGGGATTTCATCTTGACGATCGCTGCCACCTGGTCTGGGTTTACCTCGATCCCACGTTATGTCACCAGATACCCCAAGAACTTCCTAGGTCCTACTCCAAACATACACTTCTTGGGGTTCAACTTCATACCGTGTTGATGTAGGAGGTAGAAGCATCCCTTCAGATCAGATGCATGGTCCTACATATTTTTGCTCCTGACTAGCCTGTCGTCCACGTACACTTCCATTGTATCCCCAATCAAGGGTTTGAATACCTTGTACACAACCTCTGGTATATTGCTCATGTGTTCTTCAACCCAAAGGCATCACCTCGTAGGTATAAACTCCCTTCTCGGTCACAAATGTTGTCTTTGTTGTATCGTCCTCCACCATCTTGATCTGATTGTAACCACTGTAAGTGACCATGAAGCTGAGGAGTTCATGACTTGCAGTAGAGTCTATAAGCTGATCGATCCTGGGCAGGGGGAAACCATCTTTGGGGCATGCCTTGTTGAGGTCTGTAAAGTCAACACGAACCCTGAGCTTTCCATTTTTCTTTTTGACAAGGACCACATTGGAGAGACATTCAGAATATGGGACTTCCTTGACGAACCCTGCTATAAGCAACTTTTCCACTTCCTGCTCAATTATCTTGTTACGTTCAACAGCAAAGGTTATTTTCTTCTATGCTACGGGCCTCGCTTTAGGGTCCATATGAAGTTGGTACCCGATCACATCTCAATCCCCAGCATATATTGTGTCGACCATGCAAACATGTCCTTATACTCTCTTAGCAAGTCCATTAGGTTCTTTCATTCAACTCCGCTTAGGCCTGACCCAATTCTTGCACACTGATCGGGTCAGTCTCGATCAAAAAGTTCGAGCACTACATATTTCTCTGCCTTCTCCTTGAAGGGCAGCTCCTGGGGGTCGAGCTCTATATCTAACTCGTCGATCGTGCTATCTCGACCCCCATCCTATGATTGCTATGCCGCCAGAGCTGGCCCCCAGCCTCTCCCACTACCTTACTTTTCATCTGTTGGTAGCCAGGATCGTGCACAACCTTGCCGCAGATCTATCCTCTTTAATAATGACAGGTCCCTCTGGGGTTGAGTACTTCAGAACTTGGTGATTAGTTGATACCACCGCCTTCATCAGGTAGAGCCATGGTCTTCCCAGGATTGTGTTGTTGGGGGACGGGGCATCGACTACAGTGAACCACGTGGTTAAGTTGGTAAGGGGTGTTCCAAGCTGGAGAGGAATGATCCCTAGGGTCTTTACCCTCGACCTTTCGAATCCCATGAAGGTTATCTGATGATCCTAGATTACGCCCATCAGACCCATTCTCTCCACAACATCCTTACTTATAACGTTTACAGCAGCTTCGTTGTCGACCAGTACTCTAGTCACAGTCATGTGGGCCATCTAATGTTGATGACCATGCCGTCATCATGATCTTCCTCATCCTTGGGGAGGTCTGCATCTGAAAATTCGAGCACATTCGTTCTCGCTATGACCTTGGGCCCACTCTCATCCTTGAGCCTTTTCGGCTCGTGCTCCTTCTCCTTGAGGGTTACCCCCAGCTCTTCTGCTTCTACCATGATACAATTCAAACTGGGGAAGGTGGTATCCCCAGGGTATTCGAGGGCCTGTAGGATATAGTTTACTACATGGTACTTCTCCTCTTGGCCCTTAGGTGGTGGTGGTAAGGTCTCATTATTTCTTTGACGCTTACTATTTCCTTACGGCTTCAATGAATCTTCGAGCTTTTTCTTGTAATCCTCTGTTAGGTATTCCTAGCAGTACCCCTGGTCTACCAATTCTCCAGAGTGTTGTTTGAGGACACCACAATCGACCGTCTTGTACCCATTAGCCTTATGGTAATCACAAAAGTCCCTGGAGTCGCTCCTGCTAGTCATGGGTGGTGGCCTCTTAAGCCATGACTCATTCTTGATGTGGTGGAGTATGGTCGAGATTGGAATCATTGTGGGAGGGACGAACAATTTTCCACTCTAACTAGCAGGCTAGTGTTCTGAGGCTTTCCTCTTGTTATCGTAGTTGCTCATCCCGTGGTTCATGTTGCTACTAGTCGTATTCCTCCTTGAGTTAGTTCCACCTGCGGGCGCCTTCTCTGTTGGGGAATCCCTGCTATTGTAGGTTCTCATATCTTCTACCCGGGTGTAATCCAAGACCTCATGGTAGACCATGGATAAGTCCTTAGTCTTCTTCCTGATCAGCTTGCTGGCCAACTCTGAGTCCATGTCCAGCCCGTTGATGAACACCATGGCCGCCACAGTATCGTCCTTGCAATCAATCATCGTGTATTCCTTCCTGAATCTCGTGACTCAATTCCTCAGGTCCTCTTCCCGTTTCATCTTAAGGGACGTGAGGTAGGTCACATCCTTTGTTCCCTCAGCATTGCTCTCATATCTCTTGAAAAAAGTCGCTTTTAGACTTCTCCAATCCTCAATCGAGCCTGGGGGGAGTGTCTCGTACCACTGCAGGGTGTGGTCCTTCAGGCTTGCCTGGAACATCTTACACATCCAAGCATCGTTTGATTGGCTAGTGGCTATGGCTGACTGGTAGTTTCTCACGTGTTGGTATGAGTCTGAATCTCTCGAGTACCTGTCAAACCTGGGATTGCTCCACTTCTTAAGGGGCTCGGTATCCTGAACAAACTGAGCTAGGGGTTTTGGGACATCCTCCGAGCCCTCTGCTCGACTTCTGACTCCTTCTTGGACATCCCTTCCTTTCTCAGCCTCTCGGTTTCTTGGTTGGTCCAGACATTATGGGCACACTATGTCTCCATGAACTCCTTCATCATTTTCCTAAGGGCTGCGACCCTCGGAGTCTCCGCATTGGCTGCCCCCTCTTCTTGGTTATTCTGCTCGGTCGCCAGAGCTCCCTGTATTTCTGTCGTGGGTGGATCGGGCATAACCAACCCTTGGTTCTTCAATAGTTCTACCATATTTGGCAGAGTGTCCTAGACGACAGCTACGGTGCTCGGCAACTCGTCTGTGATCCTAGCGGCCCCCATGGTAGATTGTCGTAGCGCAGCCATATCGATCCTCAAATTTGTATATCGTTCCTCAGCCTGATGGAGGTCCTGATCGACCTTGGCCCTCCATCCCTTGGCTCCCTCATTCTTTTGGTCGGATCGTTCTTCTTCGCTCACGTGTCCCTCTTCCGCGAGGTTTCTCGGCTAAACCTGACGTGTAAGGACGCTCCCATGCCTCGATGCCCCCGTGTTGGGGGTAGTCTGAATATTTTCCGCTGGGGGGTTGTCCCCTTGTCACGCTAGTTACTCGTGCCGGTGTTGTCTTCCATGTTCTTCCGTTCACGAGAGTTAGCCTAGGGTTCCGCTCTCAATGAAAGCATCAATTTGTGAGAGCAGATTTGTCCTACTCCAGCTTAGATCTTCGTGAACCTGCAAAACAAGTCGGAGCACGGTGTGGTACCATGCTTAGACCCTCTAAAGCGTAAGTCAGAACTTTATCTTCAGAATAAAGTAGTGATTAGGGCAGAGTAATGTTACCTGAGACCATGCATAGATGGTCTATATATAGAGATTGTGCTAGGTCTAAGCATAGTCTTTGTCGAACCAGACTACTTTTCATTAGGAATGGGAGAATCCATTAAGGAATGAATCTCCATATCTAGGGCCATTCAAATATTATGATTACCACATGCTCTTTGGCATAATCCCCTCGGATACACTCAAATATTACCTTATTCCCCTCAGATTCTGTCAATCCCCCTGAGGTCCGATCAAATAGCCCATTGTGGTATGATTGCCTAGCTTCCTTGAGGTCCGATTTTACCTTGGAATTGTCATGTCATCGAACATTCTAGAAGCCTCTACAACGTTCCAAACACCTCAAAACCTCTAGATAATTCTTTCTTTAATCGAAACCTTAATCGTTCAGGCCCAAGCCCATTTCTGGCCTTATCGAACCTCATCCATAATCAGATTACCCAAGTTCATCTTTCCCCAGCTCAGGTGACCAAAACGGACTCCCACACTAATAAGATGAAAAGAAGAGGTCTAAAAGAAATAAAGGGTAATATTGGAATATTAGAGTACAAATGTTTAAAGGGAGGTGTAAATAACCCAAAATAGAGGTGTGAATAGACACACAATTTGAAAAAAGTTATGTTAGCAGAATTTTCAACTTGCATGTATTCTATTTAAGAAGGAATTGATAGTTCTTAACATTACCATAAACTACAAACATACGGTACGGTTTCCTTCAAATATTAGTACCCAAAAAAATAAACATCTGTAGCTAAGAATAATCAAACTCATTGATCGATATGCTATAGACTCCTAATAAGAAATCAATCAATTAAGGCAATTAGAATAGGAAAAAACAGAGCAAAGAACCAGATAAACTTGGAAGAAAGAAGACTTTTGATCTTTCTCTTTGAACTACGTGATATACATGTATCAAAAGTTTAAAACTTATTAATAACTGCTTATTCACAAGGATAAATTTTTGTGTACCAGAGGGGCCAATATGTGCATTTTTATTGAATTTATTACTAATAAATGTAGAATTAATCATACTAAGAAGCAAAAGTGGAAATTTCCATAAGGGCCATGGTCCCCTCTAGCCCCAAGGAGAATCAACCCCTGCCTAATCTAGATATGTCTCTATATTTGGCAGTGGCGGTAAGATTGTTACATGGCAAGGATTTACAACGTGATTCATTTATCTCTACTTTGAAATATATGTAGCAATTTGTTTTGGTTGACAATTATAGCTATTGATGATTATACTTTCATGCTCTTTGGTTTTTGTTTTTCGTTCTATATATTGAAGATTTTATTCTTTAACAATTTTCTTACTCTTTGTTTGTTTTATGCGAGGTACATGCATGATTCTTGATATACAACTTCTTATTTGATTCATTCAAGTCGACACTTTTTGTGCGTGTAGCTCGCTGCTTTTGGACCATATATAATGGATTGTGAATAAGTAGTCTCGTGGGCTACTATTTGTTACATGGTTTCTTCATGCGGAAGAAACTAGTTGTATTGTCCACTATTGTATTTTGATGGATTTTCCATGAATGATCATGCAACATCTTCTTCATTAGGTTGTTTTTAGTCTCTGCCGCATTTATGATTCAACCTACATGCATATTGTGTGTAGATTGGCTAGTAGCAGATCAGTGGTTTTATGTGCAGCTCCATCTTACCAGCTGGCTGTGTTATAATTCTACTGGTGTGATATCTCTCCATTATTTCTACGACTATACGGGTGGTACTCTTTTCTCGGTAGAGAGTTTCCCACAAGGTTTTGTCTGGCAAGGTTTTAATGAGGTCCGACGTCTCATGTTTACTACTGTGTTTTGGTTGCATATTCGACTGTATTGGTCGAGGCTCTATGTTAGTTATAGTTGTTTTATGGAGCCACAGTTCCTCCTTGTGCTAGCTTTAGGTAGCGGACCTCGTTAGTAGGTTTCAACTTTTGTCCTGGCTATCACCCTAGGTGGGAGATGAGAGTCTATTATACTCCGTACTTAGTACTTTTGTTGAATCTGTACTTTGTACTCTTTGTTATCCTACTTACGTTGATGCAATTCACTTTCTCAAAAAAGAAGAAACCAAAAGTGGTAGCAGAGAGAGAAAAGACAAGAAAAAGACAAAAATAAAATAGACTATTTCTAAAATATCTAAAATCCCCTTACAAAATAACATGTGAATGATACATGAGTTGTTTTTAACGACGTCGTTTATTTTGTAATGGTCGTCTGAGGCAGAGTGATCAAAGTGATTAACGGTATTATTCTTTAGTGACCTTAGTGATATTTGACATCAATGAGTGATCAAAGTTTAGAACGTGTTATATATGAGTGATCATCCGAACAATTTTTCCTTTTTTGTATTAAAAACATATATTCTCATGTTTTTTTTGTAGTTTATTGTCTATTTTTATAAGTTAACTTTAAGTTAGCTGTTCATGCTATCTGAACTCTGGAAGTGGTTAGGAATTAAGCTGTGTAAATCAAATCTCTAATGCAGATTGGCACCAGTCACTTTTCACCTATCATGCTGAAAAGGACATGGTTCTAATTTTGTATCAAAAAATATTGGGTGTTTCAATTCACACCTTTTGTTTTGTTTTTCGTACCTCTTTAAATTTTTGTAACTTCTATAATCCTAATTTGTTATTAGAAACCAAAAACAAAAAAACTATTCTTTAATCTCGATCATTAAGTCAGCTACATATAGGACATGTTTGAGACTACTTCATATAGCTTTGGAAGCGCTTTTAATTTTTTTTTAAAGTGCTTTTAAAATCATGAAACACATATCATGTGGTTCTCAAATACTTCAAAATGCTTCTAAAACTCAACTAAATAACTTTTTTATTTTTTTGAATTTTTTCTATTTATAATTAATTTTTATTTGAAACTCAAAAATACTTCTAGGCAATCTAAAATATGCTCATACAATGTATGAATCATGGAATTCCTTCAACTCTTCTTGCATCCTCATGATTAGATTACCAAGATTACCAATATCCATGAGCCTTGAATTCTTTGAACTATTATTACTTTTTTGTCCCACCAAAATGACAATATTCATGACCGTGAATAATGAATTCATTCTAATCCCTCATTCCCTCTTTTCCTCCTCTTATCCATTTGATAAGAAGGGCACTAATACATAAGAAACCAATCAAAGGATTTGCTAGCGTTATAACCACGCAATTGAGCTCTTGCTAATAACGATTTTGAATAATTTGGAGGTTTGTGCTATTTGTCTGCACTAATTTGGAACTGATAATGTACCACCCCCGACTACAGGTCATGTACTTTCCACCTTCCGGCTCTCATTCTCAACAGTGGGTTATTGATCGGAGAAAAAAATTAACATAGAAAGGAGGCAAAATTATGGGTAAGTCAAAAGTCAAACATGACGAGGTCAGGTCAGGTCATACCAAGCTGATGCCACAATTTTGAAACCCTTAGAGCATCTGCACCGGTCGACATTTTTGGCCGAAATAAGAAGTTCTCTCGCCGGGTCCCACCGAAAATCAGAATTCCTCTTCGAAAAATCAATGCAGTGGTGCAAAAGAGGGCCGACGACCCATCGTTGGCAGAGAGAAATTCCTCTTAGTAGATCAGAAATCAATCGCAGAGGAGGACGCTTCTCTTGATGGAGCCCACTCACGTGGGTGACACCAAGTTGTGTCTATTTTTTTTCCAACCTGGCGTGTGTAATACACGCGCCGTAAAAAGATATATTTTATTTAGCTGGTGTATTACGCACCAATGACAGCCCGCCATGTGGCGAGGTTGTCTGCCACCTTCTTCCAACGGCTCTCTCGATTTGGTCCTTCTATTTTGATTCAAATTTCGGCCCAGATTCAAACATAATGACTAGTTTTAGCTATTAACGGGTTGATCTCATATTTTGCTTAAATAACCCTACAAAATTGTAAAAAATTCCCAAAAAAATTCAAATAACCCCCTACAGTTTTTCTATAAATACTACCTTCATTTTCCTAAACACTTCACATCAATTTGTGCACAAATATTTATCATCTTCATCCACCTCTTCTCTCAGTCCTTTTAGTTTTTGCAAAAAATGTCTACGAATTGGATTCTTTCCAAAGATATACAATTGTGCTTATCTTATTGTCATCAAAGCGTGTGCCCTATCTCCGGCAACAAATAAAAGGTCGAAAAATTGTGGGAATAAATTTATGGCGATTACCAGCAAAATTTGGAGATGGCTCATGGTGAATCAAGGGCGGAGGCTAGGACCCAAAATGCTCTTTGGAAAACTTGACACTTTGGAAAACTTCGCTTGCATACGCAAAAAGGAATCCAAGATATGACAGAAATTTGCAAGATGAGGTAAGGATTTAATTATGTTGGTCCTCTCCATTTTATTTGATTTTATGAAATAAAATTGTCAAGTCCATTTTATTTGATATTATTATGACATATCAATTCGTTATTTTTTTTGTAGTTAAGGGAAGCTCAAACACTTTATGTGGCAAAAAAGAAGAAAGAGTTTACGAACTTTGAGTGTTGGAAAGCGGTGAAGAAACATCCTTCTTTTACACCCGTCGAAACTACTACTCCACATTCTTACCATGTCAACTTTTTACCATGAGTGTTTGAAGAAATATGTTTACGTGCAGAATATCAAGTGACTTGTAGATAGTGTGAGTATACAAAGAGCCATAGATAATACTTTTATAGCAAATTTCAAAGAATTTGATGTTTGAAGATGAATACACATGTCACATCCTCATTGGTCGGGAATCTTATTGGAAATTTGGATCAATAATTTAGACGATAATGACATGTGTCACGTTATGACTAGTCAAAAATCTTATCATAAATTTGGATCAATAATTTGGACGATAACGACACGTGGAAGTGACACGTGTCATGTTATGATTGGTCAAAAAATTTATCGAAAATTTGGCTCAAAAATTTAGAAGATAACAACACATGGAAGTGACACGTGTCATGTTATGACTGGTCGGAAATCTTATCGAAAATTTGGATCAATAATTTAGATGATAATGACACATGTCATTTAATTATTGGATAAAAATATTATCAAAAAATAAAAAATATTTTTTTTTTAATTAATGAATAGTAATAGGAAGTCTTATTTTTTGCACCGTTGTAGGAAAAACATAAATATAACCTCTTATTCGATGAATAGTGATTGCAATTCCTCAAATAAGAATTTCTAGACCAATAGGAATTCCTAAATGGGTGCGGGTACTCTTACCCACTCATTACCCTCTACGGGCTGGGACAAGATGAGGTTAAATTAAACTATATATATAAAATGTTTGAGGTATTGTAAATAATTATTTATGATATTAATCTTGAAAATATGTTTGTGTGGAGAGAAGAGTGATGAGAATAAAAAGAAACATGATAATAACCATATAATACAAGAGTTTTTTTAATAAAAGAGGCTAAAATGCGCCAGATAAGCTTGGCCTCCATAACTAAAAAAAACCGGGCCGAAGAGCCTGATCGGGTTTCACTTATTTGGCATAATTCTTACCCTAATTTTAATGATGTTATGTCGACCCGCCCTAATGCGAGACCGGACCGAACTTCGGCCTTATGGGCCGAACAAACTTAAAAGAGTCTTGGGACTTTGAGGCCAAATAGTAACACCTGTCATGGAACCTACCATTTTATGCTTGTTGGCATTTCAGCCAGACATGCTGAAACAAGAGAAATGTAAGCCATGTATGCTGGTGATGTACTTGATGTCCGTGGGGTTTGCATGTGTCAAGAAAAATCTCTTCAATTTCCTGAGAAATTGACTTCATCAACTCGTTATTGTCTAACGATGAGCAATATCATAGAAAAGATGATCATTTTTTGGGGATCAGAAACGGTTGCCTTTCTGAAATCATGATTTGTTTGTCCGTTTTTGTGGCCTCTTGTGGTAGTCGGGAAAAAAAAAGCAATTTGTTTCATTTCTCTTTCCTTTCCCTTGACTTGAGAACGGAAAGTAATACCTTACATATGGATCGGTTCTAATTAAAACTGAAAGCCCCGAGAGTATGTCTAACTACCAAAAGCCTCTGAATAGTCAGCATCATTCGGAAAAGAGATTGATTTGTTGGTCTTCCACTTCGTTTTCACTGAAAGCCCTCGTGTTTCTTCTTAATCTCAAGCAACTTTTGGATGGTTTCAGCAGCAATTTCTATAGTCCATGCATGATCGTTGAAATCCTTGCGTGAAACAAATTGTTATAATTGTACTTCACAGTTGACATAATAAGAAGTCTATGGCTGAGATTCGAGCTTTAGGTAAAAGAGGCGTAACTCAATAATTCGACATCATAGGACAATAGAGCTTCAAGTAATTCCTTCTAGGATCTATTCCAGCTTAATTAACAAAGGTCGATTTCATTAGATTTATGAGAAACAATACATAGTTTGTGATTTCCATTAACAATTGGACATCCAACACGAGAAATTTAACGAACGAGCATCATGAATGAAGCAAGAAACGGAAAAGTACCACAGTGCTAGCACTTCCTGTAGGCTTAAGGAAGAAACGAGAGAGGGATTCTCCTCACAAGTGTTCCACGTACATCTCTATGTTAGTTCAAGTCCCACAGATCGATACTCCATCCTAAAGTTAATCAGAGAGCTACTAGAACACACTAAATAGGTGATTGCCTACTATCTGGGCTGGGCTTACCTTTTGGGCTTTCGATTGTGGGGGCCCAGTTAGCTGAGAGTATTTAACGCGTGTATATGTTTGCGTATTCTACGAGTATCTTCTGCAAAACAAATTATACCGTAGACTGAAAGCGAAACGGGACGAATAGCTCAAAAGCTTTCCCCAGCTTCCCAACTGTACTATCATCGTCATTACTATTCCCTTCAAGAAAAAAGAGAGAAGGAAATGAATTGATGACCATTGAAACACAGAATGCGAGGAGCAACGTGGCTGCTGACGGCGGTGGTTTTCCTCCTCCGGCGCCGGCGGCGACTGGAGCGGTGACTACTCAGAACATCTAATGTAGACTAAATCCCTATAAAAGTGGACCATCTCCCTATGATAGTACCCTAGCTCTGCTAATGCATAAGCAATCTACCTCTGTATCAAATTGCTCTACTATATCTATCAATACATTAATATACCATAGACATAGACAAACCCTCGAGCATCATTTCAATTTTAGAACATATCTTCTATACTATTACATGGTTCTATCATCAAACAGCAGTTGACATCCCACAGTACCTCATCTCTTAACAGGTACCATACCATTCTCTATCTTGGTGCAAGCATTGGCTGGGACCAAAAGTCAGCATAACTAGGGCTCCGCATGCATGTTTTTCTTTCTCACTTTAGCATATAGAACTTGAATCTGCAATGGCATTTGCAATCAGCTCTGTCGAAAAACAAAGGGCATATCTTCATATGATGCATGTATATGTCTATGCGGCTATGCCTGAGGAGTTTCCAGTCATAGATCTTTATAATTATAAAATGTTCTTTCTTTGATGTTTTGTTCACCAATAAAGTGGCCTGTGATGAGAATTTTGTACTTTTGTTTCTTTTTGAAAATGTAGGCAGAGCATAATGGGTCTGATGTACAAGAGGAATTGAATGTAGAACATAATCATGAGAAGATATTCTACCAAATATGACAAGATTGCCAAGGTCCAAGTACATAACTTACTATGAAGATTCTGAAAGTATACCAGGAAAGAGGACAGCAGTCTGGGAAATAGATAAAGGTGTGGATCCCAACCAGTTGTCACACTCACAAAATGAAGCATATTCAATTTAGTTTCAATAATATTTCAGCTGAATTTGCATGAACTACTTAGCATTTAATGTAGCCGAGCACCTAGGGATTTTCTATACAATATTTAATTTGCCATTTGCGACAAACATTTGATGCACATTGTTTCTACCAGTTTCCGTAAGGATTCCAGCAGAGGTACGAATGGAGTAAATTTCTGGCGATCCGAGCTGTCGCGCGTGTATCGTCATTTACATGCTGTTAAGAGTAATACACCAAACGGTCGTTAGAAGCCTTGATGGGTTGTTCCTGCCTTCGACTCTCCGACGCTCAAGTTAGTGTATGAGGCGTAACAAGCAGTATTGGTAGAGTAACGGGCGTATGATGGCGTAATAGGGCGTACCTCCTAACTGTCGTTAAATGTGTTGTATATATTGGTGGTTGAGTATGGGGTTTTTTGTTGCTTTTCGATGTGGGATCCTGCTTTGTTCATGTTCTATTCTTGTGCCTTCCGTTTGCTTGTTCCGAGCGCGTGGGCTTTCGGACGGTGTTGCTTTCTTGTTTAAAGTTAGAGCCTGTACTGTTGTCTTGCATTTGGTCTGAGCTATGTTGACCCGTTTGGAGTGTGCGATAATTATTCTTACGGGATCACGTACTAACACACATGCTACTTAAACTAAACATCACTGTCAGCTTGATTTTTGAAAGATTAGACAAGGTAGGGAATTTCCAAGATGCAAAAAAGAAAAGTTTTTTAAAAAATAACTGTTTTTCAAGTCTCAGTTGCATTGTCTGGTAGACGGCTTATATATTCTAGACTTACTGACTTATGTGTATACGTAAGAAAACTTTTCAGTCTCTTGGTTTCTTTTATTGGCATAAATTGTTTCAGAAACATTTCAATCTCTTGGTAAAATATATTCTCCTTAAGCAAATGTACATGGTACTGACACTATCTTCATGTAGCGAATCATAGGAACATTGTTATGTCCCCCGTTCTGATGAGAGAGTTGTGGCTTCAAATGTGACATGATATCCATCCAGATGCAAAGTCAAAATTTGTTACTAAAGGTGGTTACTTTTATTTTTTTCTTCGCATCCTTCTTCTATTGATTTGCTGATATATAAGCTGCAACAGCCAAACGGGGACCTTTGAGGAATGAGGACTGCTATTGGGATTATGGTAAAGCTCGATGTGCATGGGCCGAATACTGTGAATATAGGTATGTTATTTATTCACAATTTAAAGTTAACTTGCTGGCCCAAATATTTTGAATCATGACTTACGCTTGGTGATGTAGATACCTTTTTGGAGATGTTCATCTAGGACAGAGCTGTAGGTTGAAGGATTCTAGAGCAGATCTTCTTTCACAATACTTGTAGACTGAAAGGTATCATTTCTTCTCCATCGTCTAACTCCTAATAATTCTGGCAGTTGTGCTTGAATCAGAATGCATATAATTGCAACGACTTGGATTTTATCAGTATTAGTCATCTACACGAATAGTTTTCACAGAAGCAATATGATGTTGTGGAAACATTTAATGGGATAGTAGGGTATTTAATCCGTCAGTCTATTCAACATTGTAATATCATTGTTATTGTACTATTGATGAATTTTGTTAAGCAAGATTTCTCTGCTCTAGTGATATGCTTTTGAATATATTTCAGTTTTTCACCTCACTCCCCAGGTGTTAGCAGCAAACTAATCAGGTCCATTGCCGATATTCGCAGTACTCAGAGGCCCATACCGTTCCCATGCAAGAGCTTTCACCTGTACCATGTCACACTTCAGCACCTAGTACACTTCCTCTTTATATCAAGCACAATCGGCAAATCATCTTGGATCTTGCTTGATGGTTTCATTATGCATAGATATCTAACTTGGGGCATTTCAGTTTCCTCCTCGACCTTTTTGCAACTGGGAGACATTGCCACTAGATCTGCTTTGTTAGCCAACTGAGCACTACCATAGCCTCTCCAGGTACTCTATTTCTAATGGGACAAGCATCATGGTGCTGAACCATTGCGGTACCACTCTATTTCTAGTGACTGCTAAAGTGGTCTGCCATCATTCACTTGAAATGTGCAACTATTTAGATTGTCTCAGCATCGAGCAGTGACTCCATCCTAGGCAAGTTTCACCCTTGGAGTGACAATGGACTCCTATACTATACACGGATAAACATGCATCAAATTTGATCAGTAATAGCTTACGATGCTTTTCTTGTAGATTATATATATTAGTCTCGGGCCAAATTGCCAAACAATGAAGTTGCTTCCCTTTCTTAGTTTATATTACAATGAAATTACATCAAAATTAGCCCCAAATTACTCTAAACGCTTCTCAGTAAGTAATGCTGAAGATAGACGTATCATGCTCCTATGCTCAAAAGCTATTGGATTTTGCCTAGTAGATCCACTATTAAACCCAAGGCAGGGTTAGAAAAGGACTTTGCAAGGTATGAAACAGAAATGGCAATCCTAATTCCAAATATGTATCGTCACATAACAGTCATGAGAGTTTCATTCTAACTTTTGTATCATAACAAGTAAAGAAGGTGTGTGGTTCTTGGATAAAAAGAGGAAAATCGAGGAAGAACGAGAATCTATCTTCCAGAAATTGTCAGCTAACTGTGCTTTTTTATCTTGAAAGAGTATTTCAGCTCCACATAACATCTCCTGTCATCATCTTCGAACTGATACAAAAACAAACAAGGAAGTTTGAAATGAGTTTGTAAGTACAGAAAATCACAAGTTTTTCCCAGTAAGGAATGACTGTTTCTACCGGATTACGTGAGACGCAATCTAGCAGAAGCAAGTACGAGTAACCTCCTCGCAACCGAATGTTCGGGCTGTTCGGATGATCGGATGCCTTCTCTCTCTTCGGGTGTTCGGGTATTCAGCTGTTCGGCTCCCACTGTTAAAAGAATACAACAACAAACGGGCGGTCAGATGGTCGAGACAGGGGTGGCCTGCCTTCAACGCTCTGATGCCTAAGTTAGAAGATGTATTGGATATAACAGTCAAGCGAACGTGTAAGAAAGTAGGTTGGGTCGAATGGAATGCGTGTGGATTAGTTGGAATTGAATTGAATTCAATGCTCTTACCTGTAGTAAATGTCTTACCTATATAGGTGGTTGGGATTGTTGTTTGCTTGTGTTCTTCGATGTGGGATAGAGCTGTTTTGCTGTCATATGTTCCGAGCATTCGGATGTGCGCTTTTCGGGCGCGTGCCCGATCGAATGGGCTTGGTCTTGCGGGTGAAGTTGTTGCTTGCTGGGTGGTCTTTCGAGTGGTCGGGTAGGTGTCAATCACCTGCTTAATTAGGTAAGTATGTTTAATTAACGAACTAATGATGCTATACTAACAAGTTCCCCAAGTCCGCAAGTCAAAGAGACATTTCTTGATTAGGGAGTTGAAAAAGGGTTTGTGTGATTAAACAAATACTTATCCGATTGAGTAGTGATGTGTGGTCCTGTAACCCCCGAGTCTCCCAACTCTCCAGTCAAGAAAGGGCTCACCTGACAGAGTGGATACCTGTGCGTCCGATCGTGTACCTGTTCGGGTGCTTCTGTATCCGGGCGTACGACTCCCAAACGAATGTTGCTGTTTGGAGCCGCGTACCCACCTGTGGAGCTATGCGGATGGGTATGTATGTTGTGTATGTGGATGTATGTCAGTATGTAGGAGTGAATGTATGTATCTACACAGATATACAAGTAGGGATGAGTGAATGAGTATGTGGATGTATGCGAATGTGTGTATGATCGTGCGATATGATTGAGTGATGATTGAGTGGATGTGTTGATGTATGCGTGTATGCGGATGCATGGATGGTTCCGAGCCACTTACCCGGCCCCGCGATGAATGTTGCTGTCCGGAGTCCGCCAAGGATAGGCCTATGGAACGGCCTTTCTTGAAATGTATGGATGGTTCCGAGCTGACCCCGACTCCCCAACGAATCTTACTGTTTGGAGCCGTTAAGTCTCGGAACGGTCTTGCTTAGGTGCCCGAGAGGAGATCCTCACTCTCGACGCCGACCTATCGTAGCGTCAACGGTGGGGTCCCGACCGTTACGTACATGTGTTGTAGCGCGCACGGAGGGACGGGCAGCATGTCCATGCCGCTCTTCGGTTTAGCGCGCGCACGAAAGGAACTTGCCGCTATCGTGCCGCCTAATTCGGCGAATGGTAGCGTTACGCCCTCGGAAGAAATGGGGTCACTCCCGAGTCGCCCATCATTCGGCGCGCGCTCTGAAAGGTGCGTGCCGCTTTCGAGCCGCCCGAATGGTCCTGCTGTTTGCGCGCCCCAGAAGGTAACGAGTGACGTTAGCCGCTTCCGTGCCGCGTAGCCCAAACGGATGAGCTCGGTCTTGCGGGTGAAGTTGTTGCTTGCTGAATGATCTTTCGAGTGATCGGGTAGGTGTCGATCACCTGCTTAATTGGATAAATATGTTTAATTAGCGAACTAATGATGTTATACTAACAGACTGCATAGTGGAAAATAGTGTTGGAGATACAGCTTTGCAGACGTCGAGACAAAACTACTGATATACTCTTCAAATCCTAGCACAAATGTTGCTGAATACAAAGTTTTCTTCAAAATCAGTAACTTAATGAAAAAATTTCGGAAGTCAAAATATTTAACAAACTGCAACGTACCTTAAGCTTTGCTGAGTAAAGCCCCCTTGCAAGCACTCCAGAAGGAGTGGTCTCCTCTTCCAGGGTGTGCACATAGGGTTCTCTATTCGGAGCAAATGTACCCAACATTCCTTTGCTTTGATCAACTGGCACCCGAACCATAAAAGTTAACAATACGATAGAGAAAAAAGAAGAAGAAAGATTGTAATCACAAGCATTTATGAAGTTCAACCGGGTATGACTAAAGGATGAATAATTATTGTCCCCTATTATTTACAACTCCACTGAAGAAACAAGTAACAATAATCTTGTATTTCGGCATGAAGGAGACTACTAGATATTACTAGTCTCACCTCCAGCTACATAACCAAGTTGTTAACAGATGTAATACCTTATGTTCATCTTAATCAATTATGAATTAGAGATGTATTTGTACCTTGGAATCCTTCTTTCCACACTGTGTTGGAGTAGGTAAGGCCAGAAACAATGTTGTGCAGAACACTGAAAGTTAACTTAAGTCGATATTCAGATCCCTCTTTGAGTGTAAACAGGACACATCCGTTCTGACTCTTATCAACAGGCAACGGAGTATTAATTTCCCCAAAGTCATCAGAGATGATAGCAATGGATTGAAATTTGACTTCAGGTTCCATTTGGCCTAATTAAGGTAAGAGTCTTATCAAACTGGAACAGACACTTTCTCAAAATGCAACATTGCAATATGTGAATAGTGGAATAAAAAAGTAGGATTTGAAACGAAGATTCAGAAGACTAACCATCCAAATCACTCTCCAAGCAACCAAGCAGATTTTGTTTCCACCTCCTTAAACTATCATCTTCCTGTCAAATACAGGTTTTTACTTTAGCATTTTTACTTCAATATTAAATTGGTGCACAACAAGCACTTGGATTGTCAATGCCACACAAATATATCAATCTAAATAATTGCATTTGATCAAGATAGGAATTAAATAAATCCAAATTGTTGCAGTTGTATACTAGCATCACAAGTTCACAACACATAATAATCCAAATTTCTAGATACAGTTGAGACTTCAATTAAATTTTTGGGTTCAAAGAGGAAGCCCTCTTCTATTCTGTTTCTGAGTTTTCTAACACAAGAAAGCCATAAATCACAGGTTTAAGCAAAACCCTGAACGTAATCCATGAAACAAAACTTCCATCCAAACAAAACTACAATACACATAATTACACAAATTCAACACTGCTACAAAGAGAGAATTCCAAGAGTGAAACATAAATAAGAAAAGAGAGAACCTCGTCTTTCTCAATTTGTTCCTTGAGGGAAACCAGAGGCCCAGGAACAAAGCCAACTCCATTACTCTTGTGATCTTCATCATCATCATCATCATCATCATCATCATCATCATCATCATCATCATCTTCATGATCTCCAACATCACAGACCTCACTTAGTTTTTGACTCAGTTCCTTCACCTTTTCTGATGATGGGCCAGCTTCATCTTCTCTCTTCCTCCCACTCTCCATCTCCGCTCAAACAGACAAGTCTCAGATTCTCAGAGAGAGTACGTTAAGGGTGAAACTTGAGAGACAACACCCCTTTTAGAGAAAGTATTCGGTGCACAGTAGTGCACTCCGCACTATCTACGTGAATATAGGATTTTAATTTTTATAGAAAATAATATTGCGAACTGCGAATAATATTCTTATACGCTCAGTGTTATTTTTTTAAATATATGATTTATGGTTATTCTTAAGTCTCGATTAATGAAATGATTGAATATAATATAAAAAAAGACATAAAATTTATATCATATATAAAGATAAACACCTGAAATATTATCAGATGATTCAATTATAATGTATTAAAGAGTACATCAATGATTACTCCATTTATTTTACAACTAAGAACTAAGACGACATAGTCGCAGAAATATAACACGCCTATGACGATTCATCGATTCACTTTAAACAACTTTTCCACTATGCTGCCAAACGGAACTTCCGTCGACACTACATTTCCTTCTACCACTAAGAGGGAGCGCCCATGCAACGAACCACTAAACATCCTGACCGAGAACAGACAAGGCACCAAAAGTACGTAACTAGGGACATATCTCACCTTTGCCCACCTCAAATGGGTATAGACTTATTCTAACAAAAAAACTAAAACAATGAAAATTAACTTAAAACTTTAAAATATTAACATAATTAAAACATAGATCTAGGGTTATACACCAGATCCAGTACCAAAGCCCAAGCAACGAAGAAGAAGCCCAACCCAAATCCATTCCAGCCTTTGTAACAAGCCAACCACTCGCATCCCGTACAAACTTATCGGCGCTGCTATAGTTAGCCATGCACCACTGGCCAGTTAGCACAAGGCTCAATTGTGCCTCCAGCAGAACCACCTTCATCCGTCGGTCAACCAAACCAATCAGTACACTACGAAGCCAAAGAAGATTTAATCAAACCCATGGTTCGACCAAAACACAGCCGTGAGGAAACACACTTCAACGTTTGACCAGTGGATGAGATCCGCACCAACTGGGAGTCACCTGACTTCGTGGATTCGTCACCGAACAACCATCTTCCTTCCTACTTTCGCCACAAACACTTTGTGAACCCAGGCTCGACATCGCCCCGCTACACGTCTCACTCCTACGTCCACAGTCACCCATCAATGGGTTGGGGACAAAACCCGTCTAGCTAACCCTAAGACACCGAAGAGGCCCAGGGCCGTCGGATGGGCAACAACAACAAAGGGGATTTTAGTATTTGGAGCGGCGCAT
The DNA here is from genome assembly GCA_946800695.1 of Geum urbanum. Lineage (NCBI taxonomy): Eukaryota > Viridiplantae > Streptophyta > Magnoliopsida > Rosales > Rosaceae > Geum > Geum urbanum. The sequence continues at coordinate 47,976,289 of OX327002.1, read as the reverse complement.
TTTTTCTCTGCTTATGGAACTGTTGTTGGTTAGCAGCTATTGGCAACATTTAATCAATTTTTTGTGTTGGGTTTTCACAAGAACATTTTTTGTCAACTTTATAGAGCAATTACATATGTAAGAGCATCTGGGCATATTTTTTGCTCGATCAACGGTTGACATCGGTGGGGGGCCGCACCAATAGCATGAGCAAGACGAAAAACATGGTACAGCAGTGTCGTTGGTGGCCGGCGACCAGACGTTGACGATGGAGGCGAGCAGCTGCTCGAGCAACGCTTGCTCGTGTGAGAGGATGAGCAGTCTGACAGAACCCACGCACGTGGGTGACGCTAGGTTGCGTGGGTTTTTTTCTTTTCTTTACTGTGCGTATATTACACGCGCCAGTAAAAGTAATTTTTTTTACGGTGCGGAGTGGGCCAATCAGGAGGTGACACGTGGCGCACACCTGATCCATCTTCACCCTCAACGGTCAACTGCCATGGGCTGTCCATTTCAATTATAAAATTGAATCTGATGGCTCAGATTCAAAGGCAACGGCAACTCTAATTTTTGTGCTACACCGACTCTTTTTTTCCTGCATAATTAATGAGCAGAACATTTTTTTCCCCAAAAATATTCTAAAAAATTCCAAAAATTTACAAACACTACCCTACAATTTTCCTATAAATACTACATCAATTTTACAAACTTCCCACACCAATTTGTGCACAACAAGTTCATCATCTCACTCTATCTCTTCTCTCATTCATTTGTGTTTTTTTCTCCAAAAAAAATGTCGAATTGGCTTGCTTCGGAAGATTTGTAATTGTGCATTTCTTATATGCATGTTAGCATTAATCCTATCACCGGCAACAAGCAAAAAGTCGACAAATTGTGAGAAAAGGTCTATGCCAATTATATCAAAAATTGGGTGATTGATCATGGTGAATCAACAAAGGAAGATATGACCCAAACCGCAATTTCATCTCGTTTTACTAAGTTGAAGCCGATTTTCGATCTTTGGGACAAAGCTCTTAGTTATGCACGAAGGAATCCACCACCATCCGGCACCTCTCCATAAGATCAAGTAAGTCCTTGTAATTTTTCCATGTCTATTATTTTGATTTTATGAACTAAATGTTGTCATCTCCATTAAACATAAATAAATTGTGACACAGAAATTTATTATTTTTTATAGTTAAGAAAAACTCAAATGTGATTTGTGTCGAAGACAAAGAAATATTTTTCGAAGTTTGAATGTTGAAAAATGGTGAAGACTCATCCTTTCTTTAGGAAAACCATGGCTACTACTCCAAGTATTTATAACTACGAAACTACTATACCTACCGTTAGCGAAATGCCTCCCACCGTCAATTTGGATGAGGATGAGGTGATTGCAACACCAACGAGCAACCGCGAAAGTCCTTCAAGACCCTCTAGACCACCGGGAGTGAAGGCAGCAAAAGAAGTAAAAAAAAAGGGGGGAAATTATGACTTCTACAAATGAGCTACGAGATGAGGCTTTGACCATTGCGGCCAATCAAGCCATTTGGGACGCCACTCAAAAATCAAGTGAGGATAACAATTTTTCTTTACACAAAGCGCAACTCCTCCTTCAAGAGAAAGACTAAAAATTGAGAGCTCTACAAGAAGAAACAAGAATTATGACAATAGATATAGAGAAAATGACCCCAAATTCAAAGAGGTATTTCACAAAGAGAAAAGCGGAAAACCTTAAGCAAGGAGAAGGAGACGACAACGAACGACAAGATAGCGAGGGAACCTTTTAAAATTGTTATCGCCCACTAGTTCAGTAGTTTGGTTTTCGTAATAAATCTAGGTTTGGTTTGTTATTATGTAATTTAAATTCAAGAAATTAAAATGCACTTTTTATTTAGAGATTTTATTAAATAACATTACATGAAATCCAAATTAAAATACACCAAATTCAAATACACCAAATTAAAACACACCAAATTCAAATACACCAAATTGAAACAAACATAATGCAAAAACATATAATTTAAACAACATTTGTAGATATGTTCACCAGTCTCTAGAAACCAGTTGTGCTTCACCAAGTCTTTCTGAAGCTATCCATGGATATAAGAAGACTGAAGATCGACAACACGGTCACGAAAACATTGTTCATTTAGCCCATCCCTTCCAACTGGCTCAAAAGGAATCTGATTACGTTGTTCATCCACTGGCCCATCATAATTTGTGAAAGCATTTGATGGGTTTTGTAGATCTTCTTCTTCATTCTCCTCAAATTCTACCTCATCAAACTCTTCCTCAACTATCATTGTCACACCCCCAAATCCGGAGCCAGTATTATACTGAAATATGGTGTAAGGATTTGTGATGTGAATAAGAAACCCAAATAATTTCAAAAATCAAGGCGTCTAAATAGTACATTTATTGAAAATAGAAAGTGCTAATATTACAACATCGAAGTTTTTGAAAATAATAGTCATTACATTTATTCAATTCAAAATACAAGTAGAAAATAATTCGTTTATTTAGTAGGCGACGTATCCCATTTTCCCCAAGCATTCTACTCATCACCTGAAAAGGAGAAAGATGTAGTACTATGAGTCACACTGACCCAGTAAGTACAGCTTACAAGCATATACTAAATTATTTCTAAGAAACATCAAACTGAACAACCAATTCAAAAAGATGAAATATTGAAACCGGTTATTCTTCCATACTTATACTTGTGTCTTTGTAATATATACAATTAGGTACATAATATATATACATACTTGTATAACTTCACATCTACACATAAACACGCCAATACTTCCGAAGTGAATTCTTTTAGATTAACTGGTAATTACTCAAAAGAAATCATGTGCTTAGTCTCACAACACCAATACACATATAAAGCCACAGCATTCTAAGGCCACCTGCCCAAGCATGTATACTCCCGGTTTGACACAATTCATTCCTTAAAGTATAATAGTGCACTATCTGTAAGGGACTAGGGCCCTTGGCTAACTCCCACAATAACAAAATAATTTACCAGCAATTCACTTAAGCACGATTTAATTCGTACTATACACCCGACTTCACACTTCAACCATAACGATCACAACAAGTCTTTAATTAAGACTATGTTTATAGATCATAGAGTATATATTTACATCATAATTTTGTAATGAATATATACGTAATAGAATTTGTAAAAGAAGAAAGATCAAACTTAAACGTATTTCATTAATTAACAATTTTGGTCCAAACGTTTCATTCGGCGGTAGTCCGCTCGAAATCCTCCATTTGTTCCAAATTATATTTGAGAGTAAATAGATAGAGCGATTAAGTAGATAAACTTGAAATAAAAATTAGTTATCATTGGTTCAAAAGTTTCATTCGGCGGTAGTCCGTCTGAAATCCTCTATTAGTCTCAAATCAAACTTAAGATGTAAATAATGCGAGTAAGTAAATAAGAATAAAGTACAAATACAGAAAATAAAATTATTAATCCTTGGACCAAAAGTATCATTCGGCGGTAGTCCGTCCGAAATCCTCCATTTGATCCGTTTTATAATTAATCCATATTATGTCCAAATCAAAGAAGTGAGTATACCATCTCGAAGTGTTTTTTCGAGAGGAATTCAATGGTAATAATCACAAAGTTCAGTAGGGAGTTCTCAAGTCCAGAAACATAAATGTTTAGCAACTGTCCAGAAATGGTTACGCTCGCTATTAAGCTCATTTGTACGAATTAATTAGTTATTAATTATTAATCAATGACTTTCAAACTTTCCAGATTGATAGTTGAACTCCTAAGCTTCATTTTGATATAAAGAACACTAAATTTGATTAATAAATGAGTGAGATATGAATATTTCAAGTTAAGAGCACATTAAGAGGTTTCGAACATGATTAAAGAAAAGATTAGCAAAACTTGTTTTAGCCATAACTTTCTCATTACTTAACCTTTTTAAGTGATTCAAAAGCCAAAGTTGAATAACTTTTTGTGTAGAATCTGAATATGTAAAAATATTTGACTAATTAAAACTTTAACAGAAACGAAAATATTAAATTTACACTAAGGCTCATTATTTCTCTTTTATTCTTAGCCATGCACTTTGATGTAATCTTAAACATAAAGAAGTATAGGAATGTACTCATGTACTTACCCAAGAATTTTAGTAAGTGATGGAGGTATTTGATTAATTCAAGTGGCCTTCTTGAAGCAAATGAATTAACTACTAAAGCACTTGGAAGAAAGGTAGTTTAGTGTGGGATTTTATGGGAGTTGCATTGCAACTTTGGGAGGACTTCAAATCAGTACGTAATGGGAAGATTGAAGTGGTGCAAAAATCAGATTGAACTCAAGGGTAATTTATATAGACATGGGAGGAGACATGGGAAATAAATTCATAACTATTTTTGTAGACTTTTGTAGACAAGTTGACAATGGAATAGTTGGGCTACTAATTCTAGGGTTAAAATGCACTTGTAAAAACAATAGTAATGTGATTGAAAATCTAATTGAAATGTTGAAATGTCATTATGTATGCATGTGAATGTAATATGTAATGTGATGTGTGAAAATGTATGGTTTTACTAATAAAATGTAGTGTAGTGTAATATATATATATATATATATATATCAACCAATAATAATTAGCACCAAATTGATATATGAGCATGACTTCTAAAAGTATGAATTGCAATCTTAAAATACAAAGTTCGATTCGGAGAAGAGATTCGAAGAAGGAAAATTTGGTCGTTTTGCTAAAATTCCATTTCCGAAAAATCGGCTAGTTGGAATTAGAGTTTCTTACCGTTTCTAACTGGAGTAAAAATATTTTTATTATTTTTACTAACCTATAAAATGGAATGTTTCACGAGTCTAGCTCGTGGCCTCGAACCCAAGACCAGGGAGTACCTGACTTGAACTTGAGTATCCACTAGACCATTTGCCCCACTCCGTTAATATTTCTCTAAACCTCGTTTTTATACATTATCTTCGCCGGAAAATTATTTTATCGAATTTCTAAAACCTCTAAAGTCAAACTAAATTATGGTCATTTCTAAGTTTAATGAGTCATACGATAATCTAAACTATTAAACTAATTTTCGGGGTATTACAATCATGTTATACATAATGATGCAAGCCAACATAATATTTTTTATTACCCCTGTGTGGTGAGACCGAGTGTAACGACCCGAATCAGAATGGTATGTTAATTGGCTTGATTCGCGAGATTCACGAATAATCGCAGTTTATCGTAATTAGTCGATATGGCAGATTTATTTACGACTAAATTATTGGGCGAGAATTTGAGATGAGTTCCTTCACGAGAGTTGTAGTGTATGTGATTTCGAGCTCGTAGGAGTTTCTGGAGGATTATTTCGAATTTCGAGGAATAAATTACTAATATTTCCAACCGTTGGATTTAGTCGTGTTTATCCGTTTTGGTTTCGATTCGTTTTGGACCGTTGATCGTCTTGGGTCGGACGCATAAATATCGAAATAGTCGTAAAATTGTCGAAAAGTCACATTTGGGCCGTTTGATCAGTTTTGGACCGTTGACCAGCATTGACAAAAGCTCAACCGCGACCCACAGGCTGTCGCCGTCCGACCCGGCGTTTCCGGCCACCTCCGGCCACAATCTTGGTATGGTTAGAATCCTCTCGTGATTTCCTATGGTTTTGAACTTGATTTTGTGAGAATTGATGGAGTTTTGTGGGAGAACGAACTCGGTGAAGTTTTGAGATTTTTCCAGATTTGGGTGGTGGTTTCCGGCCTGTTTTTGGGGCGTTGGGATTGGGGGTTTTGCTCCCCTCAACGTATTGATGCTTTTAGGTGGAAGAATTTTGGAATTGGACGCCGTTTGGAGCTCGCCGGAATCCATGGAGTTTGTAACTTTCGAGCTCAATTCCGGCCGGTGTGGTTGGAATTGGCTTTGATGGTAGAAGAGGAAGTTGTTGGGCTTGAGGAGTACATGGCGTCGATGGTCAACGGCGAAGCTCCGGCAAAGGGTTGACTTTTTGGAATTTTGAGGAGTTTTATACCATTTTACTCGGAATCGCGTCCCGAGCATAGTCTTAAGGTTTTTGGGTTGATTTGAGTAGTATATTTTGGGACGAGGGTTAATTGGGTATATTTTGTGAATTTTGTAATCCTCGTTGATATTTCGAGCGGTACATTTTTCGAGAACACGAGGTTCTCGATCGACTTATTAGCTTCGTATGATGTATTTCAATATGTATTGATCGTATCCCTGTTATTCAGGTGATCGAGATCGAGCGTTTGGTGAGGGATCTTCCGCCAGACCTCAGGGCTAGATTTTCTCTGTGAGTGGACATTTATTTATACTGTTGTTACGAGTTCTTGATTTTAGTATTTGTTTCCAGTACAATGTTCAGATTATTTATCGTTTGTAAAGTATTGTTTATTTTATTAGTGATGGCATTTATTTATTTAGAATTGATGCATTGGTTACACGGCTGATCACCGGTAGCCCATCTATCAGGCTTGAGATATTAGTTTGATATGCCGACTAGGCTTGAGAGATTCGCCTAGTTTATCACCGTCGGGTTTGAGAGATTCACCCGACCTGTTACTCTGGCTGAGAAATCCGCCGGAGTGGCGACTTTTATGTATTATAGAACTTACATCATTTTTATGACTATATAAATGGTAAAAGGCATATGTTTATTTTCGTCCACTCACTCTAACGATTATATTTGCCTTTTCCCTAGGCTTTTCGGTTTTCGTTGCCCAGTTTCCAGTTTGGGTTCCAGTGTTGCACGTCATCGGTGGAGGCATAGAGTTCAGATCACTCTTCAGTTTCTGTAGGTTTCTTGTTTGATCTACTCGTTGTAAATGTTGTATATAGGCGTCGCTCTGAGTACTTATACTGTGTTTCAGTTGAGTATACTCCTAAATAATTCTGGATTTCTTGTAACCTTTGAGTTTATTATATACATGTTGTTGAGAAATCCGGATGGGGAACGGAGCCCCACGGTTTGGCTTTTGTGGAATATTCGAAGTGTATTTCTTTGTAAGTTCTAAGAATGGTTCACGTGTTTCAAAGTAAACTCTGGCAAAAAAAAATTTAAGGTCGTGTTTTCGAAGGGGTTTGATTTCGGTTTAGGCAACTAAATCGGAGTCGGGTCCTTTCACCGAGCTGCATAGCGAATCATTGCCCAACGAGATTGCAAAATTACCGAAGCACCTCTCCACATATTTGCGGTATGCCTCTTATTTTTTTTAGAACAACTTCTGTGGTAGAGTCTGAGGATTAGAAATAGTTTTGACCAAGGAGTAAAATATCGAATATCGAGGATATATCGACATTCCAAAATTTGGATATATCGACGGAAATATCGATTCAGTGAAAATTCTGACGGAAATAACGGAAACTAATAAAAATACATGAAAATTTGTAATGAAACTTTTGGAGGTTGTTACATGATCAATTATCTACCTTCTGTGAAAAGAAAATATTGATCAAACATCAAGACATGAATTTGCTATATTACTATATGAATTACTACGTGTTTAGTGCTGATAATTATTAAAATATAATTTATTAGTTATATTTTTATTTTTTGATGGCTAAAACTTATAGGAGGCTAGGTCATCACGTCTTTTGTACAATATATTACACATCACACATCATAAAATCAAATATATAAATACTTCAAAACCACGTAGGGGACCTATGAGGTTCGAAATTCACACTATTTTCTCCATCTCCCTGTGCATAATCATGTGTGTATTGTGAAGAATAATCATTAAATGATTGTTCTCCCATATAATTCTGTATGTATTGGACATGTCACGTGAAGGGTGGATTGGACATTGAGCATGTGAAGATTGGACATTTACCAAACTAAATGTTAAATGTGAAAAGTTTACAGAAATTTTGGAAATTTTGAAAAATATCGGGAAATTTCAGAAATTTCAGGGATATATCAGAAATATCGATAAAAATCAGAAAATTTCGAAAAATTTAGGGATATATTTGAGGATTTTTCAGGTAACTCCAAAAAATCAAAATATCGACGAAATATCGCCGATAATATCGATTTTACATACCTTGGTTTTGACAAGTGACGAGTACCTCGGATAAATTTCGTCAGCCAGATAGTAAGTGTTGTGGTATGTCATATCGTTGACTTTATAACTCTGTTGCGGGCTACTTCTGGCAAGGAGCGAATAAAAAATATCCGATTGGTAAAACACGTTGATATCATTATGTGCTCCATGTACCCCAAAGAAGTTGTGTCATATCTACGTGTCATGAGGCCACCGCCTCCAAGATAATAGTGGGACGCTTAGACCGGCCCGAGTATGCCCTTTGCCAAGCTGTTTGACAGTTCTTCCATTTTCAGTGCATGCAGCCAATGCTTCCAATCATACCTAAAAATCCCTAATGCCTGGCCCTCCTTAGAAGTCGAGTGATGTCAGCTGCAGAGGTAAATGTCACCGTAAATCTCGTACACTTGGGTGCACCACTTCTTCAGGCATTCTAGTGTGGTTGATTCACCCATCCTTGTGTATTCAGCACACTGATCTGCGACTGCGCAGTAAGCCTACATTCGGAAAGCACTGGTCATCTTCTGTTGTTGAAGAAGTCCTTGCAATATAATGGTATCTTCTCTTTGATGCCAAAATGGGTCGTTGTTGCAGAGATCCGTGCAGATACGGTTGAATAAGTTCAAACACATTCGGTACCTCCGACAAAATGCTTGCTCGTTGAAGACCGGGCGTTCGATGAAGTAATCTTCCATAAGATTATGTCCCATTTGCACCCTCAACCTTTCTTTGTTTGGACGGCGGCGAGGTGGTTCATCATTGAACGTTGTAGCTACCACGACTGCGTCAATGACGAAGGCGTTAGCTATTTTTGTATTTTGTTAGCATTGTTGTCGTCTCCTCATGAAAAAAGTGTTTAAACTAAAAGGATCCATCTTACTAACGCTGGAATGTGAAGAATGTTTAAAGAAATAGTAAGTAATTTGTAGATGGTGTGACAATATAAGCTGCCCGAGATGATTCTTTTATAGCCGATTTTAGGTTATATGATATCTGATGATGATGACACGTGTCATCTCGTGGTTGGTCGAAAATCTCACCGGAAATATTCGGCAATTATTCACACAAAATGACATGTGAAAGTGACACATGTCGTCAAGTGATTGATCGAAAATCTTATCGAAATTTTTGTACAATTATTTATAAGATAATGTTCTGTCGGTGTGACACATGTCAACTCGTTATTGGTCGATAATCTTACCCAAAATCTTATTCAATTATTCATAGGATAACGACACGTGTCGTCTATGTATTTGATGAAAATCAATCGGAATAAAAATTTAATTAAAAAATTAATTTATAAACAGTAATAGGAGGTGCTATTTTTGTGCACCGCTGCGCGAAAAACAAGAACTGCACCTCCTATTTGATGAATAGTGCATGCTCCTCCTCAAATAAGAGGAGCAAAGGCCTCCCACCAGTGCATATGCTCCGATAACCTTTGATGGCAGTGTTTGTTTTTATGCCTGAAAATAGAGTAGCCAATACGTAAGCTAGCAAACCCTTTACCAAACAAGATAAAGCATCACTTAAAATTTATTTAACGAGAGACCATACGTTGTGGTACGTTGCTCGAGAAACAAGCTAGATTAAGCATCATACCACCTGCCGATAATCTATTTAGCTCTTATCAAAAGTTATCATATCAATTATGATCGACTCCAGAAACTATATATGAGAACACATGATCCGAATAATTTCATTTGAATTTTCTCAAACTATCTCATAGTTTTAAGTTTTTACAAATTCTTCGAATAACTAATTATGTAATGCTTAAAGTGGTCGATCGATCACTATCTGTTGATCTTGACTGACTGAGTGGCCGGACGGGTACGCTAGCTCCATATATCTTGATGAAGATATCGATCGGGGATATGCTTTGTCCGAGACGTCGATCTATGTTTGAACAAGAAATTAAAAGCTTCTTTATTTTACGGCTTAGCTACAATTTTGATCAACTACGTACTTCAACCTCCATATATAACATAACAAGAACATTTGTTTGTTCTTTGGCACATATATATGCAGTTGCATGCAATCAATTTCACACAGCCTAACTTCCGAAGACTGCTGCATGCATGGAGCCCTTTTACGTACACAAAGAAAACCGAATTCGATCTTGAACCCTTTTCACATGCTTAGCTTGTTGCATCACAGAATCACCATACATATCCAGTTATTAATTAATATTGATGATAATAGTCAATTACCCTACGTACGTACTCCGATGATTCATCACCTTCATTCTTATCTTATACGTACAGTTAACTTTCCAAGTGAAACAATTGTTGGTTAAATACCTAACCAACCAGTATTTGACCAACTAATCTTTAGTTCCATACCATGCCATGATATGTGGCTATGATATATACACTTACAAACCCAGTTCAGTATACGGCTCTTGGAGTTTACTCGAATGCTCATACTTTATCTAATTAGGATTACACATGTCGATCGTAGTGTGAGATGCCAAAATGTACAAACCAAAGGAACCCAGGTAGATATATCCTTGCACCAAATGTATGATCGATTATTGGCATCGATCAGCTAGTGGAATGTAAATTAATCATGTAGCGTATATACTCGCATTTACATTGCTCCCCACCTTCGATCCAAAAAAAAAAATGCATTGCTCCCCAAATCCTGACTTGTCGTTTCAGATGACATAAATTAGTTAAGGGTTAATAACATTCCACTAGCTGATCGATGCAATGTTAAGGGTTAATGCCATTCATTTGAGATGACATAAATTAGGATTGCAATGTTTCGAAATGCACGACGTGGACGTGAGACAGAAATTTGATTGTCTCACATACATCAGAATACGACATGAATCGCGTAAATTTTTTAAATAAATATGTGTGGTTGAAAAACTTAATAAATATAAATATAGATATTCAAATTTCAAAGTCTAAAAAAAATTAAAATTCAAAATCTCAAGTATAAACATAAATATTAGATCAACTCAATGCTTCAAATTCATCATCTTTATCCAAGCTTGATACAATACTCATTAGAGATCAATATCTACAGTAATATTATTTATAGAATGATATTTATTTCATTTAAATTTGTAAGCCTAATTTTGTTTATTTCTTTTTATCAATAAAACAACATCGTTTTGACAACAAAAAATAGGGTAGATTTTTAAGCCCTTTTTGCCCTTATTTTTTAGTCTTTTAATTAAGTTGTTTTTCCATATTTATTAATCTAGGGGAACTGATATATATTGGCACTCCCTATAAAAAAAAGGATTGCTAAAAGATCGATTTGAAGCCAAAAAAACCCACTTTCTTAAGTTCAGATTAAACTCACCCCAGAATATATTTAAGACAAAATACTTCCAGTTGGAAGCTCCCGCAGCGTCAACAGCAACGGTAATTGCCAGTCCTGTTGTCTCTCCTGTCGCATCTGTGTAAACTGTCCGTTGCGAGTGAAAGAACTGGCATCAGTCGGATCTGCATTCATTTTTAAGGTGCACTATTGGGACTCCATTTTGAGTTTTAATCAATTTAAAAAATATATATAATCTACTTGTTCCCTTTTACCCTATTCTATTCTATGTTTGCATTTCTTTTTATTCCTTTTTTTTTTGCTCTTCCCCTAATTTGTTGATCAAATTAAGTTTGAAACCAAACCATAAGAAAATTAATTATAGACTTTACTTTCCCAATACCATAAAAACTATTATCCAAAATAAAAATACTATAGAATCTCTTCCCAATATAATGAAATATATCAAATCTAAAGCAAGAAGTACACTTTTAACTCACAAATAAACTTGGTTAGCTGGCTTCGCATAGCACTTTATTTGTTGACCAATATGTCAAAGTCGAGCAAAAAAGAAAACAAGAAGACATAAAACTAAAGAAAAAAATGGAAATGTAGATAAAATTAAGGTATTTCTGGAACCAAAATAATTATATGTTATGAATGTGAATTAAAATAAAAAAGGGAGTCCTAATAATAATTTTAAGAGATTAGGGGAGTTCCAATTAATATCAGCTCCCTCCCTAATCAAGCGCAGCTTTCTTTAAGCTTAACTTTAACTTGAAAAACGTGTAGCTTTTTGAAACAATAGAGAAATGATTTTAGGGCTCCAAAATGGCCTAAGATGTGGAAGCCCCAATCACATGTGGCATGTCATGTAATTATTAACTATTTCTAAATCACATTATATAAATTCTTACATCGTAGTACAATCATAATATCCTAAATATAAATTATATAATCATAGATATCACAATTGAATTCAATGCTAGCTATTAATTAGAATAAGATTAATTTAATTAATTTAATTTGATATTTATACATATCTATCTCTTTGAACTAAAACCTTAGTATTCATACCTCTCCGTTCATCTTTATTTTTTAAGGTGAAGATAGAAATATATTGAGATGATAAGTTACAAAGGAGAACACCAATTTTTGGCACGATAGAAGAACCCCCTAGGGAAATCTATACTACATCGTGCTAACAACAGGCTATCACATTACACAACTAAACATTCTAGATGTAGGGGAATGTCGACTGAAAAAAATTCGAGTACTACATCCTATCTAGTTATGCACCCCAAATCAAAGCAGCTCCTGCTGCTCTTCAGCAATCTTCTCAACGACTAGATGGATTGCAAGTTTCTTCTGTGGAGACTCATATTTGGACACATCCAACACCCGAGTCCCAGTGTGTGTGCTGTTGTCGACTCCCAGTGGTGGAATCTCCTCCCGTGTTCCCTTCTTTTTTCCGCCAAGCGGAGAGGGACCGGTAAGTGGCTATTCCCCGGGCCCAAGAAACGATGCCCCATTTGAGTGGCGCCCGCTACCTTCAGCAAGCAGCACCGCGACCTTCCGGGTGCATCGTGGCAGTGTTCCGGGGAGATGATCAAACTGTCTACAATGTCGCGCCTTTCGTGTATTGTGCAGTCATGATAATGAGTTTCTTGGCCTTAGGAGTGGGTCCTGTAGCCTTTTGGGCCACAGTGTTCGCTTCAATCGGGTCTGACACTGGTACACCATCTGTACCTATAACTTGAGAAAAAATAGTAGATGTCAGTAGGTCCCTCTCAAATATAGGGTTAACCTGCATGTTGGACATGTGTCCTTGGCTGGGGTTCCCCGCCTCTTGCATGTGCTCCATATGGCCGACATGCACTGCGGCATGTGGCAGATGTGCACTAGCCGGGTTCATCACCACATCGGGTTCCGTCTCTGCCATAATAGGTAGCACTGCCGTACGTGCTCACCGCTAGCAGCGATTTGAAGCCTGGAGGCGGCCGTGCACCTTTAACCACCTCTTTCTCTGCCCTTTTTTCGTCTAGGCTCGCTCCACAATACAACATGTAGTGTTATGTAAAAACAATCCACATAAAGGGAAAAACCCCTTAACATTTGGGTATTCAAAGCTTACCAGCTGGACACAGAACAAAGCAAATAAGATCTTGCGGCGGACCCCCCCCCCTTCCAGGCTAGGGTCAATTTTTACCTTGACCTTCATCATACCTTCGACCAGCAGGCCCAAGTGATATTGCAGGTAGTGCCCGACGTAGTTCCCGAGTTGCTCTGCCCATTCCCGAGTCAGCTCTGACCTCGGGACATTGTGGGCGACCCAAGTCACGCCCACCGTCGCTGGGACCACCGTCGGATCAGAAAATCAGTCAAATTCCTACACCACCACTGTTTGGCCCTTAATGAACCATGGACCACGTGTAGCACGTCGGAGAGCCACTCGATCAGTGAACTGACAGAATAACCTGTTTGAATCGTGTCGGTGAATCACGACATGATTCGGGCCTAACGGCCCATGCCAAAGTCGAGTCATAGCGGCCTTGAACGATGGGTCTGGGACCTCCGACTAAGCCACCAGCCCAAAGACCCTTGCGACCCCATAACTAGTGATCGCCGCTAGCGCACTTGGTTGGTCATTCGCTGCCGCCGTAGCCGGCAGGGCAAGGTTGACGACGCCAAAAACGTCATCGTCATCGTCATCATCGGAGAGGACCAGTGCCTCCTGGAACTGGTCGGCAACATCGTCCTCTTCGGCGGCCATCAAGTAAGCCGATTTGAATTTTTGGGGAAAAGGGGATAAAAGGTCTAATAGATCAGTTCAACGAGTGGAAAGATCAGAAGGAGTGGGTACTATTTGAGAGGATGCCGTGAGAGAGCAAGGCAATCAGAGAAAATGAGAAGGTGGGCGGCGAGGCCGCTAGGGTTCATAGGGGGAAAAGGGAGAGCAACGCACCAACACAACAACATTGTCTAGTACTTAATCTCTCCGTTCATCTCTTAAAGAAAAAAACTTCGTTCATACATTGAAGATCAAATGTTTATAAAATTAAAAAGTTTTCAATTAAATTTCACTATTTCGGTTTCTTCTCCTTCTCATTTTTTTTCCAACAAAAGTAATGTGACTCCAAGTACTCTTAAATTTTTTCCAAATCTTATTATTTTTATTTTACATCTTTCTTTAAGAATTCTTTTTCTTTCTTTCTTTCTTTCTTTCTTTTTGTTTGTCCGATAGGATACGTTCATTCTTTTTTTATTCTTGTAAAACTTTGGGATTATTCTCACATACGCTTCTAACGTTAATGTGCATGATAATATTATTTTTTTCATTTTATGTTTCATAGTTATTGAAATGATAATGATAAAGAAATAATAGAAAACATATTTAAAATTTAAAAGAGAACAAAAGTGATGTTGAAAGTATTTAATGATATTTTTTTGGGAAGGAATATTTAATGTTCTTAATAAATTGATATATTTCTAATTTAAGATGTATGACATGTCATGCCACATAATATTGGGGTCTCCACCTCATAAGCCTCTTTGGGCCCTTCTATCATTCCCCGAAACAATATTACTTACACGTACTGCATTTATCATCATAAGTAACCACAAACTTACGAGGGTACAAAGACGACGGTGAAAATTGAGGTGTTCGAATATTAATTGATCTACACTATATATATAGGAGAATATAATGAGAGAATATTTATGTTAAGAGATCGATCATGTACGTCATATGCATCTTCACTTGTGTTAACCCTAGCTAACCTTTCGGCAAGCAAGTCACAAAAGATAGAAGTTGTCTAGCTAATAATGAAAACGGCACTGGAGCAAATCGACCGTTAATGGTCTTAAAAAATATAGGGCAAGAAAATGAAGTCAAAATTTATGGGGGGAAATGGTTGTTTTCTAATTTATATTGCAGCCCCATCCTCCTCTATCCAAACTTACCAGAAAACCCAGACAAGTAAACCGATGCCAACGTACTCAAAATCTTGAATTGTAAGGTTTACTACCATGTTCTTGTGTCGCACGCTTTCGATTGGAGGCTTTTGGAGCTAAGCTGCCTATTCAATCAGCAATGACACCATGTGGTAGGGCAGGCACGAGTGCTTATGTAACGTGCCGTACCTTTCCATATATATATATATATATATATCCCTAATATCAGATATAGTTCCTTAATTATCGATCTGTTAAATCAACTAGTGGATAATTATTGACCAAATAAGCTATCATGCATATATGCACAAATCTCTAAGACTCTAACATGTACATAATGGGCATATATACATGTTTTATTCAACATTGATATGTATTCGTTGTACGTATAGTGTAATGTTATGTTGACCATGAAGCTCTGGAATGTTCAATACGTAATTTAATTAAATTTTGGTATGACATAAGCAACATATCATACTATCGTATTTTCCGAACAGATTTTGAAATTGAGGAAATTACGCAACATCAATCATGAAGCATATGTATATATGTATCATGTATGAATGGCCTGATATATATATATGCTATTATAATACAAGTATATATTATACTATATGCTTGCATGCATCTGGGCGGAGGGATGTGGGGCTAGGGTGGATCTGACCCTTAGTTTATGTGGAAACTATTATATAATATAAATATTATAATTTATTTAAAATATATTTAAATTTTAATGATGAGTATGAGTATATAACTAATTTAAATTTGATAATTTTGTAAGAATATTATTATATATTATTTCAATAATGAAGTCCAAATATTAGGTCAATTAAGATTCAATGCAATCTCTTACCAGATTTAGGATTTTATGGTCTTTTTTTCTTTATAAAAACTCTACCGTTCTTGAGATTAAAATACAATCATTTTATTAAGTTTATTAGATATGGAGAGATACTTCAAAAAAAATCGTCTTCTTCTACTCTAACATCATATGAGCAACCACCTACGAAAATTCAAAAGAAGAATAGTAACAATATGAAAAAGTTTTGTGTTGGAGATATTACAGAAAATTATTCATCGGATCCCGCTAAACGCCCGTCAATTTCAAGTTATCATCCTAACATTCAAGAAGAAGTTCGAAGATATTATCTACAACAAGGCCCGGCCTTGTCGACCTAAAAATCATACTTTTCCTTTCACGAAATTTGGAGGGAAAAAAAGAAGAAAACAAGGTTTATTCGTGATTGGTTTATTGAATTTCCATATTTGTTAGAGTACAGTATTAAAGAGGATGTTGCATTTTGTTTATGTTGTTATCTTTGCAAACCAGCTATTGGAGAACAAGGCGGTGGTGAAACTTTTGTTGGTGCTGGACATGGATTTAGTAATTGGAAGAAGAAGCAAACGTTAATATCACATTTTGGAGGATCAAATATTACTCATAATCAGGCTGCGAGTAATTGTGATGATTTATCAAACTAAAAACAACACATTGAGATTGTTTTGTCAAAATATATAGATCAAGATCCAACTGACTACCATATCCAAGACTATTTTTTAAACTTTTCATTTAGATCCCCCATAACCAAGAATCATAACTTCGTCTCCGTGCATGGGCACTCCTTCTTTTTATTAGAGAATAGAAACATGCATGATCGAGTACGTACGGAGCAGCCTTTGATGTTATTTAATACAAATTATTCAAGTCAGTGTATGTTAATACTAATTACTGGAGTTTCAATTCTAAAACGTACATTGAGCTAATTAAGAAATTCAGAATCATAAACTTAATTTACATAGCATCCGGGCAGAATGAAAATAACAAAGAGAGCGTGAGAAGGAGCTAGCTGTGAATTAATTAAGTTATGTGGTAGCCAGCCGCATGTCGAACAATTTCGAGGGGTGTCCGTGGTAGCAAATTTTTTCAGTTTTTGGAGCGTTAGATAACTTTTGTGATCCTCATTTTTGGAGAGATTAAGTGATTCAACGCTCCAAAATTGAAATTTTTTAATACTACTCCGGAGTACTATAGAACACCCTCGAAATTGTTCTGTATAACTAATTTAGGAATTCATTTCTCTTGTTTATGCGAAGTTGATATATATTGAGGTTTAAATTCAGAGTGCATGCATGGAGCAAATTAAAGTCGCGTCATACACGTAAAGCAAGCATTTCGTCTGAATCTCTCAAATGCTACCATACCTGAAAGAACCAAATCGATCGAAGACGACATGACAGTACTACTGCTAGCTAGTCTGCTACACAAACTAATTAACCGCCGCATTCGCTCTCTCTCTCTCTCTCTCTCTCTCTCTCTCTCTCATCATATAGCTGTCTATAAATACTCAAGCTCCTCATCACATTCTCTTCATCCCACATTTCTTGAGTATCAAACCAATTAATTATTCCATTCATCAACGTCCTACAATACCTCATCGATCAGCTTAATTTTCAGGGTCGAGTATTAGTCTGCTTCTCCATCGATCTTTCGCTCTCTAATTCAAAACAGAGAAAGAAAGAAAGAAAGAAACAATAATGTCTACGCTGAGACATCTATTCTCTCTGTGTATTGTTTTAGCTCTCTCCTTTAGTGCTACTTTAAGTCACAGCAGTACTAGTTTCCAGAAGAGCTCCATACTTGAGAGTTATGTTGATGAAGTGGCTGATAATCGGGAACAGTTTGGGTTCTATGATTCTGGAATGGTGCATCCTTCATACATGAGCATACTTGAGACTCCATCCAAGTTCTCTGAAGCGGCCAAGCTTCGAACTCAGCTCTTCAGAACATCATCTTCTGTTAAAATTTTCAGCGTCGATGACTTTGGCGCCAAAGGAAATGGAGCTGCCGATGACACACAGGTACTCTCATATGTAACAAGTAGTTTAATTCAGGGGAAATTAGAATAAACTCTTTGGACATTTAAATTTTTGAAAACAGTCCAACCAACCAACATTTCTCTGCTAGATTTAACCCCTTGATCTAAATACATGTTGAATTCTTTCTTTATAGACTTAAATAATCTTTTGCTCTACCTGAAACATCCTTTGACCTAAATATACTTATATTCTCGTTATTGTTAGTCTCAATTTTTAATTAAAAAAATTCTTGCATTATTGCATGTCTCTACAAAATTGATTTAAATCAGTATCATGTTATTCTAGAATTTACTTCAAAAAAAAATTATATTTACGCATTATATTTACAAAAAGTATTTACCTACTTTATATTGTCCACAAATAATTTACGTACTATTCAAATAATTAATTTAAGTAAGCCATACCAGTAATTTAAGAATCTCAAATGTAATTTACCTATAATATTCAGGTAAGTTAATTAACATGGTCATTTATTTACCTATTATAATTACCTATTATATTCAAGTATTTTACCTACTATATTCGGGTACTTTATTTATATTCAAGTACTTTATTTGCCTATTACAGTCTTTACCCAAAATACATTCAGGTACCTTTTTTCAATTAAATATGAAAATATTGAATAGGAATAACATAAACTTTAATTTGTTAGCTAGTGATAGAATATTTAATTCGAAAAATAATTTGTACTAATTATTTTTCAGTAGTGACATATATTGTAAATAATGAAAATAATTTGGTAGAGTAAATCATAAATGAAATCAGAAATTTAATGTTGTCCTAAATCTTTGAAAGAAAAAACTGGTGGATTAAACATTGAAAATTAAAGGTTCCATGGGTGTTTATCTAAATCACCCTTTAATTAATTACAATGCATGCATGTAACAAATAGTTTCAAAATTAATTAATCCATGAGTTTTCCATATAGATGTCTCAATTGTACATATATATGGGCCGGGTTTGTTTCAGGCATTTCAGAAGGCGTGGAAGGCAGCTTGTAGCTCCAATGGGGCACTTGTTCTTCTGGTGCCACAAAAGAAGAACTATCTTGTTAATCCAATCACATTTTCAGGGCCATGCAAGTCTCAGATCACAATGCAGGTATATACACTCAAATTGGTTCACAAGAAAATTCACACGGATACAATAGTATTTTGGTCCGTATACAAATTTTTTACATTGTGGATATATAGAGTATCGACTACATACAACAGATTATGAATAAGATGAAGTAATTTTGGGCTGATGGTATGATTGGATATATATATATATACACACATATCAGATATATGGAACCATAGAAGCATCTGATGACAGGTCAATCTACAGTAAGGATCTGGATCACTGGATCATGTTCGACAGCGTTCGAAATCTGATAGTTCATGGTCCCGGAACCATCAATGGCAATGGTCAAGTCTGGTGGCAAAACTCTTGCAAAATAAAAGAAACTAAGGTACGTAGCAGACAAACCCTGTATATATA
This sequence comes from Geum urbanum, assembly GCA_946800695.1. NCBI lineage: Eukaryota > Viridiplantae > Streptophyta > Magnoliopsida > Rosales > Rosaceae > Geum > Geum urbanum. The sequence continues at coordinate 47,956,659 of OX327002.1, read as the reverse complement.
TTGCTTTTCTACATATATTCATCTTAATTAGAACTACTTTTACGTCCTTGCTTTACTGAAATTGAAGCTGCTAATTAACTGACTGAGGTTAATTACTTGTTTTAATTTGCAGCCCTGCGGTACGCATGCACCAACGGTACGTTAACATTTTGATTTTCCTTTATACAATCTAGTTGATTTAATTAGCTAGCAAGTGTAACAAGTTTATTAGTTTCAAAATTAACGAGCTACAACTGCATGCTACAGGCTGTAACATTTTACAAGTGCAATAACTTGGTGGTTAAGAATCTAAAGTTCCGAGATGCACAACAAATGCACATCAGAATTGAAAGTTCAACCAATGTTCAAGCTTCATATCTTACGGTAACTGCGCCGGAGACTAGTCCTAACACCGATGGTATTCATGTTACAGATACTCAGAACATCACAATCTCAAACAGCATTATCGGAACAGGTACGTACACAAATAAACGTGAACTAATCAATTAATGACGACAAGAGATTACCAACTATATATGCGTAACTGTTCTAATTAATATGCAAACATTTTTACTTGTTTTGAAGGTGATGATTGTATTTCTATAGTGGATGGATCCCAAAATGTTATGGCCACCGGCATAACCTGCGGACCAGGCCATGGAATCAGTATTGGTAGCTTGGGGAAAGAAGGATCCGAAGACCATGTTTCAAAAGTGACGGTGAATGGAGCTAAGCTTTCTGGAACTACAAACGGAGTTAGGATCAAGACATGGCAAGGAGGCTCTGGGATGGCAAGTGACATTGTTTTCCAGAACATAGTGATGAATAGTGTGACTAACCCCATAATCATAGACCAGAATTACTGTGACACCAGTGATGGAAAATGCAAACAACAGGTAATTAATTAAACATCCATCCCTTCAAAACCAAGTGACAAGTTTTGCTGATTAGTTTTGTTGATATATTGCAGAGCAAGGCAATGAAAGTGCAAAATGTGCTGTACCAAAACATCAGAGGGACTAGTGCTTCAGACGACGCTATAATTTTCGATTGCAGCAAGAGCATTCCATGTCAGGGTATTGTGCTACAGAATGTTCAGCTCGACAAAGAAGCAGAATGCACCAATGTGAATCTGGCTTACAAAGGAAACGTCTCCCCTCGATGTTCTTGAAAGTCCATAGAAAAAAAAAATTAGCTATCTAGCTAATTATGCAGAGGAAGTGGTGAAAATTGGCTCCGGTAGTTGTAAAGATATCCAATTCAATACCATGTTGATAAATAACTGATAATAATTAGTTTGGAATTTATGCTAAAGAACTCAATAAATTTGTTGTTGAATCTTAGACATCTCCATTGTGAAAGAAAGCTCGATCACTAGTTGCAAGTTTGCAACGGATATATTGTAGGCTTGTTTTGAAAGAAATGAAATTTTCATAATTAAAGAAAAGAAAAATTACAAGATGTTATAGACTTACATGGAAAACAAGATCTTCCTGCACAGCCCCCTTTGTAAAGAGTGGCTACTTTTATATTTTCCCATCATCTAAGTGACTGTGGGAGACTACAGCAAAGAGATTTACATACATATATATATATATATATTTGTGTGTGTATGTGCTTGTATTTTGTATGTGTGGTTATCTGAAGGGTTCTATAGGAGCAGACTCTTCAAGAAAAACTGCAGCCTCAAAACATTCAGCAGCTTCGGATAGAGAAGACAGGGAGCCCTGGGATTTGTAAAGTAAGCCGAGATTATACCAAGCGGAATGGTTCATTCTATCAAGCTTTAATGCCTGCATCAAAAAGCTTTTGACAACGGCTTCTGTGTTACCAAGCCGTCTGAGAACAATAGCTATGGAGACCAAGCTTGGTATATGCGACGGATTAACATCCAAAGCCTGTGAAAAAGCTTTCAGAGCTTCCTTATAGAGGCCCTTACTTCCATGAAGTACACCTACAGAATCACCATCCATTAACAAAATACAATATGGGCTATGCAGCAGCGAAAGTGCTTCCGCAAACTATTTACAGATCTCTTATAAATTCTTTTGTCAGATTTTAGCAAATAGTGAAAACTGGAATGCATAAGAAAAACTGAGTGGATGAAGGAAAATACAAACCAAGAGATGGTCTGAATTACCTGTGACATGGCATCTAGTTGCAGACAAAGAACTAACAGCTTTAGATTTGGTAAGACACATCTCGGCATCTCTCCATTGTGAAAGCTTTATGTATACATGTGCCAGATCATGCCATACTTCCAATTCTAAACTTCCATCCATAAGTCTATTATTCTGTCATCAAGAATACAACGAGTTTAATTGCATGTAAACTATGTAATCTCAAACTTTGCATAGCAAGTCACAGTAAAGACGTCTAAGGTACAAGAAACTGTTATTACAGAATTAATCCAATACACTTGTACTACGGGCTATGAAAGAGATTATCCATTGTAAAATCTGCAACCAGGGCTATGCTGAGAGCCTATAGTCCCTATTACTTAACTGTAAACCAAGAGCACCATCACATTTTGTAACATGAGAGATGCACATCCATCACTCTCTTTTCCTCTTTCCTAGTGAATTCTTTTTAAATCTAAAAACTCTCATACAGAATTTTCACAAATCAACGTACAAGTAAAGAAACATCAACTCCCACTAAAACTAGAGTTGAGTGGGTCTGTCCTTGGGAAATGACTGTTATAGAGGAAAAATTTGATGAAAAAATAGATAATCAAAGACCATATTTCTTAAATAAAATTATTCGATATAATATAAAAAAGTAATTATATAATGAGAGTAATAGACCTTATGGAGCTTCTCCCCGTAACAAAAGTTCTTATTCTGAACTTGAATAAGGGCAAGAATCTGAGTGTATGTTTCAATGGCACGTCTAAGCTGACCCTCTGCGAGTTGTAGTTTGGCTTTGGTTCGCAATAGTTCTCCTTGATCCCATTTCACTGTCTGATCCAAAGCACCATCTATGATTGTTTCAGCATCCACAAACCGTTTCTGAGCCGATAGTATCCTGCTCAGCAATAACCAACTTTTACGGTCAGATCCACCTTCCAGATTTAACATTTGCTTTGCACAGTCAAGTGCAGCATCCAACTTCCTCTGCTCAGCATATTCTAGACTAAGATGGTAAAGAATAATTGGATCCCTCATTGCTGTCATTTTCCCAGCAGTTTCCAGGGACTTAAGTGCCTCAGCCTGTCTTGCCACTCTCTCACTATCAGAAGCGGATAATTTAGAGTGCACCGAAAGTGATATGCCCAATAAACAAATGGCAGTAGCGTTTACTTCATCACACTTACCATCAAAACTTTCAATGGCTCTCCGAGCGAAACCTACCCCTTCTTCGGCAGAACTGGGGTTTTCTCCACATATCTTTGATGCCACCAACAAAGCTGGAAAGCACGTTGGATCCTCTCTACTACTCAATAACTTCCTCAGAAGATTTAAAGAAACTGAATCTTCACCTGCTCCATAGTAACAGAGTGCTAGTTTGTGATATCTCTCTTTCCGATCAACTAAACCAGGTAGCAGTTCTTCAAATTGAGTAGCTAAAGCCCTGGAATCCCCAGAAACAGAAAGAGCAAATGACAGATGATCCAAGATTGATGGATCCCACTCAATTCTTTTGAGAGAAACTTTTCTAAGTAGTATCATTAGCAGAAGAATAGCCTCTTCTATATTGTTCTTTGGTGCAAATGAACTATCCATTTGAAAACGGAGGTTTGGGGGGCTTGCTTCGTCTCCAGAGTATAAAAGAAAAATGGCGAACTCTTTTTGAATCTTTGCAGTAGTTTCTATATCAAGGTTCCAATGACTGAGTAGCACCCGTCGGTATGACTGGATAGCTTCATGCTGACAATCAGCAAATTTCCACAATTCTGGGAGCAACTCAAGACTCTTACTTACAATATCATGCAATTTACAGTCACCGCCCAAGTTTTGAGGCAGGCCGCCAGGTAATGAAGATTCAACGGTGTCTAGAATAACTTGGCAAGATTCAGCAGCTTCTGCAAAAATAATAAACGAAGATTAAAAGTCCATGCAATCATGTCATACAATGTAGAAAAAGCTCAAAAGCTCCTAACTATATTTTCCCACTGTAAGTAACACAACTCAAGATCATGGTGTAAATTAAACTATCAGTTTCAGCCTATATGGATTGAAATTCCATTATTACTAGATGGCTTAAAAAGGGGGTTCTGTCCTTACAAAACTAATAAATTGACCAATAATTAAAGGAGCGCATTAAAAAAATTAATGCAGTTTCAGATAAAACAAATGAATACGATACAAGACTCTACAAAGCGGAAATGTGTTACACCAGCATAATATCAGTACCTTTAAGCCTGCCAAAATTCTGTAATGATTTTGCTTTAAGAAATATTGCTTCCAGAAGTAAACTAACACAACTTAAAGACATGGGTGGGGCATCATAACTTCGAGAACGTCTCCTACTATGCCGTTCGCCTGCTCTAGCAAGGGTGACTTTTATCTTCGAAGTCAGTGCAGCTATATCCATTCCTTCAAATACATATAATGCAACTTCTATGTTTCCTTTACGATATTCACATCTTCCTAACAATGCTCTAGCTTCCTGCAATTAAAAGATTTTCATGTTTAGTATACTTGAAAAACTGTTTTGATCACAAAGACAGATACTGCATTTGCAGCCGATGGGCTCCTGATCCAAGGGATTCTATTCTATCCTGACATAAAAAGCAAGCTTTCTTAGTGGCTTATTTATATCAAGTAGTCTCCAGAGCTATCTAGTTTTTTGCCTAGAGGGTAGGCCATCATAAATGCATGAGAAGGAACTAAAATATGGCCACAGAACTCAACAGCCTTAATCTATGCATATTGACCAGCTTACAGAAACAAAAAGCTACAAAGGGAAGTTCAATGAGGACAGATGAGAGCAGTTTTCATGGCAAACAAACCTCGTAGTTCAGACCACCGCTCTCCCGCAGAGATGTTTCAGCTTCTTCAAGATTAGTGTGTGTTCCATTGGTGATTGCAGCAGCTCCTGATGAGCAATCACTTGTCTTCCGTTCCTTGGTAGCAATGGGGTCACCATCCGAGAAAATCAATTCGTCTCCTGCTCTCAACTGCTGCTCCCCTGAGCAGAGACAGTTCATCATTTTTCCAAAGCTCCCCGAGCTTCTACCCCTGCCCCCTTTTTCACTTCTACTCCTACTCATCATGTTTCCTTGTCCTCCAAACTCTTCAACTACACAGCAAATCAGAACCTTTATACATGTGAAGTTAAAACATCCCCACTACAAAAAAACTCAACAGACAGATACTCGAACATCATCACATTAAGGTAATGAACAAAGTCGATGAAGAATTCCTAATAAGCATGAAACAGAATTACCCGAAACGGAAATTCTTCATGGCAAGATAAAAAAACCAGAAACCCAATAGTGCCCCAACTTCAAAATTGCAATTAGCATCCAAATTAAACACAACCCCAATGATGAATATACATCAAGATACAAACTTTGATGACGAATTGCCCAAAACCAAAGGCAAATGAAATTCACAAACCCTAGAAACCGACCGAACAATCACTGAATTGTGTGTGTATAAATAACCGAAGAAAGCAATCACCTTTGGTTTTTGCAACCCAGAAAAGCAGAGGCCCAGAGCCCACCAGGCATTATCAACAAACAAGACCCATCATCATCGTCAGCTTCGGTTTTCATTTTTCAATTTAAAGATGAATACTTTGAATCATTCTATACCTGCGGGGGACTTTACCCTTTTTCAGGGTTCACGAATTCGACGACGTCATATTTGGATTGAAAGCAACTGCTGCCATGGAAAACTGGAAACGTGGGCTTGAAGATTTGATTGTCTGTCTGTCTGTCTGGGTCAAACTAATTTGACGAGACTGGGAATAAAGAAACAAAATCGAATTTGGGTTTCTCGGGAGTTGGGAAATTGCTTTTACTCCGGTCCCACGTGTCTGAAGTTGCTTGCTCGCCACGTGGAACTCCAGGTTAACCGTTTTAACTGTTTTCTGTAAAGTTTATATGTTATTGTAAGGGCAACCCCATATGTCAAAACATTTTATCAAGTTTGAATTATAATTGATAAAGTGATATCGGTCATTTTTTGACACTTTTTACACTTTTAACCATGAGTTAAATGAAACTATTAATTTATCGAGACTAATTTTATCGATCATTTCTGTATTCACGTATTCGACTTGATTCTTCCTTATCTTATTTACTCATCAATCATCAATACTAAATCTAAATATTTTTTTCCTTCGATTCACCTTTATATACTTCTTTCTCCAATTGCTTCTTACATTTTTCTCAACAGCCGCAAGTTGAAAAGAGATGATCACCCAAATTTCTAGTAAAAAATTGAATCTCAAATTGAGATCAGTTGGCTTCCATCTCTAAGCTCCGTCCAGCTTACATGAGAACTGAATAAAGACCTAAAGTTTTCAACACTCCTAATGTTGATCTAGTATGTTTCCGTCTTGGATCCTCACCCTAATTTTAAATTTTGACTCATAGCCTCACTTTACTTTTCAATTGGTCATCGTTGTCGGTCTAATTACACACAAAAAAAGGTTGAAAGCATGATCGAATGTCGCGTGAAAGAAGAGAAAGCGAATATAAAGACTGCATGATCAAAACTAAACGTCAGGAGGAAGAACAAAGAGCGGAGGAGAAAGACGAAATTGCATGTGAGAATTAATATAAAAAGATTTGACAGACTAATTCTCGTATGTCAAATTTGGCAGACTGGTTTCAATATGTCATCCACAGTGGATCCACGGAGGAGATAGCAGACCCGTTGGAGTCATCTCCTCTGCCAAAACTTCCCGTTGGAGAGCTCCAACTGGCTTTTGACAGAGCCGTTGGAGATGCACTAATAGTGCAATTTGATTTGGATACTATACTAATAATTTTGATTTCAATGTCAAAGCCATGACTTGGTATTAATTTATGGTATGTTATACAGGAAAGTGAGAAACTAAAAGAGTTGAGAACTTGCGAGTTCAGAGCGCTCATGTTGAGAAATCTTAGCTGTCACACTTTTTCAACTTCTTCGATTTGTTTGCAACTACAGAGAGAGCGAAGCTATTTGCTTCTCTCTCTCCCTCTTCCCTCTTCGTCATTCCTCCATGTCTCCATGGTTGAGGATGTCGATGAGGTTTCTGACTGCCTTGCAGAAATTGTCTTTGATCCTGAACTCGACGACGTAGAGATCGTCGACCTTGCTTTAGACTCAGTGGAAGAGGAAGATGAAGGTTATTTTTATGCCATGATACAGTTGTTTGGGCTAATGGCTTTGCCGAAGGTCCATGAATAATTGTTGAAAGCAGCGATGGTTCGATTATGACATGGCCCTCTTGATACGGCGAGGATCTCCCTTCAACGCCGGGGTCTAGATCAGTTTTTTGGCAAGTTTAAGGATTTGGTGGTGCTTCAACGTGCAAAGAAGCAAGGGCCCTAGTACTACCGTGACTTTACGGTGGTGGTGGAAGAGTTTGATGGCTTTTCTCCTTTGGATGTTGTGTCGGCGACAAACGTAACCATGGAGGTGATGGTTCAGGACGTCCCAGATGCCACTTTGGACAAAAGCTGCGCGAAGAAGATTGGCAACTTTATTGGGACTTTTCGGTTTCATGATGAGATCCTTCTCAAATCAGGGAAGATGAAGATTATGGTGGAAGTGGATCTTTGCTATGGGTTGTGGTAAAGAAATGGTTTCGATTTGCTCCCTCGTGTACTTTGTTTGTTGGTTTTGATTACACCGTTATTCGAGATTATTGCGAGCCTTAGGTGGTGATGGGATGTATGTGGATCCGCATACCTTCCCTCTAGGATTCCAGGTCATGGCTAAGGCTGTGATGGCCCCAGCAACTCTGCCAACATCGGAACCGACAGTTGTGCTGGAAGAGGTGGTGCCAGTGGTGGAGGTAGCGGCAGCTGGGTTGGTTAACATCACGGTAATTGAGGTTGTGCATTATGACAGGGTGGCAAGCATGCATGAGCCTCAGGTTGGGACTATGGAACAAGTGTGCTACATGTAGGATAACTCTCTCTTTTTGGGAAGGAAGTGGGGGTTCCACTGGCTTTTTCTGATTCTCTGCAGGGTACGGGTTCGCCAAGTATTGATATTTCACACCATATGGGTGTGTCATCTAAAGCTCATCCTGACAAAGGGGTCACCTCAAAGGCTTTGGTTTCTTATGCCAGATCGGATTGCTAACGTGCTTCTCATCCTTCACATGAGGCAGGCATCGCTGCCCACGCAGGTGGGATATCTTTGGCAGATAAGAAGTGGATCGTTCGTGAAGAAACGCCACCACATGTGAATAGGGAAAATGGAGGCAACAATGAGGTACAGAAGCTTGAGTCCCCGCAAAAGAAGGATGTGATGGATCCGACAACACTCGTGAAGATAAGAGCAAACTTTGATGTAGTTTGGGGTGCATAGCTAACTAGGTTGTGAGGCCCTGATTTTTTTAGTCATTGTTCTACACCTAGATCTTTTAGTTATGTTGGTTGGGTACCATATTGAATTGAAATAGTTTAGTTTGCTTTTGAGGAGTTATTTCTATCGTGTCGTTGACCGGTGAACTTCTTTATAACTTAGCAGCTCTTTATTCTACCGTTTCACCTAAAAACATATCATGGTCTATTATGATATTTTTGGTAATGACCCAATTTTGTTCTCAGAAACACAACACTACCAGAATAAGTACTATAGCCAACGAAATGATGAAAAACAGGCCAACGACAGAAAAAGTCATCGGGTATAATATACTATACCCGACGACAAAAAGGGATTGTCGGCCATAGTTTCCCATCGTCGGGCATAGTACTATAACCGATGACCGGAAAAAAGTCGTCAGTGTTTGTGACGGGACCGTCGTCGGCTATAGTTTTTGACAAACACCGACGACATTTTGAACCTATATCAGATGACTTAGTGAGTCGTCGGCTATAGTTCTTATATTATATCTGGTTCGCAGCAGCTAATTCATTCAAAAAAAATTCGGTGAGAAAAACTCAAAACGCTGAAATCGTTGGGTGTTGTTGGAAGCTGTCAAAAATAGGTTCCTGAAGCTATATAGGTACGTATATATATATATATATATATATATATATATATATATATCTGTGTGTGTGTGTGTGTGTTGATTAATGTTGATTTAGAGTTGATTAATTAATTGTTGATGTAGATTTGATTGTTGATTTTGAGTTGAGTTGAGTTGAATTCGATTGTTGATATATATATAGTTGTATGTAATTAAATTGGTAATTTTTGATTGTTGATATGTACGTATATATGTTAATTGTTGATATATATGATCGATATATATATATATATGCAAATTTATAATTAGGTTGTAGAAGAATTAAATTATATAATTTATAGTTTAAAGATCGATATATATATAGATATAATGATGAACTTTTAATTAATTAGTGCATGTATATATATTATTAGAATTTTTAGAATGGACAAGAGTTGGATGTGCCTTCCAAGATGGGATGTACGATATCACCATGGAATTAGGAGCTTTGTGGAATATGTGAAGGCTAATTGTGGAGGGATGCCAATTCATTATTGCCCGTGTAATAATTGTCAGCATCGTAATGACCGATTTCGTTTTCCTATTAAAAAAGTATTGGAGCACCTGAAGAAATACATGTTTTGGGATAAGTACACACGTTGGATTTATCACGGTGAAACATCATCAGCGAGTCTGCAATCATGGGCAATTTGATGAGTGTTCCAGTACATCCAATGATCTAACAACGAGATTGATCAATGATGTGTTTCCTTACGAGAGCGGTGTATTTGCTCAAGCATAAGATCCTCCCACCGCTGGGGGCTTCCCTCATATTGATCTACTTCAGCAATTACCTAGAGTTGTTAACACTGCCGGTATGGACAAGTACAACAACCTGATTACATTGCAATAGATTTCGTTGTACAACAGGTGTAATAAGACTGTTCTTGAAAGTGTCATGGGAGTGATGAAGCTCAAAGTGGAGAACAAAATGAGTGTCAAGGCTGTTGATGATTGGCTGAAGTGGACTACTTCGATGTTGCCCGTCAGTCATCGTCTTCCTACCACTCGTCGTAAGGTGCGTCATATCTTGAAAGATCTTGGGTTTTCCTACATCAAAATTCATGCACGCAGATATGATTGTGTTCTCTTCTGGGGTGAAGACGCTTACGGGAATGATCTTGAAAGTCTTGATGCCTATTCGATATGTTTCACGGATATATATATATATAAGTTGCCTCTTGTAGGGAACAAGAAAGCTGTGAAGATACTTCGGTATTTCCCGCTGATTGACAGGCTAGAACAGTTGTTCATGTGTGCACACATGGCTGAAGCTATGAGATGGTGGTGAAAGGACCCAACCCCGATTCAGTTACCTAAACCGGAATCGAACCCCTTCTGAAAATATGAACCAACAAAAACTTTTCAAAATTTCGGCAGAGTTTCGTTAATAACGTGGAATTGCATAAACCTGCACCCTGAAAATAACACTTCGTCCTATGCCACAAAAACCAAACCGTGGGCACCAATCCCATCCGGATTTCTCAACATCATAATATAAACAATAAACAGTAAACATACTGTAGTATATATATATATATCCGAGAAAATCCGTATAAAACATGTATCAGAGCGACCTCTAGTGTAAATATATACAATATACACATCAGTAGGCGAAACAAGAACCTACTGGAAAACACAGGTAGCTCATATCACTAGCCTCCAGCCGCGACGTGAAATACCAAAACCTGAACTGCAAAATGGGCACGGAAACCGAAAAGCCCAGGGGAAAGACATGAAAACCGTTAGAGTGAGTGGACGAAAATAAATGTCTTTCACCAAAAAATATATGTTATAAAAACATATGCGAGCCCAAAGTATAAACAATTAAATGGTACACGAGGGAGACTCTAACTCCTTACGCGTCCGAGTACACGAGGGAGACTCTAACTCCTCACGTATACGGAGCATGCATAAAAATATCACGGGGCCACTCGTGGACACATCCGTGCTAGTACAGTCAGAATCACGGAGTCCCAGACTTCCACGCAATTCTAGCCAGAAAGGCCTCAGGTCAGAGGTCTGCCTCCCCCCGGTAAAGGTCACAGGTCAGGAGTCACAGCCTCCCCCGGTAAACATCCTCGGGGATCAGCCGGGATGCGGGTGTATCGATACAACAACATATATAAGGACTGTACTCTGTGTAAATCAAATCGTAAATAGTTCGATGCAAATGCATGAAACAACATATAAGTGTATGTATACTTGTATATGCATATCCGTATATGTATAATTGTAAAACACATGCTCATGTAATCCGAAATCTCATATGCATGCCCAAGTTCGTAAAACGTGTATAAAGACTCGCAAACAATCCGTGAAAAGAAATGTCCACTCACAGGTGAGCAAAACGCGTACTCGCGCTAATCTCGTGGTCCGGCGGAAGATCCCTTGCCTGAAGCACGGTCACGATCTCGATCTCCTGAATATTCACAACACATAACTGATCAAAATCATAGTCCACAACTCTGTACTTAACCACGGAAACCAACCGTTCTCGGAAAAATGCAATACAGTACAAAATGATTAACAAAATTCTCGAAATCTCCACTCGAAACCCTCGACTGAAAATCGGCTACCCAAATCAATCTAAAAACCTCTGGACGATAATCAGGGCGCGAATTCGAGAAAAACGACATTAAAAACACTAAAATCCAAAAAGTCAACCCATCGTCGGAGCTCCGCCGTTGACCGCCGCCGGCGCCGCCAGCGCGCCGTCAACGGTGACATTTTTTGGCGAGGAAGCTCCATAAATGGAGTTCACCTCAAGCCAAACCACTTTGTTAACTACCACAGATCTCAATTCAAACCACAAGCCACCCAAATCAGCTCGAAACCGAACGGAAAACCCAATTCCGGTGACCTGATCGGACCTCTTCAATTCCTCAATTTCAACTCAATTAAAACACATG